>CM060907.1:352130359-354630359 GCA_030737815.1 Allium fistulosum
CGATATTGCATGCGACAATGCACTCGAGGAAATGCCAGGGTAGATATACCATTTGCACTCCCGGACTGGTGGTAACGCATAGCAGCTACTACCGGCCACCTCGTGACACACCCCCAAATCAAAGATGCACATAATCAAATCACAAAAGCAATAGAATGGTATCGAAGAAATGTATCCGATAGAGGGAATAACACCACTTAGCCCGGTATAGCTCTTGTTTTAGCCACATCAAGCTGACTCACGGGAGTCAGGGTTGCGTTAATAAATCATACAGAATCATCGCCAAACCATCCTACTTCGTTCTGGAATCTCCACCACGTACACAGTTGTTAAAGTGGTTTTCGGTATTAGCAGAGAGTACGACAATATCTGATCCCGGTCTCTTTAACAACCAAACGCTTATTTCACACCGTAGTCATTTAATTTCAAATAGTTCATACTTCATATCAAAATATCATATTCATTTCAAAACCATATCAATTCGATATCATTATTCACTTCAAATAATATTCATTCCAGAACCGTAATGCTTTCAAAATTATAACACTTTCGAAATCATAACACTTTCGACTTAAACAGTTTAGATATTGAAAGTGGTATATATATTAAAATAATTATAAATTAAAATAGTTTATATATGAAAATAATTTATATATTAAAATAGTTTGTATATATTAAAATACTTTATATAATAAAAATAGTTTCCTCCAATTTCACAAATCGATTTAAATCAGCTTAAATTTCAAAATTCAATTTAAATCAATCCCTGTTCGACACTTTCGATTTAAAAGGTTAAAGATTGAATTCAAATTCTTAATAAACCATTTTAGTCTTTATCATTTTCAAATCCAGGTTTGAATTATCTCTTCAATTCCAATAAGATTCAAAGTTTTAATATTCAAATGATTTCAATATAAGTTGCATTTATATTTCAACATTTAATTTTAATTTTACTCAAATTGGAAAATATTCACTTAACCATTTTAATAACAATTAAATAAAATCTAAATTTATAAATTTAGAACAATATTAAATATTCAGTCTCAATTTTATTTAAAGTTGAGAATATTCATTTAATCACTTTTTATCAAATCAAGTTATAAATCATATCTTTCAAAATCCCAAAATTAATAAGTTTAAATCAATTCTTATTTAAATTCAATTTTTAACCGATTTAAATTCCAAGTCGACATTAATTTATCTTTCCAACCATTATTACTGAAGTTAGAAAATTTTATTTTTAAAATATTAATATATATTTAAATAAATACTTAAACATATTACATACTAATTAATTTAACTTTTATTAAATTAAGTCTTATTAATAAATTTATCTTATATTAGATATTATTTTATATATTTTTAAAATAATAAAATTATAAGTAAAATCTTAAAATTTATATATTTTCAAAACTAACTTATAAATTAAAATTCCAAAACATATAATTTGAAAATATAAATTTATATATATATATATATATAAATAACATTTATATATTATATTTTTTAAAAAATCACTATTTATCAAAACCGATATATTTCCTTCCAAAACTTTGGAAATCATTTTCAAAATATAGACCGACGGTGTCCGTATATAATTTTCTATCCTATGGTGAAGTGATACAGAAATTTATCATTTCAAATCGCAATTTAAATATCTACGGGTATATATTATTTCAACCCGCAATCCCAAAAATTCAAAATCAATGAAAATCGCTTGGGTTTATCATTTCAACCCATAATGATTTTCCCCTATTCTACAAGATCGTTTGGGTATGTATCATTTCAACCCATAGGGATTTCTAAATTATCAGGGAACTTGGAGAGTGAGAACAAATATGATAATAATATAATATATCAACAACAGGCATATATCATCAGTAACAATTTAATAAAATATACACAACAGGATATGGTGTCATATATCACAGGTGAACAATTGCATATAATAGTATATCATATTTAACACTTAAATAACTAGCAGTTCAATTTTAACAGCATATTTCAATTGTCGTTGCAAGTGAAACCATATTTACTAAATATAAGAATGTTAATCGTGAGTGATTGCTCACCTTCCAAGGCTAGGTAGATTTGACAATGAAATGGGTTACAAATCCAAGCACGAAATCCAAAGCAAAGAAAAATGGACACAAATTCGATGAACAAAGCTGATAATAGGAATCGATGAAACAAATTAAAATCAGCTTGATATAAACTAAAACGAAATGTATATTATATAGTTATATATTTTCTCAAAATCAATATAAAATTTAAAACACATACGTATAAAAATCAAAATCTATATATATATATATATATCTATAGATATATATATATATATCTCTCAAAATCATTATTTAATTTAAACCCTAAGTAGAATAAATCTCCCTATATATGCATATTCCAGATCAATGCTACATAAACCCATAGCTAAAATAAGACCCTTACCCTATAATACAACTCATGTATATACTCAAACATGAAATATATTCTTTTTTTTCTTTCGAAAGTAGGGGCAGACAAATACGAGCCAACTATATATATAAACCTTTGAATAACAACTTTATATATATATATGTGAAACTAAACACATATATAAATTTGCATATGTGCTCAAAATTGTAGAACAGTTCAAACTCATATACTACTTTTAAAATTTCCAAATTAATATTTGAAAACAATATATATATTAAAGCTACTACACAGAACTCTATTTTAAAGATATTAATTAAATTTAAGTGAATATTTCAAACATATAATATACATATCTTTAAATAAGTTTTATATACTATTCTACACATATTATACATACAGCCCCTAATATAAATACTTATATTATATATATACCTTGTTTACAAAGTTTAATACAAATAATATACAGAAATAAAGGCAGAACAAAATGATAGTAGGAATATCATGCGAACTTTTCAATTTACCTCGTTTACAAATAATATAAATATACCTTGTTATTTTCTTCAATGAACAGTACACAAATAAAACTGTATAGTATCTATTTATAATAATATAACAATGTACATAAACACAGGTATTTAAACACATTATATTATAAACATGTAAACATGAAAGAAAACTCAATATATACTTATAAACTAATAGATAAACTAATATAAAACTTACTTATATATAATATTAGAAGAGAAGGATAAGGATGGGTAGATCGGCTGTTCCAGTAGGCAACACAAGTGACCTGGATAGGAAACTACCGTCTCATTGTTGCTTCGACAAAAGGGATTTTTTTTTATATCTATAAAGAAGGAGAAATGGCAAGTCTCGGTTCATGGAAGCAAAGTGCCATGTGACGCTGGGTTTTGTCGGAGAGTGCTAGGGGCATTGTGATGGGCTGAAGCTTGGCTGGCTACTTCGGTCTCGGCTGATGGTATGGAAGTGGAAGGAAGTAGGGTGGCTCAAGGTTGAGGCAGTGCTAGGGCGAGGGGAATATGAGCGGATCTGGTGCTTTGAGGTGCTGCACGGTGTGTGAGGAAGGGGAGGCCAGGAGGAGTTGGTCACGGTGTAGGCGCTGCCGTCGGTGGTGAGAGGCGTTTCGGTTGAACTGAGGAGGGGGAAACTGTGTCGGGTCGGAGGTTGTATGGTGGAAGGAGAAGAGGCCGATGGGCTGATCTCGGTAGGCTAGATGCAAGGAAATGGTTGTCGGCAAATAAATGTAGCAGGCAGATTGCAGAAAATGGGGAGGTTGGAAGGTTGAGTCTCAACAAGGTCAGGCAATGGTGAGGGGGTGTCGGCTTGGGTTGTGGGTGTTTAGGCGGAGGACTTGCAGCGGCCGATGGTCGCGTGAGGGGGAAGCAACAAAATGAAAAATGGAGTGGGTTACATCATAAAACTTAGATATATTAATTTTTCATTTATTTCAGAATAGAGAAAGAAGAACTGAGAAAGAGTGAAGCCACGTCACAGGCAAATGAAGATTCACAGTAAGTAGCTTTATATAAAATAATATTTCCTTTCTTTTTTTTCAAAGAGCACGGAGAACCCCAAACAAAAGAATTTGAACAAAAGAGAGTTAAATGAATTAAAAATCAAAATATAATGAAATCATGGGGAAAAGCAAAAGCCAACGGTTGGACTTGTGAAAATAATAAAAGCAAATGGTTGATTGTATTTCCGAATAGACTCGGGAAACCCAAAAGGCTCAATTACGGAACCGATACGGGTAACCGTTTAGTGGATTTCGCCACGTACCGAAAACCAAAATGCACAAATGGATATACTGCGATGATCAACACAACGCGACAAATAGAATGGTAAACAAATATCGATGGTACGATCGTCCTATCAAAAATCAATATTCGCTGCCAAACTTCTACTAATTCGCTGAAAATAAGATAAACGAAGGTAGAAAAGTCCAAATTTGATGAAACGGATTATGGCGTCTCACTGAGAAAATGATTTACGTTTTTTATCGTATAAAAATATTCAGATTTTGAAAACATTTTATCTTCATCAAATTAACTTATTTAAATTGAAATTGAAAATTTATACGGTAAAACTAACTTTCATATTTTTCAATAAAAATTTACCATTTGCTATGTTTGAATAGACGCATTCCAAATATGAAATTTCCATTTCAAGCAAAATTTTAGTTAATTACGTTATAAAAATCGTTTAAAATTTATGGGTCGTTATAATCTCCCCCACTCAAAACTTTTCGTCCCCAAAAAGGAAGGAGGTAGGAGAATATGAACAACCAGAAGAAAGATATATTTGAATTACACATATTAGATACAATAGTTAATTTTTAAAGCCATATAAATTTTATTTATTTCAAAATTGGTTAATATTCATCCAAATTTGGTTTCAATCCATTTTATTTAATCAATAATATTAATTGTACTCATATTTTGGTAGATTTCAATTCAGTGTATTTTCATTCAATTGGTTTGATTTCAATTTATTTAACATTTGTTACAAAAATTTTCTTTCAAAACAAAATTTATTCTATTTAACTTACTTATTTAATCCATTTAATTTTACTTAAGTTAATTCCACCTAAAATCCTATTTCTACTATTCTTGAAATTTTCTTTTGTATCACAACGGTCTATAAACATATGAATTTACTCATTACCTGCTTAATTCTTAAGTTCATATTTATTTAATTAAATAACATTCTCTTTTATTATTCAATTTATCTCGCTTAAAATATTTTGCAACATATATTAAGTGTGTAAACATTTATTATAACCACAAAAAAATTATTTATAAATTTCCTTAGCAATACTTCATTTTTAAATATCTTATTACTTATATTTTATATTATATGCTACTCAACTACGTTCAACTCTTTTTCTCAGGTGAGTTAACGTTTCAGAATATAATTGAACACTATACAAATTTTCTTTTGATTTACAACATTTCTATGAAGAAAAATTTAGTTTGAACATTTTTATTATTTAAGTTTTCTCTTGTATAATCTTCAATTATATATTCACTCTAACATTTAACCTTTTGAATATTTTAGGTAAGTTATATATATTAGAATGCAATTTAGTATCATACAAATAAGTTTTATTCAAATTCAACTATTTCAAGTTGGTTTAATTTCATTTATCATTTTAGATATTCCAATTATTCGAAATTTCACTTTATTTCAATAATTGAAACCATTTCTAAATATAAAACTTAGGATTCAAATTTCCGGTTTGACTTCAAACTATTTTGAAATAAATTTATACATATATATTTTATAATTCAAATTATACACAAGGAATTCGAATCAAATTCATTTTTCCAAAACAAAAGTGTAGCGAAGCTACTAAGTGGTCTCTCCACTTTGAAACTCGAAAATGAATGTCGATTGTAACAACCCGCATATTTTACGATTGTATATTTAAATATTTTATTTAAATATAGCATCGTTAGTCGGATTAAAGTCCGAAAAGCTACTTTTTGCAAGCGGTCGACTTAGGACTCGAGACCACTTCAATTGAGTTCAAAATGCCATTTGCGACCTTTTTGAGTATAAACATCGATATGTTTGGAGTTGAGAGAATTTTGCTATTTTTCACTTAGTGCTTTGGGTTTGGGTTTTAGCCCAATAACCTAACATAAGACCCTAGCTACACTCCCTCTTCTCTTCATTCACTTTCATTTCCTAATACCTTCAAGCTTTAGATAAAAATGGGGGAGGAGAAAAAGAATTAGAAATCCTAAACCCTAATTCTCATAGGAATTATCAACTTCAAGCTAAAAATCAAGGAGAAGCTTAGGTAAGCATCCTCTTCATCTTCTCCTACTCATTCTCTCTTCAATTTCAGAAATTTCCTAAACCTAACTTAGGGAATGTTCTTCTTTTGAGCTTAGATTCAAGCTTCTTGGGTTGAAGTGAAGAGTGTTGATCTTTCCTCTGTGATTAAGCTTCTCATTCTTTGTTTTTTTTTGGGTTTAAAGGTGAGTTATTTAACTCACATCTATGTCTATAGCTAACTTTGTTGTTAGGTATGAATTCCTAACACTTGTGCATATTAATTTGCTTTTGATTTGAATTGATTTGGTGAACATTTCAATTTTTGGTGTTTTGAAGTCAAAACTTTGAAAATCCTAGCTTTGATTAATGAACATGCTTTTGGTTGTGTATCGAGGAGCCTATAGGGCTGGGTAGTCGA
Organism: Allium fistulosum; assembly: GCA_030737815.1. NCBI lineage: Eukaryota > Viridiplantae > Streptophyta > Magnoliopsida > Asparagales > Amaryllidaceae > Allium > Allium fistulosum. The sequence continues at coordinate 352,137,000 of CM060907.1, forward strand.
TTGGATAAAACCCCTAAAGCCCATTGCTCGTCCGATTGCAAACGGAGTGAGTTTGCTCTTCATTTGATAGGCTGGAATTCAGTTCCAGTGCCAACCAGTCGACTGGCCCCCTGCAGTCAGTCGACTGACTGCAGAACCTGAAACTTTCGGGTTTCTGGTTCAGTCGACTGACTGCAGAGAACAGTCGACTGACCTGCTTGTTTTTGCCTATTTTGCCTATTTGGCTTGAGGTTCCAATTTTTATCGATTCGTGATTATCCGATTTATTGTTATCATTTATTATTGACTTTCATGACTTCATTTTCGGGAATTTTGGAGAATATCCATTTTGATGGATTCGGTATCGATTTCTTTGGATTTGATTCACGTCTTCGTATGTGGATATTGGTGATTGATTATTTCTACAATCCTTTCTATGCTTTGTCACTTTAAAATACAAAGGTTTCTATACTAGTAGTAAATATTCAAACTCTTTTACAAAGATGATTTCTACTCTATTTTAATACAAAGCTCGTTTATAAAACTATTTTCTAATCTATTAGTATACACAAACCTTTATCTCATTCGTATGAGAAAATCTAATTAAACGGCTGAGCAAAACAAGTGGTATGAAACACTTGCTTTTACTTCATCGGTAAATTTTTGGACTTGTTCGATTGAAACTCTTGACAATTTTCGAGTGGAAATCTACAATATGTTCGAAAATATTTGAGTTAAGCAAGTGGTTATGGGACATGAAGCTAAACTCTTATATTTACTAGCTTAGTGTAATCGACACTTCTTGATGATCGATGATGATCATTTTGTGATTTAGACTAGCATTGTGCGATGTCACTTTGTCGGCGTGGGGGACTATACCCCGTTCTATTGAGCTTCATCTCATTTTTATGGGCTAGTGACCCACGGTCTTTGGACCGTTCGTGGAGCAATCGGCTCATTAAGTCGGTGCATGGGGTGTATCTTTTTAGGTGCATCGATGTTCGACTAGGCAAGGGGTGTATCTTTCTAGGTGCATCAATGTTAGTTTATACATGGGGCGTATCTTTTCAAGTGCGTCGATGTTCGACTGTGCATGGGGCGTATCTTTCTAGATGCGTCGATGTTTAGTTTATAGTTAGCGACCATGGAATAGCGTTCCGTTTGTGATACACGTGTTGGTTAGTTTTCACGCTCCCGTTTGTGATAGGCCTCCCCCTTTTGATATTTGGATTTCTAGTTGATGATTTCTAGGATTTGTGTTTCACCTCTTTTCATGATTTGCAATGATATGTTTGTCAATATATTTGTGGTTTGGTGAATAAAATAAAGAATATGACATTCTTTTTGGTGCTTTGAGATTTTGGAGATATTGTATGATTTTTGTTGTTATTCGATGCATACTTGACACAGTATGACATTTATGTTATAATAAATTTTTGGTCATATCTCTTATCTTATATCATTTTATCTAATAATTATAGCTAGACTGATCTGTTTATTATTTTCTTCTTAAATAATACTCGGGTCAGACCGAGGTATTTCAGGTGCTCCTGCTTGACTTCTTATCAGGGATTATCATCTGATTCTTTTGGATAACTACTTTAGATTAGTAGTTTTTGTTATTATACATTTGAAATATAGACTCTTTGATGTATAATTATTCTTTTGTCTAGCACTTTATCTATTCTCTTGTGATGTAGTGGATCTTGTTTTACCACTACTTTGATGTACACTTCTTTGTGCTATATTCATATCTGTTTCCGCCTTTGTGATATGAATGTTTGTGACTGATTTGTGTTATGTTTATTTCTATATTTGTTACCGAGGTCCACTCAGCCACTGTGTGGTAGCTTTGAGTTTGTATCGGTATGTCGGATTTCCTCTTGAAATGAAATGTAAGTTATACTATCTGACATATCGGTGCTTGCACAAAGAAATTACACAAATGGTCGCTCCTCAACAGCCTTATTCTTCGCGCTAGTTGACGACATTACTCCGTAGTGTCCTTGGCTAGTGTGAGTATAGAGGTGGGGCGTCACAGCATGGTATCAGAGCCATACTTCGGAACAGTGTAGAATAATCTAGCAAGGATCGTTGTTCTAAGTCTTCCATAGGAATCATGCCATAGGGTTTAATTCAATTTTTCGCACCATTCTATCCTATTTTCTTTTGTGATGCCTTGTTTTATAAATCAAGGTTGTTTGATATTCATTTTGGGTATAACCTTTCTACTCTTCTTTCTTTCTTTCTTAGAGAAGAGAAATGGTTAGACCTGGCCGTCCCAGCGCCGGTCAATCTAGTGCTACTCCTCAGGATGGAGTATTTATGTGAGCTCAACAACTTTTAGATCTTGTGAACAATGCCCGAGCTGCCGGACCCGTTCCAGCACCAACTCACCCTAAATTTGGGTTTGCACGCTTGTGTAGAGATTATACTACTTTGGGTGGAAGGCCATTTAAGGGTTCTAAAACCGTTATAGAAATTCAAGCTTGGCTTAGATCATGCGATCGCATCTTTTCCCGCATGGATCTTATTAATTCACTTCGAGTCTAAGTTGCTTCTAGCATGCTCCAAGAAAGAGCATTAGATTGGTATGAGCTTTTGATTTCTAAAATTATCGAAGTGGATCTTACTTGGGAGCAATTCCAGGAAAGATTCGAATTGAAATTTGTGCTGGAGGCTGAAAAAGTAACTTTAGCCCGACGCTTTATTGACCTCGTTCAAGGTGAATCCTCTGTGACGGATTACGTCGCATCTTTTGAATCTCTCTCAAAATATGGGGTCGAATATATTAATACCCCGTTGAAGAAAAATCAGAGATTTGTTTATGGGTTGAATAAGAACCTTAAAAAGCCTTTGCTTCTGAAACTAGAAGTTTCTTTTGATAAGCTTATTGATATCGCTCTTCAACTTGAAGAGGCCGATAATGAAAGTAATGTTGAAGTTGTGGGTCCCAAACAGAACTTCAACAATAACATGAAGAGGCCTATTAAGTTCAAAGGCCCCAATCCCGACAAGAAAGGGAAGCAAGAAACTTCTGTAGCAAAGACTCCTACCACTAGTCGTGGACGATGCTACAATTGTGATATTATGGACCACTATGCAAATGAGTATCCACAACCCCTCTATTGTCGCTATTGCAAAAGTTTGAGTCATCATATATCTGTGTGTCCCATACTTCAAGCAAGAAGGAGGGAAAGCTAAATGTTGTGCAAGCCTCTACTAGAACTTCTCTTGGTCAAGGTAATTCTCGTTCTATCCTTGATGACATTAATTTGTTTTGTGATTATCTTATTCGAGTTCTTTTTGCTTTTGGTTCATCTCATTATTTTATGTCAAAAGAACTTGATGATTCTTTCTCTTTTAATATTATGGGCTTGATGACTTCATTGACAATTGCGAATTCAATTGATGGATCCGCAACAGTCAATTTACTTTGTGAAAATGTCGAGATTATTTTATGTGATTATTCTTTTTGAGCCGATTTGTATGTTATGCGTTACTTAGGCTTCGAAATTGATTTTTTAAGAAAGGATTGGCTAGATCATTGTGAAGCCCATATCCTATGTCCCGAGCGGGCTATCTATCTTCAACATCTTTAATCTGTTAAGCAGATTTCTATTTTTTCTTAATGATTTCGATTTCCAATTTGTCGACATCATTTTATTCTTTAAACCCATTTGATGAGGAAAGTGTTATTTCTCTCATTCAAGTAGTTTGTGAATTTTTTGGTATTATTTTTGAGTTTGTCTTAGGATTACCACCTAAGCAATCTATTGTATGGTGCTAAGGTCTTTTCAGCTCGACCTTGCCACCGGTTTCCATCTGCTATGAGTTGTGGAGGGTAGCATTCCACTTACCGCATTCCGCACTCGTTATGATTCTTGTGAATGGTTCGTTATGTCATTTGATTTGACGAACCTTCTATCTTATTTCATCCATTTTGTGAATCGAGTATTCTATGAATATCTCGATTAGTTTATTCTTATATTTATTGATTATGGATGAAGATAACAAATTTAAAATTTGCAAATCTTTTTAATAAGATAGTTATAAGTATGACTGGGTTTTGTTCTTAAAACGAGCAAAGAATATTTGTAAATTATATAAGAGACATGGTTATCATATATAAGATGATTTTGTGTTGTTTTCCCATTGAGTGCTTTAAGAATACTGGTCGATGCGCTTGATCACCGCTATCGATAGGAATCTCCTAAACGCTATGATGAGACAGTCAACCATAGTAAATTCTTGTAAAAAGTTAGTTTTTCTAAAGAAAGATGAATATATATAAAGTTAATTATAATTTTGAATGTCTTTGCTTTCCGGGAAAGGTGATCATTTAAAAGATCTCTTTTCCGATGCTTTTATTATTTTGTTTCCCTAGGGAAACAAAGACTTTATCGTTTATACCGATACTATTCATATTGGTTTTGGTGTCATTCTCTTGCAAAGGGAATGTGTTATCGCATTTGCTTCTTGACAATTAAAGCTTGTCAAGACTAGATATGCCATTCATGATCTAATGCTCGCGGCCATTGTTTTCGCTTTTTAGGATTTGGCATCATTATCTTTTTGCAGAGAAATTTGTCCTCTACTCCGATCATAAATCTCTGAAGTATTTGTTTTCTCAAAAGGAACTCAACTTGCTTCAACAACGTTGGCTCGAGTTCCTTGCATCTTGTGATCTTGTTATTCTATACTCCCAGAAAGGGCAATCATGTTGCTGATGCCCTTAATTGTAAGCAACAAGCAGTTGTTTCTTTGATAATATCCGAATGGAATGATCTCGAGACTTTATCCACTTGTGAGATTCGAGATCGTCAATCCAATTCATGTTCATCTCTTGTTTTGTGTAGCCTCGAGGCTCGTCCTTCTCTTTTGAACCATACCTCTTTGAGCTAAAACTCTATGTCAAACTAAATTGCATAGAGTTCCTACTTCTATTGTTAGTAATCGTGATCCATTATTTTACTAGTGGATTTTGATAAGGTCTTCAAAAGCTTTGGGAACAAATCTTAATTTTAGCACCGCTTATCATCCTTAGTCCGACGGATAAACCGAGCGTGTGAATCAAACTCTTGAAGATCTCCTTCGTGCATGTGTTCTTAATTTTGGTGGAAGTTGGGAAGATCATATTCTTGTTGAGTTTTCTTCCTATAATAACTTCCAATCTTGTATTGGTATGGCACCTTTTGAGGCACTCTAAGAAAGGCCGTGCCGATAACCTTCGTGTTGGCTTAAAGCCGCTGAGAAGCTGGTTTTAGGTCCAGATGTTATTTGTGCTGATTTGTGTTTCACCTATGAGGGGTGTTGTGCGTTTCAGTCGATCGAGAAAGTTAGCACATCGATATGTTGGTCCTTTTCCCATCACCGAACGTATTTGTTCCGTGGTTTATCGCATTTATTACCGGCTCAATCTTTTGCCATTTATGACGTTTTCCATGTCTCTCTACTATGGAAATACCTTAGGGATTCCGATTTTTACTCTTGAGCCCGATGTAATTGAAGAAATTGAAGTTTCACCAAATTTGACTTATGAGCAACATTCTATTCATATCATTACTTCGAAGGTTAAACGCTATCGAAATAAAGATGTTCTTCTAGTGAAAGTTCAATGGTCCTCAAATCCTAAGGATTGCTCTTGGAAATCTTGAGAATTCATCGAGCAAACACATCCGGACTTACTCTTTCGTGCTCTTTATGGTGAACTGCTTATTTCAAATTTTCTTTTGGGTTGATATGCTTTTATGGTTATTACTTTTTATTTTCCTCTTAATTATTGTGAGGACGCAATTTCTTTAAGGAGGGGAGTCTGTAACAACCCGCATATTTTACAAATGTATATCAAATATTTTATTTAAATATAGCATCGTTAGTCGGATTAAAGTCCAAAAAGCTAGTTTTTGCATACGGTCGAATTAGGACTCGAGACCACTTCCATTGAGTTCAAAATGTCGTTTGCGACCTTTTTGAGTATAATCATCGATATGTTTGGAGTTGAGTGAATTTTGCTATTTTTCACTTAGGGCTTTGGGTTTGGGATTTAGCACAATAACCTAACATAAGACCCTAGCTCCACCCCCTCTTCTCTTCATTCACTTTCATTTCCTAATACCTTCAAGCTTTAGATAAAAATGGGGGAGGAGAAAAAGAATTAGAAATCCTAAGCCCAAATTCTCTTAGGAATTATCAACTTCAAGCTAAAAATCAAGGAAAAGCTTAGGTAAGCATCATCTTCATCTTCTCCAACTCAGTCTATCTTCAATTTCAGAAATTTCCTAAACCTAACTTAGGGAATGTTCTTCTTTTGAGCTTAGATTCAAGCTTCTTGGGTTGAAGTGAAGAGTGTTGATCTTTCCTTTGTGATTAAGCTTCTCATTCTCTGTTTTTTTGGGTTTAAAGGTGAGTTCTTTAACTCACATCTATGTCTATAGTTATCTTTGTTGTTACGTATGAATTCCTAACACTTGTGCATATTCATTTGCTTTTTATTTGAATTGATTTGGTGAACATTTCAATTTTTGGTGTTTTGAAGTCAAAACTTTGAAAATCTTAGCTTTGATTTATGAACATGCTTTTGGTGGTGTATCGAGGAGCCTATAGGGCTGGGTAGTCGATTGGAAAAAACCCCTAAAGCCCATTGCTCGTCCGATTGCAAATGGAGAGAGTTTGCTCTTCATTTGATAGGCTGGAATTCAGTTCTAGTGCCAGCAAGTCGACTGGCCCCCTGCAGTCAGTCGACTGACTACAGAACCTGAAACATTCGGGTTTCTGGTTCAGTCGATTGACTACAGAGGCCAGTCGACTGACCTGCTTGTTTTTGCCTATTTTTCCTATTTGGCTTGAGGTTCCAATTTTTATCGGTTCGTGATTATCCGATTTATTGTTATCATTTATTATTGACTTTGATGACTTCCTTTTCGGGAATTTTTGGGAATATCCATTTTGATGGATTCGGTATCGATGTCTTTGGATTTGATTCACGTCTTCGTATGTGGATTTTGGTGATTGATTGTTTCTACAATCATTTATATGCTTTGTCACTTTAAAATACAAAGGTTTCTATACTAGTAGTAAATATTCAAACTCTTTTACAAAGATGATTTCAACTCTATTTTTAATACAAAGTTCATTTATAAAACTGTTTTCTAATCTATTATTATACACAAACCTTTACCTCATTCGTATGAGAAAGTCTAATTAAACGGCTTAGCAAAACAAGTGGTATGAAACTCTTGCGTTTACTTCGTCGGTTAATTTTTGGACTTGTTCGATTGAAACTCTTGTGACAATTTTCGTGTGGAAATCTACAATCTATTGGTAAATATTTGAGTTAAGCAAGTTGTTATGGGACATGAAGCTAAACTCTTATATTTACTAACTTAGTGTAATCGACACTTCTTGATGATCAATGATGATCATTTTGTGATTTAGACTAGCATTGTGCGATGTCTCTTTGTCCACGTGGGGGACTATACTCCGTTCTGTTGAGCTTCGTCTCATTTTTATGGGCTAGCGACCCATGGTCTTTGGACCGTTCGTGGAGCAATCGGCTCACTAAGTCGGTGCATGGGGTGTATCTTTTTAGGTGCATCGATGTTCGACTAGGCATGGGGTGTATCTTTCTAGGTGCATCAATGTTAGTTTACACATAGGGCGTATCTTTTCAGGTGCATGGATGTTCGACTGTTCATGGGCCGTAGCTTTCTAGATGCGTCGATGTTCAGTTTATGGTTACCGACCATGGAATAGCGTTCCGTTTTTGATACATGTGTTGATGAGTTTTCATGCTCCCGTTTGTGATAGGCCTCCCCCTTTTGATTTCTGGATTTCTAGTTGATGATTTCTAGAATTTGTGTTTCACCTCTTTTCGTGATTGGCAATTATATGTTTGTCAATATATTTGTGGTTTGGTGAATAAAATAAAGAATATGACATTCTTTTCGGTGCTTTGAGATTTTGGAGATATTATATGATTTTTGTTGTTATTCGATGCATACGTGACACAGTATGACATTTATGTTATCATACGTTTTTGGTCATGTCTCTTATCCTATATCATTTTATTTGATATTTATAGCTAGACTGATCCGTTTATTATTTTCTTCTTAAATAATACTCGGGTCAGACCGAGGTATTTCAGATGATCTTGCTTGACTTCTTATCAGTGATTATCATCTGATTCTTTTGGCTAACTACTTTAGATTAGTAGTTTTTGTTATTATACATTTGAGATATAGACTCTTTGATGTATAATTATTCTTTTGCCTTGCACTTTATCTATTCTCTTGTGATGTAGTGGATCTTGTTTTACCACTACTTTGATGTACACTTCTTTGTGCTATATTCATATCTATTTCCGCCTTTGTGATATGAATGTCTGTGACTGATTTGTGTTATGTTTATTTCTATATTTGTTTTCGAGGTCCACTTAGCCACTGTGTGTTAGCTTTGAGTTTGTATCGGTATGATGGATTTCCTCTTGAAATGAAATGTAAGTTATACTATCTGACATATCGGTGCTCGCACAAAGCAATTACACAGATGGTCGCTCCTCAACAGCCTTATTCTTTGCGCTAGTTGACGGCATTACTCCATAGTGTCCTTGGCTAGTGTGAGTATAGAGGTGGGGCGTCACATCGATGATGCTGCAAACATTACCGAAATTATTTTCCAGCGACAAAAGAGGAAAGTACTGATTTACTTCTTTTAACATTCTTTGAAAACTATTTCCATTCGAAAATACCTTTAAATAATATATTTATATATATCTTTTCCAAAGTTTAAAAGCCAAAATTTGAGAAGCGCCGGAGATTTAATTCTCAAATCCTTAATTTAAATTCATTTCATTTGCAAATAATAATTATAAACCAAAATTTATAAAATTTCATTTCCTTATATCATACAATAACAGTTAATGGTTTAGAAATGTTGACAAATAATAAATGATAATCTAGTATTATCATTTCTAACAACCAATTCATTTACTATCTAATTTTAGAAAATTATAACTATATATATAAAATATAATCATACAAAATTTATTTCTTTTACCAAGTTTTGAGAACAATATTGTGTCGGTTTGCTCTATTCAAATGTTTTGGAACTCCTATCGATAGCGTTAGCTAGATGAATCGATCGAAATCCAAAATTCAAACTTAACAACTCAAACAACACAATATAAAACATTTATATTAATTACAAATACACTTCCTCATAGGATGATTCAAGAATAGATTATAGAACAAGAATAAAGATTCAATATTTAGAGGGACCCTAGTCAAAGTGAATTCTAACTAAGTAGATAGGCTCGAAAGGAAGATAGTCAGATTACAACAGAGAAAAGATGGATAGACTTATATAAATCGCAGGCGACCTTAACCGGGTCAACCGAGACTTAGAGAAGGCGAGAATATCATCAACGAGAACTAGGACAACAAGTCAAGTTCCAGGGATACGATTGATGTGGAATTCAATTTCTCGCTGAGGAGGTGGAGAAGTGACTTCACCCAATATTAGGATAATCTCTTATTATCGGAGTGGGGTCAAGATTACAAGGGAATTTCCCTGATCGTCTACTAGAGACGGTTCAGGCTTTGCAAGGAATAACAACATCATAAATCGAGGACAAAGAAATCTCCGGTGGATCGACACTTGTTGTAAAGGAGTATCACCCTTTTACAAAATCATACTAATGTTGTCGGAACAGAAATGGAGTTATGGGATGCTCTAGTATCAAGAAGAACACAAAAAGAAGGACTAGAATGAATTTCAAAACAAAGGGGAGAGTTCCAAAATTCAAAGGAAACTGAGTCAAAGATGAAGGAACTCGAGTTCGAACGAAGGTGATTCTATAGTTAATTATTTTACTCCATGTGCTAAGTTTGCCTAAACCAGAGCTCTGATAAAAACTTTAACGACCCGCTATTTTGAACCGTTCGCATCAGTGCATGTCGAACTTGACTTGCTCAAAACAACAGATTGTTAATTTTATATTTGACAAAACTCAGCATATATAGTAAATAAATCAATTGCAAAATCACAGACACAGAGTAATACAACAATAATCAGCGGAATAGATAAATAGTAGTTCATGAAGCTAATATATAAACAACAAAGATTGAAATAAAATACAATGGAATATCTCAAATACAATGTAGTCTCAAATACGAACAGATGACAAGTCTGAACAAAACAACTAAAAAAGCGGAATAGATAAAGCATATCTTTAAGCAAAGCTCCAATCTCCAAAGGTGAGTCTCAATTGCTGTGACACTCAGTCTGACCCGAGCATAAAGCAAAACACAAAACACGCGAGTCAGGATTAACATTCTTATATCAGTAAATTCAACTCAAGTGAAATATCAACTGAAATACAAGTAACTTAAAGGATGTTTGGGATTTCCATCCTTTAAGGATCCGTGGAACTATCTATTATGTTGTAATATACGCTATTATAATATGTCTATAGTAAAGTAAAAGTATTAAAATAGCGTTAAGGCGTTACTCATATCCCCCTTAACACATTTTATATATTCCCATAGTCCATACAATGCCGTACGCTCCTCCGTAAACTGGAGGTTTACCTAAAGGACATCATATACGTACGGTACAAAACAAACTCGTAGAAGGCGCGATAGGGCATGCGACAAGGCACTCGAGGCAATACGAGGGTAGATATACCATTTGCACTCCCGGACTGGTGCTAACGTATAGCAGCTACTACCGCCCACCTCGTGACACACTCCCAAATCAAAGGTGCACCAAATCAAATCACAAAAGCAATAGAATGGTGCCGAAGAAATGTGTCCGATAGGTGGAATGACCCCACTTGGCCCGATATAGCTCCTGTTTTAGCCACATCAAGCTGACTCACGGGAGTCTGGGTTGCATTAATACCTCATACAGAATCGTCGCCAAACCATCCTACTTCATTCAGGAATCTCCACCACGTACACAGTTGTTAAAGTGGTTTTCGGTATTAGGAGAGAGTATGACAATATCTGATCCCGGTCTCTTTAACAACCAAACGCTTATTTCACACGGTGGTAGTTTTTTTCAAATAGTTCATACTTCATATCAAAATATCATATTCATTTCAAAACCATATCAATTCGATATCATTATTCACTTCAAATAATATTCATTTCCAGAACCGTAACACTTTCAAAATTATAACACTTCCGAAATCATAACAATTTTGAAATCATAACACTTTCGACTTAAACAGTTTTGATATTGAAAATAGTATATATATTAAAATAATTATAATTTAAAATAGTTTATATATTAAAATAATTTATATATTAAAATAGTTTGTATATATTAAAATACTTTATATAATAAAAATAGTTTCCTCCAATTTCACAAATCGATTTAAATCAGCTTAAATTACAAAATTTAATTTAAATCAATCCCTGTTCAACACTTTCGATTTAAAAGGTTAAAGATTGAATTCAAATTCTTAATAAACCATTTCAGTCTTTATCATTTTCAAATCCAGGTTTGAATTATCTCTTCATTTCCAATAAGATTCAAAGTTTTAATATTCAAATGATTTCTATATAAGTTGCATTTGTATTTCAACATTTAACATTAATTTTTTCAAATTGGAAAATATTCACTTAATCGTTTTAATAAAAATTAGATAAAATCAAAATTTATAAATTTATATCAATATTAAATATTTAGTCTCAATTTTATTTAAAGTTGAGAATATTTATTTAATCACTTTTTATCAAATCAAGTTATAAATCATATCTTTCAAAACCCTAAAATTAATAAGTTTAAATCAATTCTTATTTAAATTCAATTTTTAAACGATTTAAATTTCAACTCAACATTAATTTATCTTCCCAACCTTTATTATTGAAGTTATAAAAATTTATTTTTAAAATATTAATATAAATTTGAATAAATATTTAAACATATTACATACTAATTAAATTAAGTTTTATTAAATTAAATCTTATTAATAAATTTATCTTATATTAGATATTATTTTATATATTTTTAAAATAATAAAATTATAAGTAAAATCTTAAAAATTTTATATTTTCAAAACTAACTTATAAATTAAAATTTCCAAAACATATAATTTGAAAATCTAAATTTATATATATATATATATATATAACATTTATATATTATATTTTTTTAAAAATCACTATTTATCAAAACCCATATATTTCCTTCCAAACTTTTGGAAAACATTTTCAAAATATAAGCCAATGGTGTCCGTATATAATTTTCTATCCTATGGTCAAGTGATACGAATATTTATCATTTCAATCCGCAATTTAAATATCTACGGGTATATATCATTTCAACCCGCAATCCCTAAAATTCAAAATCAATGAAAATCGCTTGGGTTTATCATTTCAATCCATAACTATTTTCCCCTATTCTACAAGGTCGTTCGGGTATGTATCATTTCAACCCATAGGGATTTCTAAATTAACAGGGAACTTGCAGAGTGAGAACAAATATGATAATAATATAATATATCAACAACATGCATATATCATCAGTAACAATTTAATAAAATATACACAACAGGATATGGTGTCATATATCACAGGTGAACAACTGCATATAATAGCATATCATATTTAACACTTAAACAAATAGCAGTTAAATTTTAACAGCATATTTCAATTGTTGTTTCAAGTGAAATCATATTTACTAAGTATAAGAATGTTAATCATGAGTGATTGCTCACCTTCCGAGGTTAGAGAGATTTGACAATGAAATGGGTTACAAATCCAAGCACGAATTCCAAAGCAAAGCAAGATGAACACGAATTCGACGAACAAAGCTGATAATAGGAATCGATGAAACAAATTAAAATCAACTTGATATAAACTAAAACAAAATGTATATTATATCGTCATATATCTCAAAATCAATTTACATATAAAAATCAAAATCTATATATATACATCTATAGATATATATATCTCAAAATCATTATTTGATTTAAACATTAAATAGAATAAATCTCTATATATGTACATATTCTAGATCAATGCTACATAAACCCATAGTTAAAATAAGATCCTTACCCTATAATACAACTCATGTATATACGGAAACATGAAATATATTCTTTTTCTTATTTCGAACGTTGGGGCAGACAAATACGAGCTAACTATATATATAAACCTCTACATAACAACTTTATGTATATATATCTGAAACTAAACAATATATAAATTTGCATATGTGCTCAAAATTGTAGAAGACGCAGCGGCATATAACAAAATGTATGAATCGGTGAAAGTAGCAATCGTTTGAAAATACCAAACGCCCAAATCCGTTGATCTCAAAGATACCAGATTCTAGCTATCTTCGTCACGTTGATCGCGCACGATGCCGTGAAAGAAGATCTACAATTCTTTGAACGTTGATCAAGCGCACTTGATACCGTGAATTGGCTTCAACAATCGTTGATTCGAGCGCACTCGAATGCCGAAGGTGGAGATAGGAGATTACACTCGATTACCAATTTCAAAGTGGCACAAAGCACACAAACAAAGTTTTATTGAAAATCAACCAACTTTACAAATGTCACAACCCCGCTATTTAGAGAGTTTTACAACACAGCACTAGCGACCTAAAAGTCGACCAACGACCTAACTCCTACGAGTTACAACACGTGCGACCTAACAACAACAAGTTACATTAGCCCGCGACTCACGACTTACGACCTAAGGAAATTACAACATACGAGTTAAAAATTACAACACACGACATAACAAACAACAACATCACGCGACTCAACAAATACAACATTACATCACAATGACCTACGACTTAAGTCACAGAGCGACTTAAAATACATGGCAGCAGCGACCTAAGAACAAGGCTTCATGACAACGACTTAAGCCTCGGCAACCTAAGAACATTGCGACCTAACAAAACAGTGGCTTGAGCTTCATGCGACCTAAGAATTCAAGCGGCATAAGGAAAATCTGTTTCAGCGACCTAAAGACTACACGTCTTAAGATAGGTTGTTCGCAACCTAAAACTTCTGGAGCGACTCAAAGCTTTGCGACTTATGGTAGGTCGTTCGCGGCCTAAAGAAAGCGGCATGTGAGAGCGACCTAAACTTAACTCGTTACCATTGCTAGGTCATAGCTTGTTTTTCCGGACATAACTCGTGTCATAACTCGTAAGGTCGCTTGAGCAACTTATCAACTCCTTAGGTCGCTTGCGACCTAAGCTATCATCAGATTGCGCTGCATCATCCTCCCCCGGTTGACAAGAATTCGACCTCAAATTTGCACCTTCCTCTTCCACAACAAGCTCATCCCCATGATACAGAATCAAGTATTGGACGTTAAAAACGTCTGCAGCGTGAATATCATCCGGCAATTTGAACCGATACGCATTATCATTGATCTTCTTCAAAATTTCTACTGAACCGATTTTTCGAGCTTTCTACTTGTTGTAAGTTCCAACAGGAAAACGATCTTTCGTCAAAACGGCATAAACCAAATCACCTTCTATAAGTTCACACTCCTTCGCTTCTTATCCGCCAGTTGTTTATACTTCTCATTTGATGCAAGCAATCGTTCATGAACAGTTCTGTGGCACTCCTGCAGCTCAGTCACAAAATCACAAGCTCGCTTAACAACTCCCTTCTGATATGGCACTGTCGTTAAATCCAATGGTCCCTTCGGAATTGCTGAATATACAACTTGAAATGGACTGAATCCAGTACTTCGATTAACAGCATGATTATGTGCAAATTCCGCCTGAAATAACTTCATATCCCAGCTCTTCAAATTATCTTTCACAAGACATCTCAACAAATTTCCCAACGATCTATTCACCACTTCCGTTTGCCCATCTGTTTGCGGATGATAGGCGCTACTAAAATTCAGCTTCGTTCCAACCATCTTCCACAAACTTAACCAAAAATGGCTTAGAAATCTAGTATCCTGATCAGAAACAATTGATTCAAGTCGCCCATGTAATCGATACACCTCTTTAAAGAACAATTGACCAACACGGACGGCATCAGTTGTCTTCTTACAAGCTATGAAATGTGCCATTTTCGAACACGCATTTCTTCGTTGCAGCATAAAATTGTTCATGTCGCAGTATCATCAATACTTCTCTCAGATGATGCAAGTGTTCTTCTATGCTTCTACTATATATCAGTATATCATCAAAATACACCACCACGAATTTCCAAATAAATGGTCTAAAGATCTGATTCATCACCCACATAAACGTACTAGGTGCATTCGAAAGACCAAACGGCATGACCAGCCATTCATATAATCCTTCACGTGTCTTGAATGTTGTCTTCCATTCATCCCCTGGTCGAATTCGAATTTGATGATAACCACTCTTCAAATCGATCTTCGAAAAGATAGCAGCCCCACTAAGTTGATCCAACAAGTCATCCAATCTAGGAACAGGAAATCTGTATCTCACTATAATCTTGTTTAGTGCTCAACTATCAGTACACATCCTCCACGTTCTTCGGCACTAACAAAGCTGGCACAACACAAGGACTTAAACTTTCATGTACACGCCCTTGTTCAAGCAACTCTTCCACCTACCTTCTCAACTCCTCGTGCTCCTTTGGACTCATTCTGTAATGTGGTCTATGTGGTAACACAGCTCCTGGAACAAGATCAATTTGGTGTTGTATGTCCCTCAACGGTGGTAACTCCGTTGGCAGCTCTTCCGGAAATACATCTTCAAATTCTTCCAGCACTGGTTTTAATTCTTCAGGAATCTCAACCACTTCGTTACTCTCACGTCCAATCAACAAAAATACTTCAGGCTCCTCTTCTACTTCCTTAACAAACTCCTTCAAAGATAGCAAAGTTTTAAGTTCTTCAATCTCCTCCAACTTGCTTCCTTCTTGTTGTCGCTTCTTGGGAACTAAAGTGATTTTAGTACCTTCAAACATGAAACTGTAGCTGTTAGTACGACCATCATGTTGCACCGCTCTATCATACCGCCATGGTCTTCCCAACAACAGATGACATACATCCATATCCACAACATCACACCAAATTTCATCTTTGTATTTCTTCCCAATCGAAAAATTAACACAAGCTCTTCGTCCAATTTTCACCTCCCCACCTTTTCTCAACCAACCTAACTTGTAAGATTTCGGATGCTTCTCAGTTTTTAACGCCAACTTCTTCACAGCCTCGGTAGAAATGATGTTATCACAGCTTCCCGCATCAATGACAAACTTGCAAACCCTTCCCAAGATAGTGCATGTTGACTGGAAAATATTACTCCTCGACCAACTAGAATCATCTTCTTGGTTTGGTGTTAAACAAGACCTCTTCATCATCAATGAATACCCTTCATCTCCCGACACTTCTTCTTTCCCCTCAACATGTGGTGAATTAGAACATTCAGCTTCTTCATCCTCATCCTCAACTTCAGCTACCTTCACTCGCTTTTTGGCTTTGGACATTCATTGCTTTTGTGACCAATCTCCTGACAATTGAAGCGTTTGATACCACTATTGACCTTGGTCTTAGCAACTTCACTAACAACCGGTTTTGCAACAGCCTTGGAAACATTCGCATTGCTACTAGCCCCTTTCATTTGATTGTTGGAATTTGTAAACACACCACCACCTCTCCTACCTTGCTTCTCCCAAGCTAGAGCTTTTTGATGTGCTTCAGCAACAGATCTCGGATCAAACATATTCACCATATCTTGAATATGCATTCTCAACCCTCCAACAAATCTAGCGGTCAATTGTTCCTCTGTCTCCATGATATCATTCCTCGCAATCAATTGATAAAATTCATCTGCATAATCATTCACTGACTTTGTCCCTGTCTAAAGTTCTACAATCATTGATACATAAGAGACTGATAATTATACGGCAAGAATGTAGCCTTCATTAACTTCTTCATCTTCTCCCATGACTCAATCTTTGACTTTCCCATTCTCTCCCGTGTTAGTTTAGTTTGCCGCCACCATGCCATAGCTCTTCCTTTCAATCGTGTAGCAACCAACTTCACTCTACGATGCTCGGGTACTTCTTTAAAGTAAAAAATTTCTTCAACATTAGACAACCAATCCAAAAATTCTTCCGCTGCCATTCCACCCTTGAATTCTAGAATTTCAGTTTTCATCCCCGATTCCCATCGACGATCATCTTCTACATCTTGATATGCATTTCGTACTTGGTCTCGATAATGAGCACTACATCTATCACCATCTTCATAAAAAACAGATGTACTTCGATAACGATATCGACCATCCACATCCCTATGATCACACATATCCCTTCTACTTTGTCTTTCAACATCACGATATGGCTCATGTTCAAACTCACGTGGAGTTCTTCTCTCTTCATCTCTATACTCATGATGTTCTCTTCTTAATGAAACTGAAGATTCTCTTCTTTCTCGGTAAGATTGCGGCGACACCCTCCTCGCTTTCGTAACCGATGGCGAAACTCTATTTCCTCCATGGTTCGAGATTGGCGACCTTCTCCTTTGACCTTGATTCATGTCATTCATCAGTTTCTCCAACTTCCCAATGCCTTCATCAAACTTTTCATTGATACGTTGTTCCGTTTGCTCGGCTTCTTCTCTTCTATACAACGCTTCAACATTCTGATGGCGATTGGCTCTTCTCGGAGGCATGATTGAATCTTTAACAAACTTTAACTCTCGGCTTGAACTTCCAATTGAACTTCACACTTCAAATTGGCTCGCTCTAACTCCCGGCCTTGAACAACAAATGATCAAACAATGCACGGCCTTGACTCTTCAACACAATGTGATGCACAACTTCACTTCTAGCACTCGGCTTTAACTCTTCAAAAAGAATTGGCTCCAAAGACTCGGCTTAGCTATGATTGGCTAAGTCTAGCTCTAATACCAAATGACGCAGCGGCATATAACAAAATGTATGAATCGGTGAAAGTAGCAATCGGTGGATTGAAAATACCAAACGCCTAAATCCATTGATCTCAAAGATGTCGGATTATAGTTATCTTCGTCATGTTGATCGTGCATGATGCCATGAAAGAAGATCTACAATTCTTCGAACGTTGATCAAGCGCACTTGATACCGTGAATTGGCTTCAACAATTGTTGATTCGAGCGCACTCGAATGCCGAAGGTGGAGATAGGAGATTACACTCGACTACCAATTTCAAAGTGGCACAAAGCACACAAACAAAGTTTTATTGAAAATCAACCAACTTTACAAATGTCACAACCCCGCTATTTAGAGAGTTTTACAACACAGCACTAGCGACCTAAAAGTCGACCAACGACCTAACTCCTACGAGTTACAACACGTGCGACCTAACAACAACAAGTTACATTAGCCCGCGACTCACGACTTACGACCTAAGGAAATTACAACATACGAGTTAAAAATTACAAGACACGACATAACAAACAACAACATCACACGACTCAACAAATACAACATTACATCACAATGACCTACGACTTAAGTTACAGAGCGACTTAAAATACATGGCAGCAGCGACCTAAGAACAAGGCTTCATGACAGCGACTTAGGCCTCAACGACCTAAGAACATTGCGACCTAACAAAACAGTGGCTTGTGCTTCATGCGACCTAAGAATTCAAGCGGCATAAGGAAAATCTGTTTCAGCGACCTAAAGACTGCACGTCTTAAGATAGGTCGTTCGCGACCTAAAACTTCTGGAGCGACTCAAAGCTTTGCGACTTATGGTAGGTCGTTGTGACCTAAAGAAAGTGGCATGTGAGAGCGACCTAAACTTAACTCGTTACCACAGCTAGGTCGTAGACTGTTATGCCGGACATAACACGTGTCATAACTCGTAAGGTTGCTTGAGCGACTTATCAACTCCTTAGGTCGCTTGCGACCTAAGCTATCATCAGATTGCGCTGCATCAAGTTCAAACTCATATACTTCTTTTAATATTTCCAAATTAAAACTTGAACACAATATATACATTAAAGCTATTACACAGAAATCTATTTTAAAGATATTAACTAAATTTAAGTGATTATTTCAAACATATAATATACATATCTTTAAATAAGTTATATATACTATTCTACACATATTATACATATAGCCCTAAATATAAATACTGATATTATATATATTCCTTGTTTACAAAGTTTAATACAAATAATATACAGAACAAAAGGCAGATCAAAAAGATAGCAGGAATATCATGCGAACTTTTCAATATACATCGTTTACAAATAATATAAATATACCTTGTTTTTTTTTCTTCAACTAGTGCGAACCCGTGCTTCGCACACGGATGTTGAAAAAATATTGTTGTTGCATGGGTCATATCCAAATGTATAAGAAATTTAATACGATGGTAATGAAAAAACATTGTTGAACGATAGTGTTACATCATGAATAACAATTTGGTAGGATAAAGAATACATAGATATATTTGGTTATGGTAATCACAATTAAAATCGAACAAAACAATTACAGTGAATATGTTAAAGTTCACAGACTATTTAGAGGATAATGAGTTAAAAATTTATCCGCTAATGCATAGATATAATCACTGTGGCATATAACGCCAATGTTGTTGCTTTTGCAATTACACAGCTACTTCAATGTGCATAGATATAGTTGAAGTATTCACTGTGAACTGCAGACACAAAGACATAGTGCAGTTCGATTCAATTAAATAAGAGTAACAAAAGTTTTTTGCAATGGGGAGAAATATAGTAATAGGATGAAATTTGTAAACAGTCAGGAAAAGTATTTGTCAACAGCTGAAAAAAGGGAGCAAAAGAAAAAATAAAAAAGCAACAGATGTAGTACAGGGGAAAAGTAATAAAATAGAAGATTCAATTGAAATAGAAATGACAATGCAATAAGAAAATAACATGGGTTCCAATATAAATTACTATTGTTCACCGAATCTAATCTATGTCGATGCAGGGTACAAAACACGGCATACAACTGGTCGCAGTAACCAATATTTGAAAATATCCAAAACATACAGAAGAGAACAATTATGAGAAGTCCATTCATTTTTTAGCCTTAGAAATAACTGCTAGCAACACATGTATAATATTGGCTTGAGCGCAAATAGGTGATATTTTCTTGGCCTTAATAGATGCATTACATCTGTCAATTATTTTAACCATTGAAGGTATTTGTACCTACAGCCAAAAAAGGCAAAAGTGTCATTGATGCAGTATTATTACTAAATTCTCTCACTGCATGTCTGACCTATTAACTATATCTAATAATCAAACTATGACTACATAATCATCTATACAAAGATACATTCATCAATTGTTTTCTAGAAGTTTTCCGACGGTGGTGGTGCAAGTGATTTTAGAATTTACAGCAAAAAATAAAAAATAAACTCTTTTAGGTGGTTATCAACATTATTCTCACTACAACACATGTTTTGACCCAGCACTTAAACTGTGCATCTACCTTAAGCCCGAATACAACAACTTATATGCTTATTGTATTATTGACCATCGTAATTGTAAACGAAATTGAGTAAACTTAGCCAAATTATGTAATCAAACCTGGAAGCAATGTATTAAACACTGAGCTGCACAGTTGAATCAAGCATTAATTATGTGAAGTCATTATTTAATCATCTCAAGCTATCAAAAATCAAAATTCATTTTTCAATTATATTTTCATAATGCGGTTAAATAACTATCGTTAACATCAAACAAAATTATTACTACAGCTAAATTAGTATTGCATCACACAAATGCAGTTAAAATATTCAAAAACAATAATTGCTTAATTCCAAAAATACTGCAAAATAATAATCGTTTTTTCTTAATGCATTTAAATTTTAACTACAGTAAGCTCGAATAAATCATCGTGTACAACAAAAATTATTACTGCATCACATAAATATAGCTGAAATATTCAAAATCTACCATGCATAATTCAAAATTGTCATTAAATTATAACTGCATTTTATTAATGTAGTTAAATTTTAATTGTATTAAGATTGAATAAATTCTTGAAATGTAGCCAAATTTATTACTTCATCACATAAATGTGGTTAAAATTCTTCAAATATAGTTAAATTTACCCAAAACTTGCTGGTAAATTATAATTGCATTTTCTTAATTTCATTAATTTATAACTGTTTTAAAATTGAATAAAATTACCAAATATAGTCAAAATCATCAATAGTAAAAGCAATAAAAAAATGCTAACGTAGTTAAATTAATTCAAAAAATGCCTATAAATTATTACACCATTTTTTGATGGGGTTAAATTATAACTGCACTAAGTTTGAATACTATCAAACACAATCAAGATTATTACTTTATTACATAATGTAGTTACAATATTCAAAGGCAACCATAATTGTATAATTCAAAAAAAATATTCCTTTCAAATATGTTAAAAGATAATAAATACATTATAATAATCTAGGTAAAACTACTATGTAATGTTTATGATCATCATAATAATGCTGTTACAGAAATGCGGTACACAGCGGTGACACAAAATAATTGTGCAATTAAAGCTGCTATATAAAATTATGATTTTAAAAAATTTATTTTTAGCTACCAACAATGGATATCATTGGAAAGCAAATTAAATTTGAGATTTAATAGTGAAAACGATTCTTAAATCCAATCAATGTAGAAAAAGTTATCACATTTTAAAGTTTGGAATATAAAGAAATTAAAAACGCGACTATTCAGTTGCCAAATTTCAAGGAGGCCTGTGTGAGCTTGAAATTCAACTCACTAATAATAATATAGTATAGATGAATAGTACACAAATAAAACTGTATAGTATATATTTATAGTAATATAACGAAGTACATAAACATAGGTATTTAAACATATTATATTTTAAACATGTAAACATGAAAGCAAACTCAATATATACTTATAAACTAATAGATAAACTAATATAAAATTTACTTATATATAATATTAGAAGAGAAGGATAAGGATGGGTAGATCGGTTGTTCTAGAAGGCAACACAAGTGACCTGGATAGGAAACTACTGTCTCATTGTTGCTTGGGCAAAGGGAAATTTTTTTTATATCTATAAAGAAGGAGAAATGGCAAGTCTCGGTTCAGTGAAGAAAAGTGCCAAGTGACGCTGGGAGTCGTCGGAGAGTTCTAGCGACACTAGGATGGGCTGAGGCTTGGCTGACTGCTTCGGTTTCGGTTGATGGCATGGACGTGGAAGGCAGTAGGGTGGCTCGAGGCTGAGGCGCTGCTAGGGCGAGGGGAATATGAGCGGATCTGGTACTTTGGGGTGCTGCACGGTGTATGAGGAAGGGGAGGCCAGAAGGAGTTGGTCACGGTGTAGGCGCTGCCGTCAGTGGTGAGAGGTATTTCGGCCGAACTGAGGAGGGGGAAACTGTGTCAGGTTGGAGGTTATGTGGTGGAAGGAGAAGAGGTCGATGGGTTGATCTCGGTGGGGCGGCTGCAAGGAAATAGTGGTCGGCAAATAAAGGTGGCAGGCGGATTGCGGAAAATGGCGAGGTTGGAAGGCTGAGTCTCGGCAAGGTCAGGCAGTGGTGAGGGGGTGTCGGTTGGCGTTGTGTGTGTTTGGTGCAGATGACTTGCAACGGTCGATGGTCGCGTAAGGGGGAAGCAACAAAATGAAAAATGGAGTGAGTTACAGCATACAACTTAGTTATATATATTCTAATTTTTCGTTTGTTTCAGAATAGTGAAAGAAGAAGGGAGAAAGAGTGAAGACACGTCACAAGCAAATGAAGATTCACAGTAAGCAGCTTTATATAAAAATAATATTTCCTTTCTTTTTCTTCAAAGAGCAAGGAGAACCCCAAACAAAAGAATTTGAATAGAAGAGAGATAAATGAATTAAAAATCAGAATATAATGAAATCATGGGGAAAAACAAAGCCATCGGTTGGAATTGTGAAAATAATAAAAGCAAATGGCTGATTGGATTTCTGAATAGACATGGAAACTCAAAAGGCTCAATTACGGAACCAATACGAGTAACCGTTTAGTGGATTTCACCGCGTATCGAAAAATGAAATGCACAAATGAATATACTACAAGATCAGCACAACGAGATGAATAGAATGGTACACAGATATCGATGGTATAATTGTCCTATTAAAAGTTGATATTCGCTGCCAAACTACTGCTAATTCGCTGAAAATAAGATAAACGAATCTAGAGAAGTCCAAATTTGACGAAACGGATTATGGCGTCTCACTCATAAAATGATTTACATTTTTTATTGTATAAAAATATTCAGATTTCGAAAACATTTTATCTTCATCAAATTAACTGATTTATATTGAAATTGACAATTTACATAATAAAACTAACTTTCATATTTTCCAATAAAAATTTACCATTTGCTATGTTTGAATAGACGCATTCCAAATATCAAATTTCCATTGCTAAATTTTATAATTAAATTTCAAGCAAAATTTCAGTTAATTACGTTATAAAAATCGTTTAAAATTTACGGGTCGTTACATAGGGAATGTTGTTGGTATTGCCACTTCTATTACTTTACTTATTAACTCAATTTAAGTCTTAAGTTTATTAAATAAGCATCTTCTATTATTTATGTTCTATTTGCTTATTTGCTTAATATAAATTGTTTTAAATAAGCTTCTACTGATCCTTGGTATCATTGCTTATTTATTCTAAGTCTCTAAATAAGCCTTTCCGTTATTTTTATATAATTGTAACCTATGTTACACTTATACTTGTAATTGTTACTTCTATCTTCTTTTATAATCTGTATATAATTACAAGTGCCACTTTTCTACTCTTGCATGTCTTCTTCTATTATGATATAGAATTTCCTTTAATTCTCTTATATTGTATATTTTACTTATCATAATAACTGTTTTATTATATAGTCTGCGCAGTAAATGCAGATCTAGGTTCATTATCGTTTACAGCTTCAAATTCTTATGTAATAATTTACTTGATTCCTTTCATACTTTACTTTATTTTCTTATATTCTAGGAAGTAATTCTATTTTATTTGATTGGTTATAAAGACTATATTAAAAATCCATTTCCATATTTTAATACTAAATAATACTATAAACAATAATTCGTAACTACAAGATATTTCTTTTATTATTTTGGGATAGTGTAAAATACAGTGGTTTCTCTATTTTACACTAGTTCCATTTTTCTTTCTTTTATTCTTGCAGTTACGTTTATGTTATCTTTTAAATATTAAATTATAGAAATGTATCTATTTTCTAAACCAACCAATTAATCTATTACTTACTTCCCGATCAAGTTATTAGATTAATTTATTATTCCCGTTTTAGCGTAATTTACTGCAGAATTCCATTTTTCAAGCTATATTCCATATTTTTTCTTATTTTACATCTAATTTATTAAAATCTAGTATTTTCCCATTTCTATCCATAATCGTGAATTCTCTTTCTATCCATATTATTCGCATAAAAAGGGGTAAAAGAAACTAGCATTTAGGCTAAATTATAACTTTAAAATAGATGTAAATAGCTGTGGATTTCTTACAGTTCAGCATATCTAATTAACATGATTAATTACAGAAATACTGAATAAAATTATTTAATGAGAAACTAACGATAATATATCATAAACGTAAAAGATATATAATTAAATTCACTCATATGTCGTTCTTAGCTTCAATCTCTGTCCCTTTTAATTTGCTACGCTTTTCTCCGCTTTTTCCCGTTTTTGATTCACTGTAAATTCTCTGATTTGTTTGCGCAATTTTCTGGTTTGCTTGTATGTATTCTGTTGCTTAATTTTATTCTTTAGTTTGGGGAAAGATTTGATTAATGGAGGAGAAATGAAGATGGAGATGAGGAGTTTGCTCTAAACGATAGTAGCTGATTCAAAGAAAATAGTGTGAGCTAGGTTTAAGTTACATTCAATTTATAGGTGTAGTGAACAACGATGAATCATCCAATTATCCCTAAAAACAATCCTCACCGTCATTTATTAATTTGTTTACGTTAGCTTATAACGTATAATTCTCCAATGTTATTCATTTATTCCTTTGTTATATGATCCTATTAATTCACGTTTCCTTCTAAATAAGATTCTTCCATTAATTATCCAATTAATTAGGTCATACATATATATGTATATATGTATATCCAATATTAATTGATTCTTATATGTTATAATTTCTTACCTATTTGAACACATCAATTAATACCTCTTTAATTGAATGTATATAAATGTTATACTTTTAAATTTATTCTTATTAGCTTACCTTCATCATAAACCTAATTACTCCGTAAGCATTCCAATTCTTTTTTTTCTTTTTAACTTGGAATTAAATAATCCTATAACTGGCGTTTTCTTCTAACTAATTAATTTACATTATTAGCTATTGTAAAGATGACATATTCTTTGATTAATTGACACCCTTTTTAAAACGCTCAATTAATTTCCAATTAATTAATTGATACGTTTTCCATTTTAATCGATATCCAAATTAATTCCTATGCGCAACTAAATCACACATTTATTAGTTGTACGTATTTAAACCACCAATTCATTACCCAATTAATTAACATATAAGTTTCTTTCTTTTATTAATTGATGCTTACTTAATGTCTTTAATTAATTTCTTAATTAATTGATTGCGTCAATTATAAATTAATATATATATATATATATATATGTTATTTAATTTACTCACCACATACATTTTTTTCCTCTTACAAACATAATAAATTTGTTACTACTTTTATAAATATCCTATGAATTAATTGCAAACGTTTATAATTTATAAAATTTCCATGTGACCAATTAATGTAAATTAATTTCCTCCAATAGCTGATTTGATTACATTGTCTGCTTATGTTTATTAATTAACTTTAATTACTAATATCCATTAATTTCCTTTATGATGGCAATGTTAATTAATTAACTTTTTGGCGCGCATCTATTTTAAAAATTCAAATGCGCATTATTTCTGGAATTTCATACACACATATATTTATTTAAAACAAATATATTTACGTACATTTACATGTATAATTATTTCTTGATACAAAACTTCGAACGTCAATAACTTTTTTATACGAACTCCTTTCGAGACATATTATATATGCAAATTGATCAGAAAATCGCCACGAACAGAATTTTATAAGTTTCGAGGCCATATTCTGACAATTACAAAAATGTTTATTTTCACTATTCATCATTATTTGATTATTTAATTATATAAAAATGCGGGGCGTTACATATAACCTCTGAGCTCGGACGTCTCGGAGAAGGGAGTTAAGCTGAAAGAAGTTGCCTTCTCCGCCACAAAGTAGATGTACGTTTGTAAAATTCAATGTTATGATCATAGAAATGCAATGTCAGACATTCATCCATACCAGTTCTTTCTAGGACTGAACGAAACCGAAGGCACTCCTCCTACTACCATTAGTAGCGAGTAGTCCTCGCAATCCGAAGATTTCGAAACATGATAGGACCACTGCAATAATAAACGTCTTTATATTGGGAGCAACCCAGAGAATGTCAACAAGTAGTCCTTTCACTATGAAGATCTACGGCCTTTAATAATCACCATCTTCAACATGTCTTCACTTTCGAATGTATACATTGGTTCAAATTGGTTTTCGGTTAGGACTTATTCAAATTCGATCCCGGTTCCTTCGAACAAATCATCAATTTGAAAGATGTTAAGTTCGTATATGATTACAATTATCAATCAATTTAATTCATCTTTTTATTCATTCATAGATATCTCTTAGAGATATATTCATTGAATCATTCCTTTATCTTCTTAACAGTATATGGAGTGATTAAGCCTCTTTTGTCAAATCATTTTTTAATTAAACCCTTTTTGACGCAGCGGATTACACAAAAACAAGGTAGATCGATGAAAGTAGCAATCGGTGGATTAATGAATACTGAAATGCCCAAATTCGTTGATCCGAAGATACCGAATTCTAGCTATCTCGAACTCGTTGATCGCGCACGATACCGGGTTCAAAGATCTGCGATTCTTCGCACGTTGATCTAGCGCACTAGATTCCATGAATCGGCTTCTGCAGTCGTTGAATCGAGCGCACTCGATTAACCAAAAGAGGAGATAGGAGATTACACTCAACTACCAATTTGGTGAAAGCACAAAACTAACAAAATAAGAGTTTTATTTCAAATCAACTAAACTATTACAAATGGCACCACCGGCTTATTTATAGAAGTTACAACACATGAAAAAACAAAAATTACAACACTTAAGTCGTTTCCGACTTATAGCCTCCGACTCACGACTTACCCAGTACACGACTTACAACTTATCAACAAACAGAAATTACAAACAGAAAATACATCACTTAGGTCATTGCCGACCTAGCAACTTCTCACGACTCAACTTAGGTCGTATGCGACCTAAAACAAACGACTTATACTCCATTAGCGATCTATCTCAAGCGGCTTTGCAGAATCAATGGCCTAGATTAATGCGGCATAAGAATCAACGACATCAGGCTTCATCAGCGACTTAAAAGAGCGCTTCATAAAACTGTGCGACCTAAGTCTTGCGACCTAAGTCCTCGTGACTTAAGACTTCGCGACTTATAGTGTGCGACTTATCTCTCCAGATCACCCAGCGACCTATCTTCAGTTGTTCTTGTTTCCTGCGACCTATCATAGGTCGTGACTGTTTCCTGCGACCTAGCATAGGTCGTGACTGTTTCCTGCGACCTAGCATAGGTCGTGGCTTGTTAAGTCGTAGCACCCGGTTAGGTCGTATAGGCGACCTATTTCCCAGTTGTATCTTGCTAGGTCGTTCCAGCGACCTACCCCTTAGCTCCTTAGGTCGCACACGACCTAATAACAAGTTAACTCTTGGTTTTCCATTAAGTCGGTCATGACTCATAGCTTCCTTAAGTCGGTCACGACTTAGCACTTCTTCGCGAATTTCCTTGTGAGCTCCCATTATCTTAGGTCGTACACGACTCAACTTTTCTGAACGAATTCAGCTTTTGTTAGGTCGCTCACGACCTAACACTTGGCATGCATCATCCTCTCCTGGTTGAAAGAAATTCGTCCTCGAATTTGCACTTTCCTCCCCCGCAATATGTTCATTCCCGTGATAAGGTACGAGATGCTTAACATTGAATACGTCCGACGTGTACACACCCTCCGGCAGCTTCAATTTATACGCATTTTCATTAATCCGTTTGACGATTTCTACAGGACCAATTTTCCTGGCTTTCAATTTGGTATAAGCGCCTATTAGAAAACGATCCTTTGTTAACACAGCATATACCATATCTCCTTCATTAAACTCAACATTTCTTCGCTTCAGATCTGCAGAAAGTTTATACTTCTCATTCGCCTTTTCCAATCGTTCTTGAATGATTCTATGACACTCTGTCAATCCTTCAACAAAATCAGCAGCTCGCTTAACTGTCTTCTTTGGTTGTGGTATGCCCGTTAATTCCAACGGCCCCTTTGGCAAACTTGAATACACTATCTGAAATGGACTGAAACCCGTACTACGGTTCACCGCATGATTATGAGCAAACTCTACTTGACATAACTTCACATCCCAACTCTTCAGATTGTCTTGCACAAGACACCTCAACAAATTTCCCAACGATCTGTTCACGGCCTCGGTTTGTCCATCCGTTTGCGGATGATAAGCGCTGCTAAAGTTCAACTTCGTTCCCACCATCTTCCACAAACTTAGCCAAAAATGACTCAGAAAACGAGTATCCCTGTCCGACACAATCGATTCTGGCAATCCATGAAGTCGATATATCTCTTTGAAAAACAACTGAGCAACATGAACAGCATCCGCCGTCTTCTTACAAGCAATAAAATGTGCCATTTTCGAAAATCGGTCAACCACCACATAAATGGAATCATTACCACGATGTGTTCTCGGTAACCCTAACACAAAATCCATACTCACATCAACCCATGGTTTAGTTGGTACAGGTAACGACATATATAATCCCGCATTAGTCGCAGTTCCTTTCGAAACCTGACAGATATGACATCTCTCCACAAACCTTTCCACTTCTTTCCTCATCGATGGCCAAAAGTAAGACTGTGAAATCAATTGTAATGTACGGTCTCTCCCAACATGTCCTTCTTTATGTAGCTCTTTTACAATTTTCATTCTCAAACTACAATCAGGTATACATAATCGATTTCCCTTGAACAGAAAACCATCTACCAACATAAACTCCTCTGTCTTCCCCTCCTTGACTTTATCAACAAACTTTGCAAAGTAAGGATCATCGACAAATAATTCTGGCAACATATCAAACCCCGTTACTTCAACCTTCATTGTAGTTAACAGGTGATTTCTTCTACTCAACGCATCCGCAACACGATTCGTCACTCCCGATTTGTGTTTCACAACAAATGTAAATTGTTGCAGATATGCAATCCATGATGCATGTGTCGTTGAAATCTTGTCTTGCCCTTGCAAATGTTTCAACGCCTCATGGTCAGTGTAAAGAACAAACTCCTTCTGAAATAGATAATGTCTCCAGTGTTTAATGGCTTGCACAATAGCATAGAATTCCACATCATATGTACTATATCTCATCTTCGCTCTTGATAACTTCTCACTGAAATATGCAATCGGACGTCGCCTCTGACTCAACACTCCTCCAATCCCAACCTTTGATGCATCAGTGTGTAGCTCAAACAACAACTGAAAATTTGGTAATACTAGAATTGGTGCAGACGTCAGCAACTCCTTGATCTTTCCAAAAGCATCTCCTGCTTCTTCTGACCATGAAAACTGCTTACCCTTCATACAATCTGTAACAGGCGCCATCACACTACTAAAGTGTGGAATAAATCTTCTATAAAATGAAGCCAACCCATGAAAACTCCGAACCTCTGTTATCGTCTTGGGCTGTGGCCAATCTCTAATCGCCTCTACTTTACTCCGATCCATTTGTATCCCTTCCTCCGATACAACATACCCCAGAAACAAAACATTATGCGTCATGAACACGCATTTCTTCGTTGCAGCATAAAATTGTTCTTGTCGAAGTACCATCAGCACTTCTCTCAGATGATTCAAATGTTCCTCTGGACTTCCACTATATATCAGAATATCATCAAAATACACCACCACAAACTTCCCAATGAATGGTCTAAAAATCTGATTCATCACCCGCATAAATGTACTCGGCGCATTTGATAAACCAAATGGCATTACCAACCATTCGTATAGACCCT
Organism: Allium fistulosum; assembly: GCA_030737815.1. Taxonomy (NCBI): domain Eukaryota; kingdom Viridiplantae; phylum Streptophyta; class Magnoliopsida; order Asparagales; family Amaryllidaceae; genus Allium; species Allium fistulosum. The sequence continues at coordinate 352,167,152 of CM060907.1, forward strand.
CCCTGGTTTTAAAAGCAGTCTTCCACTCATCACCTGGCCTGATACGAATTTGATGATATCCGCTCTTCAAATCATTCTTCGAAAAGATAGTAGCTCAGCTTATTTGATCTAGCAAGTAATCCAACCTCGGCATTGGAAATCTATATCTTACAGTAATCTTATTCAATGCTCGACAGTCAGTGCACATTCTCCACGTTCCGTCCTTCTTCGGTACTAACAAAGCTGGCACAGCACACGGACTCAAGCTTTCCTACACACGCCCCTGTTCAAGCAATTCTTCCACTTGCCTCCTCAATTCTTCATGTTCCTTCGGACTCATTCGATAATGTGGTCTATGTGGCAACATTGCTCTCGGAACAAGATCAATTTGATGTTGAATGTCCCTCAATGGCGGTAACTCCTTCGGTAACTCATCTGGAAATACATCCTCAAATTCTTTCAAAACTGGTTTCACTCCTTTTGGAATTTCAACCTCTTCACTGCTCTCACGCCCAATCAACAAGAATACCTCAGGCTCCTCTTCAATCTCCTTAACAAACTCCTTCAAGGATAATAAAGTTTTCAGCTCTTCAATCTCTTCTGACTTACTTTCTCCTTGTTGTCTCTTCTTTGGTACTAAGATAATCTTCGTACCTTCAAACATAAAACTGTAGCTATTGGTCCGACCGTCATGTTATACTGCTCGATCATACTGCCATGGTCTTCCCAAAAGTAAGTGACAAACATCCATCTCTACTACATCACACCAGATCTCGTCTTTGTATTTCTTCCCAATAGAGACTGGAACACGAACTCGTCTATCCACTTTCACCTCTCCTCCTTTTCTCAACCATGCTAACTTGTATGGATTCGGATGCTTCTCTGTCTTCAACTTCAACTTTGTTACAGCCTCGGTTGAAACGATATTGTCACAGCTTCCGGCGTCAATCACAAATTTACACACCTTTCCCAGTATAGTGCATGTCGACTGAAAGATATTACTCCTCAACCAACTAGCTTCTTCCTGCTTTGTTGCAAACACAATCTCCTCAGCATTAGATTACAACCTTCATCTCCTGACGCAATATCTTGTTCATCCTCCTCAACTGGACTAGAATATTCTCCATACTCATCTTCAAGTTCAACAATCATAGTTCGTTTCTTCGGCTTTGGACACTCGTTGCTTTTATGACCCAATTCCTGACAATTGTAACATTTGAAACCATTGTTAACCTTTGCCTTCTCAGCCTCCTTCACCACTGGTCTACTGATAGGTTTAGAAACATTAGAACTCCCACTAACACCCTTCGCTTGACTGTTGGAATTAACAAACACACCACCTCCTCGTCTTCCCTGTTTCTCCCAAGCTAACGCCTTCTGGTGTGCTTCTGCTACAGATCTGGGATCAAACATGTTAACCATATCCTATATCTGCATTCTCAATCCCCCAATGAATCTAGATGTCAGCTGCTCTTCCGTTTCCATAATATCATTCCTCCCAATAAGCTGATAAAACTCATCCGCATAATCATTAACAGTCTTTGTGCCCTGCCTCAAATTCTGCAAACGTTGATACATCAGAGATTGGTAATTGTAAGGTAAGAACGTTGCTTTCATCAATTTCTTCGTCTTCTCCCAAGATTCAATTTTTGACTTTCCCATCCGTTCACGTGTAAGTTTGGTCTGCTGCCACCATGCCAAAGCTCGACCCCTCAACCCTGTAGCAACCAACTTCACTCTACGATGTTCTGGAACTTCTTTGAAGTCAAAAATCTCTTCAACATTAGCCACCCAATCTAGAAACTCCTCCGCTTGCATACCACCTTTGAATTCAGGAATTTCAGTCTTCATCCCCGACTCCCACTTGTGATCATACTCAGAGTGATTTCTTCCTTGTCCTCGTCCTTGTATACTAACACCATCATACTCCTCTTCAAAATCAGATGCATATCGATGTCAATTCTGACCACCAACATCTCTGCTACCATCACGTCTTCCTCCAACATCCCTTCTATCGACATTCCTCCGTTCTCGATCATTCTCGTTCCTCCCACGCCTATGATCATCATCAACACTTCTATCTCGATTGGAATGTGGCGAGACTCTACTTCCCCCATGGTTAGATTCAGGTGAAACCCTTCTCCGATTCTGATTCATCTCTAACATCATCTTCTCTAACCGACTAATTCCTTCGTTAAGCTTTTCACTAAAGTTTTCATTGATTCTTTGCTCCATCTCATCAGCTTCTTCTCTTCGATACAATGCTTCAACGTTTTGGTGACGATTAGCTCTTCTTGGCGGCATGATTTGAAACTTTACAAACTCTCTAATTCTCGGCTTTGACTTTCAAAGTGATGTACACGGCCTTCCTTGCTTCCCCTAGCTTGGAAATGGTGGTTCGCGACTTAACTCCTCTCGGCCAAAACTCAAACACCTTTCAAATTTTGATCCAAAACGAAATGGATCGAAATCTTCACACTTGTTGCAAATTGTGACGAACACGATGAACAACAAGCTCTCGGCCGTGAATGATATAGCTCAGCTCGACTTGAACTCTTCAAACTTCTTCAAAATAATTGGCTCCAAGGACTCGATTTAGCTATGATTGGCTAAAATAAGCTCTGATACCAAACTAACGCAGCGGATTACACAAAAACAAGGTAGATCGATGAAAGTAGCAATCGGTGGATTGATGAATACTGAAATGCCCAAATTCGTTGATCCGAAGATACCGAATTCTAGCTATCCCGAACTCGTTGATCGCGCACGATACCGGGTTCAAAGATCTGCGATTCTTCGCACGTTGATCTAGCGCACTAGATTCCTTGAATCGGCTTCTGCAGTCGTTGAATCAAGCGCACTCGATTAACCGAAAGAGGAGATAGGAGATTACACTCAACTACCAATTTGGTGAAAGCACAAAGCTAACAAAACAAGAGTTTTATTTCAAATCAACTAAACTATTACAAATGGCACCACCAGCCTATTTATAGAAGTTACAACACATGAAAAAACAAAAATTACAACACTTAAGTCGTTTCCGACTTATAGCCTCCGACTCACGACTTACCCAGTACACGACTTACAACTTATCAACAAACAGAAATTACAAACAGAAAATACATCACTTAGGTCGTTGCCGACCTAACAACTTCTCATGACTCAACTTAGGTCGTATGCGACCTAAAACAAACGACTTATACTCCATTAGCGATCTATCTCAAGAGGCTTTACAGAATCAATGGCCTGGATTAAAGCGGCATAGGAATCAACGGCATCAGGCTTCATCAGCGACTTAAAAGAGCGCTTCATAAAACTGTGCGACCTAAGTCTTGCGACCTAAGTGCTCGCGACTTAAGACTTCGCGACTTATAGTGTGCGACTTATCTCTCCAGATCACCCAGCGACCTATCTTAAGTCATTCTTGTTTCCTGCGACCTATCATAGGTCGTGACTGTTTCCTGCGACCTAGCATAGGTCGTGGCTTGTTAGGTCGTAGCACCCGGTTAGGTCGTATAGGCGACCTATTTCCCAGTTGTATCTTGCTAGGTTTTTCCAGCGACCTACCCCTTAGCTCCTTAGGTCGCACACGACCTAATAACAAGTTAACTCTTGGTTTTCCATTAAGTCGGTCACGACTCATAGCTTCCTTAAGTCGGTCACGACTTAGCACTTCTTCGCGAATTTCCTTGTGAGCTTGCATTATATTAGGTCGTACACGACTCAACTTTTCTGAACGACTTAAGCTTTCGTTAGGTCGCTCACGACCTAACACTTGGCCTGCATCACTTTTGAATCTTGGAATAATTCTAAATCATTTCACCTTTCATTTAGGAAAACATTTCCAAATCATTTCACCTTTTATTTAGGAAAACATTTCGAAATCATTTCATCTTTTATTTAAGAAAACTGTAACGATACGGTCTTTCGACGCTCGAAAGTCGACATTAATACGTCCACTATATCAAATGCCGCACAATCGAATGCCAAAAAACCGAACCATTAGAGTTAAAAAGAAGAGGTAGAAGAAGACAGAAGAAAAAGAAACAAAACAATAATAGAATTGTTAACCCCTTTCTGAACGACGACTCAATTACTCGAAGGAAACCAGCGACCTAACAAATTAAAGTGCAAGCAAGCTAACAAGGATGAAGTTCTACAGTGACCTAACGTCGTTCGCGACCTAGCGACCTAGGTATGTAATGACCTAGTAATTACCAGCATGTCACAGTAAGGAGACTCAACGACTTAACGAGCTAAAGACTCTAGATGTTCTACGAGTTAACGACCTAATGGTTCCATGAAGGCAACGACTTACTGCGCTAAAGGAATGGCCTAAGCAACCTAGCAGACAAACAACCTAAGCAACCTAGCAGACAAACGACCTAAGCAACCTAGCAGACAAACGACCTAAGCGACCTAGCAAACTAACGACCTAGCGAGCTACAAGCCTCATGTCCTTATGTCGCTTGGTTATAGGTCGGACCAGCACTAGATCGCTGCTACTCCTCAACCCAGCCTAGGTCGCTTCACTTGATGCCTCAACATGTTTAAGTCGCCTACCATTCTTCCATAGGTCGCTACGACCAACTAGCCCACTCAGTTGACCAAGTGCAACCTTGATAAGCCATAACCCGTGCTCTCTAGGTCGTTCGCGACCTACGACCTACTCCTAGGTCGTTCGAGACCTACGACTTAGCCTAGAAATTCCCTATAAATACTGCACCTGCTCCAACTGAGAGGGGACTTTTCCAGACTTGGAAGCGCCGAAACTCTACTGCATTCACGACTTCTACAACACTTCTACTACCAAAAACATCTCAAACTACCTAAAGAGAAGATCATCTACATCCAAGATGGATTCGAAAGTTTCTTTTGCATTGAAGTGTTGATTACTTGTATCGATTGTTGAATAATCGAAAGAATTCTTGTAAAGCTTGTAATCGAACTTGTGATAAAGAAGATAAAGTGGACGTAGGCTTGATTTTAAGCCGAACCACTACAAAACTGCTATCTCTTTACTTTTCTGCTGTTCTCTGCTTATTTTTAGTTCCCGTACCAACGGGTGGTGCTTTCACTTTACTAATCCTCACACCGGGGTGTTAGCGTTCGATTTTTTACATTAACATTTTTGGTGCTTTCACTGAGAAGATCGAACTCAGGTGTCTGCTCACCATTGCTTCGCAAAGATTTGTTGAAAGAATCTCCTTAAAGACCAGAAGTCTATTTGAAATTATGGCTCTTGGAAGAAAGAGTAGATCCACTAGATCCGGGGACGCTTATGACAGGGCTGCTTCTTCTCCAGCACCAAATCAGGCGACTCCTACTGTTGGAGTCACAAGGGCCGAACTTGATGATGTTGTATCTGGGTTATACCAACAAACGGAAGCTCAAAATGCTTTGATGATGGACAGGTTAAACGCTCTGCTCGAGGAAAACCGGCAACCAGAAAATAATGAACCAACCTTTGATGAGGATGCTCATGACTCCCAAGAGAAGAGTATTCCTCCAAGGGCAGTTGGCAGCGCCGAAGGGCCACCTTCCCAAGCTGGAGGATCAAGGCCGCAGCCGCCTCTTCGTGAACGTTTGTTCAGGCAAACTTCTGAAAAAGTGGCTGACGTCTGCCCGGCAACGCCTCTGAACGATGAGGAATACTTATCAGGAAGGGTTCGCCAAATCATGAAAGAAAGTATGCAAAGGAATGAAAATGAAAATGACTGGGGATTTTCTCCAAGCAAGACTCCGTTTACCGAAAGAATTCTAAAAGCTGAAATTCCAAAGAAATTTGTTCCCCCTACTATCCCAGCTTATCGGGGGGCAAGCGACCCTAATCAATTTTTGTACAAGTATGACTTGCATATGACAGGTGCCAGGGCAACAGATGAGATTAAATGTAGATATTTTCATGTCTATTTGGAGGGAGTGGCACTACTCTGGTTTACAAAGCTACCAGTCCAATCTGTGGATCAATTCTCTGAATTGACTCATAAATTCAAGGATTAATTCAGGTTGTATGCTCCAAAGGCCAAGGACATAATGTCACTGTCCAGCCTAGAACAAGCTTCCGGCGAATCTATCAAATCTTTCTTGAATCGCTTCAACATAGCCTTGGCCGAAGTGGATAATGCTGAGCCTTGAATGATTCTAACTTACTTGATGCGAGCCATCGATAAAACAAGTGAGTTCGGAAAATTGTTGAAAATGAAGGAACCGAATTCACTAGAGAAGTTTTATAAGAAGGCTGACGAATTTATGCATCTAGAGAATCTTCCTGCACAATCAAAGGTGGTTGTGGCTGAAATTCAGAACAACAATGTGGCTGAAGCTTCTAATAAGAAAGAATCTGGTGGTCAGAAGAGGGAAAATAACAGTAGGAAAGGACAGAAAGATGTGAAGAAACCTCATTACTTTAAGCCTTCAGACTTTACTCCTCTAACTGATACTCCAGAAAATATCTTCTTCACAACCAAAGATGCCGTCGAGTTCCCTGAGCCACCTAAGATTAAGCTCGGGAAAAATTTTGTGCCCAATGGAAGGTTCTGTAGATTCCACAACCAACATGGCCATGACACCAACGAATGTCGCCATCTAAAGAACTTGATTGAAGAACTGTTGAGAGAAAATAAACTGCAACAGTATGTCAAGAGAAACAGAGGTGATCCGGCCTCGTCCACTTAGGGGCAACAACTCCCTGCTCGTCAATCTGGCTCCGGAGAAAAGGCTGTGGCACAGGAATCTGAAAGACCCGTTATTAATGTAATCACCGGGGGTCCTCACCCAGCAGGCAGATTTTGGGGAGAAATGGAGAGGTATGCTCATGCTCTAAGACATGCCTCGAAAGAAGAAACTATTTTTGCCTTGGGAGATGTTGTGCCTTCAAAACAGCAAAGAACTTTTCACGATGACATCGTATTCAGAGTTAGAGATTCTGTGGGAATTGAGGCTCCCACCATGGATCCTTTGGTAATAATCGCCGATATCGGACCAGCTATTGTGAGAAGAGTTCTTGTTGATTGTGGCGCTTCTTGTAATATACTCTTCAAAAGGACCTTTGATCAAATGAAAATTCTGATGGCTGATGTTCAAACTTCTTCGCAAAAAATTGTTGGGTTCACTGGGGAACCAAAACAACCCATCGGAACCGTCGACTTATTTGTAGAACTTGGTGAAGGGGAAAGAAGAGTGGTCCGTAAGCAAACTTTTGTTATTGTTGATGAATTTTCTACTTATAACGCCTTCTTGGGACAACCAACTCTTGCTGCATTCAAAGCTATTCTCGCCCCATGGTGCCTAACTATGAAATTCCCCACTGATAATGGTGTTGGTGTTTTGAAAGGGGACCAGAATGATGGGCGGGAATGTTATCTCATAGAGTTGCGTGAGGCGAAGAAGAGAGAGATGGGAAAGGGTGCGGCAGCTCCGCTCCGCATCAAAGAACCCACCTTGTAGCAAGTACGTGGTGGACCCTGCACTGGTGAGTTCAGTGGTGCGCGAAAAGAAATTGATCCCAAAAAGACCAGTGTAGGGGAGAATAGAGTGGTGCCGGTAGAAGTAACGGTGCCAATACCTGTTGACCCAAATGACCCAAACAAGGTGCTGAATGTGGGTTCACAGCTTGGTATTACAGTTCAGAATATACTAATAGCATTCTTGAAAGCAAACCTGGATGTTTTCACTTGGAGTCATGCCGACATGTGTGGAATATCTCCAGAAATTGCAGTGCATGCTTTAAATATTGATCCGAAGTTCACACCCATAAAGCAGAAAAGAAGAACACAGGGTCCTGAAAGGTCAACAGCATTGAAAGAAGAAGTAGATCGGCTCTTGGACAATGGCTTCATCAGAGAATCCACTTATCCAAATTGGGTTTCAAATCCGGTGTTGGTTAAAAAAGAAAATGGAAACTGGAGAGTGTGCATCGACTTTTCAGACTTGAACAATGCATGTCCCAAAGACTGTTTCCCGTTGCCTAGAATCGATCAATTAGTAGATGGAATAGCCGGGCACGAATTATTGTCTTTTATGGATGCTTACTCAGGATACAATCAAATCATGATGCATGAGCCAGATCAGGAGGACACGAGCTTCATCACTGATGTTGGTCTTTACTACTATAAAGTCATGCCCTTCGGACTAAAGAATGCGGGGGCAACTTATTAGAGACTTGTTAATGCCATGTTCAAGCCTCAAATTGGCAAGACAATGGAAGTGTACGTTGATGATATGTTAGTAAAATCAAAGAAGGCGATAGACCACATGGATCATCTGGCAGAAATGTTCGCAATCCTCAGAAAGTATGGGATGAAGCTGAACCCTCTGAAATGTTCATTCGGGGTTTAGTCCGGAAAATTCTTGGGTTTCATTGTGAGTGCTAGGGGCATTGAAGATAATCATGCTCAGATCACTGCCTTAAGGGAAGTCAAACCCCCTAGAACAAAGAAAGAATTGCAAAGCCTCAATGGGAAAGTCGCTGCTTTGAGTCGATTTATTTCCAAAGCCACAGATAAATGCATTCCCTTCTTTGATGCTCTGAAGAAAGGAAAGAAGAATTTTGAATGGACTCCTGAGTGTCAAAAAGCTTTTGATGAGCCGATTCATCATATGGAAACGCCTCCAGTACTTTCTAAGCCCAACAATGGTGAAGATCTATTCATATGCTTAGCAGTTTCATCTCATGCTCTCAGTGCAGCGTTGGTACGAGAAGACGCAAAAGTTCAGCGTCCAGTTTACTACATCAGCAAAAGATTCACTGGGGCAGAGATGAATTATTCAAAATTAGAAAAGCTCGCCTATTGTCTATTGATCGCGGCCAGAAAGTTGAAGCCATATTTCCAGGCTCATCCTATTAAAGTCCTCACTGATCAACCTCTAAATCAAGTCCTATTCCGCCCTGAAACTTCGGGTCGTCTTCTGAAATGGAATATTGAACTCAGTCAATATGATATCACCTATCATCCCCGAAGAGCAATTAATGGACAAGCTTTAGCAGATTTCATTGCAAAATGCACAGACAAAGGTGGCAGTGAGGAAGAGGTAACTGAAGACGTTTCGATCCGATGGAAATTATATGTTGATGGAGCAAGAAATGACTACTGTTCCGGAGCCGGGGTTGTGCTTGAAACCCCTGAAGGGCGGTCATTGTGTTATGCATTGAGATTAGAATTTCCTTCGACAAATAATGAAGCCGAATATGAAGCTTTTATTGCCGGTTTGAGGATTGCTAAGGAACTGAACATTAAAGTGTTGCAGATCTTCAGTGATTCCCAGCTCATTGTGTGCCAAGTCAAGAAAGAGTTTCAAACTAAAGGAGGAAATCTGCCTGCTTACTTATCAAAAGCCTATGAACTTCTCGATGATTTTGATCATTATACAATCAACCATATACCCCGGGAAGAGAACATGAAGGCAGATTCTCTCGCGAAGTATTCAAGCTCTGGCGAAGCTCAATTATTGGGTGGTCCCTGTAGAAGTCTTGACAGCTCCGAGCATTGATGAGATGGATATTGACTGGGTCATGGCTGTATCTCAAGAACAGGAGTCGTGGATGACTCCTATCAAGGAATATCTACTCAGCGGCACCTTGCCAGAAAACTCAAAAGAGCGCCAGAAGCTGTTAAGGAAAGCCGAAAGATATGTAATTCAAGGCGACCATTTGTACAGACGAGGATTCTCGATGCCCTTACTCCGATGTGTAACCAAAGAAGAGGCTAAGACAATTTTAGCTGAAGTACACAGAGGAGAATGTGGGGGTCATTCTGGTGGCCAAACTCTTGCAAAGAAAATTCTCCGTTATGGGAATTTTTGGCCGGGTACTAACCGAGATGCTGCTAGCTATTCCCGAAAGTGTGACAGATGTCAGAGATTCGCAAAAATCCCAAGAGCACCTTTCACCGTGCTAACACAGATGGTCAGTCCATGGCCATTCACCATTTGGGGAATAGATCTTATTGGGCCTATGCCGATTACCAGATCCGGAATCAAATATGCCATTGTTGCTATTGATTATTTCACTAAATGGGCTGAAGCTGAACCCTTGGATACTATTACCTCTAAAAAGATGATAAATTTTGTAACTAAAAATATCATTTGCAGGTATGGTGTGCCTCAGAAGATAATAACAGACAATGGTACCCAATTTGAAAGCGAAGAGTTCCAGGAATTTTGCAGGAAATTCAAGATCCGAAAAAGCTTCTCAGCAGTGGCTCATCCGCAGGCAAACGGGCAAGTGGAAGCAGTGAACAAAATCATCAAATCAACCATCAAAAAGCAACTGGAAAAAGCAAAAGGTGGTTGGGTTGATAAGCTGCCACTAACACTATGGGCATATAGGACTACCCACAAAACTGCGATTGGGCACACTCCATTTTCATTAGCATATGGATCAGAAGCAATGATTCCAGTGGAAATAGTGGTCCCCTTACACAGGAGAACTCATTTCAACCAAGTTGAAAATGAAAAGCTGCAAGTTGAAGCACTTGAATTGCTTGATGAAAGAAGGAAAGAAGCTAAACTCAGAGTTGCAGCTCAACAGCAAAGGATAGCCAGGCACTTCAATTCTAAAGTTCGTCAACGCAGCTTTGAAATTGGGGATCTAGTCTTGAAAAGGATCATGACAGCAATAAGAGTGTTTGGGCCAAACTGGGAAGGGCTGTATGTCATAGGCAAAAAACTTCTTGATGGCACTTTCAAACTCACAGCTGTCGAGGAGATCCAATCCCAAGAGCCTGGAACAGCAACCACTTGCATCCATATTTTACTTAAAAGCAATGCTTAAATTTGTAAAATAATTCTGGATGTATCATTCTTGTATTGTAAGCCATTGTAAAATCAGTGCGACTCAGCAATAAGAACTATAAAGTGGACATAGGCCCAATTCTTGGCCGAACCACTATAAATCTTGTGTCTTCTATTTACGATATAATGCCTGTCTCATTTTGATGTGCAAATATTTTAAATATATTGCTAAAGTACCGATTTAATATTGCAGGCAATCAAAGCAAAGCTTACCTATTCAACACGTCACAAACCCAAGCGATTCCATAAATCACTCAACAAACAAATGTCAAGCCACAAAAATTCCTGATTCAATTCCTACATAAGAAGTATTACTCACAAACGGTTGGTGATTCCACCAAAGGGGCACCTTCCCAAAGGAAGGCACCAGGCCCTTGCTAACTGACAATGATCGTTTGTGCAAATAGACATCCGGTTAAGTGGCTTGCGTCTGCCTGTGGATTCACTCAACCATGAAGTACACTTCCCTGGGAAAATCAAACGGTTTACCAAAGAAAGGAACATGCATTCAAAAGTGATAGCAAGGGACCGCTGAGGAACAGAGGATGAAAAGACATTGGCAAGCAGAGAAAAAACAGCCAAAAAAGGAATCTTGTCTCTCAACCAATAAGGTTGGTGGAACCACCGGAGTGGCACCTTCCCAAAATGAAGGCACCGGGCCCTTGTTGCTTAATTGCGATCGTTTGTGCAAACAAACATCTAGTTAGTTGGCTTGCATCCGCCCTGTGGAACCACTTAACTGTGAGACGCAACCTTCCTGGCAAACAACTCAAAGCCCTCTCCGGAGGCACAATTCAAAGCCCTCCAGCGAGGCACGCTGTAAAATGAAACGTTTTTCTCAACCAATAAGGTTGATGGTACCACCGGAGGGGCACCTTCCCAAAGGAAGACACCGGGCCCTTGCTAATTAATTGTGACCGTTTGTGCACGAACATCCAATTAAGAGGCTTGCGTCCGCCCCGTGGTCTATTTGACTATGAGAAATAACTTTCAGGCGAACAAATAAATCCCTCTTCGGAGGCACTCTTCTACTCTCATCGGAACGATCTTCCCCAAAAAAGTTGAAGTGCAAAATAAAGCCCTCCAACGAGGCATGCTGTAAAATGAAATGTTTTTCTCAACCAATAAGGTTAATGGAACCACCGGAGGGGCACCTTCCCAAAGGAAGGCACCGGGCCCTTGCTGCTTAATTATGATTGTCTGTGCAAACAAACATCCAATTAAGTGGCTTGCATCTGCCCCATGGATCCATTTAACTGTGAGAAAACTTTCAGGAAAAACATGAAGCCCTCCTCGGAGGCACAAAGCCCTCTTCGGAGGCACAACTCTTCGGAGGAGTCCTCTTCGGAGGCAAAAGCCCTCTAACGAGGCACAAGCCCTCTTCGGAGGCACAACTCTTCGGAGGAGTCCTCTTCGGAGGCAAAAGCCCTTTAACGAGGCACAAGCCCTCTTCGGTGGCACAACTCTTCGGAGAAGCACTCTTCGGAGGCAAAAGACCTCCAGCGAGGCAAAAGCCCTCTTCGGAGGCACAAGCCCTCTTCGGAGGCACAACTCTTCGGAGGAGTCCTCTTTGGAGGCCCAAGCCCTCTCCCGAGGCACAACAGAAAAGCCCTCTCCCGAGGCACAACAAAAAAGCCCTCTTCGGAGGCACATTTCTACCCCCAACGGTAAAGTGCCAAATAAAGCCCTCTAACGAGGCACGCCCGAAAATAAAAAGTTTTCTTCAAAAGTCCGCTTCACTACAAAAAGTAATCCACTTCTCAGAAAATAAAAGTGGCCATCTCCAAAGGTTGAAATATGTTAACTCTTTCTCAAAAGAAAAGAAAAAGAAGAAAACTTCTCCGATACAAAGCACACTCTATTAAAGCAGAATAATATTTCCTCAAAACGGAAGAATTATTCCTTAGAATAAGAGTATACGTCTTTTTAGAATATTACAATGAGCCGTGGTATGGGGTCATAATATAGCTATATTAATAAAAACAACGCTCAAACAAGCATACCATGAGCTCACTGCAGTATCGTACAAAGAAAATAAAGAAATTTGTGCAAAAAACAAGGAATAAATGCATTCACATATACTGACAAGAGATTGTATAAGTAAAAAGTGTCATTTTTATTCCATACTTTCAAATTTTTTGTACATGTACAGGTTCCAAAAAGTGGGGGCCGGTACCCGCACAATGCTCAGTCGATACAAGTCTTTAGACAAAAAAGTTAAAATAGCAAGACAAGAAAGATAGAACCAAACTCATGTCTTCTTCTTCCCACCGCCTTTGGAGCCCTCACCTGGCTTAATGGTTAACTTCGCAAGCCGGCCTGGGCGAGTTGCGGAAGAAGGAGAAAGAGGTGCAACTGGGTCTATTTCCGCTTTCTCTTCACCCTCAGAAGTGCTTTTTTTCTTCTTCCTTGAAACCACACGCTTCCCCTTATTTTTAGAAGACGATTCGCTGCCCGGAGTAATAAGTTCAGATAGCTTTGTGTCGTCAGCATAAGATTTCTCCAGGGACCTCTCACCCTCCTCAATTTCTTCTGCCTTCTGCTCTTGCGAAGCGGTCGGATCGTCCAATCTTGGAGAGCTTCTATTTTTTCTTCTAGCGACCTCGGTTGAGAAGCAGAAGGAGTAACTTGATGAGGTAGAGGAGCAGCAGTTGGGGGAGGCAAAACTGGTACAGCACTTGTTGTTTTTGCTATAGAAGAAGAAAAGTTAAAAAACATCAGTATTTCCCATAAAGAGAGGAGACAGTGGCACGTCAAGGCTTAAGTAATAGGCAAGTTCATCGAGCTCAGGTGAAACAAACGAGCAGTCAACTTGAGCCAGATCGGAATTGAAGTTACCTGGAGAGCTTGAATTTATCATCTCGATTTCATAATCGTGGGCTTCAGTGCTTTCTTGAGCCTCTTCTTCAGTAAGAGCACTTGGGGGCTCGGTAATTGCGGTTTCAATTTCGGCTTTTGCAGGAGGTGGAGAATGAGAGCTAGAGCTAATGGTATCAGGGTCGACCGAAGCCGAAGGACGAGTGGGGTCGGCTAAAGGCGCCTTCTCCAGATGCTCTCCTCCTGCTGCTTCGGCTCGCTCCCTGGAAAGATGTTCCTTCCCTCTAGCAAGGACAGCACGACCCTCGTCGTCCAAATAACAAGCCTCCAGGTCCCCCTCCGCATAGCCAGCATCTTTATACATTTCACTTATCGCCTCCCACACATCGGCCAGAGTAATTTCATATTTTGGGCCCAAGAACGAAAGACTTCCACGTCCCAAGACACTGAGAACGTAAAACTCAAAGAGAGTGGAGCTGATGGTTGCCTTGGTTGTTTCGTGCGATTCTTCTGCAGTCGCTTTTCCGGCCATGGCCTCATCACGCTCCTTTTCTGCTTTTAAAAGTTGAGCTTTTAACATAGTGATCTCCAAGTCTTGGGAGCTGACTTTTTCCCGCAGCTGGACGGTGTCGTTGCGGTATTTTTCAACAACATGTTGTTCTGCCTCAAGTTTTATCTCGGCATCTCTCTGGGCAGCATGTGCATCTCTCATTTGCTTTTTAAAAACCTCTTCCTTTTGAGAATAGGAAGCCGAAGAGGTAGCAAGGTCCTCCTCAAGTTTCTTAACTTCAGACTCAAGTCTCTCGTTTTCATCGGCGATGCTCTTCATTTCTGCATCATGTTGCTCAAGAACTTTCTTGCACTCCGACTTGTCGTTTTCCATCGCTAGCATAGCCTCAAGATTTAGGCGGTTGATTCTTTGAAGCTCGTCGACAAGTTTTTGCATCCAGACATTCTCTCAATGTCAAGTTTAACGGCGTCAAGGTTCCTCAACATAGCTTGTTTGTCGATGGGAACCAAATCAAGATCAAAACACACTCCTTCTAAGAACCAGTGTGGAAATCGACTTTGGAGAGCAGTCGGAGCATTTTCGACTTGATATGATGGCCTGTTGAGGATCGTCTGAATATCAGTTCCTTTGAGGGCAGGAGAGCTGGAAGGGGTTTCTAAAGAGAGGGGAGCAGCAACGGGCTTTTCAGAAATTGCAGACGCAGGTTTTCATTAAGCTTCGCCCGCTTGCTAGAATCTTCAACATGACTCTTCCCTTTATCATCATGAGATTTTCTTTTATGAGAATCGTCATCTCTTCGATAGGAGTCATGGCGGTCATCTTGTCTTCCATATCGCTCCTTGTATGACTGCCTCTCTCGAGCTTTTCTAGCCGCTCTTTCTTCATCGGTCTCCCTAGGGGCAGGGGATGGCGCCTGGGATCATAGTAGTAGTCACGCCTTCCATAACGCAGAAAATTGTCATAGTACGATCCGCTTCGTCCCATTGGAGAATCTGAAAATGAAAAAGAAATAGAATTTAGAAATCTCTAGGAAAAAGAAATCAAGTGCAAGTAACTGCTAAAAATCCTAAGTGTGTGTGGAGTGAAGACTACGCGCGTCGAGTTACAAACCACTCTTCGGTTTGGGAGTAATGTAAGCTTTTGCAGCCGGCGTCAACTCTTGGGTTGACGGAATTTGTTGCAAGGAAGATGTCGCCTCAATAGCTGGAGAAATAACTTTAGCAGTGGTAATGTCATCTTTAAAGAGCTCCTGTGAAGTCACCACAAGGTCACTCAGACCACCAAAAATGCCTTCACCGTCATGACCAATGGAACTTTCTTTTCCAACTCCTTCATCAGCAGTCTTCCCGGTATGTTGAGGAAGTCCCTCCTCTTCGATAACCAGGGAAAGTGTAAGTTTGCCAGATGACCCTGCAACGTCAACCCGAGCAGAACATTTCACCAATGAAGCCTTTGCAATAGCTTCTTTCGGTACAAGTTCCTTTGCGGAAACCGGGGCATCTGACGCCTCTGCTTCGGAACCAGGGGCATCATGAAGCTGAGTGGATCGAGAAGGGTGTAAAAGTCCGAATTGATGCAAAAATTCACCCTTCAGCAAGAACTTAATGCTTCTCTCTTCAACTGCTATGGCACTTGGTCTTTCAAAAGTTGGCTTGTGGCTGGAATCTCTAGAAGGAGGAGGAAGTGCTACAAAAGTAAAGAATGAAGTTAAGCATTTGACAATTCGAGCTTCGAGAAGTTCAGAAAATGAAGTGAACGGAGAAAGGCAATCTTACTTCCTACTCTCCAAATTCCATAGAATCCCAGTGGGGCAGCGGACAAAGAAAAATTGATTCAAAAACCAGTGTGCACTTTCGGGCAAATCTAAAATCAATTTACGGTTTCTTGCGCCTCTCACAAGTATAATGGAAGGGTGATCTTTGTTCTTCACAAAAGTGCACAAATAGCAAATCTCTTCAAAACTTGGAAGACGGTCGAGCGTCCTCCTGAACAGCGCACACAACCCCATCAAGATGGCGTAACCATTGGGGTGTAGCTGGAAGGGAGAGATAGTTAATCGAAGAAGAAGATGTCGAAGAAAATCATTAAAGGGAGGAATAGCTCCACTTAAGCACATCTGACGATTAACTGCGACAAAACCAAGAGGTGGCCTGTCAGCAGTATCGTTTACTCCAGGAAGCAAAGCGTCCGTTTCGGCAATGCCAAATTGAATACATAATTGATTGAATGTCCGTTGATTAAGAGTGGTTGAAATTCTTTCTGGAGGACTATCCAAGAGATTAGCTATAGGGAAGACTTCTTCGGCTTGTCCAACTGTCTCTTCTTGTTGAGAAGTCATTCTACACAAGGAACTGGACATTCAAATGTGAAGGTGCACGTTTCCTAAAGGTTTGAAGTGTTGTGCAAAACTAATAAAATGACAAGCAGATATAACTGGAATCAAACTAGTCGACGCTTATCGATTATAAAGTTTCAGGACTTGTTATTTTAAAGTCTAAGTATAGTGTTGATGCAAACAAATCAGCTTAGTTGATTATTTTAGCTTTGCTTTAACACTTCACTTGAACTTTTTGACACACAGCATTTCATTCACACAGTTTGCTTAAGTTGATTATTCTTTATAGACTAATCTGTCATTTGATATGGGCAGTCAATGGCAGTATATTCGCCCTATTTTTCTGCAAATGTTGTATTTAACAGGATGATTAGCTCAAAAGTTAATATAATCTGTGAAAAAAGTGCAACAAGTTCAAGCAGTTCGTTTTAGTTGTTCGAGTTGGCAATTCAGTCAAGTTCTGTCAAAGTTTTACAAGTGTTCAAGTCCAGTTCATTTCTTAGGTTGCAGGAACGATTTAAGTTAACTCGGGATTCTTTTGGTCGCCCAGAGTGTGCTCAAACAACTTAACATAAGTCGAACCCTCTTAAGTCGCATTGCTCAAATCAAAGAATTCAAGATATGAGACTTCAGGGCAAGGCAACGCAAATTTGGCTAAGTACTAGGTCGTTTGAGTGCACGCGTGACCTAGAGCTTAAGTCGCAGAAAGTTAAGTCGCAGAGGGTAATGCCACAAGAAGTTAGGTCGCGAAGGTTGTTAGGCCGGCCGGATCTGTTAGGTCGTGAAGCTCTTTAGGTCGCTCAGCTTCACTAGATCATTTCTAAAGTGACGCAGCGATTTCAAACTCTCTCGCCAGAACCGCTATGCCCTATTCTCCAATAACGTTTTGCCACGTGCCCATCAACCCTTGCATCATTCGAGACATCGCGGCCTAACCCGCTAACCCGTTAACCACATACACCATCTCCTCCAATCGCTTAAGACCTCGTTTACTCCTCTGAATCCCCAGAGAACATTGTCAAACTCCACAAATTCGAACACACACCACACAACTCTGTGAAATCCTTGGCCGATTCAATTTTAAAGCGATTACCAACGATTCAACAGTAATCGAAGGACGGATCAGACGGTAATCTTATAGCGGAGTAACGAAAATTGTGTGAAAATGGCTATGGAAATATCGATGGTAAAACACAATGGATGAATCATCGGTTTACCTAAGTTTGTTGTTGATGATGATCGAAAGCAACGAGGAAGGGAATTTTGCTTTGGAGTTCTTGAGCTCAAATTTGGCCATGGCGGCAAAGTATAGGCAATAAGGTGAAGACGATGAAGCAATTTAACGACTTATATAGGAGAAAGAAGAGAAGACGAATAGGCGCGCGAGTTAACGAGCTACTTGAGTCGCTCATGACTTAACAGAGTTAGATCGAAGCACACGACCTATAACATAGGCGTATACTTCGAGGAGCAAATGTTAACCCCTTTCTGAACGACGACTCAATTACTCGAAGGAAACCAGCGACCTAACAAATTAAAGTGCAAGCGAGCTAACAAGGATGAAGTTCTACAGCGACCTAACGTCGTCCGCGACCTAGCGACCTAGGTATGTAATGACCTAGTAATTAGCAGCATGTGACAGTAAGGAGACTCAACGACTTAACGAGCTAAAGACTCTAGAGGTTCTACGAGTTAACCACCTAATGGTTCCATGAAGGCAACGACTTACTGCGCTAAAGGAAGAACGACCTAAGCAACCCAGCAGACAAACAACCTAAGCAACCTAGCAGACAAACGACCTAAGCAACCTAGCAGACAAACAACCTAAGCAACCTAGCATACAAACGACCTAAGCGACCTAGCAAACTAACGACCTAGCGAGCTACAAGCCTCATGTCCTTATGTCGCTTGGTTATAGGTCGGACCAGCACTAGATCGCTGCTACTACTCAGCCCAGCCTAGGTCGCTTCACTTGATGCCTCGACATGTTAAAGTCGCCTACCATTCTTCCATAACTCGTGCTCTCTAGGTCGTTCGCGACCTACGACCTACTCCTAGGTCGTTCGTGACCTACGACTTAGCCCAGAAATTCCCTATAAATACTGCACATGCTCCAACTGAGAGGGGACTTTTCCAGACTTGGAAGCGCCGAAACTCTGCTGCATTCATGACTTCTACAACACTTCTACTACCAAAAACATCTCAAACTACCTAAAGAGAAGATCATTTACATCTAAGATGGATTCAAAAGTTTCTTTTGCAATGAAGTGTTGATTACTAGTATCGGTTGTTGAATAATCGAAAGAATTCTTGTAAAGCTTGTAATCGAACTTGTGATAAAGAAGATAAAGTGGACGTAGGCTTGATTTTGAGCCGAACCACTATAAAAATGTTGTCTCTTTACTTTTCTTCTATTCTCTGCTTATTTTTAGTTCCCGTACCAACGGGTGGTGCTTTCACTTTACTATTTCTCACACCGGGGTGTTAGCGTTCGATTTTTTGCGTTAACAAGAATCTCACATTCGCAGCGGAACAATATATAATAGATGAATGAATAATCTTTATAACAAAGAACTATATCAGTTTATACAATACATCATCAGAGTTTACAACAACAACATACATCACTGAACAGTTATATAAACTTGTCCACATAACATAATACACAGCGGAATAATACTAGTATAGGTGATGCGTCTCGCCATCTAGCCCGCCCCCAGATCTTCACAGCAACTTATGAATTCCAGAATGACCGGATAACCTGACTTTAGGCTGCCCGTGTGGAAAATTATGGGCACCTAGAGTTTAGAAAGGGAACAATAAACTCCAGGTCAGTCGTGGGACTGGTGTGAGATCTTAAAAACAGTTATTTTCATAAAGAACATAAAAGAAATTCGCAATGCTTTTGGAAAATGAAACTACCATAAGGCCTCCCGCCACACACACAATGCAAACGCAGAATTGGAGGAGATTTCTCCTTATGATAGGCAAACATGCTTACTACGCAAAATCTTTATAATATTATCATTAGTGCCTAGTGTGGAAAACATTTCGAAAGTATAATATTAATCTTAGCCAGCATAGGTACCATTATATTATGCCTGCTATAGCTGCCATGTTAAATGGCAGGTTCTACAACTAAAACCGTACAAGGTTCGTATTGTTTCTTTGGATTTTCCAACAAATGGTCAGGCTAAGGAACTTCCTATGCCACATGGAAACGCCTCTGGAGGGACGTCCCAAGAACTAACTAGCTCTCTGCCAACACAAGGCCAGGTTACCTCTTATTAGGTAACTACTACACGAGTATGCCACCCCCTGGTCGTTTGCGACCTTTATCTGAGGGCCCTCGATCACAAAGCAACAATCACACAGTAAATGAGATTGGAGCAACCACACAGGTAAAGTATCTGGGCTCCATACCATGACACCACCTTTTTCCAAAACGAAATGACATACCCTAAAGGGAGAGACCCTCATCACCCTGCCGCATTTTTCTGTTTCGACCATTTCAGGGTGTGAGGTCCGATGAGGTCTCGTCCACAAAGCTACACTTTACACGGAAGACATGCTTTGATCACAAATGATCAACGAATGATCAACACACAACAACACTTAGCATGCCACACTACCAAATTGGGAGTATATCACTGATAACCTTCAAACTACATAACCTTTGAGCTCGTACGTCTCAGAGAAGGGTGTTAAGCTAAGAGAATAAACTCTCCGCCACCAACAGATATGTATTTGAAAGAAATATGCTTTATATCTCAAAGTGTAGCGTCAGACATACATCCATACAAGTCTGTTCCGGGTTCGGACAGAACCGAAGGCATTTCCAAAGAAGCCCTTGCAAATCCGGTTTTCAATTGCAATCCACAACGTCGTATAATTATTCGGAATGGGTTATATGACACAAAGTCCTCTCCCGGCTAAACCGAATAATGAGCCCTTATTTTAAAAACAAATTCAAGTTCCATTTCAAAGGCAAATATTGATAGTCAGTTATGTAACTATCAAACAACATTCACAACAATCAACCAATCTAAATAATTTCCCCAAATTATTAAATTTAAAAATATCTTTGCAAGATATATATTTTTCCACACTTCATCACTTTGAAAACCAATTTCAAATCAATTTTCACTCGTGGGATAAAATTCCCGATATTATTTATTTCCCTTTTTCTTTATAAATTTCATTGTGAATTCAAATTTCCAAATTTTCACCAATATATGATTTTCAAATCGATTTCAAATTATTCACTTTCAAACACCAAATCAAATTCAAAATTGATTTCAAATTTCATTTCAAACCCCAAATCAAATTCCAAATTGATTTCAAATTTACATTTCAACACCAAATCAAATTCCAATTTGATTTCAAATTCATTTCAATCACCAAATCGATTCCAAATCGATTTCCAAATTTATTACAAACATTAAATCAATTACAAATTGATTTCCAAGTTTATTTCAAATAACAAAGCATTTATTAATTGATTTCTAAGTTTATTTCAGCACAAAATAAATTTTCATTCAAACATCAAATCAATTATCATATTAATTTCCCAAAGATTTATTTTCTTATACCAAATCAATTATCAAATTGATTTCAAACAAATTTATCACCTTTTAAATACATCCCTTTATTCTTTCCAAATTATTTAAAATTCCATTTTCAATAAATTCTTTAACTTATAAACAATACTATTCAAAACCCATTTATTAATATTTTTTTCCATATTTTGAAAATAATTCGATAAGATTTCAAAATTCAACTTTAGGCTTTTAAATTCCTTCTTTTAAATTCACCCAATTCTTTCAAAAGAAATTCACTTAAAATTTCCTATTTTAATTTCAAAAATCCAATTTTATTTATTTCTGGTATCCAACGATTCCAAAAAAACATTCGGCTAAATTATAGCCTTCAACAATTTCAATTATCAATATCATCATCCACAGATTATCAATAAATCACATCATACAACATATGAAACAAATTCATATAATTTGAGGAATCTAGTTGGATCCCTCCAACCTGTTTCCATGCATCCACAGATGTTAGCACAAAAATTAAATACTCATTCCACTTTGAGGTGGAATATCGTGGTATATGGGATTTATAAAATATCATCCGCTATTATGGGGCGCATAGGGTCTCATCCGCTATATAATGCGGGAAATCAACAACTCCAAATATATATATATATACTACTATATGTACTACCACATCCAAACAGTCAATCAATAACTGCAATGCCAATTTAATTTGCATGAGAAGATCTCACCTTTGCTTTTTAATTTGCAATCCAATCCATACCAGCCATTTCTTCACGATTTAAGACGTTGTATAAATGTTAG
Organism: Allium fistulosum; assembly: GCA_030737815.1. Lineage (NCBI taxonomy): Eukaryota > Viridiplantae > Streptophyta > Magnoliopsida > Asparagales > Amaryllidaceae > Allium > Allium fistulosum. The sequence goes on from CM060907.1 coordinate 352,188,951, forward strand.
ATGATATTTATTAATATTCAAACTAATCGAACAATAAATTTCCATTTAACAAATTTAATTAATTAATAATTAAATTAACCAGTGATTTAGTTCTAAACTGATGATTTAATTTTAAACTAATTCCCTTTTAATATTTTTAGCAACAAAAATAATTAAATAAGTTTATTAACCAATTATTTCATTTAAACTAATTTTTCCTCTTTGAAACTACTTATACCAAAAATACCCTATATATACATAAAATAGAACTGCCTTACATACCTCACTGTAAAAATATTTTCTTTCCCTTTCCTTTTCTGTTTTATATTCAAATTAACTATGTAGGTGTGTTTACATATATACATCTTTTTATTTACTTATATTATTTCTTCTTTCATTGTATAAAAACAAACTATACATATATATATATGCCTCATTGTAAATCAAATACCGAGTTATATATATATATACATATATATATATATATCTATATATATATATTATGCATATTTGAAAAAAACTCAGAGTTTACTTTACTGTAAATACCACTCTTCTGTAATACAAATGTAATGAATTTAATTTCGAAAATAAATAGATAATTTATACCTCACCGCCTTCGTTGATGGACTCGTCACCGCGCTTGGCCAACTTTGCCACCACCCGCGCGCTTCCCCCATACGTTGCCCTCCACGTTCGAGCATCATGAACCCACGCTTCCAGACTAAGTTGCCGAAGTCTTGCTTTGCTCCAAATCGAAGCCTTGAACTCGATTCGCCTCCTTGGAAGCCACCTTCGACACTAGCGCCTTGCTCCCTGGTCTACCCGATCGATTCGAGTCTGATTTAGAACTCATCGCCTGAGGTAGAAAAGAAGGGCTCTTGCGAAAATCATCATGATCTGGACTTTGTGAATCTCGAACTAAGATACTGAAGGGGTTGCGGTTAAAAAAGAAAAAAGGGACGAGATGGCTTCCACCCATTTTACTTCGATTTGTATACAAATTAGATTCAGAGAAGCGGTCATTATTTGATTTGAACGAAGAAAAATATTTCGTTTGTAAATGAATTTCATTTGAACGAAACTGTGATATTTTCTTTGGAAAGAGAGAAGCGTGCTCTGAAAGGAAAAGAGGAGACACGTGAAGATGGTTGCGTGTGGGAATTGGTGATAAGTGATTTGAGGGAAGAACGGCTGATGTGATATGTTTTTAACTGGAGACAAAAGTAAATGTATATTAATTTAAATTTAAATTCGAATCGACTCGAAAACGAAGCCAAAAATCTCGACTTCCTATCAAGGCGTGCCGCTAGGCGTTTATAATGTTAAACCCCTATTTCGAACACAATGGAAAAGGTTTCGGCTCCAAATTCTATCGTATGGAGAAAATAGCTTTTTGGACCCAGTTATTATATTAAATTTTCGATATAATTTTCAGCGCCTTTATTTACCGTACGATCGCAGTATAACTCCAAACACTACGAAAATTGAAATCCGATAATAATACAATATTACGGATCCAATGGAACGGGTTTCGTCGAATTCTGAGACTGTGCCTCGGAAGGCTAATTTTAAATTCAATTCAAATGATAAAATTTCAAAACTGAACAAAACAGTTTCAAATTCAATTCTGAAGCTTTTATTTTCTTCAGTATTATCAATATAGATTTTTCAAGACTTCAAGTTTTTTTTAAGAAGCTCAAAACTTAAGATTTAAATATTTTACCCAACTTCATATAATTAAATTCAATAATTAAATTGCCAAATTCATTCTGATATTTGAATTTCAAAATTAAACTAACTTTCAGATATTTAAAATCAATTAAATATTCTTATTTCCAATGTCAAAAATTCAGGGTCGTCACATTCTCCCCCCCTTAAAAGAATTTCGTCCTGAAATTACAAGTTAAGAAGAATGATCCTCAACCTGTTTATCATTTTCCCAAAACCAAACAGTTTTCAACAACTTGCCAAAATAAATCTTTTTTTTAGAGAGTCATTATCATTTCAACTAACTTTCCAACTCAACCATAAGTTCCAAACAATATTGTTTTCTCAATAATTCAAGTTTCAATTTAAATTCAAGTTTTTAAATTATTCAAATTTTCTAACTCTCTAAATTTTCGAAAAATTTCGCCAGCGTCTCCTTTGTGTGGCTAGCTCGGTACAACTACAAAATGTCCCTACGGACTCCCAAATTCCAATAGAAAACAAAATGCCAAGTGGCAAAACTAGAATCCCATCAAATTTCATATTGAAATTTTTAAATACATACCTTTTGTTGAGAAATTTCAAATTTACCTTCGAAATCAAAATCCAATTCCCTTTTCCTTTATAACCTCTGTATGTTTTACTTAACAATGATGTCCAATTACAACATTCAAAAATCTTTTTGCACATTTCTATTTTGATTTCTATCCACTTATTCACAATCACCATTTTACAACTTCCCGTTAAATCTTCATTCACTTATTAACTTAGAATATTTCCTCAATTCTAAATTTTACTTAAGAATTTCACCATTTCTTAAGTTCAATATAAGTATTTACAAACTTCTTATATTTATTTTCACTTCACTACCACTTGGTTTTAATTTACTTCTATTCAACTTGGATTCCAATTCCATATAAAATCAATTTGCTTTAATTATTAATTCATTTCAAATATAAATACTTTTTCCCAATTTCCATTCAGATTTTCATTTTCAATTTTACTTGAATTCAATTCATCTTTAACTTCAAAGATTGAATCTTACTTACCTTATCTCAAATTCCAATATTAAATCATTTGGTAAGTGAAATTTCCCAAAATTTCAATTTTTTTTCTAACTCCCAAAATTTTCAGAAAATTTTGACAGAGTCTCCCTTGTACGGAGGAGCTTTTACAATTTGACAAAAGATATAAATATATATACATCGACCCACACGGTCGGAAAAGCAAAAACAGTTCATATTTCCTATTTTTTTATTGCGTAGGCGTACCTTTATTAGCATTTTAAGCAAAGTGGCTTATTTATTTAGCATTTTGCGTAACCAAAATGCAGCCAAACGGCCCTCCTGTACCTGTACTTACTTAATTTAAACACGTAAGTGACATATATAGAAAATCTATTAACATTTTACTCATTTCAATAGTGAACACATAGTCTTCATAAGCAATGCACTCAGAATAATTCCCATAAGCAATTTATATGGTTTCAATACAAATTTAATCACTTTCATCTAATTCACATACCGTTTCTATTCAATTCAAGTGATTTACAATGCAGTTCCTTATATTCAATTTATTTTTAAGCGAAAGAAATTCATATCCATTTCAATTGATTCAAAAATTAATTTTATTGGCTTTCATTTAACTTATAGAATTTTATATAAGCTCGTTTGCATCAAACGACAACCATTTATATGCAAATTCAACAATATTCATTTAATAGAATATCAATTCTAGTTTATAACTAATTTAAATTGATACCAACTCAATTTACACTTTATTCTATTTCATTTCCAATTGATTCCGTTCAATTCAATTTGCATTCCATTAATCAAACAAATTTCATTGAAAACCATTCAATAAAAGTCGACAACAACCATTTCGCAATTTTTTTTCCTCTTAAGTCGAGCTTTTATCCAAATATTGCTTAAGTTATTTCAACTCAAAACTCAAGTTCATTTTCCTTGTAAACAATTTCCAATTTAAATCTTTGATTTGACTTTTCATTTATCAAATCCATTCCATCTACTAATTTAATTCAATTAGTATATTCACTTATCCATTTTAAATTTCAAATTTCCATATTCGATTCATTCTGAATTTATTTTATCAATAACAAGGAAATTTCAATTTATTTTTCTACTTACTTGAATTTATATACAAATTCAACCCATTTTTATTTCCAACCTTTATTATCATTAGTCCGCTTCGAACTAATTCTACAACTTCATTTTATTCTACACAATTTAAGCTGAATTTCAATATTCAGTTTCAATTCCAATTTTTTTCATTCGTTCATTCCCTTATTCACAATTACCATTTCACAATTTCCAGATTAATCTTCATTAATTTAGAATATTTTCTCAACTCCAAATTCTACTTAAGAATTTCATCACTTCGGCTAATAACCACTTATATTTAAACTGGATTTCAAATTCCATATGAATTCAATTTACCTTTCATTTCATAAATATTGAATTCAATTTTATTTCAATACTTCGCTTCATTTGGTTCAACTTAACAAATTTTCCACTTTACTTTGTTTATCACAAATCAAAGTAAGTTTCCAAACTCAATTATATTCTATAAATATTTTAAATAAGATTCCAGAGTTTTTCCATCTTTTCAAAACCCTTTTTTTTCTTCTTTGAAATCAATTCAAATTATCTTTTGAATTTCCAAAACCATTTTCAAATTAAAGGAATTCAATGTTTTGAATTTTCAATCCAAATCGTTTGATCCGTATTGCAAAAATTACTCTGGCATCTCATCCCAATTTATAAAACTCATTTATAAATTCACATTACCAATTTCAGTCCATTAATGAATTTTATTTTAAAATACTTCTCTAGAATTCTATTTCAAATTATAAATCACATTTACAATTTACCTTTACAAATCTCATTTGTATATGAATTTATTTCCTTATACTTTCAATTCATATTTATAAATTTCATTTGTCAAATGAATTTGTCTCCAAATATTTTTGGTTATACCATTATTTCTTATTCAATTCCATATAACAATGATATATTTCAATATTATCACTTCCTAACAACCAAGCATCCATATACTATAATAATTCATGGAAAATGATTTCTTTTCTATACAAAAATAGTTTTGGGTAAAATTATTTCATTTACCCTATTTAAAACAATACTATGTCGGTTTATGTTGTTTAAGAGTTTAGAAACCCCTATCGATTACAGTTGGCCAAACTGCACCGACTAGAATCTATAAACAATCAATCGATAAGTCAACACAATATAAAACAGACTTTTGTATTCACTAACAAATACACGCTCATATCTATTATTACACTCACACTCATTCTAGAGTACTACTGACTCTATCTCTAACGAGTAACACCCACCAGAGCCAAGGTTGTCGCTTAACCAATTGCTCTGATACCACTTTGTAACGATACGATCTTTCAACGCTCGAAAGTCGACATTAATACGTCCACTGTATCAAATGCCGCACAATCGAATACCGGAAAACCGAACCATTAGGGTTAAAAAGAAGAGTTAGAAAAAGAAAGAAGAAAAAGAAACAGAAACAGAAACAATAACAGAATCTCACATTCGCAGCGGAACAATATATAATAGATGAATGAATAATCTTTATAACAAAGAACTATATCAGTTTATACAATACATCATCAGAGTTTACAACAACAACATACATCATTGGATAGTTATATAAACTTGTCCACATAACATAATACACAGCGGAATAATACTAGTATAAGTGATGCGTCTTGCCATCCAGCTCGCCTCCAGATCTTCACAGCAACTTCTGAATTCTAGAATGACCTGATAACCTGACTCTAGGCTGCCCGTGTGGAAAATTATGGGCACCCAGAGTTTAGAAAGGGAACAATAAACTCCAGGTCAGTCGTGGGACTGGTGTGAGATCTTAATAACAGTTATTTTCATAAAGAAAATAAAAGAAATTCGCAATGCTTTTGGAAAATGAAACTACCATAAGGCCTCCCGCCACACAAACAATGCAAACAGAGAATTGGAGGAGATTTCTCCTTATGATAGTCAAACATGCTTACTACGCAAAATCTTTTTAATATTATCATTAGTGCCTAGTGTGGAAAACATTTCGAAAGTATAATATTAATCTTAGCCAGCATAGGTACCATTATATTATGCCTACTATAGCTGCCATGTTAAATGGCAGGTTCTACAACTAAAACCGTACAAGATTCGTATTGTTTCTTTGGACTTTCCAACAAATGGTCAGGCTAAGTAACTTCATATGCCACATGGAAACGCCTCTGGAGGGACGTCTCGAGAACTAACTAGCTCTCTGCCAACACAAGGCCAGGTTACCTCTTACTAGGTAACTACTAAACGAGTATACCATCCCCCCATCGTTTGCGACCTTTATGTGACGACTCGGAATTTTTGTATATTTGAAATTAGAATATTTAATTAATTTTAAATATTCAGAGGTTAATTATAAACTTAAATTTCAAATATCGCTGTTTATTGAGTAATTTAATAATTAAATTAAATTTATTTGAAGTTGGATAAAATAGTAAATCTGGCATTCTAAGCTAATTAAAAATATTTTGAAAGCTCGTAAAATTCGTAATGATAATACTAAAGATAATAGAAGCTTCAGAATGTAATTTCAAACTGTTTTATTCAGTTTTGAAATTATATCGTTTGAATCGATATTTAAAAATAGCCTTCTGAGGCACAGTCTCGGAATTCGACGAAACCAGCTTCATTGGATTCGTAATATGGTATTATTATCGGGTTTCAATTTTCGTATTGATGGGAGTAGTTGGGTGAGCATACGACACATAAACGCGTTGAAATTGTATTGAAAACAAATTAAATTTAAATAAGGAAAAAGGGGGCTTATCACATTAGTTATCTCCTTGAATCATGCCGAAGATCACGAAATAATCGTGCAGAGCATGCCTCATTCAATTTTAAATATCTCGTTCCCCTTTTCTTCCTCTTTAAGCCTTCAGTTCAAACTGAAACGAAAATTCATTCGCTTAAAGAAAAAAATCGGCAGGCCATTTTGTAGTCGTGAATACTATTTCCTCCTCAAATAAAAATCCTGTGCCCTCCTGTACTCTTCTTCCAATCTAAATCAAAACGAAAGAAGGGGGCTTTTCATTTCAACCGAATTTCGAATCGAGGAATCGAGAGCCGCGGTCGCTAGAAAGGAGAGAGCGCGCGATGAGGGATCGGAATTCGCCTGGAGGGGGTCAGGGCAAGCGCAGCGGTGGTCGCGTACGGCAGTGAAGGCAATGGGGTCGTGAGTATTAGAGCATCGAGGGCAGCTCGAGCTCGCGTTCGATTCGCGAGGCCTGGGTTGCACGACGTTGATGAGTGCACGCGACTTCGAAGTACGGTAGGGAGTCTCGACCCATGTCAGAGGTGATGGCGGCAGGTTAGCATGGTGGAAGTCTTATGGTGTCGAACGAGATGGATTTCCTGGGTTTGTTTTTCCAGTGAGGTATATGTTTTAATTTAAAATTTAATAATACTCATTTATGAATATATGTATATAGTAAAAAGGGAAATAAAATATGTATACATGGGGTTTTTGGACATTGGAAATTATAAGGATTATCTTGTTTAAATAAATTATTTAATTAGTTCCTAAAAATAATCTATTGGAGAAAATTGGTTGAAATTGGGATTTATTCGGGTAAAACCAAATTGTTAATTTAAAATTTAAGTATTAAATGGTAATTGATTGTTCGATCAATTCAAATATTAATAAACCGTACGAATGTTTGTACAAGGTTTAAAATCGTGGAGGAACAAGTCGAGATGAATCAGATTTCTAATTTAAAAGGCAAAGGTGAGTTAATCTCACTCAGTTGAATTTAAATTTAAATGGTTAAATTTAAATCATTGATTGGATGATTGCATTGATTGATGTGCTATATATATATAGTAGTATATACCAATATATACATATTGGCATATGTATATATTGGAATTGTTGATATTCCCGCATTATATAGCGGATGAGACCTTATGCGCCGCATAATAGCGGATGATATTTTATAAATCCCATATACCGCGATATTCCATTTTGAAGTGAAATTGGCATTGTGCTAACGTCTGTGGATGTAGGGAAACAGGTTGGAGGGATCCAACTGGATTCCTCAAAATATTTAATTTTGTTTAAATATTCTGTGATATGATTGTTGATATCCTGTGATGATTTATATTGGATAATCTGGTTGGATTGAATTTCCCAGTATAATGAGTTATCAAAAGTAATTGAATTGGATTTTTGGAAAGAAATAAAAGAGTAAAATTTAAGTTAAATAATTCTAGTGAATTTGAATAAATTAAATAAGGAATTGTAAAAGAAATAAAGGAATTTCTAAATTCGAACAAATATGGGAAAAGAGGATTTTGAATTTAACAGGGAAGAAATAAATCTTTAACTAAAGTAATATTATTTAAAAATATAAAAGAATTGATTTTATTGAAATTTATAGATTTAATTTAATTAAAATATTAATTGAAGAAGTTTGGAAATCCGAAATTGGTATTTTAGTTAAAAAGGTTTAACTCATAATAAAGAAATAAAATATGAAAGTTAATGTATTTGAAATAATTGAAGTAAATAGGGAAATTTATTTCAAAGTAAAGCAAAATGGAAATCAATTGGAAATTGATTTAAGTGTTTAAAAACTTGGATTTTTAATAGAGAATGAGATTTTAAAATTTATAAACTGGGTTTATAAAGTGAAATGGAATATCAGAGGATATTTGAAATATAAATTCAAGGTGGGAATTTATAAAGGAATATGAATTGGTTTAAAAATAAATGTTGAATTATTTTTAAAAAGATGGAGATGAGAAGTGTATTTCTCTGGATAGCCAAGTACGTTTTCAAAGAAATTTTTATATAAGTTAAAAGTTCTAATTGTGTTTTTAAAAACATGTTTTAGAAAATTGATTATTTCTAAATGTTAATTTCCTAAGTAAGTATGTTTGGAAAAATCTATTCTTTTAAAATGTTTAAACTTTAAAGTAAGATTTTCAAAATCTATTATTGTAGTAATTATATAAAAGTGATTTGCTATTATGTTTTAAAAGGAGAAATTTAGTTTATAATATAAAGTGGTTTATTTTAAAGTATATATTTTTAATAAAGTATTAAAGTAGTTTGATTTCAATGTTATAAGATATATTTAAAATAAAGTGTTTTTAAATTATTTTAAAATTAAAAGTATTTTGTACTTGGTGATTCGGAGGAAATAAATATTTGGAAATGTATTCCGTAAGCGGAAACTGTTTGAAATTGTTTTCAAATGAGCTTTGAAAATTTGGAAATATATCTTGGAAAGATATTTGGGCAAATAAATAATGTGGGAAATTATTTATTGTGTGATGGTTGCTTGTGGATGTTAATTGATAGTTAAATAACCGACTATCAATATTGGCCAAATGCGCTGATCGTTTCGAAGAGACCGGGATCGAGTTTTCGTATACCGGGATTCTAGGTCTGGAGACTCGAATACCACTTCGATTCGGTTTGTACGTTTCGTGTAACGTGTTCAGAGTCGAAGATGGAGCAGTGAAGTGCAAGGGCTAGTCGCTACTAATCCTGAGGATATTTCCAAAATGGATGTAGTAGGAATAGTGCCTTCGGTTCCGTTCGGACCTGGAACGGACTTGTATGGACGAATGCTTGCGAAACATCGTCAGGTGGACGATGGGATTTCTAAGGGATATGTTCTGAAAAGGTATCATTTAGCCTCGAACCTCATCAACCGGGAATGACTGAAAATCAGGGGTTATGCAGCAAGGCTTCGTGGGTAGCCCCCACTTGAGAGTAAGGTCATCCCTGTCTAGATGTCCCTTTATTTCGACTTAGTGGTGCGGTTGCTGATCCCAACCGTGGGGTGATTTTATTTGGAATTATCCAATAAGGGATGATTCCGGCCTTGTGTTGCAGGGGAGCGGGCGTACTCCTCGGTACTGTGATCTAGGCCACGTACTGTGACAGGTGGTACCCCAGTGCCTAGTCGTTCGTTGGAAATCCATTCTCCCTACGTGCATGTACGGTTTTGATTGTGCCCAACTATTGTTGAAATGTGAGATGCAAGCATTTCAGCTAGATTCTATTTTACTTTCTGTAGACACTATTATAATATCAGAGGATTTTGATATAAAGTGTTTTAGCTATCGTAAGGTAAAAACCCGACATGTTTATTTGTGGCGTGGTCTTACGAGATGCTTTTATTTTCAAAAGGATTTTTGAAAACCTTAATAATCAATTGAGTGTGATTTTCTCACGCTGGTATTCCAGACTGACTCGGGTATTGTTTTATATGATGCTCGGGTCAGACCGAGTATTATAGGTTACAGGATATGATGCTGTGGAGCTCAGGAGATGAGCTGGATGGCGAGACGTATTCCCGTACTTGTTTATATATATATATTCCGCTGTGTTGATTGTTGTACTCTGTTGTATTGAGGACATGATATGGTTATTGTCCAGTTGTATGTTATGTGTTCTCTGGTGTATACTCTGATGCTATATTATATAAAACTGATATAGTTTTGATTTGTGTAAAGATCTGTTAATATATATTATATTTTATTCCGCTGCGATGGTTAGATTCTGATTTTGTTTTCTATTTTTTTTCTTCTTCTACCTCTTCTTCTTAACTCAAATGGTTCGATTTTTCGGGTCTGGAAAGTCGGGTCGTTACATTTGGTATCAGAGCGGAGGTTGGCGATAACCTTGGCTCTGGTGGGAAATTTTGAGAGTATTAATAGATATGAGCGCGTATTTGTTAGTGAATATAAAATGGTTTTATATTGTGTTGGTTGGTTTATTGAGTGGCATATGAACCTTCGTCGGCACAGTCTGCGCAACTGTATCGAAGGGGTTTCTAAACACTTGAATAGAACAATTTGACACAATATTGTTTTAAATGGGTGAATGAAACAATTTTACCCAAATTATTTTTATATATTAAAGGAGAACTTTTGTAAATTATATATTTGGTTGCTTGGTTGTTAGAAAATGACAATAATGAGTTAGTCTCATTATTGAGTAGAAATTGAAAACTTATAACCTAAGTTGAAGAATAAATTTATATAACAAATGAAATTTGAAATATAGACTATAAATGAAATTTGTAAATGTAGAATTTCAAAGTAATGTTTGGATATAAAATTGAATGGATTTTGAATTTGAAGTTTTGGGAAAGGTTTGAAATTTCTTGAGATTTGGAAATAGTTTTCAAAGAGTTTGAGGAAATAATAAGTGGTATTATTTCAGGAATATTTTGAGTTGAGTTTGGAATCTGGAAAGATTTGAAATTTAAAAATATTTGAAATGGTTTAAATAGATAAAAGCATTTAATTCTCTTCGGGTCGCTGGGAAATAATTTCGGTGATGACTGCAGCATCATCGATGTTCATTTTCGAGTTTCCAAAGAGAAATTGCTACCAAACCGTGTTAAATTGGGATTGTTTGCGAAACTGGATTTGGTTTTGAAATTCAAAGAGATAGCTGAATATACAAAAGGAGTTTGGATGTGATTGATTTCAAAAGTGATTTTGAATTTTTGGGAAATTGTTAAAAACTCTGGAATCTTATTTTAATTGTTTATAGAAAAACAAATAAAAATAAATAAATATACTTGACTAAATTTAATGTATAATCCGGAATAAAGAGTAAAATGTGAATGGGATTGCTTTAATGGATTGAAGTGATGAAATAAACCAAATATTAGGTATAAATTGGAATAAATTACTTAATGGAGTAATGGATTATGGAAATAGAACCTTAATTGGCTGAAAGAAAGTTGATTTTGTAATTTGGATATGAAATGGGAAATGAACTTAGATCAAGTAGAAATTATTAACTGCAATCCGAGATAAAATACTAACAAATCGAATGTGGATGATATAAATAAAGCTCGACACATATATTTTGGATGCTGTTAAGTGAAATAAATTGGAACAAAATTTACTTAAGTGTGAATGAACTCAAGTATAAATAAATGGAATATGACCTCGAAATAATTTTTCCAAATGAGTTTGGGTTATGGAATTTAAATTGGTTAAATAGAAATTGAATTGTGAATTAATAAAATTGGGTAGTGAATTAAAAATGAATAGTAGAATCAGAATTTGAGTTATTAATTAAAATTCGACTTGGAGTATCAACACATTAAATATAAGTGAAAATGTGTTAGACAAAAATGAAAATTTGAATTAAAATAGTGATGGCTTGTATTGCAAACGAAAATTCAAGTGGGTATGAATGAAAATGGCCTTGGATATTATTCAGTGAACGGAATATTGAATTTAGAATTAAAAAGGGGCAAATTGAATGAATTGGTGCAAACTACAATGAAAATGAACTTAAGTTGTTAACTTAAGTAAATGTTGGATGAAGACTGTACTCAAATCGAGGTTGTTGAAATCAATTGAGAATTAATTATTGAATGAAATAGCCTGGATTGTTTTCGAGCTAAATAAATGGATGTGAATAAATTAAATGGAATGGGTTGAGTATTGTTTGGAAAAAAAAATGGGAATAAGGGTCGAAACATTTCATATGTGCTTATGGAAGTATATAACATGCATTGTTTGTAGAATCCATGTTTTAGCAATTTAAATTTTAGTGAAATGTAAATAAACGTTGTATATTTGGCACTTACATGTTGTAATTGAGTTAGTACAGGTTCAGGGAAGTCGGTTGGCTGAATCTGATGGCACAACATGCTAAAATAAATAACCGCTTTGCTTTAAAAATGCTAAAATAAGGTACGCTTACGCAAAAATTCAAAATAGGAGATATGAACTGCATGTATTGATATATATTGTGATTTCCGGCCTGAGGCCGATGTATATATATAGTTGTGCATCCTGCGATATCGTAGAAGTCCCTTCGTACAAGGGAGACTCTGCCAAAATTTTCCGTAAATTTTGGGAGTTAGAAAATTTTTGAAATTTTTTTGAAATTTTCACTAACAACAAATGATTTAAAATTTGTTAAACAAATAAGGTTGAAACTGAGTATTGAAATCTATTTAAAATGTGAAAGTAAAGTAAGTGAAATCGAAAGAACTAAGGAAAGTAAGCTTGCAAGTAAACTTTTAATTGAGATTTAAATTAATTATTAAGTGGAACTAATTCAATAGTCAAACGGAAGCTAATTTGAATTCAAATGAAGTTGCGTGGGCAGAATGAATAGTAATGAAAATAAACTTTGATAGTAAAGTAAAAATTAATGTAAGAAGTGTATAAATATTTATATTAAACTTAAGGATTGGAAAAATGAAATTCTTTAAGTGAAGTGGGTATCGAGGAAATTATTCTAAGTGGATAATTGCATGAAGGGTTAAATTGGAAGTTGTGAAATGGGATAGTTGTGAATAAGTGGATAACAATCAAAATGAATGTGAATAAAAAGGAAATTGATAAAATGGATAATTCAATTGGGCTAATTACGTAAGGTGTACGTATATTATTTTATTCGCATAGCTATTTGATCCAGATGTCGAGCACAGAATTTCGAGGTAATTATGCCGATCCGAGTTAGGATTTTTCGCTCGATTTTCAACGGCGAACCTGGATATGGATTGTTGATTGATTCTGGTAATTCTCTATCATAGTTTGTGGCTATGCAAGGAGAATGACGGTTTCTGATCAAGAAACCAAATCTGAGTCCGCACTAGGAAGTCGGGTGGACGATACTAGTTCGGAAGTGAAATTGTGTGATCGATTGAGCGATCGAATGTGATATTGCGTACGGATGATATATGTGCATCGTACGAGCATAAGTAAAACAAATATTGAAAATTTGTAAAGAAAAGTATAAAATGACTTTGGAATTGTGATTGAATATTATTGCTTAGTAGGATATACAGGTGTATAAAAGCAATGGATAATTGGGATTTTTGATTTTAGAGGATAAAATTTAATGGCCCGACAAAAGGTATGTATTTGAATTTCTGTATGAAATTTGATTGGGTTTTTGATCCAGCCACTTGGCTTTTTGTTTTCTTTTTGAGAATGGGAGGCCGTAGAGCCATTTTGTAGTAGTACCGAGCTAGCCGCGCAAGAGAGACGCTGGCAAAAATTTTCGGAAATTTAGGGAGTTAGAAAAAATTTTGAGAAATTTTTGATAATTCAAAATTTGAATTCAAATTTAAATTTGAATGGATAAGTAGGTGGTATGGGTTGAACTTATGAATAAGTTTGCGAAGTTAAAAGATGATTAGTGTATCACTAATAAAAGATTGTTTGGGTATTGTTAAAACTGTTTGAATTTGGGAGATAGCTAACGGGAAATGAGACATTCTTCTTAACTGGTAATTTTGGGGACGAAATTCTTTTAAGGGGGAAGGAATGTGACGACCCGGAATTTTTGTATATTTGAAATTAGAATATTTAATTAATTTTAAATATTCAGAGGTTAATTATAAACTTAAATTTCAAATATCGCTGTTTATTGAGTAATTTAATAAGTAAATTAAATTTATTTGAAGTTGGATAAAATAGTAAATCTGGCATTCTAAGCTAATTAAAAATATTTTGAAAGCTCGTAAAATTCGTAATGATAATACTAAAGATAATAGAAGCTTCAGAATGTAATTTCAAACTGTTTTATTCAGTTTTGAAATTATATCGTTTGAATCGATATTTAAAAATAGCCTTCTGAGGCACAGTCTCGGAATTCGACGAAACCAGCTTCATTGGATTCGTAATATGGTATTATTATCGGGTTTCAATTTTCGTATTGATGGGAGTAGTTGGGTGAGCATACGACACATAAACGCGTTGAAATTGTATTGAAAACAAATTAAATTTAAATAAGGAAAAAGGGGGCTTATCACAGCAGTTATCTCCTTGAATCATGCCGAAGATCACGAAATAATCGTGCAGAGCATGCCTCATTCAATTTTAAATATCTCGTTCCCCTTTTCTTCCTCTTTAAGCCTTCAGTTCAAACTGAAACGAAAATTCATTCGCTTAAAGAAAAAAATCGGCAGGCCATTTTGTAGTCGTGAATACTATTTCCTCCTCAAATAAAAATCCTGTGCCCTCCTGTACTCTTCTTCCAATCTAAATCAAAACGAAAGAAGGGGGCTTTTCATTTCAACCGAATTTCGAATCATGGAATCGAGAGCCGCGGTCGCTAGAAAGGAGAGAGCGCGCGATGAGGGATCGGAATTCGCCTGGAGGGGGTCAGGGCAAGCGCAGCGGTGGTCGCGTACGGCAGTGAAGGCAATGGGGTCGTGAGTATTAGAGCATCGAGGGCAGCTCGAGCTCGCGGTCGATTCGCGAGGCCTGGGTTGCGCGACGTTGATGAGTGCACGCGACTTCGAAGTACGGTAGGGAGTCTCGACCCATGTCAGAGGTGATGGCGGCAGGTTAGCATGGTGGAAGTCTTCTGGTGTCGAACGAGATGGATTTCCTGGGTTTGTTTTTCCAGTGAGGTATATGTTTTAATTTAAAATTTAATAATACTCATTTATGAATATATGTATATAGTAAAAAGGGAAATAAAATATGTATACATGGGGTTTTTGGACATTGGAAATTATAAGGATTATCTTGTTTAAATAAATTATTTAATTAGTTCCTAAAAATAATCTATTGGAGAAAATTGGTTGAAATTGGGATTTATTCGGGTAAAACCAAATTGTTAATTTAAAATTTAAGTATTAAATGGTAATTGATTGTTCGATCAATTCAAATATTAATAAACCGTACGAATGTTTGTACAAGGTTTAAAATCGTGGAGGAACAAGTAGAGATGAATCAGATTTCTAATTTAAAAGGCAAAGGTGAGTTAATCTCACTCAGTTGAATTTAAATTTAAATGGTTAAATTTAAATCATTGATTGGATGATTGCATTGATTGATGTGCTATATATATAGTAGTATATACCAATATATACATATTGGCATATGTATATATTGGAATTGTTGATATTCCCGCATTATATAGCGGATGAGACCTTATGCGCCGCATAATAGCGGATGATATTTTATAAATCCCATATACCGCGATATTCCATTTTGAAGTGAAATTGGCATTGTGCTAACGTCTGTGGATGCAGGGAAACAGGTTGGAGGGATCCAACTGGATTCCTCAAAATATTTAATTTTGTTTAAATATTCTGTGATATGATTGTTGATATCCTGTGATGATTTATATTGGATAATCTGGTTGGATTGAATTTCCCAGTATAATGAGTTATCAAAAGTAATTGAATTGGATTTTTGGAAAGAAATAAAAGAGTAAAATTTAAGTTAAATAATTCTAGTGAATTCGAATAAATTAAATAAGGAATTGTAAAAGAAATAAAGGAATTTCTAAATTCGAACAAATATGGGAAAAGAGGATTTTGAATTTAACAGGGAAGAAATAAATCTTTAACTAAAGTAATATTATTTAAAAATATAAAAGAATTGATTTTATTGAAATTTAAAGATTTAATTTAATTAAAATATTAATTGAAGAAGTTTGGAAATCCGAAATTGGTATTTTAGTTAAAAAGGTTTAACTCATAATAAAGAAATAAAATATGAAAGTTAATGTATTTGAAATAATTGAAGTAAATAGGGAAATTTATTTCAAAGTAAAGCAAAATGGAAATCAATTGGAAATTGATTTAAGTGTTTAAAAACTTGGATTTTTAATAGAGAATGAGATTTTAAAATTTATAAACTAGGTTTATAAAGTGAAATGGAATATCAGAGGATATTTGAAATATAAATTCAAGGTGGGAATTTATAAAGGAATATGAATTGGTTTAAAAATAAATGTTGAATTATTTTTAAAAAGATGGAGATGAGAAGTGTATTTCTCTGGATAGCCAAGTACGTTTTCAAAGAAATTTTTATATAAGTTAAAAGTTCTAATTGTGTTTTTAAAAACATGTTTTAGAAAATTGATTATTTCTAAATGTTAATTTCCTAAGTAAGTATGTTTGGAAAAATCTATTCTTTTAAAATGTTTAAACTTTAAAGTAAGATTTTCAAAATCTATTATTGTAGTAATTATATAAAAGTGATTTGCTATTATGTTTTAAAAGGAGAAATTTAGTTTATAATATAAAGTGGTTTATTTTAAAGTATATATTTTTAATAAAGTATTAAAGTAGTTTGATTTCAATGTTATAAGATATATTTAAAATAAAGTGTTTTTAAATTATTTTAAAATTAAAAGTATTTTGTACTTGGTGATTCGGAGGAAATAAATATTTGGAAATGTATTCCGTAAGCGGAAACTGTTTGAAATTGTTTTCAAATGAGCTTTGAAAATTTGGAAATATATCTTGGAAAGATATTTGGGCAAATAAATAATGTGGGAAATTATTTATTGTGTGATGGTTGCTTGTGGATGTTAATTGATAGTTAAATAACCGACTATCAATATTGGCCAAATGCGCTGATCGTTTCGAAGAGACCGGGATCGAGTTTTCGTATACCGGGATTCTAGGTCTGGAGACTCGAATACCACTTCGATTCGGTTTGTACGTTTCGTGTAACGTGTTCAGAGTCGAAGATGGAGCAGTGAAGTGCAAGGGCTAGTCGCTACTAATCCTGAGGATATTTCCAAAATGGATGTAGTAGGAATAGTGCCTTCGGTTCCGTTCGGACCTGGAACGGACTTGTATGGACGAATGCTTGCGAAACATCGTCAGGTGGACGATGGGCATTCTAAGGGATATGTTCTGAAAAGGTATCGTTTAGCCTCGAACCTCATCAACCGGGAATGACTGAAAATCAGGGGTTATGCAGCAAGGCTTCGTGGGTAGCCCCCACTTGAGAGTAAGGTCATCCCTGTCTAGATGTCCCTTTATTTCGGCTTAGTGGTGCGGTTGCTGATCCCAACCGTGGGGTGATTTTATTTGGAATTATCCAGTAAGGGATGATTCCGGCCTTGTGTTGCAGGGGAGCGGGCGTACTCCTCGGTACTGTGATCTAGGCCACGTACTGTGACAGGTGGTACCCCAGTGCCTAGTCGTTCGTTGGAAATCCATTCTCCCTACGTGCCTGTACGGTTTTGATTGTGCCCAACTATTGTTGAAATGTGAGATGCAAGCATTTCAGCTAGATTCTATTTTACTTTCTGTAGACACTATTATAATATCAGAGGATTTTGATATAAAGTGTTTTAGCTATCGTAAGGTAAAAACCCGACATGTTTATTTGTGGCGTGGTCTTACGAGATGCTTTTATTTTCAAAAGGATTTTTGAAAACCTTAATAATCAATTGAGTGTGATTTTCTCACGCTGGTATTCCAGACTGACTCGGGTATTGTTTTATATGATGCTCGGGTCAGACCGAGTATTATAGGTTACAGGATATGATGCTGTGGAGCTCAGGAGATGAGCTGGATGGCGAGACGTATTTCCCGTACTTGTTTATATATATATATTCCGCTGTGTTGATTGTTGTACTCTGTTGTATTGAGGACATGATATGGTTATTGTCCAGTTGTATGTTATGTGTTCTCTGGTGTATACTCTGATGCTATATTATATAAAACTGATATAGTTTTGATTTGTGTAAAGATCTGTTAATATATATTATATTTTATTCCGCTGCGATGGTTAGATTCTGATGTTGTTTTCTATTTTTTTTTCTTCTTCTACCTCTTCTTCTTAACTCAAATGGTTCAATTTTCCGGGTCTGGAAAGTCGGGTCGTTACACTTTATCTGAGGTCCCCCGATCACAAAGCAACAATCACACAGTAAATGAGATTGGAGCAACCACACAGGTAAAGTATCTGGGCTCCATACCATGACACCACCTTTTTCCAGAAGGAAATGACATACCCTAAAGGGAGCGACCCTCATAACCTTGCCGCATTTTCCTGTTTCGACCATTTCCGGGGTGTGAGGTCCGATGAAGTCTCGTCCATAAAGCTACGCTTTACATGGAAGCCATGCTTTGATCACAAATGATCAACGAATGATCATCAACACACAGCAACACTTAGCATGCCACACTACCAAATTTGGAGTATATCACTAATAACCTTCAACTACATAACCTCTGAGCTCGTACGTCTCAGAGAAGGGTGTTAAGCTAAGAGAATAAATTCTCCACCACCAACAGATATGTATTTGAAAGAAATTTGCTTTATATCTCAAAGTGTAGCGTCAGACATACATCCATATAAGTCTGTTCTGGGTTCGGACAAAACCGAAGGCATTTCCAAAGAAGACCTTGCAAATCCGGTTTTCAATTGCAATCCACAACGTCGTATCATTATTCGGAATGGGTTATATGACACAAAGTCCTTTCGTGGCTAAACCGAATAATGAGCGCTTATTTTAAAAACAAGTTTAAGTGCCATTTCAAAGGCAAATATTGATAGTCGGTTATGTAATTATCAAACAACATTGACAACAATCAACAAATCTAAATAAATTTCCCAAATTATTAGATTTCAAAATATCTTTGCAAGATATATATTTTTCCACACTTCATCACTTTGAAAACCAATTTCAAATCAATTTTCACTCGCGGGATAAAATTCCCGATATTATTTATTTCCCTTTTTCTTTATAAATTTCATTGTGAATTCAAATTTCCAAATTTTCACCGATATATGATTTTCAAATCGATTTCCAATTATTCACTTACAAACACCAAATCAAATTCAAAATTGATTTCAAATTTCATTTGAAACCCCAAATCAAATTCCAAATTGGTTTCAAATTTACATTTCAACACCAAATCAAATTCCGATTTGATTTCAAATTCATTTCAATCACCAAATCGATTCCAAATCGATTTCCAAATTTATTTCAAACATTAAATCAATTACAAATTGATTTCCAAGTTTATTTCAAATAACAAAGCATTTATAAATTGATTTCTAAGTTTATTTCAGCACAAAATAAATTTTTATTCGAACACCAAATCAGTTATCTTATTAATTTCCCAAAGATTTATTTTCCAATACCAAATCAATTATCAAATTGATTTCAAACAAATTTATCACCTTTTAAATACATCCCTTTATTCTTTCCAAATTATTTAAAATTCCATTTTCAATAAATTCTTCAATTTTTAAACAATACTATTCAAAACCCATTTATTAATATATTTTTCCATATTTTGGAAATAATTTGATAAGATTTCAAAAATCAACTTTAGGCTTTTAAATTCCTTCTTTTAAATTCACCAAATTCTTTCAAAAGAAATTAACATAAAATTCCCTATTTTAATTTCAAAAATCTAGTTTTATTTATTTCTAGTATCCAACGATACCAAAATACATTCGGCTAAATTATATCCTTCAACAATTTCAATTATCAATATCATCATCCACAGATTATCAATAAATCACATCATACAACATATGAAACAAATTCATATAATTTGAAGAATCCAGTTGGATCCCTCCAACCTGTTTCCTTGCATCCATAAATGTTAGTACTAAAATTATATACCCATTCCACTTCGAGGTGGAATATCGTGGTATATGGGATTTATAAAATATCATCCGCTATTATGCGCCGCATAGGGTCTCATCCGCTATATAATGCGGGAAATCAAGAACTCCAAATATATATATATGTATATATATATATATACTACTATATATACTACCACATCCAAACAGTCAATCAATAACTACAATGCCAATTTAATTTTAATGAGAAGATCTCACCTTTGCTTTTTAACTTGCAATCCAATCCATACCAGCCATTTCTTCACGATTTAAGACCTTGTATAAATGTTAGATGATTTTTATTAATATTCGAACTAATCGAACAATAAATTTCCAATTAATTAATAATTAAATTAACCAGTGATTTAGGTCTAAATTGATGATTTAATTTTAAACTAATTCCCTTTTAATATTTTTAGCAACAAAAATAATTAAATAAGTTTATTAACCAATTATTTCATTTAAAATAATTTTTCCTCTTTGAAACTACTTATACCAAAAATACCCTATATTTACATAAAAACAGAACCGCCTTACGTATCTCACTGTAAAAATATTTTCTTTCCCTTTCCTTTTCTATTTTATATTCAAATTAACTATGTAGGTGTATTTACATATATACATATTTTTATTTACTTATATTATTTCTTCTTTCACTGTATAAAAACAAACTGTACATATATATATATATATATATGCCTAATTGTAAATCAAATACCGAGTTATATATATATATATTATATGCATATTTGAAAAAAACTCAAAGATTACTTTACTGTAAATACCACTCTTCTGTAATACATATGTAATGTATTTAATTTCGAAAATAAATAGATAATTTATACCTCACTGGCTTCGTTGATGAACTCGTCACCACGCTTGGCCAACTTTGCCACCACCCGCGCGCTTCCCCCATACGTCGCCCTCCACGTTCAAGCATCGTGAACCCACGCTTCCAGACTAAGTTGCGGAAGTCTTGCTTTGCTCCAAATCGAAGCCTTGAAATCGATTCGCCTCTTTCGAAGCCACCTTCGACACTAGCGCCTTGCTCCCTGGTCTACCCGATCGATTCGAGTCTGATTTAGAACTCATCGCCTGAGGAAGAAAAGAAGGGCTCTCGCAAAAATCGTTGCGATCTGGACTTTGTGATTCTCGAACTAAGATACCGAAGGGGTTGCGGTTAAAAAAGAAAAAATGGACGAGATGGTTTCCACCCATTTTCATTCGATTTGTATACAAATTCGATTCAGAGAAGCGGTCATTATTTGATTTGAACAAAGAAAAATATTTCGTTTGTAAATGAATTTCGTTTGAATGAAACTGTGATATTTTCTTTGGAAAGAGAGAAGCGTGCTCTTAAAGGAAAAGAGGAGACACATGAAGATGGTTGTGTGTGGGAATTGGTGATAAGTGATTTGAGGGAAGAACGGCTGATGTGATATGTTTTTAACTGGAGACAAAAGTAAATGTATATTAATTTAAATTTAAATTCGAATCGACTCGAAAACGAAGCCAAAAATCTCGACTTCCTATCAAGGCATGCCGCTAGGCGTTTATAATGTTAAACCCCTATTTCGAACACAATGGAAAAGGTTTCGGCTCCAAATTCGATCGTATGGAGAAAATAGCTTTTTGGACCCAGTTATTATATTAAATTTTCGATATAATTTTCAGCGCGTTTATCTACCGTACGATCACACTATAACTCCAAACACTACGAAAATTGAAATCCAATAATAATACAATATTACGGATCCAATGGAACTAGTTTCGTCGAATTCCGAGACTGTGCCTCAGAAGGCTATTTTTAAATTCAATTCAAACGATAAAATTTCAAAACTGAACAAAACAGTTTCAAATTCAATTCTGAAGCTTTTATTATCTTCAGTATTATCAATATAGATTTTTCAAGACTTCAAGTTATTTTTAACAAGCTCAAAACTTAAGATTTAAATATTTTACCCAACTTCATATAATTAAATTCAATAATTAAATTGCCAAATTCATTCTGATATTTGAATTTCAAATTAAACTAACTTTCAGGTATTTAAAATCAATTAAATCTTCTGATTTCCAATGTCAAAAATTCAGGGTCGTCACAAAAACACTTCCAAATCATATTTGCTTTTATTAAGAAAAACATTTCCAAATCATTTCACCTTTTATTTAGGAAAACATTTCCAAATCATGTACATGCAAACCAAGTTATTTAAATTTGAAAAATTATATCTTTATGCTATAGGAAATTTTGATCCAAGTAAATCAAATTTTACTATCCCATCCGTTGGGCCAGTTTGGATAGAGCAGAAAACCGGTTTTCCAAACTCAAGCCTAGACACTATCTCTCTATCACCCATAGGCGGTCAAGTTATTTCATTGACTCTAAATCATTAAACCTTTAATCGTCTCATAAATCCTTCAAATTACCTTTAAAATACTTTATTAATCATTTGAAAACATTTTCAAAAGATTTGGAAAAGAATGGTTGCGTTTAAAACTATAATTCAAAAGTTATAAAAAGTGTTGCGGAAAAGTGCTACAAAAAGAGTTTTTTAAGCTGTATTGATCAGAACAACTTTTTATTATTTGAAAATCCATTTTTTATTATTCAAATCACTTTTAAAACATTTTAAAAGATTTGTAAGATATATTTCTCATTTTTAAACAATTTACAAACATCATTTCCAAAAAAATCCAGTTTTGGATTCCGAACTTCAAAATCAGGATTTTTCCAAAAAATTGTTTTACTCATATTTGAAATTTTACTTATCAAATCTTGATTTTCTTTCTTCATTGGAAAACTATGGCTATAGTAGTCTAGAAAATTATTATATCGAAGGATTCTGAGCTTTTCCACTTTGTACACTTATTTGAACTTTACGGTGTGAAATCGCGAACTATCGTTACGCTATGCGCCTAGTTTTGATTTGTTTTTTCAATTTCATTTCAAACTTCATGGAATCACTTTTGAATGTTTACGAAAGACTTCTAAATCATTTTAAACTCATTTAAACAATATTTTCATATTTCAAACCATTTTCCATTTCATTTCACATTATAATATTATATTATTATAATATTTATTTTCAACTTTTACACAATCATTTAGAGGCTAAATCACTCCATACACATCTTATTATTGATCTGATTGTCATTTAATTAACTATGGTTAATTACTAACCATTTCCATTACCAATTATCAAACCAAGTAATCATCCGTCATAACATCCATATAAGAAACTAAATTATCATCCAAGTTAACAAACATATAACCATCCAACATGTTTAACTTTCATATTATTAAACTTGGAATTATTAATTGATTCGAAAATGAGCACTCACCTTTAACCAAATCGATTAACTTCCTACCAACATTCTTACTAACAAACATCACTTAAACTTCAACTAATCAACTTCTACTCCATTCCATTTGTTTTATGCTATCAACCTCTTCTTCCAAACTCCTAAAAATCCGGCAGAGCTTCCACGGAACCTTGAATTTGCTCCTAGCTCCTTGGAATGAAATAAATTTGCATTTCCTTCTCTTTCTCTTGCTCCGGAGTTCCCGAACTTGCTTACTTTTCTCATATTGTTCAGCCTTGGTGGGTCCCTCCTCTTCCTCCATCATTTCTTCACTTCTTATATACTATACCATGTTTTAATGGTGTAACGACCCGCCACTCATTCCACAGAATGACGCGTCATTAATAAGAAAGAAAGAGGTAGAAAATAGAAAAGAAGAGAAGAAAGAAGAAACAACAACAACGATCTCACAGCGGAACGAATAAATTATATTAATAACATAAAGAAACTATTACATAGTATACAACACTTATCAGAGTTTACACAACTATACAACACATACTAGACAGTTATAAACATCTGTCTAGATATTACAACTCAAATACAATACAAGACTCTAACACAGATATCAACATAGCGGAATACTATATCTACGAACGCCGAAGCCTCCTGCTCCATTGCTCCTCCACAATTCGTCAAAGCTAAACCTGAATCCCTTGGCTACTCGTAAAAATTTGAGTACCCAAGAGTTTATAAAACAGAAATAAACAACTTGGGTCAGACATGGGTCTGGTGTGAGTAACAGGTTAAACTTGTTTAACTTTGAAAACCATTTGGAAAGAAAAGGTATCTCGTAAGACTTCCCGCACATAAACACGGAAAAGTTTTTACCTTACGATAACCAAAACATTTGATAGGAAATTCGATTGTATTATAATAGGGTCTAGGGTTTTCAAATAAATATGAAATAGCCGAAATTGTTACATTATTAAATTCCAGCATACATAAGTATACAATCAAGTCCGTTATCACTTATTGGAATTTGGATTTCCATACAATGGCAGAGCTACCGGGGTACCGCTCATCACAGTACGGGGCCTAGATCACCGTACCGAGGATCACTCCCAATCCCCTGCAACACAAAGCCGGAACCATCCCTTACTGGATAATTCCGAATAAAATCACCCCACAGATGGCCGTCGCCAACTGCACCACTAAGCCGAAATAAAAGAAGGAACTCTCTAGACAGGGATGACCTTACTCTCAGTGGGTGCTACCCACGAAGCCTTGCTGCATCTCCCCTGTTTTAGCCATTCCCGGTTGATGAGGCTTGAGGTTACGATTTACCTTTAAATCAGAACACATCACTTAGAATGCTCATCGTTCACCTGACGATGTTCTGAAAGCATTCAATCCATACAAGTTCGTTCCGGGTTCGAACGAAACCGAAGGCATTATCTCGTTACACTCGTTTTGGAATCACCCTCAGAGTTAACGACAATAACCCTTGCACTTTGAATCTTCATCTTCACTTGAGATTCACGACCTATCGTTAATTTGGATCGATGTGGTATTCGGGTCTCCAGACCTGGAATTCCGGTATACGGAAACCCGATCCCGGTCTCATCGAAATCCAAAACGTATCTTTTAAGGTCAAGTTGTTTTAAGGTTAAAACAATTCAATTCTTATCTATACTACACATAGATAGATAATTTACAATAGATAATCCATATTTCAATTTAACCAAAGCATCCATATCATAGATCAGCATATCTCTTATCAGAGATAACAACAATGCAAAGCATTCTATATTATTCATCCATCCCTAAGAAATGATTTATATCATCTCAAATTAATTTAAAGTGAATTAAATTAATTACCTCATTTTATAAATCTTTCTTACTTAATCATTAATTAAACCAATAATTAATCATACTTTAAGTATCATCTTAATTAATCAATCCTGATTAATTATACTTTAATTACCTTAAGTAATTAACTCTTAATTAATTTCACAAGTTAATTAACTTAAATCATTTAGTAATTTATCTTTAATTACTTCATCTATTAATTAACTGTATTTAATTACATTAATCCTTAATTAATTACAATTAATTAATTACTTTAATCACTAATTTTATATTAATTAATCTTAATTAATCAATTCCTAATTACATCATTAATTATATTAATTAATGATTCTTAATTACTCTTAATTAATTATCTTATTTAAATTAATTTAATCTAATAATTAATTAGTCACATTTATTAATCACCTTTGATTAATCTCATCTAGTAATTAACTACCCTTAATTACTCTTCCATAGATTAATTACTCATTAATTTATTATCTTTTAATTAATCCCTTGATTAATTATTTAAAGTAATTAACTCAAATAACTTTCATTATATCATCCTTAGTTAATTACATCCACTAATTAACTTTAAATTACTTTCCTAAGTAATTTCACTTTCACTAATTACATTTAAGTAATTATATTTATCACATCTCTAAATGATATCTTAAATTAATTTAATTAATTAATTTAACTTAATCAAATTTATTTAATTAATCACCTTAAGTAATTAATTACCTTAATTACTTCCATTAAGTAATTATACTTAACCAATTCATAAAAGATTATCATTAGTTAATTAATCTACTTGATTATCAAAATTAATCCCATTTATTTAATAATTCCTAATTAATGATCCCTCAATAATTAACCATTTTTAATTACTTCTTTAAGTAATAAATCTTTAATCAACTATCAATTTATTACAAATAAATAAATTCTTAATCACCATTAGATTAACTTCTAATTACTAAATTAATTTCTTAAATTAATTTCTAATCACTTGATTAATTAATTTCCAATCATCTATTAATAACTCATACTTATTTAACAAATGATTCTAAGTCTCAAATTAATTAACACTTAATTAATTTACTTATAATCCTAATTATTTAATTAATTAACACTAAACCATTAATTAATCAAATTATTAAATTATTCTTTAATTATCTTATTAATTTAATGACTCCTATATCATTAAACCTTTATTAATCTCTAAATTAAATTATTATCCTTTAACCACTTTAATTATTATTAACAAAAGACTTTTAAAACAGTTTACTTTTAAAATATGCAACCTCCCAACTGACCCGAGCCAAACAACAAACTACCCGAGAAAAAGTTGCAAACCCCCGAGTATCCCTTCGAGTTTTTCTTTGTTCTTATATTTAAAACTTTGTTAAGTTCAAAATTTTAAAACTGTTAATCCACGCGAGTCTCCCCTGTACGAACCCGAGCCCAGTCCCCAATTTCTCGAGTACGACTTCGAGTCAAACCCATCACCTACTCGAGTACGCCTTGCTTCTTTCCCAAAGCTCAGATAAACTACAGATACACATGTGCTCGTGCACGTACACAATCGCTCCGACCACCATAGATCGTCGCCGCGACTCTCGACAAGTCAACGACATCCACGCCGACCCTTACGTCCACTCAGATCAGAAGAAACGCCTTCGAATTGAAAATAAGCTTCTCGATCAAACTGGAGCAAAACCAGACCAGATAAAATCATCTCCAGTCACCAACTCCGACCACCGGGACCGCTGCAACTCTGGCCACACCCTGCCGACCATCCACGTCATCATTTCCTTGAGTATCAAGCAACTCGATCCACCATAGATGACACGGTCATCCCAATTCCAAACACAACCTAATTTAGGGTTTAAAACTTCTCTCGACCACCGTTGACGCCACCGTGATCATTCGACGCTTCTACCATTTTTGCCAAACACCCAGATCACTTAGCTAGCTCCAGCAGGAACCGCGACCTTCCCGGTCACTTAGATCATCATAATTTGCTCAGAAACCCAAGTTCAGACATTTCCCAAATACGCATTCATTTCAACACTAAAAGTTATGATTTTTGTTTTAAAAATCCTATATTTCAAAGATGATTCAAGATATGTACTTGGATCAATATAATTTAACATTTGATTTTAT
Source organism: Allium fistulosum (assembly GCA_030737815.1). Taxonomy (NCBI): domain Eukaryota; kingdom Viridiplantae; phylum Streptophyta; class Magnoliopsida; order Asparagales; family Amaryllidaceae; genus Allium; species Allium fistulosum. The sequence continues at coordinate 352,216,409 of CM060907.1, forward strand.
CATATATTAAAAGATTTCCACTGTAATTTCCAACTTTAGCAAATTTAAATCTTAATATACTTGAATCTATTTTTAAATCCTATATCATGTTTAAACTAAACTATTTGGTTTAAATTTCAAAGTCTAACAGAGAACACAAGCAAAGATTTTGAATTTTGATTCATTTTAAAATCTCTGTAATCAAAAGAAAACAGAGAGGCACAGACATCAGACATGCATATTCAAACACATCCATATACACATATTTTATACTTCTATATACACATACAAGGCATCATCATCACAGCAATTTTTCAAGCAACAATCATTAATCTACTTAAGTTTTAAATTAAATGTTTACTCACACTATAAACATTCACATCACAACACAATTATCATATAATTAAACATGCAAATATAATTATACTTAAGTTATTTTAAGTAAGTAGGTTACTCACAAACAAAACATATAACAGAAACAAGAAGGCAACCAGAATCTTATATTAAAGTTTTAGAAATATTGTTACTCACCTTAATTTAGACAGAGGCAGTTTTAGCTTTGAAAACTTGAAACAGTTTTGAACTTAAATCTTGAATTGTTGGTCTTTCTTATTGGATTTAGAGCTGCATGCAGACTATAACTTGCTTGTTGATAGATGTTGCTTAGATCAGGTTTCCTAGCTTCCAGATTTTGAAAAGATATTGCATTTGAACTTTAAATTTGAAAGCTGCTTCCAGATTTGAAGAGAAACAGGTTTTTGTTTCCAGGTTTTTAAAGAATGCAGTCTTGATTTTGATTGAAGAAAAATGCAGGCTTTTTGGTTTGATAATTTCTGGTTTAAGGAAAGTTTAGTTACAGATTATTTTGGAGATTGAGGAACTTGATTACTAATTTTGGTTGAGAGGATAGTTTTATACTTCAGGCTGAAGCTTCTTATCTTTTGAAAAGAACAGCCAAGAAAAAGAAATTGAGAAGTAGGCAAAAGTTTATATAAGTTAATTTTGTAGTTTATTAAAAATAAAAGAAAACAAAAATTTAAAAACTTGACATTTGGCACTTACATAGTATTATTAGTGTACACTTGTTTAAACAAGCCTTAATATGATAACACTTGTATTTTTAAGTAATTTGTATTTATTTAAATGTAAATAAAATGCCTTTCTTTATTAACTAAATACTTATGTATATATATATAAAGTATTTAAAAGAAAATAAAATCAATTATGTTTATAAGTAAAAGTTTATACATATACTTTAAAATCCAAATATTTTAAATATCTATCTTTGAATTTCAAAACTAATTTACATTCAAATTCAAATTATATTTTAAAAATCCAATTTAAAGTCAATTTTAAAACAACACATTCAATTTGAAAATAACAATTCTATTTACATCAAAGTTTATTTATCTCTATATATAAAACAATACATTATAATTATTATTGAAATAACAAATTTATCAATTATGAAATAATTTATAAAAGAGATTATAAATTACTATTATTATTAAATGAATTAATCATATCATATATGAATTGTATTCTAAGCTTATATATATTTATATACTTCTTAAATCATATTTATTAAGCAATATTCAAAAATAAAATAAATCTTATTATTAATCTCATTTTAAACCATATAGTTATTTTGTTTAAATAACTTTGAAAAGCTAATATTAAATAAATCCAAATCTCCAAACTATCAATATATATACATATTAGAAAAACAAGAATTTATTTATTATTTAAATTACAAACCCAAGCTTATCTATTTACAATATATACACTTATATATATATTATAAATAGAAATCATTTTATTAGTCAAATTCACTAATTAAATATTTATTTAATTAGATTATTAAACCAATTCAGATTTAATTATCAAAGATCATCAAATCAATTTAATTATTTAAACAGATTATTAAATTGATATTGCCCCAAATTTCCGGGATATTACATTCCTCCCCCCTTAAAATAATTTCGTCCCCGAAATTTAAAACAAAGGTAATTTAATAATCTATTTAAATCACAAGCATATATTATTATCTATATGCTAACAACAATAGCAAACAATTCTCCCAATCAAACAATTCTAATTATCCAGATAAAATTCTGGATAAAATTTCCTCGAGTTTCCCCAGGTATATATATATCGGGATACTCGCTCTACAGAATCCAACAAACAATACTACTAAGCTATAGAGCTTCTACTCATCTAGATCTACAGAACTAAACAAGATATCAGACTACAAACGAGTCTGACTCAACAACCAAATCCTCCAGAACTGCTGGTTCCAAAACCCAAGATAGATCAAACACGTACTCCCTCAGAGATACGTAAAATTCATTGAATTCCAGTTATCCAAACTGACAATTCAACCTTGTAGATCAAAGTACTTATCCAAATTAGATCACAGAAAAGATCCAGAATAACTCAGAGCTAACTTCCCAGACTCACCCAATCTTATAGCTCCCTTTAACCAGAGAAAACTTCACAATCACGAAGTCTCCAATTTCGAATTTCAAATTCTATCGTCTCTTATCCACAAAATCCTTCAGACGATCCTGAGCTGTCTACAGATCTTCCTTGATCAGCTCAACCTTCACTGATGCTTCTAGCAACAACTGGACCAGAAATAACCCAACAAAAATGATCCTCTCAAGATCTACCAATAATCCAAAACACAACTCTACTTCACCATTATCCGAAGATTCCAAACTAACTTCTCCTATCTGGAAAAGACAAACAGGAGCACTCGCCAACTGCTTCTGCTGCACCACTCTGATCTGGAGTAGAATGAAAATGTTGATGAAGAACACGAGCAAAGACTGGACAACACATCCCAGAAAATCTCAAATAACTCAAGAGAATACTCAGCAATCGCAAGTCACTTTTGCGATCAACCCAACCAAAATGCAAAGAAAACTGTTCTCTCTTTACCAATCAGAATAGTTCATACTTAACTATCCAATCTATCGAAGAAATGGATCCACTCTGCTGCTTCTGAACTTCACCTTCAGAAAACTGCTCAGCCAGAAAACTTCCTGCCAATACAGAACACTCCGAGCTGTACTGCTGCCCCAGATGCCAAAGATTTCCTAACCAAAGCTCTTCGAGAAACTCGGACCCGAAAAAAACAGAAACACCATGCTGAACTCAGCCACAACACCGAAGCAGACACACTTCATTAACTTGTTCCAAAGAAAACATCTTCGGGAACATCCATAGTCACTGCGTCTCATCACGCAGCTACTATTACCTGAGATACCATCACTCGCTTCTGTTCTCCGACAGATCCAACTCTACTCATCCAACTTCTAAGATGAACTCCGAACCTTAACAGGTTTCCTTCAGAGATCGATGAAATCCTTCACCACAGCAAAGTTTACTCGAGACGGTATTCGGTCTACAGTCTCGACAGATACTTCCACCCTTAATACTTAGACTCCTAATCCTAGATGATAAATTATTATCATCTCAACCAATCATTACAAATACCATATACATTTAAAATGATACTTTTTATATATAGAAAATATCTCTGGGTAAAATTATTTCACCTTCCCTTTTAAAACAATATTGTGTCCGTTGGCCTGGTCCAAGTGTTTAGAGATCCCTATCAATAACGGTAGCTACTCGTATTGACCAGAATCCATATACCACCCAACCGATCAATTAACACAATATAAAACCATTTTACATAACTAACAAATACGCGCTCTCGTATATATATATATACACTCAGACTAAATAGGTGGCTACAGATCCTATCTCTAATGAACAACCCTTCCGAACCTAGGTATTCACTCAACCTAGTTCTCTGATGTTCACTTAACCAAAAGCTTAGGCATTCGCTCAACCTAAGCTCTGATACCACTGTAACGACCCGGCTTCCTATGCAACAGAATGACGCGTCGTCAATAAGAAAGAAAGAGGTAGAAAATAGAAAAGAAGAGAAGAAAGAAGAAACAACAACAACGATCTCACAGCGGAACGAATAAATTATATTAATAACATAAAGAAACTATTACATAGTATACAACACTTATCAGAGTTTACACAACTATACAACACATACTAGACAGTTATAAACATCTGTCTAGATATTACAACTCAAATACAATACAAGACTCTAACACAGATATCAACATAGCGGAATACTATATCTACGAACGCCGAAGCCTCCTGCTCCATTGCTCCTCCACAATTCGTCAAAGCTAAACCTGAATCCCTTGGCTACTCGTAAAAATTTGAGTACCCAAGAGTTTATAAAACAGAAATAAACAACTTGGGTCAGACATGGGTCTGGTGTGAGTAACAGGTTAAACTTGTTTAACTTTGAAAACCATTTGGAAAGAAAAGGTATCTCGTAAGACTTCCCGCACATAAACACGGAAAAGTTTTTACCTTACGATAACCAAAACATTTGATAGGAAATTCGATTGTATTATAATAGGGTCTAGGGTTTTCAAATAAATATGAAATAGCCGAAATTGTTACATTATTAAATTCCAGCATACATAAGTATACAATCAAGTCCGTTATCACTTATTGGAATTTGGATTTCCATACAATGGCAGAGCTACCGGGGTACCGCTCATCACAGTACGGGGCCTAGATCACCGTACCGAGGATCACTCCCAATCCCCTGCAACACAAAGCCGGAACCATCCCTTACTAGATAATTCCGAATAAAATCACCCCACAGATGGCCGTCGCCAACTGCACCACTAAGCCGAAATAAAAGAAGGAACTCTCTAGACAGGGATGACCTTACTCTCAGTGGGTGCTACCCACGAAGCCTTGCTGCATCTCCCCTGTTTTAGCCATTCCCGGTTGATGAGGCTTGAGGTTACGATTTACCTTTAAATCAGAACACATCACTTAGAATGCTCATCGTTCACCTGACGATGTTCTGAAAGCATTCAATCCATACAAGTTCGTTCCGGGTTCGAACGAAACCGAAGGCATTATCTCGTTACACTCGTTTTGGAATCACCCTCAGAGTTAACGACAATAACCCTTGCACTTTGAATCTTCATCTTCACTTGAGATTCACGACCTATCGTTAATTTGGATCGATGTGGTATTCGGGTCTCCAGACCTGGAATTCCGGTATACGGAAACCCGATCCCGGTCTCATCGAAATCCAAAACGTATCTTTTAAGGTCAAGTTGTTTTAAGGTTAAAACAATTCAATTCTTATCTATACTACACATAGATAGATAATTTACAATAGATAATCCATATTTCAATTTAACCAAAGCATCCATATCATAGATCAGCATATCTCTTATCAGAGATAACAACAATGCAAAGCATTCTATATTATTCATCCATCCCTAAGAAATGATTTATATCATCTCAAATTAATTTAAAGTGAATTAAATTAATTACCTCATTTTATAAATCTTTCTTACTTAATCATTAATTAAACCAATAATTAATCATACTTTAAGTATCATCTTAATTAATCAATCCTGATTAATTATACTTTAATTACCTTAAGTAATTAACTCTTAATTAATTTCACAAGTTAATTAACTTAAATCATTTAGTAATTTATCTTTAATTACTTCATCTATTAATTAACTGTATTTAATTACATTAATCCTTAATTAATTACAATTAATTAATTACTTTAATCACTAATTTTATATTAATTAATCTTAATTAATCAATTCCTAATTACATCATTAATTATATTAATTAATGATTCTTAATTACTCTTAATTAATTATCTTATTTAAATTAATTTAATCTAATAATTAATTAGTCACATTTATTAATCACCTTTGATTAATCTCATCTAGTAATTAACTACCCTTAATTACTCTTCCATAGATTAATTACTCATTAATTTATTATCTTTTAATTAATCCCTTGATTAATTATTTAAAGTAATTAACTCAAATAACTTTCATTATATCATCCTTAGTTAATTACATCCACTAATTAACTTTAAATTACTTTCCTAAGTAATTTCACTTTCACTAATTACATTTAAGTAATTATATTTATCACATCTCTAAATGATATCTTAAATTAATTTAATTAATTAATTTAACTTAATCAAATTTATTTAATTAATCACCTTAAGTAATTAATTACCTTAATTACTTCCATTAAGTAATTATACTTAACCAATTCATAAAAGATTATCATTAGTTAATTAATCTACTTGATTATCAAAATTAATCCCATTTATTTAATAATTCCTAATTAATGATCCCTCAATAATTAACCATTTTTAATTACTTCTTTAAGTAATAAATCTTTAATCAACTATCAATTTATTACAAATAAATAAATTCTTAATCACCATTAGATTAACTTCTAATTACTAAATTAATTTCTTAAATTAATTTCTAATCACTTGATTAATTAATTTCCAATCATCTATTAATAACTCATACTTATTTAACAAATGATTCTAAGTCTCAAATTAATTAACACTTAATTAATTTACTTATAATCCTAATTATTTAATTAATTAACACTAAACCATTAATTAATCAAATTATTAAATTATTCTTTAATTATCTTATTAATTTAATGACTCCTATATCATTAAACCTTTATTAATCTCTAAATTAAATTATTATCCTTTAACCACTTTAATTATTATTAACAAAAGACTTTTAAAACAGTTTACTTTTAAAATATGCAACCTCCCAACTGACCCGAGCCAAACAACAAACTACCCGAGAAAAAGTTGCAAACCCCCGAGTATCCCTTCGAGTTTTTCTTTGTTCTTATATTTAAAACTTTGTTAAGTTCAAAATTTTAAAACTGTTAATCCACGCGAGTCTCCCCTGTACGAACCCGAGCCCAGTCCCCAATTTCTCGAGTACGACTTCGAGTCAAACCCATCACCTACTCGAGTACGCCTTGCTTCTTTCCCAAAGCTCAGATAAACTACAGATACACATGTGCTCGTGCACGTACACAATCGCTCCGACCACCATAGATCGTCGCCGCGACTCTCGACAAGTCAACGACATCCACGCCGACCCTCACGTCCACTCAGATCAGAAGAAACGCCTTCGAATTGAAAATAAGCTTCTCGATCAAACTGGAGCAAAACCAGACCAGATAAAATCATCTCCAGTCACCAACTCCGACCACCGGGACCGCTGCAACTCTGGCCACACCCTGCCGACCATCCACGTCATCATTTCCTTGAGTATCAAGCAACTCGATCCACCATAGATGACACGGTCATCCCAATTCCAAACACAACCTAATTTAGGGTTTAAAACTTCTCTCGACCACCGTTGACGCCACCGTGATCATTCGACGCTTCTACCATTTTTGCCAAACACCCAGATCACTTAGCTAGCTCCAGCAGGAACCGCGACCTTCCCGGTCACTTAGATCATCATAATTTGCTCAGAAACCCAAGTTCAGACATTTCCCAAATACGCATTCATTTCAACACTAAAAGTTATGATTTTTGTTTTAAAAATCCTATATTTCAAAGATGATTCAAGATATGTACTTGGATCAATATAATTTAACATTTGATTTTATCATATATTAAAAGATTTCCACTGTAATTTCCAACTTTAGCAAATTTAAATCTTAATATACTTGAATCTATTTTTAAATCCTATATCATGTTTAAACTAAACTATTTGGTTTAAATTTCAAAGTCTAACAGAGAACACAAGCAAAGATTTTGAATTTTGATTCATTTTAAAATCTCTGTAATCAAAAGAAAACAGAGAGGCACAGACATCAGACATGCATATTCAAACACATCCATATACACATATTTTATACTTCTATATACACATACAAGGCATCATCATCACAGCAATTTTTCAAGCAACAATCATTAATCTACTTAAGTTTTAAATTAAATGTTTACTCACACTATAAACATTCACATCACAACACAATTATCATATAATTAAACATGCAAATATAATTATACTTAAGTTATTTTAAGTAAGTAGGTTACTCACAAACAAAACATATAACAGAAACAAGCAGGCAACCAGAATCTTATATTAAAGTTTTAGAAATATTGTTACTCACCTTAATTTAGACAGAGGCAGTTTTAGCTTTGAAAACTTGAAACAGTTTTGAACTTAAATCTTGAATTGTTGGTCTTTCTTATTGGATTTAGAGCTGCATGCAGACTATAACTTGCTTGTTGATAGATGTTGCTTAGATCAGGTTTCCTAGCTTCCAGATTTTGAAAAGATATTGCATTTGAACTTTAAATTTGAAAGCTGCTTCCAGATTTGAAGAGAAACAGGTTTTTGTTTCCAGGTTTTTAAAGAATGCAGTCTTGATTTTGATTGAAGAAAAATGCAGGCTTTTTGGTTTGATAATTTCTGGTTTAAGGAAAGTTTAGTTACAGATTATTTTGGAGATTGAGGAACTTGATTACTAATTTTGGTTGAGAGGATAGTTTTATACTTCAGGCTGAAGCTTCTTATCTTTTGAAAAGAACAGCCAAGAAAAAGAAATTGAGAAGTAGGCAAAAGTTTATATAAGTTAATTTTGTAGTTTATTAAAAATAAAAGAAAACAAAAATTTAAAAACTTGACATTTGGCACTTACATAGTATTATTAGTGTACACTTGTTTAAACAAGCCTTAATATGATAACACTTGTATTTTTAAGTAATTTGTATTTATTTAAATGTAAATAAAATGCCTTTCTTTATTAACTAAATACTTATGTATATATATATAAAGTATTTAAAAGAAAATAAAATCAATTATGTTTATAAGTAAAAGTTTATACATATACTTTAAAATCCAAATATTTTAAATATCTATCTTTGAATTTCAAAACTAATTTACATTCAAATTCAAATTATATTTTAAAAATCCAATTTAAAGTCAATTTTAAAACAACACATTCAATTTGAAAATAACAATTCTATTTACATCAAAGTTTATTTATCTCTATATATAAAACAATACATTATAATTATTATTGAAATAACAAATTTATCAATTATGAAATAATTTATAAAAGAGATTATAAATTACTATTATTATTAAATGAATTAATCATATCATATATGAATTGTATTCTAAGCTTATATATATTTATATACTTCTTAAATCATATTTATTAAGCAATATTCAAAAATAAAATAAATCTTATTATTAATCTCATTTTAAACCATATAGTTATTTTGTTTAAATAACTTTGAAAAGCTAATATTAAATAAATCCAAATCTCCAAACTATCAATATATATACATATTAGAAAAACAAGAATTTATTTATTATTTAAATTACAAACCCAAGCTTATCTATTTACAATATATACACTTATATATATATTATAAATAGAAATCATTTTATTAGTCAAATTCACTAATTAAATATTTATTTAATTAGATTATTAAACCAATTCAGATTTAATTATCAAAGATCATCAAATCAATTTAATTATTTAAACAGATTATTAAATTGATATTGCCCCAAATTTCCGGGATATTACAAATGGTATTCTATGGCCTTTGGCAATGTTTGGTGGTGTTTCGAGTTGATTTGATATGATTTTAAGAAAAGTCAGTAAGGGAAAAAGTGAAGAAGAAGCCATTAAAGAGAGCTTCAAGGAGGAGAAGGTGCAAATGGTGTGAAAGAAAGTGAAGGAAGTAGTTGGTATTTGTAGAAAAAAGAAGTGGTAAGTTAACAAAATATCCCTTTACCAAATTACCACAATAACCTTACTTACGTTTTATGCAACCTTATTTTTCTCAACACTTAATATCACATTTCAAATCATTACTTTATGTCATTTTCACTTAAGTATTATGTAAAAAATGTAGTAATTATGTTTTCTTTGATTTGATGTTTACTTTTTAACTTTTATAACTTTTTTGCCTTTTTATGCAAACTTATTATTAATTATACTTTTAGAATTTTCTTAGTATATTTAGTAAAAGTAAACTTGATTAGTGAATTAATTAATACTTATACTATTTGACTATATGTTTATATATAACAAAATAAAGGTCCAACAATGTTGCGACAAATTTAAAATGACAAAACGTTGATGTTCAACAAAATGTTTTATAATTACATTTTGATGTTTTAGTTAATCTGTTTATTTATGTAATTCAAATTTAAAAATAAATTTGAATAATGCTATTTAAAAATATAAACACTTATAAACTAATTAAAATAATTTATTTAACCATTAAAACTTATTTTTCTGAAATCGGCATTTTGTCATATTTGTCGATATAAGCAAATGTTCTAATTTTTATGTATATTTCTATTTCCAAATCCTATATGATATTATTCGAATCATAAAATCTTATATATTTTATGATTAAAATCACTTTAAATGTTATATTTGGAGGTGGTCAAATTCTGGGTCGTTACATTTTGTTAGCGTCAAAATTAACCACCAACACCTAATTACAAGTGAAAGCACCAATATCCAGTCATAGATCACGGGGTCTATGTAGAGAGTATAATATGAAGAATAGCTAAAGTTAAAATGAAAGCAAGTAAAAAAACAAGGTTTATAGTGGTTCGGCTAATGCTAGGCTACGTCCACTATAGAAAATTCCTTTTTATTATACTGAAATTTGATTACAACTACAATTTGGAATTCTAGAATAAAAATGGCAGAGTAGCCTCTAAGTAGAAGAAGATAAAGAGAAGTAGAATCCATATCCCATTTTCTGAGGCCACACCTAGTGTATTTATAGGTGAAATTTCGGCTACATGGCCTCCTCATCTACAATGGCCCACCACGATGATCGTCGAGCCCAACTCGTCCACCGTATGCCGACCTAGAGTAGTTCATATTCTGAACCAAAGCAAGTAATATGTCTACCCGAAGTGATTCCAATGCCAACTCGAAGCTAAACTGATGTCGACCCGAAGTTATACAATTACAGACTCGGTGCGATATCCTTATGCCGACCCCTTATAATTCCCGATGACAACCCTATGCAACTATTTATGCCGACCGAAGCCATATTGTTGCCGACCCGAAGTTAACGCCGACCTAATCCAAAGATGAAGCAATGCCAACCCCAATTGCAAACACCAACCCATTCCAGCCCTTCTCAATGCAGACCTGAAGTGCCTCACTTGCCGACCCAAACCTGCCCCTTATGCCGACCCGAAGCCATGCTATTGCCGACCCAATGTAATATGCCGAACCCAGGTCAAATACCGACCCCAAGTAAATTGGCATGCAGACCTGAAGTAATGACCATGGTGACCCAAAGCAACGCCTTGGCTGACCTGAAGCATTTCATTTGGCGACTCAAAGTAGACCCTAAGAAAGCCATCTCTTGGCAAAATCCATATTCCAAGTAGCCTGCATCGTTTATCCATCAACCATGCTTAATCCCAGCTTCATATTTGTGTTCATTATCCGTAATTGATAATCCATCCATCCATTTGAATCAAACCCATAATATTCCAGCCTCACTAATGGTGTAGTCGTTGGGTTAAATCCGCCTATATGATTCCTTGCCAATAGGCGGGTTAATACTTTGCTACCTAAAACATGCCTTGTGATAGGAAGGCATGTTTTGTATTGCCATAAGCCTGATGTTCAAAATACGTGGATGACCTATGAAGAGATCGTTTGGGAACATGTTCCATTCGAGGAGAAATGTGATCGTTCGGGATCGAGTGACATTCAAGGCGAAATGTGATCATTTGAGATCTAGTGCCGTTCGAGGCAAAATGTGACAGTTTGAAGTCGGGTGTCGTTCGAGGCGAAATATGACGGTTCGAGGTCGGATGCGGTTCGAGGCGAGATGCGACCATTCGAAGTTGGATGCCGTTCAAGGCAAGATGTGATTGTTCGAGGTAGGGTGTCGTTTGAGGCGAGATGTGACCGTTCGAGGTCCGGTGCCGTTTAAGGAAAAATGTGATCGTTCGAGGTCCGGTGTTGTTCGAGGCAAATGTGATCGTTCGATTTCAGGTGACATTCGAGGTGAGATGTGACCGTTCGAGGTCGGGTGCCATTTGAGGCGAGATGTGATCGTTCGAGTCGGGCGTCGTTCGAGGCGAATTGTGATAGTTCGAGGTCGAGTGCCGTTCGAGGCGAAATGTGAGTTTCTGAACGGGGCTCGGAATTATTAATGTCAGGTCTCACATTCGAGCGAGTCTTATAATTGAAATATACAACTAATAAAATCAAGTCCAAATACAAAGAAGAGAAACAAAAGCAAATCAAAAACATCAAAGTGCACGAATCTCGGTGTGTGATGGTTCATTGTCATCTCAGAGCGTGCCTGAGGACCGTTCGCGATCCCGTACATGTGTATGCGACTTAGCCTTTTTATTCCAGTGTTTATTACTTATTCTTTGCCATTTCAATCAACTGATGACAAGTTGACGCCTCGATCCCAGGCCGTTTTCGTTTGATGCGGATGGCGGTGACTACTGTTTCACCGCCATTGCTTGCCTTTTTATGTATTATAATAGCTCACCATTTCGGATATGTCCATTGATCTCATCCTTCAATTGCCTACAATCATTTGTACTATGGCCGCTAGCTCATGGAATAGGCAGTATTTGTTTAATTTCTTTTAATTATTGGTGGGCTCCCTCCTAATTGGTCTTCAGTATCTTTCCCGGTCGGGTCTTCGCCTTTGACCTCATAAACCTCAACTTCCTCTCCTTCCTCTCTATCATCTTTTGCGTCTTCCTGTCACAGAAAAATTTTTGCTTCATGGTAAAACTCTCCAAACTCCATAGATGGATCCCGTGTTAGTGAATCCCTTAATTCCATGCCATCGGCAACGCAAGATACAGCTGCTATCAAAACCATGGATGGATCTGGACGATCCACAGATGTTGCTGCCGCATTAAATCATGTTAGAAAACTCCTTAGAGACTCTCTGGTCCTCTGCTTCAGTGTTGCCAAACTCATCACATTCTTGGGTCTCGAGATGTGAACTATAAACTGCGTCATAAACCTTTCGATCAATTATATCCACATTCCAATATAGCCGCTTTCCAATTGTCTGAACCATAGTTCTTCTATATCCGTAAAATACAAAGGGAAGCACCATGCCATGACCTCCTCTGATGCCACCAATACTACCATGTGCCTCATATACATTGTCAGATGAACAGAGGGATCTGTCATTCCTCTCATGACCTATTTGACCATTTCCACCAACCTGTCATTATCACCAAGTGTTAGTCTTGGTCCGTTGTCGCCAACCCACCCACCGAGTCCGCGAGGGAATCTCGAAATCTATTCTTTTGGATGAGCATTCATTTCCTTATTAATGCTAAACTGCACAGCACCGCCTGGTATCCTGCTTGGAATTGAGCCAATATGATCTGGGGGCATGCCATCAAGTTCTGGGGCTGCTCCTGAAGGATCCACTCTATCACGTATCACGGTTGCCCCGTTTCCTTAGTTCTAATTGTAGACTTCCTCTGCTCCTGCTGCTAAAACTTCATGATCCACATTTCTAGTATTTCCTACTACTCCATTCCCTTAGTTTTGCGCTATAGCTTACCCAATCTATCGGAGTAGGTTCTGCATCATATCCTTCGGCCTTTTCAGCATCCTTTCCATCTCGTCTCTATTAATATAGATTGAGGTTTGACCAGCTCCAAAGGAAGCCTCCTGAATTCCTTAATAATGGCTCCTTTTTGCTCTTTGTCTCCATGTTGATTGCCTAGCTATAGCTTTCTAAATCCAAGTTCCTAACCTTTCAAAGCCAAGATCCCAACTTCGAAATCCCTAAGTGCTAGCTCTCTCAATGAATGCACCAAAATCTTAGCATCAAAATTGACCACCAACACCCAATTACAAACAAAAGCACCAATATCCAGTCACAGATCATAGATAGAGTATGTGTAGAGAGTATAATATGAATAATAGCCAAAATTAAAATAAAGCAAGTAAAAAGACAATATTTATAGTGGTTCGTCTCACTCCGGCCTACATTCACTCTAGAAAATTCATTTTTATTATACTGAAATTTGATTATAGTTACAATTTGGAATTCCAAAATAATAATGGCAGAGTAGCCTCTAAGTAGAAGAAGATGAAGAGAAGCAGAATCCAGATCCCCATTTCTGAAGCCACACCTATTGTATTTATAGGTGAAATCTTGACTATAGGGCCTCCTCACCTACATGGGCCCACCACGACGATCGTCGAGCCCAACTCGTTCACCATATGCCTACATAGAGTAGTTCATATGCTAACCTGAAGTAAGTGACATGCCGACCCGAAGTGATTCCAATGCCGACTCGAAGGTAAACTGATGTCGACCCGAAGTTATACAATTGTCGACCCGATGCCATCTCCTTATGCCGACCGCTTATAACTCCTGATGTCGAACCCTTGCAACTATTTATGCCGACCCGAAGCCATATCGTTGCCGACCGAAGTTAAGGCCTACTTGAACCTAAGATGAAGCAATGCCAACCCCAAGTGAAAACACCGACCCATTCCATCATGTAACAACCCTTAGTTGCACCATTGTGTCCGTGGTAATTTTCTGGTCAATTTCCATATATAGTTGGTCAAAATCCAAACTAAAATGAAGAAGATACGAAATAAACAAAAAACCAAGAAAAAAAGTAAAAATAAATATATGGTCAGGTCAACCCTAGCATGCGTGGGTCGACACCCAAGTCGATACGCCTTAGTATAGTTCGACGATATTTCGTCCAAATCCAATTGTTACGTGTTTTTTCAATTTTATTCAATCCCACACGTTGGTGCTTCCATCGGACAGCTCCCAGTTAGCCTATGACGTGGTTGCACCAGATTTGATCTACAAATCCAACGATCTTAGATCCCCAAGTAACCCTATAAATAGACCCCTAGGCATAGGTGTTTTTCTCATTCAGATTTTCTCTAGTATGGGTTCATTGCCAAAGGCTGGTTCCTAGAAATAAAAATTTTCTAAGGAGAGAATCTTTTTGAAAATAATATTTATGCTCTAGGAGAGGATCAAGGAAGACCAAGGACTAGAGCCGAGGACCGCAGGTAAGTGTTTAAGTAACTATTTTAGATTTTTAACTAATTTAAAATAATAGGGTTTCCAATAGTTGTAGTTTTTCTACAATTTTGGGATAACCTTTATGCAAGTTTATTTAAAGTTTATTTTTATGTAAATTTTAGGCTTTCTTTCCGGTTTATTTTATTTAGCTATTCTATTTCAGTTATTTGCAATTATTTACTCTTATTTACAGTTTTCCCAATTATTTACAGTCATTTATTGTTATTTACATCTATTCTTTTTAAGTGAAATTTTGCCTATAGATGTTGGTTTTCTTTTTATTTCTTATTATGTGAATAGAATAAATAAAAGAG
Source organism: Allium fistulosum (assembly GCA_030737815.1). Classification (NCBI taxonomy): domain Eukaryota; kingdom Viridiplantae; phylum Streptophyta; class Magnoliopsida; order Asparagales; family Amaryllidaceae; genus Allium; species Allium fistulosum. Next base: position 352,231,688 of record CM060907.1, read on the forward strand.
AATAATTCACAAATATGGACATAAATAAAAAGACACTAAATTTAAAGAGAATTAGATGTAAAATAAGAAGGACTGTAATAAATTGATCGTAGACTGAAATAGGCAAATTTAAGAAATTTTCAAGCTTGGTTATAACATGTAATTATAACTAAAAAGAGGGAATAAAAGAAATAGTAGGAAAAGCTTGTTTTAAAACTTAGACCATGGGTTAAGTTAATAAGAAAAATTATAACATAGGTTATAATTAAGTAGAAAGAACAGAAAAGGCTTATTTTAAAACGTAGAGTTAAGTTAATAAGAAAATATAGCAGAGATAACAGAAGAGGCTTATTTTAAGACTTAGAATAAGTTAATAAGCAAATAGAGCAAATTTAACAGAAGAGGATTATTTTAAAGACTTATACTATGTTAATAAACAAAGAAAGAAGTAGGACCCGTACCGGCAGCATTCCCCTCTAGTCAAGAACTGATGGTCTCACAATAAATAAGGTGGGGCTAGTACACGCTTATGCTGAAGTAGGTAAATAAGTGGTCAATAATTAGAAGCTCAAATCAATGGATTTGGGCAAGGGGTGCAACTAGATTTTTGTTTGTTAGGACCAGTACCGGGAGCATTCCCCTTTCAGACTAGGATGGATGGTCTCACAACACACTTAGGTAACGTTGGGTAGGACCCTGTCAAACTTGGACCGATGGTCTCAGAGCAGATCGGGTGAGGCAGGGCACGCTTATGCTGAGAGTTAGTAAATAAGAGTTAAAAAGAGGGAGCAACAGATAGTGCGAGCCGACAGTGGTCGAGCGTGCGGCCTCGGAGCAGGGATATAAGTCGCTATTGAGTTCCAAAGCGCTAAACAAGTGTCTTTTGCTATGGGACCCACATGATGGGACTATCACACGGTGGCGCAACAAAGATAGAAGGCCGATCAAAGGGTAGAATTAGGACTTCAGCCTAATTAAACTAGGATTAGGATTTCAGCCTAATCAGAGCATTTAGAAAAGTGCAAACAATCACAATCGAAATAATCAAAGCAAGCAGTTAAACAGTATTTTATTCCAGCTTTATCTTTTCTTTTATTTCCTTTTATACTAGAACTGTTGCAAAGTCTATTATCTTTATTTTGCTTAAAATTACTGGTAATTATTTTCATTCGCCAAACTTTTAGTTTGACCCACTCCTCTATTTTCCCCTTTTCCTCCCGATAGGCCAGTAGAAGTAGGGACAGTAGATTTCAGCTTTCTTGGAGAGATATTTTTTGAGATTCTTCATGTATTCTTCTTCTTCTATATCAATTTTCTTTTCATATGACTTTCGGAATGTACTGGTAATTGATGAGAGGGTAGACTTTATTATGTACTCTGATGTTTATGACTAAGATGATATTTTTCATGAGACAAGTGTATTTGGTATTTTGAGACATATTTTGGTTATGACTTATTTTATGAAGTTTGATTTTTAAATGAGTTATTGATTAAATATTTCCGCTGTTTTATTCATTTGTCTTACGAATCTTAGTCTCTGTAAAGTTTTTAGTTATACCTATAATGCTCTGTATTCTTTAGTGTGCCCTTTTTGGGTATACTAAGGGGTGTGGGGTGTTTCACATCCCCTTCTCAATGCCGAGCCAAAGTGCCTCTCATGTCAACCCGAAGCAGCCCCTTATGTCGACTCAAAGCCATGTTATTGCCGACTCGGAGTAATATGTCGACCCTAGATAAAATGCTGACCCCAAGCGAATTGGCAAGCCAACCAGAAGTAATGACCATGGTGAACCGAAGCAATGCCTTGGCTAACCCGAAGCATTCCTTTTGGTGACTTGAAGCAGACCCTATGCAACTCTTCTCTTGCCAAAATCCATATTCCAAAAACCCTGCGTTGTCTTTTCATCAATCATGCTTAATCCCGACTTCATATTCGTGTTCATTATCCATAAATGATCATCCATCCATCCATTCGAATCAAACCCATAATATTCCAGCCTCCCTAATGGTGTAGTCGGTGGGGTTAAATCCCCATATATGCTGTCTTGCCAAAAGGAGGATTACATATTCCCCCCTTTAAAAGAATTTCTTCCTCAAAATTATCCAAACAAAAACCGAAAGTTTGTGGAGGCACGAGCTTGGTTGAATAGTACCGAGAGAATATTTAGGCTATTTGGATTAGAGAATCAGCAGAGAGTTCAGCTAGCATCTTGGCAACTAAAAGGAGAGGCTTCTTATCGGTGGGAGCTTGTTGAGTTGGAAGAGAGGGTTATTGGAATGGATTTCGAGAGAGGTTTGACAGAAAATTTTTATCACAAGCAGAAGAGAGTATGTAGTGGGAAAGGTTTATTAATCTGAAGCAAGGAAGACTTTCAGTAAAGAAGTTTATCAACCAAATTAACGAGTTGTTGCAGTTTGGGATAGAGCTAGCGAATACACCGCACAAGAAGGTCATGAAGTTCGCTAAGGGATTGAATCGGCCCCTCTAAGGGTTATTATTGACGCATGTACTGATGGTAGCTACATATGAGTCACTGGTGGAGATGGCCCTCATGTCTGCTGCAGCTAAGGAAGAGGAGTCTAAGGTGGCCCCTAAGTCGGAAAGTTCTAAGAACAAGTGGTGGAAGGACAACAAGGATAAGAAGAAAAGAGGAGGCCCTCAAAAGCAGACCAAGAAAGGAGAGAAGTGCAATAGCTGTGGACGGGTTGGTCATTATGCAAGAGACCGCAAGAAGGTAAAACTGAAGGGAAGGTGTTATAGTTGTGAACATCCCGAGCACCTTAGTAGGTTTTGTGGATTTTCCTATTCGGACTCTTTTCGATTCTAGAGCATCACACTCTTTATTTCCACTTCCTTAGTTGATTGTTTGCACTTAGATATCTCTTTAGTAGTGGACCCCATAGTTGTTTCAAACCCATAGGAGGATCGACACATTTATCTATGATTTGTAGGGGGTTGAAATTTTTTATCCTAGGCGTAGAGTTTGACTGTGACGCCTATGTATTGGGATTTTTGGGGTATGGAATGATTTTGGGGATGGATTGGTTATCCACTTATGGAGCGATATTGGACTGCGAGAGGAGAGTCTTTAGACTAGAGACATGTAGCGGATGGACTCTCGAGGTTTCATGCGACCCACAGGGGTCAGTCATGTTGTGCTTTCTTTATTCCCTTGATTCATCACCTGTAGAGTTAGATTCAGATTCAATCGTTAGAGATTTCCCAAACGTCTTCAAGGTAGCTAGGGGACTACCCATAAGAGAGGGATCGACTTTAGGATCTACCTAAATGACAGTGCTAAGCCAGTAGCATTGCCCTGATACATATGGCTCTTACGGAGAGGAAGGAGTTAAGTAAGCATATTGGTGAGCTATTGGAGAAAGGCTTCATCAGAAGCATATCGGAATGGGGAGTGCCAGTTGTCTTCGCTATAAAGGTGGATGGTTCCCTTCAACTTTGTGTAGACTATAGGGAGTTGAACAAGCTCACGAAGAAGAATCGTTATCCACTTCCTAGGATAGACTATCTTTTCGATCAATTGGTTGGCTCTTTGGTATTTTCTCAGCTTGATCTACCCATAGAATTTCATCAGATTAGTGTGGCTGAGGATAGCATCGATAAGATAGCAATTAGGACACCCGACGGATTCTTTGAGTGGTTGGTTATGCCATTTGGGCTAACCAATGCCCCAGCATATTTTGTAGATTTGATGAGCCGTGTTTTTTGAGATGTCCTAAATAAGTTGGTAGTAGTGTTCATGGATGGAATTCTGGTGTTTCCCAAGTGTATGGAGGAGAATGCTATTTATCTAGAGGAGGTTCTTTGCACACTTCGTGTTCATCAATTGAAGGCAAAGTTTTCTAAGTGTCACTTTTAGCGGAAGGAAGTGCGTTTCTTAGGGCATGTAGTCTCAAGAGAGGGTTTAGCGGTTGATCTCGCTAAGGTATTAGCACTACAAGATTGGAAGGCCTCCAAAAACGCCATAGAAGTTAGAAGCTTCCTAGGTTTGGCTGGCTATTATAGGAAGTTTATCAGAGATTTCACAATGATTTCAGCATCACTTACTCGCCTCACTAAGAAGAATGCGGCATTTGTGTGTGACGTGGATTGTGAGGATTCCTTCATGATGCTAAAGAGAGCCCTTACTAGTGCACCAGTGTTAGTTTTACCCGATGGAGCTAAGCCTTTTACCATATACACTGATGCATGTAAGACGGGTCTTGGAGTGTTATTGGTGCAAGAAAGGAGGGTAGTATGTTATGGATGTAGACAGTTCAGAACTCATAAGAAGAACTACTCCACCCATGATTTGGAGTTAGCTCTCAAGTCTTGGAGACATTACTTGCTAGGACAGAGGTTCGAGCTTTTCACTGACCATAAGTCCTTGAAGTACCTATTCTCACAGAAGGATTTAAACTTGATGTAGCAGTGATGGATGGAGATTTTGGCATCATATGGCTTTGAGATAGCTTACAATCCTAGCAAGGGAAATGTAGTGGCGGATGCATTAAGTAGGAAAAGAGCAACCCTTAGTCTAATGTTCATAGGGTGGAGAAGCCTAGAGTTTATTTCTACTTTTGATTTTAAGCCCTCTACGGACATTACCCCTGGATTTTTAGCAGCACTTGAAGTTAAGCCTACCCTCATAGATCAGATTGGCTCAAGGTAGTGAGAGGATTCAGAGCTTATGGATATTTTGGAGAGGATCAGTAGAGGAGAAGTCTCTAGACATCTCCAACGCTGACATTAAAGGGTGGCTAAGGAGAGATGGAAGACTTTGTGTTCCCCACACTAGTGATTTGGTGAGAGCACTTCTAAAGGATGCACACCATACTCGAATAACTATTCATCTTGGTGGTGATAAGATGTATAGGGACATGAAGAGTGTGTTTTATTAGAACGACATGAAGAAGGAGGTGGCAAAATTTGTAGCTAGGTGTTAACGTTAAAATATGAACGCTAACACCCGGTGTGTGTAATAAGATCGTGAAAGCACCACCCGTGTGACGGGAACAGAAATCAAACAGGAAAATAGCAGAAATGCAGTAAAAGACAGCAATTTATAGTGGTTCGGCTTGAGATTTAGCCTACATCCACTTTGAATCTCTTTATTATTGAATTTGGTTACAAATCGGTACAAATCTCTTCAGGAAACAGTACAATTCGATCACAAGAAACAATCTTGACTACTAGCTCAATCTTCGACGGTGAAACTCGATGAATCCATGTCGGATGTATGGAATTTCTCTCGAAGCTTGTTGTAGTGTCGCGAATGCTTGAAGGATCCTTGATTACTGAATGAATGGAGAGTTCGATGGAGTAACAGCGCTGTAGAAATGATTTGCCAAAAGTCCCCTTCATGTTGGAAATGGTGGCCTATTTATAGGAGCAGATTTCTGAGCTCTCGGTTTGGCCAAGTCATGAGTCGTGACCGACTCATGGTAAGTCGTAACTCGTATTCGACTTAAGATGTCTCGTGGGTGCCATATTTGGTCCATCTTGTGGCTCAGTTGGAAGACAAGTGCTAAGTCGTAGTCGACTCATCAGATCAAAGTAGCACAGGCAAGGGCTTTGGATTCCAGCTTGATAGCCTTTAAGTCGTAAGACTGATGAGTCGTAAGACCTCATGAGTCGTAAGTCTCCATGAGTCGTTGAACCGCCTGGACCATGAGTCGTAGATTTGATGAGTCGTAAGACCTCATGAGTCGTAAATCTCCATGACTCGTCGAACCGCCTGGACCATGAGTCGTGGATGTGATGAGTCGTAAGACTGATGAGTCGTAAGACCTCATGAGTTGTAAATCTCCATGACTCGTCGAACCGCCTGGACCATGAGTCGTAGATTTGATGAGTCGTAAGACTGATGAGTCGTAAATCTCCATGACTCGTCGAACCGCCTGGACCATGAGTCGTAGATGGCTTAACCCATTGAGTCGTGTAACTATCTTGAGTCTCGCCCGTTGGTCCCTTCACCATCTAGGTCGTTAGCTTCTTATCTCGTAAGATCATGAGTCGTGCGGGTCTTATCTCGTAAGGCTATGAGTCGAAGAAACTTAAGGGTTAACATTTGCCCCTCGAAGTACACGCCTAAGTCGTAGGTCGTGTGCTTCGACTCATCTTAACTCGTGTACGCCTCTTCGTGTTCCACTGCCCAACGGTATAAAATGCTTGAGTCGTTCCTTCTACCCATCACCAATCTCCTGAGTCGTATCCGCCATTAACATTCCTCCGAGCTTTCTCAAGGCGATTTCTTCCTTTTTTATCAATCAACCAACTCGATTCTCGATTCTTCATTGCGTAAGTGTTTCTGATCCATCCTCGACCTTTAATCATCATTGATTCGTGAATGCTCCTCCCTATACCTAATCCGTCCCCTCGTGCAATGCTTTGTCGCGAATTCCACTGTGCCGGTAGTTCGTGAGCCTGATTTTGCTCGATTTCGTCTTTAGATGAATGGGGCGATGGAGATATAGGGTTACTGTGCTTCAGGTTTTAATTGATTAGGTTGGCGAGACTTTGGCGATCTGAACTTAGCTCTTTGGATGGCTCAATGGTGTCGTGGAATCAGGATGGGGATCGCAATTTGATGGAGAGGTTATCGGGTTTGGAGGGTAATGGGTTAGAAGAACAGTCAATGGGCTCACACGAATGAGTCGCTAGCATGGCCATGGTTTAGCAGTTTTGTACGACCCACGACTCAAGCCTCCTACGACATAGCTCTTGAGTCGTAGACGACTCAGGACTAGGATTGTATGCCGCTTTGGACTGGAGCTTTTTCTATTTTCACATGACTTAAGACTTGAAGTACGACCGACTTGCCTTGTAACCCTTAAGTCGTAGACGAGTCAAAACATAAGTCGTTGGCGACTCATGACTTAAGTCTCTTTTATTTTCACATGACTTAAGACCTGAAGTACGACCGACTTGCCTTGTAACCCTTAAGTCGTAGACGAGTCAGAACATAAGTCGTGGACGAGTCAATACATAAGTCGTTGGCGACTCATGACTTAGGCTTTGAATGAACTTTGAACTGCTGCATTTTGAACTGCTGAATTACGAACTGCTGCATTTTCCCACAGATCACTCTAACTTGCAAACTAATAACCTGTCTAATACAATATCCACAAAGAAATTGGGACGAATATACTGTCACCGACTGCCCATATCAAATGACAGATTAGTTAATAACAGATAATCAACATAAACAGATTGTGTGTATGAAGTGCTTTAAATCAACAAGTTCAAGCAAAGTATTAAAACAACGTTGAAATAGTCAACTGAAAATGTCTGGTTTGCATTTAATACCGTACCTGAACTATTAAATTAACAGGTCCTGAAATTTGATAATCGATCAGTTACCGACTAGTCTTAATTCCAGTTTGTATTTATTTGTTATCTTTGTTAATTTTGCACAACACTTCACACTATTTAGGAAACGTGCACCTTCATATTTGAATATCCAGTTGCTTGTGTAGAATGGCTTCTCAACAAGGAGATGTAACAGTTCGGACCGGAGAGTCCATTCTCATTCCAGCTCCTTTAGTCAACCCCCCAGAGAGAGCCCCTTCCACTTTGTTGTACAAAACTTTTCGGCAATTGTGTACTCAATTTGGCATTGCTAAGGATGACGCTATCCTTCCTGAAAAGAACAACACTGCTGATGTAGCACCTCCTGGCTTTGTGGCGGTCAACCGACAAATGTGCTCGAGCGGAGCCATTCCTCCTTTCAACAATTTTCTTCAACATCTTCTCCGTCAACTGGCAATCGCTCCATTCCAATTACACCCCAATGGTTATGCTGTTCTAATGGGGCTATGCGTACTATTTGGCAGAACGCTTGACCGTCTTCCCAGTGTTGACGAAATCTGTTATCTATGCTCTTTCGTCAGAATCAAAGATCATCCTTCGATCATTGTTATAAGAAGTGCCAGGAATCGCAAATTGGTTGTCGGCCTCCCTGATACCGCTCATGGGTTTTTGACTCAGTATTCTTACGTTCGCTGTCCCCCTGGGTTTTACGCCGTGTGGAGAGAAGGAAGTAAGAATGCCTATCCTTTCTTCTCCTTATTCTTTGAGTATTTTGCAGTCCGAATCACTAAGTGTTAACTTTGCTTTCTCATTTCAGCGCTCCTTTCTCCCTCTAGGGACCCTAGTCATAAGCAAACTCTGGGAAGACTCATGGCTGTCCCAGTTGAAGAACGGGATGCGAAATTTCTGTTGAAAGATGAGTTTCTTCACCAGTTTGGACTTTTACATCCTTCTAGATCAACTCAGATCCATGAAATCTCTAGCTCCGATGCGGAAACGTTAGCTGCTTCGGACTCTCAAGCAGAGACCTCGAATGCCCCAGCTTCTGTAGAAGAAATTGCATCCAGAAGCACCCGTTGTTGAAGCTGCTTTGATAAAATGTTCTGCATTCACCGATGTCGTAGGGTCAGTTAGCAAATCGGGACTTGCCCCAATTATTGAGGAAGAAGAAAATCCTCGAGTTTCCGAAAAATAAATCGATTCGGAAGTTGAAAAGGAGAGGTCTGCTGAATACCGTGGTGACGACACCTTTGACGGTTTGAGCGATATCATGATAACTTCTCAAGAGCTTTTTGGGGATAACAATCCAAAAGCAACTTCTCCCGTTGTCGAGGCGACTTCCACCTTTAAACAAACCCAGACGCCTACTACACCAGTCGTCTCTGTTTCCACACTAAAGCGTGGTCTGTAGTTTGACGCATGTAGCTTGCACGCCACACACACTTAGGATTTTTCAGCACTTATAAGCATTTATCCTCTTTCTCCTGAAATTTCTAAACTTTACTCCTTTTCTGCTTTCAGGTTCTCCAATGGGACGTACAGGTTCATATTATGACTCATTCAAGTACCGTGGAGGCCGCGGCTCCTATGATTTTAGGAAGTACCTTGATACCCCAAAAGAAACAGATGAAGAGAGGGCTCGAAGGAAAGCCCAGGAGAAGCGGGATTACGATCAGCGGCAAAGAAGGAAAGATGCCGAGCGATATGACTCTTCGTATAGAAGTGACTACTCTCATAAGCGGAAGTCTTACGATGATAAGGGAAAAACTCAGATTGCTGACGAACCGAGCAAGCGATCTAAACCGATTGACGCGTCTGAAATTTCTGAAAAGACTGACGCTCCCATTTCTTCCGATATTCTGGCCAGCTCTCCTCCTCTGAAGAAATCTGACATTCAGACTATCATTAACAGACCACAATATCAAGTCAAGGACGGCCCCCCAACACTTCAGAGCCATTTTCCGAATTGGTGCCTAAAAGGGGTGCGCTTTGACTTGGACTTAGTTCCGATTGATAAGCAAGACATGCTTAGCAGTCTTGACGCAGTCAGACTTAATATCGAGAGGATATCGCAGTGGCAGAAGCTTGTCGATGAACTCCAAAGGGTTAATCGTGCAAACCTTGAGGCGATGCTGACCATGGAAAACGACAAGGCGGAGTGGGACAAAATTTGCAAACAGCATAATGTCGAGATGGCAAGTATTGCTGATGGTTATGCAAAACTTGAGTCCGAGGTTAAAAAACTTAAGGAAGATCTTGCCTCTTCTTCTGCATCTCATACTCAAAAAGAGGAAGTCTTTCAAAAACAAGTGCGGGATGCACATGCTGCACAGAGAGATGTCGAAATGAAGCTTTCCGCTGAACAACATATTACTGAGAAATACCGCACAGAAAACGCCGATCTGCGGGAAAAAGTCACCTCCCAGAACGTAGAGATTGAGTTACTAAAGTTTCGACTTGCTAAAGCTGAGGCAGAGCGTGATGAGGCTACCGCTGGCCGGGTTGCTGCCGTTGCCGAAAAGGAAGCGGCTGAGCAATCACATGAGGCGACGAAAGCAGACATCAGCTCTACCTTATTCGACTTTTATTTACACAGCGTTCTGGGTCGTGGGAGCCTCTCTTTTCTTGGTCCCGATTATGAAATTACATTGGCTGAAGTGTGGGAAGTCGCAATGGATATGCTTGGCGGGGCCGGCTATGATGAGTTGGAACTTGAGGAGCGCTATCTCGATGATGAGGCTCGTGCCGCTCTTGTTAAGGGGAAGGAGCAACTTGCCAAAGTACGAGCTGAATCAACGGGAGAAGAGCCTCCAAAAGAAGAAGCTCCTTTAACTGCCCCCGTTCATACTTCCACTTCAGCCGACGTTAATATTATGGATTCCAGCTCTCATTCTTTACATCTAGCTAAAGTTGCCCAAGAAACTGCAACTACTCCTACTGAAGATGAGGCACTGGATGATATTGAAGCTGAGAAGTTTGAGGTTGATCTTGCAAAGCCAACTCCTCCAGGTAATTTTGGCGTCGTCTCGGGCCCAATGAACCAGTCATTTGACTTAGCCGAATTCGATGACCTTCTTACTTGTTACTTAAACTTTGGTGAACCGATGCCTTCTTTATTTTCGGGGGATGTTGATTTTAACTTCTTTTCTTCTACAGCGGAGGCACCAAGCACTGCACAAGCTTTCACTCCTTCAGTTGCCGTTCCTCCGTCTTCCCAAATTATACCTCTTCCAGCTTCTCAACCCGATTCACAGGAAGAACCAATAGCAGCCCTTCAAGGTTTAGACGAACCACCTGCTTCCGAAGAACAGCAGGCAGAAGGTCTGGAAGATAGCGAGAAGACCCCGGAGCGGTCTTTTGACTACGACACAAAGCTTTCTACATTTCTTGCTCCGAGGAGCGAGTCTTCTTCCAAGAAGAAGGGAAAGCGTGCGGTTTCGAAGAAAGGAAAGAAGAGTTCTTCTGCTGCTGGGGATGAAGCAGAGATTGATCCGGCTGAGTCTCTTTCTCCTCCTTCTCCGATACGGCCTACGAAGCTAATTACCAGGCCGGGTAAAAGCTCCAAGGGTGGGAAGAAGGGGAAATGAGTTTGATTTTGTCTTTTCTGCTTTTTGTATTGACCGGGGATTGTGCGGATACCGATCTCCGCTTATTTTTGTAACCTGTACAATGTAAAAAATTTCTCATAGTATTGAAATAAATAGATATTTTTCTTGTACAAATCCTTGTGTATGTTGGAATACATCTATTTTTCATTTGAAGTTTAGAGTAAACGATTCTTTCTGTTTGTACAAACTTTTTGTCTGTGTTTCAAGAACGCATTTACTCCACATCTTTATCACGTGATATTGCAATGAACTTGTGGTATGTCGCTTGTATATTACTTTTATTACTGTAACTGAATTGTATAATGCTGCCCCCATACCACAAGTATATTGTAATATTTCTTGCATTCACAAGACCGATACTCTTATTTTAGAGAATAACTTTCCACTTTTTCAGGGAAGAATTATTCTGCTTTTTAATAGAGTATATCTTGTCTTTGGAGAAATTTTTATTTTCTTTTTCTTCCTGAAGAACATTTCGACTTCTGGGAATGATCACTTTTATTTGTTTGAAAGTGAATTTTCCTGTACAATGAAATGAGCTTCTGAAGAAGGTTTTGATTTTATGCCCCAGTAAAGGGTTTATTTTTGGTACTTCAAGCAAGGTGAAGTACGCCTCTGAAGAGGTCTTTTGGTCTCTGAAGAGAAGCAATTTTGGTCTCCGAAGAGAAGCAATTTTGGTCTCCGAAGAGAAGCAATTTTGGTCTCCGAAGAGAAGCAGTTTTGGCATTTCAGCTCTGGTGAAGTGGGTCTCCGAAGAGAAGCATTTTGCACTTCTACACGGGTGAAATGTGCCTCCGAAAAGGGCTTTTGCCTCCGAAGATGGCTTGTGCCTCCGAAGAGGGCTTGTGCCTCCGAAGAGGGCTTGTGCCTCCGAAGAGGGCTTGTGATTGCCTGGAAGTTACTTTCTCATGGTCGGAGGGGTCCACGGGACAGGCGCAAGTTGCTTGATTGGATGTTTATTTGTACAAACGATCGCAATCAATTAACGAGGTGCCCCTTCGGTGGTCCTACCAATCTTTTTGATTGAGGAAAGCACTCCCATTTATTGGCGTGCCTCGCTAAAGGGCTTTTTAGTATTTCATCACTGGTGAAGTGGGTCTCCGAAGAGAAGCATTTTTCACTTCTACACGGGTGAAATGTGCCTCCGAAAAGGGCTTTTGCCTCCGAAGATGGCTTGTGCCTCCGAAGAGGGCTTGTGCCTCCGAAAAGGGCTTGTGATTGCCTGGAAGTTACTTTCTCATGGTCGGAGGGGTCCACGGGACAAGCGCAAGTTGCTTGATTGGATGTTTGTTTGTACAAACGATCGCAATCAATTAACGAGGTGCCCCTTCGGTGGTCCTACCAATCTTTTTGATTGAGTAAAGTACTCCCATTTATTGGCGTGCCTTGTTAGAGGGCTTTGGTTGGTGTGCCAGGAAGGTTGCGTCTTAGGGGCAAGTAGATCCATGGGATGGACACAAGCTGCCTGATCGGATGCATCACAATCAGTTAGCGAGGGTCTTATTCCTTCTGCTTGGGAAGGTATCCCTTTAGTGGATCTACCTGCTTTCCTGTTGAGAGGCATACATCCCTTTGGCTGTTTCCATGTTTGCCCGCTCATGTTGTATCATCATCCGCCAATCTGCGATCCTTTATCATCGTTTCCAAGCGCGTCTTCCTTTCTTTTGCAAGTAAATTGCTTTGTCTGAAGAAGTAGACTTCACTGTTGAATGACTCCACAGAGTAAACGCAAGTTATTTGGTTGGATGCCTTTTTATATCAACGATCGCAACCAGTTAACGAGGGCTTGACACATTGGAGCCGTCAACTTTTTATGTGAAGTTCCTCTTGTATGGGATTTGAGTTTCGAATTTTTGTTGCTTGAAATTTGCTTTAATAAATGATTTGTAAGGCTCGCTTAGCTTTGCGATGGGTGGGCTTTGCTTTAATGACCTACAGTATTTGATCGACATTTTAGCAATACATTTAGAGTATTTACACATCGAAATATAACAGGCATTTTATAATAGAAAACACAGAATGCATAGTTTTTCATTATTGAGTCACGCTGATTTCTCAGCGGTTTACAATGCAGAAGTTACACATCCATCATTATCTTTACAAATTCAAGCAATGCTGTTAAGTAAAAAATGAATGCTAGTTATTGTTGTTTCAGAATCTCCAAGCTGGATTTCCATTTGTGCTTGATTCATAGCTTTTGGATTTATATGCTAGGGAAAGTGAGAGATGCCCCAGTCGCAGTTTTGTGGGTAATTAATAGTCATCCCAACTTCTGCTTGCTGGGTATGGTCCCCCTGTGATAGCATTAATGACAAGCTTTTCTGAATCTTGCACTGCAGTGTTGTTGTGAGAATCGGATTGATGGGTAGGGTGTTGTTGATCCCGAGTGGATGAGGTTTGATCGACTCCGCTTCTCTTAACGTATTGTTGGAGTTTACCTTGTTCCAGCAATTCTTCAATCACTTTCTTTAACTGGCGACATTGGTCAGTGTCATGGCCAGGTTGATTGTGAAATTGGCAGAATTTTCCATTACTCTTTGCACCTTTCGTCATCTCAGGTGGCTTAGGATACCGGACAACGTCTTTTGTTGCAAAATAGATATTTCTTGGTGTATCAGTTAAAGGAGTATAATCCGAAGAATTAAAGCGGCGAGGTTTCTTTTCATTTCCCTGGTTCTTTCCTCCTTCATTCTCCCTTTTTTGACTTTCAGATTCTCTTTTCTTAGATGGGACACTGTTATTATTAGTTTGGGCAGCAACCACCTTCGACGTCGTAGAAAGGCTTTCAAGGCGAATGAACTCGTCGGCCTTTTTATAAAATTTATCAAGTGAGTTCGGTTCCTTCATCTTTAGCCATATTCCAAATTTACTCGATTTATTAATGGCTCGCATCAAATAAGTCAGGATCATGCGTGGTTCCGCATTTTCTACTTCGGCTAAAGCTATATTGAAACGGCTCAAGAAAGATTTGATCGATTCTCCGGGCGCTTGTTCCAGGTTAGACAGTGACATTATATCCTTAGCTTTTGAAGCATACAATCTGAACTGTTCTTTAAATTTTTGTGTCAAGTCGGAGAACTTATCTACAGACCGAACTGGAAGCTTTGTGAACCAAAGTAAAGCCACACCTTCCAGATATACTGGGAAGTATCGACACTTGATCTCGTCTGATGCTCTTGCACCGGTCATATGCCAATCGTATTTGTATAGGAAATGATTAGGGTCAGTGGTTCCCCTATAGGCTTGGATAGTAGGAGGTGCAAATTTCCTTGGAAATTCCGTTCTCAGGATCCTTTCAGTAAATGGAGTTCTGCTTGGCGCGAATCCCCAGTCAGCCTCATCCTCTTCCCTTTGCATGCTCTCTTTCATGATGCGGCCAACCATTTCAGACAGGTACTCTTTATTGTTCAAAGACACCTCCGGGCAAGCACCAGTTCTTCCCTCGGAAGTTTGCCCGGGCATATGTTCATGACAAGTTGGTTGCGGCATAGAACCATCAGCTTGGAAAGGTGGCATTTCAGGAAGGGTGGTTTGATGGTTTTCTGGTTAACGATTTGCCCCGAGCAGGGCAGTTATTCTATCCATCATCAAAGCATTTTGAGTTTCAATTTGTTGGTATAATCCAGAAACTGCGTCATTCAATTCAGCCCTGGTGACTCCAACGGTTGGAGTTGCTTGGTCTGTTGTTGGGGAAGCGGAAGTCCCTTCGTGGGCATTTCCGGATCTGATAGGTCTACCTCTTCTTCCAGGAGCCATTATTTTGGATCTGGTTTTTAAGAGAGGTTCTTTTTATGAGTCTTTGCGAAGCAACGGTGGATGATCGCCTGAGTTGGGCTCTCAATGAAAGCACCAAAATGTTAACGTTAAAATATGAACGCTAACACCCGGTGTGTGTAATAAGATCGTGAAAGCACCACCCGTGTGACGGGAACAGAAATCAAGCAGGAAAATAGCAGAAATGCAGTAAAAGACAGCAATTTATAGTGGTTCGGCTTGAGATTTAGCCTACACCCACTTTGAATCTCTTTATTATTGAATTTGGTTACAAATCGGTACAAATCTCTTCAGGAAACAGTACAATTCAATCATAAGAAACAATCTTGACTACTAGCTCAATCTTCGACGGTGAAACTCGATGAATCCATGTCGGATGTATGGAATTTCTCTCGAAGCTTGTTGTAGTGTCACGAATGCTTGAAGGATCCTTGATTACTGAATGAATGGAGAGTTCGACGGAGTAACAGCGTTGTAGAAATGATTTGCCAAAAGTCCCCTTCATGTTGGAAATGGTGGCCTATTTATAGGAGCAGATTTCTGAGCTCTCGGTTTGGCCAAGTCATGAGTCGTGACCGACTCATGGTAAGTCGTAACTCGTATTCGACTTAAGATGTCTCGTGGGCGCCATATTTGGTCCATCTTGTGGCTCAGTTGGAAGACAAGTGCTAAGTCGTAGTCGACTCATCAGATCAAAGTAGCACAAGCAAGGGCTTTGGATTCCAGCTTGATAGCCTTTAAGTCGTAAGACTGATGAGTCGTAAGACCTCATGAGTCGTAAGTCTCCATGAGTCGTTGAACCGCCTGGACCATGAGTCGTAGATTTGATGAGTCGTAAGACTGATGAGTCGTAAGACCTCATGAGTCGTAAATCTTCATGACTCGTCGAACCGCCTGGACCATGAGTCGTGGATGTGATGAGTCGTAAGACTGATGAGTCGTAAATCTCCATGACTCGTCGAACCGCCTGGACCATGAGTCGTAGATGGCTTAACCCATTGAGTCGTGTAACTATCTTGAGTCTCGCCCGTTGGTCCCTTCACCATCTAGGTCGTTAGCTTCTTATCTCGTAAGATCATGAGTCGTGCGGGTCTTATCTCGTAAGGCTATGAGTCGAAGAAACTTAAGGGTTAACACTAGGTTTCTTGTGTGCTAAAGGGTTAAGACGGAGCAGCAGAAGCACGGTGGATTACATCAGCTATTGGATGTACCCGAATGAAAGTGGGATAGTGTTTCGATGGACTTCGTAGATGGTTTACCCCGATCTAGGAAGGGGAATACCAGTATTTGGGTAATTATAGATCGATTGACTAAGAGCGCCCACTTTATTCGAATCAAAAGCAAGAGGACGGCACCGTATTTGGCATCATTATACGTTCGTGAAATAGTCCGACTTCATAGAGTTCCCTCTAGCATAGTGAGGAATAGAGACCCTATTTTTACCAGCGAGTTTTGGAGAAGCTTGCAAGAGGCTTTAGGGACACATCTTAGATTGAGTACGGCCTATCACCCTCAGACGGATGGCCAAACGGAGAGAGTTAATAAAGTGCTTGAGGATTTATCGAGGATGTGCATTCTTGATTTTGAAGGGACTTGGGAGGAGCATCTTTCTTCAGTGGAATTCACATAAAATAATAGTTTTCAAGCTAGCATTGGGATGGCACCTTTCGAAGCTCTTTATGGAAGACCGTGCAAGTCATCTTCATGTTGGTTGGAGTCTACGGAGAGATTGCTACTTGGTCCTGATATGGTTAGGGAGATCTCAGAGAAGATAGATTTAATTAGAAGGATGATGAAGAAGGCCCAAGATAGGCATAAATCTAATGCGGACAAGCAGAGGAGGGATATTGAGTCTGAGGTAGGAGACTTGGTTTTCGTTAAGTTACCTCCGCTAAGGAAGGTGGTGAGGTTTGGATCGAGTGGGAAACTTGCCCACAGATTCGTAGAACCATTCCACCTTCGTAGAAAGGATAAGAAAGATGGCGTATCGAATAAAGCTACCAAAGAGGCTCGTAGGAATGCACGATGTTTTTCATGTTTCGCACTTGAGAAAGTGCTTGCATGACACAACAAAGATTGTGGAGCCTAGTCAGCTTGAGGAGGTTGAAGTGGAGAGAGAAGCACCGGTTCGTCGTATTCCGACCAAGATCATTGGACGCGATATCAAGAAGCTTAGGAATAAAGAAGTCCCGTTAGTAAAGGTGTAGTGGGGAGATGATGTTGAAGACGCTACGTGGGAGGCTGAAGAGAAGATTTGTACCTCTTATCCACATTTCTTTGGTAGTAAGTTTTTGAATTTCCTATTTCCTTCTTTAGTTTCGAGTAGGTTCTTTCCTTAATTACCCTTTGGGAGGGTAGATCTTAGGATTTATCCTATGGATGATAGGATTTGATGTAAACATGTTATTAGAACATATTATGTATGATGGACGCTAGTGGTTGCAAGTTTTTGCTAGTGGATGCTAATGGACACATATACTTACACTAGGCACTATTATCTCTTAGGGATCGGCCTAACTAGGACACTAGAGCATATGCATATGGATGTGTGCACATTTGCATTTTTAATTTATTTTATTTCATGGTTGCTATAAATGGATGGTTATTATATGATTGTTGCATTTGGATGATGATTGTAGCACGCATATAGAACTATCAGTTATCATTAGGAAACTTGCATTCATTTGGATTCATGACACGGACATGATTGCATTAAAAGGAGGTCAACTGAATCAGTAGACCGCCTAATCTTTGGCATTAGTTAGGGACATTAACACTACACTATTTGCATATATATCATAAATTGCATTAGAAAACATAAGGACAGTGGATGTAATGGATGATGGTTGAGTAGTAGGTTGTAGAATTTGGATGAAAATATTTATTTCATTCTTCTATCCTTGGAGATTTCGGGGACGAAATCCTTTAAGGAGGGGAGAATGTAACAACCCGAAATTTAAGCTATAATAATTAATTAACGAATTAATTAAATAATAAAATAACTTTGTCAATTTATCAGAATTGAGCCACGGGAATTGCACCATTGTGTCCGTGGTAATTTTCTGGTAGATTTCCATATATAGTTTGTCAAAATCCAAGCTAAAACGAAGAAGATACGAAACAAACAAGAAACGAAGAAAAAAATAAAAATAAATAAATATATGGTCAGGTCAACCCTCCCTTCAGATAGGCCGACCTATAGGTCGACCCTAGCATGTGTGGGTCGACACCTAGGTCGACCCACCTTAGTATAGTTGGACGATATTTTGTCCAGATCCAATCGTGATGTGTTTTTGCAATTTTATTCAATCCCGCGCGTTGGTGCTTCCATCTGATGGCTCCCAGTTAGCCTATGATGTGGTTGCACCAGATTTGATCTACAAATCCAACGGTCTGAGATCCCCAAATAACCCTATAAATAGACCCCTAGGCATAGATGTTTTTCTCATTCAAATTTTCTCTTGTATGGGTTTATTGTCAAAGGCTAGACCCTAGAAATAAAATATTTCTAAGGAGAGAATCTTTTTGAAAAAAATATTTACACTCTAGAAGAGGATCAAGGAAGACCAAGGACTAGATCTGAGGATAGCTGGTGAGTGTTTAAGTAATTATTTCAGATTTTTTAGTAATTTAAAATAATAGGGTTTCCAATAGTTGTATTTTTTCTACATTTTGGGATAACCTTTATGCAAGTTTATTTACAATTTATTTTTATGTGAATTTTAGATTTTCTTTCCAGTTTATTTTATTTAGTTATTCTATTTCAGTTGTTTGCAATTATTTACTGTTATTTACAGTTTTCCCAATTATTTACAGTCATTTATTGTTATTTACAACTATTCTTTTTAGTTGAAATTTAGTCTGTGGATGTTGGTTTTCTTTTTATTTCTTTTTACACAAATAGAATAAATAAAAGAGAATAATTCACAAAATATGAACTTAAATAAAAAGACACTAAATTTACAGAGAATTAGATGTAAAATAAGAAGGACTGTAATAAATTGGAAGTAGACTAAAATAGGCAAATTGAAGACATTTGCAAGCATAGTTATAACATGTAACTATAAGTAAAAAGAGAAAATAAAAGAAATAGTAGGAAAAGCTTATTTTAAAACTTAGACCTTGGGTTAAGTTAATAAGCAAAATTATAACATAGGTTATAATTAAGTAGAAAGAACAGAAAATGCTTATTTTAAAACTTAGAGTTAAGTTAATAAGAAAATATGGCAGAGATAACAGAAGAGGCTTATTTTAAGACTTAGAATAAGTTAATAAGCAAATATAGTAGAATTAACAGAAGAGGATTATTTTAAAGACTTATACTAAGTTAATAAGCAAAGACAGAAGTAGGACCCGTACTGGTAGCATTCCCCTTTAGTCAGGAACTGATGGTCTCAAAATAGATTAGGTGGGGCTGGGACACGCTTATGCTGAAGTAGGTAAATAAGTGATCAATAATTAGAAGCTCAAATCAGGTGATTTGGGCAAGGGCGCAATTAGATTTTTATTTTTTAGGACCCCTACCGGCAGCATTCCCCTTTCAGATTAGGAATGATGGTCTCACAACACACTTAGGTGAGGCTGGGCAGGACCCTGTCAGACTAGGACTGATGGTCTCACAATAGATCAGGTAAGGCTGGGCACGCTTATGCTGAGAGTTGGTAAGTAAGAAGTCAAAAGAGGGAGCAACAGATAGTGCAAGCCGACAGTGGCCGAACGTGCGGCCTCGGAGCAGAGATATAAGTCACTATTGAGTTCTAAAGTGCTAAACATGTGTCTTTTGTTGTAGGACCCACAATATGCGACTACTTCATAGTGGCACAACGAAGATAGAAGGCCGATCAAAGGGTAGAATTAGGACTTTAGCCTAATTAAACTTGGATTTGGATTTCAGCCTAATCGAAGTAGTTTTAGAAAAGTGCAAACAATCATGATCGAAATAATCAAAGCAAGAAGTTAAACAGTATTTTACTCCAGCTTTATCTTTTCTTTTATTTCCTTTTATACTAGAACTGTTGCAAAGTCTATTATTTTTATCTTGCTTAAAAATACTAGTAATTAGTTTCATTCACCAGACTTTTAGTCTGACCCATTCCTCTATTTTCCCCATTCTCCCCATAGACCAGCAGAGGCAGGGACAGTATATTTCATCTTTATTGGAGAGGTATTCTTGGAGATTCTTCATGTATTCATCTTCTTCTATTTCAGTTTTATTTTCATATGACTTTGGGGATGTACTGGTACTTGATGAGAGGGGAGACTTTATTATGTACTCTGATGTTTATGACTGAGATGTTATTTTTCATGAGACATGTGTATTTGGTATTTGGAGATATTTTTTGGTTATGACTTATTTCATGAAGTTTGATTTTTAAATGAGTTATTGACTAAATGTTTCCATCGTTTTATTCATTTGTCTCGTGAATCTTAGTCTTTGTAAAGTTTTTAGCTACACCTATAAAGCTCCATATTCTTTAGTGTGCCCTTTTTGGGTATACTAAGGGGTTTGGGGTGTTTCACATCCCCTTCCCAATGCCGACATAAAGCAGCCCCTTATGCCGAACCAAAGCCAAGCTATTGCCGACCTGGAGTAATTTGCCGACCCCAAGTGAATTGGCAAGTCGACCCGAAGTAATGACTATGGTGATTCGAAGCAACGCCTTGGCTAACCTAAAGCATTCTCTTTGGCGACTCAAAGTAGACCCTATGCAACTCATCTCTAACCAAAATTCATATTCCAAGTACCCTGCGTCATTTATCCATCAACCATGCTTAATCCCGGCTTCAAATTCGTATTCATTATCCATAATTGATCATCCATCCATCCATTTCAATCAAACCCATAATATTCTAGCTTCGCTAACGGTGCAGTCGGTTGGGTTAAATCCACCTTTATGTTGCCTTGCCAAAAGATGAGTTATATAATCCCCCCTTAAAAGAATTTCGTCCCCGAAATTACCAAACAAAAAATGAAAGGTTTTCCCAAAACATTTATTTTTAAACCTACATGCGTATGATGTATACAGATCATCCGCACACAGTATATGATTTGATCTACTACTCAAATCCACAACTTACATATGAACTAGTATTGAACTCCGATCCTTTAGTGTGGTCTTTAATCAGGCTTTCTGATCATAACTTTAGTTCTCCTTGGATAGCTCTCAACTATGATAGAAAACTCAAGCATCCAACCTCAAATCCTCATCAATGTTCATTGTTAAGAATCGAGTGATAAACCCTCTTTCAGATAAGTGTCAAACACGTCAAAGTTCTACAACCGATTCTTGGATTAAGTGCGACGAAATAATCCATATACTTCATATGTATTTATTATACTTCTCAAAATTCTTACGAAATTATTTCATAAAAGTTTCTTTTCAAACTATTATAAAGATACTTCTTTATACATAACAATTTTACATTTTTATTTCTAATATATTTATACTTAAAAGGAAAGCATTTCTTTTCAAAAGATAAATATCCTTTTATTATAACACATTTCTAAAATATCTTAATGGTTTCTTGAAAAACTCATTTCCAAAATAATTCATTAAATTGATAAATCACCATTAACTTTCTTTATATATATTCTCTTTACCTTTATAGTTTCAATATATAAAAGTATTCATATACTTATTCAGTTTCTTTAAGTATAATCATAATTTACTTAACAAGTTCTACTTACTTTAAAATATAATCGTAGTGATTAAAACAAGTACCACCAAAACATTGTTAAAATGAAATTCTCTTTTTATAACTTGCTAATTATAATATTTTTCATCATTTTATAGAAGACTTTATTAATTGTTATTATCTTTAAAATCCCATTAATAAAAATCTAAATATACTCAAAAGATTTCTTCCAAGGTGTCATTCAAGGGTTTAAAAGAAATGTTGCTAAAACATCGTTTACTACAAATCCAAAACGATTCATTATTAACTTTAAATAATTATTTTAAAGATCAAAGAATGCCCATGCTTCTCATTTAAGAAAATACACTTTGATAAAAATTGACAGCCATTAATTTGTCAAATAAATGATTCACATTATGCTTTTTAATTTTACAAGATTATATTGATCGAGTAACTCAAAAATGATACCAAAAGAACTGGGTACTACCAGTAGTATCGCATATTTCCTTAACGAGAAGGGGAATACTTAAGAGAAGCATTTACCATCCGAACACATCTATTGCCCAGTTTTAGTTACTTTCGAGCCACTTGGATCGATTAACCATAAGATTGTTTTCGTTTTCAAAACCCCTTTTTAGAAATAATACTATTATTATTCTTTTTCCAAAAGAAACCGATTATCCTTTGTTTGGAATAATACCATTATAATTCTTATTTCAAAATTCCTTTGCTAATGAATCTCCTTATAAATTTAATTCAAAACTTATTTTAAATTACATAATTTTTCCTTTTATACTTTTTCAAACCATTATGATATGAATTCTCAAAACCAACTTTCTCGAACATTATTTTGTTTTTGCTAATTACACTTCATTTTACAAAATATACTTTTATAAAATATATTTTTAAATGCTTTCTTAATATACACTTTTTATATAGACACTTCTTTATATTATATAATCTTTTTTATATTTCAAAATATCTTATTAAATTCGATCAGATATAAGACCGAAGAAGTCCTCTGAGAGAATAATCCAAAGAAAAGTTTATTTAACATTATATTTATACATCCATTCCATAACATAAATATACTTAAGTTAATAAACATTTTAATACAACATAATCTCATGTTAATTATTACTTTACAACTTAAGTTCATTCCATTTCAAATGTCAGATCCTAATTTCTATTTAACTTTTTTTATTAATTTCATTAGAATCAAAATCAATTCACTTTCATTTAACTTTTCTTAAGTTAACTTTATTTCATTTAACTTACTCAAGCTAATTCTTTCATATCTCAACTTCAAATTTCCTTTTGTTTGTTTAATCAAATGTTCAACCATTTTTTAAATTTGGTTTTACTTTCCTGTTCTGTGACGACCCTGAATTTTTGACATTGGAAATCAGAATATTTAATAGATTTTAAATATCTAGAAGTTAGTTTAATTTGAAATTCAAATATCAGAATGAATTTGGCAATTTAATTATTGAATTTAATTTATTGCAGTTGGGCAAAAACATTGAATCTTCAATTTTTAAGCTGAATAAAAATATTTTCAAGGCTTAGAAAATTTATATTAATAATACTGAAGGTGATAGAAATTTTGAAATTGAATTTAACAGTGTTTTGTTCAGTTTTGAAATTTTATTGTTTAAATCAATATTTTAAAATAACCTTCCGAGGAACAGTCTTGGAATTCGATGAAACCAGTACCATTGGATCCGTAATAATGTGTTATTATCGGATTTTAATTTTCGTAGCAATTGGAGTTGTCGTGTGATGGTACGGATTGTAAACGCACTGAAAATTAAATCGAAATTGAATATAATAACTAGATCCAAAAAGCTATCTTCTCCATACGATCGAATTAGGACTCGAAACCTTTTCCAGTGCGTTCGGAATAGGGGTATAACATTACGAACGCCTAGTGGCACGCCTCAATAGGATGTCAAAATTTTTGTTGCTTTTAACGAGACGTTTTTTAATTTAAGGTTATTATAATATGAGATATTTTGAATATAAGATTAAAAATAACAAGTCAACACTGTCCATCAGCCGACCTACCCTTCCTAAGCCGACCTATATTCTAAAACGCGTAGCCTGGTTCGAATTTAAAATCGCGTACGTCTTCTTCCGTCTTTAGTTCGAATGGAAAAAAGAAAAAAATATATATATAGTGCTTCAAAAGAAATTAATGGCCGAGAACAATCTTCTCAATATAAAATCTCATACTCACTCCTCTCTTCATTCAAAATGAAATTGAAAATCATCCTCTATAAAAAAAGATGGTGGCCGCGATTTTAAATAAGAGAAAAAACAAAATGATAGCCATGGGAAATTTCCCCTTTCCTCTTCTTCATCAATTACCGAAATCGAATCGCATTTGAACGAAAATCAAAACAAAAATGGACGATTGAATCAGAGATGGAATCGGAGGGAAGGAGGAGCTCGAGTTTGAGTGCGCGTTTGATTCACGGTTGGGTTGCGAAAGAGCGTCGAGAGGATGGCTTGTACTCGACAATGGTGGCATCGCAAGGGATGAGGTGTGCTGTCGAGTAGCGGAGGCTAGGGCTGCGGCTCGTCTGGAGCACGAGCAGGTGATGTTAAGGCTCTGATCGAACGAGGATGGAAGCTGGAATTTCGATTTACTGTAAGGTAAATGTCGGATTTTTTTATTAATTTAATAACATATATATAAATATATAACATATATATATATAAAGGTTTTTTTTATCTGCAGTGAGGTACGGTTTACCTAATTTCTGCAGTAAGATAAAATGTGATAATTAATTTCCTGTTTAAAGATTTTTTATATATACGTATGTATATAGGTTAGGAGATAAGAAAATATAAGTTTATAGTAAAGAATATTTGCTATATGTTTTTACAGATTTATATTTATATATGTTCACATATACAGTAAGGAAGATGATAATATAAATATATATATGTATGAATAAACATACCAAATTTAATTTAAATTCATATAAGGTTTAAACAGAATTATATATAAAATTTTGAAAATTTTTATAAGGGTTTTTAAATGTTGAAAGTTTATATAAAATAGATTTTTGAAATCTATAAATTATTTTTGTAAATATAGGTATGCAGTTTCAAAAGAAGAAAATAGACATACATGTTTTCACTTGTTAGTCAAATTTTAAAAATATGTATTCGGGGTGATTAATTTATGTTATAAACTTATTTAATTATTTAGTCACTTAAAGTAATTTACTAAAGGAAATTAGTTTAAGTAAAATCCTTAGTTAATTAAATTAAATTACGGTAATAAATTTGTTCGGTCAATTGGAATATTAATAAACCTTATATGTTTGTCACAAGGTTCAAAAAAAATTCATGAAATCAAGTAGGAATGGAAAATGGATTGCATGCATAATAAAAGGTGAGATCTTCTCACTCAAATTGAATAATTGAAAACTACAGTTATTGATTGATTGTTGAATTGTGATAGTTAGATTAAAATTGTTGATACTGTGCTTGAATGATAAAGTATTATCAGTTGTATTGAAATAGACCCTATGCGCCGCATAATAGCGGATGATATTATATGTAAACCCATATACCGCGATATTCCACCTTGAAGTGGAATTAGTATTATATATGTATTTGGAGCTATTGATTTCCCGCATTATATAGCGGATGAGACCCTATGCGCCGCATAATAGCGGATGATATTTTATAAATCCCTTATACCGCGATATTCCACCTCGAAGTGGAATGGGTATTTAATTGTTGTGCTAACATCTATGGATGCAGGGAAACAGGTTGGAGGGATGCAACTGGATTCCTCAAATGGTATGAATTTGTTTCATATGTTGTGTGATGAATTATTGATAATCTGTGAATGATTATATTGACGATTGAATTGGTTGAAGGCTATAATTTAGCCGAATGTATTTTTGGTATCGTTGGATACCAGAAATAAATAAAATTGGATTTTAAATAGTTTGGGAGAAATAAAGGGATTTATTTTAAAAAGGAAATAAATTTTTATAAATCAATTTGATAATTGATTTGGTATTTGAAAATAAATCTTTGGAAAATCAATATGAAAATTGATTGGTGTTTTGAATGAAAATGATTTGGTAATTGGAAATAAATTTAGAAATGTATTTGCAAATGATTTGGTATTTGGGCTTAAACTCAGAAATCAATTTGTAATTGATTTGGTGCTTGAAAAGAAATTAGAAATCAATTTGGAATTTCATTTGGTGTTTGATAGAGAATATTTGGAAATTTAAATTCATAATGGAATTTATAAAGAAAAAGGGAAATAAATAATATCGGGAATTTTATTCCGCGAGTGGGAAGTGATTTGAAATTAGTTTTCAAAGTGATGAAGTGTGGAAAATATATATCTTGCAAAGATATTTTGAAATTTAATAATTTGGAAAAATTATTCAGATTGGATGATTATTGTGAATATTGTTTGATAGTAAAATATCCAACTATCAATATAAACAATTTGGGGAAATTATTGAGGCTTAATTGTTGTGAATGTTGTTTGATAGTTAAATAACCGACTTTCAATATTTACCTTAGAAATGGCACTTGAATTTGTTTTTAAAACAAGTGCTCATTATTCGGTTTAGCCGGGAGAGGACATATGTGTCTTATAGCCCATTCCGAATAATGATACAACGTTATGGATTGCAATTGAAGACCGGATTTGCAAGGGCTTCTTCCTTTATTGGACGAAGTGCCTTCGATTCTATTCGAACCCGGAACAGACTTGTATGGTCGTATGTTTGACATTACACTTTGAGATATAAAGCAGATTTCTTTCAAATACATTTCTGGCGGAAAATATATTCTCTTAGCTTAACACCCTTCTCTGAGACGTACGAGCTTAGAGCTTATGTAGTTGAAGGTTATCAGTGATATACTCCCAATTTGGTAATGTGGCATGCTGAGTGCTGTTGTGTGTTAGTAATCAAAGCAAGGCTTTCATGTAAAGCGTAGCTTTGTTGATGAGACCTCAATGGACCTCACACCTCGGAAATGGTCGAAACAGGAAAGATGCGGTAAGGTTATGAGGGTCGCACCCTTTAGGGTATGTCATTTCCTTCAGGAAAAAGGTGGTATCATGGTATGGAGCCCAGATATTTTACCAATGTGGTTGCTAAAATCTCATTTACTGTGTGGTTGTTGCTTTGAGATTGAGGGCCCTCGGATAAAGGTCGCAAATGACCGGGGGTGGCATACTCGAGTAGTAGTTACCTAGTTACTGAGGTAACCCAACCTTGTGTTGGCAGAGAGCTGGTTAAGTTCTCGGGACGTCCCTCTAGAGGCGTACCCATGTGGCATAGGAAGTTCCTTAGCCTGACCATTTGTTGGAAAATCCAAAGAAACAATACGAACCTTGTACGGTTTAGTTGTATAACCTTCCATACAGCGTGGCGGTAACCTGCCACAAAACATGGTAGTTATAGTAGGCATACAATAATGGTTGTATGTTGGCTAAGATTAATATTATACTTTCAAAATGTTTTCCACACTAGGCACTATTGATAATATTAAAATTATTTTGCGTATCAAGCATGTTTGACTATCATAAGGAGAAATCTCCTCCAATTCTGCGTTTGCATTGTGTGTGTGGCGGGAGGCCTTGTGGTGGTTTCATTATCAAAAAGCATTGCGGATTTCTTTTTTTAATACCAATAACTGTTTTTAAGATCTTACACCAGTCCCATGACTGACCTGGAGTTTATTGTTGCCTTTCTAAACTCTGGGTGCCCATAATTTTCCACATGGGCAGCCTAGAATCAGGTTATCAATTGGATCTCGATGGATTGCTTTGAAGATCTGGAGGCGAGCTGGATGGCGAGACGTATCACTTATACTAGTATTATTCCACTGTATTATGTTATGTGTACAAGTTTATATAACTGTCCAGTGATGTGTGTTGTTGTTGTAAACTCTGATGATGTATTGTATAAACTGATATAGTTCTTTGTTATAAAGATTATTCATTCATCTATTATATATTGTTCCACTGCGAATGTGAGATTATGATATTGTTTCTGTTTCTTTTTCATTCTTTCTTCTTCTACCTCTTTCTTTCTTTAACCCTAACAATTCGGTTTTTCCGGCATTCGATAGTTCGTCAGTTAATACAGTGGTTGTATTGATGTCGACTTTCGGGCGTCGAAAAATCGGGTCGTTACATTTTGGTATCAGAGCAATTGGTTAAGCAACAACCTTGGCTCTGTTGGGTGTTACTCTTTAGAGATAGAGTTAGTAGTACTCTAGAATGAGTGTGAGTGTAATAATAGATATGAGTGTGTATTGGTTAGTGAATACAAAAATTTGTTTTATATTGTGTTGACTTATCGGTTGATTGTTTATAGATTCTGGTCGGTGCAGTTTGGCCAACAGAATCGATAGGGGTTTCTAAACTCTTAAACAAGATAAACAGACACAGTATTGTTTTAAAATAGGGTAAATGAAATAATTTTACCCAAAACTATTTTTGTATAGAAAAGAAATCATTTTCCGTAAATTATTATAGTATATGGATGCTTGGTTGTTATGAAGAGATAATATTGGATTATTATCATTGTTATATGGAAACGGGATAAGAAATAATGGTATAACCAAAGATTTGGAGATAAATTCATTTAACAAATGAAATTTATAAATATGAATTGAAAGTATAAGGAAATAAAGTTCATATACGAATGAGATTTGTAAATGTAAATTGTAAATGTGATTTATAATTTGAAATAGAATTCCTGGAAGATATTTGAAATAAAATTCATTAATGGAATGAAAATGGTAATGTGAATTCATAAATGAGTTTTATAAATTGAAATGAGATGCCAGAGAAATTTTTGCAATACGGATTAAAGGATTTGAATTGAAATTTCAAAGGATTAAATTTCCTAATTTGAAAATGGTTTCCGAAAGTCTGGAAAATAATTATTTGAGAAGTATTTTTGAGTTGGATATGAAATCTAGTGGGGTTTGAAATTTAAAAATATTTGGGAAGATATTTCGAAGGGACATAATTGATTTCAAAGTTAGTTTTGAAATGTGTGTAATTGTTAAAAAGACTCTGGAATTTCTTTAAAATGTTATGAAATGTAAATAAGTTTGATGACTTATAAAATATTTGAAATTTGATTGGAATAAGGTTCAATTTGAAAAGGAATGAATTTGTGAATGAACAAATGAGGTTACATTTGTAAATAATGAATTGGAAGTTGAATTAGTTAAATTAAAGTTGAGTTGTGAGCTAAATTTGGATGGTTTGAATTTGCATATAAATTCAAGTAAGTAGGAAAAAAATAAATTGAAATTTCCTTGATAAAGATAAAATAAATTCAGGATGAATTGAATATGGAAATTTGAAATTTAAAAAGAATAAGTGAATATACTAATTGAATTTAATTAGTAGATGGAATGGATTTGATTAAATGAAAAATCAAATCAAAGATTTAAATTGGAATTGTTTACAAGGAAACTATAATTTGAGTTTTGAGTTGAAATAACTTAAGCAATATTTGGATAAAAGCTCGACTTAAGGAAAAAAAATTGTGAAATGGTTGTTGTCGAATTTTATTGAATGGTTTTCAATGAAATTTGTTTGATTAATGAAATGCAAAATGAATTGAACGGAATCAACTAGAAATGAAATGGAATTAAAATAAATTGAGTTGGTATCAATTTAAATTAGTTATAAACTAGAATGGATATTCTATTGAGTGAATATCGTTGAATTTGCATATAAATGGTTGTCGTTTGACGCAAACGAGGTTATATAAAATTCTATGAGTTATTAAAAGAAAATAAAAATTGATTTTTGAATCAATTGAAATGGATATGAATTCGTTTCGCTTAAAAATGAATAAAATGTAAGAAAGTGAGTTGTAAATCGCTTGAATTGAATAGAAATGGTATGTGAATTAGATGAAAGCGATTAAATTTGTATTGAAACTTGATAAATTGCTAATGGAAATAATTTTGAGTGTATTGTGTACGAAAACTACTTGTTGTTATTGAAAATGAGTAAAATGTTAATAAATTTCCTATATATGTCACTTACGTGTTTAAATTGATTAAGTACAGGTACGGGGGGGGCATTTGGCTCAATTTGGTTGCGCAAAATGCTTAAAAATAACCGCTTTGCTTAAAATGCTAATAAAGGTACGCCTAAGCAATACAAAGTTAGGAAATATGAACTGTTTTTGTTTTCCGACCGTGTGGGTCGATGTATATATATTTATATCTCTTGTCAATTTGCAAAAGCTCCTCCGTACAAAGGAGACTCTGCCAAAAAAAATCGGAAATTTTGGGAGTAAGAAATTTTTTAAAATTTTCACTAACGACAACTGATTTAAAATTGGAATTTGAGATAAAGGTAAATAAGATTCAATCTTCGAAGTTAAAGATGAATCTAATTCAAGTAAAATTTGAAATGAAAATCTGAATGAAAATCTGGAAATAAAGGTATTGAGATTTGAAATGAATTAGTAAATTGAAGCAAATTGATTTTATATGGAATTGGAATCTGATTTGAATAGAAGTAAATTAAAACCAAGTGGTATAGTGAAAGTAATAATATAAGGATATACGAAGTGCCTATATTGAACTTAAGGAATGAATGGAGAAAGTTCTTAAGTAAATTTGGTATTGGAAGTATACTAAGTTAATAATTGGATGAAAATCAAATTGGAATGCTATGATTGGATATTATTGCAGAGTAGTATACAAGTAATTTAAAAACAAGAGAAATTGGGATTTTGATTGCAGAAGATAAATAAAATTTCTCAACAAAAGGCATGTATTTAAAATTTATGTATGAAATTTGATTGGGTTTTTGATCTAGCCACTTGGCTTTTGTTTTCTTCTTGAAATCTGGGGGTCCGTAGGGACATTTTGTAGTCATACCGAGTTAGCCGTGCAAAAGAGATGTTGGCGAAATTTTTTCGAAAATTTAGAGAGTTAGAAAATTTTTAAGAAATTTTGAATAATCTAAAATTGGAATTTAAAATTAAATTTGAAATGTGAAGTAAAATAAAGTTGCTTGAAACTATGAAAATGTTTGGAAAATTAGTAAGGATGATAGTGTGGTTATGATAAGTGTAACGACCCGCTATTTTGGACCATTCGTATCCATTATAAGTGTATAGGTAGACACTCATGCCGGAATTGAATTGCTCAAAATACCGCGTTGTTAAATTTAAATTTGGCAAAACTGAACATATACAGTAAAAAAATATAATCACAGATCACAGACACAGTGTAATAAATGCAGCGGAAATAAAAGAGATAGTAGTTCATGAAGCTACTATATAAATGTATAAGTTACATCGGAGTTAAACCAGATACAACGGAAGAGTAATACGATACATCAGATACAAATCAGAATACATCACTGGAATCATCAAATACTGAAAGCTGAATAGATGGCTGGATCTTCAAGCAAAGCTCCAACTTCAAAGGTGAGTCTCGAATACTGGTACACTCAGTCTGACCCGAGCGTAAAGCAAAACACAAAACACTCGAGTCAAGATTAACATTCTTATATTTATAAATCCAACTCAAGTGAAATAGCAATTGAAATACAAGTAACTCAAAGGATGTTTGGAATAACCATCCTTTAAGGATCCGTTAAACTATCTACTAGGTAGTAATGTACGCTAAGTAGATAATGTCTATCTAATATAAGGATATCAAAATAGTGTTAAGGCGTTACCATTATCCCCCTTAACACATTTTTATAAGCATCATAGTCTATACAGCACTTTAACTCCACCGTAAACTAGTGGGCTATCAGGGAGTACTCCATAGGTATAACACAAAACAAATTCGTAGTGGTCGCGAATAGGAAATACAAGTATGACAAGGCACATGAGGCAATACCTAAGGTAGTGACACTACCGTTTGCCTGATCCGGACTGGTGAGAACGCATCGCCGCAGCGACCGCAACACCGTGAAACAACACTCCCAAAATCAAGGGTGCACCAATCGACAACAAGTAATGAGTAGTTCGAAGAAGTGTGTTCACTTGAGGTAGCTGCCCTCCATTGGCCCGGCACGGCTCCTGTTTTAGTCATTTCCAATTTGACATAAGTGTCAAGGCTATCCATTATCGTTCTCTTTCTTCAGTCATCACGTACATCATTCCAACCACTTCATTCTGGATCACCACTCCGCGTATAGTTATTAAAGTGGTTTTCAGTTTAGATAGAGAGTATGTCCATAATCGATTCCGGTCTCTTTAATAACTTTCGTAATTATTACACCGATTGGTCGTTTGTTTATTTCAAAACAAAATAAATTTCAATCCAAATTAGAATTTACAAATCAACATTTCATTTGTTTTTCTACATCAATTTCCACAATTTACGTTTCAAAACTTCCCAATTATCATTTCAAAATCTTATAATTCGATTTCAATCTTTATTTAAAACAATTCAAATATTGATTCAAGTTCGTATATAAGTTTCATTTCGAAAACATTTAAACTAATTTAATTCAACATTCAAATCAATTTAAATTCATTTATCGATTTCATTCAATATTCATTAAGTAAATTTTCCATTCAAAACAATTTCTATTAAATTTCCAATTCATTAAATCCATTATTTAAATTCAACTTCATTATATCAAAACTTACAAATTTAATTAAATTAAATCCATCAAACCAAATTCTTTAAATTTCAAGTCTTACATTAATTTCAATAAATCACATTTTATTTCTCGTTAAAGAAATTCAATTTCACTTATTTACTTACTTAAATAATTTTCTAAAACTTATTTAATAAAGAAAACCCAATTTCAATTATTTACGAAGTAAAATTCACTTATTCAAAGGTTCAATTTTACTTATTAAAGAATTCAATTCAATTTGATCATTAAATAATTCAATCTTATTTAATTATTAAATAATTCAAAACTTAATTATTATATAGTTTCAAAGTTTAATAATTTCAAACTTAATTATAATTTCAAACTTAATTATTAAATCATTTCAAGGTTTAATAATTTCAAACTTAATTATAATTTCAAACTTAATTCAATCATTTCTCAAATTAAACAACATTCTTTCATCAATTACATTGTTAATATTTTGTTTCAGATTATTAAATATTAACATTTTCTTTTCATTAAAATTCAAATTTCAACTTCATTTCAAAACCATATTATTTATTCAAATAAAATCTTCGTTTATTTTTAAATCAAATTATTGGCCAATCGGGTTTTATTTAATTTTCTATCCTAGGTCAAAGTTCAATTTGGGTATTTATCATTTCAACCCGATTCCAATTCAATTAAAAATCAAAAAATAGCAAAGGGAACTTGCAGTGTGATAATTGGGATGGTGTCAAAGTAAATAAACAAGCAATAACAACAAGCAATAACAACAATCCAATAATCAATTCAAATAATCCCGAAATAATCGTATTAATTCACATTGTTGTTTTGTGCGAATTAATATAATTATTTCTAGAATCTACACTATCATTTCATGTAGATTAAAGATTATTACACAAATATTTATACGGTTTTT
The DNA here is from genome assembly GCA_030737815.1 of Allium fistulosum. Classification (NCBI taxonomy): domain Eukaryota; kingdom Viridiplantae; phylum Streptophyta; class Magnoliopsida; order Asparagales; family Amaryllidaceae; genus Allium; species Allium fistulosum. The sequence continues at coordinate 352,264,537 of CM060907.1, forward strand.
CACTTGATATCCACTATTCAATTTCATACTATATCAATTTATACAATCATACATTAAATGTTTCAAGGTGTAGTTAACACTATTTCTACGTGTCAATTTATTTAACATTTAAAGGGGGTCACATTATACAAATTTAACTATCCTATATCAAGTTCAATTGCATACTATTTATCACCTTAACATTAGCAATTTAACGTCTAATATAAACATCAACAATCAATCAATTCCCATCCAAACTGTATTATCATCGCATAAATAATTAACAGATATTGGTGTCAGGAGTCACAGGTGAACTGATACAGGTAATAGCATATATAAAACAGTGTAAATAGCTAACTACAGCATATTTCAATTGTCGTTTCAATTGAAATCAAATTTAATAAATAAAAGAACATTAATCGTGAGTGATTGCTCACCTTTCTAGGCTAGAGAGATTCGACAATGAGAGTAGCTACGACCCAAGCACGGATTTCAAAACGAAGCACGATTGAACGCGAATTTGATGACAAAGCTGATAATAAGGAATCGGCGAAATAAATCAGACTGTATTGATGAAGATAATAAATATAAGTAAACTTATATATAACTATATATATACAGGATCATATATATTAACTCAAACATATGCTAAAATAAAATATACATATTTATTTTCAAATCAAAATGTAACTTATATATAAAACTAGCATTTGCTAAAATCAAGTAAACTTACTATATAGAAATCCTTATTTACATAACATATTACAATTTACACTAGAGTAAACGTACGCGTAACATATTATATTTAATATCAATACCATCAATATACACTTATAAAAATACCAGATCCATATATATATTATACATTACTCCCTACCAACCATCAACATAACATTTATGTAAGGAACAATACTAACATGCCTCAATAAAACAGCTGTCAACAACTCTAAGTACCAACGCATAAATAGCTTTCACCTTATATATCCTTGTATATATCAATACTCATGTTCGATCCTATAGCACGTAAATTTCATAATGTGCACGTGCAACTTCTGTATGTGCTGCTATATATATTTAAAATATTATATATAACGTTGCATAAATATTAATAATAATATAATAAAAACTATTATTTGTTTAATATCTTATGTCTTTTTAAAGCGACTCATGCAAATGCAAAGACATTTATATATAGCTAAAAAAATATCAACTTGAACAACGTCAAAACTTCACTTGAACACCAAACCCTTTACACAGCAAAACTTGTTTTCATATGGCTTATATAAATTCGTCTAAAGTAAAATATATGTGAGACTCAAAGGCATATTTATATATTACACTATTATAAGGCTATTTCAAATATCAACACATCTAACAATTCTTAATAAACCCATACCTAAACTATACATTTTTATTTCAACTAACAGCTTTATAAAAACTTGAAAACATAAGTATATTATATATTCAACTTAATAAATTTGCAAACTGGTATTACATGATATTTACTATACGTGCGTAGCAACTTATATATAACGTAGTAGCTTAATGTATAAAACAAACAGCATATAAAGGAAATCTTTAAACTAACCTACTATTACAAGCTGCACACAAGTTGGCTCGGTAGGAGGCCAAGGTAAAGACGAGTACGAGAGGTGCAGTCGGAGACTGCGTTGCACTTGGGTTCGTCGGCAAGGCCTGAAGTGGCGCAGGGACGGCAAGAGATAGTGGCGTGCTAAAGGCGGATGGATAGATAGGTGTACGTGATGCGGGTGGTGACTGCGGTGAAGGCCGGCACGGGTTTGAGGTTGACAGTTGATGGGTCTTGGCCTCGGCTATGAATGGAGGCTAGTGTGTGCTCAGGCGAGAGGGGTGGTGCGCGGCTTCAGAATTGGCAGAGGGAAACAACATGAAGGAGGCAGCGAGAGGTAGTTCGAGCGGAAACGCTGGGTGCTGATGTGGCCAAGAGGCTTTGGCTAAAGTGGATAAGGCGGCTCGTTGTCGGGAAGGAGGAGGCGAGTGCAGTCACGGCCGAGACTACGATGGCGCTGGAGGGAGATGAGGTGGCGGAGGGATTCGGCAGCTAGGGTGGATGCGGCTCCAAAGGCGACATTCCTCAGGTTACAAATTTTTTTTTTAATTTATTTAAATGAGTGAGAAGTAGGCTATAGGCAAAATGGGGAAGAAGAATAATGTTAGGCTTCTGGATGAAAGAGAAAGGCAACAGTTAAAAGTAATATATTTTTTCCCCAGCTTTGCAACCCAATGAGTGTCTCTTCACATTGTATTAAATTTAAACGATGCGAATATCAATGGAAAAATTTGAATTCAGGTATTGTTAAAGGCAAACAGCTGTTGAGAAGGCAGGGAGTCAAATATAAAGTGAAAATAGAGAAAATGGTCACAAATACATAAATGATGAACTAGTGCGCATAGGAAATGTCAAGCACGAATAAATGTAAAATAAATGCAAATTCGGAGGGCCAAAAGTTATTCCCGAATTAAATAAGGCAATTAAAGATTTTTTTCCTTTTTATATGGTGGAGGCTTGAAAAGACACAAGGAAAAATGACACAAGTACGGTACTGATACGATGGACCGTTTCGCCGATTTTGCCACACATCAGACTTCAAAACACAGAAACAAACATACCATAAAGATCAGTGCGACGAGACGATCAAATCGGTATATGGATATCGGTGGTATGATTTAATTTTAGACATTCGAAATTTCTACAGGTGGAAAAATGCAACAAAATCGTAGAAAAATAAGATCGACGGAGCTAAAGAAGTCCGAATTTTGAAAAACGACAAACTGACATCTTTCTCAGAAGATGGTTTAGAATTTTTCTATGTAAAATATTTTGGTTTCGGAAACATTTTATTTTCATCGCTTTTTAACTGATTAAATTGAAGTGAATTTACGCGCGAAATAAATTTTCATATTTTCGGACCAAAATTTACCAGTTGCTATGTTTAACTAAACGTATTCCAAATATTAAATTTTTATTTCAAAATTTTATCGTTTAAAATTTTCACAAAATTTCAACTAATTACTTTATTAAAACAGTTGAAATTTACGGGTCGTTATACTCTCCCCCACTCAAAACTTTTCGTCCCCGAAAAGGAACGAGGTAGGAGAATAGAAACAACCAAAAAGAAAAACAAATTTGAAATACAGAATAACCATTAATTTAAACCATATAAATTAAAATTTAAATTAATTGATATTCAATAATTGATTTAATCCATTTGATTTCACTAAAATCAATCTCAACTATTTCTAAATTCATTATCTTATTATCCCATTTTCTTCAATTTACAATTTCTAAAACCATAAATTTGAATAGTCTTTTATTATAATCATATTTTCTTCAACAATTTTAAATTCTTTTTTATTCCAAATTACTGTTAAATTTATTCTACTTAATATATCTACTCACATATATTTAACCCATATAAATTAATTTAAAACATAAAAGTTTCGATTTAAATTAATTTACATCTATTAGTTTCTTTTAAATTCAACGTATTTCATATGTTGATCAAATTTCAATTTATTAATTCTTTCAAAACAAATTTATTAATTCTTTCAAAACAAATTTATTTCATTATTAACTGAGTTTACTTATTATCCTATCTAACTCTATTAACATCTTTATAATCAAAATTTAGTGTATAACATTTATTACAAACACTCAAATTTTATTTATAAATTCAATTTATCTTATATATTATCCAATTACATATTCAACTTCTGAATGATTTAGGTAAGTTGTATTAGAATGCAGTTGAACAATATACAAATAAAATTTTCCCAATTCAATTATTCAAGTTTAAATATTTATTCCAAATTTTGGTTTTATTTATAATTAAAATCATCCTTTAACAAAATTTAAGAATTAGATTTTCGATTAACTTTAAACAATTTAGAGATATATATAATATGTTTATATCAAATCAAATTAAATTTTAAAATAAGATACCTATATATATAAATCAAATTATACTGAAGAAATTCAAATCAAAATATTTTTCAAAATAAAACCGTAGCAAGGCTACAGAATAGTATCTCCACTTCGAAACTCGAAAATGAATGTCGATGATGCGGCCGCCATTACCGAAATTATTTTCCAGCGACAAAGAGAAGAGCACTGATTTCAACATTTTAAAAATTCTTTGAAAACGATTTCTATTCGAAAATACTTTCAATACTATATACTTTAAAATTTTAAAACCAAAGTTCGAAATCACCGGAAACTAATAAATTCTCAAATTTCTGAATTAGATTCATTTCAAATTACAATCAATTTATAACCAAGTTTATAAATTCATTTATTTATATTTTGCAATAGTCAATGGTTTACAAAACAATAAATGAAAATCAAATATTATTATTTTCAGACAACAAATTCATTAACAATTTAATTTCAGAAAACTTATATTTATATATAAGATAATCATACAAAACTTCTATTTTATTTATCAAATTTGAAAACAATATTGTGTCAGTTTGCTCTGCTCAAGTGTTTTGGAAATCCTATCGATAACGTTGATCAGACGAATCGATCGAAAACCCAAATCAACATCAACAACTCAAACAACACAATATAAAAACATTTTAAAATTAATTTACAATACACTTCCTCACTTAACGATACAATAATGGATTTCAAAGCAAGGATAGGAATTCAAATTTTTGATAGACTCAAATCAATGAGAATTTCGATTCGAAGATAGGTTTGAACAAAGACGAGATAATTAAATAACAAAATAAGGCAATGGTTAAGTTTATATAAATCGCGGGCAACCTTAACCGGGTCGACCGTGACTTCAAAAATAAGATCGGTGTAGAATTCCGAGGTAAATCGACATTCGATCTCAAGAAATAGAATTCAGGTATAGCAGGAGATAGATAGCATCGTAAACCGAGGATACAGAAATCTCCAGTAAATCAATGCCTATTGTAAAGGAGTTTTGCTCCTTTACGAATCATTCGAAGATTGGTGAGACCGCCGATCTATTATAAATATCATTCAAAATGGAGTTATGGGGTGCTCCAGAATTGAACGAAGACGAATAGTGAGGGACACGAATGAATTTTTGGAACCGTAGGGAACGTTCCAAAATTCAAAGGAATCGAGTCAAAAGGAAGAGATTGAAACTCGAATGAGAGTGATTTTGTAAATACATTTACCCTATATGTTAAGTTTTGCCTAGAGCTACCAAAGCTCTGATACCAACTGTAACAACCCGCTATTTTGGACCATTCGTATCCATTATAAGTGTATAGGTAGACACTCATGCCGGAATTGAATTGCTCAAAATACCGCGTGGTTAAATTTAAATTTGGCAAAACTGAACATATACAGTAAATAAATATAATCACAGATCACAGACACAGAGTAATAAAAGCAGCGGAAATAAAAGAGATAGTAGTTCATGAAGCTACTATATAAATGTATAAGTTACATCAGAGTTAAACCAGATACAATGGAAGAGTAATACGATACATCAGATACAAATCAGAATACATCACTGGAATCATCAAATACTGAAAGCTGAATAGATGGCTGGATCTTCAAGCAAAGCTCTAACTTCAAAGGTGAGTCTCGAATACTGGTACACTCAGTCTGACCCGAGCGTAAAGCAAAACACAAAACACTCGAGTCAGGATTAACATTCTTATATTTATAAATCCAACTCAAGTGAAATAGCAATTGAAATACAAGTAACTCAAAGGATGTTTGGAATAACCATCTTTTAAGGATCCGTTAAACTATCTACTAGGTAGTAATGTACGCTAAGTAGATAATGTATATCTAATTTAAGGATATCAAAATAGTGTTAAGGCGTTAACATTATCCCCCTTAACACATTTTTATAAGCATCATAGTCTATACAGCACTTTAACTCCACCGTAAACTAGTGGGCTATCAGGGAGTACTCCATAGGTATAACACAAAACAAATTCGTAGTGGTCGCGAATAGGGAATACAAGTATGACAAGGCACATGAGGCAATACCCAAGGTAGTGACACTACCGTTTGCCTGATCCGGACTGGTGAGAACGCATCGCCGCAGCGACCGCAACACCGTGAAACAACACTCCCAAAATCAAAGGTGCACCAATCGACAACAAGTAATGAGTAGTTCGAAGAAGTGTGTTCACTTGAGGTAGCTGACCTCCATTGGCCCGGCACGGCTCCTGTTTTAGTCATTTCCAATTTGACACAAGTGTCAAGGCTATCCATTATCGTTCTCTTTCTTCAGTCATCACGTACATCATTCCAACCACTTCATTCTGGATCACCACTCCGCGTATAGTTATTAAAGTGGTTTTCAGTTTAGACAGAGAGTATGTCCATAATCGATTCTGGTCTCTTTAATAACTTTCGTAATTATTACACCGATTGGTCGTTTGTTTATTTCAAAACCAAATCAATTTCAATCCAAATTAGAATTTACAAATCAACATTTCATTTGTTTTTCTACATCAATTTCCACAATTTACGTTTCAAAACTTCCAAATTATCATTTCAAAATCTTATAATTCGTTTTCAATCTTTATTTAAAACAATTCAAATATTGATTCAAGTTCGTATATAAGTTTCATTTCGAAAACATTTAAACTAATTTAATTCAACATTCAAATCAATTTAAATTCATTTATCGATTTCATTCAATATTCATTAAGTAAATTTTCCATTCAAAACAATTTCTATTAAATTTCCAATTTATTAAATCCATTATTTAAATTCAACTTCATTATATCAAAACTTACAAATTTAATTAAATTAAATCCATCAAACCAAATTCTTTAAATTTCAAGTCTTACATTAATTTCAATAAATCACATTTTATTTCTCGTTAAAGAAATTCAATTTCACTTATTTACTTACTTAAATAATTTTCTAAAACTTAATTAATAAAGAAAACTCAATTTCAATTATTTACGAAGTAAAATTCACTTATTCAAAGGTTCAATTTTACTTATTAAAGAATTCAATTCAATTTGATCATTAAATAATTCAATCTTATTTAATTATTAAATAATTCAAAACTTAATTATTATATAGTTTCAAAGTTTAATAATTTCTGACTTAATTATAATTTCAAACTTAATTATTAAATCATTTCAAGGTTTAATAATTTCAAACTTAATTATAATTTCAAATTTAATTCAATCATTTCTCAAATTAAACAACATTCTTTCATCAATTACATTGTTAATATTTTGTTTCAGATTATTAAATATTGACATTTTCTTTTCATTAAAATCAAATTTCAACTTCATTTCAAAACCATATTATTTATTCAAATAAAATCTTCGTTTATTTTTAAATCAAATTATTGGCCAATCGGGTTTTATTTAATTTTCTATCCTAGGTCAAAGTTCAATTTGGGTATTTATCATTTCAACCCGATTCCAATTCAATTAAAAATCAAAGAATAGCAAAGGGAACTTGCAGTGTGATAATTGGGTTGGTGTCAAAGTAAATAAACAAGCAATAACAACAATCCAATAATCAATTCAAATAATCCCGAAATAATCGTATTAATTCACATTGTTGTTTTGTGCGAATTAATATAATTATTTCTAGAATCTACACTATCATTTCATGTAGATTAAAGATTATTACACAAATATTTATACGGTTTTTCACTTGATATCCACTATTCAATTTCATACTATATCAATTTATACAATCATACATTAAATGTTTCAAGGTGTAGTTAACACAATTTCTACGTGTCAATTTATTTAACATTTAAAGGGGGTCACATTATACAAATTTAACTATCCTATATCAAATTCAATTGCATACTATTTATCACCTTAACATTAGCAATTTAACGTCTAATATAAACATCAACAATCAATCAATTTCCATCCAAACTGTATTATCATCGCATAAATAATTAACAGATAATGGTGGCAGGAGTCACAGGTGAACTGATACAGGTAATAGCATATATAAAACAGTGTAAATAACTAACTACAGCATATTTCAATTGTCGTTTCAATTGAAATCAAATTTAATATATAAAAGAATATTAATCGTGAGTGATTGCTCACCTTTCGAGGCTAGAGAGATTCGACAATGAGAGTAGCTACGACCCAAGCACGGTTTTCAAAACGAAGCACGATTGAACGCGAATTTGATGACAAAGCTGATAATAAGGAATCGGCGAAATAAATCAGACTGTATTGATGAAGATAATAAATATAAGTAAACTTATATATAACTATATATATACAGGATCATATATATTAACTCAAACATATGCTAAAATAAAATATACATATTTATTTTCAAATCAAAATGTAACTTATATATAAAACTAGCATTTGCTAAAATCAAGTAAACTTACTATATAGAAATCCTTATTTACATAACATATTACAATTTACACTAGAGTAAACGTACGCGTAACATATTATATTTAATATCAATACCATCAATATACACTTATAAAAATACCAGATCCATATATATATTATACATTACTCCCTACCAACCATCAACATAACATTTATGTAAGGAACATTACTAACATGCCTCAATAAAACAGCTGTCAACAACTCTAAGTACCAACGCATAAATAGCTTTCACCTTATATATCCTTGTATATATCAATACTCATGTTCGATCCTACAGCACGTAAATTTCATAATGTGCATGTGCAACTTCCGTATGTGCTACTATATATATTTAAAATATTATATATAACGTTGCATAAATATTAATAATAATATAATAAAAACTGTTATTTGTTTAATATCTTACGTCTTTTTAAAGCGACTCATGCAAATGCAAAGACATTTACATATAGCTAAAAAAATATCAACTTGAACAACGTCAAAACATCACTTGAACACCAAACCCTTTACACAGCAAAACTAGTTTTAATATGGCTTATATAAATTCATCTAAAGTAAAATATATGTGAGACTCAAAGGCATATTTATATATTACACTATTATAAGGCTATTTCAAATATCAACACATCTAACAATTCTTAATAAACCCATACTTAAACTATACATTTTCATTTCAACTAACAGCTTTATACAAACTTGAAAACATAAGTATATTATATATTCAACTTAATAAATTTGCAAACTGGTATTACATGACATTTACTATACGTGCGTAGCAACTTATATATATCGCAGTAGCTTAATGTATAAAACAAACAGCATATAAAGGAAATATTTAAACTAACCTACTATTACAAGCTGCACACAAGTTGGCTCGGTAGGAGGCCAAGGTAAAGACGAGTATGAGAGGTGCAGTCGGAGACTGCGTTGCACTTGGGTTCGTCGGCAAGGCCTGAAGTGGCGCAGGGACGGCAAGAGATAGTGGCATGCTAAAGGCGGATGGATAGATAGGTGTACGTGATGCGGGTGGTGACTGCGGTGAAGGCCGGCACGGGTTTGAGGTTGACAGTTGATGGGTCTTGGCCTCAGCTATGAATGGAGGCTAGTGTGTGCTCAGGCGAGAGGGGTGGTGCGCGGCTTCATAATTGGCAGAGGGAAACAACATGAAGGAGGCAGCGAGAAGTAGTTCGAGCGGAAACGCTGGGTGCTGATGTGGCCGAGAGGCTTTGGCTAAAGTGGATAAGGCGGCTCGTTGTCGGGAAGGAGGAGGCGAGTGCGGTCATGGCCGAGACTACGATGGCGCTGGAGGGAGATGAGGTGGCGGAGGGATTCGGCGGCTAGGGTGGATGCGGCTCCAAAGGCGACATTCCTCTGGTTACAATTTTTTTTTAATTTATTTAAATGAGTGAGAAGTAGGCTACAGGCAAAATGGGGAAGAAGAATAATGTTAGGCTTCTGGATGAAAGAGAAAGGCAACAGTTAAAAGTAATATATATTTTCCCCAGCTTTGCAACCCAATGAGTGTCTCTTTACATTGTATTAAATTTAAACGATGCGAATATCAATGGAAAAATTTGAATTTAGGTATTATTAAAGGCAAACAGCTGTTGAGAAGGCAGGGAGTCAAATATAAAGTGAAAATAGAGAAAATGGTCACAAATACATAAATGCTGAACTAGTGCGCATAGGAAATGGCAAGCATGAATAAATGTAAAATAAATGCAAATTCGGAGGGCCAAAAGTTATTCCCGAATTAAATAAGGCAATTATAGATTTTTTTTTATTTTTATATGGTGGAGGCTTGAAAAGACACAAGGAAAAATGACACAAGTACGGTACTGATACGATGGACCGTTTCGCCGATTTTGCCACACACCGGACTTCAAAACACAGAAACAAACATACCGTAAAGATCGGTGCGACGAGACGATCAAATCGGTATATGGATATCGGTGGTATGATTTAATTTTAGACATTCGAAATTTCTACAGGTGGAAAAATGCAACAAAATCGTAGAAAAATAAGATCGACGGAGCTAAAGAAGTCCGAATTTTGAAAAACGCCAAACTGACATCTTGCTCAGAAGATGGTTTAGAATTTTTCTATGTAAAATATTTTGGTTTTGGAAACATTTTATTTTCATCGCTTTTTAACTGATTAAATTGAAGTGAATTTACGCGCGAAATAAATTTTCATATTTTCGGACCAAAATTTACCAGTTGCTATGTTTAACTAGACGTATTCCAAATATTAAATTTTTATTTCAAAATTTTATCGTTTAAAATTTTCACAAAATTTCAACTAATTACGTTATTAAAACGGTTGAAATTTACGGGTCGTTACAATAAGAAGATTGGTTTGAGAATTTGACAAAACTGTTTGGTTTTGAGAAAATGATAAACGGGTTGAGGATCATTCTTCTTAACTTGTAATTTCGGGACGAAATTCTTTTAAGGGGGGAAGAATGTGACGACCCTGAATTTTTGACATTAGAAATCAGAATATTTAATTGATTTTAAATATCTGGAAGTTAATTTAATTTGAAATTCAAATATCAGAATGAATTTGGCAATTTAATTATTTAATTTAATTTATTGGAGTTGGGCAAAAATATTGAATCTTCAATTTTTAAGCTAATTAAAAAAATTCGAGGCTTAGAAAATTTATATTAATAATACTGAAGGTGATAGAAATTTTGAAATTGAATTTAACAGTGTTTTGTTTAGTTTTGAAATTTTATCGTTTAAATCAATATTTAAAAATAGCCTTCCGAGGCACAGTCTCAGAATTCGACGAAACCAGTACCATTGGATCCGTAATAATGTGTTATAATCGGATTTAAGTTTTCGTAGCAGTTGGAGTTGTCGTGTGATCGTATAGATTGTAAACGCGCTGAAAATTAAATCAAAATTTAATATAATAACTAGATCCAAAAAGCTTTCTTCTCCATACGATCGAATTAGGACTCGGAACCTTTTTCAGTGTGTTCGGAATAGGGGTATAATATTACGAACGCCTAGTGGCACGCCTCAATAGGAGGTCAAATTTTTTTGTTGCTTTTAACGAGACGGTTTTTAATTTCAGGTTATTATAATATGAGATATATAAGATTAAAAATAACAAGTCGACACTGTCCATCAACCGACCTACCCTTCCCAAGCCAACCTATATTCTAAAACACGCAACCTGGTTCGATTTTATAATCACGTACGTCTTCTTCCATCTTTAGTTCGAATGGAAAAAAGAAAAAAATATATATATAGAGCTTCAAAAGAAATTAATGGCCGAGAACAATCTTCTCAAAATAAAATCTCATACTCACTCCTCTCTTCATTCAAAATGAAATTGAAAATCATCCTCTATAAAAAAAGATGGTGGCCGCGATTTTAAATAAGAGAAAAAACAAAATAATAGCCACGTGAAATTTCCCCTTTCTGCTTCTTCATAAATTATCGAAATCAAATCGCATTTGAACGAAAATCAAAACAAAAATGTCCGATCGAATCAGAGATGGAATCGGAGGGAAGGAGGAGCTCGAGTTTGAGCGTGCGTTTTATTCACGGTTGGGTTGCGAAAGAGCGTCGAGAGGAGGGCTTGTACTCCACAATGGTGGCATCGCAAGGGATGAGGTGTGCTCTCGAGTAGCGAAGGCTAGGACTGCGGCTCGTATGGAGCACGAGTAGATGATGTTAAGGCTTTGATCGAACGAGGATGTAGGCTGGAATTTCGATTTACTGTAAGGTAAATGTCGGATTTTTTTTATTTATTAATTTTATAACGTATATATAAATATATAACATATATATAAAAAGGTTTTTTTCATCTGTAGTGAGGTATGGTTAACCTGATTTCTGCAGTAAGATACAATGTGATAATTATTTTCCTGTTTAAAGATTTTTTTTTATATACGTATGTATATAGGTTAGGAGATAAGAAAATATAAGTTTACAGTAAATAATATTTGCTATATGTTTTTACAGATTTATATTTATATATGTTCACATATACAGTAAGGAAGATGATAATATAAATATATATGTATGAATAAACATACCTATTTTAATTTAAATTCATATAAGGTTTAAACAGAATTATATATAAAATTTTGAAAAATTATATAAGGGTTTTTAAATGTTGAAAGTTTATATAAAATAGATTTTTGAACCTATAAATTATTTTTGTAAATATAGGTATGCAGTTTCAAAAGAAGAAAATAGACATACATGTTTTCACTTGTTAATCAAATTTTAAAAATATGTATTTGGGGTGATTAATTTATGTAATAAACTTATATAATTATTTAGTCACTTAAAGTAATTTATTAAAGGAAATTAGTTTAAGTAAAATCCTTTGTTAATTAAATTAAATTACGGTAATAAATTTGTTCGGTCAATTTGAATATTAATAAACCTTATATGTTTGTCACAAGGTTCAAAGAAAAATCGTGAAATCAAGCCGGAATGGAAAATGGATTACATGCATAATAAAAGGTGAGATCTTCTCACTCAAATTGAATAATTGAAAACTACAGTTATTGATTGATTGTTGAATTGTGATAGTTGATTAAAATTGTTGATTGTGTGCTTGAATGATAAAGTATTATCAGTTGTATTGAAATAGACCCTATGCGCCGCATAATAGCGGATGATAGTATATGTAAACCCATATACCGCGATATTCCACCTCGTAGTGGAATTGGTATTATATATGTATTTGGAGCTGTTTATTTCCCGCATTATATAGCGGATGAGACCCTATGCGCCTCATAATAGCGGATGATATTTTATAAATCCCATATACCGTGATATTCCACCTCGAAGTGGAACGGGTATTTAATTGTTGTGCTAACATCTGTGGATGCAGGGAAACAGGTTGGAGGGATCCAACTGGATTCCTCAAATGGTTTGAATTTGTTTCATATGTTGTGTGATGAATTATTGATAATCTGTGAATGATTATATTGACGATTGAAATTTTTGAAGGCTATAATTTAGCCGAATGTATTTTTAGTATCGTTGGATACCAGAAATAAATAAAATTGGATTTTAAATAGTTTGGGAGAAATAAAGGGATTTATTTTAAAAAGGAAATAAAATTTTAGAAATCAAGTTGATAATTGATTTGGTATTTGAAAATAAATCGTTGGAAAATCAATATGAAAATTGTTTGGTGTTTTGAATGAAAATGATTTGGTAATTGGAAATAAATTTAGAAATAGATTTGCAAATGATTTGGTATTTGGGATTAAACTTAGAAATCAATTTATAATTGATTTGGTGCTTGAAAAGAAATTAGAAATCAATTTAGAATTTGATTTGGTGCTTGAAAGTGAATATTTGGAAATTTAAATTCACAATGGAATTTATAAAGAAAAAGGGAAATAAATAATATTGGAAATTTTATTCCGCGAGTGGAAAGTGATTTGAAATTGGTTTTCAAAGTGATGAAGTGTGGAAAATATATACCTTGCAAAGATATTTTGAAATTTAATAATTTGGAAAAATTATTCAGATTGGATGATTATTGTGAATATTGTTTGATAGTAAAATATCCAACTATCAGTATAAACAATTTGGGGAAATTATTGAGGCTTGATTGTTGTGAATGTTGTTTGATAGTTAAATAGCCGACTTTCAATATTTGCCTTAGAAATGGCACTTGAATTTGTTTTTAAAACAAGCGCTCATTATTCGGTTTTGCCGAGAGAGGACCTTTGTGTCATAAAGCCCATTCCGAATAATGATACGACGTTATGGATTGCAATTGAAGACCAGATTTGCAAGGGCTTCTTTCTTTATTGGACGAAGTGCCTTCGATTCTGTTCGAACCCGGAATAGACTTGTATGGTCGTATGTCTAACATTACACTTTGAGATATAAAGCAGATTTCTTTCAAATACATTTCTGTTTGGTGGCGGAGAATTTATTCTCTTAGCTTAACACCCTTCTCTGAGACGTACGAGCTCAGAGGTTATGTAGTTGAAGGTTATCAGTGATATACTCCCAATTTGGTAATGTGACATGCTGAGTGCTGCTGTGTGTTGTTGATCATTTGTTGATCAAAGCAAGGCATTCGTGTAAAGCGTAGCTTTGTGTACGAGACCTCATCGGACCTCACACCCCGAAAATGGTCGAAACAGGAAAGATGCGGCAAGGTTATGAGGGTCGCACCCTTTAGGGTATGTCATTTCCTTTTGGAAAAAGGTGGTATCATGGTATGGAGACCAGATACTTTACCTATGTGGTTGTTGAAATCTCATTTACTGTGTGTGTAACGACCCCGAAATTTAATTTTATTTAAATTGATAATTAAATTAATTTTTGAATTAGATTTGTGAAAATAATCAATGCGATGAAGCGAGTTTCCCCGAGTCGTCACATGTGGTATCAGAGCTAAGGTTGAACTTTAGCTCAGGAGTATAACACGTTAAGTAGCTCATTAGAGATAGAGTGAAGTAAACTCTAGAATGAGTAATTCTCAGATATCCGTTCGAATACCTCAGTAAATTCTCTTGCTATCCGCTGATAGTAAGTATGAGTGTAAGAAGAGGACGAGATAGGGGACAGGGGAATACGACTAAAATGGTCAATACTCTGTAACAATAGTGGAAACAAATTTTCTCTATCAATCTCTTTTGTTCAACATCTCTTTTCTCAATTCTTCGATAATTTCTGGTAGATCCAGAAAGAAGATTCGATATATCAATATGGGACAATAAACTCCAGATAGGCTAGACTTGTTTGTTTGGATGAATTGGTTGCTTTGATTGCTATAGTTGATAGGTATATTTTGATTTTTAAACTAAAAATTTTGAAATTGTATCTATGTATCTATCTATCCTTTGGGTCCCGATATGTTCTACGAATGGTTAGTTATCCCTTCGAACTAACCAATGCCACTGCATATTTCGTAGATCTGGATAACCCGAGTATCTTATGAAGTATTAAAACAGATTCGTTCTTGTATCTGTTATTGATATTCTGGTTTGGTGAACCAAATGCAGAATAAATGTTCAGTTTGAATTGATGAAATATCCTTCATCTATCTTTGTGTCTCCTTGGTAATTTCGAGGACGAAATTCTTTTAAGGGGGGAAGTTTGTAACGACCCCGAAATTTAATTTTATTTAAATTGATAATTAAATTAATTTTTGAATTAGACTTGTGAAAATAATCAATGCGGTGAAGCGAGTTTCCCCGAGTCGTCACAGTGTGGTTGTTGCTTTGTGATTGAGGGCCCTTGGATAAAGGTCGCAAACGACCGGGGGGTGGCATACTCGAGTAGTAGTTACCTAGTTACAGAGGTAACCCAGCCTTGTGTTGGCAGAGAGCTGGTTAAGTTCTCGGGACGTCCCTCCAGAGGCGTACCCATGTGGCATAGGAAGTTCCTTAGCTTGACCATTTGTTGGAAAATCCAAAGAAACAATACGAACCTTGTACGGTTTAGTTGTATAACCTGCCATGCAGTATGGCGGTAACCTGCCACAAAACATGGTAGTTATAGTAGGCATACAATAATGGTTGTATGCTGTCTAAGATTAATATTATACTTTCGAAATGTTTTCCACACTAGGAACTAATGATAATATTAAAAAGATTTTGCGTATCAAGCATGTTTGACTATCATAAGGAGAAATCTCCTCCGATTCTGCGTTTGCATTGTGTGTATGGCGGGAGGCCTTATGGTAGTTTCATTTTCCAAAAGCATTGCGGATTTCTTTTTTTAATACCAATAACTGTTATTAAGATCTCACACTAGTCCCATGACTGACCTGGAGTTTATTGTTCCCTTTCTAAACTCTGGGTGCCCATAATTTTCCACACGGGCAGCTTAGAATCAGGTTATCAATTGGATCTGGATGGATTGATGTGAAGATCTGGAGGCGAGCTGGATGGCGAGACGTAGCATTTATACTAGTATTATTCTGCTGTGTTTTATGTTGTGTGGACAAGTTTATATAACTGTCCAGTGATGTGTGTTGTTGTTGTAAACTCTGATGATGTATTGTATAAACTGATATTATTCTTTGTTATAAAGATTATTCATTCATCTATTATATATTGTTCCGCTGTGAATGTGAGATTCTGATATTGTTTCTGTTTCTTTTTCTTTATTTCTTCTTCTACCTCTTTCTTTCTTTGACCCTAACAATTCGGTTTTTCCGACATTCGATAGTTCGTCAGTTGATATAGTGGTTGTATTGATGTCGACTTTCGGGGGTCGAAAAATCGGGTCGTTACATGTTCAAACTAATAAGGCGTAAACTTATTCCTCTATTTTTATACCATTTTCAAATTTATAAGTTCAAAAACTTATTTTTACTTATCAAATCATACTTGGAATTTTACAATCAAAACTTGTTTTATCAAAACAAAACATTAATAGTAAATTATTAAGGTAGCAATTCATCACTTAAATAGTCAAAAATGTATATTGATAATGCTCCAGTCATGTAACGACCCGTATTTTTACGGATCGAAAAGTTTGTCAAAATCTGGAATTTTAGTGTTGTTGAGCCATTTCAGATTTTAGGCAAAATATGGCTAAGTCCTAAGTCGTTCACGACTTAGTATAGGTCGTAAGTCATATACGACTTAGGGTATAGGAGCGACCCAGGAATTTGGAGAGTTAAGAGTTAAGTCGTGACCGACTCAAGTGGGTTAGATGACCTAAGGCAGTGGATTGGTTAAGTACTAGGTCGGTTGGAGCGACCTATAGCTATTCGCGACCTAAGAGTTTTGGTGAGTTAAGTGTTAGGTCGGCAGGGCGAGTTAACGACCTAGTGGAGTTAGCGACCTAGCATAGTTAGGTCGGCAACGACCTAGAGGAGCTGGGGTAGCGTGTTAGCGACTTAAGGAGTTAAGTCATAACCCAGTTAGGTCGCGTGAGTAGTTTTGTAGTGTAAGGTGTTAGGTCGCTGGGTTTTTGCCTAAGTGTTAGGTCGTGTGCTTGCTAAGTCGTATACGAGTTAGCAACTTATAGGAGTAGGCGACTTATAGCAGTTAAGTCGTGGACGAGTTAAGAAAGATAAGTCGCTAGGAGATAGGTCGCGAGATTGTTAAGTCGCGTAAGTTTTAGGTCGCGTGCCAGCGTTGTTGAGTCGTTGGAGCGCGCTAAGTCGTAAGTCGCTAAGTCGCGCATAGGCTAAGTCGTTAAGTCGAAGACTGTTATGTCGCGCGCTATGTTAAGTCGGAGACCCAGTTGAGTCGTAAGTCGTAGGATTGCTAAGCCGTTAGGTCGTGGGTTGTTGAGCGTTAGGTCGTGAGCGACCTAGGAGTTGGGGCGCGCGTGCATATCTGTTAAGTCGGAGAGGCTTAGGTCGGAGAGGCTTAGGTCGGAGACGACTTATGGAGATAGCCGAGTTACGACTTAAGGAAATTTTTGCTATAAATAGGAAGGGTTTTTCTCACTTTTTGGGATCCGGATTTCGAAGCGACGAAGTGTTGCCATTTTGAGAGCTCGACTTCTACACTTCTTCACTTCTTTTCTCCACTCTAATCTAGTGCTTCCATCCATCCAAGTTGAAGATCAAATTGAAGATTCAAGAGCTTAGATTGAAGATCTTCATCTTTTCAAGAGAGATTTCTTCGTTTGAAGCGGATTCGTGATAGATCAAGCTTGATCCTTCGCTGTCCAGATCTGAAGCGTGTTGTTTTGAGGTTGTTTTGGTGATTTGGTGAGTGGTGATTATCTCTCACACGGATCCAAAGGAGTATATCAGATTGTTGGCTCGATTTGGTGTTAAAATAGTGATTTCCATGCATTTTCTTCATCCTAAGTGTAGATCCATATAGATCCATTGTTCATGATGATTTGACAACCATTTTTACTAAGTGTTAACCTATGCAAGTTCATTCATCAAGATTTTAGAGATAATTCTCATGATTTCATGCTTGTTAGACTTTCAACACTTTATTTACGAAATTGCCATTATTGTGATAATTGTCTATTTAGATCTTATTTGAATGCTTGATTGTTTGGATTAATGTTTGACTTGGTTGATTGCTATGAATTAGATGATTGATGATTTGATTTAGATCGAAGATGATTCAAAAGCTAAGGGAAAGGCTCTTGAATTGGGAAAGCTGCTCGTGGCATATGTAGCGGGATGATGAAGCTCTTATGCATAGATGATGATGTTGAGATGAGACTTTGCGAGGATGTGATGAAGAAAAGTATGATATGAGATAGTCTTGGTCTAATCTAGACGGGATCATTCCAAGCACGTTGGTAACTTGGTGATATGATTCGAGTTAAGAGTAATGGATGCTTGAGAGGCGCTTGAGCTAGTATGGGAATAGTCATCAAGGAGGATGACTAGGAGGTTTGGATAGCATCATTGTTGAAGGTTCTAGCATGCTCTAAGCAAGAGTACGTTTGGGCAGAATCGATAGTCCCAACGGCCAACTGTTGATGGTCGAGTACTCTGGGCAGATTCGATAGTCCTAGGCACGGACTGCGACGACGTGCGGGAGTTATGTCTAGAACCGGGGTTTCCATTAGCCCTTGACGGACGGCTGAAAGAATGTGCCGGTCATTCAATTAACGGTGATATCGAAGCAATGATAACAGTGATAGCCAGAGTCATGGATGTTTGGTTGTATCGTCATTCGGTCTCAAGAGCAGTATTTTCTGGGTGCTTATCTGATCTTGGTTTAGGCTTTGGGGGTTTGTGCTTGGAAAACATCGCCCTTGACTCAAGTGATAATTTCTTTACTTTACATTGTATGCTCTGTTATGTTTGCTTCTGCTTAGTGTGTGTCTGGGGGCTATCAGTGTAGAAAGAGGTTGGAGTGGGAGGGTTGTATTCCTATTCCTTTTTCCTTTATGCTCTTTTGGTATGTTGTTAGTTAATCTACTGCTCACTAAGACTATTGTCTGACTCAAGGCTTTATGTGTTTAATTCTTATTGCCTTGGGCTATTCATCCATTTTGGGACGGGCAGACTAGGTAGCAGGTGACAGGTGCTGTTCTCTTCTCACGATGCTGATATCGAAGACGAGCTAGAGGGTTGCATATTATCTTCTTATATGTGTTGGATGTTCCGCTGTTTGTATAATCTCTGAGTGTTATGTAGTGAGGCTTGATGTATTGACTATTTGGATGCTTGTATTCAACTATTATGGAGTTTTATATGATGGCATTTTATTCTGTAAAGCTTCACTATACATATGTTCTATTGTATTTTGTCCATGCGCTGTGAGTAATACGATAGATCCTGTTATTTTGATCTACCCTGACAATCGTCCATGGTCGCCTGGCACACTTTACAGCGCACTATCTCTAGATTCGGTGCAGGGGTCATGGGCGGTCGTAAAATTTGGTATCAGAGCCTTGGTTAATCGATTTTACCCAACGCTCGCTGACGTAACTACGTATGAGAGACGTAATTGTAATTTTGATGGATGACTACTATATATAATATAGTAGATTAGTAGAGTTTGAGTCCTTTATGTAGTTGTTTCTCTAAGATGTTTAATCATTCCTTTTTGTAGATATTGAGAATGAATCGAAGAGGGAGACCAGCTGCTAGGGAAGGCCGTGCTACTGAGGGGACTGCTGATTATGCAGCTATGTTCGAAGCTATGATGACTTCGATCATGAGAAGGATACCAGTTCCGGGGGCAACATTGGATGTTGGAGTTCAAGTCCAAACTCCGAAACCAGTGGATTTTGCTAAGTTGTGCAAGGACTATACTGCTCTTGGAGGGAAGGTTTTCTTGGGAACAGAATCAACTATCGAAGTCCAGAGATGGATGGATGCTTGTAGAAGGATCTTTGGTGATTTGGGAATTGATGATGCAACTAAGAGGAAGTTGGCATCAAGGCAGCTTCAAGGGAGAGCTTCTGATTGGTGGAACTCTATTACCATCAATACTTCGGAGGAAGAGATTACTTGGGAGCAATTCCAAGTCAGATTTGAGGCTAAGTTCATTTCTACAGCTCAGAAGTCTGTTCAGTTCAAGAATTTTGTAGAGCTCAAGCAAGGTGGAAGACCAGTTCTTGAGTATGTTTCTGAGTTTGAAGCTTTGTCCAAGTATGCCCGGTCATATATTGAGTCTGCATATCAGAAGAATGAGAAGTTCGTGACAGGCTTGGACAATTATCTTGGGAGACAGTTGGTGGATCATTTGGACGATTCATTTGAGAAGCTTGTGGAGAAAGCTCTCAGGCATGAGAGTCTGTTTCCTAAGGAAGGATCTGTTGTTGCTGTGACCAAGGGAGAGTCTAAACCACAGCAGGGTGGAAGCCAGAAGAGGAAGCAGCAGCAGCAGAAGGGTAAGGATGGCCAGAAGAAGCCGAAAGGCGAGGTGACTTGTTACAATTGTCAGCAGAAGGGCCATTTCTCGAAGGATTGTAAGAATCCGAAGGCACCGATGAAGTGTCACAACTGTGACAAGACGGGGCATTTCAGGAAGAATTGTCCAGAACCGAGGAGGGACAAGCAGATTGTGCAAGCTTATGCTTTAGGAGCTGTTCCGTCGTCTTCGAAAGCTCCTACTGCTGAAGAGAAGGGAAAGAGTGTGGTGGTTCAAGGTACTCTTTTCTTATGTGGTGTTCCAGTTAGAGTGTTGTTTGATACTGGGGCGTCGCATTCGTTTGTTTGCAGCGAACATGTAGGCCGGTTGGGTTTGGAACCGGATATTGTTGATAGGCCATTGGTTGTGACTAATCCAGTTGGGGGTTCGTCTTGTTTGTGTATGTTATGCCATGGTCTAATTGTATCGAGTCATGATTGCTCTTTTGTTTGTGATTGCTTTGTTCTGAACTTTGAGAGGTTCAGAATTATTTTGGGTATGGACTGACTTAGGAAGTATGCGGCAAAGGTTGATTGCGAGAGGTTGGAAGTGACAGTCGAGAATGTGGAGGGGCAAAAGGTTGTGATACGATGTAAGCATGAAGAAGGCGTCTTCATGAGCTTCATGTATTCGCTGGTTGTTCCACGGGATGGACTGTCATTAGTGCCAATCGCGAATGGATTCGAGGATGTCTTTGACGAAGTCAAAGGGTTACCGCCGCATAGAGAGATCGAGTTTCGTATAGATCTAGTTGAAGGAGCCAGACCTGTTGTGATGCCTCTTAGGCGGATGGCGCCTAGGGAACAGCATGAGTTGAAGGTGCAAGTTGATGACCTTTTACAGAAAGGATTCATTCGGCGTAGTGTGTCCGAGTGGGGTGCACCAGTTGTGTTTGCAACCAAGGCAGATGGATCGTTGAGATTGTTTGTGGATTATCGTGAGCTGAATAAGGTGACTAAAAAGAACAAGTATCCATTGCCGAGAATAGATGACTTGTTTGATCAGCTTCACGAGGCTAAGGTGTTTTCTCAGATGGATTTGGCAACGGGATTTCACCAGTTGAGAGTGGCTAAGGATAGTGTGCCGAAGACTGCTTTTCGGACACCATCGGGTTTCTTTGAGTGGCTGGTAATGCCGTTTGGGTTGACTAACGCGCCAGCATATTTTGTGGATCTTATGAATAGAGTGTTCAGGGATCAGTTGAACAAGTTCGTACTTGTGTTCGTGGATGATATTCTGATTTATTCCAGAACTGAAGAAGAGCACAAGACACACTTGCGTATTGCTTTGGAAATCTTACGGAAACATCAGCTGAAGGCTAAGTTTTCGAAGTGTCACTTCTGGAAGAGTGAAGTGAGGTTCTTAGGCCATGTGATTTCTGGAAATGGAATAGCGGTTGATCCCGCTAAGGTGGCAGCAATCCAGGATTGGGTCAGACCTAAGAATGCATCAGATATGAGGAGTTTTCTTGGATTAGCAGGATATTATCGACGGTTTATCAAAGACTTTTCCAAGGTGGCTGCACCGTTAACAGGATTGACGAAAAAGAACCAAGTGTTCAGTTGGGATGCTAAGTGTGAGCAAGCTTTCGGAATCCTGAAAGAGCGTTTGACGAGTGCTCCTGTTTTGACTATTCCAAGTGGGAATGATGAGATGGTGGTTTACACCGACGCATGTGGTACTGGACTTGGAGCAGTGTTGATGCAGAAGGATAAAGTTGTTGCGTATGCTAGTCGACAACTGAAGCCGCATGAAAGGAATTACCCGACTCATGATTTGGAATTAGCGGCGATTGTTTTTGCTCTGAAGATGTGGAGACATTATCTATTGGGAGTTCGATTCGAGTTGTTTACAGATCATAAGTCGCTGAAGTATCTTTTCTCCCAAAAGGATTTGAATCTTCGGCAGCAACGTTGGCTAGAGTTTTTGGCATCATATGATTTTGGTATAGCTTATACTCCTGGAAAAGGTAACGCAGTGGCAGATGCGTTAAGTCGAAGACATGCAGGATTGGGAGCCATGTTTTCAGAATGGAAGAATCTCGAGTATTTAGCTGGATTTGACTTCAGGCCTAGATGCGAATTGGAACCTGAGATGTTGGCAAACTTATCGATAAGACCTTCTCTTGTGGAAAGGATTGGCGAGAGCCAAAAGCGAGACGATAAGCTTGTCAAGATTATCCATGAATTGGAATCTGGATTGGATCCAGAAAAGGATAAAGGATTCGAGGTCGATCGAGAGGGTTGGCTTCGAAAGCAAGGACGACTAGTTGTTCCCGATATAGATGAATTGAGGAGTGAAGTTCTGAAGGAAAGTCATCATTCGAAGTTGACAATTCATCCAGGTGGAAATAAGATGTATCGGGATATGAAGAGAACCTACTACTGGGAAGGTATGAAGAAGGATGTTGGAAATTTTATTTCCAAGTGTATGAACTGGCAGTTGGTAAAAGCCGAACAGAAGAAGCCAAGTGGATTACTTCAGCCATTAGAAGTTCCTACATGGAAGTGGGAGCAGATATCGATGGATTTTATTGATGGATTACCTAGAACAAGAACGGGAAATGAAGGGATTTGGGTCATTGTAGATCGTTTGACTAAGAGTGCGAGATTCATTCCTGTTCGATCGACTAGAACTGCACCAAAGTTGGCTGAGTTGTATGTTAAGTGGATAGTCCGATTCCATGGTATTCCGAAGAGTATAGTGAGCGATCGAGATCCATTGTTCACTAGTGGATTTTGGAAGAGCTACCAGGAAGTTTTGGGAACCGAGTTGTGTTTGAGTACAGCCTATCATCCTCAAACAGATGGTCAGACCGAGAGAGTCAACCGAGTTTTGGAAGATCTCCTCAGAGCTTGTGTTTTGGATTTCGGAGGATCATGGGAAGATCACCTTCTTTTGGTGGAATTTGCGTACAACAACAGTTACCAGTCAAGCATTGGTATGGCACCGTATGAGGCGTTGTATGGAAGACCGTGTAATTCTCCGACATGTTGGTTAGAAGCAGGAGAAAAGCTGATGCTTGGGCCAGAAATGATTCGACAGACTACGGAGTGCATAGAAATCATTCGGCAACGAATGAAGGCAGCCCAAGACCGTCAGAAGAGTTATGCCGATAAGCGTCGTAAAGATTTGGAATTCGACGTAGGTGATATGGTTTTTGTGAAGATTTCTCCACTGAAGAATGTTATTCGATTCGGGAAGAAAGGAAAATTGACCCCGAGATTTGTTGGCCATTCCCGATCATCAAGCGAATTGGAAAGCTCGCCTATAGACTGGAGTTACCAGAGAAGATGTCGGGTGTGCACAATGTTTTTCATGTATCGTATCTACGGAAGTATGTGCACGACTCGAATACCGTGATTCCTGCTGATAGCTGTGAAGACTTCGAAGTTGATCCAGTCGATAGAAGACCTCGTAAGCCGCTTCGTGTTGTGGAAACCGACACGAAACAGCTTAGGAGAAAGGTAGTAAAGTTGCTCAAGATACAATGGAGTGATGATGATAACGACTGTACGTGGGAGGTGGAAGAGAGGATGAAGGCAGCTCATCCTGAACTCTTCAAGGTATGGCCCTAAGGTGTCGTGTCATCTCACGATATTGTAACTTGTTCTAGTGTTAGAATTATGTACGCTAAGCTAGAATTGGATGCATGGTTTGTTGATTGTTATGGTTGGTAGGCGTACAGAATAGTCTTTGATTGCTTTCTTTGTTTGTAATTTCGGGGGCGAAATTCCTAAGGGGGAGAGAATGTAACGACCCGTATTTTTACGGATCGAAAAGTTTGTCAAAATCTGGAATTTTAGTGTTGTTGAGCCATTTCAGATTTTAGGCAAAATATGGCTAAGTCCTAAGTCGTTCACGAATTAGTATAGGTCGTAAGTCATATACGACTTAGGGGATAGGAGCGACCCAGGGATTTGGAGAGTTAAGAGTTAAGTCATGACCGACTTAAGTGGGTTAGATGACCTAAGGCAGTGGATTGGTTAAGTACTAGGTCGGTTGGAGCGACCTATAGCTGTTCGCGACCTAAGAGTTTTGGTGAGTTAAGTGTTAGGTCGACAGGGCGAGTTAACGACCTAGTGGAGTTAGCGACCTAGCATAGTTAGGTCGGCAACGACCTAGAGGAGCTGGGGTAGCGTGTTAGCGACTTAAGGAGTTAAGTCATAACCCAGTTAGGTCGCGTGAGTAGTTTTGTAGTGTAAGGTGTTAGGTCGCTGGGTTTTTGCCTAAGTGTTAGGTCGTGTGCTTGCTAAGTCGTATACGAGTTAGCAACTTATAGGAGTAGGCGACTTATAGCAGTTAAGTCGTGGACGAGTTAAGAAAGATAAGTCGCTAGGAGATAGGTCGCGAGATTGTTAAGTCGCGTAAGTTTTAGGTCGCGTGCCAGCGTTGTTGAGTCGTTGGAGCGCGCTAAGTCGTAAGTCGCTAAGTCGCGCATAGGCTAAGTCGTTAAGTCGAAGACTGTTATGTCGCGCGCTATGTTAAGTCGGAGTCCCAGTTGAGTCGTAAGTCGTAGGACTGCTAAGCCGTTAGGTCGTGGGTTGTTGAGCGTTAGGTCGTGAGCGACCTAGGAGTTGGGGCGCGCGTGCATATCTATTAAGTCGGAGAGGCTTAGGTCGGAGAGGCTTATGTCGGAGATGACTTATGGAGATAGCCGAGTTACGACTTAAGGAAATTTCTGCTATAAATAGGAAGGGTTTTTCTCACTTTTTAGGATCCGGATTTCGAAGCGACGAAGTGCTGCCATTTTGAGAGCTCGACTTCTACACTTCTTCACTTCTTTTCTCCACTCTAATCTAGTGCTTCCATCCATCCAAGTTGAAGATCAAATTGAAGATTCAAGAGCTTAGATTGAAGATCTTCATCTTTTCAAGAGAGATTTCTTCGTTTGAAGCGGATTCGTGATAGATCAAGCTTGATCCTTCGCTGTCCAGATCTGAAGCGTGTTGTTTTGAGGTTGTTTTGGTGATTTGGTGAGTGGTGATTATCTCTCACACGGATCCAAAGGAGTATATCGGATTGTTGGCTCGATTTGGTGTTAATATAGTGATTTCCATGCATTTTCTTCATCCTAAGTGTAGATCCATATAGATCCATTGTTCATGATGATTTGACAACCATTTTTACTAAGTGTTAACCTATGCAGGTTCACTCATCAAGATTTTAGAGATAATTCTCATGATTTCATGCTTGTTAGACTTTCAACACTTTATTTACGAAATTGCCATTATTGTGTTAATTGTCTATTTAGATCTTATTTGAATGCTTGATTGTTTGGATTAATGTTTGACTTGGTTGATTGCTATGAATTAGATGATTGATGATTTGATTTGGATCGAAGATGATTCAAAAGCTAAGGGAAAGGCTTTTGAATTGGGAAAGCTGCTCGTGGCATATGTAGCGGGATGATGAAGCTCTTATGCATAGATGATGATGTTGAGATGAGACTTTGCGAGGATGTGATAAAGAAAAGTATGATATGAGATAGTCTTGGTCTAATCCAGACGGGATCATTCCAAGCACGTTGGTAACTCGGTGGTATGATTCGAGTTAAGAGTAATGGATGCTTGAGAGGCGCTTGAGCTAGTATGGGAATAGTCGTCAAGGAGGATGACTAGGAGGTTTGGATAGCATCATTGTTGAAGGTTCTAGCATGCTCTAAGCAAGAGTACGTTTGGGCAGATTCGATAGTCCCAACGGCCAACTGTTGATGGTCGAGTACTCTGGGCAGATTCGATAGTCCTAGGCACGGGCTGCGACGACGTGCGGGAGTTATGTCTAGAACCGGGGTTTCCATTAGCCCTTGACGGACGGCTGAAAGAATGTGTCGGTCATTCAATTAACGGTGATATCGAAGCAATGATAACAGTGATAGCCAGAGTCATGGATGTTTGGTTGTATCGTCATTCGGTCTCAAGAGCAGTGTTTTCTGGGTGCTTATCTGATCTTGGTTTAGGCCTTGGGGGTTTGTGCTTGGAAAACATCGCCCTTGACTCGAGTGATAATTTCTTTACTTTACATTGTATGCTCTGTTATGTTTGCTTCTGCTTAGTGTGTGTCTGGGGGCTATCACTGTAGAAAGAGGTTGGAGTGGGAGGGTTGTATTCCTATTCCTTTTTCCTTTATGCTCTTTTGGTATGTTGTTAGTTAATCTACTGCTCACTAAGACTGTTGTCTGACTCAAGGCTTTATGTTTATAATTCTTATTGCCTTGGGCTGTTCGTCCATTTTGGGACGGGCAGACTAGGTAGCAGGTGACAGGTGCTGTTCTCTTCTCACGATGCTGATATCGAAGACGAGCTAGAGGGTTGCATATTATCTTCTTATATGTGCTGGATGTTCCGCTGTTTGTATAATCTCTGAGTGTTATGTAGTGAGGCTTGATGTATGGACTATTTGGATGCTTGTATTCAACTATTATGGAGTTTTATATGATAGCATTTTATTCTGTAAAGCTTCACTATACTATGTTCTATTGTATTTTGTCCATGCGCTGTGAGTAATACGATAGATCCTGTTATTTTGATCTACCCTGACAATCGTCCATGGTCGCCTGGCACACTTTACAGCGCACTATCTCTAGATTCGGTGCAGGGGTCATGGGCGGTCGTCACAAGTCATCACCCCAACTATTTTCCAAGGACTAAAATGAGTTTAGTTCTTTTTCATATTTCCTTTAAATTCTCCTTTTTACTTCATAAATCACAAAATTATATTTGATTTCACTTATTTCGGCTTGGTCATATAAAACCATTTTTCATTTGTTTATATAATCCATTTTATAAATCACTTCATAAAATCATCTTATATTTACTTACTTCCTTTTAGAATTTATAATTCTTTTCAAAAATACCTAAAATTTAGTTTCTCAAATTTATGTAACATATATTTCATTCCAACATTTAATAAAATTATTTGTGTAAAATACAGTTTTACACTATATGCTGATTTTATTATCTTACACAAATTCAGTAAACTTAACCCCATATTATTATCAAACATCTTACAGTCAAATCGTGAAACTTAATTCACAAGATGTTCGTTAAATCAACAAATGATAATAACATAATATTATTATTCCCTTAGCCATAAACTAACACACACAGATATCTATATTTTTCAAAAGATATTCCTTTATACTTAAAATATAATCCTTTTAAAACAATGTGTTGGTTTGCCTAGTTTAAGTGTTTAGAAATCCCTATCGATTAAGGAGATCAGGCGCATCGACTAGAATCTATAAACCACTCAATAGATAAATCATCACAAAACATTTTTATATCAAATAACAATACGCGCTCATATATATAATACTCTCAAAACTCATTCTAGTGTGTTGCTAACCCTATCTCTAATGAGTCGCTCATTCTAGGGTATTACTAACCCTATCTATAATGAGACGCACCGCAACAAAGCCTAGGTGTTCGACAACCTAAGCTCTAATACCAAATGTAACGGACTGGGATTTTCAACCCTTGAAAATAGATACTAATACATCATCGGCATTCACTGCCGCAAATCCAAAATACGGAAAGTCCAATTGTTAGGGGAAAAAGAAAATAAAGATATAATAGAATCTCATAAGAATGGAGTAACATATATTATTTCAATATATAATCTTTATTGTGAAATTTTTTGAATATAATATCATAGTCTAACCTGAATTCAACCTGTAAAGTTATAAACCCTTGTCCTTACAATTGCTGACAATCAAATAAAACAAATGCAATATATACAGCGGATAATAGAATACCTCCATACGTAGATGAAGATGTCCAACTCTCCTTTGGAATATCCAAGCGTCTTTAGCTAAATCTAAAACTACTCGGATCTAACCCGAGTATTTAAAATACCTGGATCAGGCTTGATATACCAGCATGAGATACTCAATTTATAAATTGATGCCAGTTTAAAACCTATGAAAAGAAGGGTATCTTATAAGACCATGCCCACACATAAAAATGGATGGGTTTTTACCTTATGATAATCAAAACACTTTTTATTACCAAAATAATTCGATATTATCTTTTGTGACATATTTTTGGAAAACATCTTTCAAATAAACTTATTCAAATAAGGTATCAATGCCCGGACAAAGTCTAAGGAAATATATCTGGACTGGGTCAAAATAATATATTAGATGGAATATATGATACCAAAAGGGGTAGTTGAAATGTTTACAAGTCATTACAGCTATTTTGGGACTACAATCAAAACCGTAAAGCTCGCATTGGATATGGATTTTCCAACATGATGTGGAACCTTGATAAGCAATGCATAGCAACCGAAACCCGGTGGATTTTCATGTAAGGACTCACATACCATTATTCGTCATATTGCCACACTTCTTGATTTCCGGTGGCTTCTCATGTAAGGACTCACATGCAACTATACCATACAATAAGGGTCCCGTCTGGACACCTTGGTGACCTAGATCATACGCCGCCAGTCACCTTGAGGGATCATACGCCACCCTCGTCATACTAAGCCTGAAGTATGTAACATAGTTCCTGTATCATTTCCTAGATGTAAGGATCGTGAGGCTATGCTCATTTTAACAAAGCCACACTTTTCTTTTCACAAAGCCACACTTTATTCTTCCACAAAGCACATTCCACTTAGAATTCCACAATGTTATTCCTTCGATCACTATTGACTTCCATGAACATACAACCTATAAGCTCATACATATCAGAGAAGAGAGTTAATCTAAGAGAAGTTGCCTTCTTAGCCATCAAGCAGATGTACGTTTGCAAAAGTCAATGTTGTGATTATAGAAATGCAATGTCAGACATTCATCCATACAAGTTCGTACTGGGACTGAATGAAACCAAAGGTACTACTCCTACTACCATTAGTAGCGTTTAGTCCTTGCAATCCAAAAATTTCAAAACATGATAGGACCACTACTATAATATATGTCTCCATATTGGGAGCGGCCCAGAGAATGTCAACAAGTTGTACTTCCGCTATGAAGATCTCCGATCTTCAGTAATCACCGTCTTCAGCATGTCTCCACTTTCGAACGTATACATTGGTTCGAAGTGGTTATCAGATAGGACTTACCCAAATCTGATCCTGGTTCCTTTGAAACAATCATCGATTAAAAAGATGTTAAGTTCTTATATGATTATAATCATTAATTAATTTAACTCATCTTTATACTCATTCATAGATATATCTTAGAGATATATTCATTGAATTATTCCTTTATCTTCTTAACAGTGTATGGAATCATTAAGCCTCTTTTATCAAATCATTTGGTTAATTAAACCCCTTTGAACCTTGGAATAATTCAAAATCATTTCACCTTTCAATTAGGAAAACACTTCCAAATCATTTCACTTTTTATTTAGGAAATCATTTCACCTTTTTTAGGAAAACACCTCCAAATCATTTCTCCTTTTATTTAGGAAAACATTTCCAAATCAATTCATCTTTTATTTAGGAAACATTTCCAAATCATCTATAGGCAAACCAAATTATTTAAACTTGGAAAATTATATCTTTATGCTATGGGGAATTTTGATCCAAGTAAAGCAAATTTACTATTCCATCCGTCGGGCCAGTTGGGATAGCCAAGGAGAGCAAGAAACTAGTTTCCTAAACGCAAGCCTAGACACTATCTCTTTCACACCCTAAAGGCGGTCAAGTTATTTGATCAACTCTAAATCATTAAACCTTTAATCATCTAATAAATCCTTCAAATCACTTTTAAAATACATCATTAATCATTTGAAAACATTTTCAAAAGATTTAGAAAAGAATAGCTGCATTTAAAACTATATTTCAAACTTTATAAAAAATGCTGCGAAGAAGTGCTGCGGAAAGTGGTTTTTAAGCTATATTGATCGAAATGACTTTTTATTATTTGAAAATTCATTTTTTATTACTAAAATCACTTTAAAAACATTTTAAAAGATTTATAAAATTTATTTTACGTTTTTAGACAATTTAAAAACATCATTTCCAAAGAAATCAAGTTTTGGATTCCGAACATCAAAATCAAGATTTTCCAAAAACTTGTTTTACTCATATTTCAAAATATACTTATCAAAATGTTGATTTTATTTTTTCTTTAGAAAACTATAGATATAATAGTCTAGAAAATTCTTATCTCAAAGTATTCTGAGATATATTCCACTTTGTACACTTATTTGAACATTACAACGCGAAATCGCGAACTACCGTTATGCGACGTGCCTAGTTTTGACTTGTTTTTTCAATTTCTTTTCAAACTTCATGGAGTTACTTTTAAATGTTTATTAAACATTTCTAAATCATTTTGAACTCATTTTAAACAATATTTCCATTTTTCAAACTCTTTTCCATTTCATTTCACATTATAATATTATATGATTATAATATTTATTTTCAACTTTTACACAATCATTTGGAGACTAAATAACTCCACGGATATCTTATTATGAATTTGATTCTCATTTAATTTACTATGGTTAATTACTAACCACTTCCATTACCAATTATCAAACCAAGTAATCATCCATCTTAACATCCATATAAGCAACCATATTATCATCTAAGTTAACAAACATATAATCATCCAACATGTTTAACTTTCATATTATTAAAGTTGGAATTATTAATTAATTCAAAAATGAGTTGTGACAACCCGGATTTTAATGTCTATTTATCGGGTGATTAACTGATGTAGTTATTGGAATATTAGTTTTGATTAGTCGAACAAATGAATTTCTGATATTCAAAATATCTGAATATATATATAAATTGATTTAAAAACTATATTCAAACTTAAGTTATAACATTTTAGTTATGATAAATTTCATAGAAAAGTATATAAAAACTCTTCCATTTGAAATTTAGATGGAATATCCATAAAAGTGTATATAACTATACAAGCTTTATGATAATTAAACATGTAAAAGTTTATGATATTTAAATATATACACAAGCATATAAGTAATATGTATACATATATATATTTGCAACATGAACTAATATACATGAAAAGTTGTGTAAATGTGAATATATATATATATATATATAATCGTAAAATAAACATAAGCAATGTATATTAAAATACGTATAAATATAAGTGTGTGTATATGATATGAAGCAAAGTATAAGAAGGTTGTAAAAATGTGAATATATATATATATATATATTTATATATATATATAATATCAAAAGTATACCAAAACATATTTATAACATGAGAAAATATGTATGTGAAGACAAAATAAATGCAAGTATAGGTGTATGTATGCTTAAAGGATATGAAATTTTATAAAGAGATATACATGTAAAGGGGGAAAATAATAATAAGAATAAAATGTGTATATAAATAGATAGACGAATACTTGTGTTCTTTATACGTGTACCTGTTATAATATATGTGGGAGAACCTTTGCATATGGTCTAAGTTGTAGGAAGTATATATATAAGGGTATATATATATATGGATAGGCTTAAGG
This sequence comes from Allium fistulosum, assembly GCA_030737815.1. Lineage (NCBI taxonomy): Eukaryota > Viridiplantae > Streptophyta > Magnoliopsida > Asparagales > Amaryllidaceae > Allium > Allium fistulosum. Next base: position 352,296,655 of record CM060907.1, read on the forward strand.
AGACATCATGATGAAGAAACTTCAACTCGAGCCCCAAAAATAACAAATCAGCATGTAAATCAAGTCAAACTCTTATAATATCTAATCAGGTCCTGTACACAAGATATATCAAATCACTTAAATTAAAATCTAATAAAAAAATCTTTTGAGAAAGAGAATATCTGTATAATACCTCAACCTTGGCTTACCCAGTAATCTTCATTCTTCTATTATATGTATCTCCTTTGTTCATTTTTCTTTCATTTGAAGTAAGTTAAACAAAAGAATCAAAGAAATAAAATCAATGACAATCAAATCTTTCAAGTTTTCAAATCTGAAGCTCAACAAAATTCAAGCTCAACTCAGTCTCAAAGCTAATTCATTAAGTAAAGAAACAAAGCAGATTAGATCTAAGATCAAAGCATCTTTAGTTTTCAAGTTCAAACAATTTCCAGTTTCAAAAACTATGATTCCAGGCTTCTCTATTAATTCACTGTGAGTAAATTCTTTCAAATCTAGATTTTTGCTTTGTGTTTGAAAAACATGCTTGAAGTAAATGTAATGGTTTGAATATATATACAAATAAGTATGTATATATATATATGTATATATGGGGGTAGATATGACTGTGCATGTCTGGAATATGGTCTTTTGCTCTGTTCCAGTTTTACAGGGTTCAAACCTTGTTTTGAAAATCAAATTCCTATTCTTTAAATCCTTTATAGACTTTGGTGTCTAAATAAAATGTGATCGAATTGGCAAGATTTTAATGTAAAAAATTTTAAGTAGTAAAAATGATAGGGTTGAACGGAAAATTTAAAAACACAGTAAAGTCATATTTTTGTTCAAATTTTAATTTATTAAAATTTGGGTTTTTATTTCTTGATCCTGTTTGTTTACATAAATCATGAATTTTAAGATCAAAGTCAAGATTTTTAGTATGATAGATCGTGGGAAATTTCGAATTGATCGAAATTTGCAAATTCGGCAAATTCTGGTGTTTGGTGGCGTTTGAATGATCGGGGTCCTGGTGGGAGGTGGTTCATGGATTGGGAATGACAGCAAAAATGGTTGAAGAATTTCTCGAGCATGGTGGAGACGAAACGAGGATGAACTAGGGTTTACAGCCTGTTGGGTTCGTCGGCATTTTCGGATTGAATTCTCCATCATGGTAGATGCGGGCTTGATCGCGAGTGGACTAATAGTTGCGTGGGCCTTGGGTGAAGAGTTGGTCGGAGTTTCAGAACTCCTTGTGGCCGGAGGTGGTAGCAAGGGTAAGGTTTTGGTGATGATTGATTTCGGTTTGGGTTCGTTTATGCACGATCTCGTTTTCGAGTTCGATTCAAAGTTTGGGTGTTCGTTAACAAGTAGAGAGGCCACGTTCGATTTCCCGGAGGTAGTGCATCTGTACACGTGCATGGTTGTCGCGTGTCTTTAGATTGCTGAGCACGAGTGGAATTTTGTGTAGCTCGAGAGAAATTTGTTTTGTCTCGAGTTCGTTAGCAGGGTTAGGTTGTTACAGTTTTTAAGTTTAAACAAGTTTTGATATAAAATAAAAAGAAGAAGAAAAAGGGGATTTGACTCGGGTAATTGGGTGATGTCACATACCGAAATTTTTGACTTTCGAAAATTCGACATCGATACTCACTTTATCGACTGCCGAGAATCGAATGCCAGAAACTCCAATAGTGAGGGTTTAAGAAAGAAGAAAAAGGCAGAAGAAGAAGAAGATAGAAGAAAAAGAGAAAGAAAGAACAACTGAACAACATCAGAAACAGAAACACAATATCAGAATCTTACACATCGCAGCGGAACAATATATAATAAATAATCACTAGTCTTTTAAAACAAAGAACTATATCAGTTTATATATACATTAATCATCAGAGTCAATATACAACTCAATACAACAATGGACAGTTATATAAACTTGTCCTCATACAGAATACACAGCGGAATAAATATATCAGGTACAAATACTACGCCCCGTCCTCCAGCTTATCTCCAAAGCTCCAGAATATCCAGAATATCCTGATAACATAACTCTAGGCTGCCCGTGTGGAAAAATTTGTGGGCACCCAGAGTTTAGAAGGGAACAATAAACTCCGAGTCAGTCATGGTGACTGGTGTGAGATCGTAAAACAGTTATTCTTTAAAAATAAACAGCAGAGAATTTTAAATGTCAAATTCGCAATGCTTTTGGAAAATGAAACTACCATAAGACCTCCCGCCACACACACAATGCAAACGCAGAATTGGAGGAGATTTCTTCTTATGATAGTCAAAGATGCTTACTACGCAAAAATCAAATTCTTTTTGATATTATTATTAGTGCATAGTGGAAAACATTTCGAAAGTATAATATTAATCTTAGCCAGCATAGGCATTCCGCACTTATGCCTACTATAGCTACTATGTTCAATAGCAGGTTACCGCCACATTCCATAGCAGGTAATACAACTAAAACCGTACACGTCACGTATTGTTTCTTTGGATTTCCAACAAATGGTCAGGCTAAGGAACTTCCTATCCACGATGGGTACGTCCCTGGAATAGACGACCCGAGAACCTAACCGGATCTCTGCCAACACAAGGCCGGGTTACCTCTGCAAAAATAGGTAACTACTGACACGCGTATGCCATCCCCCGATCGTCACCGATCTTCCCGAGGATCCCCGATTCGCAACAAACCACATAGATAATAATGCAGCAACCACATAGGTTAAGTATCTGGGCTCCATACCATGATACCACCTTTATCCAGAAGGAATGACATACACTAAGGGGCGCTACTCCCTAGAACCTTGCTGCATTCTTCCTGTTTCGACCATTTCCGGGGTGTGAGGCTCGATGAAGTCTCGTCCACAAAGCTACGCTTTCTCAAAAAGCCCTGCTTCGGGTCAAACAAAATGATCAACTTATGATCACAAAGATATAAGATCAAACAAATGATCATATCACAAATGATCAAACACTGATCATTTCACAGCAACACTCAGTATGCCACGTTACCAAATTGGGATATATCGCTGATAAATTTCAACTACATAACCTCTGAGCTCGTACGTCTCAGAGAAGGGTGTTAAGCTAAGAGAATAAATTCTCCGCCACCAACAGAAATGTATTTGAAAGAATCAACTTTATATCTCAAATTGTAACGTCAGACACACAATCCATACAAGTCTGTTCCGGGATCGAACAGAACCGAAGGCACTTCTCACGAAGCCCTTGCACATCCGGATAAATTTCTAATCACGTCCGGACTTCCCGTCACTAAGGGTGATAAAACCTCTAAATCGGAGATCAGCCGATGTAGAGTAACTCGACGGTAATCCTTCCGTTTTCAAAAATATCCGGTCTTCAACATCGGTCTTCGAATGCAATTCATAACGACGTATCACATATTCGGAATGGGTTATACGACCCCATGGTCCTTTCCCGGCTAACCCGAATAGTGAGCGTTTATTCAAAAATAAGTGTGGCATTCAATTTCATCCAATTCACAACAAATACCTATCTAAAGGTAATTATTGATAGTCGGTTATTTAACTATCAATAAAGATGCGCAACATCATCAGATTCCAAATAATTTTCCCAAATTATTTTATCTTCAAAAATATCTTTACTAGATATAAAAATTTCCACACTTAACCGTTTGAAAACAAATTTTCAAATATTCACTTTTCAATTTATCTTTAAAAGATAAAATTTCAAACCCTTCGTTTCATATTGGAAAAGCATTTCCATACTTATTTAATAATAAGTATTTCACAAATCATTTATTTTCAACACTTAGAAAATATTCAATATACTTAAATCAATATTAAGCATATATTCATTCTTTAAGGAAATCATTTATTATAACAACATTTATTTGAGTCAAAACGAATGTTATGTAAAACATCGTTACGACGACTCAAAATCACTAGTATAGGGATTCGAAATTTAGATAGATATATAAATCCCAATACTACATCAAAAACATTTCCTTTCGGAAATCATTTACTATAATAACAGTGTTATAGTCCACCATTTCCTTATTTCTCGAAAACGTCTATTTCAACAATAAATGTTGAAATCTATGATTTCGATAGTTCACACGTTTTAAAACATCTTTTAAAACAACTTCATTTAACAATATTTCTTTTCCCAAAACATATTGATTTTATTCAATAATATATATTTACTGTCCAAATTCGTGAATATAATCACTATCCCAATTTTAACAATTTCTACACATTTAACTTAAAAGATAATTCGCTGTCCAAAATCACGAATATATCTCCTTTAATAACTTCAATGTTAAATTTATCAAATTCTATTGATTTTGAATTTATAAAACAATGTTTATAAATCCCATTTTCTATTTATAAAACTTCGATTTCTAAATTATCCAATTCAACTTATATAACTCAATTATATACCGGAAGTCTATATTATAAGTTAAAAACTTATAATTCATTTATTTACAACCTCTATTCATTTCTCATCTAAATGTCAAAATCCGATTTATAAGATAATTGCTTATAAATCTTTTTGTTTTACAAAATCTATTCATTTAATAACTTCAAAATTTATAAATCTATAAATTTCTATCCACTTATGGAATCCATTTTATTTGACTTTAACACTTAATAAAACTCATTTCAAAATTCCAATATTTTTAATTTATAAAAATATCAATTTTTATAAATCTCTTTATATGAATTGTTTAAAATACTTCAACAATTCCAATTTAAACTATTTCATAATCCTTATCAATTGTTTATTTCAAAAATAACATTTTTGTCGTATTTCACAAAAATCACAATTTTACTAACATTTAAAATTTTAACATTTATTTATTAAAATAAACCAATTCAAAAATTTCAAAAAAACGTATATTTCTACAAATCACTTTAAAAATCCTTTTAAATTAAAAGTCGTTATTTTTACATTTCAAAACTGAATCCGATGATGCAACAACACCAATCAGTCTATCACAACAGTCAAATATCATATATCATCATATGATAACAGAATATATCAAAATATCTGTAAATAAATAACTACTGGTGAGGAATCCAGTTGGATCCCTCCAACCTGTTTCCCTGCATCCACAGATGTTAGCACAATACCAATTCCGCTCCAGTACGGAATTATCGCGGTATATGGGTTTTTATAAATCCGCTTACTAACGGCGCAATAGGGTCTCATCCGCTATACGAGGCGGGAAATCATCAATCCAATATATACATATGCCAATATGTATATATTGCTATATATAAATATATATCCTACTATATCTAATATCACATCCAAACAGTCAATCATATCAATCAATAATAACTGCAAAAATTCCACATTCAATTTGAGTGAGAAGATCTCACCGTGATTTTCCGATAGCAGTTTCATCGTTTATTTCGAATAAAATTAAACGCGCGTTTAATTTTACCCGAAATTCAAACTAGCTCCAAACGACTCCAAATCAGTTCCATAGCGAAGAGCTCGACAAAACGAAGCCAATGCTTTTCGTTTCGTCGAATTCCGACCTCGCAGCAAAAAGTTACGATTTTTCAAAGTTTATACAATTTAATTTACATTTTCTTTTTAAAAAATTTTAAAACCCATACCATCCAGGCCGTTCATTTCATCTTGACCAGATCTGGCCGCCTCTCCCTCCTCTTCTCTCACGCGTGAAAAATACTCCCAGGTCACGTACGAAAGAACCCAACGCCGCCACGAAACCCTAATCACGCATCCTTCTCCAAGCAACTTCACGTAGATCAGGCGACGCCACCGCGAAGAGCATCACCAACTCCCCCACCTCCAGCCGACCGCACGCGAACGGTACCCCCAGGTGCACGAAAAACGAGGCCAAACGCGCGGCACTTCCGGTCCATTTCTGGTCGATCCACCGCATAATACTTCATCACCACCGTTCAAACTATAGACCTCAATGTCATCTTCGTTTTCCTAGTTGACAGCCTTTCGAATTGGTGAGTGGATTTGGAGGAATTCGAGGAAGAATGAGGAAGGTTTTCTGGCCGTTCGAATTATAGCAGGCGGCGGCTCTGAATTGAAACCCTAGCCTCTTTTGTTTTCTATTTTTGTGAATTAAATCGTCTATTTATAGAAATAAAACGAACACTATTCATTCCGGTTTCCCGAACTCCGATTTACGTGCGGTAACTGGCGTTTCTGGGGTTTATCCCGCGTTCCGAACGCAATGGAATAGGTTTCGGAAGCTAATTCGATCGTCTGTGCAAGATATGGAATTAAACGATCAATTTAAATTAAACCGATTTAAATCGATTTCGAGGCGTTTTAATTTGTACCGGACAAACGGTAACTCCAAAAATTACGAAATTTGAAACCATGCAATAATATCACATTACGGATCCGATGAAACTGGTTTCATCGAAATCCGAGACCGTTTGAAAAATGACTATTTTAACTCGACGATTTAAAATTAAAAATGATTTCAAAGCGTTTCGAGCTGCCACGGTCAAACGACAACTCCGATGGATACGAAAATTGAAATCCGATAATAACTAACTATTACGGATCCAATGGAACTGGTCTCGTTCAATTCTGAGACTGTTCGAAAATTGGCTATTTTTACAGTCGATAATTAAATATTAAAATATTCAATTTTCACAGATTTACTCCAAATTCAGTTTTAAGAGTTCTAAAATATTTCTATAACTCCAGTATGATTAAATAAAATTTTACAAATCATTTTCAATCATTATTCAATCCAGATTTCAATTAATTCCGGAATTTCACTATTAAATTATTGATTTAATTATCCAATTAAACTCAATATTCGAATTTTAAATTATCCGACTTATTAATTCTACTTATTAATATTTAAAATCAATTAAATATTCGAATTTTAATTATCAAAAATTCTAGGTCGTTACAGACTTCCCCCCTTAAAAGAATTTCGTCCTCGAAATTACAAGTTAGGGAAAAATGTCCTTAACTCGTCTACTATTTTTCACAATCTAATAGTTTTATCAATTTTTTCAAAACAAATCTTCTACTAAAGATTCGTTATTAATTCAACTAGATTTCTAAACATTTTCATAATCTTCAAACAACCTTGTTTACTTCAAAATTCAAATTCAAATTTAAACTTTCAAAATTTTGTCAAATATTTTCTAACACTCGAAATTTTCGAAAAATTTCGCCAGCGTCTCCTTTGCGCGGCTAATACGGTACGACTACAAAACGTCCCTACGGACTCTCAGATTTCAAAAAGAAAAAGAAAAAGCCAAGCGGCTAGAGAAATAAGTCATCAAATCTCATACTCGAATTCAAATACTTACCTTTTGTCGAGCAATTCAAATTTATCTTCGAAAATCAAATTCCAATTCCTTTATACCTGTATATCCTACTAGCCATAATATCTAGTTGCATATATTCAAACCATTTTGCAATTTCTATTACAAATTTTCAATGTAAACTGCATATACATTTTTACTTCACTATTGAAGTTACATAACCATTATCGTTCAATATTTACAGTTCACATTCATTTGAATTCAATTCACAATTCCAATCTAATTTGGATTCAGTTTATCTCCTGAGTATTGAATTTTATCAGCCTTCATTCATAACTGATTATTTTTAGATTAGTTTCAGTTACTAATTCATTTCAATTCTAATTCATTTATTCACATTCGTTTTCAACATTCAGTTCTAATTCCAGTTTTATTCTTGCGTTCATTCCCAAAATTTATTTTCAATTTGCCATTTTGGTTTATAACCACTCATATTAAACTGGATTTCAAATTCCATATGAATTTAATTCATCTTTCATTTACTATTATTCAATTCAATTCATTGGCTTACGAATTCGAAATGAATTTCAACTTTCAATTTCATTTTCATTTAATTGATTCACTTATACTTGCTTTGATTTAACTTCATTCTTTTAAGTTAAATTTATTCTATCAAAATCCAATTTGTATAAGTTATCAACTCAATAATATTCCATAAATATTCTTATAAAGTATTCCAGAGTCTTTTCAACCTTTCAAAACCATTTTGAAAACAATTCAAATTCCATTTGAATTTCCAAAACAAAAACCCAAATTTTCCAAACACTTTCCATTTAAAACAATTTAGCAGCAATCCCTCTTTTGGAAACCCGAAAATGAACACCGGTGATGTCGCGATCATCATCGGAATTATTTTCCAGCGACCGAAAAGAGTTTAGAGCTTTTATCTCTTCAAAACATTTTTCAAAACCCTTGAAATCCATTTTCAAATCAAAAAGGAATTAACTTTCCAAATTTCCAAAATTTTCAAATTCTTTTCAAAACATTTCCAAATACTTCTCTGGAATCCCGTTTTAAATTACAATTCACATTTATAATTTATATTCTTTAAATTTCATTTGTATATGTGAATTTATTTCTTAACTTTGGAGTTACGATTTCAATTTCTTATTCAATTTTAGTGATGATAATTCACTATTATTACTTCCTAATATCCATGCAACCATATACTATAGTACTTTATAGAAAAACATTTATTTTCTATACAAAAATTGTTTTGGGCAAAATTATCTCATTTACCCTATTTAAAACAATACTGTGTCGAATTGTTCTATATAAGTGTTTAGAGATCCCTATCGATAAAGTTGTACGGACAATACCGACCAGAATCCATATACCACTCAACAAACCAATCATCACAATATAAAACAATTTTATATTCACTAACAAATACGCGCTCGTATCTATTATTACACTCGGCTCATTCTAGAGTACTACTGACTCTATCTCTAATGAGTAACACCCAACAGAGCAGGGTTGTCGCTTAACCATATGCTCTGATACCACGCTGTCACATACCGAAATTTTCGACTTTCGAAAATTCGACATCGATACTCACTTTATCGACTGCCGAGAATCGAATGCCGGAAACTCCAATAGTGAGGGTTTAAGAAAGAAGAAAAAGGCAGAAGAAGAAGAAGATAGAAGAAAAAGAGAAAGAAAGAACAACTGAACAACATCAGAAACAGAAACACAATATCAGAATCTTACACATCGCAGCGGAACAATATATAATAAATAATCACTAGTCTTTTAAAACAAAGAACTATATCAGTTTATATATACATTAATCATCAGAGTCAATATACAACTCAATACAACAATGGACAGTTATATAAACTTGTCCTCATACAGAATACACAGCGGAATAAATATATCAGGTACAAATACTACGCCCCGTCCTCCAGCTTATCTCCAAAGCTTCAGAATATCCAGAATATCCTGATAACATAACTCTAGGCTGCCCGTGTGGAAAAATTTGTGGGCACCCAGAGTTTAGAAGGGAACAATAAACTCTGAGTCAGTCATGGTGACTGGTGTGAGATCGTAAAACAGTTATTCTTTAAAAATAAACAGCAGAGAATTTTAAATGTCAAATTCGCAATGCTTTTGGAAAATGAAACTACCATAAGACCTCCCGCCACACACACAATGCAAACGCAGAATTGGAGGAGATTTCTTCTTATGATAGTCAAAGATGCTTACTACGCAAAAATCAAATTCTTTTTGATATTATTATTAGTGCATAGTGGAAAACATTTCGAAAGTATAATATTAATCTTAGCCAGCATAGGCATTCCGCACTTATGCCTACTATAGCTACTATGTTCAATAGCAGGTTACCGCCACATTCCATAGCAGGTAATACAACTAAAACCGTACACGTCACGTATTGTTTCTTTGGATTTCCAACAAATGGTCAGGCTAAGGAACTTCCTATCCACGATGGGTACGTCCCTGGAATAGACGACCCGAGAACCTAACCGGATCTCTGCCAACACAAGGCCGGGTTACCTCTGCAAAAATAGGTAACTACTGACACGCGTATGCCATCACCCGATCGTCACCGATCTTCCCGAGGATCCCCGATTCGCAACAAACCACATAGATAATAATGCAGCAACCACATAGGTTAAGTATCTGGGCTCCATACCATGATACCACCTTTATCCAGAAGGAATGACATACACTAAGGGGCGCTACTCCCTAGAACCTTGCCGCATTCTTCCTGTTTCGACCATTTCCGGGGTGTGAGGCTCGATGAAGTCTCGTCCACAAAGCTACGCTTTCTCAAAAAGCCCTGCTTCGGGTCAAACAAAATGATCAACCTATGATCACAAAGATATAAGATCAAACAAATGATCATATCACAAATGATCAAACACTGATCATTTCACAGCAACACTCAGTATGCCACGTTACCAAATTGGGATATATCGCTGATAAATTTCAACTACATAACCTCTGAGCTCGTACGTCTCAGAGAAGGGTGTTAAGCTAAGAGAATAAATTCTCCGCCACCAACAGAAATGTATTTGAAAGAATCAGCTTTATATCTCAAATTGTAACGTCAGACACACAATCCATACAAGTCTGTTCCGGGATCGAACAGAACCGAAGGCACTTCTCACGAAGCCCTTGCACATCCGGATAAATTTCTAATCACGTCCGGACTTCCCGTCACTAAGGGTGATAAAACCTCTAAATCGGAGATCAGCCGATGTAGAGTAACTCGACGGTAATCCTTCCGTTTTCAAAAATATCCGATCTTCAACACCGGTCTTCGAATGCAATTCATAACGACGTATCACATATTCGGAATGGGTTATACGACCCCATGGTCCTTTCCCGGCTAACCCGAATAGTGAGCGTTTATTCAAAAATAAGTGTGGCATTCAATTTCATCCAATTCACAACAAATACCTATCTAAAGGTAATTATTGATAGTCGGTTATTTAACTATCAATAAAGATGCGCAACATCATCAGATTCCAAATAATTTTCCCAAATTATTTTATCTTCAAAAATATCTTTACTAGATATAAAAATTTCCACACTTAACCGTTTGAAAACAAATTTTCAAATATTCACTTTTCAATTTATCTTTAAAAGATAAAATTTCAAACCCTTCGTTTCATATTGGAAAAGCATTTCCATACTTATTTAATAATAAGTATTTCACAAATCATTTATTTTCAACACTTAGAAAATATTCAATATACTTAAATCAATATTAAGCATATATTCATTCTTTAAGGAAATCATTTATTATAACAACATTTATTTGAGTCAAAACGAATGTTACGTAAAACATCGTTACGACGACTCAAAATCACTAGTATAGGGATTCGAAATTTAGATAGATATATAAATCCCAATACTACATCAAAAACATTTCCTTTCGGAAATCATTTACTATAATAACAGTGTTATAGTCCACCATTTCCTTATTTCTCGAAAACGTCTATTTCAACAATAAATGTTGAAATCTATGATTTCGATAGTTCAAACGTTTTAAAACATCTTTTAAAACAACTTCATTTAACAATATTTCTTTTCCCAAAACATATTGATTTTATTCAATAATATATATTTACTGTCCAAATTCGTGAATATAATCACTATCCCAATTTTAACAATTTCTACACATTTAACTTAAAAGATAATTCGCTGTCCAAAATCACGAATATATCTCCTTTAATAACTTCAATGTTAAGTTTATCAAATTCTATTGATTTTGAATTTATAAAACAATGTTTATAAATCCCATTTTCTATTTATAAAACTTCGATTTCTAAATTATCCAATTCAACTTATATAACTCAATTATATACCGGAAGTCTATATTATAAGTTAAAAACTTATAATTCATTTATTTACAACCTCTATTCATTTCTCATCTAAATGTCAAAATCCGATTTATAAGATAATTGCTTATAAATCTTTTTGTTTTACAAAATCTATTCATTTAATAACTTCAAAATTTATAAATCTATAAATTTCTATCCACTTATGGAATCCATTTTATTTGACTTTAACACTTAATAAAACTCATTTCAAAATTCCAATATTTTTAATTTATAAAAATATCAATTTTTATAAATCTCTTTATATGAATTGTTTAAAATACTTCAACAATTCCAATTTAAACTATTTCATAATCCTTATCAATTGTTTATTTCAAAAATAACATTTTTGTCGTATTTCACAAAAATCACAATTTTACTAACATTTAAAATTTTAACATTTATTTATTAAAATAAACCAATTCAAAAATTTCAAAAAAACGTATATTTCTACAAATCACTTTAAAAATCCTTTTAAATTAAAAGTCGTTATTTTTACATTTCAAAACTGAATCCGATGATGCAACAACACCAATCAGTCCATCACAACAGTCAAATATCATATATCATCATATGATAACAGAATATATCAAAATATCTGTAAATAAATAACTACTGGTGAGGAATCCAGTTGGATCCCTCCAACCTGTTTCCCTGCATCCACAGATGTTAGCACAATACCAATTCCGCTCCAGTACGGAATTATCGCGGTATATGGGTTTTTATAAATCCGCTTACTAACGGCGCAATAGGGTCTCATCCGCTATACGAGGCGGGAAATCATCAATCCAATATATACATATGCCAATATGTATATATTGCTATATATAGATATATATCCTACTATATCTAATATCACATCCAAACAGTCAATCATATTAATCAATAATAACTGCAAAAATTCCACATTCAATTTGAGTGAGAAGATCTCACCGTGATTTTCCGATAGCAGTTTCATCGTTTATTTCGAATAAAATTAAACGCGCGTTTAATTTTACCCGAAATTCAAACTAGCTCCAAACGACTCTAAATCTGTTCCATAGCGAAGAGCTCGACAAAACGAAGCCAATGCTTTTCGTTTCGTCGAATTCCGACCTCGCAGCAAAAAGTTACGATTTTTCAAAGTTTATACAATTTAATTTACATTTTCTTTTTAAAAATTTTTAAAACCCATACCATCCAGGCCGTTCATTTCATCTTAATCAGATCTGGCCGCCTCTCCCTCCTCTTCTCTCACGCGTGAAAAATACTCCCAGGTCACGTACGAAAGAACCCAACGCCGCCACGAAACCCTAATCACGCATCCTTCTCCAAGCAACTTCACATAGATCAGGCGACGCCACCGCGAAGAGCATCACCAACTCCCCCACCTCCAGCCGACCGCACGCGAACGGTACCCCCAGGTACACGAAAAACGAGGCCAAACGCGCGGCACTTCCGGTCCATTTCTGGTCGATCCACCGCATAATACTTCATCACCACCGTTCAAACTATAGACCTCAATGTCATCTTCGTTTTCCTAGTTGACAGCCTTTCGAATTGGTGAGTGGATTTGGAGGAATTCAAGGAAGAACGAGGAAGGTTTTCTGGCCGTTCGAATTATAGTAGGCGGCGGCTCTGAATTGAAACCCTAGCCTCTTTTGTTTTCTATTTTTGTGAATTAAATCGTCTATTTATAGAAATAAAACGAACACTATTCATTCCGGTTTCCCGAACTCCGATTTACGTGCGGTAACTGGCGTTTCTGGGGTTTATCCCGCGTTCCGAACGCAATGGAATAGGTTTCGGAAGCTAATTCGATCGTCTGTGCAAGATATGGAATTAAACGATCAATTTAAATTAAACCGATTTAAATCGATTTCGAGGCGTTTTAATTTGTACCGGACAAACGGTAGCTCCAAAAATTACGAAATTTGAAACCATGCAATAATATCACATTGCGGATCCGATGAAACTGGTTTCGTCGAAATCCGAGACCGTTTGAAAAATGACTATTTTAACTCGACGATTTAAAATTAAAAATGATTTCAAAGCGTTTCGAGCTGCCACGGTCAAACGACAACTCCGATGGATACGAAAATTGAAATCCGATAATAACTAACTATTATGGATCCAATGGAACTGGTCTCGTTCAATTCTGAGACTGTTCGAAAATTGGCTATTTTTACAGTCGATAATTAAATATTAAAATATTCAATTTTCACAGATTTACTCCAAATTCAGTTTTAAGAGTTCTAAAATATTTCTATAACTCCAGTATGATTAAATAAAATTTTACAAATCATTTTCAATCATTATTCAATCCAGATTTCAATTAATTCCGGAATTTCACTATTAAATTATTGATTTAATTATCCAATTAAACTCAATATTCGAATTTTAAATTATCCGACTTATTAATTCTACTTATTAATATTTAAAATCAATTAAATATTCGAATTTTAATTATCAAAAATTCTGGGTCGTTACAGGTGAGTTTTCTCAAGATTGTCTCGGGTCAAATATGAGGATATTCTCAAGTTTTAAAGTTCAGCAAACTCAAGTTTAAAACTAATTTCTAAAACTATTCTTTTAAATAATGATTTTGTTTAATATTTGTTAATTTAAGTTGTATGTTTTATTTTAACCTAAGCATGTAGATTCTTAAGTTAAATTTGAAACTTAATTAATAGTGTAATTAAGGAAAAATTAAGGAAATAAAATGTTTATCTTTAATTAGACTTAAAGATCTTAAGTTAAATTATAGATTAATGGTAATTAAATCCCAAATTTATCAAATAAGATTTTAAAGTGATAATTAAGAAGTTAATTAAGATAAATGACTTATCTTTTAATTAATTAAGGTTTGGGTGATTAAGATTATTTAATTAATCAGTTAAACAATTAAAGAGAAACTAATTAATTAATGGTTAAGGATTAATTAATTAATAATTAAGGGTTGTAAGTTAATTAATTTTAGATTAATTAATTTGTAACTAGAGATTAATTAATATAAGTAACTAAAGAATTAGTTACTTATATGATAATCACTTAATGTAAGTAATTAAACGATTAACTTGTTCAGGTTTAAATAAATTTAATTAATTATTAAAGGATAATTAATTAATAATTAAAGGTTAATTAATTGAGAATAATTAACCAATGAGATACTTAATTAATGGAAGTAATTAATTGAAGGGAAATTACTAAATGGAGGTAATTAATGATTAATTACCTAGTGTAATTAATTAAGAATTGATTGATTAAGGGTAATTAATCAAGGGTGATTATTAAGATGAATAATCAAAAGATGATTAATTAATTAGTTTGTAATTAATTAATGTTTAGTAAAGGTAATCCAAGTGATTAAAGATTAGTAATTAATTTAATCAGAGATAAATTAAATTAATTCTGGAAGTGATCAATATTGCTTATGAATGATTGAATGATGTTAAATGCCTTGAATTGGTTGATATCTCTAATATGAAATGTTTTGTAATATGATATGTTTGGGTGGACATTCACTACACCAAATAAGTGATTTGGCAACATTTTATATCTGTCAATTGCTAACACGTATAAATGTCACAGACCGCTAACAGTAAAAAAGTGTTAGGATACCTAAAAAGTGTTAGTAAAAATAAATAGTCTTCTGCATTAATTTTGCCAACGCATATAAGTGTTACAACAATCGGTAAAAATGTAAATAATTTAATAACAAAAAGAGTCTTTTGTAATTTGTAAATACGATCCCTTTTCCCACGCTTGCCCATTCCTAAACAGATTTTGGCTGCTTAAAATTTAATTTAGGGTTTGCTCTTCCTAACAAAAAAACCAACGTCCTTCTTCTTCCTCAATCGCACTGAATTAAATCCAGGCCCAGAAATTATTTCAGCCGCTCCCAAGCATATTTTCTTTCCACTATGTTTTAGAATCCTCCTTCTCTCTCAATTGCAAACCCAGTGCCTATTTAACTCTTCAGCTCGATATCTTGCCCTAATTCCTTCTATCTAAATCATGACTCGTATTTAAAAAATATCGAGCAGAGGCGACCAAGAAGAGAGAGACGCGGTCGCAAGTTGCTCTACTCCGGTGGCACCATCGGCATCCATGGAGGAGGAGAGCGACGCGTGCACTTGCGATCTAGAGACAGTAATGCGCTGCAATGTGAATGGCGATGTGGGTGAACTTGTGGACTTGGCGGCATGTATTCAGGTAGCGTGTGTGATGTGTTGTATGTGCGATTTTCTGGTGGCAGCAGGCTGGAGATGTGGTGTCTAAAGCCAGTGTGTGATGTGATGTTGCTAGCTTGAACATGACTGTTGGCATTTGCAGGTGAAGGCAAGCAGCTTTAGTATAGTGAATTGGGGTTGATAGTGTCGAGCTTCAGGGTGGAGGAGTGTGTGCACTTTGGTTCAACGGTTGATGGCTGAGGTTTCTGATTTTTGGAACTTGAGCATCGTTTAAGCGAGTAAAATTATTTTTACTCACAACTTTTGTCTAGATCCCCTTTTATCCATGGTTCAACTTGATTGTTGTGTGATGAATGTTTGTTGATATGCATTGAATTAGTTTAATGTGTGTAAACCATCGTTTACTTACTGGCTGCGATGGTCAATTGGGTATGACATTGTTTGGGTTAGTTATATGTTTATAACTCACCGATATGTTTTGATCGTATTTTCTACATTTTGTTGATTGTTTAGTGACGTATCTATTTAACTGTTTGTGTATGTATAGTTTTTATTTGCAAACATAAGAATCCAATGTTTTCTCTTTTTTTACAAACATCACGAAAGAACTTAGATTTTGTTGACATTAGGCTTACAATTGTGCCAGATAAATATAGATTTGATATCAGCTGCTATTTTTTGTCTTGAATTTTTTTATGACTCCCTCTTATTAAATATGCCATGTAATAGTTATTATACCACAACAATGATGTCTTTAAGTAAACTATTTTTCAGATGTTTTTTGATTGCAATCGCTTGTAGGATCCCAATGATGTTATTAGTATGAATACCTTGTAGATCAGGTCTTCATTTGAACTGATTCATCTTCCATGTCACATAAGTTGCAAGTCATATTTTGTACTGCAACCCATTACGAACCGTATCCATTGTCTTTTGTTTGTTTAAAATAGAAAGATAGGTCCAAGTGGATTTTAGGGACACACACTGAATTGCAAATATATGTACAAAGATTGACCTTCGAGTTTGCCTTTTGGAATAAAGATTCAATCACTAATTAAATCTAAACATTGTCAAATATTACAAATTTTCTAACCACTAATAAAACTGAACATTGTCAAATATGACAAATTTTTGTGATCGAAAAAGTCTTGAGATAATCTACGTATATAATATGATGTTTTTTGTTTGAATCTGTTTTTATTACAATTGAATTTGGTCCTTTCTACCAGCCAACTGAACAACTGATTAAATTCTTATGGTTATGCAGGATTAGAGTTCCAAGGTATTTTGTTCTTAGGACCGGCCCTGCCCGCGGCTATTGTTCTTACGGTAGTTCTCTCGGTGACTTGCTCAATGGTACCGACTTCAACCACACTCAGGTACTGTTTTCTATTCGTTGCTATTTTAACTAGTTCAAGCTTGTATCATATTTTTGTACGAAATTGTTAAAGGGTAAATCAGATTGGGCAAGCAGCACCATTGAAATTTTGATTTAAAGCAAAAATTAAATCGACAAGGGGAATGAACAAAATATGTTTTTCTATCCTTAGTAAAAGTAATGAATATTATATTTTTACCCTTTTAAAACCATATAAAAAGGAATGCTGCTACTGTACCCGAGAAAATGAGCAATCGAAAGAAAATAAATGAAATGGAGGGAAGATATCAGAGGTGCAGTGTAATTTAACGGCAAAGATGATTGCCGCATATATTTTTGGGTGGAGTTTCGGGTGAAGTTATATTGTTGAATAAAAAGTATATGAGATTTCATAAGCTGTGGGTTTAAATGTTAGCTTTTCCTTGTATGTAGGAATTCACTAATTTTTTGTTAGAAAGAACAAAATTTTTGATCGTTTATATGATCCTTTTCTTAATATTAAAATTAAATAAAGCATGAGACCATTTAACTTGCTGCATATAACTTTGGATATTATTTTATATAGCACATTACAATAGACCATAGGTCTATAGTCTGATATTTCAAAAGGTTTTTCATTCTTTGGGAATAAAGTTATAAATGTGTGATTTAAATCATTTGGAATATCGGTTGTAAAATAAACATAGTTAATAGATAAGGTTAACTCATCATTAAGAAGTTGCCAATGCAGTTAGAAGAATTTGGAAGAAAAGCAATCGGGTCCTGGTAATTTTTCTTCTTTAATTGAGAAGGCTGCATCCTTTAATTCCTTCATTGTAACATGTGTAACTAGTAATCCTTTCCCAAATCATTGCAGTTAATTTCCTCAAACTGATGAATATATTGGTGGTCCCCATTGTACAGATCATAAAAATACTGAAATGCTTCAGCCTGAACATGCATAGTATCAAAAATCAGTTGTCCTAAATAATGCTTTGATGTTATTTCTGCATTTTCTCATCGACATTTTTGCACAAAAAAATCTTGAGTTTGATTGCAAAACAACTCTCTTGCTGCTACTTTGACATCATCATCGGGTATCTCTGAGTGCTACTTAGATTCGAAAAGCGCAAGTAAAAGTGTACATAAAAGGAAGGAAAGAGATGGAGAAGAACTTGATTCATATAAAGAGGTTGCTAATATATTTTTATATTAAGCTTAGGATGGTTTGTTATATTATTATTATTCAAAAATAACAATTTTTGGAAAAAATATTTATTCATTGTAGGAGGCAGGATATGAATCAAGTGAGCCTGATAAAATATGTGGGAGACACACTCGTAAAGCTCGTGCGGCTGAAGTTCAAAACTTGTCAGAGCGGGTAAATTTTTTTTATTGATCATATTTGCAAGGATGTTAAAATTAATGTTGCTTCTATCTCTTACTGAACTTATGATGACTTTAATTAATTTACTCAGAGAAGAAGAGATGGGATCAATGACAAGATGAAACATTTGCAAGAATTACTTCCACACTACAACAAGGTCCATTATATTTATAATACACTGGAAAAATAACCTTTATATAATAACAGTTTCATCTCCATTTATATTCTTTTTTTTGTCACCTTGCATGGACAACATATAGCAAGTGGAATCCGTATCAACATAGCCAACATTTTATGTTTATTTATTGATATTTTCGCTTTTACATAATTTTTCTGTTATACATGCTAAGAACAACTGATTCAAGACCTTCGACTTTAGTGTTAACTCCTCTTTTTGAGCGACCTAAAACTCTGCAATCTAACATTCATGACCTACCGACCTAACTTCTCTCACGACCTAACGATCTAAATACTTAAGCGACCTAACAACCTAAATACTCAAGCGACCTAACGACCTGAATACTCAAGCGACCTAACAACCTGTGGGGTGAAGTGACCTAACCATAGAACGGTCCTAACGACCTAAAGATGTACATTTCTAAGCGACCTAATGAGATAAGAAAGCAAGCGACCTAACTTAAGAAGCTAGCGACCTAAGTGGATGAACTGCTTAACGACCTAAGAATGAAGAGATCATAACGACCTAAAGGATCCCGCAACCTAGCGACTCAACTTCATACCGACCTAAGCAATGCCATGATCTAGCGAGCTAAAGCGAAATGAAGCTATGTTCCATGGCGCACCCATTAGGTCGCTCACGACCTAATAAACCCTTCAAATGAGTTCAAGATCAGATGAAGTATAATCCCCTAGGTCGCCGACGACCTACGACCTACATTAGGTCGCGTGCGACCTACTAATTTGTTCAGAAGAAACCAAGTGCACCGGAGATAAGTCAGGTTACATCCCCTAGGTCGCTGCCGACCTACGACCTACCTTAGGTCGATCACGACCTAAGACTTGGTGATTAAATTCTGCCCAGAGTCTTCCCTATAAATAGGACAGCAACTCTAACAGTAAGAGGGCTTTTGGGGGCTTAACTTCTAAAGTGCCGTTACTCTGCTGAATTCTGACCTCATCCAACACATTAAGCCTTCCAAACATTCAAGACACTACAACAAGCTTCGAAAGAGAAGATCGAAGACATCCAGCATGGATTCGAAGAGCTATCTTGCATCAAAGTTCTAGCTACTTGTCTCAAGTTTGTTGTAATCAAATTGTAATCGAAGAATTGTTGTAAGGATTGTAATCGAATCAGCAATAAAGAAGATAAAGTGGACGTAGGCTTAAATTCTAACCGAAACACTATAAAATCGTTGTCTTTTTACTTTCCTGCTATTTTTTGCATATTTCTGTTCCTGTACCAACGGGTGGTGCTTTCACATAACTCGTACACACACCGGGTGTTAGCGTTCAATTTTGAGCTTTAACATTTTGGTGCTTTCACCGAGAATTGAACTCCGGAATTTCTCACCATTGCTCCGCAAAAGTTTGTTGAAAGAATCTCTCTAAAGACCAGAAGTTTATCTGAAATCATGGCTCCTGGAAGAAACAGTAGATCTACCAGATCCGGAAATGCTCATGAGGGAACCTCCGCTTCCCCAACAGCAAACTAAGAAACTCCTACCGTTGGAGTCACAAGGGCTGAATTAGACGACGTAGTGTCGGGATTATACCAACAAATGGAAACTCATAATGCTTTGATGATGGACAGATTAAACACTCTGCTCGGGGAAAATCGACAACCAGAAAACAATGAAACAACCTTTGCCGAAGATGCTCATAATCCCCAAGAGAGAGGTATTCCTCAAAGAGCAACTGGCACCGCCAAAGCGCAACCTTTCCAAGCTGAAGGTTCAAGGCCGCCGCCAACTTTTCGCGAACATCTGCCCAGGCAAACGTCCGAAAGGGGAGATGACGTCTACCCGGCGTTGCCTCTGAACAATGAGGAGTATCTATCAGGTATGGTTCGCCGAATCATGAAAGAGAGCATGTAGAGGGAAGAAAACGAGAACGACTGGGGATTTGCTCCAAGCAAGACTCCGTTTACTGAAAGGATCCTAAAAGCAGAATTTCCAAGGAAATTTGTACCTCCTACTATCCCGGCCTATAGGGGGACAAGTGACCCAAACCAGTTTCTATACAAGTACGATTGGCATATGACCGGTGCAAGGGCATCAAATGAGATTAAATGCCGATACTTTTCAGTGTACTTGGAAGGAGTGGCTCTACTATGGTTCACAAAGCTACCAGTTCGGTCCATAGATCAATTCTCTGACTTAACTCGAAAATTCAAGGATCAGTTCAGGTTGTATGCTTCAAAAGCTAAGGATATAATGTCATTGTCCAGCCTTGAGCAAGCTTCCGGAGAATCTATCAGATCTTTCTTGAACCGTTTCAATATAGCCCTAGCCGAAATGGATAATGCAGAACCCCGTATGATCCTTACTTACCTGATGCGAGCCATCAACAAATCAAGTGAATTCGGAAGATGGTTAAAAATGAAGGAGCCAAACTCAATTGAGAAATTCTATAAAAAGGCCGACGAGTTCATGCGCTTAGAAAGCCTTTCTGCGCCAGCAGAAGTAGTGGTTGCCGAAATCCAGAATAACAGCGTCGCTTCTAATAGAAGAGAGTCTGGAGGACAGAAGAGGGAAAATGATGATGAGAAAAAGCAGGGAAATGCGAAGAAAACTCGCCACTTCGAATCTTCAAATTTCACTCCCTTGACTGATACTCTAGAGAATATTTTCTTTGCAACAAAGGATGTTGTCAAGTATCCCAAACCACCTGAGATTGGGAGAGGGGCAATGCATAATGGGAGATTCTGTTGATTTCACAATCAACCTGGCCATGACACTAACCAATGTCGCCAATTAAAGAATGTGATTGAAGAGTTTCTAAAACAGAATAAGCTGCAACAATATGTGAAGAAAAACAGAGTCGACCCGACCTCATCCACTCAGGGGCAACGACTTCCTACTCATCAATACGGCTCAAAAGACAAGGCTGAAGCACAGGAATCTGAGAGGCTTGTCATTAATGTTGTCATAGGGGGTCCTCACCAAGCGTCTGACCACACTCCATTCTGAGTGGCATATGGATCAGAAATAATGATTCCAGCGGAAATGGAAGTTCGATCCCGAGATTCTGGAACAACAATCACTCGCATCCAATTTTTACTTAATAGCTTTGCTTAAGTTTGTAAAATGATGTCGAATGTATAACTCTTGTATTGTAAACCACTGAGAAATCAATGTAAATCAATAATAAAGAACTATAAATTTTGTATTCTCTAATGCTATAAAATGCCTGTCTCATTTCGATATGCAAGTATCTTTAAAATATTGCTAAAATGTCGATTTAACATTGCAGGCTATCAAAGCAAAGCTTACCTATTCAACACAGCACGAAGCCAAGTGATTCCTATAAATCACTCAACAAATAAATGCCAAGCCACAAAAGTTCCAAAAAGTCAACTCCTACAAGAGAAGTGCTATTCAAACAGTTAGTGATTCCACCAAAGCAGGCATCTTCTTAACGAGAAGATTCCAGACCCTGGCTAACCAATCATGATCGTTTGTGCAAACGAACATTCGGTAAAACAGCTTGCGTTTGCCCCGTGGATTCACCCAACAATAATGTGCACTTCTCTGGCAAAAAGCAAACAACTTGCAAAAGGAACAAAAGGATGGGACATGCATTTGAAGTGATAACGAGGAATCGCTAGGAAGCAGATGGTGGAAGGACACAAGCAACAGTGCTACTCTTCGGAGTCCAAATGCTACTCCTTAGAGTCCTCGTGCTACTCTTCGGAGTCCAACTACTACTCTTTGGAGTCCAAATGCTACTCCTCCGAGTTCACGTGCTACTCTTCTGAGTCCATGCTACTCCTTAGAGTCCTCGTGCTACTCTTCGAAGTCCAACTGCTACTCTTCGGAGTCCAAATGCTACTCCTCCGAGTTCACGTGCTACTCTTCTGAGTCCATGCTACTCCTTAGAGTCCTCGTGCTACTCTTCGGAGTCCAATGCTACTCTTCGGAGTCCTAGTGCTACTCCTCCGAGTTCACGTGCTACTCTTCTGAGTCCATGCTACTCCTTAGAGTCCTCGTGCTACTCTTCGGAGTCCAACTGCTACTCTTCGGAGTCCAACTACTACTCTTCGGAGTCCAAATGCTACTCCTCCGAGTTCACGTGCTACTCTTTGGAGTCCATGCTACTCCTTAGAGTCCTCGTGCTACTCTTCGGAGTCCAACTGCTACTCTTCGGAGTCAAAATGCTACTCCTCCGAGTTCACGTGCTACTCTTCGGAGTCCATGATACTCCTTAGAGTCCTCGTGCTACTCTTCGGAGTCCAACTGCTACTCTTTGGAGTCCAAATGCTACTCCTCCGAGTTCACATGCTACTCTTCTGAGTCCATGCTACTCCTTAGAGTCCTCGTGCTACTCTTCGGAGACCAACTGCTACTCTTCGGAGTCCAAATGCTACTCCTCCGAGTTCACGTGCTACTCTTCTGAGTCCATGCTACTCCTTAGAGTCCTCGTGCTACTCTTCGGAGTCCAACTGCTACTCTTCGGAGTCCAAATGCTGCTCCTCTGAGTTCACGTGCTACTCTTTGGAGTCCATGCTACTCCTCAGAGTCCTCGTGCTAATCTTCGAGATCCAACTGCTACTCCTCAGAGTCCAAACGCACCTCTTCGTAGGCAAAAACTACTTCGGAGGCACACTTCATCAAGTTGAAGTGCCAAACCAAAGCCCTCTAACGAGGCGCAAGCCCTCTTCAGAGGCACAACTCTTCGGAGGAGCCCTCTCCCGAGGCATAACAAAAAGCCCTTCCCAAAGGCATATCAAACAAGCCCTCTTCAGAGGCACATTTTTACTCTCAACAGTGAAGTGCTAGACAAAGCCCTCTAACGGGGCACGTCCAATAGATCAAAACAATTCTTCAGAAGCTCGCTTCACTGCATAGGGGAATCCACTTTTCAACAAATAAAAGTGATCATCCCCGAAAGTAGAAGTGTTCTTTAAGAAGAAAGAGAAAGAAAAACTTATCCGATACAAAGCGTATTCTATTAAAAGCAGAATGATATTTCCTCAAAATGGAAGAATTATTCTCTAAAATAAGAGTACAAGTCTTTTTAGAATATTGCAGTAAGCCATGGTATGGGGGCAGATAGCTATATTAATAAAAACAACGCTCAAACATCATACCACGAGCTCACTGCAATATCGTATAAAGTAAATAAAGAAACTTGTGCAAAAACAAGGAATAAATGCGTTCACACATATACTAACAAGAAATTGTATAAACAAAAAGAACCATTTTACTCCATACTATGAATTTTTTGTGCATATGCAGGTTTCAATAAGCGGAGGCCGGTATCCGCACAATCTCCGGTCAATACATGCAAAAAGCAAAAAGCAAAACAAGAAGCCTAAAGTCCAGCTTATGATTCCTTCTTCCCGCCACCCTTAGAGCTCTTTCCCAGCTTGATAACTAGTTTTGGAAGCCATTGTGGACGGGTCGGGGAAGAAGGAGAACGAGGCGCAACTGGATCTTCTTCAACTTTTTCTTCATCAGCTGAAGTGCATTTCTTCTTCTTCTTTGAAATTGCATGCTTCCCCTTCTTCTTTGAAGAAGACTCACTGCCAGGAGAAATTAGCTCAGATAGCTTCGTATCATCATCATGAGTTTGCTCCAGAGTCTTTTCACCTTCTTCAAGTTCCCCAACCTTCTGCTCTTGCGAAGCAAGTGGATCGTGCAAGCCTTGAAGGGCCCCTATTTGCTCTTCCTGCGATCCCGGCTGAGAAGCAGGAGTAATCTGAAGGGATGGAGGAGGAACAGCTGGAAGGGGAGAAGTTTGCGCAGCATTCAGTGTTTCCGCTACAGAAGAAAAGAAGTTAAAATCAGTATTCTCCGAAAAGAGAGAAGATATTGGAGCATCAGGACTTAAGTAACAAGCGATAAATTCATCGAGCTCAGTTGAACCGAACGAATCGAATGAGTAATCTACTTGAGCTAGATCAGACTTGGAGTTACCTGGAGAAGTTGGTTTAATCACATTGATTTCAAATTGTTCAGCTTCAATGTAGTCCTGAGTCTTCTCCTCGTCTTGAACAGTGGGAGGCTCAGTAGCTGTGGTCTTGACTTCGGCTTTTGAAGGAGGTGGAGAATAGGAACTAGAGCCAATGGTATCAGGGTCGACCAGAGCCAGAGGACGAGCGGGGTCAGTTGAAGTCGCTTTCTCTAAACGCTCTCCTCCTGCTGCTTCGGCTCGCTCCCTAGCAAGCTGCTCTTTTCCCCTGGCAAGGGCGGTGCGTGCTTCATCATCCAGATAAGTCGCCTCAAGATCCGCTTCTGCATAGCCAGCACCCCCGAACATGTCAATTATCGCTTCCCACACTTCAGCCAAAGTAATTTCATATGTCGGTCCCAGAAACGAGAGACTCCGGCGCCCCAAGACGCTATGGATATAAAAGTCAAATAAAGTAGAGCTGATTTTTGCCTTCGTCGCCTCGTGCGACTGCTCAGCCGCTTCTTTTTCGGCTATGGCTGCAACTTGGCCGGCAACTGCCTCATCCCGCTCTTTTTCAACTTTAGAAAGTCGAGCTTTTAGCGCTGCAATCTCCAGGTCTTGGGAGTTAACTTTTTCCCGCAGCTGAGCAGTATCCTTGCGATATTTTTCAATTACATGCTGCTCTGCCTCAAGTTTCGTCTAAGCGTCTCTCTGAGCAGCATGTGCATCTCACACTTGTTTTTGGAAGACCTCTTCTTTTTGAGAATGCGAAGCAGAAGAAGTGACAAGCTCTTCCTTGAGTTTCTTCACTTCAGACTCAAGTCTCGTGTAATCATCAGTGATGCTTGTCATTTCTATATCATGCTGCTTACAAATTTTATCCCACTCCGACTTGTCATTCTCCATAGTCAACATAGCTTCGAGGTTCATGCGATTAACTCTTTGGAGTTCGTCGACAAGTTTCTACCAGCTAGACATCCTCTCGATATCGAGTTTGACAGCATCAAGGTTTCTTAACATAGCTTGCTTATCAATCGGTACCAAGTCTAAGTCGAAACGCACTCCCTTTAAACACCAATTTGGGAAACGGTTTTGAAGTGTGGGTGGAGCATCTTTTACTTGATACTAAGGCATGTTGATAATTGTCTGAATGTCAGCCTTCTCAAGAGCAGGAGAACCGGAGGGGATGTCAAGGGAAACAGAAGCAGCAGTCTTTTCAGAAATTGCAAACGCATCCTTTTCGCTAAGCTTGGTCCATTTTCTCGAATCTTCAGCAACGTGACCTTTCCCTTTAATGTCATAAGACTTCCTTTTATGAGAGTCGTCATCTCTCTGGGATGAATCATGTCGTTCATCTCCTCTCCTGTGGCGCTCCTCATAGTCTCGCCTTTCACGAGTTTTTCTAGCGGCTCTTTCTTCATCGGATTCCCTATGGATAGGGAGATAGCGCCTGTAATCATAAGTTTCGCGGCTTCTATGGCGCTGGAAATTGTCGTAATACGAGCCACTTCGCCCCCATCGGAGAATCTGAAAATGAAAAAGAGACAAGTCTTAAAAATCTTCAAAGAAAAGAAGCTGAGTGCATTTAATCGTAAAAAATCCTAAGTGTGTGTGATGTGCAAGCTACACGCATCAAGCTACAAACCACTCTTTGGTTGAGGAGTTATAGCAGATTATGGAGTAGAAGTCAACTTTTGAGCTGACGAAATTTGCTGCAAGGCAGATGTCACTTCGGCTGCTGGAGATGTGACTTTCGTTGTATCATCTTTGAAAAGTTCGCATGAAGTCACCATTAGGTCACTTAGCTCGCCAAAAATATCTTCCCCGTCGTGCTGGGAGGAACTCTCTTTTTCACCAATGTTCCGGGCTGAACTTTCTTTTTTAGCTTCTTCATCGGCTGCTTTCTCAGGGCATTGAGGAAGTTCCTCCTCTTCGATAACCGGAGAGAGTGTAAACTTGCTAGATGAACCCGCAACATCGGCAAAGGTGGAACACTTCACCAGTGCAGCCTCTATAGTAGGTTCCGTCGGAGCAATCTCTTCTGCTGAAACTGGGGCATCCGATGTCTCTGCTTGAGAATCAAAAAATTCATGAATCTGAGTAGATCGGGAGGAGTGAAGAAGTCCGAACTGCTGTAAAAACTCATCTTTCAACAAAAATTGAACGCTCCTCTCCTCAACTGGCACGGCCATGAGCCTCTCAAAAGTTGGTTTGTGACCAGGATCCCTAGAAGGAGGAGGAAGCGCTGAAAAGTAAAGGGCGAAGTTAACACTTGACAACTCGGGCTCCGAAAAGTTCAGAAAGCATAAGGAACAAAAATAAATGATCTTACTTCCTACTCTCCAGATAGCGTAGAATCCCAGGGGACAGCGAACGAAGAAAAACTGACTCAGAAACCCGTGAGCACTCTCGGGAAGACTAATGATCAGTTTGCGGTTTCTAGCACTTCTCACGAGCATGATGGAGGGATGGTCTTTATTCTTGGCAAATGTGCACAAGTAACAAACTTCATCAAAACTCGGAAGACGATCCAACGTCCTCCTAAATAACACACATAACCCCATCAGAATGGCATAGCCATTGGGGTGTAGCTAGAAAGGGGGAGATAGCCAGTCAGAGAAGAAGTTGCTGAAGAAAGTCGTTGAAAGGAGGGATAGCTCCACTCATGCACATTTGACGATTAACTGCGACGAAACCAGAAGGTGGTATATCAGCAGTGTCGCTTTTCTCAGGAAGTATGGCATCTGTTTCAGCAATCCCAAACTGAGTGCACAGTTGGCGGAAAACTTTATATGATAGTGTGGTTGAGATTCTTTCTGGAGGTTTAGTTAACGGGGCAGGAATAGGAATGGCCTCTCCAGCTTGAACTATTACCTCTTCTTGTTGAGAAGTCATTCTACACAATCAACTGGATATTCAAATATGAAGGTGCACGTTTCCTAAAAAGTGTGAACTGTTGTACAGAACTAACAAAAACAGAAAGAAAACATAACTGGAATTAAACTAGTTGACAATTGGTCGATTACAAGATTTCAGGACTTGTTAATTTAAAACTCAAGTGCAGTGTTAATGCAAACGAATCAGCTTTAGTTGACTATTTTAGTTTTGCTTTAATACTTCACTTGAATTGGTTGGTTTACAGCATTTCGTTCACACAGTTCATTTAAGTTGATTATTCTTTATCGACTAATCTATCATTCGATGTGGGTAGTCAATGGCAGTATATTCGTCCCAGTTTTCTGCAAATATTATGTTTAACAGGTTATTAGCATTAGAGATAATCTGTAAAGAAGTCCAAACAGTTCAAGTCTTAGGTCGTCCAACAACCTAGCATAGGTCGGAAACTCCTTAGGTCGCGCTGTGCAAGCCAAAAGGTTCAAGGCAATGCAAATTTCTCCAAGTCCTAACTCGTCCGTGATCTAAAGCCTATGCCGCGTAAAGATTAAGTCGTTGATATGTTAGGTCGCTCATATGTCTCAATGCGGTTAGCTCGCAAGAAGGTTAGGTTGTGCAAGTCATGTCCAAGCTGCTAAGTCATAGGTCGTTCAATGTTTAGCGCGACCTAAAAGTTCTCTTATGTCATTCAGCTTTCCTTAGGTCGCAAGGGTTCTTAGGTCGCGAGTTATGTTATGTCGGTCGAGTTCACTAAATCGCTAACTTCTTCTCCATGCAATAACTCACAAAACCCGTTAACCCGTTATCGCCAATACAACAAAATCCATCATCCCCTTCGTAAAATTCATCATCTTTTCATATCATTAAATCATTCGAAGACTGATTCAAGACATCTCCGATCTATCATAGACCCAACTCACTGCTGTGCGTTCGTGAATCACAACAACAACAATTGCTAATAACAATCAAAAGTCGATCACAACACGACTCAAAGTGAAGCACGGCGTACAAAATTGGTTTGGGGTTCGGAGATTAGAATTTGTGGTTCAATGGTGATTGTGGGATGGATAAAGATCGAGTATACTTACGTAATACGATAACGAGGATGGATCGCTAAATGATTAAATCAAATTCGCCTTTGAAATCACAGAATTCTGTTAATGGCAGAGCGGGAAAATCAGAGCAGTTAAGTGAGGAAGGGGTAGCGACCTAACAAATTTATATGGGGCTGAGAGAAGAAGGCGAATAGGCAAGCGAGTTAGCACAGTTTTAGGTCGCTAACGACCTAGCAGAGTTAGATCGAAGCACACGACCTACGACATAGGCCCGTACTTCGAGGGGCAAATGTTAACTCCTCTTTTTGAGTGACCTAAAACTCTGCAATCTAACATTCATGACCTAGCGACCTAACTTCTCTCACGACCTAACGACCAAAATACTCAAGCGACCTAACGACCTAAATACTCAAGCGACCTAACGACCTAAATACTCAAGCGACCTAACGACCTATGGGGTGAAGCGACCTAACCATAGAACGTTCCTACCGACCTAAAGATGTACATTGCTAAGCGACCTAATGAGATAAGCAAGCGAGCGACCTAACTTAAGAAGCTAGCGACCTAAGTGGATGAACTGCTTAACGACCTAAGAATGAAGAGATCATAACGACCTAAAGGATCCCGCAACCTAGCGACTCAACTTCATACCGACCTAAGCAATGCCACGATCTAGCGAGCTAAAGCGAAATGAAGCTATGTTCCATGGCGCACCCATTAGGTCGCTCACGACCTAATAACCCCTTCAGATGAGTTCAAGATTAGATGAAGTATAATCCCCTAGGTCGCCGACGACCTACGACCTACATTAGGTCGCGTGCGACCTACTAATTCATTCAGAAGAAACCAAGTGCACTGGAGATAAGTCAGGTTACATCCCCTAGGTCGCTGCCGACTTACGACCTACCTTAGGTCGATCACGACCTAAGACTTGGTGATTAAATTCTGCCCAGAATCTTCCCTATAAATAGGACAGCAACTCCAACAGTAAGAGGGCTTTTGGGAGCTGAACTTCTGAAGTGCCGTTACTCTGTTGAATTCTGACCTCATCCAACACATTAAGCCTTCCAAACATTCAAGACACTACAACAAGCTTCGAAAGAGAAGATCGAAGACATCCAGCATGGATTCAAAGAGCTATCTTGCATCAAAGTTCTATCTACTTGTCTCAAGTTTGTTGTAATCAAATTATAATCGAAGAATTGGTGTAAGGATTGTAATCGAATCAGCAATAAAGAAGATAAAGTGGACGTAGGCTTAATTTCTAACCGAACCACTATAACATCGTTGTCTCTTTACTTTCCTGCTATTTTCTGCATATTTCTGTTCCCATACCAACGGGTGGTGCTTTCACATAACTCGTACACACACCGGGTGTTAGCGTTCAATTTTCAGCGTTAACATTTAGTCACCCAATGATACATCTGAAGCATGTGTAGAGTTTTCAGTGCATATTCCTTCGAAGTTTACATTTTTAAGTTTGGCTCTTAGAGATTTCAAAGTTGCCTTATCTCTATAACTAGTTTGGATGCATTAATCATCGGATCATATTTATGTATAGCCATGAGTACAACCAAACTAAATAGCATCCTGAAAGTGACATAAACTGAAACATAGTTTATGTTAACTTGGGTTCGTGTGGATTTATGTTATTAGAGCATGCGTTAGTATGCTAAGTGAGTGAAGAGAGTGTAGTTCATGTGCGCATATGTAAATATATAAAGAGGTCAAGAAAAATAATACAATTCAGGTTGTTTTTTCTGTATAATACATGCAAAGCTTATATCCACTATAGTAATTTATATGTAAGTTTTGAGAGTGACTTCTTGTTTTATGTGCCAAGTATGCTGGCACATTATTTTTGCATTATGGTTTGCTTCTGGTGTGAGTGGCTGTGTGTGTATATATGTGTGTGTGAGAGTTGTGTGGTTATTAGTTTTATATGAACAGTAGATCAAGTGAGTGCATGTGTGAGTAGTGAACGATATACGTATGTAGCCATGAACTTTGTGGGTACTTTGCCCGGGTATGAATGGATGCGTTTGGGAAATCTTGGGTACTTGCGTACTTGCGTGTAACATTGCAGGTGTGAGTAGGTGTGTATAAATATATATCAGTTTATATATTTGTTTGTAGAGATGCTAATATATATAACCCGTTTGGTTTTATTTTTGCACTACCCTCCTGCTGAGTTAGTTTTGGACCTGCTTATTTTTGCATAACTTTATTCATTAACTTGGAAGTGTTGCAGAAAGGTGTCATTAATTAATACTTTGTATATACGTATGGCTACCCCATTTTATCTTCATGTAGTTTTATTAATATGTATTTTGCAAGCCAAGTGCTGATGTAGTTTGGTTAACATGTATTTTGCATACTAAGTTTGAGAATTCATAAATACAAAAAAAATTAGAACCTGAGTTATAACTCAGTCTTTAACCTTTTGATTTTGAAGGTATAAGTTTTTATCGAGTGTTTATATTAAATGCAGGAACTTGAAGAAGGATGCTTTTGATTGTTGTATTGGACGTTGAAGAATATTCAAAACCATTAGAGTTTGGAGTGGATGATCAGGAATGGTTAGGTTAACCGTAAGTTAAACTTTTAAGTGTATTTTGAATTTTTTTTTGAAGCTTATGTTGTAATAATATCTGAATATATGACATTGTGGTATTTTAGATATGTAAATAATTGTTTATGATATATTATACTACATTTGCAGAGCGTTTAAACTTTGCATTGAATATGTATGATGAATTATTTGTGATATGGAAACCATTATTTGCAGTGTGTTTATATTTAAACTTTGCGTTTAAGTTTTTGTATATATATATATGTGTGTGTGTGTGTGTGTGTGTTACTAAATAATCATTTTCCAACACTTATAAGCGTTACCGTGTATTTCTATACCAACACATATAAGTGTTATCGTATATTTCGTTACCAACATTTATAAGCGTTACCGTATATTTCTGTACCAACACTTATAAGCGTAACCGTATATTTCGTTACCAACACTTATAAGTGTTACCATATATTTAGGTACCAACACTTATAAGCGTTACTGTATATTTCGTTAACAATACTTATAAGCGTCACCGTATATTTAGGTACCAACACTTATAAGTGTTAGTAATACGTATGTGTAACGACCCGACTTTCCAGACCCGGAAAATCGAACCATTTTAGTTAAGAAGAAGAGGTAGAAGAAGAAAAATAGAAAAACAACATCAGAATCTAACCATCGCAGCGGAATAAAATATAATATATATCAACAGATCTTTACACAAATCAAAAACTATATCTGTTTATACCATTCATCATCAGAATACATCATCAGAGTACATCAACATCCATAACATACAACTGAATACACAGCGGAAAAATAATAGCAAGTACGGGAGTACGTATCGACATCCAGCTCGTCTCCTGAGCTCCACAGCATCATATCCTGAACCTGTTTATCTCGGTCTGACCCGAGCATCATGTAAAACAATACCCGAGTCAGTCTGGAAAACCAGCGTGAGAAAATCACACTCAAATTGATTATTAAAGTTTCAAAATCCTTTGAAAACAAAAGCATCTCGTAAGACCACGCCACAAATAAACATGTCGGGTTTTTACCTTACGATAGCTAAAACACTTTATATCAAAATCCTCTGATATTATAATAGTGTCTACAGAAAGTAAAATAGAATCTAGCTGAAATGCTTGCATCTCACATTTCAACAATAGTTGGGCACAATCAAAACCGTACAGGCACGTAGGGAGAATGGATTTCCAACGAATGACTAGGCACTGGGGTACCACCTGACACAGTACGGGGCCTAGATCACAGTACCGAGGAGTACGCCCGCTCCCCTGCAACACAAGGCCGGAATCATCCCTTACTGGATAATTCCAAATAAAATCACCCCACGGTTGGGATCAGCAACCGCACCACTAAGCCGAAATAAAGGGACATCTAGACAGGGATGACCTTACTCTCAAGTGGGGGCTACCCACGAAGCCTTGCTGCATAACCCCTGATTTTCAGTCATTCCCGGTTGATGAGGCTTGAGGATAAACGATACCTTTATAGCACATATCCCTTAGAATGCCCATCGTCCACCTGACGATGTCACGAAAGCATTCGTCCATACAAGTCCGTCCCGGGTTCGAACGGAACCGAAGGCACTATTCCTACTACATCCATTTTGGAAATATCCTCAGGATTAGTAGCGACTAGCCCTTGCACTTCACTGCTCCATCTTCGACTCTGAACACGTTACACGAAACGTACAAACCGAATCGAAGTGGTATTCGAGTCTCCAGACCTAGAATCCCGGTATACGGAAACTCGATCCCGGTCTCTCCGAAACGATCAGCGCATTTGGCCAATATTGATAGTCGGTTATTTAACTATCAATTAACATCCACAAGCAACCATCACACAATAAATAATTTCCCACATTATTTATTTGCCCAAATATCTTTCCAAGATATATGTCCAAATTTTCAAAGCTCATTTGAAAACAATTTCAAACAGTTTCCGCTTACGGAATACATTTCCCAAATAATTATTTCCACTGAATCACCAAGTACAAAATACTTTTAGATTTTAAAATAATTTTAAAACACTTTACTATAAATATACTTTATAATATTGAAATTTAAAAACTACTTTAATATTTTAACAAAATATATTTTAAGAATATTTAAAATAAAACCACTTTATAAATATAAGCTAACTTCCTCTTTAAAACATAATACCAAATTACTTTTATATAATTACTACAATAATAGATTTTTGAAAATACTTACTTTGGAAATTAACCTTTAGAAATAATCAATTTCCTAAAACATGCATTTTTGAACAAATTAGAACTTTTAACTTATATTAAAAATTGCTTTGAAAAAACGTACTTGGTAATCCAAGGAAATACACTTCTCATTTCCATCTTTTAAAAATAAACCAACATTTATTTTTAAACCAATCCATATTCTTTTATAAATTCCCACCTTGAATTTATATTTCAAATATCCTCTGATATTCCATTTCACTTTATAAACCCAGTTTATATCTCCAAAATCTCATTTCTCTTTTAAAAATCCAAGTTTTTAAACACTTAAATCAATTTCCAATTGATTTCCATTTTACTTTACTTTGAAATAAATTTCCCTATTTACTTCAATTATTTCAAATACATTAACTTTCACATTTTATTTCTTATTATGAGTTGAAACCTTTTTAACTAGAATACCAATTCGGATTCCCAAACTTCTTCAATTAATATTTTAATTAAATTAAATCTTTAAATTTCAATAAAATTAATTCTTTTATATTTTTAAATAATATCACTTTAGTTAAAGATTTATTTCTTCCCTGTTAAATTCAAAATCCTCCTTTCCCATATTTGTTCGAATTTAGAAATTTCTTTATTTCTTTTACAATTCCTTATTTAATTTATACGAATTCACTAGAATTATTTAACTTGAATTTTACTCTTTTATTTCTTTCCAAAAATAAAATCCAATTGCTTTTGATAACTCATTATACTGGGAAATTCAATCCAACCAGATTATCAAATATAAATCATCACAGGATATCAACAATCATATCACAGAATATTTAAACAAAATTAAATATTTTGAGGAATCCAGTTGGATCCCTCCAACCTGTTTCCCTGCATCCACAGACGTTAGCACAATACCAATTCCACTTCAAGGTGGAATATCGCGGTATATGGGTTTATAAAATATCATCCGCTATTATGCGGCGCATAGGGTCTCATCCGCTATATAAATGCGGGAATATCAACAACTCAAATATATACATATGCCAATATGTATATATTGCTATATACTACTATATACCATATCAATCAAATCAATCAATTCAATCATTCATCAATATTTAAATTTAACCAATTAAATTTAAATTATAATTTAACTGAGTGAGATTAACTCACCTTTGCTTTTTAATTTGTAATCCATTTCCATTTCAGCCATTTCTCCACGATTTTGACCTTGTATAAACAATTTATACAATTTATTAATATTTTGAACTAATCAAACAATTTATTTTCCCTTTTATAATTTAGTTAATTAAGAATTTTATTCAAACTAATTTTCCTTTTATAAATTATTCCCAATGCTAAAATAAAAGAATAGGCTAACTTAAATAAGTTAACCTCCTACATATTTATATAACTTCAAAGCCTAAACTTTCTTTTACATTAATTCTTCAACATTTTAAAGTCTCTGTACGTTACCAAAATCTTATATACATATATACATACTCTATCTTAATAAAATTTCTCTCAAGCCTATATATATAAAATCAAAAACGAATGGTTTTTTTTTATACCTTACTATAAAAATATATTTTAAATCTCAACAGTTCACTGATGTATTATATATATTTTCAAATTTATATATCAAGACCGTAGATTTTCCTTTTCTGTTATTTGCCTACTTCAGCATTCTAAAACAAGTTGATTAACTAATAAAATTAAACATATAACAAATTACAGGAAGGGATAAAACAATACCCTAACGAATACCTGCTACCGTACGACGTCGATCACCACACATCGATGACCCACTCCGCAGCCCTTACCCACTACGAGATCGACTCCATACCCAAAGTCCACGTCGATGGTCGAACAAAACAGACCCGAAGCCCTAG
Source organism: Allium fistulosum (assembly GCA_030737815.1). Lineage (NCBI taxonomy): Eukaryota > Viridiplantae > Streptophyta > Magnoliopsida > Asparagales > Amaryllidaceae > Allium > Allium fistulosum. Next base: position 352,331,922 of record CM060907.1, read on the forward strand.
ATCCCAATTCACTCGACTTCACTGTCGATTTCTCCAAACCCACGCAATCGCGATGACAGCCACGGCCCTAGCCTCGTCGAACCACCGGCCTCGCGAGCTTTCCCCCCGACACCTCAACGCGATCGACCCCCTTCGCGAGTGCACCGACCTCGTTTCCTGCCATTGACGAACGATCGAGCTGCCCCATCCTCTTCCGATCGAAGTTCGATCTCGAGTAACAGAGGAGAAGGAAAAGAATTGTTTGGTTTTGAATTTTGAACTGAACTAGAGAGGAAAGAAGAAAGGCTCGCGTCCAGGATTCCTTCCGCCACTTTTCTTTAGACGCGATATCCCACTTTCTTTTTTTTTTCTTTTGCCTGGAAATGGAAGGAGGTGTTTATTTCTTCCTTAAGTTTTTGAAAAGCTCGGCCATGATTTAAGTAAAGGAGAGGGGACATGATTTGAACCGATGGAGAGAGCAGCGTGATAATAGGCGTAATCCCAGGCGTGATTTAAGGATGCTGATATTGACCAATTTAAATTTAAATTCAAATTGGATTCATTTTAAAATTTCAACGCGTTTATACGTCGTACGCTCACACGGCAACTCCAAACACTACAAAATTTGAAATCCGGTAATAAGTCAATATTACGGACCCAATGGAACTGGTTTCGTCGAATTCCGAGACTGTGCCTCGGAAGGCTATTTTTAAATTCAATTTAAACAATATATTTTTAAAACTGAACAAATTACTTTCGAATTCAATTTTAAAAGTTCTATTATCTTCAGTATTATCATTACGAATTTTACGAGCTTTCAAAATATTTTTAATTAGCTTAGAATACCAGATTTACTATTTTATCCAACTTCAAATAAATTTAATTTAATTATTAAATTACTCAATAAACAACGATATTTGAAATTTAAGTTTATAATTAATCTCTGAATATTTAAAATTAATTAAATATCCCAATTTCAAATGCTCAAAAATTCCGGGTCGTCACATTCCTCCCCCTTAAAAGAATTTCGTCCCCGAAATTACTAGTTAGGAAGAATGATTCAATCCCCGTTAACTATTTCCCAAATTCAAATAGTTTTAACAATACCCAAACAATCTTCTATTAATGATACTCTAATCATCTCTTAACTTCCCAAACTTATTCATAAGTTCAACCATACCACCTACTTATCCATACAAATTTAAATTTGAATTCAAATTTTGAATTATCAAAATTTTCCAAAATTTTTCTAACTCCCTAAATTTCCGAAAAATTTCGCCAGCGTCTCCTTTGCGCGGCTAGCTCGGTACTACTACAAAATGGCTCTACGGCCTCCCAATCTCAAAAAGAAAACAAAAAGCCAAGTGGCTGGATCAAAAACCCAATCAAATTTCATATAGAAATTCAAATACATACCTTTTGTCGGGCCATTAAATTTTATCTTCTAAAATCAAAAATCCCAATTTATCCATTGCTTTTATACACCTGTATACCCTTCTAAGCAATAATATTCAATCACGATCCCAAAGTCATTTTATACTTTTCTTTCCAAATTTTCAACATTTGTTTTACTTAAGCCCGTACGATGCACATATATCATCCCTATGCAATATCACATTCGATCGCTCAATCGATCACACAATTTCACTTCCGAACTAGTATTGTCCACCCAACTTCCTAGTGCGGACTCAGATTTGGTTTCTTGATCAGAAACCGTCATTCTCCTTGCATAGCCACCAACTATGATAGAGAATTTCCAGAATCAATCAACAATCCATATCCAGGCTCGCCGTTGAAAATCGAGTGAAAAATCCTGATTCGGATCGATAAAATTATCTCGAAATTCTGTGTTCAACATCTGGACCAAATAGCTATGCGAATAAAATAATATACGTACATCTTACGTAATTAGCCCAATTAATTTTCAGTTATATCAATTGTGATAACCCGGATTTTTGGACATTTGTTAATTGATAATTAACTAAATTAATTAATAGAATACTGAATTATAGATTGGACAAATAAATCTGATAATAAATATTTATATTTGGATAAATATTTATTTGATCATATCTTAATATAATCACTTAGAATTTACAAATTTTTCTTTTAAATCAAATGATAATGTGTTGATATAAGAATATATATATGAGTAGAAATTAAATTAGAATTTGAACTTGAATTAGAAATTCAAAGAATAAAACATCTTGGAGAATAAATTGGATTTAATAATATATCTATATATGATTATATTTGGTATATAATCAGTTATATATCATTTTTTTTAAAGTTTTATATAGATAAATATAAGAGAAGTTTAAATAATTAAAACACTTAAGACATTTATAAATATAAAACTAAATTGGAAATATTATGAACATATATATAAAACATATTTATACATGAAAATACAAATGTAAGCCAAAGATTTATCTAAATACAAGTGTAAATTAATTATAGCATGCTAATGACACTTGTAAGCCAATTGAACAAGTGTAATTTATTTTCTTTTTATTTTAAATTAAGCTAAGTTATATAACATATTTCTATCCCTCTCTTTCATTTTTTTTTCTCATTTATCTTCATTATCAAAAGAAAGAAAAAAATAGTCTGTAACTTAAAACTTGAGGAGAAAAAAACAAATCAAACCTACAACTATTTCCAATCTGAAGCAAGCAAAGAATCAGTTCAAATCATCAAGCAAGGTTAATTCAATAACTCAGTAAGTAAATCAAGATCAAGAAGCAAAACAAAATTGCCAGTTTCAAAAAGCAGTTTCAGGATTTCAAGCTTGGCTCTGTTATCTTTTACAGGTGAGTAAATCATCAAAAAAATCAATCTGTTGTATGATTGTGCTTGTGATCCAATTTAAGTAGTGATTGCATGTATAAATTAAAGTGCTTTGTGTGTATGTAAATATGGATTATTATGTGCATGTTGAGTAAGTATATTTAGATAAGTCTCTGTATGAATAACAGGGACATGCATGTCCAAATTAATTCAATTCCTCTCCATATATTCAAATTCAGGTTATAATCTTTAAAGTAAAGATGTGTATTTGGATGAAACATCATTTTTAAAAATATTTTCAAGAATATAAATCGAATGATTATTTTGAAAAGGGGAATAAACAGTGATGATAAATTTGAATTAGAAAACCAATCATTTAAAATATAAGTTTTGATTACATAACCTGAATCGTACTAGAAATTGTTGAATTTTGAGATTGATTTCAAGATTTGTAAGTGGGTAAGCCAAGAGATATCTTGAATGGAACGATATTGGGGGTAATGTCAATTCTCGTCGATCGGGGAAGATATAATCATCGAAGTTTTGGCTGGAGCAAGCTTGGATGTAGAGGCTCTTGGGAAAAATGGGTTTAGGATTTCTGGATCACTGAGGAGGTCGAACTGCATCGATGTAGGGTTTTAGGCTGAGTTGTGGATGTGGTTGTTTGCAGGACATTCGCGGTGACATGATAGCATCGGGGTGGATCGGTGATTGGGGAAAAGAAGTAGGAGGCCAAGGCGAAGGATTAGACGAAGTTGTGGGTTTCCTGGTAGTCTCTGGTGGCGAAACGAGTCGATTCATGGTGGTTCAGTTTTGGTTCCAGGAGATGATGATCTGCTCGATTTCGATCTACGGTGGTATCATGGATTTTGGAAGGCCAGTTGGTTTGGGATGTTCGTCGTCGACGTGTCGAGGTAGGCGAGGTTGGTCAGAGACGATTTGAACTCCGGTGTACGTGCACACGTATACGCCTGTGTCTGGGTAGTTTAGTTTGGGGAAGAAGGCTGTGGCTCGGGGATTACTCGAGTTTTTCTCGCGTTTGTCTCGGGATGGAAGGTGATTCGCGTGTGACTCGGGGAGATAGCGTGTTGGATCGGGGAGGGAAACGAAGTTGTCTCGGGTTAAAGTTTTTAACAGTAAGTTTTTATTTTATTTTACTAAAAACAGATTTTATTTTTGAAGTCAAACTGTTTTAAAAAGGAAAAGATGTTGTACTTAGTTCAAGTACACATGGGTTAAACCCAAAGTAAAATGTTTAACCAGTCTTTAAATTTACAATAAAGTAAGTTTTAAATTTTTAAGTTAAATAAATTTCTTGAATTTCATTTCTTTGAAATGAATTGTTTGTATAAATAAATTGTATGATTTGTTTTAAATGTTTTAAGTTAGATCCTTAAAGTTATTTTCAAACTTAGTTTGAAATATAAAAGAAATTTATAAGGAAATGTTTTATCTTAAAACTTAATATAAGTTGATAACAATGTAATAATTAAAGAATGATTTATTAATTGAATTAGTTAATGAATAACGATTTATAAATTAACAATTAAAGTTTTCAAAATAAAAATTATTAACTTGAAACTAAGGATTGTTAATTTTATAAGTAAAGGAAAGTGAATTATATTTAAAACTTAATTAATGTTTTAATTTAGTAAAGTTAGTTGTTAAGATGCTAGATGATTTGATAATAATTACTTAATGAAATTAATGGATTATAATTACTTAGGGAGGTAATTAATGGATAATTACCGAATATAATAAATTGAATAGGTGATTTATTAATGAGAGTAATTTAGATTAAATTATCTTATATAATTAATCAAGGGATTAATTAGAAATAATTAATTAAGGAGTAATTAAATTATTTGATAAAGTAATTAAGAGTAGTTAATTTCTGGATGTTATTAATCAAGAGTGATAAATAATTAGGATAAATAATTAATTAATGAAGTAATTAAAGGTTAATTACTGTATTTGGTTAAGGATAATTAATCGTGGAATTAATTTAGGGTTAATTACTTAAATGTAATTAAAGGATAAATAGAATGATATTGGAAGCCTTTGATAAATTGTTATCCCTAATATGTGGTTCGTATTGCTATGTGATATGATACGTTTGATTTAAAACTGTGATGATGTGGCTATCTATTGATGATGAATTACTGTGACATACTGTATTTAAAGTAGAATTGTATTTCACCTGAATAATTTAAGTTAAGTTGACATTGGTTTCGAAGAGACCGGAGTCGGGTATTAGTAAATACCCGAAACCACTTCGATTCTTTATAGATCGATATGTGAAGTAAGTATTGAGCATATCAAGTAATGAACTCATAGTGAAGTAAGAGTTACCCGGGATTTAAATAAGTAAATTTGCATTGGTATTTTCATATTAGATGGTTTACTCACGCTGGTTTCCAGCCTGACCCGGGTGTTACTTTGATGTAATGCTCGGGTCAGACCGAGTATTACAGATTTCAGGTAAGGACGTTCCGGAGCTCAGGAGGCGAGCTGGATGACAGGAACGTATGGAGTATATTCCGCTGTGATATATTATAGTTGTTAGAGACATGTTAATTCTAACTGTCTAGTATATTTGTGAATGTTGTAACTCTGATGTATTAAAATGTAATTAACAAATACAGTTTTCTTTGTATAACTGATATTATTATTTGATATTGTATTTTGATCCGCTGCGAATGTGAGAATCTGTGTCTTGTTCTGTTTCTTTCTTCTATCTCTTTTCTTTTTCTTCTAACTATCTGGAATTTTCGGGTTCGAAATTTCCGGGTCGTTACATTTGGTATCAGAGCTGAAGGTTAAGCGAGAACCTTGGCTCTGTTGGGATTACTCATTAAGGATAGGGTCAATAGTACCCTAGAATGAGTTGAGTGTATATATATATATATATATATATATATATATATATATGAGAGCGTACTTGTTATTTTCTTATATAAAGGTTTTAAAATGGTTTTAAAAATAAATGGTTTTTATATAAGTTTATCTTTTGATATATATAGAAATAATTTTCTAAATATTAAATATATTAAAGAAATTGGTTGTTAAATTAATTGGAATTAAATAAGATAATGAGAATTAAGTAGTAATGGTAATACAACCAAATTAAATTGAATGAAGATAAGTTTGAAATGGATCCAAACTGGAATAAAAAAATCCAATTAGAATTGAAGATAATTTAAAATTGTGAAATTTTAAATCTAAATCAAGAAAACTTGAAATTATTTTAAAGGAATTTGTTTTAAATTAAAACCAAAGGTGGTTTAAAATTTTAAGGTATAACTTGGTGTGTAAAGGAAATAAATATGTATAAATGAGGATATACATTATATTAAAGGTGATTTGAAATAAACTCTAAGTATTGAGTTTTAAATTTTTCCTTGGAATGTGATGTGAAAACCTAAAGTGAATAAGTTTTTAAACTTAAGTGGGAAGATTTTTAATAAGAAGTTTAAAATTTGAATGGGAATTCAATTTGGGTAAAGATAAATTGAATTTAACTTAAGGAAAGTTAAATGAGTTTAGAATGAACAACTTGAATTAGAAATTTCAAGATGAAATTAAAATTTAACTTGGGAAGTTAAATGGTTGATTAAAATGGGAGTTATGAGTGATCTCAAATGGGTTTGAGATTTGGAAATTGAAAATGGATAATAAATTATAATCTGAAATTTAATTGTTTTTAAATTCTTATTTGAACTTTATAATAAGTTAAGTAAAGATAATCTTAAAATGGAATTTTGGAATTTGGATCCAGAATTAAATGGTTTAAAGATTTAAGTTGTTAAATTAAAAATTAAGGTTGATTTGATTTAAAAGTAAAGGTTAATTTGATTTAAAGGATTAAATCAACATTTAAAATTTAACTCGAATTTATATAATTCGAGATAGTTTAAAATTGAGATTTAAATTGAATTAGTTCAACTGAAATTGATTTAAATAAATGGGAATTGTGATTTAAGATGAATAAGTTTAAAATTCAAATGGAAGGTTTGAATTGAATTAATTTGAAATAAAAATTGAAGATTGAATGAGTTCAAATTCAAATGGGAAATTGGGATTAATTCACATAGAAATTGAAATGATTTGAAATTGAAGCGGATTCAATTTGAAATTAGTTTGAATAATTTGAAATTGTAATTAAAGTGAATATGTTTAAAATCAAATGGAATTTGATTTGAATTTGGAAAGGAACTAAGATTAATTCAACTTGAATTAGGATTGAATTAAATTCAATGGAAATTGAAGTATTGAGTCAATTTAAATGGAAGTAGAAATTTAAATTGAATTGATGGGGAATTGAACGGTTTGACTCTGGACTATTTTCAAAGTAAATTGTTTTAATATAAACCTATTTTTTTTCCAAACTATTTATTATACAATCTTTCTTCTTAAACCCCAAACTATCTTATACTTATTTTACAATTATTTTGGAACCATTTAACTATTTTGAAACTGTCTTATAAACTAATTATTATTTTTCAGTTACTTATATCTAATCACTATTTTAAAAACTATTTTGCAATTATCTAACTATTTTATACCTACTTAACTATTTTACAGCTATTTTACAAACTAATAACTATTTTTCAACTACTTATCTATTTTAAACTTTTTCAAGCTATTTTTAAATTAAATTGGTCAGAGTTCAAACTGTTTGTAATTAAAGTAATAACTCAATTGGAAATGGAAGCAATTGAGAATAAGTGAATGGAATTAAAGGAAATGTGAATAGAAAAGAGAATTGATTTGGCTAATAATCAATGAAGTTAAATACGTAGGATGAACGTATATTATTCTATTTGCATAGTGGTTTGATCCAGATTCGAGCACAGAATTTCGAGATAATATTATCGATCCGAGTTGGGATTTTTCGCTCGATTTTCGACGGCGAACCTGGATATGGGTTTTTGATTGGTTCTGGATATTCTCTATCATAGTTGTGACTATGCAAGGAGAATGACGGTTTCTAATCAAGAAACCAGATCTGAGTCCGCACTAGGAAGTCGGGTGGACGATACTAGTTCGGAAGAGAAATTGTGTGATCGAGTGAGCGATCAAATTGATATAGCGTACGGATGATATGTGTACATCGTACGGGGTTGAATGAAATTGGCATTAAAAATTTGTTGATAAGAAATTTGAAATGGTTTTTGAAATGAAAAGTATATTTTGTGAAATATAATAGAGTTGAATATTTCTGTGGTTAGAACTCATTTTATAGAAAAGTGATATGGTTAATAACTTTATAAAAGAGTAATCAAATTTGAATATTTGATTGGAATAAACAAAGTTATATATCTTTGTTAAATAAGATAAATCTTCCCTTGATAAATCTATTGCCAGAAGAAAAGGGTTTTAAATATTTGAAGTATAAAAGAGGTTTTATACAAGTTGAAATGATCCAAAGATTTTCAAAGTTATATATAGCTATATATATATAAAGGGTTTTATAAGAATGATTTTGGAAAAGGTTTTGGGAACCTATGGATTTCTAAAAAGGCTTTTTGATTTTTGGGAAAATCAATTGTGGATTTTGAAAAGCCTAGTTTGAGAATTATCGATTTTGATAATCGATTTTGTGTAAAGGAGATTTTGATAAATCATAAAGGGTATGATTTGAAGATACTATAAGTATATAGTATAAAGTGTTTTGAAAATAGCTCTGGGAAAAAAGGCGCTTCCTTGAAATGAACTTCTCAGGAGTGCCACTGGGTGGTACTGCCTTGAACCCCAAGGGGGGATTCTAAAGTTGATCCTGTGAGGAGTCCGGACAAAACTAGTTCCTGAGGATTATTTGTGTAGCGAAAGTCGAGGGGCTGGTGCCCACAGAGGCATTTGGGTTATGCTGTGACGACAGTTTAACTCAATGTCACTGCGATCTACTGCAGACCATAGCGAAAGTCATGTGTGCCGCTGAGAGCCAACTGTCTACGTTTGATTTTATATCGGTAGACTGTGACACTATGGTAACATAGCAAAAGTCGTGTGTGCCGCTGAGAGCCAACTGTCTACGTTTGATTTTATATCGGTAGACTGCGACCTATGTGGGAGAAGTTTCATTTTGACAGCGAAATCGTGTGTGCCGTTGAGAGCCAACAGTTACATGGACTTTTGCTGCGACGACAACGTAACCCTGGAATGTAACTGCGATCTGTTGTGGGTTCCATGGTGTAATCAGTTACATGGACTTTTGCTGCGATGGCAACGTAACCCGTGATGTAACTGTGACCATGGATGGGGGTGATGATTTCCAGAGCATTCTCACCAAAGATATTTCCTCTATTTTCAAAACTGTTTTCTATATTTTCAATAAAATTATTTTCCAAAATATTTTCACTGGGTGTTGAAAACGGGTCTGCTAAGTACTTATAGATTTTCAGTCCTAAGTCTGATCAACGTATGACCGAATTTCTGTGGGAACAAGGATGGACTTGTTAAGACATCGAGTTATAAAAAGTATTTTTATAAAACTATTTTGGTGATATTATATTAATTTTTGAAGTATTTAAAAAAAATTCTTAATTAAAGAGTTTATAGTTGAAAATGCTTAAAGAATAATTTAACTGGTAATAAGCAATTGTAATTAAAATTCTGGTTACTTTTCTTTTCGGGGACGAAAAGATTTAAAGGGGGGAGGAATGTGATAACCCGGATTTTTGGACATTTGTTAATTGATAATTAACTAAATTAATTAATAGAATACTGAATTATAGATTGGACAAATAAATCTGATAATAAATATTTATATTTGGATAAATATTTATTTGATCATATCTTAATATAATCACTTAGAATTTACAAATTTTTCTTTTAAATCAAATGATAATGTGTTGATATAAGAATATATATATATGAGTAGAAATTAAATTAGAATTTGAACTTGAATTAGAAATTCAAAGAATAAAACATCTTGGAGAATAAATTGGATTTAATAATATATCTATATATGATTATATTTGGTATATAATCAGTTATATATCATTTTTTTTAAAGTTTTATATAGATAAATATAAGAGAAGTTTAAATAATTAAAACACTTAAGACATTTATAAATATAAAACTAAATTGGAAATATTATGAACATATATATAAAACATATTTATACATGAAAATACAAATGTAAGCCAAAGATTTATCTAAATACAAATGTAAATTAATTATAGCATGCTAATGACACTTGTAAGCCAATTGAACAAGTGTAATTTATTTTCTTTTTATTTTAAATTAAGCTAAGTTATATAACATATTTCTATCCCTCTCTTTCATTTTTTTTTCTCATTTATCTTCATTATCAAAAGAAAGAAAAAAATAGTCTGTAACTTAAAACTTGAGGAGAAAAAAACAAATCAAACCTACAACTATTTCCAATCTGAAGCAAGCAAAGAATCAGTTCAAATCATCAAGCAAGGTTAATTCAATAACTCAGTAAGTAAATCAAGATCAAGAAGCAAAACAAAATTGCCAGTTTCAAAAAGCAGTTTCAGGATTTCAAGCTTGGCTCTGTTATCTTTTACAGGTGAGTAAATCATCAAAAAAATCAATCTGTTGTATGATTGTGCTTGTGATCCAATTTAAGTAGTGATTGCATGTATAAATTAAAGTGCTTTGTGTGTATGTAAATATGGATTATTATGTGCATGTTGAGTAAGTATATTTAGATAAGTCTCTGTATGAATAACAGGGACATGCATGTCCAAATTAATTCAATTCCTCTCCATATATTCAAATTCAGGTTATAATCTTTAAAGTAAAGATGTGTATTTGGATGAAACATCATTTTTAAAAATATTTTCAAGAATATAAATCGAATGATTATTTTGAAAAGGGGAATAAACAGTGATGATAAATTTGAATTAGAAAACCAATCATTTAAAATATAAGTTTTGATTACATAACCTGAATCGTACTAGAAATTGTTGAATTTTGAGATTGATTTCAAGATTTGTAAGTGGGTAAGCCAAGAGATATCTTGAATGGAACGATATTGGGGGTAATGTCAATTCTCGTCGATCGAGGAAGATATAATCATCGAAGTTTTGGCTGGAGCAAGCTTGGATGTAGAGGCTCTTGGGAAAAATGGGTTTAGGATTTCTGGATCACTGAGGAGGTCGAACTGCATCGATGTAGGGTTTTAGGCTGAGTTGTGGATGTGGTTGTTTGCAGGACATTCGCGGTGACATGATAGCATCGGGGTGGATCGGTGATTGGGGAAAAGAAGTAGGAGGCCAAGGCGAAGGATTAGACGAAGTTGTGGGTTTCCTGGTAGTCTCTGGTGGCGAAACGAGTCGATTCATGGTGGTTCAGTTTTGGTTCCAGGAGATGATGATCTGCTCGATTTCGATCTACGGTGGTATCATGGATTTTGGAAGGCCAGTTGGTTTGGGATGTTCGTCGTCGACGTGTCGAGGTAGGCGAGGTTGGTCAGAGACGATTTGAACTCCGGTGTACGTGCACACGTATACGCCTGTGTCTGGGTAGTTTAGTTTGGGGAAGAAGGCTGTGGCTCGGGGATTACTCGAGTTTTTCTCGCGTTTGTCTCGGGATGGAAGGTGATTCGCGTGTGACTCGGGGAGATAGCGTGTTGGATCGGGGAGGGAAACGAAGTTGTCTCGGGTTAAAGTTTTTAACAGTAAGTTTTTATTTTATTTTACTAAAAACAGATTTTATTTTTGAAGTCAAACTGTTTTAAAAAGGAAAAGATGTTGTACTTAGTTCAAGTACACATGGGTTAAACCCAAAGTAAAATGTTTAACCAGTCTTTAAATTTACAATAAAGTAAGTTTTAAATTTTTAAGTTAAATAAATTTCTTGAATTTCATTTCTTTGAAATGAATTGTTTGTATAAATAAATTGTATGATTTGTTTTAAATGTTTTAAGTTAGATCCTTAAAGTTATTTTCAAACTTAGTTTGAAATATAAAAGAAATTTATAAGGAAATGTTTTATCTTAAAACTTAATATAAGTTGATAACAAATGTAATAATTAAAGAATGATTTATTAATTGAATTAGTTAATGAATAACGATTTATAAATTAACAATTAAAGTTTTCAAAATAAAAATTATTAACTTGAAACTAAGGATTGTTAATTTTATAAGTAAAGGAAAGTGAATTATATTTAAAACTTAATTAATGTTTTAATTTAGTAAAGTTAGTTGTTAAGATGCTAGATGATTTGATAATAATTACTTAATGAAATTAATGGATTATAATTACTTAGGGAGGTAATTAATGGATAATTACCGAATATAATAAATTGAATAGGTGATTTATTAATGAGAGTAATTTAGATTAAATTACCTTATATAATTAATCAAGGGATTAATTAGAAATAATTAATTAAGGAGTAATTAAATTATTTGATAAAGTAATTAAGAGTAGTTAATTTCTGGATGTTATTAATCAAGAGTGATAAATAATTAGGATAAATAATTAATTAATGAAGTAATTAAAGGTTAATTACTGTATTTGGTTAAGGATAATTAATCGTGGAATTAATTTAGGGTTAATTACTTAAATGTAATTAAAGGATAAATAGAATGATATTGGAAGCCTTTGATAAATTGTTATCCCTAATATGTGGTTCGTATTGCTATGTGATATGATACGTTTGATTTAAAACTGTGATGATGTGGCTATCTATTGATGATGAATTACTGTGACATAATGTATTTAAAGTAGAATTGTATTTCACCTGAATAATTTAAGTTAAGTTGACATTGGTTTCGAAGAGACCGGAGTCGGGTATTAGTAAATACCCGAAACCACTTCGATTCTTTATAGATCGATATGTGAAGTAAGTATTGAGCATATCAAGTAATGAACTCATAGTGAAGTAAGAGTTACCCGGGATTTAAATAAGTAAATTTGCATTGGTATTTTCATATTAGATGGTTTACTCACGCTGGTTTCCAGCCTGACCCGGGTGTTACTTTGATGTAATGCTCGGGTCAGACCGAGTATTACAGATTTCAGGTAAGGACATTCCGGAGCTCAGGAGGCGAGCTGGATGACAGGAACGTATGGAGTATATTCCGCTGTGATATATTATAGTTGTTAGAGACATGTTAATTCTAACTGTCTAGTATATTTGTGAATGTTGTAACTCTGATGTATTAAAATGTAATTAACAAATACAGTTTTCTTTGTATAACTGATATTATTATTTGATATTGTATTTTGATCCGCTGCGAATGTGAGAATCTGTGTCTTGTTTTGTTTCTTTCTTCTATCTCTTTTCTTTTTCTTCTAACTATCTGGAATTTTCGGGTTCAAAATTTCCGGGTCGTTACATCAATTCTCTTTTATTCACATTCCTCTTTTTTTTTTATTGTTATCCCCTTATTCACAACTATCCCATTTCACAACTTCAGTTTTAGTCTTCATTCAACTATTCACTTAGTATATATACATTTTTTTTCCAAAATTACTAAGTATATTTCTAATACAAATTTTCTTAAAAATTTCATTCTTCAATTCTTAAGTTCAATATAAATTTTCTTATATTTATTTACTACTTCACCATTGAAGTGTATATATTCAAATCGAATTCCAATTTCAAATGAATTCCAACTTACTTCAATTTACTACTTCATTTCCAATTTAAATACTTATTCCACATTTCATTCAGATTTTCATTTCTAATAATTTTCTTAAATTCAATTCATCTCCAACTTCCAAAAATTGAATTTTATTTAGCTCGAAAACAGTCCAAGTTAATTCATTCAATAACTATTTCTCAACTTATTTAAATCACTCTTCTGTTTGAGTTCAGTTTCCATTCAACATTTACTTAAGTCAATAACTTAAGTTTATTTTCCATTTAACCAACCCTTTAAAGTTTTATTCCCATCTTTCATTTGATTCTTTTTTTTTATCAAATTCCATCCATTTATTTATTTAATATAAGTGGTTCATTCACTCAATCATTATGAATTTTATTTTCCATACTCAATTCATATTGAATTATTTTATTAATAACCAGGTCATTTCCAATTTATTTTCACTTATTTGGATTTCATTCGCAATTCAAACCATCACTATGTTAATCCAATTTCATTAACTCACAATTCAATTTCATTAACTAATTTATTATCTAATTAGTTCCTCTGCTCGTTAAAATTAAATACTTGCTTTTTAATTCCAAATATCACTTCACTTAATTATCTTAAGTTCAATTTATTTTATAATTCAAGTTTGGATTTACTTTAAAATTAAGATTGCTCATCTTAGTCGTTTCCATTTGATAATTACAATTTCAAATTATAACTCTTAATGGTTCAAAGTAATGGATTCCCATTTATGACTTACAATTTCATTTCTATTCATAAATTTTAACTTACTTACTTAAGATCTGGGACTATTCATTTAAGTCCATTTTCATCTTTACACTCAAATTCCAAATTATTACACTTAAGAACTTAAGAATGTGAATTTCTTTACACAATTATAAGCATTTTACATTACCTTTATATCCAATTCAATTCGACTTCAACTTATTTACATTTAATTCAATTCCAATTCTCAATTTTATTTAACTTATCTTAAGTTAAATTCAAATATATTTTATTCACCTTCATATACTCGAATTAAATTTTAATCCCAGGATACAAATTTTATACAAGTTTTACAATTCATTCACCTTCAAGTTCTCTAACTCTTTTATCTACCAACTTATATTACTCATTTAGTTATTTTCATCCCATAATTATAATCTCAGAATTAAACTTTCATTCCCTTCTTGTTTCAATCAACTTCATTCTATACTTTATATTGTTGATTCATTTAAATTCCCACATTTAAATTTTAAATAGAATTTCCAGAATTCAATTGCCCGGTTTTATTTCAAAACCATTTTGAATCCATAAATAACTCATACACATCTGGTATATCACATCAAATCCCAATTTCCAAAACAATCTGCTTTTACCAACCAATTTTCTCTTTGAATTTCAAAACCAACCCAGTTCACAATCATTTCCAATTTAAAACAGTTTGGTAGCAATTTCTCTTTGGAAACTCGAAAATAGACATCGATGATGCTGCAGTCATCACCGAAATTATTTTCCAGCGACCGTAAGAGAATTTAATGCTTTTATCACTTTAAAACATTTCAAACATTTTTAATTCCTAAATCCCACCATATTTCAATTCAATTTCAAAAATATTCATGAAATAATATCACCATTATTTCCCCAAAACCTTTGAAACTATTTTTAAATCCAAAGGAATTTAAACCTTTCCCAAAACTTCAAATTCAAAATCCATTCAATTTTATACCCAAACATTACTCTGGAATTCTATCACATTTTATTTCAAGTTATAAGTCACATTTACAATTTACATTTACAAATTTCATTTGTTTATGAATTTATCTCATTTGATTATAAATCACATTTGTAATTCACATTTGTATATAAAGTTTATCTCAATTTATAAATTTCATTTAGTCTATATTTCAAATTCCATTTTGTTATATAAATTTATTCTTCAACTTAGGTTATAAGTTTTCAATTTCTACTCAATAATGAGACTAACTCATTATTGTCATTTTCTAACAACCAAGCATCCAAATATATAACCATAATAATTTTCGAAAAATTTCTTTTCTTTTATATACAAAATAATTTGGGCAAAATTATTTCATTCACCCTATTTAAAACAATACTGTGTCGAACTGTTCTATTCAAGTGTTTAGAAACCCCTTCGATACAGTTGTCCAGACTGCGCCGACGAAGGTTCATATGCCACTCAATAAACCAACCAACACAATATAAAACCATTTTATATTCACTAACAAATACGCGCTCATATCTATTAGTACTCTCAAAATTCCCACCAGAGCCAAGGTTATCGCCAGCCTAAGCTCTGATACCACTGTAACGACCCGACTTTCCAGACCCGGAAAATCGAACCATTTTAGTTAAGAAGAAGAGGTAGAAGAAGAAAAATAGAAAAACAACATCAGAATCTAACCATCGCAGCGGAATAAAATATAATATATATCAACAGATCTTTACACAAATCAAAAACTATATCTGTTTATACCATTCATCATCAGAATACATCATCAGAGTACATCAACATCCATAACATACAACTGAATACACAGCGGAAAAATAATAGCAAGTACGGGAGTACGTATCGACATCCAGCTCATCTCCTGAGCTCCACAGCATCATATCCTGAACCTGTTTATCTCGGTCTGACCCGAGCATCATGTAAAACAATACCCGAGTCAGTCTGGAAAACCAGCGTGAGAAAATCACACTCAAATTGATTATTAAAGTTTCAAAATCCTTTGAAAACAAAAGCATCTCGTAAGACCACGCCACAAATAAACATGTCGGGTTTTTACCTTACGATAGCTAAAACACTTTATATCAAAATCCTCTGATATTATAATAGTGTCTACAGAAAGTAAAATAGAATCTAGCTGAAATGCTTGCATCTCACATTTCAACAATAGTTGGGCACAATCAAAACCGTACAGGCACGTAGGGAGAATGGATTTCCAACGAATGACTAGGCACTGGGGTACCACCTGACACAGTACGTGGCCTAGATCACAGTACCGAGGAGTACGCCCGCTCCCCTGCAACACAAGGCCGGAATCATCCCTTACTGGATAATTCCAAATAAAATCACCCCACGGTTGGGATCAGCAACCGCACCACTAAGCCGAAATAAAGGGACATCTAGACAGGGATGACCTTACTCTCAAGTGGGGGCTACCCACGAAGCCTTGCTGCATAACCCCTGATTTTCAGTCATTCCCGGTTGATGAGGCTTGAGGCTAAACGATACCTTTATAGCACATATCCCTTAGAATGCCCATCGTCCACCTGACGATGTCACGAAAGCATTCGTCCATACAAGTCCGTCCTGGGTTCGAACGGAACCGAAGGCACTATTCCTACTACATCCATTTTGGAAATATCCTCAGGATTAGTAGCGACTAGCCCTTGCACTTCACTGCTCCATCTTCGACTCTGAACACGTTACACGAAACGTACAAACCGAATCGAAGTGGTATTCGAGTCTCCAGACCTAGAATCCCGGTATACGGAAACTCGATCCCGGTCTCTCCGAAACGATCAGCGCATTTGGCCAATATTGATAGTCGGTTATTTAACTATCAATTAACATCCACAAGCAACCATCACACAATAAATAATTTCCCACATTATTTATTTGCCCAAATATCTTTCCAAGATATATGTCCAAATTTTCAAAGCTCATTTGAAAACAATTTCAAACAGTTTCCGCTTACGGAATACATTTCCCAAATAATTATTTCCACTGAATCACCAAGTACAAAATACTTTTAGATTTTAAAATAATTTTAAAACACTTTACTATAAATATACTTTATAATATTGAAATTTAAAAACTACTTTAATATCTTAACAAAATATATTTTAAGAATATTTAAAATAAAACCACTTTATAAATATAAGCTAACTTCCTCTTTAAAACATAATACCAAATTACTTTTATATAATTACTACAATAATAGATTTTTGAAAATACTTACTTTGGAAATTAACCTTTAGAAATAATCAATTTCCTAAAACATGCATTTTTGAACAAATTAGAACTTTTAACTTATATTAAAAATTGCTTTGAAAAAACGTACTTGGTAATCCAAGGAAATACACTTCTCATTTCCATCTTTTAAAAATAAACCAACATTTATTTTTAAACCAATCCATATTCTTTTATAAATTCCCACCTTGAATTTATATTTCAAATATCCTCTGATATTCCATTTCACTTTATAAACCCAGTTTATATCTCCAAAATCTCATTTCTCTTTTAAAAATCCAAGTTTTTAAACACTTAAATCAATTTCCAATTGATTTCCATTTTACTTTACTTTGAAATAAATTTCCCTATTTACTTCAATTATTTCAAATACATTAACTTTCACATTTTATTTCTTATTATGAGTTGAAACCTTTTTAACTAGAATACCAATTTGGATTCCCAAACTTCTTCAATTAATATTTTAATTAAATTAAATCTTTAAATTTCAATAAAATTAATTCTTTTATATTTTTAAATAATATCACTTTAGTTAAAGATTTATTTCTTCCCTGTTAAATTCAAAATCCTCCTTTCCCATATTTGTTCGAATTTAGAAATTTCTTTATTTCTTTTACAATTCCTTATTTAATTTATACGAATTCACTAGAATTATTTAACTTGAATTTTACTCTTTTATTTCTTTCCAAAAATAAAATCCAATTGCTTTTGATAACTCATTATACTGGGAAATTCAATCCAACCAGATTATCAAATATAAATCATCATAGGATATCAACAATCATATCACAGAATATTTAAACAAAATTAAATATTTTGAGGAATCCAGTTGGATCCCTCCAACCTGTTTCCCTGCATCCACAGACGTTAGCACAATACCAATTCCACTTCAAGGTGGAATATCGCGGTATATGGGTTTATAAAATATCATCCGCTATTATGCGGCGCATAGGGTCTCATCCGCTATATAAATGCGGAAATATCAACAACTCAAATATATACATATGCCAATATGTATATATTGCTATATACTACTATATACCATATCAATCAATTCAATCATTCATCAATATTTAAATTTAACCAATTAAATTTAAATTATAATTTAACTGAGTGAGATTAACTCACCTTTGCTTTTTAATTTGCAATCCATTTCCATTTCAGCCATTTCTCCACGATTTTGACCTTGTATAAACAATTTATACAATTTATTAATATTTTGAACTAATCAAACAATTTATTTTCCCTTTTATAATTTAGTTAATTAAGAATTTTATTCAAACTAATTTTCCTTTTATAAATTATTCCCAATGCTAAAATAAAAGAATAGGCTAACTTAAATAAGTTAACCTCCTACATATTTATATAACTTCAAAGCCTAAACTTTCTTTTACATTAATTCTTCAACATTTTAAAGTCTCTGTACGTTACCAAAATCTTATATACATATATACATACTCTATCTTAATAAAATTTCTCTCAAGCCTATATATATAAAATCAAAAACGAATGGTTTTTTTTTATACCTTACTATAAAAATATATTTTAAATCTCAACAGTTCACTGATGTATTATATATATTTTCAAATTTATATATCAAGACCGTAGATTTTCCTTTTCTGTTATTTGCCTACTTCAGCATTCTAAAACAAGTTGATTAACTAATAAAATTAAACATATAACAAATTACAGGAAGGGATAAAACAATACCCTAACGAATACCTGCTACCGTACGACGTCGATCACCACACATCGATGACCCACTCCGCAGCCCTTACCCACTACGAGATCGACTCCATACCCAAAGTCCACGTCGATGGTCGAACAAAACAGACCCGAAGCCCTAGATCCCAATTCACTCGACTTCACTGTCGATTTCTCCAAACCCACGCAATCGCGATGACAGCCACGGCCCTAGCCTCGTCGAACCACCGGCCTCGCGAGCTTTCCCCCCAACACCTCAACGCGATCGACCCCCTTCGCGAGTGCACCGGCCTCGTTTCCTGCCATTGACGAACGATCGAGCTGCCCCATCCTCTTCCGATCGAAGTTCGATCTCGAGTAACAGAGGAGAAGGAAAAGAATTGTTTGGTTTTGAATTTCGAACTGAACTAGAGAGGAAAGAAGAAAGGCTCGCGTCCAGGATTCCTTCCGCCACTTTTCTTTAGACGCGATATCCCACTTTCTTTTTTTTTCTTTTGCCTGGAAATGGAAGGAGGTGTTTATTTCTTCCTTAAGTTTTTGAAAAGCTCGGCCACGATTTAAGTAAAGGAGAGGGGACATGATTTGAACTGATGGAGAGAGCAGCGTGATAATAGGCGTAATCCCAGGCGTGATTTAAGGATGCTGATATTGACCAATTTAAATTTAAATTCAAATTGGATTCATTTTAAAATTTCAACGCGTTTATACGTCGTACGCTCACACGGCAACTCCAAACACTACAAAATTTGAAATCCGGTAATAAGTCAATATTACGGACCCAATGGAACTGGTTTCGTCGAATTCCGAGACTGTGCCTCGGAAGGCTATTTTTAAATTCAATTTAAACAATATATTTTTAAAACTGAACAAATTACTTTCGAATTCAATTTTAAAAGTTCTATTATCTTCAGTATTATCATTACGAATTTTACGAGCTTTCAAAATATTTTTAATTAGCTTAGAATACCAGATTTACTATTTTATCCAACTTCAAATAAATTTAATTTAATTATTAAATTACTCAATAAACAACGATATTTGAAATTTAAGTTTATAATTAATCTCTGAATATTTAAAATTAATTAAATATCCCAATTTCAAATGCTCAAAAATTCCGGGTCGTCACAGTATGTTTGTAACACTTATAAGTGTTACAAATTTGGCCGCTCCATTCCACACAGTCCATTAGTAACACTTAAAAAGTGTTACTGAAATTATTTGTAACACTTATAAATGTTAGAATTTGACTGTTTTGGTGTAGTGATTGATAATGTGGTAATTTAATGATGATGAGTTGTTGTGTAAAAAGTGACATCTTGTATTTAAAGTTGAATTGTGTTTCACTTGAATAACTTGGGTTAAGATGGTAATGAATTCGAAGGGACCGGGGTCGGGTATTAGTAAATACCCAAACCCACTTCGATTTGCACCATACTATGATTCTTAATAGATTGTTATGTGAAATAAATAGGCTGAAATGGAATAATTTAAATGACTGGATCCTTTAAAACTAAGTAAAGGTACTTAGGAATTGATTTGTGAAAACAAGTATTTACTATAACAAGTTGTGAACTTGTAGTGATGAACGAGTTACCCCGGGTTTTAAGTATGTTTTATGTTTTAGTATTTCATGTTAGATGGGTTTACTCACGCTGGTTTCCAGCCTGACCCGGGTGTTACTTTGATGTAATGCTCGAGTCAGACCGAGTATTACAGATTTTCAGGTAACAACGTTCTGGAGCTCGGCAAGCGAGCTAGATGGCAGGAACGTATGGAGTGTTTCCGTTGTGATATATTGTAGTTTATCTAAGACAAGTTAGTTTTAACTGTCCAATATTTGTGTAATGTTGTAACTCTGATGTATTAAAATATAAATGTACTGATATAGTTCTTCTTTGTAAAACTGTTATTTTATTTGATATTATATTTTGATCCGCTGCGAATGTGAGATTCTATGTTTCATTTCTGTTTCTTCTTCTATCTCTTTTCTTCTTTTCCTAACTATCTGGATTTTTCACTATCGAAAATTCTGGGTCGTTGCATTTGGTATCAGAGTAGAAGGTTAAGCGAGAACCTTAGCTCTTGTGGGATTACTCATTAAGGATAGGGTCAATGGTACCCTAGAATGAGTTGAGTGTATACATATATGAGAGCGTACTTGTTATTTTTTTATGTAAAGGTTTTAAAAATGGTTTTAAAACTGGAAGATTTTATAAAAGTTTATATCATATTTATAAAGAAATAATTGGTTATTAAATAAGAAATTAAGTAATATATATATATATATACATATCCAAATAAGGATTGGATAAAATGAACTATATAAATAAGATGAATTAGAATTGGGTTCAAACCAGAAGTAGAATGGTTATTGAGTTTAAATAGGATGATTGTTTTCCAATAAACACATAAATGTTTTAAGGAAGTAACCATTAGATGCGAATAACTTGTAAATTAGAAAGGATGTAAATTGAAATTTTTTGTAATTGTTTCAAATGATTAATAGAAATAATAAAGAGTATTATTCAGAATATTTTGAATGTGATCTTAATTTAAAATAAGAGTTGTTTGAAAGCATTAAAGAAAACTGTTTTGAACTAAAACCAAAGGTGATTTAAAATTTAAGGATAACTTAGTGTGTGATGGAAAAATATGTATATGAGGAATATTCGTAATATCAAAGATGGTTTGAAATAAACTCTAAATATTGAGTTTTAAAATTTGGAATGAGATGTGATGTCCAAGGGGATAAGTTTTGAACTTATAAGATTATTAATGTGAAGTTTAAAATTTGAAGTGGGAATTCAAATTTGAGTACGGTTGACTGAAGGAATGAATTGAATTTAACTTTGGAAAAGTTAAATAAGTTAACAAGCAACCTGAATTGGAAATTTCGAGATGAAATTGGAATCTAACTTGGGAAGTTTAATGGTTAATTTGAATTGGGAGTTTGTGTGATCTCAAAATGGGTTTGAGATCTGGAAATGGGAAATGGATGGATGTTTTAAATTAAATTGGATGATATCATCCCGTTGTTATTAATAATCTTTAGATTGTGAATTGGATTTGTTTAAATGAATGAGAAATGGATTGTGGTAATATACCCATTATTGAGATAAATGGAGTAATAAATTAAATTTTGAAGATAAAATTTCTTTGTACTTTTATTTGAACTTTGAAATAAGTCAAGTAAGATAAATTAAAATGGAAATAAATTTTAAATTGAAATTATTTAAGTAATTTTGATTTTTGAAGATAAAAAGTGAACTTGTGAAAGTGAACTCACTTTGAACTTAAGTTTTGGATGTTTAAAAGAACTTGGAAATTTAAATTGTTAAGGGTTTATTTCAAAAATTGAAATTTGGGAATAAATGGAATTTAAAGAAAAAAAAATTGAGTTGTTTAAAAGGGTTTGAACTATGACTTGAACTAAGAAATAAGTTTATGAAGAAGTAAAGCTAATTTAAATTGGAATATGTGAAGTTTGGACTCAGAATTAAGTATTTGAAACCTTTGAAAGTAAAGGTTAATTCGATTTAAAGGAATTAAATCAACATTTGAAAATTTAACTCGAATTTATTTAATTCGAGATGATTTTAAAAGTGGAGATTGGAATTGGGATTAATTCATATAGAAATTGAAATGATTTGTAATTGAAGTGGATTCAATTTCAAATTAGTCTAAATTAATTTGAATAATTTGAAATTGTAATTGAAGTGAATATGTTTAAAATTAAATGGAATTTGATCTGAATTTGGAAAGAAATTGAGGTTAATTCAACTTGAATTGGGGATAAATCAAGTTCAAGGGAAATTGAAGTTATTCAATTTAGAAGTGAGTCAATTTAAATGGAAGCGGAAATTTAAATTGAATTGATGTGGAATTGAACAGTTTGACTCTAGACTATATTCAAAATAAATTGTTTTAATATAATTCTATTTTTCCAAACTATTTACTATACAACTTTTCTTTTTAAACCTAAAACTATCTTAAACTTGTTTTACAATTACGTTTGGAACTATTTAATAACTTTACAACTGATTTACAAACTAATTACTGTTTTTCAATTATTTTATAAATAATTACTATTTTTTCAACTATTTACAATTACTTAACTATATTACAGCTATTTTACAGTTAATAATTATTTTTCAACTACATATTTATTTTAAAAAAAATTCAAGCTATTTTCTAAATATAAACTGGTCGGAGTTCAAATGTTATTGATTAAATACCCAACTGAGATAAGAATTGAAGTGATAATCCAAGAGAGGATTGAAGCAAAGGTGAATAAGTGGATAGAGATTAAAAGGAATGTGAATAGAAAGGGAATTGATTTAATTGATAATCAATGAAGATAAATACGTAGGATGTACGTATATTATTCTATTCACATAGTGATTTGATCCAGATTCGAGCACAGAATTTCGAGATAGTATTATCAATCCGAGTTGGGATTTTTCACTCGATTTTCGATGGCGAACCTTGATATGGAGTTTTGATTGGTTCTGGATATTCTCTATCATTGTTGTGACTATGCAAGGAGAATGACGGCTTCTGCTCAAGAAACCAAATCTAAGTCCGCACTAGGAAGTCGGGTGGACAATACTAGTTCGGAAGTGAAATTGTGTGATCGAGTGAACAATCAGATTGATATAGCATACGGATGATATGTGTACATCGTACGGGTTTGAATGAAATTGATATTGGAAATTTATGGATAAGAATTGTATAATGGTCTTTGAAATGAAGAGTACATTTTGTGAAATATAAGATGAGGTAAAATGGAAATTGGAAATTTCTATGATTAAAGATTCACTTTATGAAGAAAAGTAATGTGGTTAATAACTTTATAAAAGAGTAATCAAATTTGAATATTTGATTTGGGATAAACAAAATTGTATATTTTTGTTATATATGGTAAACTCCCCTTGTTCAATCTATTGCCAGAAGAAAAGGGCTTTGAAATATTTGAAGTATAAAAGTGAATTTATACAAGTATGAAGTGATTCAAAAATTTCCCAAGGTTATTATATATATATGTATATATAAAGGCTTTTGTGAAAATGATTTTTGAGGAAAAGTTTTGGGGACCTTTGGATTTGGAAAGGCTTTGATTTTTTAGGAAAATCAAATTTGGAAGCTGGAAAGCCTAGTTTGAAAGGTATCGATTTTGGGATAATTGATTTTGAGAAAGAAGATTTATATCAGATTCATACTAGGTGTATGATTTGGAAAATATTATATGTGTATAGTATAAAGTGTTTTGAAAGTGGCTCTGGAGAAAATGGCGCTCCCTTGAATGAACTTCTCAGGAGTACACAGGGTGGTACCACCTTGAACCCTAAGGGGGGTTCTAAAGTTGATCCTGTGAGGAGTCCAGACAAACTAGTTCCTGAGGATTATTGGGTAGCAAAAGTCGAGGGCGCTGATGCCTACAGGGGAATTTGGGTTATGCTGTGACGACAGTGTAACTCGATGTCGCTGCGATCTACTATGTGTGGACCATAGCGAAAATCGTGTGGAGGATGAGTGCTAACAGTCTACACTTGATTTTGCCGGGATGGCAACATAACATCGGTAGGCTGCGATCTATGGTCGAGTGGAGGAGTTTAATTCTTTTGGCAGCGAAATTCGAGGGCGCCGATGCCTACGGTTATATGGGTTTTTGCTGTGATAGCAACGTAAAGCCCAGGTATAACTACGATTTGTAGCGGGTTCCATGGCATAATCGGGGGGCGGGGAAGCCTATAGTTATCTATGGATTTTCCTGGGATGGCAACGTAACCATCGGGTTAACCGCGACCATGGGTGGGGGTGATGATTTCTAGAGCATTCTCACCAAAGATATTTCCTCTTTTTTCAAAAAACTGTTTTCTATATTTTCAATAAAATTATTTTCCAAGTATTTTCACTGGGTGTTGAAAACGGGTTTACCAAGTATTTATAGATTTTCAGTCCTACGCCTGATCAACGTATGATCGAATTTCTATGAAAACAAAGATGGAATTGTTGAGACATCGAGTTATAAAAGTATTTTCATAAAAACTACTTTGGAATAATATTATATAGATATTAAAAAGTGATTTAAAAATGATTAAAGAATATTTATCTGATTTTAAGCATTTTCATAAATTTGTTTCGTTCCTTTTCGAGGACGAAAAGTTCTATAGGGGGAGGAATGTGACAACCCGGATTTTAATGTCTATTTATCGGGTGATTAACTGATGTAGTTATTGGAATATTAGTTTTGATTAGTCGAACAAATGAATTTTTAATATTCAAAATATCTGAATATATATACAAATTGATTTAAAAACTATATTCAAACTTAAGTTATAACATTTTAGTTATGATAAATTTCATAGAAAAATATATAAAAACTCTTCCATTTGAAATTTGAATGGAATATCCATAAAAGTGTATATAACTATACAAGCTTTATGATAATTAAACATGTAAAAGTTTATGATGTTTAAATATATACACAAGCATATAAGTAATATGTATACATATATATTTGCCACATGAACTAATATACATGAAAAGTTGTGTAAATGTGAATATATATATGCATATAATGATAAAATATACATAAGCAATGTATATTAAAATATGTATAAATACTGGTATGGAGCACGTGCTGATGGCACGGATGCAAGTTTTTTTTTAACATAAATTTTGATGTTATACATTGAACATGAGAGAAACTTGGACGCTGGAAAATTTATCTTACAGATAAAACATAAAGAAAAATATCTAATCGACATACATACGTACGTGTATGTGGAGCAAGCAAACCGATCAACTTGTATAATAAATAGCATCAAAAACATAACATAAAGAGCAAAAGAGCTACATTGTCAATTCTTTAAAAAAAATCCAAGATATAAACTATAATTCTTGTTATAAGATGGAATAATTGTCACCGGTATCATTAAGAATTGAATGATGGAAAAATATCTAAATAGTTTACATTAATCGTTTTGGACATGAATGTTATAAAATTAAACGATTGTTTCACCAAATTCACTTTCGTACATTTGAAAAAATTATCCATAACTGAGTCCAGTATTTCATTACTAAAGTATGGAATATTACTGTTAAATTATAGGAAGATAATTAGCATGTTTATTAATGAATTAGACATTATGTACATTAATTGCGCGTAGATATGGTGGCAATTACGTGCACTGGAAGGACAATTTTCATTCATATTCATATTTAAGAGAATGAATGACATAATCTATGCTCCCATTTAGCATCACACTATCCTTGTTATGAATATAGTTTATATATCAACTGCACATCATAGTTGAAAAAGAAAGTACACGGTACAGTGCACACTCAACTCTTATGCATTCAAACGTTGTAAGGCATTTTCCTCATATGAACCTGTTGCTTCTAACATTAAAAGGCAACAAATATGTTACTGTTGACACGTAGGTACAGTTGCCTCTGAACACTATCTTGAAACTGAAAGTCTTTGCCATGACGATATAGCAACGCAATATACTCCTCTATCATGGAAAAGAATAAATATTACATACTAAAAGTTGGTAAATTAATAAATAACACATGTTTAAAATGAATATGAGCATATTGAATGAGTAAACAAAGATCTGGTAACATAGTCATTTTATCAAATCTACCATCCTCCCACTATATAGTTATGATTACAACAGAAATTAGAACAACTGAACCCATAAATGAAATAATAGTTGAAACATCAAAAGCGATTTATCATGTCCGTACTTATAGTTGGCCAACATACGTAGTGTATGTGAATTTTAGTGATAATATTCCAATCACTATCTATAAAAATAATGGTACGTATTTACAATATTTCATTGGACAGTGTAGGAAAATGAATTAACAAACAATGCATTAATTAATGGCATTAGCAATACCAATTACTAATTACACAAATAAAAACTAATTAATTATAAGGATTAAAAGGGAAACACAAAGTAGGATGACAAATATAAATTCAAAACCATAAAAAAGAAGTATTATTTATTTTGTCTTGGTACATTTTTCCATCTAACAATGGTGGAGTCAATAAAAAGTAAAATATAATAGATTTTCTGACCATGTACCTGCTACATTATAATGATCTAAACATATCTAATACACATACTTTAGGAGACAAAAAACTACAATGGTCAAAATGAAAAATAACTTTCTTCCATTGCCTACAGGTCCAATGCGGTGGTATTCATCATCCCTTCAAACTTATAAGCAATCATTATAGAAGTCATCTTAACCTGCTCCCACTTAGCACCACACAATTATTGCTCTTCGCTATTAATTTTCCATTGGTAAATTGCTTTCACACGATTCCCGTAGCAAGATTTTGGAGACAATTATAATAGACAAATATGCAAATATCACATTAAAAAAATGAGAGTAGAAGAAAACCCTAAAGGAACAAATGATAAAAACGTATATTATTGTACCATAGTTAAATATTAAACATTAGCAATATTTAATTATATACCTTAGTTGGGTGAATTGGACCTCCTGAAGGAAAATTTATAAGATCTTCATTCTTAGTGCTTGAATATACCTAAAACCCAAAATCAATTACAAAATAGTAAAAAACAAATCAAAGATTGGATCTGTATAATTGAGAATAATTAAAAAGTAACTAATCATATATTATCATTATAATGAAACCCATGAGAACCCAAAATTGGGATAAAAATATAGCCATGAGAGAAAAAAAGAGAACCGCACATAATAAAATCTAAAAAGAAGAGAAAGCCTGTAAACCACGATGTATACCATTTTACCGGAGTGGGTACTTAGAAGTAGACGGAGTTGGTAGTTTCAATTATGACGTGGAGAGTAGTATACCATCTGATATGTATTAGATGTTAAATCTCAGCCACCCTTTGTCTTTTTATCTTTGTCCTCGTCAGCACAAAGGAAATTTGTTATATAGATAAGTGTGTGTGTATGATATGAAGCAAAGTATAAGAAGGATGTAAAAATGTGAATCTATATATATATAATATCAAAAATATACCAAAACATATTTATAACATGAGAAAATATGTATGTGAAGACAAAATAAACGCAAGTATAGGTGTATGTATGCTTAAAGGATATGAAATTTTATAAAGAGATATACATGTAAAGGGGGAAAATAATAATAAGAATAAAATGTGTATATAAATAGAGAGACGAATACTTGTGTGCTTTATACATGTACCTGTTATAATATATGTGGGAGAACCTTTGCATATGGTCTAAGTTGTAGGAAGTATATATATATAGGGGTATATATATGGATAGGCTTAAGGAGACATCATGATGAAGAAACTTCAACTCGAGCCCCAAAAATAACAAATCAGCAAGTAAATCAAGTCAAACTCTTATAATATCTAATCAGGTCCTGTAAACAAGATATATCAAATCGCTTAAATTAAAATCTGATAAAAAAAAATCTTGTGAGAAAGAGAAGATCTGTACAATACCTCAGCCTTGACTTACCCGGTAATCTTCATTCTTCTATTATAGGTATCTCCTCTGTTCATTTTTCTTTCATTTGAAGTAAGTTAAACAAAAGAATCAAAGAAATAAAATCAATGACAATCAAATCTTTCAAGTTTTCAAATCTGAAGCTCAACAAAATTCAAGCTCAACTCAGTCTCAAAGCTAATTCATTAAGTAAAGAAACAAAGAAGATCAGATCTAAGATCAAAGCATCTTCAGTTTTCAAGTTCAAACAATTTCCAGTTTCAAAAACTATGATTCCAGGCTTCTATGTTAATTCACTATTAGTAAATTCTTTCAAATCTGGATTTTTGCTTTGTGTTTGAAAAACATGCTTGAAGTAATTGTAATGGTTTGAATATATATACAAATAAGTATGTATATATATGTATATATGGGGTTAGATATGACTGTGCACGTTTGGAATATGGTCTTTTTCTCTGTTCCAGTTTTACAGGGTTCAAACCTTGTTTGGAAAATCAAATTCCTATTCTTTAAATTCTTTATAGACTTTGGTGTCTAAATAAAATGTGATCGAATTGGCAAGATTTTAATGTTAAAAATAATTTTAAGTAGTAAAAATGATAGACTGGAAAATTTAAAAATACAGTAAAGTCATATTTTTGTTCAAATTTTAATTGATTAAAATTTGGGTTTTTATTTCTTGATCCTGTTTGTTTACATAAATCATGAATTTTAAGATCAAAGTCAAGATTTTTAGTATGATACATCGTGGGAAATTTCGAATTGATCGAAATTTGCAAATTGGGCAAATTCTGGTGTTTGGTGGCGTTTGAATGATCGAGGTCCTGGTGGGAGGTGGTTCATGGATTGGGAATGATGGCAAAAATGGTTGAAGAATTTCTCGAGCATGGTGGAGACGAAGCGAGGGTGAACTATGGTTTATAGTTCGTCGGCATTTTTGGACCGAATTCACCATCGTGGTAGATGCGGGCTCGATCGCGAGTGGACTAATAGTCGCGTGGGCCTTGGGAGATGAGTTGGTCGGAGTTTCAGAACTCCTAGTGGCCGGAGGTGGCAGCAAGTGTAAGGTTTTGGTGATGATTCTTTTCGGTTTGGGTTCGTTTATGCTCGATCTCGTTTTCAAGTTCGATTCAAAGTTTGGGTGTTCGTTATCGTGTAGAGAGGCCACGTTCGATTTGCCGGAGGTAGTGGCGATGGTCGGAGATGCTTCGACCATATGTACACGTGCACGGTTGTCGCATGTCTTTAGATAGCTGAGCTCGAGTGGAATTTTGTGTAGCTCGAGAGAAATTTGTTTTGTCTCGAGTTCGTTAGCAGGGTTAGGTTGTTACAGTTTTTAAATTTAAACAAATTTTGATATATAAAAAGAAGAAGAAGAAGGGGATTTAACTCATGTAATTGGGTGAGTTTTCTCAAGATTGTCTCGGGTCAAATATGAGGATATTCTCAAGTTTTAAAGTTCAGCAAAATCAAGTTTAAAACTAACTTCTTAAACTATTCTTTTAAATAATAATGTTGTTTAATATTTGTTAATTTAAGTTGTATGTTTTATTTTAACCTGAGCAGGTAGATTCTTAAGTTAAATTTGAAACTTAATTAATATAATTAAGGAGAAATTAAGGAAATAAAATGTTTATCTTTAATTAGACTTAAAGATCTTAAGTTAAATTATAGATTAATGGTAATTAAATCCCAAGTTTATCAAATAAGATTTTAAAGTGATAATTAAGAAGTTAATTAAGATAAATGACTTATCTTTCAATTAATTAAGGTTTGGGTGATTAAGATTATTTAATTAATCAGTTAAACAATTAAAGAGAAACTAATTAATTAATGGTTAAGGATTAATTAATTAACAATTAAGGGTTATAAGTTAATTAATTTTAGATTAATTAATTAGTAACTAGAGATTAATTAATATAAGTAACTAAAGAATTAGTTACTTAAATGATAATCACTTAATGTAAGTAATTAAAGGATTAACTTGTTCAGGTTTAAATAAATTTATTTAATTATTAAAGGATAATTAATTAATAATTAAAGGTTAATTAATTGAGAATAATTAACCAATGAGATAATTACTTAATGAAAGTAATTAATTGAAGGGAAATTACTAAATGGTGGTAATTAATGATTAATTACCTAGTGTAATTAATTAAGAATTGATTGATTAATTAAGGGAAATTAATCAAGGGTGATTAATTAAGATGAATAATCAAAAGATGATTAATTAATTGGTTTGTAATTAATTAATGTTTAGTAAAGGTAATCTAAGTGATTAAAGATTAGTAATTAGTTTAATCAGAGATAAATTAAATTAATTTTGGAAGTGATCAATCTTGCTTATGAATGATTGAATGATGTTAAATGCCTTAAATTGGTTGATATCTCTTGTGATGACCCAGATTTTTTTAACGATTGTTAATTAGAAATTAATGGAATTAAATCATTGAAATATTGATATTGATTAGTCAAACAAATAAATATATTGTTTTAAATACTTTAGATAAATGTTTTAAGTTGTTTAAAAAGCTTATTCTAACTTTGGTTTGGATTTTATAATTATTAATAAAAATATAATTTCTTGTATGAATCGTTTCAAATTTATAAATGTGTAATTTATTTTAAATGATATTATAAGGAAAAATATAAAAGTATTCATATAGGAATACAATACGATAATACGAGTAAAAGTTTACATAAGCGAATTTTATAGTTTGTAAATAATAAAACAAGTATACCAAATAATCAAACAACATATCAAGATAAACATCCATCATATTTCATAAACAAACAACATATTAGTATAATAATAACAAACAATAAAGTGAATATATCAAACAATATATTAAAAACAACATTCATTTCATTCTATTATCAAATCAGCAACATATGTTGTAAAATACATAAGAAGATTCCCAGCTTCAAATGTATACCTGTATGGCCAATTGAACAAAGAATCAAAGGCAAGTAAGAACTAAGTAAGCATGAAAACAAATAATGATTCGAATATAGGGGAAAGCATGCAGACCTAAGTATAACAAGATTTGAAAGTAAAATATAATTTTATATGCATGAAGCTTGTAGATTAAGCCAGGCAAATAGAAAAGAAAATATAAGATATGTGTAAAATGAGACATAAAGTACAATAGCATTCAATGCTCTCATTTATTAGCAGCATACAAAATCTATTCGAGTTGTATACAATCCTTTCAGCCTCCATTCTTTTGAAAAATCTCTGATCAAAGAAAGCTTATACCCAGTAACATCCACCCCTGTTAAACTCTTTTCTATATATATATATATATATATATATATATATCTTCTTATTTCATTCGTTCATCACAACTAAGCATACCAGAAAGAAAATAATATATTACAACTGAAGCCAAAGTTCAACCCACAACAACTAAATCAACTCAACAAGCTGGAAGATTTGAGGAAAAACAGGCTTGTAGTTTTTCAAAACAGGCTCTTTGTTCAAAAACAAATCAAGGTGAGTGAACTTTATTTTAAACTTGAATCTGGTTTAAATCATGATGTTTGTGGCAAAAATATGAAGTTGTTGTGAAAATGTTTGAATAGATGATAAAAATATGCCTGCATGTCTATGAATATATATATATTACTGGATATCTGTACATATACATTCTCTCTGTTATGTTTTTTTTAGGCTTGAGATTTTATGTAAAAAAAAAAATTTAACAAATACAAATATTACACTGAAGCTAAAACTCAACCAAACAACTTGACTCAAGTATTAAAACCAAATCACAAGAAGATTTAAAGCAAGATCAAGCTGATATCTTTCATAATCAAAAAGGGGCTGCTCTTTGTTCAATCTGGTATTAAGTGAGTAACTTCCTTTCCTATCAAATATAATTTGTTTTGTTTTATGATTGTTGCATACAACCAATGATTGAAGTGGTGTTGAATTGATGGATTAAAACTTTTGCAAGTATATGATTGTGGTTTATGCTGTGGATATCTGTGTTTACAAATGTATCTGTGTGTATACGGAACTTTACCCCTGTTGTTCAAAACAGGCTAGATTTAGTTTAAAAACCTATACCTCTTGATATAAAAAGTTTTATGTTAAGATCTCTAAAGGAAACTTGTTAGAAGTTTTCAGATTTAGCTGTTAAAATATTTTCAACTTAAAAATATTAGGCGTATATTAGGAAAACTTTAAATTTACAGTGAAACTCATACCAGTCAGGAAATAAATTGTTTAAATTTAATGTTTTGTTTATATAATCGAAATCGTCTGGTGAAATGATGATTTTAGGGTATAGTTTCATGATTTTTAAACTTGTAAGTCAGGAGAAAATGTATGATGACTGTAAGTTGAAATCTTGTCATTTTCCGGTGATCTCGAGGGTCTGAGGCGTCGTGGTTCGTTCTGGAGGAAGAGGGGTGATTGGAGACTTGAGGAAAAATATCAGAGAAGCGAACAAGTGGTGGTGGCGAGAGTGGTTGATCGTGGAAGATTTTAACCCTAGTTTTGTCTGAGTCGAGACTTTTGATCGGCGCGGCTCCTCTGGTTGATCGAGTTCAACCGATCCTAGGAGGATGGTAGTTAGGACATGGATGAAGATGTGGCCGAAGTTATAGACACCCTAGTGGACGGAGGCGCGAGAGCGAAGTGGTGCCAGGATGTATTGGTGGTTTCAGTTTTGGGTTTGACTGTTCGATTTCGACTTCGAACTGTTACAAGTGTACTGATGGTTGAAATATGCTTGGGTGATGATCGTCGTCTTGTAAGGATCATCGTGGATGATCGGAGAAGGATGGTTGGTCGGTGCATATGCACGGTGTACATCTGGGTTCAGATGATGTTGGGTTGAGTGGTGATGTTTACACG
The DNA here is from genome assembly GCA_030737815.1 of Allium fistulosum. NCBI lineage: Eukaryota > Viridiplantae > Streptophyta > Magnoliopsida > Asparagales > Amaryllidaceae > Allium > Allium fistulosum. The sequence continues at coordinate 352,365,316 of CM060907.1, forward strand.
AGTTTTTCTCGAGTCGGATTGTGTTATGCTCGAAGTCAAGTGAATTTGGACTCGAAGCTCCTGGAGGTTTGCTCGGGTCATTGCTTAGTTACAGGTTTAGAAAACTTGTCAGTATTTAGATTTTGAAATTTAAATTTAATTTTTAAAGTGTAAAGCCAGTTTCAATCAAAATTTTGAAACAAGTTTTAAAGTAGGGATTCAAAATGAATTTGTATCCTAGTTTTAAATTCAATTAAGTTTATCAAATTTAAATGTTTAAAATAAACTTTAAAATGTTTAAAGTGTAATTTAAAATGATTGAATCTAATACGAATTTGGATTTGAACTCTTGTAAATTCCTTTATAAGATAAGTGTGACTTTAATATATGATTTCTGGGTGGAAGGGTTTAAAGGTTCATCACTATGGGACATTAATTAAGGATAATTAAGGTGATGAATTAAAGGTTAAATAAATAAAGGGGTAGTTAATTAATGAACATGATAAATTAAAGATTACTTGTTAAAATTTATTGAAAGAAGTAATTAATGGAAATGATTAGAGGATCATAAATTAATAGGAGCAATTAAAGGAGAATAATTAATTTGTGTAATTAATTAAGGATAATTACATAATGTAATTAGAGAATGATTAATTAAGGATGATTAATCAAGATGAATAATTAAGGGATGATTAATTAATTGAATATAATTAATTAATGTTAAATAAGTAAGATTTTAAGTAATAAAGTAATTAATTTAATTCATTGGGAGTTAATTAAATTAATCGGAGATAGTATGACTAATTTATCTTGCTTACGAATGATTGAATGATATTTGAAGGCCTTGAATTATATGTTATCCCTTATAGGTGATTGTGACACTTTGTGAAATGAAATGTTTTTGTAATATGGTATGTTGGGTTGAACAGAGGTAATGTGGTTATCTATGATGAATGGCTGTGTAAAAGTGACATCCTGTATTTTAAATTTAACCACTTGAATAATTTGGGTTAAGATGACATTGAATTTGAAGAGACCGGAGTCGGGTGTTAGTAAATACCCGAAACCACTTCGATTTTTATAAATTGATATGTGAAACCAGTAGACTGGAGTTAAATGATTTAAGTGAATTGGACTATTTAATATAAGTTTTGGTACTTAGAAATTGATGTGTGAAATAAGAGATATCTATATCAAATTGTGAATTTTTAGATTGATTCGAGTTACCCCGGGTTTTAAATGAGCTTTGTGCATTAGTATCTCTTGTTAGATGGGTTTACTCACACTGGTTTCCAGCCTGACCCGGGTGTTACTTTAATGTAATGCTCGGGTCAGACCGAGTATTACAGATTTTCAGGTAAGGACGTTCTGGAGCTCAGGAGGAGTACTGGATGGCAGGACGTATGGAGTGATTCCGCTGTGTCTATTATTTTTGATTATCTGAGACATATTTGATTTATATATGACCATCGTTGTGTATTGGAATATAACTCTGATGTAAATAAATGTGAATTGACTGATACAGTATTCTTTTGTAAACTGTTATTATTTGATATTATATTTTGTTCCGCTGCGAATGTGAGCATCTGTGTTATGTTTTCTGTTTCTTTTCTTCTATCTCTTCTTCTTTTCATAACTATCTGGAATTTTCGGGTTTGAAATTTCTGGGTCGTTACAGTTGGTATCAGAGCGAAGGTTAAGCGAGAACCTTGGCTTTGGTGGGTATACTCATAAGGATAGGGTCAATAGTACCCTAGAATGAGTTGAGCGTATATATATACGAGAGAGCGTACTTGTTATTTTCTTATATAAAAGATTTTAAATGATTTCATATAAGAATATATTTTGATATATATAAAGCAATATTTCTTACTAATAAATGTTAAAGTTATTGGTTGTTAAAAGTTATTGGAATTAAATAAAGTAATGAGAATTAAGTGGTAATAGTAATACAACCAAATTGAAATTGAATGAAGGTAAATTTGAAATGGATCTAAACTGAAATTAAAATCCTGAATTTATAGAAAAGTTTTCAGAATAAAGATAATAATAAATTGGTTTCCAAATATGATAATCTTGGTTATTATCATAAATGGTTGTTGTGTTTAATAATAAGATGTGTATTAATGAGTGAGCAAAATAAAATGTGTTAAGGATATAAATTTAGATGAGTATAACCTGTAAATTAGAACGGATTTAAATTGTGGAGTTAAAAACCTAAGTTTAGAAACATTGAATTGTTTCAAAGTGTTTAAAGAAAAGAATAAATAATATTATTCAGGATATATTTGAATGTGATCTTATTTTAAAATAAGAAGCTATTTGAAAACTTAAAAAAAAAAGGTCTGTCTTAAATTAAAAACGAGGGTAGTTTAAAATTTAAAGATGGACTAGTGTGTGAAGGAAATAAATATGAAATAAACTCTAAGGTAGAGTTTTGAATTTTCCTTGGAATGTGATGTGAAACCCAAAGTGAAGCGAGTTTTAAACTTAAGTGGGAAGGTTATTAATCTGATGTTTAAAATTTGAATGGGAATTCAAATTGTGTAAATTGACTGGATTATGTAAATTAAATTTAACTTTGGGAAAGTTAAATAATTTAAAAGGCAACCTGAATTGGAAATTTCAATATGAAATTGAGATTTAACTTGGGAAAGTTAAATGATTGGTTTAAATGGGAAGTTATGAGTGATCTCAAATGGGTTTGAGACTTGGAAATTGAAAATGGATGGATGATTTAGAATAATTGGATAATATCATCCTATTATTATTAATAATCTTCGCATTGTGAACTGGATTTGTTAAATGAGTGAGAAATGAAGCGTGGTAATATCTCCAGTATTGAAATTAAATGGAAATTTAATTTAATTTGAATTAAGGATACGAGATCATTTTGAACTAAAATGTTAATAATTGAATTTAAAAATTAAAATTGTTTAAGAACCAATTTCAAAACTGGGAGATAAAATTTGGTAAAATGAATTTTTTATGATAAAATTGTTTTGAACTCTTATTTGGACTTCGAAATAAGTTAAGTAAGGATAATATGAAATGGAATTTTGAGAATTGAACTCGGAGTTAATGGTTTAAAAATATAAGTTGATTTGATTTAAGGGGTTAAATCAACATTTGAAAATTTAACTCGAATTTATATAATTCGAGATGGTTTGAAATTGGGATTTAAATTGAATTAGTTCAAACTGAATTTGATTTGAACTAATGGGAATTGTGAACTGAATTTATGGAAATGGAGATGGGGTATTAAACAGTTTGACTCTGGACTATTTTCAAAAAAAAAAATTTGTTTAATATAAACCTATTTTTTCCAAACTATTTACTACCCAACTATTCTTTTTAAACCTAAAACTATCTTAAACCTGTTTTACAATCACTTTGGAACTATTTAACTATTTTACAACTGTTTTATAAACTAATTACTATTTTTCTACTACTTTATAAACTGATTACTGTTTTTCAACTATTTTATAAGTAATTACTATTTTCCAATTATTTTACAGTTACTTAACTATTTTACAGCTATTTTACAAATTAATAATTATCTTTCAACTATTTATCTATTTTTAAAATTTTCAAGCTATTTTGTAAATATAAACTGGTCGGAGATCAAACTGTTATTGAGTAAATACCCAACTGAGATAAGAATTGAAGTGATAATCCAAATGGGAATTAAGGCAATTGTAAATAAGTAAATGTGAATAGAAAATAAGAAATTGGTTTGGGTGATAATCAATGAAGATAACTACGTAGGATGTACGTATATTATTCTATTCGCGTAGTGGTTTGATCTAGATTCGAGCACAGAATTTCGAGATAGTATTATCGATCCGAGTTGGGATTTTTCACTCGATTTTCGACGGCGAAACTGGATATGGATTTTTGATTGGTTCTGGATTTTCGACGGCGAAACTCGATTTTCAACTCATTCTCTCTTCAATTTCAGAAATTTCCTAAACCTAACTTAGGGAATGTTCTTCTTTTGAGCTTAGATTCAAGCTTCTTGGGTTGAAGTGAAGAGTGTTGATCTTTCCTTTGTGATTAAGCTTCTCATTCTTTGTTTTTTTGGGTTTAAAGGTGAGTTCTTTAACTCACATCTATGTCTATAGCTATCTTTGTTGTTAGGTATGAATTCCTAACACTTGTGCATATTCATTTGCTTTTGATTTGAATTGATTTGGTGAACATTTCAATTTTTTGTGTTTTGAAGTCAAAACTTTGAAAATCCTAGCTTTGATTTATGAACATGCTTTTGGTGGTGTATCGAGGAGCCTATAGGGCGGGTAGTCGATTGGAAAAAACCCCTAAAGCCCATTGCTCGTCCGATTGCAAATGGAGAGAGTTTGCTCTTCTTTAGATAGGCTGGAAGTCAGTTCCAGTGCCAACTAGTCGACTGGCCCCCTGCAGTTAGTCGACTGATTGTAGAACCTAAAACTTTCGGGTTTCTGGTTCAGTCGACTGACTGCAGAGGCCAGTCGACTAACCTACTTGTTTTTGCCTATTTTTCCTATTTGGCTTGAGGTTCCAATTTTTATCGATTCTTGATTATCTAATTTATTGTTATCATTTATTATTGACTTTGATGACTTCCTTTTCGGGAATATTTGGGAATATCCATTTTGATGGATTCGGTATCGATTTCTTTGGATTTGATTCACGTCTTCGTATGTGGATTTTGGTGATTGATTGTTTCTATAATCATTTATATGCATTGCCACTTTAAAATACAAAGGTTTCTATACTAGTAGTAAATATTCAAACTCTTTTACAAAGATGATTTCAACTCTATTTTTAATACAAAGCTCGTTTATAAAACTGTTTTCTAATCTATTAGTATACACAAACCTTTACCTCATTCGTATGAGAAAATCGAATTAAACGGCTTAGCAAAACAAGTGGTATGAAACGCTTGCGTTTACTTCGTCAATTAATTTTTGGACTTGTTCGATTGAAACTCTTTTGACAATTTTCGAGTGGAAATCTACAATCTGTTCGTAAATATTTGAGTTAAGCAAGTTGTTATGGGACAGGAAGCTAAACTCTTATATTTACTAACTTAGTGTAATCGACACTTCTTGATGATCGATGATGATCATTTTGTGATTTAGACCAGCATTGTGCGATGTCTCTTTGTCCACGTGGGGGACTATACTCCGTTCTGTTGAGCTTCGTCTCATTTTTATGGGCTAGCGACCCATGGTCTTTGGACTGTTCGTGGAGCAATCAGCTCATTAAGTCGGTGCATGTGGTGTATCTTTTTAGGTGCATCGATGTTCGACTTGGCATGGGGTGTATCTTTCTAGGTGCGTCAATGTTAGTTTATACATGGGGCGTATCTTTTCAGGTGCGTGGATGTTCGACTGTTCATGGGCCGTATCTTTCTAGATGCGTCGATGTTCAGTTTATGGTTAGCGACCATGGAATAGCATTCCGTTTCTGATACACGTGTTGATGAGTTTTCATGCTCCCGTTTGTGATAGGCCTCCCTCTTTTGATTTCTGGATTTCTAGTTGATGATTTCTAGAATTTGTGTTTCACCTCTTTTCATGATTGGCAATGATATGTTTGTCAATATATTTGTGGTTTGGTGAATAAAATAAAGAATATGACATTATTTTTGGTGCTTTGAGATTTTGGAGATATTGTATGATTTTTGTTGTTATTCGATGCATACTTGACACAGTATGACATTTATGTTATCATATGTTTTTGGTCATATCTCTTATCCTATATCATTTTATCTGATATTTATAGTTATACTGATCGGTTTATTATTTTCTTCTTAAATAATACTCGGGTCAGACCGAGGTATTTCAGGTGCTCTTGCTTGACTTCTTATCAGGGATTATCATCTGATTCTTTTGGCTAACTACGTTAGATTAGTAGTTTTGTTATTATACATTTGAGATATAGACTCTTTGATGTATAATTATTCTTTTGTCTAGCACTTTATCTATTCTCTTGTGATGTAGTGGATCTTGTTTTACCACTACTTTGATGTACACTTCTTTGTGCTATATTCATATCTGTTTCCGCCTTTGTTATATGAATGTCTGTGACTGATTTGTGTTATGTTTATTTCTATATTTATTTTCGAGGTCCACTTAGCCACTGTGTGTTAGCTTTGAGTTTGTATCGATATGTCGGATTTCCTCTTGAAATGAAATGTAAGTTATACTATCTGACATATCGGTGCTCGCACAAAGCAATTACACAGATGGTCGCTCCTCAACAGCCTTATTCTTCGCGCTAGTTGATGGCATTACTCCATAGTGTCCATGGCTAGTGTGAGTATAGAGGTGGGGCTTCACATCGATGATGCTGCAAACATTACTGAAATTATTTTCCAGCGACAAAAGAGGAGAGTACTGATTTACTTCTTTTAAAATTCTTTGAAAACTATTTCCATTCGAAAATACCTTTAAATAATATATTTATATATATCTTTTCCAAAGTTTAAAAGCCAAAATTTGAGAAGCGCCGGAGATTTAATTCTCAAATCCTTAATTTAAACTCATTTCATTTGCAAATAATAATTATAAACCAAAATTTATAAAATTTTATTTCCTTATATCATACAATAACAGTTAATGGTTTAGAAATGTTGACAAATAATAAATGATGATCTAGTATTATCATTTCTAACAACCAATTCATTTACTATCTAATTTTAGAAAATTATAACTATATATATAAAATATACGCATACAAAATTTATTTCATTTACCAAGTTTTGAGAACAATATTGTGTCAGTTTGATCTGTTCAAATGTTTTGGAACTCCTATCAATAACGTTAGCTAGATGAATCGATCGAAATCCAAAATTCAAACTTAACAACTCAAACAACACAATATAAAACATTTATATTAATTACAAATACACTTCCTCATAGGATGATTCAAGAATAGATTATAGAACAAGAACAGAGACTCAATATTTAGAGGGACCCTAGTCAAAGTGAATTCTAACTAAGTAGATAGGCTCGAAAGGAAGATAGTTAGATTACAATAGAGAAAAGATGGATAGACTTATATAAATCATGGGCGACCTTAACCGGGTCAACCGAGACTTAGAGAAGGCGAGAATATCATCAACGAGAACTAGGACAACAAGTCAAGTTCCAGGGATACGATTGATGCGGAATTCAATTTCTCGCTGAGGAGGTGGAGAAGTGACTTCACCCAATATCAGGATAATCTCTTATTATCGGAGTGGGGTCAAGATTACAAGGGAATTTACCTGATCGTCTACTAGAGACGGTTCAGGCTTTGCAAGGAATAACAACATCATAAATCGAGGACAAAGAAATCTCCGGTTGATCGACACTTGTTGTAAAGGAGTTTCACCCTTTTACAAAATCATACTAAGGTTGTCGGAACAGAAATGGAGTTATGGGATGCTCTAGTATCAAGAAGAACACGAAAAGAAGGACTAGAAGGAATTTCAAAACAAAGGGGAGAGTTCCAAAATTCAAAGGAAACCGAGTCAAAGATGAAGGAAATCGAGTTCGAACGAAGGTGATTCTATAATTAATTATTTTACTCCATATGCTAAGTTTGCCTAAACCAGAGCTCTGATAACAACTGTAACGACCCGCTATTTCGAACCGTTCGCATCTGTGCATGTCGAGCTTGAATTGCTCAAAACAACAGATTGTTAATTTTATATTTTGCAAAACTCAGCATATACAGTAAATAAATCAATCACAGAATCACAGACACAGAGTAATACAACAATAAGCAGCGGAATAGATAAATAGTAGTTCATGAAGCTAATATATAAACAACAAAGATTGAAATAAAATAAAACGGAATATCTCAAATACAATGTAGTCTCAAATATGAACAGATGACAAGTCTGAACAAACAACTAGAAAAGCTGAATAGATAAAGCAGATCTTCAAGCAAAGCTCTAATCTCCAAAGGTGAGTCTCAAATGCTGTGACACTCAGTCTGACCTGAGCACAAAGCAAAACACAAAACACTCGAGTCAGGATTAACATTCTTATATCAGTAAATTCAACTCAAGTGAAATATCAACTGAAATATAAGTAACTTAAAGGATGTTTGGGATTTCCATCCTCTAAGGATCCGTGGAACTATCTATTATGTTGTAATCTACGCTATTATAATATGTCTATAGTAAAGTAAAAGTATTAAAATAGCGTTAAGGTGTTACTCATATCCCCCTTAACACATTTTATATATTCCCATAGTCTATACAATGCCGTATGCTGCTCCGTAAACTGGAGGTTTACCCAGAGGACATCATATACGTACGGTACAAAACAAACTCGTAGAAGGCGCGATAGGGCATGAGACAAGGCACTCGAGGCAATGCGAGGGTAGATATACCATTTGCACCCCCGGACTGGTGGTAACGTATAGCAGCTACAACCACCCACCTCGTGACACACTCCCAAATCAAAGGTGCACCAAATTAAATCACAAAAGCAATAGAATGGTATCGAAGAAATGTGTCTGATAGGTGGAATGACCCCACTTGGCCCGGTATAGCTCCTATTTTAGCCACATCAAGCTGACTCACGGGAGTCTGGGTTCCATTAATACCTCATACAGAATCGTCGCCAAACCATCCTACTTCGTTCAGGAATCTCCACCACGTACACAGTTGTTAAAGTGGTTTTCGGTATTGGGAGAGAGTATGACAATATCCGATCCCGGTCTCTTTAACAACCAAACGCTTATTTCACACGGTGGTAATTTTTTTCAAATAGTTCATACTTTATATCAAAGTATCATATTCATTTCAAAACCATATCAATTCGATATCATTATTCACTTCAAATAATATTCATTTCCAGAACCGTAACACTTTCAAAATTATAACACTTCCGAAAACATAACACTTATGAAATCATAACGCTTTCGACTTAAACAGTTTTGATATTGAAAATAGTATATATATTAAAATAATTATAATTTAAAATAGTTTATATATTAAAATAATTTATATATTAAAATAGTTGTATATATTAAAATACTTTATATAATAAAAATAGTTTCCTCCAATTTCACAAATCGATTTAAATCATCTTAAATTACAAAATTCAATTTAAATCAATCCCTGTTCAACACTTTCGATTTAAAAGTTTAAAGATTGAATTCAAATTCTTAATAATCCATTTCAGTCTTTATCATTTTCAAATCCAGGTTTGAATTATCTCTTCATTTCCAATAAGATTCAAAGTTTTAATATTCAAACGATTTCTTTATAAGTTGCATTTGTATTTCAACATTTAACATTAATTTTTCAAATTGGAAAATATTCACTTAATCGTTTTAATAAAAATTAAATAAAATCAAAATTTATAAATTTAGATCAATATTAAATATTCAGTCTCAATTTTATTTAAAGTTGAGAATATTTATTTAATCACTTTTTATCAAATCAAGTTATAAATCATATCTTTCAAAACCCTAAAATTAATAAGTTTAAATCAATTCATATTTAAATTCAATTTTTAACTGATTAAAATTTCAAATCAACATTAATTTATCTTCCCAACCTTTATTATTGAAGTTATAAAAATTTATTTTTAAAATATTAATATAAATTTGAATAAATACTTAAACATATTACATACTAATTAAATTAAATCTTATTAATAAATTTATCTTATATTAGATATTATTTTATATATTTTTAAAATAATAAAATTATAAGTAAAATCTTAAAAATTTTATATTTTCAAAACTAACTTATAAATTAAAATTTCCAAAACATATAATTTGAAAATCTAAATTTATATATATATATATATATAACATTTATATATTATTATTTTTTTAAAAATCACTATTTATCACAACCCATATATTTCCTTTCAAACTTTTGGAAAACATTTTCAAAATATAGACCAACGGTGTCCGTATATAATTTTCTATCCTATGGTCAAGTGATACGAATATTTATCATTTCAATCCACAATTTAAATATCTACGGATATATATCATTTCAACCCGCAATCCCTAAAATTCAAAATCAATGAAAATCGCTTGGGTTTATCATTTCAATCCATAACTATTTTCCCTTATTCTACAAGGTCGTTCGGGTATGTATCATTTCAACCCATAGGGATTTCTAAATTAACAGGGAACTTGTAGAGTGAGAACAAATATGATAATAATATAATATATCAACAACATGCATATATCATCAGTAACAATTTAATAAAAAATACACAACAGGATATAGTGTCATATATCACAGGTGAACAACTGCATATAATAGCATATCATATTTAACACTTAAACAACTAACAGTTCAATTTTAACAGCATATTTCAATTGTTGTTTCAAGTGAAATCATATTTACTAAGTATAAGAATGTTAATCATGAGTGATTGCTCACCTCCCGAGGTTAGAGAGATTTGACAATGAAATGGGTTACGAATCCAAGCACGAATTCCAAAGCAAAGCAAGATGAACACGAATTCGACGAACAAAGCTGATAATAGAAATCGATGAAACAAATTAAAATCAACTTGATATAAACTAAAACGAAATGTATATTATATCGTCATATATCTCAAAATCAATTTACATATAAAAATCAAAATCTATATATATACATCTATAGATATATATATCTCAAAATCATTATTTGATTTAAACACTAAATCGAATAAATCTCTATATATATACATATTCCAGATCAATGCTACATAAACTCATAGTTAAAATAAGACCCTTACCCTATAATACAACTCATGTATATACGGAAACATGAAATATATTCTTTTTTTTATTTCGAACGTAGGGGCAGACAAATACGAGCCAACTATATATATAAACCTCTACATAACAACTTTATATATATATCTGAAACTAAACAATATATAAATTTGCATACGTGCTCAAAATTGTAGAACAGTTCAAACTCATATACTGCTTTTAATATTTCCAAATTAAAACTTGAACACGATATATACATTAAAGCTATTACACAGAAATCTATTTTAAAGATATTAACTAAATTTAAGTGATTATTTCAAACATATAATATACATATCTTTAAATAAGTTATATATACTATTCTACACCTATTATACATACAGCCCTTAATATAAATACTGATATTATATATACAGGAAATTATTGTCAAGGACAAAAATTTTCAGCGTTTTTGCCTCAAGGACAGACCTTCAATATTTTATCCTGAAGGACAACTTTCTTTAGGTATCAGTTTTTAGTCATTGATAGTATCAGTTTGTAGTTATCGGTAGCAGTTTTTAGGTATCAGTTTTTAGCTTGGTAGCAGTTTTGTTGTCCTTATGAATAATTTTGGAAAATATTTGTCCTTATGAATAAATTTTAGAACAATGTTTGTCCTTATGGTAAAAATATTGAGGTTGTGTCCTTGAGGCAAAAAATATTCAAAATTTTGTCCTTTTAAATTAATTCCCCTTATATATATTCCTTGTTTACAAAGTTTAATACAAATAATATACAGAACAAAAGGCAGATCAAAAAGATAGCAGGAATATCATGCGAACTTTTCAATATACATCGTTTACAAATAATATAAATATACCTTGTTTTTTTTTCTTCAATGAATAGTATACAAATAAAACTGTATAGTATCTATTTATAGTAATATAACAAAGTACATATACACAGGTATTTAAACACATTATATTTTAAACATGTAAACATGAAAGCAAACTCAATATATACTTATAAACTAATAGATAAACTAATATAAAACTTACTTATATATAATATTAGAAGAGAAGGATAAGGATGGGTAGATCGGTTGTTCTAGAAGGCAACACAAGTGACCTGGATAGGAAACTACTGTCTCATTGTTTATTGGGCAAAGGGAAATTTTTTTATATCTATAAAGAAGGAGAAATGGCAAGTCTCGGTTCAGGGAAGCAAAGTGCCAAGTGACGCTGGGAGTCGTCGGAGAGTGCTAGCGGCACTGACTGCTTCGGTCTCGGTTGATGGCATGGACGTGGAAGGTAGTAGGGTGGCTCGAGGATGAGGCGCTGCTAGGGCGAGGGGAATATGGGCGGATCTGGTACTTTGGGGTGCTGCACGGTGTATGAGGAAGGGGAGGCCAGAAGGAGTTGGTCACGGTGTAGGCCCTGCCGTCGGTGGTGAGAGGCATTTCGGCCGAACCGAGGAGGGGGAAACTGTGTCGGGTTGGAGGGTATATGGTGGAAGGAGAAGAGGCCGATGGGTTGATCTCGGTGGGGTGGCTGCAAAGAAATGGTGGTCGGAAAATAAAGGTGGCAGGCGAATTGCGGAAAATGGCAAGGTTGGAAGGCCGAGTCTCGGCAAGGTCAGGCAGTGGTGAGGGGCTGTCGGTTGGCGTTGTGGGTGTTTGGTGCGGATGACTTGCAACGGCCGATGGTCGAGTGAGGGGGAAGCAACAAAATTAAAAATGGAGTGGGTTACAACATACAACTTAGTTATATTTATTTTAAATTTTCGTTTTTTTCAAAATAGTGAAAGAAGAAGGGAGAAAGAGTGAAGCCACGTCACAAGCAAATGAAGATTCACAGTAAGCAGCTTTATATAAAAAAATATTTCCTTTCTTTTTCTTCAAAGAGCAAGGAGAACCCCAAACAAAAGAATTTGAACAGAAGAGAGATAAATGAATTAAAAATCAGAATATTATGAAATCATGGGGAAAAGCAAAGCCAACGGTTGGAATTGTGAAAATAATAAAAGCAAATTGCTGATTAGATTTCTGAATAGACACAGGAAACCCAAAAGGCTCAATTACGGAACCGATATGAGTAACCGTTTAGTGGATTTCGCCGCGTACCGAAAATCGAAATGCACAAATGAATATACTACGAAGATCAGCACAACGAGATGAATAGAATGGTACACATATATTGATGGTACAATCGTCCTATCAAAAGTTGATATTCGCTGCCAAATTGTTGCTAATTCGCTGAAAATAAGATAAACGAAATTAGAGAAGTCCAAATTTGACGAAACGGATTATGGCGACTCACTTATAAACTGATTTACATTTTTTATTGTATAAAAATATTCAGATTTCGAAAACATTTTATCTTCATCAAATTAATTGATTTAAATTGAAATTGATAATTTACACAATAAAACTAACTTTCATATTTTCCAATAAAAATTTACCATTTGCTATATTTGAATAGACGCATTCCAAATATCAAATTTCCAATGCTAAATTTTATAATTAAATTTCAAGAAAAATTTCAGTTAATTACGTTATAAAAATCGTTTAAAATTTACGGGTCGTTACATAGGGAATGCTGTTGGTATTGCCACTTCTAATACTTTGCTTATTAACTCAATTTAAGTTTTAAGTTTATTAAATAAGCATCTTCTATTATTTATGTTCTATTTGCTTATTGCTTAATATAAATTGTTTTAAATAAGCTTCTACTGATCCTTGCTACCATTGTTTATTTATTCTAAGTCTCTAAATAAACCTTTCCGTTATTTTTATTTAATTGTAACCTATGTTACACTTATACTTGTAATTGTTACTTCTATCTTCTTTTATAATCTGTATATAATTACAAGTGCCACTTTTCTACTCTTGCCTGTTTCTTCTATTATGATATAGAATTTCCTTTAATTCTTTTATATTGTATATTTTACTTATCATAATAACCGTCTTATTATAAAGTCTGCGCAGTAAATGCAGATCTAGGTTCATTATTGTTTACAGCTTCAAATTCTTATGTAATAATTTACTTGATTCCTTTCATACTTTATTTTATTTTCTTCTATTCTAGGAAGTATGAGACGACCCGCCCTTCTCAACCTTCGAAAATCGACACAAAATACACCACAGTATGATATGCCGATGATCGAGTGCCGGAAAAGACATATTATTGAGGAAAAAGAAAGAAGATAGAAGAAAGAAGGAACGAAACAACATCAGAATCTCACAATCGCAGCGGAACAAATATAATAAATAATAACAGATCTTTACACAAAATGAAACCATATCTGTTTTATATAATACATCATTAGAGTATATCATAAGTAAACAACAATTACCAGCCTGGCAGTTATATCAGCCTGCCTCACAACTGCTGGCAATTTCAAACAACCATAGTGGCGAAATAAACAAGTATGAATAATACGTCTCGAACTCCAGCTCCTCTCTTGAGCTCCAAAGTATCCAATCCTGAACCAGAAATACTCGGTCTGACCCGAGCATTATAATGAAATAACACCCGAGTCAGTCTGGAATACCAGCGTAAGAGAAATACATCCAAACTGATTATTAAAGTTTCAAAAATCCTTTGAAATCAAAAGCATCTCGTAAGACCACGCCACAAATAAACATGTCAGGTTTTACCCTACGATAGCCAAAACACTTTTTATCAAATCCGTCTGATATTATAATAGTGTCTATATACAAATACTTATTCAAATAGCTGAAATTGTTACATGATTAAATTCCAGCATACTAGCCACATAGTGGGTTCTACAAACAAAAACCGTAAAGGCGCGTAGGGAGAATGGATTTCCAACTAATGACTAGGCACTAGGGTACCACCTGTCACAGTACCTGGTCTAGATCAGCGTACCGAGGACCACGCCCGATCCCCCGCAACACAAGACCGGGACTGCCCCTTACTGGATAATCCTGAGTAAGATCACACCACGGTTGGGATCAGCAACCGCACCACTAAGCCGAATAAAAAGGGACATCTAGACAGGGATGACCTCACCCTAATGGGTGCGACCCACATAGCCTTGCTGCATAACCCCTGATTTTCAGTCATTCCCGGTTGATGAGGCTTGAGGCTAAGCATTACCTTTTTAGAACATATCCCTTAGAATGCCCATCGTCCACCTAACGATGTTCTGAAAGCATTCATCCATACAAGTCCGTTCCGGGTTCGAACGGAACCGAAGGCACTACTCCTACTACATCCATTTTGGAATCACCCTCAGGATTAGTAGCGACTAGCCCTTGCACTTCACTGCTCCACCTTCTATTCCAAACTCGTTTTCCCATGAAAACGTACAAACCGAATCGAAGTGGTTTTCGAGAAATTAATCTCGATCCCGGTCTCTTCGAAACGATCAGCGCATTGGCCAATACTGATAGTTGGTTATTTAACTATAAAAAACATTCACAATCATCCATCAAACATAAATAATTCCTAAAATTTATGTTTTCCTCAAAATATCTTCACAAGATATATTTCTATTTTCAACCCTGTAACGACCCGCTATTTTGGACCATTCGCATCCGCACAAGTCGGACTTGAATAATTAAAAATACCGAATTGTTAATTTAAATTTGGTAAAACTTAACATATACAGTAAATTAATCAATCATAGAATCACAGATATAGAGTAGTACAATAATACGCAGCGGAATAAATGAATAGTAGTTCATGAAGCTACTATATAAACAAAGTTAGAAATAAAA
The DNA here is from genome assembly GCA_030737815.1 of Allium fistulosum. Classification (NCBI taxonomy): domain Eukaryota; kingdom Viridiplantae; phylum Streptophyta; class Magnoliopsida; order Asparagales; family Amaryllidaceae; genus Allium; species Allium fistulosum. The sequence goes on from CM060907.1 coordinate 352,380,731, forward strand.
TACAGCAGAATATCCCAGATGCAGTGAAGTCTCCAGTACGGGAAAATGACTTCTCTGAACCAATCGACTGGATGACTAAAAGGATAGATAACTAGATCTTCAAGCAAAGCTCCAACTTCGAAGGTGAGTCTCAAATGATGTATCACTCAGTCTGACTCGAGCGTAAAGCAAAACACAAAACACTCGAGTCAGGATTAACATTCTTATATCAATAAATCCAACTCAAGTGAAATATCGACTGAAATACAAGTAACTTAGAGGATGTATGGGATAACCATTCTCCAAGGATCTGTGGAACTATCTACAATGTTGAAATATATACTATAACACCGTGGTCAATTCAATTTAATTTATACTTCAAAACCAAAATATTCTTTCATCTAGAATATATATATAAAATTTTATCACTTTCAAAGTTGCGATTCAAATCTAGTCAAATTCCAAATTCAAATTTTTAGTCCAATCTCAATTTATTAATTTAAAATTCAACTCAACTCCTAAATAACCATTTCACATTTTATCGAACTCAAATCCGAATTTGAAATCACAAAATACCCTTTACATTTCAATATTATTTCAAACCTTTAAATATTCAATATTTCAAACTAAAATTTTTATTCAATTAAATTTTCTAAATAATAAATTCGAATTATATTGATTTCAAATACAGATTTGAATCACAATAAACCAATTAAATTCTAGTATAGTTCAAAGCTTTAATATTCAACAATTCAAAGTTCAGTTGATGGTTTCATATAGATCTCGATTTAACCCCATTATTATTTAGCCTTGAAATATTCCCTCATTATATTTAATATCATTTAAGTAACCTTAACTTACATTTTACTAAATATTTTTATTTTTAGATGTGAAATATTCATTAAATCACTTAAATCAAGATCCAGTAAAAATCATACCTTTAAATTTCCCATTCAATAAATTCAAATCGATTAATTAAAATCCTTATTTAAATACCATTTACAATAAACCCAAATTTACCTTCCCAACCTTACTTATTCAATTTATTGCAAGAAATTCTATTGGAATATAGATTTACATATATACTTAACCATATTATACGTATTAAATCCAACTAATTTAAATCAAATATTACTACTAAAATTATATATATAATTTATCATTTATCTAATGTCTAAAGAGTCTATATTTATTAAACCATATTTTTTTTCCAAAACCATAGAAATTATTTTCAAAATATTTATATATGGACCAACGATATCAGTATATATTTCTTATCATATGGTCAAGTGATATGGGTATTTATCATTTCAATCCATACACAAAATATATACGGGTGGATAGCATTTCAACCCGTAATCCCAAATTCAATTTAATGAAAATCGCTTGGGTCTATCATTTCAACCCATAACGAAATTCTCCTATTCTAAAGTCTGTTCGGGTATGTATCATTTCAACCCATACTGAATTCTAAACTACAGGGAACTTGTAGAGTGATAACAGATAATAATAATAATATAACATGATATGATAATAATATAACAACAGGCATATATCAACAGTAATTAAATAAAGTATAAACAATAGGATATGGTGTCATATCCCATAGGTGAACAGTTTACAGATAATAACATATATAACAGATTTACTAACTTCAGTAGTATATTTCAATTGTCGTTTCAATTGAAACCAAATTTAATAAATAAAAGAACGTTAATCGTGAGTGATTGCTCACCTTTCGTGGCTAGAGAATATAGAAGGAGACACGGATACGCACACTGATACAGACACTTGAATTAAAATTCAAATCCAAGCAAAGCAAAATCGGCACGAATTCAACGATCAAAGCTGATTGGCTCGAATTGATGAAACGGATCAGATCAGAACTGGAACGATGAAGGTAAATGGTATAAGCGAACTTTTATAACCACCTATAACTATATATACACATAAGAAATTTATATTCTAAGTTCAAACATCACAAATTTAATTTACATGTTTTTCAAACATATAAATAAATAAATCAAGCTTACATTTTTAAAAAAAAATCAACATACACTTAAAATAATATATATATATACTAACACCTTTATACTAAACTTATATAACTAGTATATATATATCCTCAAATAGATAAAATAAATGTTTAAATATGAATACCTAAAAGAACACTTTTTTATATATAACTATTTCTATATATATATATATATATATTAAATGTTATATATATATATATAATTTAAATCCATCCATATTTTAACATTCAATAACATATTATATTCAACCTATATAAATTTCCAAATTATATATGTGTATTAAAATTATTTATAAAGCAGAGTATTTATAAAATCATCTTAAATCCAAAATAGTATAAATATAATACTGTAACAAAATATATACAATCATCAACTAAATAAGTCAGTGCCACATAGAAACCCATATGGTAACAAACTGCATAATATACATATATTAAAGTATTTAATATATTCTGTAACAAAACAAATATATGACTAACATAAGCGAATAACCATAATATAGGAAACCTAATATCAACAAATAGAAGCTGACCCATATTAAAATATAAAACACAAAAAATATATATATATATATATTCTTATTAAAAATGAAAGATACTTATTTTATAGTATGTTCCCTTCAAAATGTCGCATACATAATTCAAAATATTAACATGACTTATAAGCTGTGAGGAAGATCAAATAGAAACTATATATAAATATACATTGTCATGTTATGAAAATAAACTTTTGAAAAAAAAATAGTATTCAATACTTATATAAATAGTATGTATATCACAACTAAGAAAACAAAAAAAACAAAAAAACATATAATTACGAATATAAATCAAAACATATATGTGCTTACACGCCCATACCTCATTGATCAAATAGAAGCAACCGAAAGGCGAGGTGATGGGTTTCATTTGATGAGGAGGTTTGGAAGAAAGGTGAAGTGGCGGATGCAAATAATGGTGACAGCCGCATGCTTCAGTTTGCTTTTTTTTCATCAAAGAAAAGTAGGGAGGGGAACAGACAGATCTAGAGAAAAGAGAAGTGAAAGCGAAAATAAATAGGGATGAACCGCATGTTTTCAGGCAAATATAACGGAAGAAAATATATAGGCAACCAAATTTTAAGTGAATAAATAAATAAAAGTGATTGTAACGGTCAACCCTTGATTTGGTGAAAATAATTGTAGCAATTAATAAAAGAAATAAATAGCAACGGTCACGTTGCTTTGATTCAGCTGACCCATAAAAGCAAATTATTTATAATTTAAACGTTAGGAAACGTAATGAAACGTACCACCATAAAATGAAATTGATAACGTCTGTGCATTGATTCTGCAATATTTATTAAAGCAATTGATTAATGCGCGTTTAAATTTGAACGGAAGGAAGGAGAAAAGTCATAGTTAAAGGTAAGCTTTAAATTTTTAATAAATACAAAACGTATCTAAGTTTATACGTTTATAACTTTCCAGCTGTAGTGTATATATATAATGAATGGTCATAAAGAAAGAAGTGGAAACAGGGAGCGTAGGAAAGGAAAGGTTAGAAAAAAAAAATTTGTTGAGAAATGAATATTTGCGTGAGTTATATAGGTTTGACCAGAGAGGTAGCGATTTATGGAGAAGAAAGAACGGCAATAAATCAACTTGCTTTGAAACAGAAAGGAAATTAAACTAGCGTTGATTTTTTATGAGCAATTATAGGCAAGAAATAAGATATTGATTTAAAAAAAAGGGCCACGATTTTGATTGAGCACTGATTTTTCTTGTTATACATGGTTACTAGATTTTTAACAAATTTTAAGCAAATGGGTTTCGATATTAAAGCAGAAGAAACGGTCAGCTAAGATTAGATTTTGAAATAAGATTTTTAAACAATATTAAATGCGTTTAAAATTTAAAGCTCGCGTTGATGGGAACAATGGCAAGAAATTAAAAATGTGAACGGTTATAAAATTTGTAAATAACGTTCCTATTAAATAAGGAGAGTAAAAGGAAAGTGAATAAAATTAGAATGCATACAACAGACGTAGTGATTTTTGTCCAAAAAAAATAAAAATAAAATGAAAATAACGGATTTAAATTTTATACGTTTTCTTGTATGTATATATACATTATTTATTCCATCAAATAACATGCCTTTTAAATGCGTAATTAAATAGTTTATTTATACACAAAGTTTTGGAAATTTATTACTTATATAAAAATATGATTTGTTTATACATTTACTAAGAAATTTATTTCAAAAATGTATATAAGTAAAATATAAAATATTATATTTTAAAAGTATAAAATCATTTTTTTAAGAACAAAAGGTGAAATAAACGTTGTTCCGAATATATTAAATTAAACCAAAAGATTAAAAATTAAAAATTTAAAGATTTATAACTTCAATAAATGTAAAGTTTTAACCAAAATAAGAATTTTAGAATTTTCACACTAATAAAAATCTTGGGTGATTATTTATAATTAAATTTAGACAGTCAAATTTTCGAAAAAGTTATAAATAAAGAATAAAATATTGCTAAAATTTGGGCTGTTACACTCTCCCCCACTCAAAACTTTTCGTTCCCGAAAAGGAAGGAGGTAGGAGAATTAAAACAACCAGAAAGAAAATAGATTGAAAGACAAGATAAACAATAAATTTTACTTGAAATATTCATTTGAAAACTTCACTTGGAAATCAATTTTTTTTAATACTTCAATATTTTTCCCAAACTCATTTGAATTTTATTTTAATCTTAAGATACTTTCAACATTATAATAAATTAATAATCATTCTCTTTAAATATGTTATAATTAATTAATAACTTCTGAAACACTAAAAATTTTCTATTATACCATGTAGTATATAAATAAACAATATTTTAAAGGATATATTCAAAAGAAAGAAAGAAGGAAAGAAGATAGATTCGGAAAAGAGAATATAGGTGAATAAATAAAGTAGGGCAGATAAGGTAGATTCAAAAGAATAGTATCGGGCACGAATAATTAATTTAGAACCATAAGAATTTCAATTTCAAATATTAATACAGAATTCCTTTGTTGAAAATACTTTTATAATAAAATACTTTTATAACTCGATGTTTCAACAAGTTTATCCTTGTTCCTGTAGACTCTGGTAGTGCGTTGATCAGGCGCAAAACTAGAATTCTCCAGGTACTTAGTAGACTTGTTTTAACACCTAGTGAAAATACTGGAAAAACTTTTTTAAAAAAAACAGATATGGAAAGTACAATCCAAACAAAAAAACAAACAAAACCTTTGTCTAACCATGGTTCGCAGATACACAATGGTTACGCCTGGATCCCCCAGGAAACAATCCATATCCGTAAGCTTTCTCAGCCCTGCGAGTTACGCCATGATGACTAGTAGAATGCAGGATACACAATGGTTACGCCTGGATCCCCCAGGAAACAATCCGTACCCCTAGGCCATCTCAGCCAGGCGGTTTCGCTACTAATGCGACCTACATAGAGTGCAGGATACACAATGATTACGCCTGGATCCCCCAGGAAACAATCCGTACCCCTAGGCTATCTCAGCCAGGCTGTCGCGCTATGCAGTCGCGCTCGTAAGACCATGGGTAACGCCATGGAATTCGATGGAAACTCGAGTATCATATCCGGAAAACCAAAATCAAAGAGAATAATATCGATAGAATGAATCCACAATGTGGCCACAAAGCGGATATCAAGCAGAAGGCACTTTCCATATCTTTACTTCGAAAATATATATATATCATATAGTACCTTTTCAAATCACTTTCAAATATCATACTTATACAAAGTCCATTATATATAAGATTAAATTTTCAAATCAAATACCTTTCCAAAATCAATAGTATATCAAATCACACTTATATAGACTTCAATTATATAAAATTTCACTTTTCCAATTGAGTACCTTTTCAAATCTATAGTTTTCGAATCAACCACATACTTATACAAACAAATTTTTTTTATATAAGTTAACTCCCAAATTAGGTATTTAGAAAAAATAAGGTTCTCAAATTTTAATTTGTTTCAATATTAGTTTAGTTTCAAAATCATATACAATCCTACCAGATTATTTCTTCTCAATTTAAATATCTTTAGTTTTAAAGTTTCCAACATAATAAATTTAGAAAATAAATCCAAATTTCCAAATCAATACAATTTAAGTCAACCAATTCATTTCCAAAATCAAATGTTTTCAAAATCATCTTATACTTACATAAGGTCCATCTTATATAAGGATCAAATTTTACAAAATAAATTTCACTGTATGAAGAGCCATATGGGATTTGAATATCTTTGCTTTTATGGGTTATATATCTTTGTAATTTAAATTGGAAATTTTCTTTTAGAAAGCAAAGATATTCTAACCCGACAGCTTTCAATTTCAGCGTCAAAATATATCAATGATATTAGAATATAAGACGTACATACGTCATCATTCCGCAAAATCACATTTGATCGTTCGCTCGATCACACAAGTTCGCTTTCGAAGTAGTATTGTCCATTCGACTTCCCTAATGCGGATTCGATGTTGTTTCTCGACTAGAAGCCATCAGTCTCCTTGCATAGCCATATACTATGATAGAGAATTCTAGAATCAAGCCCAAAATCCATATCAAATATTCGCCATCAAGAATCGAATGAAAAATCCTAACACGAAATGGTGTAATTCACCTCGAACTTGTGTACTCAAACCTGGATCAAATTAATTATGCGAATAAAACAGCATACGTACAACTTATATATTTATTCCAACTTGTAAAATATATAGTTTCATAAAGATGTTACTAAGTTAAAACATTTAAACTAAATTTTATTCAAAATATTTCGAAAACCAAATTCTTTTCAAAACATTTCAAATCTAAATTTCATATTAGAAAATTTTAAAATTGCCTTATTCATTTACTTAACAAAACAGTTTCAATTTATTTAAACCATATTACTACATACTTTAACATACATATCAAACTTGTATACTTTATACTTTTCAAAATTTCTTAGCTTTGAAAAGTTAACCTTGATTTGGAAGTGCTCGAACCTTCAAAATAGTTGAAGAAATCATTTTCAAATTCAAGAGTTGGAAATCAGCAACAAATCAGTAAATAAATTTTAATAGATGGGGATATATCAATTCCGAAACTCAAGGACTGAACACCGGCTTACTTCAAATCATTTCAAATATATATACATATATCCTTTGAATATCAAATCTTACTTCGGAATTTGAAATCAAAATTGGTTTCGCAAAATCACTCGCGTAGCAATGCTACTAAAGTGGCCTCTACCCCACTCTGAAACTCGAAAATCAATGTCGATGATGCGTGCACTCATCACTGAAATTATTTTCCAGCGACATAAGTGAGTTCTGAACTTCTATTTTCTCAAACTTCTTTTGAAATTTCTTTGAAATCATTCGAAACTTATTAAAATCTTTTGAAACATTTCTTATTCGAAAAATACTTTTAAATCATATTATTATTATATATTACAAAATCTTAAAACCAATTTCAAAATACCGGAGTTCAATTCTCGAATTTCAAATTTAAAATCCTTTAGTCATAAATCATTTTTAGATAAATCAAATTTCTTATATAATTTTTCAGAATTACAAATCCTTTCGAAACATCAAATTCTCATTTTAAAAAGGGTATTAAATCTTTATCGAAAACATTTCACTTTTATATATAGAATATAATCATACTTATCAAAATAATAATTTCGGTTTAGGAAACAATTTCTAAAATATAAACAAACCCGATTTTCAAAGGACGATTCACGGACGGATTTCAAAACAAAGATAGAGATTCAATTTAAAAGAACTCTAATCTAATAAAATTCTGATTCGAAGATAGGCTCAATCGACAATTAGGTAATTTAATTACAAAATACAAGATAGATGTATTTTTATAAATCACGAATTACCCTAGGGTCAACCGTGACTTCAAAATAAGATTGGTGCAGAATTTTGAGGCAAATCGATGTTCGATTGCCAGAGATAGAATTCGGCATAACAAGAGATAGTAACATCTAAACCGAGGGATATATAAATCTCCGGTGAATCCATGCCATTTATAAAGGAGTTCCACCCCTTTACAAATCATTCAAAGATTGGCGATATCGCCTTATTCGAAGTGGAGTTATGGAATACTCCAGAATCAAAAGAATACAAATAGGGAGAGACAAGAATGAATTTTGGAACCGCAAAGAACGTTCCAAAGTTCAAAGGAAATCGAGTCAAAAGGAAGAGATTCAACTCGAACGAAAGTGATTCTGTAAATAAATTTACCATATATGTTAAGTTTTGCCTAGAGCCAAAGCTCTGATACCAACTGTAACGACCCGCTATTTTGGACCATTCGCATCCGTACAAGTGGGAATTGAATAATTCAAAATACCGAATAGTTAATTTAAATTTGGCAAAACTTAACATATACAGTAAATTAATCAATCACAGAATCACAAATACAGAGTAGTATAATAATACACAGCGGAATAAATGAATAGTAGTTCATAAAGCTACTATATAAACAAAGTTAGAAATAAAATACATCAGAATATCTCAGATGCAGTGAAGTCTCCAGTACGGGCATATGACTTCTCTGAACCAATCGAATGGATGACTGAAAGGATAGATAACTAGATCTTCAAGCAAAGCTCCAACTTCGAAGGTGAGTCTCAAATGTTGTATCACTCAGTCTGACCCGAGCGTAAAGCAAAACACAAAACACTCGAGTCGGGATTAACATTCTTATATCAATAAATCCAACTCAAGTGAAATATCGACCGAAATACAAGTAACTTAGAGGATGTATGGGATAACCATTCTCCAAGGATCTGTGGAACTATCTACAATGTTGAAATATATACTATAACACCGTGGTCAATTCAATTTAATTTATACTTCAAAACCAAAATATTCTTTCATCTAGAATATATATATATATATATATATATATATAATTTTATCACTTTCAAAGTTGCGATTCAAATCTAGTCAAATTCCAAATTCAAATTTTTAGTCCAATCTTAATTTATTAATTTAAAATTCAACTCAACTCCTAAATAACCATTTCACATTTTATCGAACTCAAATCTGAATTTGAAATCACAAAATACCCTTTACATTTCAATATTATTTCAAACCTTTAAATATTCAATATTTCAAACTAAAATTTTTATTCAATTAAATTTTCTAAATAATAAATTCGAATTATATTGATTTCAAATACAGATCTGAATCACAATAAACCAATTAAATTCTAGTATAGTTCAAAGCTTTAATATTCTACAATTCAAAGTTCAGTTGACGGTTTCATATAGATCTCGATTTAATCCCATTATTATTTAGTCTTGAAATATTCCCTCATTAGATTTAATATCATTTAAGTAACCTTAACTTACATTTTACTAAATATTTTTATTTTTAGATGTGAACTATTCATTAAATCACTTAAATCAAGATCTAGTAAAAATCATACCTTTAAATTTCCCATTCAATAAATTCAAATCGATTAATTAAAATCCTTATTTAAATACCATTTACAATAAACCCAAATTTACCTTCCTAACCTTACTTATTCAATTTATTGCAAGAAATTCTATTGGAATATAGATTTACATATATACTTAACCATATTATACGTATTAAATCCAACAAATTTAAATCAAATATTACTACTAAATTTATATATATAATTTATCATTTATCTAATGTCTAAAGAGTCTATATTTATTAAACCATATATTTTTTTCCAAAACCATAGAAATTATTTTCAAAATATTTATACATGGACCAACGATATCAGTATATATTTCTTATCATATGGTCAAGTGATATGGGTATTTATCATTTCAATCCGTACACAAAATATATACGGGTGGATAGCATTTCAACCCGTAATCCCAAATTCAATTTAATGAAAATCGCTTGGGTCTATCATTTCTACCCATAACGAAATTCTCCTATTCTAAAGTGCGTTCGGGTATGTATCATTTCAACCCATAGTGAATTCTAAACTACAGGGAACTTGCAGAGTGATAACAGATAATAATAATAATATAACAGGATATGATAATAATATAACAACAGGCATATATCAATAGTAATTAAATAAAGTATAAACAATAGAATATGGTGTCATATCCCATAGGTGAACAGTTTACAGATAATAGCATATATAACTGATTTACTAACTTCAGTAGTATATTTCAATTGTCGTTTCAATTGAAACCAAATTTAATAAATAAAAGAACGTTAATCATGAATGATTGCTCACCTTTCGAGGCTAGAGAATATAGAAGGAGACACGGATACGCACACTGATACAGACATTGGAATTAAATTTCAAATCCAAGCAAAGCAAAATCGGCACGAATTCAACGATCAAAGCTGATTGGCTCGAATTGATGAAACGGATCAGACCAGAACTGGAACGATGAAGGTAAATGGTATAAGCGAACTTTTATAACCACCTATAACTATATATACACATATGAAATTTATATTCTAAGTTCAAACATCACAAATTTAATTTACATGTTTTTCAAACATATAAATAAATAAATAAATCAAACTTACATTTTTTAAAAAAAATCAACATACACTTAAAATAATATATATATATATACTAACACCTTTATACTAAACTTATATAACTAGTATATATATATCTTCAAATAGATAAAATAAATGTTTAAATATGAATACCTAAAAGAAAACTTTTTTATATATAACTATTTCTATATATATATATTAAATGTTATATATATATATATATATAATTTAAATCCATCCATATTTTTACATTCAATAACATATTATATTCAACCTATATAAATTTCCAAATTATATATGTGTATTAAAATAATTTATAAAGTAGAGTATTTATAAAATCATCTTAAATCCAAAATAGTATAAATATAATACTGTAACAAAATATATACAATCATCAACTAAATAAGTCAGTACCACATAGAAATCCATATGGTAACAAACTGCATAATATACATATATTAAAGTATTTTATATATTTTGTAACAAAACAAATATATGACTTTCATAAGCGAATAACCATATTATAGGAAACCTAATATCAACAAATAGAAGCTGACCCATATTAAAATATAAAACACAATATATATATATATATATATATATATTCTTATTAAAAATGAAAGATACTTATTTTATAGTATGTTCCCTTCAAAATGTCGCATACATAATTCAACATATTAACATGACTTATAAGCTGTGAGGAAGATCAAATAGAAACTATATATAAATATACATTGTCATGTTATGAAAATAAACTTTTGAAAAAAATAGTATTCAATACTTATATTAATAGTATGTATATCACAACTAAGAAAACAAAAAAAACAAAAAAAACATATAATTACGAATATAAGTCAAAACATATATGTGCTTACATGCCCATACCTCACTGATCAAACAGAAGCAACCGGAAGGCAAGGTGATGGGTTTCATTTGATGAGGAGGTTTGGAAGAAAGGTGAAGTGGCGGATGCAAATAATGGTGACAGCCACATGCTTCAGTTTGCTTTTTTTTCATCAAAGAAAAGTAGGGAGGGGAATAGACAGATCTAGAGAAAAGAGAAGTGAAAGCGAAAATAAATAGGGATGAACCGCATGTTTTCAGGCAAATATAACGGAAGAAAATGAATAGGCAACCAAATTTTAAGTGAATAAATAAATAAAAGTGATTGTAACGGTCAACCCTTGATTTGGTGAAAATAATTGTAGCAATTAATAAAAGAAATAAATAGCAACGGTCACGTTGCTTTGATTCAGCTGACCCATATAAGCAAATTATTCATACTTTAAACGGTAGGAAACGTACCACCATAAAATGAAATTGATAACGTCTGTGCATTGATTCTGCAATATTTATTAAAGCAATTGATTAATGCGCGTTTAAATTTGAACGAAGGAAAGAGAAAAGTCACAGTTAAAGATAAGCTTTAAATTTTTAATAAATACAAAACGTATCTAAGTTTATACGTTTATAACTTTCTAGCTGTAGTGTATATATATAATGAATGGTCATAAAGAAAGAAGTGGAAACAGGGAGCGTAGGAAAGGAAAGGTTAGAAAAATAAAATTTTGTTGAGAAATGAATATTTGCATGAGTTATATAGGTTTGATCAGAGAGGTAGCGATTTAAGGAAAAGAAAGAACGGCAATAAATCAACTTGCTTTGAAACGGAAAGGAAATTAAACTAGCGTTGATTTTTTATGAGCAATTATAGGCAAGAAATAAGATATTGATTTAAAAAAAAGGCCACGATTTTGATTGAGCACTGATTTTTCTTGTTATACACGGTTACTAGATTTTTAACAAATTTTAAGCAAATGGGTTTCGAAATTAAAGCAGAAGAAATGGTCAGCTAAGATTAGATTTTGGAATAAGATTTTTAAACAATATTGAATGCGTTTAAAATTTAAAGCTCGCGTTGATGGCAACAATGGCAAGAAATTAAAAATGTGAACGGTTATAAAATTTGTAAATAATGTTCCTATTAAATCAGGAGAGTAAAAGGAAAGTGAATAAAATTAGAATGCGTACAACAGACGCAGTGATTTTTGTCCAAAAAAAATAAAAATAAAATGAAAATAACGGATTTAAATTTTATACGTTTTCTTGTATGTATATATACATTATTTATTCCATCAAATAACACGCCTTTTAAACGCGTAATTAAACAGTTTACTTATACACAAAGTTTTGGAAATTTATTACTTATATAAAAATATGATTTGTTTATACATTTACTAAGAAATTTATTTCAAAAATGTATATAAGTAAAATATAAAATATTATATTTTAAAAGTATAAAATCATTTTTTTTAAAGAACAAAAGGTGAAATAAACGTTGTTACGAATATATTAAATTAAACCAAAAGATTAAAAATTAAAAATTTAAAGATTTATAACTTCAATAAATGTAAAGTTTTAACCAAAATAAGAATTTTAGAATTTTCACACTAATAAAAATCTTGGGTGATTATTTATAATTAAATTTAGACAGTCAAATTTTCAAAAAATAAAACCCCAGAGTTATAAATAAAGAATAAAATATTGCTAAAATTTGGGCTGTTACAAACCCTTTGAAAACAGTTTAAACCCACTTCCTTTTACGGAAATAAATTTCCCAACATTTACTATTTCCACTGAAATCACCAAGTACAAACACTTAAGATTTGAAATAATTTAAATCACTTTATCCAAAATATAATTTAAGAATATTTAACGTAAAACCATTTATAAAATATAAAACCAATTTTAAAATAAAAGTTAAGTCAAACTAAATTTTAAAATAAGAGTTACAAACTTCTATATAAGTTTCAAATAAAACTTTTACCAAATTATCTATAAAATAAATCCATTTTATAAAATATGAATATTAATAATATTCTTTCAAAACATAATATCAATTACCCCTTTTAAAATAATTATTATTATAACTAATTTAATAAATATTCACATTTAAAATTTTTACAACTTAAATAATAATTTCTTGAAAACATTCCTTTTTAAAACAAATTTAAACTTTTAACTTTTACTTAAAAATCTACTTTAAAACGCACTTGGCTTTCAGGGAAACACACTTCCATTTTAGAATAAACCAAAGAATTCTTCTTATAAATCCTGCTTGATTTATCTCAATTCAAATTTACATTTCAATCCCGTAAATTTCTTCCAACACTTTAAAAATAAACACCTTTGTTTTTAACACATTTTCCATTCCTGGAAAATCACTTCCAAAATATATACTTGAATTATTTAAAATCAGTTACCAAATTCTTTAATCAAAATAAAATTTTGGAAATTTATAAATGTTTCTTGCATAACTTAAATCAAAATTTCCTTTGAACATAAAGTTATTATATCAATACTTATAATAAACATAATACCAATTTATCATTAAAATAAGCAAATACCATAATTAGTTAATAAATACTTATTTTTCACTTAAAGGAAATTATAGAAAATAATTTTTCTAAAATATTCTAAAAAAAACATTTTTAAACATTCCAGTTTATACTTTGAAGGTCCTCTTTTGAAACATACTTCATTCCCCAGGAAAAATACACTTCCCATCCTTTTAAAAATAATCTCACTATTATTTTTAAAACAATTTACCCCTCTTATAGAAATTCCCACCGGAAATCTATCTTTCAAAATTTATCCACCGATAATATTTCATTTCATTTATAAACCCAGTCTATAAATTTCCATTCCTCATTTCCTTTTTAAAACACCGTTTCAAAACACTTAAATTTCCAATCCAATTTCTTAAATTTAATTTCCTTAAATTCATTCCTTAAAAATTCCTTTTCATTTCCCTTTAATCCCAATTTATTTCATTATATTTTAGAATTCCATATTTAATTTATCCAACCATAACACAACACAATTTAATTTCCAAATTTATCTATCACAATATATAAATAAAATACATCATTAGTTATGAAAATAATTTCTACACTGTGAAGAATCCAGTTGGATCCCTCCAACCTGTTTCCCTACATCCACAGATGTTAGCACAACAGCAAATATCAATCCAGACTGATATTAATACTCATCTCCAACCAATCATTCAATTATTTAAATATTAACTATTTAAATTAAAATAGCATCCAGATGTGAGTGAGATTAACTCACCTTGAGATTTAAAACGCCGAGCGTTTAAATTTTAAATTAAATCGAGCACGTTCGATTTAATGCAAAATTTCCACTTGCTCAAAACGATCCCAGATCTGTACCATAGCGGACTTCTCATCACCGCGATTCCGGCGCCACCAAAATCGTCGAATTCTGACCACGTATGCATAAGTTATAGATTTATAAAGTTTGAATAAAATTTTATAAAACAAATTCTTTTATTTAATTTTTATATACCAGACAAAATCAGGCCGTTCATTAGAGATTCAAAATCGTGGCCGCAAAACAGTTCTTCCCTCACGCAAATACTGTTTGAACGTAGCCCATCGTTCACCCAAAGTCTCGATCGCCGCCCCTCCTTTTGATCATCGAGATGACGATCGGGAAACTCCGCGACGAATGGCAAAGCAAACACTAACATCTCCCAGAATCTGGTGGAACTCGGCAGCTCAAATGCCTCGAACCCCGCGAGCGAACGTGCGCCCTTTGCGGCTCCACCACACAACAATCGTTGCACCATACTAGATCGTGGCCGTTGAATTCGAAGCTCTCGTCGTGCTCTTGATTTCCGTAGTTGAAGGTTTCTCGTGAAAGCTTGCGGATTTGGAAATTTTTAAGGTGGAAGATCGGAGAGTTATGGCCATTAAAACTATAAGTGGTGGCCGAGAGTAAACATCTAGGGTTTCACCAGAAAACATGCTTATATATAAATGTTTATTAATATTATTTTATTAATAAAATTTCCAATTTAACAAGCTTTTCAAACGAATTCCAAATCACACGTGCCGCCAGATGTTTATAAGGTTTTACCCACATTCTGAACACAATGGATTGTGTTTCGGAGGCTAATTCGGTCATATGTGGAAGATAGCTTTTTAAATCGATTTAAAATATTTAATTATCGATTTTAATTTCAACGCGTTTCTCACCCGTACGTACAAACAGTAACTCCAAACGCTACGAAAATTAAAATCCGATAATAACTAACTATTACGGATCTAATGGAACTGGTTTCGTCGAATTCCGAGACTGTGCCCCGGAATGCTATTTTAACTCGTCGATTAATTCGACCGATTTCCAAAATCGTCGAAATCATTTAAAATTTCACTTTTAAAATTTTACCAACTCAATTATAAATCGTATACAATTTACATTCACATTAGAAATCATTCTGATTCATCCTGAATTAAAATCTGACTATTTACATTATTATAATATTAAATTCCATTAATAAATTAATATAAAATTCCAAATTTGACTTATCGACTTTTGATTCCATCCAAAAGTCCAATATAAAAATTCAAATCAAATTAGACTTAAAATAAATCTTAGAAACCATTTTCATACCCATTTACATTCAGATTCACCAATTATCCCAATTCCAAATATTTAATTATTATTATTCAAATCCAAATGAACTGCCATATTTGAAATTGTAACTAATTCAATTAATTTAACCAAAATCTCCTTATTTCAAAATCAAATAATAATTCACATTCAACATTTAAATTGAATTAAATGTTCAAAATATAACGACCAAAATTCCGGGTCGTTACATTCCTCCCCCCTAATAAAAATTTCGTCCCTGAAATTTGCTATGGTAGGAAAATGCTACTAAACTCATTTACTTACCCAGACTTGCTTAGTTAAAACTTACATTCACTTCACCAAAACATTTAGCTCAATTCCAAAACCATTTGCTTCATTACTAACTCAAAAACCTTGTTTCAAAAATCGACCTTTTCTTGTTAACTCAAAATTTTCAAAATTCCCAAAAAATTTCTAACTTCCAAAATTTCATAAAATTTTTGACAGCGTCTCCTTTGTATGGAGGCCTTTTACAATATCACAATAGATATAAATATATATACATCGACCCACACGGTCGGAACACAAAATATACCACAATATATATCAATTTCCCAATTATATTGCATAGGAGTACCTTACTTAAGCAATTTAAAAGCAAGCGGCTAATCTATTATGCATTTACGCACTCCAACTCTATCGATTGCCTCCCGTACCTGTACTTACTCAAACAAACATATCAGTTTTCAATAATATGAAATTTTTAACAACCTTTCGTACATTAATCATAGCCAAACACATTAATTACATAACTCACACAACAATTTCCATAATCCTACATGTTAACCATCTTTAAAAGCAACCACAAGGTTTCAACACTATTTTAATTTCCTCCATAAATCCACATATAATTTTATTCCACTCAAAATGATTCACAATCAAGTTCACTACATACAATTCGTAATTGCATCAACTAATCTCATATCCATATCAATTTGGTTTATAAGCGTCACTTACATAATTTCTCCTTACCCAATTCCAAATTGATTCACAATCAAATTTATTTAACTTCTATCAACTCATAGAATTTTAATTACTTTGTTTACGTCAAACGACGATTTATTCCATGCAATTTGACGATATCCATGTGAATAAATATTTACTTAAGTTTTACAACCAATTTAAATTGATGCCAACTCAATTTATATTTAATTCCATTCCATTCTTAAATTTATTCACAATCATTCACTTGAATTTATTTACAATTCAAACCATCACTATTATAATCCAATTCCATTACACATCCACTTTCATTTATATGCAAAACCACTTAATTATATTGCACTCATACCAATTTATTCAAAACCAACTTTATTTGCTTCTTCAATTCAATTCACTTTCGTTTACAACAAAACGACCAATTCCTATGCATGTTTGTTGTTATTCAAACAAGTAACCATTTCTTAAGCTTATAACCATTTTAAATTAATTCCAACTCAAACTACATTAATTTTACTCCATTCGGAATTATTCACCACCATACATTCCCACTACAATTATTAAGTTAAATCCCTTCAGTTGCATTTCATTTCATTATCCAAACAAGTTTCATTCAAAACCATTTCATGAAACTCGACAACAACCATTTCACAATTTACATAAGTTATCTCAACTCCATAATAATTCCATTTCTTCTTGCATGACTTTTATTAATAACTTACCCATTCCAATTATTCCATACCAGAACTGGATTTTATTTTACCTTTTAAATTTTACAAGCTACCAAAACTTAATCCATTCCAATACAAATTCCATTTAATTCAGCTTACGCTAAATTCATCTTCGTACTATTCTATTTAATTTAGTTGAGTGAGAATTTAATTCATTCAATACCATTTCAACTAAATTAAACTTCCTCTCAATTCATTTCTTACCCAAATTTAATTCAAGTCCAACTAACTTCATTTAGCCAACTTAAATTCATATAACTTCCTTTACTAACTTAAATAGGTATTTAATTCCATTCAATATTATTTATAACACAACTGAATTTTGATTTCAGTTCAATTCAACCCAAACTGAACTAAATTTACTTTAATTTGAATTAAATCCAACTCGAATAAATTTTATTTCTCCATATATAAGTTCAAAACATATTCACTCACTTAAGTCCATTCACATCCTATATTCTTCTTTGCCTTATCTAATTTTACATTTCATTTTGGGATGTAACATTTGGATTTTCCATAAAATACCAACCATTTTACTTTGGTTTCACCATTCCATTTCTCTATTCATAAGTTCAACAGCTTATTCACTTACAAGCTTATATTGCTTATTTGAGTCATTTTCACCTTATAATCACAATTCCAGATTTTATATATATCACTACACCAAAACAGGCAAATTCTAACATTTATAAGTGTTACAAATAATTTCAGTAACACTTTTTAAGTGTTACTAATGGACTGTGAGGAATGGAGTGGCCAAATTTGTAACACTTATAAGTGTTACAAACATTCGTATTACTAACACTTATAAATGTTGGTACTTAAATATACGTTAACGCTTAAAAGTGTTGGTAACGAAATATACGGTAACACTTATAAGTGTTGGTACAGAAATATACGGTAACGCTTATAAGTGTTGGTAACGAAATATATGGTAACACTTATAAGTGTTGGTACAGAAATATACGGTAACGCTTATAAGTGTTGGTAACGAAATATACAGTAACACTTATAAGTGTTGGTACAGAAATATACGATAACGCTTATAAGTGTTGGAAAATGATTATTTAGTAACACACACATATTTATATACCAAAACTTAAACACAAAGTTTAAATATAAACACTCTGCAAATAATGGTTTCCATATCACAAATAATTCATCATACATATTCAATGCAAAGTTTAAACACTCTGCAAATGTAGTATAATATATCATAAACAATTATTTACATATCTAAAATACCACAATGTCATATATTCAGATATTATTACAACATAAGCTTCAAAAAAAAATTCAAAGTACACTTAAAGTTTAACTTACGGTTAACCTAACCATTCAAATTATTTTTTCAAAATACACTTAAAATTCAAACTCACAGTTCAATGCTGTCTCCATTAATTCTGCAAATTAGTCATCAATTCCAAGGATTAGTTGGCCCATTGTTCTCTGTAGTTGGTACTTGGTGCATTAACTAGAGGACGCTGAAGCTAAAGTGGAACTTCTCTGCTATTAGCCCTCCAGTCGTAGGCCTTCTGATTTGGTATACTCTTCAAGGAAAGTCTGCAATTGCTCGAGGAAACCGCAACAATAATGGCAACTGTTACCATCTATGAAGGCAATAAAATATCGCTTTATAGTTTAATTAAATTTTCTAAACTCAGAATGAACTGTACCCTTTGATCATTCTAATTTTAAATAATGTATTTCCTTTGAGTCATAAATTTGATGTAAGCCAAATGGATCCAAAGAAAAAATGATAAAATAGTAAATTAAAACTACATGATTCATTTATTTAAAGAAAATTTCAACATTATTTGGTTTAGAACCTCCAGAAAATACTGCGACGAGCGGTTGAACAGTTCGCAGGTTGTTTGTAAACCCAGTTAAACTAAACTAGTAATAGGCATATACGAAATGTATAGTGTGCATATCAAAGAAAACTTAGCCTGAACCGAAATACAAGTGTCATTTTCATGTCTAATATTGACAAAAATGAACTAGGCATAAAGTAACCTTAAATTTTATATCATCAAAATAGTTGAGGTAATACGGTCAAAACATGGGAAACATATATAGACAGGCTGATAGATGAAGCAGTGAACATAAACATCACAGCAAATTGCAGTATTAAAGAAGCAAACATAAAGTAGCAGCAACATAATATTGGACACACTCAGGCAACAAGCAGACCCAGTGAAAATGAGAAGCATTTAGTTGCAGCCAAACAAAATATACAAGGTAGTACTAAAATATGTTCAGTAAAAAAGTAGAAATGCAATGATCTACTTAGCAGTGGGTATATATAATTTAACATTCATGAACACACAAGAATACACGCATACCTCCTCACAAAAGCAGCGCCTAAGCTTCACCGCCTCTCTTGTCCAATTCGAACTCATTCCAATGCAAAACCCCATTTCACTCACTCCAATTCAATGCAAGATCATACATGTCAGAAACAAAAATAATTGCTTATGTTGTTGACAATGCTTTCTTCTATATGTATAGTTTGAAAGTCATGCATCATCAAGAAACCAACATTTTACCATGATATCTAATGTCCATCTATGGTGAAATAAGTTATTCAAACTTATTGTTCATTATGATCCAACAAGTTTCAACTAAATTTTGGAATAAAGTACTGAATTTTAAGTATCAATTACGTAGTGTGGATTAACAGGAAATAAAAGGTTCAAGTGTAATGTTAAGAAAAGATGCCAATACAAAGCCATGTGCATATTTTGGAATGTATTTGAAATAACATGTAGATATAAATTTAACAAATGACTAATTAGAAAAACAAATTGTAATAAAAATTAGTACAGTTAGCAATGAATTATGTGGTTTCAATCAAAATAACACTAATAATTGATATTTCTCATTTTGGTATAAGGAATAACAAATATAGCTTAATAGAAACGGTCATTTCAACCAGTCATCGGTATACCAGTCAATTGGCAACGGCAAACAATTTTAGTTTACCAGTAAAAACGGTACGGTAACGGTATTTACAAAATGGTAACGGTAACCATTACCATAAATGCCCTAGTTTCCATATATACGTTATCACTTAACTTTTTTTTATAAGCAAGATATGTCTATATTGAAAGTCACAGATATAAGTTTGTGTTTTTAAAAGTTAATTTGGATCATAACACATGTGGCAAGCTATTTGCATACAAACTTGATGTCATTCAATAAAAGTTAACAAACTTAAGATGTGATTATAACATCCATTAAGTTGTTGTGAACAAAATAGTATGATTTGGGACTTACAGTATACATATATTTTCGTTCTTGTTCATTTTTATATTTCATATTGCTAGCTGAACACCTGTTATGTCTTTATCTTACATGCAAAAATCGTAAATTAAAACAAGAAATAACCATTTCAACATCCAAACAGCAACTTCAAGTCATACCGCCACTAAACACTACTGCCTCCAGCAACTGTCGTCCACCATTTCAACATCCAAACAAAAATCAACTTCACCTCTCAAACAAAACATCACCATCCAGCTCCACAGACTCAACCACCCTGCATCATCAAAGACCATCACTGCTTCACCCTGTTCCACTGCTAACATAAAAAAACAGTTGCCACAAATTACACAGCATAACCTAGCAACATTGCATCATCAAAGACCATCGCAGCTACCGAACTGCTGTACAACCACACCAAACACCATCTCAATCAAACGCCTGAATCACCGAAATCGCCAACTAAATCGCGAACTTCCAGTCTTCCAATCCCCCACCTGAATTCCTCGACTTCGACCAACTTCGTCTCTTCTCAAACTACAACATGCAAATCACTAACAGAACCAACCCAAATCGACAACCGAACCACCTCGAAACCCCTTCGAAACAAACCTCACCTTCCGCTTGACAAATGAACTCAATCGACAACTTAAGGCTTTGAATTCATGTTTAATTTTGAATTTTAATGTGGAATTTCGATTTGGTTTCTAGAATTTGAAATTAAGAGGAGTCGAATTACGTTTTGGTTTTTGATAATAGAGCAAGTACGCGATTTGTTTTTGAAAGGGGATGAGAATTCTACTAGTTTTTTTAGTAACTTTCAAATTTTATTATAAGATCATATACTCTTATATCATGAGATACAAGTTTTCCAGAGGGTGAATAAGCTTATCAGTAACTGCTAACTTAAATCAAAATATTATTTATTTTTCAATAACCAAAAATTTTCCATAAAATAACTACCTAACCAGTATGCAAAAGAATATTCAAAATGCGCAAGGTATTAAAAATGAAAATGTAAATGGTTCAAAAAAAATACTTACATAGGCTTTTGCTCTAGATGGAAGAACTTGTCTAGATTTCTTATTTATATGTCCCGCCTTTCAAACCATCGTCCGCGTAACTTTCTCTTTCAGATTTTCCTTGACCTGCAAGAACAAATATTTAACGCCATGATAAATTAAATTTGTAGCAAATTTACAAAGATATAGATTATAGACGTGGGCAGAGGCAGTTCATGGCCAGGCAGTTTCGAAGGTGGATTCTCTAGAGATCGACCTGCAGTTCATATCACCAATTCAGGAAAATGGTGATCATTTGTTCATGATTCCAGAGACTAATAATCATGTTGCATTTGACTATGGTGGCACACGCTATTTGAAGCAGACCATTGTATAACAAATTTGTGGATAAAATCTAAAAGCCTACAAGTTCTTATGATGTGTACTGCAAATAAGGTAGATTCGTTGTTAATTGATTTCATAACGAGGATGATTATATTAGAATCTTAAAATCTGGTCCTTTCACATTTAATTCTAAAATAATCATTCTCAAAACCTTGAAAGATTGGTATGTGATTTACTCTTGATTATTTTTCTACCATTCCTATCTGGATCAAGTTGCTTGATTTAAATCTGAAAATATGGAATAAACTTTCATGGGTTTATTAAGTGGAACTAGAGTAGCATAGCTTTTGATAAATGATTCACTGCATTAGGACAGATGTTATTCTTGAACGTTACCATTACTATCCACCACTACATTTGCTACCTCCGCTGCTTTAATGTAAAATCTTTTACTTATCTATGCATAAATATTAAATATATTTACTTATTTTCACAAAATCTTTTCATGTTCAGATCATTTATCCTCCACTTTAAAGATATATCAAAAATAAAATAAAGAAGATTCTTAAATATAAAATATAAAATATGGTATGATAAAGAGAATTATTATGGAACAGTTTATTACTATACCACAATCATATTATAATGTAAATGAAGGTTTCACACACTTAAATGATTCCATGCCCTTATGATATTAGTTTAAAGTAATGTACAATGAATACTATGAACATGTAAATGCAATAACATCAACTTCTTGGAGATGGTATGACCCTATAACCAAGCTAGTGAGGATTTTATTTTACCTTTATTGTTCTAATTTACATATGAGTGTGCCTAACGTTACAAGTATAAAGGATGCAGCATTAGGACTGTATAATTATTTACCATACTATGCATTTATACAACAAGCTTCCCTGTCGCATCAGTCCCTGTAGTAAAAATAAATAAACAAGTTTGAAACAACCTTTTAGAAGAATGAAAGCAAATAATGTTAAAAGGAAAAAAATCAATGGCAAATTTAGATAACTAACCATATATAGCTAATCAATATGATCAAAGTTGCTGATGACTGCACCTTCAACCTATCCCCAGAGGCTCCCCTGACCATGCCGATAGATCCCCATCCACTTCCTCTCTCCGCTGGTGCCCTTCGCTTGACCTCTCGCATCCTAAATCAAAACCCGACATGTCCCCAGGCTAGAATACGACAAATGAATGCCTTGTTTGGCAACCGACTCCCTTCGCAACCCGGAACCCAATACAACCATTCACTTCCCAAATCGATGAACGTATGGCCATAGAAATCAAACCTTAGTTTCCAAGCTTCAAAACTCCTCACTGTCAGTCAACTAAATAGGCTACCGTAGCCTCCACAAACCCAACTAGATGCAGCTCTATCCTCACTGAAATCAAATCGCGATTCAGGTCTTCACATCATAGAAGCTCTATCCTCACTGAAAATTTTGAAGTCGGCGTTCGATATTGGAAAGTGGATGAAGTCACCGTCGATCTTACGAAGTGGTTGAAATCGACGTCGATTTTGGGAGGAATGGGAAAACCCTAAACTTAAATTTCTACGGCTAAAATATGTCTGGGAATGGATGGGTAAGCCTGACATATGTTAAGTTACAGAAGACTCCTTTTGTTAATAAATTATTTACATTTTTACCAACTACGGTAGCACTTATTTCTGTTGCAAAGTTTATTCAGAAAAGTATTTATTTTCACCAACTCTTTTTAGATATCCTAACACTTTTTTACTGTTAGGAGTTTGTAGCATTTATAAGTGTTGGCAATTAACAAATATAAACTATTGCAAAATCACTGATTTGGTGTAGTGTGTGTATATATATATATATATATATATATATATATATATCACTTAATAGCTTAAGGATATAAATTTTCATTGCATAATTATAATCCTCAATTATAATCATTTTACATTTCAACTTTATGTCCAATTAAATTCAATTCCAATTCACATTTTATATTTAACTTATCCGGAGTTAAATCCGAATATATCTTATTAGATCAACTTCACTTTATATGCTCAATAGTTGATTCATCTTAACTTTTCACATTATTTAAATAGAATTTTCCATAATTCCATTGCCCGGATTTATTTCAAAACCAATTTGAAATCATAAATAATACATACCCACTTGGTATATCAAATCAAACCTCCGGATTCCAAAACACTTGGTTTTACCAAATCGAATTTCCTTTTTTGAAATTTCTAAAACAACTTGTATACCCAACAAGTCCAAATAAATATCATAACCAATCGCCATGGTAGCAAATCCATCACTTTTAAAAACTCGAAAATGAATTCTGATGATGTGGCTATCATCACCATGATTATTTTCCAGCGACTGAAGTGAGTTAAGTGCTTCCTTACTTCCATAAATTCCTTTCAAAACAATTTTCCATTCAAAGACATTTCCCCAAAATAATACTCCATTATTTCCCTCAAACACTTTGGAAAACATTTCAAACATTCCCAAGATTTTAAATTTCCACACTTAGTCCAAATTCATTTTTAAAAACATTTTTCCAAAATTCTCGGGATTTAAATTCTGGTTTAAACCAAATTTTAGTTATACTTCTTTGGATAAGTCAAACTTATAGAATTCTATTTGGTTATAACCAATTCAAACTTTAAATTCTTATTTGATTATAATATTAACAACCAAACATCCAAATATATATAATAATTTCAGAAAATTATTTCTTCTATATTAGAAAATAAATTTTGGGTAAAATTATTTCATTTACCCACTTTAAAAACAATACTATGTCGGTTTACCTTGTTTAAGTGTTTAGAAACCCCTATCGATTACGGTTGTACTTCCCATACCGACGAGAATTCATAAACACTCAACCGATAAGTCAACACAGTATAAAGCAGTTTTTGTATTCACTAACAAGTACGCGCTCATAGCTATTAATACACTCAACTCATTATTGAGTACTATTGACTCTTTTTGATGAGTAATTTCCACCACAGCCTAGGTTATCGCTAACATAAGCTCTGATACCAAGTGAGAAGACCCGCCCTTCTCGACCTTTGAAAATCGACCCAAAATGCACCACAGTATAATATGCCGACGATCGAGTGCCGGAAAAGACAGATTGTTGAGGAAAAAGAAAGAAGATAGAAGAAATAAGGAACGAAACAACATCAGAATCTCACAATCGCAGCGGAACAAATATAATAAATAATAACAGATCTTTACACAAAATGAAACCATATCTGTTTTATATAATACATCATCAGAGTATATCACAAGTAAACAACAATTACCAGCCTGGCAGTTTTATCAGCCTGCCTCACAACTGCTGGCAATTTCAAACAACCATAGCAGCGAAATAAACAAGTATGAATAACACGTCTCGAACTCCAGCTCCTCTCCTGAGCTCCAAAGTATCCAATCCTGAACCTGAAATACGCGGTCTGACCCGAGCATTATAATGAAATAACACCCGAGTCAGTCTGGAATACCAGCATAAGAGAAATACATCCAAACTGATTATTAAAGTTTCAAAAATCCTTTGAAATCAAAAGCATCTCGTAAGACCACACCACAAATAAACATGTCGGGTTTTTACCTTACGATAGCCAAAACACATTTTATCAAATCCGTCTGATATTATAATAGTGTCTATATACAAATACTTATTCAAATAGCTGAAATTGTAACATGATTAAATTCCAGCATACAAGCCACAAAGTGGGTTCTACAAAAAACAACCGTAAAGGCGCGTAGGGAGAATGGATTTCCTACTAATGACTAGGCACTAGGGTACCACCTGTCACAGTACCTGGTCTAGATCAACGTACCGAGGACCACGCCCGATCCCCTGCAACACAAGACTGGGACTACCCCTTACTGGATAATCCCATGTAAGATCACCCCACGGTTGGGATCAGCAACCGCACCACTAAGCCGAATAAAAAGGGACATCTAGACAGGGATGACCTCACCCTAATGGGTGCGACCCACATAGCCTTGCTGCATAACCACTGATTTTCAGTCATTCCCGGTTGATGAGGCTTGAGGCTAAGCGTTACCTTTTTAGAACATATCTGTAACGACCCAGTATTTTAGACCATTCAAATCGACAATAAATCAACACATGCCGGACTTGAATAATTCAAAACAATGGATTGTAAATAAAATTTGGCAAAACTCAGCATATACAGTAAATAAAATAGTCACAGATCAAAGACACAGAGTAATATAACAATAATGTAGCGGAAACAAAAGAATAGTAGTTCATGAATCTACTATATAAATATAACAGATTTAAACAAGATACAACAGAAGTCTCGAATACATAGATGTCTCAAAATAATAGTCAAATACAAGATCTGAATACATCACTGAAATCAACTGAATAACCGAGAGCAGAATAGATAGATAGCTGGATCTCCAAGCGAAGCTCCAACTCCAACGGTGAGTCTCAAATGCTGTATCACTCAGTCTGACCCGAGCGTAAAGCAAAACACAAAACACTCGAGTCAGGATTAACATTCTTATATCAATAAATCCAACTCAAGTGAAATATCAACTGAAATACAAGTAACTCAAAGGATGTTTGGGATAACCATCCTCTAAGGATACGTTAAACTATCTACTATGTAGTAATATTCGCTATTATAATAATGTCTAATGTAAAATAAACATACTTTAAAATAGCATTAGGGCTTTACATTTAATTTGAACTCACCCTAACACGTAATAGTCCCAGTAGTCTATCCAGTATTAGCATACTCCCAAAATGGGGGCTACCCTCGATACTCCACAGGCAACGGGAGAAATCACAACTCGTAGTAAAGCTCGATATGGTAAGTGACATGGCACAGCTAGGCAATGCCAGGGTAGATATACCAATTACGCATCCGGGCTGGTGGTGACGCATAGCAGCCCCTACCGCCCACCTCGAAACACTCCCAAATTAAGGGGTGCACCCAATCAATCACAAAGTAATAGAATGGTATCAAAGAAGTGTGTCCGATCAGAGGTGCTACCTCCTTGGCCTGTCAATCGCTCCTGTTTTAGCCACTTTATGCCAACTCACGGGAGTTGGGTCCACGTATATACCTTAGGATCGTCGCCACCATCCTACTTCATTCTGGAACTCCACCGCGTACACGGTTGTTAAAGTGGTTTTCAGTATCGACAAAGAGTATGTCCATATCCGATCCCGGTCTCTTTAACAACCAATCGTTATTATAACACCGTGGTCATTTCAGAATAGTCTATACTTAAAAATCAAAATATCATTTCCATTTCAAAACCAAATCAATACTATATCATTTTCACTTCAAATATATCCATTTTCAAAATCATATCACTTTCCAAAGTTATAACGCTTTCGAAATCATAGTCTTTTAAAAATCAAAACACTTTGGAAATAACAGCACTTTGAAATCATAGCATTTTGGAAATCATAACACTTTGAAATTATAGCATTTTGGAAATCATAACACTTTCCTTTTAAACAGTTTAGATATTAAAATTAGTATATATAATAAAATAGTTTATAAATAAAATAGTTTATATAAATAGTTATAAGTTAAAATAGTTTAAAATAAAATAATTTATATTAAAAATGATTTATATTAAAATAGTTTATATTAAAATAAATTTATAAAGTAAATTATCAGTAGTTTTAAATAAAATTTTAAATTACTTTATAAAATAAAATAGTTTCCTCGACTTTCACAAATCGATTCAAATCATTTCAAATTCCAAATTCAAATTTAATCAAATCTAAACCATCAATTTCAATTCCAATTCAAACTAACATTTTCAAGTTATATCGATTTCAAATAAAGATTTGAACCATAAATACCATTTCAAATTTTAAATACATTTCAAAGCTTCAAATATTCCACCTTTCAAAATTAAATTCGAATATTTTATATATATCAATTCACTTTTCTATTATGTAGTTTTGAAATATTTACTTAATTATTTCAATATCATTTGAATACAACTTCAATTTACAAAATATCTCATTTAAATTTATATAAGTTTGAAATATCCATTTAAGTCATCTTTAATCAAATTTCAAGTTGTAAAACACTTCTTTAAAATTTCAAATTCAAAAAATTTCGAATCAAACTTATTCAAGTATAATTCTTAAATAAATATAATTTCAATTCAATTTCAAATCATTATAAACTCCATATTTGAAAATGTAGATATTAAATAAATACTTAAACATACGATTTACCAACTTTATTAAATCAACTTTAATAAATCTTTAAAATCAATATTTATCAAAACCATATATTTCTTTTCAAAACCATAGAAATCATTTTCAAAAATATTTATATATAGACCAACGGTGTCTGTATATAATTTTCTACCCTATGGTCAGGTGATACGGATATTTATCATTTCAATCCGCAATTTAAATATATGCGGGTATATATCTTTACAACCCGCAATCCCAAACTCAATTCAATGAAAATCTCTTGGGTTTATCATTTCAACCCATAACGATTTTCTCATATTCTACAAGATTATTCGAATATGTATCATTTCAACCCATAGTGATTCTATACTAACAGGGAACTTGCAAAGTGATAACAGATATGAGAATAAAATAACAATAGTAACACGCATATATCATCAATATAAATAACAGATAATGGTGTCAGATGTCACTGGTGAACAGATAGATATAATGTCATATATATAACAATGTAAATAACTAACAGCAGCATATTTCAATTTACGTTTCAATTGAAATCAAATTTAATAAATATAAATACATTAATCGTGAGTGATTGCTCACCTTTCGAGGCTAGGTAGATTTGACAAGGAAGTGAGCTACAATTTTCGTAGTTGAAGGTTTCTCGTGAAAGCTTGTGGATTTGGAGATTTTTGAGGTGGAAGATCGGAGAGTTATGGCCATTAAAACTATAAGTGGCGGACGAGAGTAAACATCTAGGGTTTCACTAGAAAACATGCTTATATATAAATGTTTATTAATATTATTTTATTAATAAAATTTCCAATTTAACAAGCTTTTCAAATGAATTCCAAATCACACGTGCCGCCAGGTGTTTATAAGGTTTTACCCGCATTTCGAACACAATGGAACGTGTTTCGGAGGCTAATTCGGTCATACGTGGAAGATAGCTTTTTAAATCGATTTAAAATATTTAATTATCGATTTTAATTTCAACGCGTTTCTCACCCGTACGTACAAACGGTAACTTCAAACGCTACGAAAATTGAAATCCGATAATAACTAACTATTACGGATCCAATGGAACTAGTTTTGTCAAATTCCGAGACTGTGCCCCGGAAGGCTATTTTAACTCGTCGATTAATTCGACCGATTTCCAAAATCGTCGAAATCATTTAAAATTTCACTTTTAAAATTTTACCAACTCAATTATAAATCGTATACAATTTACATTCACATTAGAAATCATTCTGATTCATCCCGAATCAAAATCTGATTATTTACATTATTATAATATTAAATCCATTATTAAATTAATATAAAATTCCAAATTTGACTTATCGACTTTTGATTCCATCCAAAAGTCCAATATTAAAATTCAAATCAAAATAGACTTAAAATAAATCTTAGAAACCATTTTCATGCCCATTTACATTCAGATTCACCAATTATCCCAATTCTAAATATTTAATTATTATTATTCAAATCCAATTGAACTGCCATATTTGAAATTGTAACTAATTCAATTAATTTAACCAAAATCTCCTTATTTCAAAATCAAATAATAATTCACATTCAATATTTAAATTGAATTAAATGTTCAAAATCTAACGACCAAAATTCTGGGTCGTTACAAAGTAATTCTATTTTATTTGATTGGTTATGAAGACTATATTAAAAATCCATTTCCATATTTTAATACTAAATAATACTATAAAAAATAATTAGTAACTACAAGATATTTCTTTTATTATTTTGGGATAGTGTAAAATACAGCGGTTTCTCTATTTTACACTAGTTCCCTTTTTCTTTCTTTTATTCTTGAAGTTACGTTTATGTTATCTTTTAAATATTAAATTATAGAAATGTATCTATTTTCTAAACCAACCAATTAATCTATTACTTACGTCCCGATCAAGTTATTAGATTAATTTATTATTCCCGTTTTAGCGTAATTTGTTGTAGAATTCCATTTTCTAGCTTTATTCCAATTTTTTCTTATTTTACATCTAATTTCTTAAAATCTAGCATTTTCCCATTTTAATCCACAATCGCGAATTCTCATTCTAACCATATTATTCGCATAAAAAGGGGTAAAAGAAACTAGCATTTAGGCTAAATTATAACTTTAAAATAGATGTAAATAGCTGTGGATTTCTTATAGTTCAGCATCTAATTAACAGGATTAATTACAAAAATACCGAATAAAATTATTTATTGAGAATCTAACGATAATATATCATAAACGGTAAAAGATATATAATTAAATCCACTCACATGTCGTTCTTAGCTTCAATCTCTGTCCCTTTTAATTTGCTACGCTTTTCTCCGCTTTTTCCCCTTTTTAATTCACTGTAAATTCTCTGATTTGTTTGCGCAATTTTCTGGTTTTCTTGTATGTATTCCCTTGCTTTATTTTATTCTTTAGTTTAGGGAAAGATTTGATTGATGGAGGAGAAATGATGGAGATGAGGAGTTTGCTCTAAACGATAGCAGCTGATTCAAAGAAAATAGTGTGAGCTAGGGTTAAGTTACGTTCAATTTATAGGTGTAGTGAACAACGATGAACCATCCGATTATCCTTAAAAATAATCCTCACCATCATTTATTAATTTGTTTACGTTAGCTTATAACGTATAATTCTCCAATGTTATTCATTTAGTCCTTTGTTATATGACCCTATTAATTCACGTTTCCTTTTAAATAAAATTCTTCCATTAATTATCCAATTAATTAGGTCATACATACATACATATATATATATATATATATATATATGTATATCCAATATTAATTAATTCTTATATATTATAATTTCTTACCTATTTGAACGCATCAACTAATACCTCTATTAATTGAATGTATATAAAAGTTATACATTTTAATTTATTCTTATTAGCTTACCTTCATCATAAACCTAATTACTCTGTTTGATGTTTGTAAGCATTCCAATTCTTTTTTTTTCTTTTTAACTTAGAATTAAATAATCCTATAACTGACGTTTTCTTCTAACTAATTAATTTACATTATTAGCTATTTTAAAGATGACATATTCTTTGATTAATTGACACCCTATTTAAAACGCTCAATTAATTAATTGACACGTTTTCCCATTTTAATCGATATCCAAATTAATTCCTATTCGCAACTAAATCACACATTTATTAGTTTTACGTATTTAAACCGCCAATTCATTACCCAATTAGTTAACATATAAGTTTCCCTCTTTTATTAATTGACGCTTACTTACCGTCTTTAATTAATTTCCTAATTAATTGATTGCGTTAATTATAAATTAATATATATATTTTATTATTTAATTTACTCACCACATACATTTTTTTTCCTCTTACATCTAATTCTCTTAATAATTTACATTCATTACAAACATAATAAATTTGTTACTACTTTTATAAATATCCTATGAATTAATTGCAAACGTTTATAATTTATAAAATTTCCATATGACCAATTAATGTAAATTAATTTCCTCCAATAGCTGATTTGATTACATTGCATGCTGATGTTAATTAATTAACTTTAATTACTAATATCCATTAATTTCTTTTATGATGGCAATGTTAATTAATTAACTTTTTGGCGCCCATCTATTTTAAAAATTCAAATGCGCGTTATTTCTAGAATTTTATACACACATATATTTATTTAAAACAAATATATTTACGTACATTTACATGTATAATTATTTCTTAATACAAAACTTCGAACGTCAATAACTTTTTCATACGAACTCCGTTCGAGACATATTATATATGTAAATTGATCAGAAAATCGCCACGAACACAATGATATAAGTTTCGAGGCCATATTCTGATAACTACAAAAATGTTTATTTTCACTATTCATCATTATTAGATTATTTAATTATATAAAAATGCGGGGTGTTGCATATAACCTCTGAGCTCGTACGTTTCGAAGAAGGGAGTTAAGCTAAGCGAAGTTGCCTTCTCCGCCACCAAGTAGATGTACGTTTGTAAAATTCAACGTTGTGATCATAGAAATGCAATGTCAGACATTCATCCATACAAGTTCATTCTGGGACTGAACGAAACCGAAGGCACTCCTCATACTACCATTAGTAGCGAGTAGTCCTCGCAATCCGAAGATTTCGAAACATGATAGGACTACTGCTATAATAAACGTCTCTATATTGGGAGCAACCTAGAGAATGTCAATAAGTAGTACTTTCACTATGAAGATCTACGGTCTTTAATAATCACCATCTTTAACATGTCTTCACTTTCGAACATATACATTGGTTCAAAGTGGTTTTCGGTTAGGACTTATCCAAATCCGATCCCGGTTCCTTCGAACCAATCATCAATTTGAAAGATGTTAAGTTCGTATATGATTACAATTACCAATCAATTTAATTCATCTTTGTATTCATTCATAGATATCTCTTAGAGATATATTCATTGAATTATTCCTTTATCTTCTTAACAATATATGGAGTCATTAAGCCTCTTTTATCAAATCATTGTTTAATTAAACCCTTTTGAATCTTGGAATAATTCAAAATCATTTCACCTTTCATTTAGGAAAACATTTCCAAATCATTTCACCTTTTATTTAGGAAAACATTTCGAAATCATTTCATCTTTTATTTAAGAAAACACTTCCAAATCATTTCTTCTTTAATTTAGGAAAACATTTCCAAATCATTTCACCTTTTATTTAGGAAAACATTTCCAAATCATCTATATGCAAACCAAGTTATTTAAATTTGAAAAATTGTATCTTTATGCTATGGGAAATTTTGATCCAAGTAAATCAAATTTTACTATCCCATCCGTTGGGCCAGTTTGGGTAGAGCAGAAAACCAGTTTTCCAAACTCAAGCCTAGACACTATCTCTCTAACACCCATAAGGCGGTCAAGTTATTTGATTGACTCTAAATCATTAAACCTTTAATCGTCTCATAAATCCTTCAAATTACCTTTAAAATACTTTATTAATCATTTGAAAACATTTTCAAAAGATTTTGAAAAGAATAGTTGCGTTTAAAACTATATTTCAAAAGTTATAAAAAGTGTTGCGGGAAAGTGCTGGAAAAAGAGCTTTTTAAGCTGTATTGATCAAAACAACTTTTTATTATTTGAAAATCCATTTTTTTTATTCAAATCACTTTTAAAACATTTTAAAAGATTTGTAAGATATATTTCTCATTTTTAAACAATTTAAAAACATCATTTCCAAAAAAATCCAGTTTTGGATTCCGAACTTCAAAATCAGGATTTTTCCAAAAAAATGTTTTACTCATATTTCAAATTTTACTTATCAAAATCTTGATTTTCTTTCTTCATTGGAAAACTATGGCTATAATAGTCTATAAAATTCTTATCTCGAAGGATTCTGAGCTATATTCCACTTTGTAGACTTATTTGAACTTTACAGCGCAAAATCGCGAATTATCGTTACGCTATGCGCCTAGTTTTGACTTGTTTTTTCAATTTCATTTCAAACTTCATGGAATCACTTTTAAATGTTTACGAAAGACTTCTAAATTGTTTTAAACTCATTTAAACAATATTTTCATATTTCAAACCCTTTCCCATTTCATTTCACATTATAATATTATATTATTATAATATTTATTTTCTACTTTTACACAATCATTAACAGGCTAAATCACTCCATACACATCTTATTATTGATTTATTCTCATTTAATTAACTATGGTTAATTACTAACCATTTCCATTACCAATTATCAAACCAAGTAATCATCCATCATAACATCCATATAAACTATCATCTAAGTTAACAAACATATAATCATCCACCATGTTTAACTTTCATATTATTAAACTTGGAATTATTTATTAATTCGAGAATGAGCACTCACCTTTAACCAAATCGATTAACTTCCTACCAACATTCTTACTAACAACACATCACTTAAACTTCAACTAGTCAACTTCTACTCCATTCCATTTGTTTTATGCTATCAACCTCTTCTTCCAAACTCCTGAAAATCTGGGAGAGCTTCCACAGAACCTTGAATTTGCTCCTAGCTCCTTGGAATGAAATCAATTGGCATTTCCTTCTATTTCTCTTGCTCTGGAGTTCCCGAACTTGCTTACTTTTCTTTTATTGTTCGGCCTTGATGGGTCCCTCCTCTTCCTCCATCATTTCTTCACTTCTTAGATACTATACCATGTTTTAATGGTATTCTAAGGTCTTTGGCAATGTTTAGTGGTGTTTGGAGTTGATTTGATATGATTTTATGAAAAGTCAATAAGGGAAAAAGTGAAGAAGAAGCCATTAAAGAGAGCTTCAAGAAGGAGGAAGAAGGTGGAAATGGTGTGAAAGAAAGTGAAGGAAGTAGTTGGTATTTGTAGAAAAAACAAGTGGTAAGTTACCAAAATATCCCTTTACCAAATTACCACAATAACCTTACTTACATTTTAAGCAACCTTATTTTTCTCAACACTTAATATCACAATTCAAATCATTACTTTATGTCATTTTCACTTTAGTATTAAGTAAAAAATGTAGTAATTATGTTTTCCTTGATTTGATGTTTACTTTTTAACTTTTATAACTTTTTTGCCTTTTTATGCTGACTTATTATTAATTATACTTTAGAATTTTCTTAGTATATTTAGTAAAAGTAAACTTGATTAGTGAATTGATTAATACTTCTACTATTTGACTATATGTTTATATATAACAAAATAAAGGTCCAACAACGTTGCGACAAATTTAAAATGACAAAACGTTGATTTTCAACAAAATGTTTTATAATCACATTTTGATGTTTTAGTTAAACTGTTTATTTATGTAATCCAAATTTAAAAATAAATTTGTATAATGCTATTTAAAAATATAAACACTTATAAACTAATTAAAATAATTTATTTAACCATTAAAACTTACTTTTCTGAAATCGGCATTTTGTCGCTTTTGTCGATATAAGCAAATGTTCCGATTTTTATGTATATTTCTATTTCCAAATCCTATTTGATATTATTCGAATCATAAAATCTTATATATTTTATGACTAAAATCACTTTAAATGTTATATTTGGAGGTTGTCAAATTCTGGGTCGTTACATTTTGTTAACGTCAAAATTGACCACCAACACCTAATTACAAGTGAAAGCACCAATATCTAGTCATAGATCACGGGGTCTATGTAGAGAGCATAATATGAAGAATAGCCAAAGTTAAAATGAAAGCAAGTAAAAAAAGTTTTATAGTTGTTGTGTGCATTTCTACCACCGAACCAAAAGGCAAGAACCAACTCTCATCCGGTCTCCCACCGAACCAACTCTCATCCGGTCTCCCACCGAACCAACTCTCATCCGGTCTCCCACCAAACCAACTCTCATCCGGTCTCCCACCGAACCAACCCACATCCGGTCTCCCACCGAACCAACCCACATCCGGTCTCCCACCGAACCAACCTACATCCGGTCTCCCACCGAACCAACTCTCATCCGGCCTCGCCAACCCAACCACCGGACCAACCTCACCGAACCAAACCCCCGGACCAAGCATTACCGGTCCACACCATCGCACTCCTACCACCGAACCATGGGATGCCGAACCAAGGTGTGCCAGGCCAGATTGCATCAGCCCAGGCCCACCAGCAGCTATATACATCCAAGACCCCTGCCCCCAACCTCACTCTATAAATAGAGGGGCAGGGGTACAACAATGGGGACAAGTTTGAGAGCTCAAGCACGGAAGGAACTTTCAAACAACTTTCTTTTACTTGTATTAAAGCTTTGTACTTGTAATCAAAAGAAGAGAAGAGAAATAACATATAAAGTGGACGTAGGCACATTCTGGCTGAACCACTATAAATTTGCGTGTCTTTTTACAGTTTAGCCCCTGCTTTTCATATATTTGCGTAAATTACTCAAATCGCTAAGAACAACATAAGATCCACTAAATCATACAACTTTGAGGTGTTTGTCCATTTTTTGTGCAAACATTTTTGGTGCTTTTACTGAGAACATAGAAACTCGAAGCTTCAGCTTCATCTACTTAACGAGTTTTCCTAACAGCATCGTCCACCACTTGGAAAACATGCCTCCCAAACAGAGAAAAGATGTTAACAAAGGAAAAAACATCGCATCCAGTAGCCTTCCTGATCCAGCTGCCGCGAATCAAGTAAATCGTCCTCCTCCAGCAACGGCAACAAATGAAGGACAGGCTAACCCAACCACTCCTGCCACAGAACAGCCTGCAGCAATTACTAGGGCAGATTTGGACAGAGTTGTTGTTGAAGTAACTAACCGCTTCACGTCCCAGCAGGAAGCCTTGGTGGACCATCTCATGTCACGCTTGAGGGACGCTGAAGAATCCAACCGCAACACTGAATCATGGGGCGAGTCCCAGTCTGGAGGATCTCAGAGACAGCAAAGATCTTCCTTCTTTGAAGGAGCTAACGGCAGGAGTAGCCGTGGTAGGAGCCGAGACCGAGCCCAGCCCGAAGTTAGGCCTGAGGAAACGTTTGGTGCCGAACCCAACGGGGAAGGTACCGGGCGAAGGTCAACTGCAGCTGAGCCTGTCATGCTGCCTAACCACAGAAACACCAGTGAACGGGGCCGAGCTAGAGTTCAGCCCGAAGTTGGACCCGAGGAAGTGCTTAGATCAGAACCCAACAGGGGAAGATCAAGGCAAGGGCCAACTGTAGCTGACCCAAGCATGCTCCCAGAAGATCAAAGGCAGCCACTGGAAAATATGAGGAATGATAGACGATACCATCCCTACAGGTTGTCTGGACGGAATCAACCGCACAGAACAGAACCAAACTCATTTCTGTCCGCTCCAAATTCTGATGAAAGGATGGCGCGCTTATTCAGAGAGTGTGTCCAACGGGAGCAAAGAGATCGAGGGATAGGCGCTAGGGTAACCAGCCCTTTCGCCCGCAATATCGAAATTGCTATCACCCCCCGAGAATGGAAGATGCCAACAATGGAACCCTACAAAGGAACCTCCGATCCCGTTGTACACTTACAGAGGTACACGTAGCATATGCTCATGAGTGGAGCAACAGAGGGAGTACTGTGCAAATGCTTCCCGCTCTTCTTAGCAGATCTTGCTACCTCCTGGTTCTGTCATCTACCCCAAGGATCCATCAGCTCATGGGAAATGTTGAAAGAAAAATTCATCAGTCAGTTCCGCATTCATGTGGAGCAACCTAAGGACGCTTATTCCTTATCCAGCGTCAAACAGAAACCTGGAGAAAAGCTGCAGCAATACCTAACCAGATTCAACGCCGCAGCAGCCGCAGTTCAAGATGCCGATGAGAAGCTTATCCTAATGGCCCTCTGCAGTGGGGTGCATCCGGACACTAAATTTGCTAGAAGATTGACAAAAGAAAAACCAGCTACTTTACCCGATTTCTTCCATGAAGCCGGGAAATACATGAGGCTTGAGGATGCTGCCATTGAGGGGCAGTCAGGACAGCAAAGTAAGACGACCCATGGCAACGCCCCTGCTGTGGCGAGGGACGTTCGAAGAAATGATTCCAGAGACAATGCTGGGGGCAAGAAAGTAGAAAAACGCCTATATCGGCCAGGACCAAGATTCGACTCTTACACCCCTTTGAACGAGACCGTCGAAAATATCTTCCTTGCCACCCAAGGCGAAGTTAGATACAAACGCCCACCATACAAGAAGGAATCAGATAGCGCACAGAAATCTGGAAAATTCTGCCGCTTCCACGAATCCCACGGACATGATACCAACGAATGCCATCATCTCCGAGATCTGATTGAGGAACACATCAGAAGAAAGAAACTGGAACGCTATGTAAAAAGTCAAGACAGGACTCCAGCTCCTGCCAATGAAAACCCAAGGCTACCCTCACCAGGGACCGGCAGAGGCGACCGCAACGCTAGCAGCTCTAGTCAAGAGAAGATAGTGGTCCATACCATCTCAGGAGGTCCGCACATCACAGACAGAAGTTGGAAAGAGATGGAAAGATATGGGAAGTCGCTTAGAGACAATAGAGACTGTGTCAATACGGTTATAGAAGAGCGCCACCCAAAGCGGAAAGAAAATGATGACATCACATTCAGTAAACGCGACCTAGAAGGAAGACAGTACCCTCACATGGATCCCATGGTTATCTCTGCCCGACTCGGTCCCGCCGAAGTTTACCGAATCCTGGTAGACACTGGAAGCTCTGTAAATATCCTGTTCAAACACGCATTCGACAAAATGAGGCTATCAATGAAGGATGTATCTCCCTGCGATAAACCGCTACACGGTTTCACTGGAGATGCGAAAATGCCCATCGGGCAGCTGGACCTCTTCGTTGAAATTGGAAGCCATCCCCGCTCCGTTGTAAGGAAACAGACGTTTGTGCTGATAGAAAACCATTCGGCCTACAACGCCTTCCTAGGAAGACCAGCCCTATCTGACTTCCAGATTGTCCTAGCCCCGTGGTGCCTGAAAATGAAATTTCCAACAGACAATGGGGTAGGGGAAGTGGAAGGAGACCAAGATATTGCACGAGACTGCTATGTAACCGAACTTCGCAACAACCACATGAGAGATAAAGGGAAAGGTGTAGAGATTGCCCTCTACACAAAAAGCCTTGAAGCATAGCAACTAAAGAAAGCCCCTCCTCTTCGATACACCAGCGACCCTTTCAATGAATTAGACCCTAGGGACAAAGAGGAGGAGGCCACCGCCGAGCCTGCAGAGGCTATGGAGTTTATATCTGTAGACAAGCACGACTCAAGTAGGCTCCTGAAAATTGGGTCGCAGCTGAAAACTGAATTGAAGGAACAACTCATTGATTTTCTCCGCCACAACTTGGATGTGTTCGCTTGGTCACACGCTGACATGACCGGAATCTCCCCCAACATAGCATGCCACGTATTAAAAATTGATCCTACCAAGGCGCCTGTAAAACAAAAAAAGAGAAGTATGGGGGCAGAGCGATCAGCAGCCCTCGATGAAGAAGTAAAGAATCTACTCGCCAATGACTTCATACGAGAAGCTATTTACCCAGAATGGATCGCCAACCCGGTACTAGTAAAGAAGGCTAATGGGAAGTGGCGGACCTGCATTGACTTCTCCAGCCTAAACGACGCCTGCCCAAAGGATTGCTTCCCGCTTCCCAGAATCGATCAACTTGTAGACAGCACAGCCGGGCACGAACTCCTGTCTTTTATGGATGCATACTCAGGATATAACCAAATTCCTATGCATGCTCCCGACCAAGACCACACTAGTTTCATCACCGATCGGGGTTTATACTGCTACAAAGTGATGCCCTTCGGACTTAAAAATGCAGGAGCCACCTACCAACGCCTTGTCAACAAGATGTTTGCAGGGCTAATAGGATGAACAATGGAAGTATATGTAGACGACATGCTGGTAAAATCACGGAAAGCCAAAGATCACATAAGCCACCTAGGCGAAATGTTCCAGGTACTTCGACAGTATGGAATGAAGTTGAATCCACTAAAGTGCTCCTTCGGAGTGTCATCGGGAAAATTCTTAGGATTCATCGTCCATGCCCGAGGGATAGAAGCAAACCCTGAACAAGTCCGAGCATTAAGGGACATCAAGATACCTTCCACCCGAAAGGAAATGCAAAGCCTAAATGGAAAAGTGGCTGCCCTAAGCCGATTCATCTCCAAAGCAACGGACAAGTGCGTCCCCTTTTTCGAAGCTCTAAAGAAAGATAAAGGAAGGTTCGAATGGACGGACGAATGCTTAACCGCTTTCCTTAACCTAATCGAACACCTCCAGAAACCACCGGTACTCTCGACCCCAAGCGAAGGCGAAGAATTATACCTATACCTTGCTGTGTCATCTCACGCTCTAAGCGCTGCCTTGGTAAGGGAAGACAACCGCACGCAACGACCAATTTACTTCGTCAGTAAAAGGTTTGCTGGGGCAGAAGTCAGATATCCTAAGCTTGAAAAGTTAGCATACTGCTTACTAATCACTTCACGAAAGCTACGTCACTACTTCCAATCCCATTCCATCAAAGTTCTGACCGATCAACCACTGAGGCAGGTACTCCATCGTCCCGACACTTCCGGGCGACTACTTAAATGGTGTATTGAGCTGAGTCAATATGATATCACCTATCACCCTCGCACCGCCATCAAGGGACAAGCCATGGCTGATTTCATTGCAGAATTCACTACCAACGAGGATAAGGAGCAACTGGAAATAACAGAAGATATCAAGTGGAATCTCTTTGTGGACGGTGCATCTAACGAACAAGGCTCGGGGGCAGGTGTGGTAATAATCACTCCCAGGGGAAATAAACTGCACTATGCTATAAGGTTGGAGTTCGCTGCCACCAACAACGATGCGGAATATGAAGCAGTAATAGCCGGATTGGAAATTGCTATCGAGATCGGAGCCAATTCTTTGTGTCTTCACAGCGATTCTCAGCTTATTGTTAATCAAATACTAGGGGAATTCCAAGCTCGAGAAGAACGACTCATAGCATATCTAAAGAAGACCAAGTTACTTCTCAGCCGATTGGACCACTACTTAGTCAAACACATCCCTCGGGAAGAGAACCAAGAGGCCGACGAATTGGCAAAGCAAGCAAGTATGAGAGACGTCGCCATCTTCGGAGCAGTAACTGTGTCAAAGCAAACGATCCCAAGTTTTGAGCAAGTGAATCTGATAGCTGCAACCGAAGAGGCAACTTGGATGACTCCCATCCGAGACTACCTACAGAATGGCACACTACCCGACGGGCGTAACGAAGTCAAGAAAATCTTGAGGAAAGCGTCCCGCTACACAATACAAGGAGACATCCTCTATCGGCGTGGGTTCTCTAACCCATTGTTAAGGTGTGTCGCCGGAAGGGGAGCCAAGGAAATCTTATCCAACATTCATCAAGGAAGCTGCGGAGATCACACCGGAGGGCAAACGTTAGCAAAAAAGATACTCCGATACGGGTATTTCTGGCCCACCTTAAGCAAGGACGCCTTAGATTTCGTCAAAAAGTGTGACAGATGCCAAAAATTTGCTAAGATCCCTCGGCTACCAACAACCGAGATTACTCAGATGACCAGCCCTTGGCCCTTTGCAGTATGGGGAATTGACTTAATCGGTGAACTGCCAATGGGTCGAGGCGGCGCCAAATATGCTATAGTAGCAGTCGACTATTTCACCAAATGGGTGGAAGCAGAACCTCTAAATAAAGTATCTTCAGCGAAAGTTATCAACTTCTTAATCAAAAATGTTCTGTGCAGGTACGGAGTCCCACTAAAAATCATATCAGACAATGGACTTCAGTTTGACAGCGAGGAATTCGCCAACTGGTGCCAAGAACACGGAATTCACAAAAGCTTCTCATCCGTAGCATATCCCCAAGCAAACAGACAAGTCGAAGCAGTCAACAAAATTCTGAAAACTCTGATCAAAAAGAAGCTCGAAAAGTCAAAGGGCGCTTGGGTGGATGAACTCCCTACGGCACTATGGGCCTACCGCACATCTTTCAGAACATCAACAGGGCACACTCCTTTCTCTTTGGCATACGGATCGGAGGCTATGCTCCCAGTTGAAACCATTGTGCCTTCCCACCGTAGGATCCACTATAATCCAGAAGAGAACGAAGAGCTCCTCAACATGTCTTTGGATCTAGTCGAGGAGAGAAGGAATGATGCAGTCCTAAAAACAGCAGCCCACAAGCAAAAGGTGGCAGCACAATACAACTCCAAAGTCAAGCATCGTACCTTACGAGAAGGGGATC
This sequence comes from Allium fistulosum, assembly GCA_030737815.1. Classification (NCBI taxonomy): domain Eukaryota; kingdom Viridiplantae; phylum Streptophyta; class Magnoliopsida; order Asparagales; family Amaryllidaceae; genus Allium; species Allium fistulosum. The sequence continues at coordinate 352,422,999 of CM060907.1, forward strand.
TTGTCCTCAAGCGAATCTTCCCTCGCCCCGGAGCACTAGACCCAATCTGGGATGGACCATATGTAATTCATAAAGATCTCCACAACGGAGCCTATATTTTGTCAACAGTGGACGGGGAGGTGTTCCAGAGGGCATGGAACATCCAACACCTCCGTCGATACTTTTCTTAACTTGTATTGCCCATATGAAGTGAATTAACAAAGAGAATCAGTGGACGTAGGCATTTTTTTCGTGCCGAACCACTTTAAAAAAGCCTTGTCTCTTTTTTAACTTGTTCCTTTGTATCTTGGCTGCTTGTTAACTTTATCCTTTTCTGTTGAACAAAATCCTGAGCATATAGCATTTCTATTCAAAGCACTCCACGATGCAACTTCACGTGGACAAGACCCAACAGGTACTATGCGAATCTATGCCCTCGCCAATGAGACACTTTTGCTCCAGCATCCCTCTGCTGCGGGTTAACTCATTGCTCGCGACGGCCCTTAAAGCCAACTGTAATGAGCCGATTATAAGCCACCGAGAAGGCCGACTATAGCCGAGGCAGCTCATTACGGCGTTAGGCTCGCCGGCGACTGTGAACCGATTATAAGCCCCAACATAAGGTGTGGCCAGCCAGGGGCAGTTCACAGTTGACGATCGGCACCCACGCTAGCCGGCCACAGTAAGTCGAATAATACCCATGAGTACGGGCCATAATGGCCCGGGTAGTTACTGTGCGCGATCTCGGCTCCGGTGTGTCTTAAGTGTGGCTGTGGTAAAAAAGAATTAACTCCCCGCGGAGGCGTAAGATGGGTGACAAATGTCTCCAAGACCCACAGCTAGGGAAAGTGACTACAAAACCCGTTTGCCATGAACTTAAGCACATCGAAGGCCTTCCGTGACTGGAAGTTTTACCATTTCACATATTTCAATTTTACTTAAAAAACTTTCCTCCTATCCTCTATAACAAACCATAAAGTACAGGATGCAGGGTAAGAGATACCCGCCAATGGATGCAGAGATTCACAATCAGATGGCAGGGCATTCGACTGCTTTCCATGCTTGGTCATACAAGATATTCGAAACTGCCATTTACAAACAGAACATGAAAGGTGGTATTTTCTTCCTTTATGTGCATATGCATGACTGTAATTTAATTTTTTCACACCACACGCTAACATTGCAAGTCATGAGATTATGATTTAAAACCAGAATCTGACATCAAACACAATTTAATTACAAGAATATACATAGCTACATTTCTCATACGATATGTCGAAATAGCAACAAATATTCGAGAAGCGACAGAATCAGCTTAAGCTAAAAAATTACACGTCAAGAATAATATTATTACAAGTAGCAAGAATTACAACTTAGAAGTTACTCTACTGTCTTAAGACTAACAGATACAACACTGCCAAGCCTACAAAAAGAATTTTCCAGGTCCAATCAGGGAGCCGGTTGCATCAAAGTCTTGTCCTTGCTCTTTTGCCCGCCTGTCCGGTCATAAAAAGGATTCATTAGTGATGAGTAACCAAGTTAACGGAAAGACTAGAAAGGAAAACTTACCAGCACCTGCTTCTTGACCATCCTGGTCGTCATCCTCTACCTGCACACCTGCCTCTTCAGCAGCAAGCAGCCGCATACCCTCCTTTACCGCCACTTTCTCCTCCTTGGTGAACTGGGCAGTGACCACATCCATACTGAAGACCGTTCCACCCTCTTTATCTGCATCAGCCTTAGCCTCCTCCAAAGCCCGAAGATAGGTCTTGGCCATGACCCTGGGATAATCATCCATCCAAGAGAGATTGCCATGCTTCCAAGTCCGGAAATACATGTCCTGGAGTATGTCATCCATCATTCCCTCGTTCTCCTCAAACTCCCTCATCCGGGCCTCGGAGGCCGACAACCTTTCGACGGCAGCATCTCTCTCCAGTCTGTATCTCAAGCAATCAGCCTGAAGGGACCTCCGCATCACCTCCATCTCTTCCCTCAACTTAGCTTGGGCAAGCTCTGCAGCCTCAAGTTTCTCGGACAATTCCTCCACCTGCTCGAGATCCACTCTCCGAACCTCATCCACCGTGGCAATAGCCATGTCAATCCGCTCTTTGCAAGCAGCTTCCATTTTCCGCAATTCGGCCCGACTGGCCTCTTCCATGGTTTTCCTTAATCGCCCAGTAGCAGCCTCATGCTGAGAAATCTGGATAGCCTGATCCGCAAGCTGCTTGGCCTGATCCGAAACCACCAATCGAAGTCGGATATTGGCGCTCCCAATCTCCTCTCCGGCCTTAACCAGCCGAGCATGATGCCCCATCAGCTTCTTGGTCTCCTCTGCCACCCGATCAATATTAGCTTTGGCCTCGTCTCCCATAGTGACTATACGAGTGGTGCGTAGATCGAGATCTAAGGACTTGGCTTCATCAAGTACTCGTACCATGGGGTTACGGGGGAGAAGGTGTTCACCAGTGACTTCGTCAAAAGTAATATCATGAGAACCTGGATCCAGATCAGGATGACCCGCGAATGGATTACGGGCCAAGTCGGGACGGTCGATATGAATAACAGAAGGGTTTCCGGATGGGTGTGGAGAAGGTACAAACTCGCTACCCTCCTCAGTAATATCATGAATAGGCTGAGCCGGAGGCTGAGGACCGAGCGAAGTTTCGGATAAAGGATGACTCCTCTTCCTCTGCTGAATACCCTCTTCAATGACCCCAAGAAGAGGACGGTATCCGACTACATCCCCGGAGCGTTGGGTTGAGGGCTTCGGCTTAGCAGAAATTTTGGAAAGTTTATATTGCTCGAGCCTGTGTCGAAGGTCTGAAGCTTTGGGCGTCTTGCCTGCTCCTGATATAAAGAACAAGTGTCACAATCTTACATTACTATATGATTCAAGAAACGCGGTAGATTACAAGTTAGAAAAGGAAAAGAAACACAGCTGTGGTTGTACAAACCCTGGGGAGGAGTGGGATACTGCAATAAGTCCTGGATTTCATTCCAGGACGGGAGCGGGTCATAAAATATTCCTAAGTCCCTATCATTAGTGAAGCATGCAGGGGTCAAGAGTTCACCTTGAGTCGTCAGAGCCACCTTGGCCGGAATAGTCGGAGAAGACTCACTTGCACCAGTCCCGGCTTTGTCCGCCTTCCCGGTCTTCTCTACCAAAGCCGGATCATCATCCAACCCCTCAAAAGCTTGGCGGAAAGCATCATCCGTCCACTCTTGCATTTCGCCTACTTGCCCAGAAGACAGAACCCTGGAACCATCACCACCCTGTCCATCGCCACCATCATCACCAAGACGCTCAACGTCACTTCCGCCCTCAGCCTCACCTCTTTCTTCCTCCGCATCTATCTCCCCCTGAGTAAGTGGACAATTGCTGGGAGAAGGACCGTCCGACCTTTTAAGTTTCTTACCTCCGACGGCTGGAGGTTTCGTGAATGGTTTTCTCTTTCCACCCTCTACCGCAACGCCTCCCTTAGCCTGAGCAGCCGCCCTCTCTTCCGCCGTTTCCCTCAGCTTAACTACAGACTGCTGCGGAAGGATCAAGTTATATTCCAGAAGAATCGCATTTCTAATCAAGAAGGCAGATGATCTGTATTTCCCAAGAATGGCTTCTATCTCAGCCGCCGTCTGAACCAGGCGGTCAGTCTCCACAACCGGAAAGCCACCTGTCGCTAGCAAAAATGAGAAAGTATGAGAAGAAGCATCGCAATCGGAATAAAAGTTATAAGTAAAAGCATCAACTTACATCCAGAGGTAAAGCGCCGGATGGAGACGGAGTCGTCCCTAACAAAGAACCACTCTTTCTTGAACATGCTGAATTTAGAGTACAGGTCCAGGACCGGCTTGAAGGTCACAGCGGACTCCAAGCTAATATATGGGGACCCCTTCTTATAGCCCCTTAAATTATACAAGTACCGGATCTCCCGGTTGGAGGGAGCACGACCATACTTCCTCCGAAAGATAACGAAAAGGCTCACCAGTATGGCATAAGAGTTGGGCTGAAGCTGGAATGGGGCCACCTTCAGATACGTGAGGAAGCTGACTACCCAAGCATTGAGAGGCGGGATAGCACCACACATGCAATGGTACCTACTATAAGCAAAGTATCCTTCGGGAGGACTGTATGGCATGACTCCTGGGCCCGGCAGCAGCATGAGGGCTCTATCGATCCCAAAGGAACGAGATATAACATCGAGTTGCTCCTCTTTGAGAGAGCTAGGAAAGCAGTCAGGCGGGGAATCCAGCAGCTCCTGGGGACCATATCCATCCACTAATGACCTCGGGGCGGGCCCATGACGCTCCGATCCTGATTGAGTTGGGGGCACGGCCGAGGACTCTCCTTCACCCCCGGATCTCCTCTTATCTGATCGAGTTTCAACTTTTCGAGACATTTATCTGCAAACATGGGAAAAGTATATCGTTAGAATATACAAGCAGCGTAATCTGGAATTTCGCTTAAAAATTCGAAGTATGAAATGCATGTTCACTCGATACAACAGTTCATTCGGCGGGCAGATGCAACAGGTCAATAGTTCATTCGGCACTCAACTCGTAAGTTCATTCGGCACTCAACTCGTAAGTTCATTCGGCACTCAACTCATAAGTTCATTCGGCACTCAACTCGAAAGCTCATTCGGCACTCAACTCGTGAATTCATTCGGCAAAAAGAACCTCACCTTGATTCGGCTAGCAACGTGATTCGGCAAAGAAGTTGATTCGGCTGGGAGGGATCTGGTTCGGTTGTTACACTTGGTAGGGAATAACGATGGCACATGGCCTCTACTTATAGACGAAAGTGGACTACCGGACCGGTTGGCTCGGTAATGAAAACCGGAAGAAAGCTCCTCCAAACTTAAAGCAAAGCACGCCATGCGCACGCACATACCCTACTTTGGGGGGCAAGTGTTGTGTGCATTTCTACCACCGAACCAAAAGGCAAGAACCAACTCTCATCCGGTCTCCCACCGAACCAACTCTCATCCGGTCTCCCACCGAACCAACTCTCATCCGGTCTCCCACCAAACCAACTCTCATCCGGTCTCCCACCGAACCAACCCACATCCGGTCTCCCACCGAACCAACCCACATCCGGTCTCCCACCGAACCAACCTACATCCGGTCTCCCACCGAACCAACTCTCATCCGGCCTCGCCAACCCAACCACCGGACCAACCTCACCGAACCAAACCCCCGGACCAAGCATTACCGGTCCACACCATCGCACTCCTACCACCGAACCATGGGATGCCGAACCAAGGTGTGCCAGGCCAGATTGCATCAGCCCAGGCCCACCAGCAGCTATATACATCCAAGACCCCTGCCCCCAACCTCACTCTATAAATAGAGGGGCATGGGTACAACAATGGGGACAAGTTTGAGAGCTCAAGCACGGAAGGAACTTTCAAACAACTTTCTTTTACTTGTATTAAAGCTTTGTACTTGTAATCAAAAGAAGAGAAGAGAAATAACATATAAAGTGGACGTAGGCACATTCTGGCTGAACCACTATAAATTTGCGTGTCTTTTTACAGTTTAGCCCCTGCTTTTCATATATTTGCGTAAATTACTCAAATCGCTAAGAACAACATAAGATCCACTAAATCATACAACTTTGAGGTGTTTGTCCATTTTTTGTGCAAACAATAGTGGTTCGGCTAATGCTAGGCTACGTCCACTATGGAAAATTCCTTTTTATTATACTGAAATTTGATTACAACTACAATTTGGAATTCCAGAATAAAAATGGCAGAGTAGCCTCTAAGTAGAAGAAGATAAAGAGAAGTAGAATCCATATCCCATTTTTTGAGGCGACACCTAATGTATTTATAGGTGAAATTTTCGGCTACAAGGCCTCCTCACCTATAATGGCCCACCACGATGATCGTCGAGCCCAACTCGTCCACCATATGCCGACCTAGAGTAGTTCGTATTCTGAACCAAAGAAAATGATATGTCGACCCGAAGTGATTCCAATGCCAACTCGAAGCTAAACTGATGTCGACCCAAAGTTATACAATTACCGACCCGGTGCTATATCCTTATGCCGACCCCTTATAATTCTCGATGCCAACCCCATGCAACTATTTATGCCGACCGAAGCCATATCGTTGCCGACCCGAAGTTAACGCCGACCTGACCCGAAGATGAAGCAATGTCAACCCCAACTGCAAACACCGACCCGTTCCATCCCTTCTCAATGCCGACCTGAAGTTCCTCTTTTGCCGACCCGAACCGGCCCATTATGCCGACGCGAAGCCATGCTATTGCCGACCCAATGTAATATGCCGACCCCAGGTCAAATGCCGACCCCAAGTAAATTGGCATGCAGACCTGAAGTAATGACCATGGTGACCCAAAAAAACGCCTTGGCTGACCCGAAGCATTTCATTTAGCGACTCAAAGTAGACCCTAAGCAAGTCATCTCTTGGCAAAATCCATATTCCAAGTACCCTGCGTCGTTTATCCATCAACCATGCTTAATCCCAACTTCATATTTGTGTTCATTATCCATAATTGATCATCCATCCATCGATTCTAATCAAACCCATAATATTCCAGCCTCACTAACGGTGCAGTCGGTTGGGTCAAATCCGCCTATATGATTCCTTGCCAATAGGAGGGTTAATACTTTGCTACCCAAAGCATGCCTTGTGATAGGAAGGCGTGTTTTGTATTGCCATAAGCCTGATGTTCGAAATACGTGGATGACCTATGAAGAGATCGTTTTGGAACATGTTACGTTCGAGGCGAAATGTGATCGTTCGAGATCGAGTGACATTCGAGGCGAAATGTGATCATTTGAGATCGAGTGCCGTTCGAGGCAAAATGTTACAGTTTGAAGCCGGGTGCCGTTCGGGGCGAAATATGATGGTTCGAGGTCGGGTGCCGTTCGAGGTGAGATGCGACCATTCGAAGTTGGGTGGCATTCAAGGCAAGATGTGATTGTTCGAGGTCGGGTGCTGTTTGAGGCGAGATGTGACTGTTCGAGGTCCGGTGCCGTTTGAGGAAAAATGTGATCGTTCAAGGTCCGGTGCCGTTCGAGGCGAAATGTGATCGTTCAAGATCAGGTGACGTTCGAGGCGAGATGTGACCGTTCGAGGTCGGGTGCCATTTGAGGCGAGATGTGATCTTTCGAGTCGGGTGCCGTTCGAGGCGAATTGTGATAGTTCAAGGTCGAGTGTCGTTCGAGGCGAAATGTGAGTTTTCGAACGGGGCTCGGAATTATTAATGTCAGGTCTCACATTCGAGTGAGTCTTATAATTGAAATATCCAACTAATAAAATCAAGTCCAAATACAAAGAAGAGAAACAAAAGCAAATCTAAAACATCAAAGTGCATGAATCTCAACGTGTGATGGTTCATTGGCATCTCAGAGCATGCGTGAGGACCGTTCGCGATTTCCTACATGTGTATGTGACTTAGCCTTTTTATTCCAGTGTTTATTACTTATTATTTACCATTTCGATCAACTGATGACAAGTTGACGCCTCGATCCCGGGCCGTTTTCTTTTGATGCAGATGGCGGGCACTACTGTTTCACCGCCACTGCTCGCCTTTTTATATATTATAATAGCTCACCATTTCGGATATGTCCCTTGATCTCATCCTTCAACTGCCTACAATCATTTGTAGAGTATAGCCGCTAGCTCATGGAATAGGTAGTATTTGTCTAATTTCTTTTCATTATTGGTGGGCTCCCTCCTAATTGGCCTTCAGTATCTTTCCCGGTCGGGTCTTCGCCTTTGACCTCATAAACCTCAACTTCCTCTCCTTCCTCTCTATCAGCTTTTGCGTCTTCCTATCGCAGAAAACTTTCTGCTTCATGGTAAAACTCTCCAAACTCCATAGGTGGATCCCGTGTTAGTGAATCCCTTAATTCCGTGCCATCGGCAACGCAAGATACAGCTACCATCAATACCATGGATGGATCTGGACGATCCACCGATGTCGCCACCGCATTAAATCATGTTTGAAATCTCCTTAGAGACTCTCTGGTCCTCTGCTTCGGTGTTGCCAAAATCATCACATTCTTGGGTCTCGAGATGTGAACTCTAAACTGCGTCATAAACCTTTCGATCAATTATGTCCACGTTCCAATACAGCCGCTTTCCAATTGTCTGAACCGTAATGCTGCTATATCAGTCAAATACGAAGGGAAGCACCATGCCATGACCTCCCCTGATACCACCAATACTTCCATTTGCCTCATATACATTGTCAGATAAACAGAGGGATCTGTCCTTCCATCATATTTGTCCGACATTGATAGTTTGAATTTCGGTGGATTCCTAGCTTGCCTAATTGTAGGAGCGAAGGGGCTCCTATTCATATCCACCGAATCTCTATTCACCAATTCTCCTCTCATGACCTATTTGACCATTTCCACCAACCTTTCGTTATCACCAAGCGGTAGCCTTGGTCCGTTGTCACCAACCCACCCCCCGAGTCCACGAGGGAATCTCGAAATCTATTCTTTTGGACGAGCATTCATTTCCCTATTAAAGATAAACTGCACAACACGGCCTGGTATCCTGCCTGGAATTGAGCCAATATGATCCGGGGGCATGCCATCAAGTTCTGGGGTTGCTCTTGAAGGATCCACTCTATCACGTATCTCGGTTGCCCCGTTTCCTTGGTTCTGATTGTTGACTTCCTCTGCTCCTGCTGCTACAACTTCATGATCTACATTTCCAGTATTTCCTACTACTCCATTCCCTTAGTTTTGCGCTGCAGCTTACCCAATCTATCGGAGTAGGTTCTGCATCATATCCTCCGGCCTTTTCAGCATCCTTTCCATCTCGTCTCTAGTAATATAGATTGAGGTTTGACCAGCTCCAAAGGAAGCCTTCTGAATTCCTTAGTAATGGCTCCTTTTTGCTATTTGTCTCCTTGTTGATTGCCTAGCTATAGCTTTCTAAATCCATGTTTTAAGCTTTCAAATCCAAGATCCCAACTTCCAAATCCCTAAGTGCTAGCTCTCTCAATGAAAGCACCAAAATCTTAGCATCAAAATTGACCACCAACACCCAATTACAAACAAAAACACCAATATCCAATCACAGATCATAGATAGAGTATGTGTAGAGAGTATAATATGAAGAATAGCCAAAATTAAAATGAAAGCAAGTAAAAAGACAATATTTATAGTGGTTCGGCTCACTCCGGCCTACGTTCACTCCAGAAAATTCCTTTTTATTATACTGAAATTTGATTATAGTTACAATTTGGAATTCTGGAATAATAATGGCGGAGTAGCCTCTAAGTAGAAGAAGATGAAGAGAAGCAGAATCCAGATCCCCATTTCTGAAGCCACACCTATTGTATTTATAGGTGAAATCTTGACTACATGGCCTCCTCACCTACATAGGCCCACCACAACGATAGTCGAGCCCAACTCGTTCACCATATGCCTACCCAAAGTAGTACGTATGATGACTTGAAGTAAGTGACATGCCGACCCGAAGTGATTCCAACGCCGACCCAAAGGTAAACTGATGTCGACCCGAAGTTATACAATTGTCGACCCGGTGCCATCTCCTTATGCCGACCGCTTATAACTCCTGATGCTGAACCCTTGCAACTATTTATGCCGACCCGAAGCCATATCGTTGCCGACCGAAGTTGACGCCTACTTGAACCTAAAATGAAGCAATGCCGACCCATTCCATCATGTAACAACCAGAAATTTAAGCTATAATAATTAAATAATTAATTATTAAATAATAAAATAACTTTGTGAAATTATTAGAATTGAGCCACAGGAGTTGCACCATTGTGTACGTGGTAATTTTTTGGTCAATTTCCATATATAGTTGGTCAAAATCCAAGCTAAAATGAAAAAGATACGAAATAAACAAAAAACAAAGAAAAAAAGTAAAAATAAATATATGGTCAGGTCAACCCTAGCATGCGTGGGTCGACACCCAGGTCGACACGCCATAGTATAGTTGGAATATATTTCGTCCCGATCCAATTGTTACGTGTTTTTGCAATTTTATTAAATCCCACACGTTGGTGCTTCCATCCGACGGCTCCCAGTTAGCCTATGACGTGGTTGCACCAGATTTGATCTACAAATCTAATGGTCTTAGATCCCCAAGTAACCCTATAAATAGATCCCTAGGCATAGGCATTTTTCTCATTCAGATTTTCTCTAGTATGGGTTCATTGCCAAAGGCTGGATCCTAGAAATAAAAATTTTCTAAGGAAAGAATCTTGTTGAAAATAATATTTACGCTCTAGGAGAGGATCAAGGAAGACCAAGGACTAGAGCCGAGGACCGCAGGTGAGTGTTTAAGTAACTATTTTAGATTTTTAAGTAATTTAAAATGATATGGTTTCCAATAGTTGTAGTTTTTCTACAATTTTGGGATAACCTTTATGCAAGTTTATTTACAGTTTATTTTTATGTAAATTTTAAGCTTTCTTTCCAGTTTATTTTATTTAGCTATTCTATTTCAGTTATTTGCAATTATTTACTGTTATTTACAGTTTTCCCAACTATTTACAGTCATTTATTGTTATTTACATCTATTCTTTTTAGTTGAAATTTTGCCTGTAGATGTTGGTTTTCTTTTTATTTCTTATTATGTGAATAGAATAAATAAAAGTGAATAATTCACAAATATGGACATAAATAAAAAGACACTAAATTTAAAGAGAATTAGATGTAAAATAAGAAGGACTGTAAGAAATTGGACATAGACTGAAATAGGAAAATTTAAGAAATTTTCAAGCATAGTTATAACATGTAATTATAACTAAAAAGAAAGAATAAAAGAATTAGCAGGAAAAGCTTGTTCTAAAACTTAGACCATGGGTTAAGTTAATAAGCAAAATTATAACATAGGTTATAATTAAGTAGAAAGAACAGAAAAGGCTTATTTTAAAACGTAGAGGTAAGTTAATAAGAAAATATAGCTGAGATAACAGAAGAGGCTTATTTTAAGACTTAGAATAGGTTAATAAGCAAATAGAGCAAAATTAACAGAAGAGAATTATTTTAAAGACTTATACTATATTAATAAGCAAAGATAGAAGTAGGACTCGTACCGGCAGCATTCCCCTCCAGTCAGGAACTGATGGTCTCACAATAGGTCAGGTGGGGCTGGTACACGCTTATGCTGAAGTAGGTAAATAAGCGGTCAATAATTAGAAGCTCAAATCAAGGGATTTGAGCAAGGGGTACAACTAGATTTTTGTTTGTTAGGAACCATACCGGCAGCAATCCGCTTTCAGACTAGGATGGATGGTCTCACAACAGACTTAGGTAACGCTGGGTAGGATCCTGTCAAACTAGGACTGATGGTCTCAGAGAAGATCAGGTGAGGCCGGGCACGCTTATGGTGAGAGTTAGTAAATAAGAGTTAAAAAGAGGGAGCAACAGATAGTGCGAGCCGACGGTGGCCGAGCGTGCGACCTCGGAGCAGGGATATTGTTTGCACAAAAAATGGGCAAACACCTCCAAGTCGTATGATTTAGTTGATTTTATGTTGTTTTCAGTGAACAGGGTGGTTTATGCAAATATGTAAAAAGCGAGGACTAAACTGTAAAAGACACACAGATTTATAGTGGTTCAGCCAGAATGTGCCTACGTCCACTCTATATATTATTTCTCCTTTCTTGTTCAGATTACAAGTACAAAGCTTTGATACAAGTATATGAAAGTTGTTTGAAAGTTCTATCCGTGCTTGAGCTCTCAAACTTGTCCGCCATTGTTGTACCCCTGCCCCTCTATTTATAGAGTGAGGCTGGGTGTAGGGGTCTTGGATGTATATAGTTGCTGGTGGGCCTGGGCTGATGCAATCTGGCCTGGTAAAGTTGGTTCGGTAGTACGTTGGTTCGGTGGAGGTTGGTCTGGTAGTACATTGGTTCGGTGGAGGTTGGTCCGGTAGTATGTTGGTTCGGTGGTGGCTTCCCTTGCCTCTGGTTCGACAGTGGATGGAGGTAGCTGATTCGGTAGTGGACTGGTTCGGTAGTAGTGGAGTTAGGGTTGGTTCGGCTAGATAGTTGGTCTCGGGAGTGGACTGGTTCGGTACCAGTGGCCTTGGGAGTGGACTGGTTCGGTGATGCATGGCTCGGTGGTGGTGGAAACGCACCCAACATTTCCCCCCCAAAGTGTGGCATATGCCAGCATATGTCTCACTTTGTTTTAGGTCATTCAGTTTCAAGTGTCGAACCGGTTGGTTCGGTCGTCCATATTTGCCTATAAGTATGGGCTTCACGCCTCTGTTCACCCTTCATCGTTTGAGACAGCCGAATCAACCGAGTTCCGAATCAAACTTGACTGTTCGAAACAGCCGAATCAACCAAGTACCGAATCAAACGTAATTGCCGAACCATGTGAGTTTTCTCCTACCGAATGAACTTTTATGACTGGGCCACCGAATGGGATCGTAGAGCATGAGTGCCGAACTAATTCTTGGCCTTGAACTCCCGAATGACCATGGGGAGTACGATTGCCGAATGAGTTCTTAGCCCTGAGCCTCCGAGTGAACTTTTCATGTTGGAAATACCGAACGAGACCTGGAGTTTGAATGCCGAATGAACCTTGAGCCTTTTATGTTTCGAATTACAAATGAAATTCTAGATTGTACGCACTTGCTTGTTTATATCTCTACATCCCTCGTTCTAACAATGTGCTTTCTCGTGTTGCAGATAATGTCTCATAAAGTAGAAACCCGTTCCGACAAAAAGAAATCTAAGGACCAAGGAGAGTCCTCCATAGTGCCCCCAGTTCAGGCAGCACCAGAACGACATGGACCATCCCTGAGATCGCTAGTAGACGGGTATGGTCCTCAAGAGCTCCTGAACTCACCGCCTGATTGTTTTCCCAGCTCCCTCAAAGGTGAGCAGCTTGATGTCATCTCTCGCTCTTTTGGGATCGACAGAGCACACATGTTGTTGCCGGGGGAAGGAGTGATGCCATATAATCCCCCCGAAGGATATTTCGCTTACAGTAGGTACCATTGTATGTGTGTGGCCATTCCCCCGATTAATGCTTGGATAGTCAACTTCATCACCTACTTGAAGGTGGCTCCATTCCAGCTTCAGCCTAACTCCTACGCCATCCTGGTGAGCCTGTTTGTTATCTTCCAAAGGAGATACGGGCGTCCTCCTTCCAACCGGGAAATCCGGTATCTGTACAACATGAGAGGCTACAAGAAGGGGTCTCCGTATATTAGCTTGGAGTTGGCCGTGTTCTTCAAGCCAGTCCTGGATTTATATTCAAAGTTCAGCATGTTCAAAAAGGAATGGTTTTTCATCAAGGATGGCTCTGTTTCCATCCATCGCTTCACCTCTGGCTGTAAGTTGAAGCTTATTTATGATTTCTGTTCTAACTGCAATGCTTCTTCTTATGTGCTTTTATTTCTTGCTAGCGACAGGTGGCTTTGCGGTCATGGAGAATGATCGCCTGGTTCAGATGGCTGTGGAAATAGAAGCCATTACGGGAAGGGATATGTCGGCTTCTTACTTGATCAGGAACGCTACACTTCTGGGGCACAACCATATTCTACCACATCAGTCCGTGGTCAAGCAGAGAGACGCGGTGGAGGAGAGGGCTGCCAACGCTAAAGGAGGGGCTACGGCGAAGAGCAGCAAAAGGAGGCCCTTCTCGATACATCCAGTTGCCGGGGGGAAGAAACTCAAGAAGTCCGATGGACCCTCCCCCAGCACATGTCCAGATGTTCCAGAGGAGGAAAATGTGGAGGAGGAAAGAGACGAGGATGAAGGAGGTGAGGCGGAGAGCGAAAGTGGTTGAGAAGGTGACGGTGATCGTCACGGTGATGATGGTGGCGAAGGACAAAGCGGTGATGGCACCGGGGCTTTACCTCCTGGGCAAGCAGGCGTGATTCAAGAGTGGATAGATGACGCTCTCTGCCAAGCCTTTGAAGGGTTGGAGGAAGGACCGGCTATGGCGGAGAAGCCCAAGAAAGCTGGTAAGGCCAGGACTGGCGCCGATTTATCTTCCAGGAGTGCTTCCGCCGAGGCAACTTCTGCGATCCAAGGTGAATTTTTGACTCCTGCAGACTTTTTTACTCTTCTTAACTTGACACATTTCTTGAATTATGGTTCAATGTATGCTCGTGACACTTGGTTTTCATTCCAGGAGCGGGAAAAGCAGCCAAGACCTCAGATGTTCGGCACCGCCTTGATCAATATAAGTCCCTCAAAGCTTCTACTAAACCGAAGCCTCCGACCAACCGCTCCGGGGATGTAGTCGGCTATCGTCATCTTCTTAGGGTCAGTGAAGAGGGCATTCAGAAGAAGAAGAGGAGTCGCTCCTTGTTCGAACCTTTACCTGGTCCTCAGCCCCCACTCCAGCCTCTTCACGATATCATGGAGGGGGATACTGAGTTCATACCTTCTCCGCATCCGTATGAAAATCCTATTGTTACCCCGATAGATCATCCTAGCTTGGCTCGTAATCCGTTTGCGGGTCATCTAGATCTGGACCCGGCCTCTCAGGATATCTCCTTTGACGAGGTTACTGGTGAACACCTTCTCCCTCGCAATCCTATGGTACGAGTGCTTGACGAGGCTAAGTCCCTGGACCTTGATTTGCTTACCACTCGGGTCATAACTCTGGGGGACGAAGCTAAGGCGAACATCTACCGGGTCGCCGAGGAAACCAAGAAGCTGATGGGACATCATGCCCGATTGGTCAAGGCTGGGGAGGAAATCGGGAGCGCCAATATTCGACTGCGGTTAATGGTTTCTGACCAGGCAAAACAACTTGCTGATCAAGCCATCTAGATTTCTCAACATGAGGCTGCATCTAGGCAATTAAAGAAGACTATGGAAGAGGTCAGCAGGGCAGAGTTGCGGAAAATGGAAGCCGCTTGTAAGGAACGGATTGGCATGGCTATAACAACGGTGGATGAGGTTCGGAAAGCGGATCTCGAGCGGGTAAAGGAGTTATCCGGGAGGCTTGAAGCTGCAGAGGTGGCTCAAACCAAGCTAAAGGATGAGATAGAGGCAATGAGGAAATCCCTTCAGGCTGACCGCTCGCGATACCGATTGGAGAGGGATGCTGCCGTTGCAAAGCTATTGGCTTCTGAGGTCCGAATGAGGGAGTTCGAGGAGAACGAGGGGATGATGGATGAGATGCTCCAGGATATGTACTTTCGTACTTGGAAACAGGGGATGGATGATTATCCCCGAGTTATGGCCAGGATTTATCTCAGGGCTCTGGAGGAGGCCAAGGCTGATGCGGATAAGGAGGGTGGCGAGGTCTTCAGAATGGATGTGGTTACGGCCCAATTCACCAAGGAGGAGAAGGTGGCGGTGAAGGAGGGCATGCGGCTGCTTGCTGCTGAGGAGGTAGGCGTGCAAGTAGAAGATGATGATCAAGATGATCAAGGAGCTGATGCTGGTAAGTCCTCCCCTTTAGTCATTCTGTTAACTTGGTTGCTTATCACTAATGAATTCTCTCCTTGATCAGACAGGCGGTCAATAGGATAAGGGTAAAGCCCCGATGCACCGGCTCCTTGACTTGACCTGGATATCTTTTTGCTTACTAAACACTGTTGTATATGTTAGTCTCAAAATAGTAATGTAACTTTTAGGTTGTAATTATGTCACTTGTAATAAACAACATTATTTTTGGCGTGTAATTTTTTAACTTAAGCCGATTCTGTCGTATTTGAATGCTTTTGTTATTTTGACATGTTGTATAAGAAATATAGCTATGCATATGCCTGCGATTCAATTGTGTTTGATGCCAAGTTCTTGCTTAAAGTACAATTTCATGTCTTGCAATGTTAGTGTGATGTGTGAATAATTTATAGCCATGTATTTATACACGAAAGAAGAAAATACCGCCCTTCATATTTTACTTGTATATGGCAGCTTTGAATGTCTTGTGTGACTGAGTATGGAATGCGGCGTAGTGTCCCGTTGTGAGTTCCCACTCCCATTAGCGAAAGTCTCCTATTCTGTGTCCTGTACTTTAGGGATCGTTATAGAGGATATGAGAAAAGTTTTCTAAATAAAATTGAAATATGAGAAATAGTAAAACTTCCAATCACGGAAGGCCTTCGATGTGCTTAAGTTCATGGCAAATGGGCTTTGTAGTCACTTTCCCTAGCTGTGGGTCTTGGAGACATTTGTCACCCGTCTTACGCCTCCGCGGGGAGTTAATCTTTTTTACCACAGCCGTACTTAAGACGTATCGGAGCCGAGATCGCACACAGTAACTACCCGGGCCATTATGGCCCGTAATCGTGGGTATTATTCGATTTACTGTGGCCGGCTAGCGTGGGTGTCGATCGTCAACCGTAAACTACCCCTGGCTGACCACACCTTATGTTGGGGCTTAAAGTAGGTTCACAGTTGCCGGAGAGTGGAACGCCGTAATGACCTGCCTTGGCTATAGTCGGCCTTCTTGGTGGCTTATAATTGGCTCATTACAGTTGGCTTTGAGGGCCGCCGCGAGCACTGAGTTAACCCGCAGCAGAGGGATGCCGGAGCAAAAGTGTCTCATTGGCGAGGGCATAGATTCGTATAGTACCTGTTAGGTCTTGTCCAGGTGGAGTCGTGTCGCGATGTGTTTTGAATGGAAATGTCATTACACAGGATTTTGTTCAACAGAAAAGGATAAAGTTAACAAGCAGCCAAGATATAAAGGAACAAGTTAAAAAGAGATGAGTTTTTTAAAGTGGTTCGGCACAAAAATGCCTACGTCCACTGATTCTCTTTGTTAATTCACTTCATATGGGCAGTACAAGTTAAGAAAAGTATCGACGAAGGTGTTGGATGTTCCATGCCCTCTAGAACACCTCCCCGTCCACTGTTGACAAAATATAAACTCCATTGTGGAGATCTTTATAAATTACATATGGTCCATCGCAGATTGGATCTAGTGCTCCAGGGCGCGGGAAGATTCACTTGAGGACAAGATCTCCCTCTTATAAGCTACGATGCTTGACTTTGGAGTTGTATTGTGCTGCCACTTTTTGCTTGTGAGCTGATGTTTTGAGTGCTGCATCGATTCTTCTCTCTTCAATTAGATCCAAAGACATGTGGAGGAGTTCTTCGTTTTTTTCTGGGTTATAGTTGATCCTACGGTGGGAAGGCATTATAGTTTCAACTGGGAGCATAGCCTCCGATCCGTATGCCAAAGAGAAAGGAGTATGCCCCGTTGATGTTCTGAAAGATGTGCGATAGGCCCACAATGCCGTAGGAAGTTCATCCACCCAAGCGCCTTTTGATTTTTCGAGTTTCTTTTTTATTAGAGTTTTGAGAATTTTGTTGACGGCTTCGACTTGTCCGTTTGCCTGGGGATAAGCTACGGATGAAAAGCTTTTGTGAATTTCGTGCTCTTGGCACCAGTTGGCGAACTCCTCATTGTCAAACTGAAGTCCATTGTCCGATATGATTTTGAATGGGA
This sequence comes from Allium fistulosum, assembly GCA_030737815.1. NCBI lineage: Eukaryota > Viridiplantae > Streptophyta > Magnoliopsida > Asparagales > Amaryllidaceae > Allium > Allium fistulosum. Next base: position 352,440,376 of record CM060907.1, read on the forward strand.
CTCCGTACCTGCATAGAACATTTTTGATCAAGAAGTTAATAACTTTTGCTGAAGATACTTTATTTAGGGGTTCTGCTTCCACCCATTTGGTGAAATAGTCGACTACCACTATAGCATATTTGGCCCCGCCTCGGCCCATTGGCAGTTCGCCAATCAAGTCAATTCCCCATACTGCAAAGGGCCAAGGGCTGGTCATTTGAGTATTCTCAGTTGTTGGTAGCCGCGGAATCTTAGCAAATTTCTGACATCTGTCACATTTTCTGACGAAATCTAAGGCGTCCTTGCTTAAGGTGGGCCAGAAATATCCATATCACAATATCTTTTTTGCCAAAGTCTACCCTCCAGTGTGATCTCCGCAGCTTCCTTGATGGATGTTGGATAAGATTTCCTTGGCCTCCCTTCCAGCGACACACCTTAATAAGGGGTTAGAGAAGCCGCGCCGATAGAGGGTGCCCTCTTGTATTGTGTAGCGGGAAGCTTTCCTCAAGATTTTCTTAACTTCGTTACGCCCGTTGGGCAGTGTGCCACTTTGTAAGTAGTCTCGGATGGGAGTCATCCAAGTTGCTTCTTCGGTTGCAGCTATCAGATAGACTTGCTCAAAACTTGGGGTCAGTTGCTTTGAGATGGCTACTGCTCCAGAAATAGCGCCGTCTCTAATACTAGCTTGCTTCGCCAATTCGTCAGCCTCTTGGTTCTCTTCCCGAGGGATGTGTTTGATTAAATAGTGATCCAATCGATTGAGAAGCAACTTGGTCTTCTTTAAATATGCCATGAGTCGTTCTTCTCGAGCCTGGAATTCCCCTAGTATTTGATTTACAATAAGTTGGGAATCACTATGAAGACACAAAGAATTGGCTCCGATTTCTAAGGCAAGTTCTAATCCAGCTATCACTGCTTCGTACTCTGCATCGTTGTTGGTGGCAGCGAATTCCAACCTTATAGCATAGTGTAGCTTATTCCCCCTGGGAGTGATTATTACCACGCCTGCCCCCGAGCCTTGTTCGTTTGATGCACCATCCACAAAGAGATTCCACTTGATGTCTTCTGCTATTTCTGATTACTCCTTACCTTCGTTGGTAGTGAATTCGGCAATGAAATCGGCCATGGCTTGTCCCTTGATGGCGGTGCGAGGATGGTAGGTGATATCATATTGACTTAGTTCAATGCACCATTTAAGTAGTCGCCCAGAAGTGTCGGGACGATGGAGTACCTGCCTTAGTGGTTGATCGGTCAAAACTCTGATGGAATGAGAATGGAAATAGTGACGCAGTTTCCATGATGTGATTAGTAAACAGTACACTAGTTTCTCAAGTTTAGGATATCTGGCTTCCGCCCCTGTAAACCTCCTGCTTACAAAGTATACTAGCCGCTGCGTGCGTTTGTCTTCTCTCACCAATGCGGCGCTTAGAGCATGAGATGACACAACAAGGTATAGGTATAGCTCTTCGCCTTTGTTCGGAGTTGAGAGTACTGGTGGTCTCTGGAGGTGTTCGATTAATTTAAGGAAAGCTGTTAAGCATTCGTCAGTCCATTCGAATTTTCCTTTCTCTTTGTTTAGAGCTTTGAAGAAGGGGATGCATATGTCGGTCGCTTTAGAGATGAATCTGCTCAGGGAGGCCACCTTCCCATTTAGGCTTTGCATCTCCTTTCGGGTAGAAGGTATCCTGATATCTTTTAGAGCTCGGATTTGTTCAGGGTTTGCTTCAATTCCTCTGGCATGGACGATGAATCCTAGAAACTTTCCTGATGATACTCCGAAGGAGCACTTTAGAGGATTCAGCTTCATTCCATATTGGCGAAGTACTTGAAACATTTCATCCAGGTGGCTTACGTGATCGTCGGCTCCCCTTGACTTTACCAGCATGTCATCTACATAAACTTCCATAGTTTGTCCTATTAGCCCTGCAAACATCTTGTTGACGAGGCGCTGATAGGTGGCCCCTGTGTTTTTAAGTCCGAAAGGCATTACCTTGTAGTAGTACAATCCCCGGTCAGTGATGAAACTAGTGTGGTCTTGATCGGGAGCATGCATAGGAATTTGGTTATATCCTGAGTATGCGTCAATAAAAGATAAGAGTTCGTGCCCGGCTGTGCTGTCTACAAGCTGATCGATTCGGGGAAGTGGGAAGCAATCCTTCGGGCAGGCGTCATTTAAGTTGGAGAAGTCAATGTATGTTCGCCACTTCCCATTAGCCTTCTTTACCAGCACCGGGTTGGCGATCCACTCTGGGTAGATGGCTTCTCGTATGAAGTCATTGGCAAGTAGGTTCTTTACTTCTTCATCGAGGGCTGCTGATCGTTCTGCCCCCATACTTCTCTTTTTTTGTTTTACTGGCGCCTTGGTAGGATCAATGTTTAGTACGTGGCATGCTATGTCAGGGGAGATTCCGGTCATGTCAGCGTGTGACCATGCAAATACATCCAAGTTGTGGCGGAGAAAATCAATGAGTTGTTCCTTCAGCTCTGCTTTTAGTTGGGACCCGACTTTTAATAGTCTACTCGAGTCATGTCTGTCTACAGATACAAATTCCATAGCCTCTGCAGGCTCGGCGGTGGCCTCATCCTCTTTGTCCCTGCGGTCTAATTCATTGAAAGGGTCGCTGGTATATCGAAGAGGAGGGGCTTTCTTTAGTTGCTATGCTTCCAAACTTTTTGTGCAGAGGGCAATCTCTACACTCTTCCCTTTATCCTTCCGGTGGTTGTTGCGAAGTTCGGTTACATAGCAATCTTGAGCAATGTCCTGGTCTCCCTCTACTTCCCCTACTCCATTGTCCGTTGGAAATTTCATCTTCAGGCACCATGGGGCCAGGACAATTTGGAAGTCAGACAAGGCTGGCCTTCCTAAGAAGGCGATGTAGGCCGAGTGGTTTTCTATCAGCACAAATGTCTGTTTCCGCACAACGGAGCGGGGATGACTTCCAATTTCAACAAAGAGGTCCAGTCGTCCGAGGGGCATCTTTGCATTTCCTGTGAAACCGTGTAGTGGTTTATTGCAGGGAAGAACATCCTTTAATGATAGCTTCATTTTTTCAAAGGCATGCTTGAATAGGATATTAACTGAGCTTCCAGTGTCTACTAGAATTCGGAAGACCTCGGCTGTGCCGAGCCGAGCAGAGATAACAATGGGATCCATGTGAGGGTACTGTCTTCCCTCCAGGTCACGCCTACTGAATGTGATGTCACCATTCTCTATCCGCTTCGGGTGGCGTTCTTCTATAATGGAATTGACGCATTCTTCATTATTTCTATGTGACTTTCCGTACCTTTCCATCTCTGCCCAGCTTCCGTCGGTGATGTGTAGCCCTCCCGAGATGGTATGGACCACTATCTTCTCTTGACTGGAGCCGCTGGTGTTGCGATTTCCTCTGCCTATTTCTGGGGCGGGTAGCCTTGGGTTCTCATTGGCAGGAACTGGAGTCCTGTCCTAGCCTTTTACATAGTGTTCTAGTCTTCTTCTTCTGATGTGTTCTTCAATCAAGTCCCGGAGATGATGGCATTCTTTGGTATCATGCCCATGGGATTCGTGGAAGCGGCAGAATTTTCCAGACTTAATTGCGTTATCTGATTCCTTCTTGTGCGGGGGGCGTTTGTACCTAACTTCTTCTTTAGTGGCCAGGAAGATGTTTTCGATCATTTCATTCAACGGGGTGTAAGCGTCAAATCTCGGTCCTGGTCGATATAGGCGCTTTTCTCCCTTCTTGCCCCCAACGTTGTCTCTAGAATCATTTCTTCGAACGTCCTTTGCTACAGCAGGCGTGTTGCCGTGAGCTACCTTATTTTGTTGCCATGTCTTCCTCTCAGTGGCAGCGTCTTCAAGTCTCATATATTTTCCAGCTTCATGGAAGAAATCTGGTAAAGTAGCTGGTTTTTCTTTGGTCAATCTTCTAGCAAATTTAGTATCCGGATGCACACCGCTACAGAGGGCCATTAAGATAAGCTTCTCATCGGCATCTTGGACTGCGGCCGCTGCGGCATTGAATCGGGTTAGATATTGCTGCACTTTCTCTCCAGGTTTCTGTTTGATACTGGATAAGGAATAAGCGTCCTTGGGCTGCTCCACATGAATGCGGAACTGGCTGATGAACTTTTCTTTCAACATCTCCCCATGAGCTGATGGATCCTTGGGGTAGATGGCAGAACCAGGAGGTAGCTAGATCCGCTAAGAATAGCAGAAAGCATTTGCACAACACTCCTTCTGTTGCCCCGCTCATGAGGATATGATGTGTGTATCTCTGTAAGTGTACAACAGGGTCAGAGGTTCCCTTGTAAGGTTCCATTGTTGGCATTTTCCATTCTCGGGGGGTGATGGCAATTTCGATATTGCGGGCGAAGGGGCTGGTTACCCTAGTGCCTATCCCTCGATCTCTTTGATCCCGTTGGTCGCACTCTCTGAACAAGCGTGCCATCCTTTCATCAGAATTTGGAGCACATAGAAATGAGTTCGGTTCTGCTCTGTGGGATTGATTCCGTCCAGATGACCTGTAGGGATGGTATCGTCTATCATTCCTAATATTTTCCAGTGGCTGTCTTTGGTCTTCTGGGAGCATGCTAGGGTCAGCTACAGTTGGCCCTTGCCTTGATCTTCCCTTGCTGGGTTCTGATCTAAGCACTTCCTCGGGTCCAACTTCGGGATGGACTTTAGCTCGGCCCCGTTCATTGGTGTTTCCATAGTTAGGCAGTACGACAGGCTCGGCTACAGATGACCACCGCCCGGTACCTCCCCCGTTGGGTTCGGTTCCAACCGTTTCCTTAGGTCTAACTTCAGGCTGAGCTCGGTCTCGGCTCCTACCATAGCCGCTTCTATCGTTAGCTCCTTCGAAGAAGGAAGATCTTTGTTGTCTCTGAGATCCTCCAGACTAGGACTCACCCCATGATTCAGTGTTGCGGTTGGACTCTTCAGCATCCCTTAAGCGTGACATGAGTTGGTCCACCAAGGCTTCCTGCTAGGATGTGAAGCGGTTAGTCACTTAAGCCACAACCTTGTCTAGATCTGCCCTAGTAATTGCTGCCGGCTGTTCTGTGGCAGGGGTTGTCGTATTTGCCTGACCTTAATTTGGTACTACTGCTGGAATGGGACGATTTACTTGATCTGTGACCACTAGATCTGGAACACTGCTAGTTGCGATGTTCTTTCCTTTGTTAACGTCTTTTTTCTGCCTCAGAGGCATGTTTTCCAAGCAATGAACGACGCTGTTAGGAAGAAGGTTAAGTGGGAGAAGCTGAAGCTTCGAGCTTCTCATTCTCAGTGAAAGCACCAAAAATGTTTGCACAAAAAATGGGCAAACACCTCCAAGTCGTATGATTTAGTTGATTTTATGTTGTTTTCAGTGAACTGGGTGGTTTATGCAAATATGTAAAAAGCGGGGACTAAACTGTAAAAGACACACAGATTTATAGTGGTTTAGCCAGAATGTGCCTTCGTCCACTTTATATATTATTTCTCCTTTCTTGTTCAGATTACAAGTACAAAGCTTTGATACAAGTATATGAAAGTTGTTTGAAAGTTCTATCCATGCTTGAGCTGTCAAACTTGTCCGCCATTGTTGTACCCTTGCCCCTCTATTTATAGAGTGAGGCTGGGGGTAGGGGTCTTGGATGTATATAGCTGCTGGTGGGCCTAGGCTGATGCAATCTGGCCTGGTTAAGTTGGTTCGGTAGTACGTTGGTTCGGTGGAGGTTGGTCCGGTATTATGTTGGTTCGGTGGAGGTTGGTCCGGTAGTATGTTGGTTCGGTCGTGGCTTCCCTTGCCTCTGGTTCGGCAGTGGATGGAGGTACCTGATTCGGTAGTGGACTGGTTCGGTAGTAGTGGAGTTAGGGTTGGTTCGGCTAGATAGTTGGTCTCGGGAGTGGACTGGTTCGGTGATGCATGGCTCAGTGGTGGTGGAAACGCACCCAACAGATATAAGTCGCTATTGAGCTCCAAAGCGCTAAACAAGTGTCTTTTTCTATGGGACCCACATGATGGGACTAGCACACAGTGGCGCAACAGAGATTGAAGGCCGATCAAAGGGTAGAATTAGGACTTCAGTCTAAATAAACTAGGATTATGGTTTCAGCCTAATCAGAGCATTTAAAAAAGTGCAAACAATCACAATCGAAATAATCAAAGCAAGTAGTTAAACAGTATTGTATTCCAGCTTTATCTTTTCTTTTATTCCCTTTTATACTAGAACTGTTGCAAAGTATATTATCTTTATTTTGCTTAAAATTACTAGTAATTTTTTTCATTCACCAAACTTTTAGTCTGACCCACTTCTCTATTTTCCCCTTTTCCCCCGATAGGCCAGCAGAAGCAGGGACAGTAGATTTCAGCTTTCTTGGTGAGATATTTTTGGACATTCTTCATTTATTCTTCTTCTTCTCTATCAATTTTCTTTTCATATGACTTTCGGAATGTACTGGTACTTGATGAGAGGGGAGACTTTATTATGTACTCTGATGTTTATGACTGAGATGTTATTTTTCATAGAACAAGTGTATTTAGTATTTTCAGACATATTTTGGTTATGGTTTATTTTATGAAGTTTGATTTTTAAATGAGTTATTGATTAAATATTTCCACTGTTTTATTCATTTGTCTTACGAATATTAGTCTCTGTAAAGTTTTTAGCTATACCTATAACGCTCCATATTCTTTAGTGTGCACTTTTTGGATATACTAAGGTGTGGGGTTTTTCACATTCCCTTCTCAATGCCGAGCCAAAGTGACTCTCTTTACGACCCGAAGCAGCCCCTTATGCCGACTCAAAGCCATGCTATTGCCGACTCGAAGTAATATGTCAACCCCAGATAAAATGCTGACCCCAAGGGAATTGGCAAGCCGACCCGAAGTAATGACCATGGTGAACCGAAGCAATGCCTTTGCTGACCCAAAGCATTCCTTTTGGCGACTCGAAGCAGACCCTATGCAACTCATCTCTTGCCAAAATCCATATTCCAAGTACCCTGCGTTGTCTTTTCATCAATCATGCTTAATCCCGACTTCATATTCGTGTTCATTATCCATAAATGATCATTCATCCATCCATTCGAATCAAACCTATAATATTCCAGCCTTCCTAATGGTGTAGTCGGTGGGGTTAAATCCCCTTGTATGCTGCCTTGCCAAAAGGCCGATTACATATTTCCCCCTTTAAAAGAATTTCGTCCCCGAAATTATCCAAACAAAAATCGAAAGTTTGTGGAGGCACGAGCTTGGTTGAGTAGTACCGAGAGAATATTTGGGCTATTGGGATTAGAGGATCAGTAGAGAGTTCAGCTAGCATCTTGGCAGCTGAAAGGAGAGGCTTCTTATCGGTGGGAGCTTATTTAGTTGGAAGAGAGAGATATTTGTTGGAATGGATTTCGAGAGAGGTTTGAGAGAAAATTTTTATCACAGGCAGAAGAGAGTATGTAGTGGGAAAGGTTTATTAATCTGAAGCAAGGAAGACTTTCAGTAAAGAAGTTTATCAACCAAATTAATGAGTTGTTGCAGTTTGGGATAGAGCTAGTGAATACACCGCACAAGAAGGCCATGAAGTTTGCTAAGGGATTGAATTGGCCCCTCCAAGGGTTATTATTGACGCATGTACCGATGGTAGCTACATATGAGTCACTGGTGGAGATGGCCCTCATGTTTGATGCAGCTAAGGAAGAGGAGTCTAAGGAGGCCCCTAAGTCGAAAAGTTATAAGAACAAGTGGTGGAAGGACAACAAGGATAAGAAGACAAGAGGAGGCCCTCAAAAGCAGATCAAGAAAGGAGAGAAGTGCAATAGTTGTGGATGGGTTGGTCATTATGCAAAAGACTGAAAGAAGGTGAAAATGAAGGGAAGGTGTTATAGTTGTGGACAGCCCGATCACCTTAGTAGGTTTTGTCTTTAGAAGACAAGGCATGGAGTGGGCGCACCTATAGCATGTACAAGCTTTGGACGCAGCACCTTCTTGCAGTGGACCGGATAGAGGTAGGAAAGTCACTGTGGAAGGTTTGATATCTATTTTGGATTTTCCAATTCGGACTCTTTTCGATTCTAGAGCATCACACTCTTTATTTCCACTTCATTAGTTGATTGTTTGCACTTAGATATCTCATTAGTAGTGGACCCCATAGTTGTTTCAAACCCATAGGAGGACCGACACATTTATCTATGATTTGTAGGGGGTTGAAATTTTTTATCCTAGGCATAGAGTTTGACTGTGACGCCTATGTATTTGGATTTTCGGGGTATGGAATGATTTTGGGGATGGATTGGTTATCCACATATCGAGCGAAATTGGATTGCGAGAGGAGAGTCGTTAGACTAGAGACATGTAGCGGATGGACTCTCGAGGTTTCATGCGACCCACAAGGGTCAGTCATGTTAAGCTTTCTTTATTCCCTTGATTCTTCACCTGTAGAGTTAGATTCAGATCCAATCGTTAGAGATTTCCCAGATGTCTTCGAGGTAGTTAGGGGACTACCCCCTAAGAGAGAGATCGACTTTAGGATCTACCTAAATGACAATGCTAAGCCAGTAGCATTGCCCATGATACATATGGCTCCTATGGAGAGGAAGGAGTTAAGTAAGCATATTGGTGAGCTATTGGAGAAAGGCTTCATCAGAAGCATATCGGAATGGGGAGCGCCACTTGTCTTCACTACAAAGGCAGATGGTTCCCTTCGACTTTGCGTAGACTATATGGAATTGAACAAGCTCACGAAGACGTGGTTGCACGATGTTTTTCATGTTTCGCACTTGAGTAAGTGCTTGCATGACACAGCAGAGATTGTGGAGCCTAGTCAACTTGAGGAGGTTGAAGTGGAGAGAGAAGCACCGGTTCGTCGTATTCCGACCAAGATCATTGGACGCGATATCAAGAAGCTTAGGAATAAAGAAGTCCCGTTAGTAAAGGTGCAGTGGGGAGATGATGTTAAAGACGCTACGTGGGAGGCTGAAGAGAAGATTTGTACCTCTTATCCACATCTCTTTGGTAGTAAGTTTTTGAATTTCCTATTTCCTTATTTAGTTTCGAATAGGTTCTTTCCTTTATTATCCTTTGGGAGGGTAGATCTTAGGATTTAACCTATGGATGATAGGATTTGATGTAAACATGTTATTATAACATATAATGTATGATGGATGCTAGTGGCTGCAAGTGTTTGCTAGTGGATGCTAATGGACGCATATACTTACACTAGGCACTATTATCTCTTAGGGATCGGCCTAACTAGGACACTAGAGCATATGCATATGGATGTGTGCACATTTTCATTTTTAATTTATTTTATTTCATGGTTGCTATAAATGGATGATTATTATATGATTGTTGCATTTGGATGATGATTGTAGCACGCATATATAACTATCAGTTATCATTAGGAAACTTGCATTCATTTGGATTCATGACACAGACATGATTGCATTAAAAGGAGGTCGACTGAATCAGTAGACCGCCTAATCTTTGGCATTAGTTAGGGACATTAACACTACACTATTTGCATATATATCATAAATTGCATTAGAAAACTTAAGGACAGTGGATGTAATGGATGATGGTTGAGTAGTAGGTTGTATAATTTGGATGAAAATATTTATTTCATTCTTCTATCCTTGGAGATTTCGGGAACGAAATCCTTTAAGGAGGGGAGAATGTAACAACCCGAAATTTAAGCTGTAATAATTAATTAACGAATGAATTAAATAATAAAACAACTTTGTGAATTTATCGGAATTGAGCCACGGGAGTTGCACCATTGTGTCCGTTGTAATTTTCTGGTAGATTTCCATATATAGTTTGTCAAAATCCAAGCTAAAACGAAGAAGATACGAAATAAAAAAGAAATGAAGAAAAAAAAAAAAAAAAATATGGTCAGGTCGACCCTCCCTTCAGATAGGCCGACCAAAGGATGTGTGGGTCGACACCTAGGTCGACCCACCTTGGTATAGTTGGACGATATTTCGTCCAGATCCAATCGTGATGTGTTTTTGCAATTTTATTCAGTCTCGCGCGTTGGTGCTTCCATCCGATGGCTCCCAGTTAGCCTATGACGTGGTTGCACCAGATTTGATCTACAAATCCAATGGTCTGAGATCCCCAAATAACCCTATAAATAGACCCCTAGGCATAGATGTTTTTCTCATTCAAATTTTCTCTTGTATGGGTTTATTGACAAATGTTGGACCCTAGAAATAAAATATTTCTAAGGAGAGAATGTTTTTGAAAAAATTATTTACGCTCTAGGAGAGGATCAAGGAAGACCAAGGACTAGACCTGAGGACAACTGGTGAGTGTTTAAGTAATTATTTTAGATTTTTAGGAAATTTAAAATAGTGGAAATTAGGGAGGCATCCCTATCATACTTTCATATTGTAAAGCGGGTCCCTGTTAAAGTTTCATTGTAAAGCGGGTCCCTGTTTTCTGGAAATGAAGAAAAATTATTGCTGAAATGTCAGCAATTTTTATAAGTAAGTGCTGATATTTCAGCAACTATCTGTGTCAAAGTTTTATTGTAAAAACAAAGAAAAATTATTGCTGAAATGTCAGCAACTTTTATAAATAAGTGCTGATATTTCAGCAACTTTCATAAACTGTGTTCACAGTGTACATAAATGTTGCTGAAATATCTGCAACTTTTATAAATAAGTGTTGATATTTCAGCAACTTTCATACACTATGTTCACAGTGTACAGAAATGTTGCGGAATGTCAGCAACTTTTATGAAATGTTGCATCATGCTCTGCAATAATCGTGAATAAAAAACAGGGACCTAATTTACACTGAAATTTAGTGAAGGACTTTTCGTGAATTTTAAAACTTAATAAGGACCTGTGCCAAAAGTACCCTTTAAAATAATAGGGTTTCCAATAGTTGTAGTTTTTCTATAATTTTGGGATAACCTTTATGCAAGTTTATTTATAGTTTATTTTTATGTTGTTAACCCTCAATTTTCCGCGACTCAAGAACTATGCGACTCAGGGAAAGTTACGAGTTAACTACAGGAACAACCTTACGACCTAAGGTCCGGACGACTTAAGGAAGTCTACGACTTAAGGTCTGGACGACTTAAGGCAGTCCACAACTTAAGGCAGTCCACGACTTAAGGCAGTCCACGACTTAAGGCAATCCACAACTTAACAGGTTAAAGATTCAATGACTTAAGGGAGTCAACGACTTAAAGGGGTGGATGATCTACGACTCAAGGATTGGTCGACCTAGCAATTCAGAATACTTCACGACCTACGACTCAAAGTCTGGACGACTTAATAGGTTGAGGAATAACCTTACAACTTAAGGAAGTCTACGACTCAATCAGCTGGCGACTTAACATATGCTTCGACCTAAGGAAGTTAAGATCCCACAATGTAAGAGATGGCACGACTTATGAAGAAAACGAGTTAACGACTCAAGGTTATCTGTGACTTACAACCTAGCTTAGGTCGTAAGCGACTTAAACAACAGAAGAGATGACGCATTCAGTTAAGTCGCATACGACTCAGGACTTGAATATAACCAAATGAACAAACCTATCAGTCGAGCCACGACTCAAGACTTAGCTTAAGTCGACCACGACCTAAAGCCACCAAGTTAAAATCAAAAGCTACGACTGATACCATTACCTGCTAAGTCGGCTACGACTTACGACTCATCTTGAGTCGGCCACGACTTAGGACTTGGCAAAAATTCTTGTCCAGATTCCTCTATAAATACAATGCAACATTCAACATGAAGAGGACTTTTTGGCCAATCATTTTCTGAAGCATCATTACTCTGCCGAATTCTCAACTCATCCAAGACTCGAAGAACTCCAAACATCGAATATACTACGACAAGCTTTGAACGAGATTCTACACATCCGACATGGATTCGACAAGTTTCATCGTCAAAGTTTGAGTTACTAATCTGAAGTGTTTGAGTGTTCGAAGTGTATTGTATTCGAAGTGCATTGTATCAAATTGTAATAAGATCAGCAATAAAAGACTATAAAGTGGACGTAGGCTCAATTACGGGCCGAACCACTATAAATCTATTGTTCCTTTACCGTTTTCTGCTATTTTCAGCTTATATTCTGTTCCCGTACCAACGGGTGGTGCTTTCACATTGTTATTACACACACCGGGTGTTAGCGTTCGATTTTCAGCGTTAACATTTTGGTGCTTTCACTGAGAAACCAACTCAGGAAGATTGTCATCATTGCTTCACGAAAGTTCGTTGAAAAAGTCTCTTTCAAGACCAGAAGTCTGTTGGATATAATGGCTCTTGGAAGGAAACGTAAGTCTGTGAGATCTGAAGATGCTCACGATAATACTGCCACTTCTCTTTCTCCAAGTCAGGCAGCTCCAAGTGTTGGAGTGACACGAGAGGAATTAGACGCCGTAGTGTCCGGACTGTATCAGCAGATTGAAACTCAGAATACTCTAATGATGGAGAAGTTAAATGCTTTGCTCGGGGCAAGTCAAAGACCAGTGAATAACGAAGAAAACATTGCTAATGCTCTTCACAACTCTGAAGGAAGAAATATTCCTCAAGGGGGATCAGGTGCTGTTGAAGGGGCACCCCTCCAAGCTGAAGGATCCAAGCCATCGCCAGTTTTCCGCGAACATTTTCCCGGACAAACTTCTGAGAAAATGGCCGAAGTCTACTCCGCAAAGTCATTAAATAATGAAGAATATCTCTCTGGCATGATTCGGCAAATAATGAAAGAAAGCATGCAAAAAAATGAAGATGAGAGCGAATGGGGATTCGCACCGAGTAAAACTCCGTTTACTGAGAGGATTCTAAAAGCTGAGTTTCCCAGAAAATTTGTTCCCCCCACCATTCATGCTTATCTGGGGACGAGTGACCCAAATCAATTATTGTATAAATATGACTGGCACATGACCGGCGCAAGAGCGACTGATGAGATCAAATGCAGGTATTTCCCAGTATATTTGGAAGGAGTGGCACTTCTTTGGTTTACCAAGCTTCCCATTCGATCTGTAGACCAGTTTTCCGATCTAACCCGAAAGTTCAAAGAGAAATTTAGACTGTACGCCTCAAAGGCGAAGGACATAATGTCACTGTCTAGTCTTGAACAGAATCCGGGAGAGCCTATTAAGTCATTCCTGAATCGCTTCAATATAGCTCTGGCGGAAGTTGACAACGCAGAGCCACGAATGGTCTTGACCTATTTGATGCGTGCTATCAACAAGTCGAGCGAATATGGAAAATGGTAGAAAATGAAGGAGCCAAATTCACTCGAGAAATTCTATAAGAAAGCTGATGAATTCATACGCTTGGAAAATCTTCCGGCACCAATGAAAGTGGTGGCAACTAGGGTGGAGAACAATATTGCTGCTTCGGTTAAGAAAGATTCCGGAGGTCAGAAAAGGGAAAGTCATGATGGGAAGAAACAAAAGGATACAAAGAAACCTCGCTTCTTCAAACCCTTAGATTTTACCCCATTGACCGACACTTCGGAAAATATCTTCTTTGCCACCAAAGATGCTGTGGATTATCCCAAACCAGCTGAGATAAAACCGGGAAAGGGTGCTATGCGAAATGGAAAATTCTGCCGCTTTCACAACCAACCCGGTCATGATACCAATGAATGTCATCACTTGAAGAGCTTAATTGAAGAGTTGTTGAGGGAAAATAAGCTGCAACAGTATGTCAAGAAAAACAGGAATGACCCAACTTCATCCACTCAGGGGCAGCAACCCCCTACTCAACCATCTGGCTCGGGTAAAGGCACAACTGCACATGAATCCGAAAGGCCCATTATCAATGTGATTACAGGAGGCCCACACCCAGCGGGCAGAAGCTGGGGTGAAATGGAACGATATGCTCGTGCTCTGAAACACATCCCAGCAGAAGAAGATGTTTTTGCTATAGAAGACGCTGCACCCCTGAAGCAACAGAAAACTTCTAGTGATGATATTATGTTCAAGGCTAGGGATTCTATGGGTATTGAAGCTCCAACCATAGATCCCTTGGTCATTTCTGTAGGAATTGGGCCAGCTATTGTAAGACGAGTGCTCATTGATTGCGGTGCTTCCTGCAATATACTCTTCAAGAAAACATTTGACCAAATGAAGATTCTAATGACCGACGTTCAGGCTTCATCACAGAAGATTGTTGGGTTCACTGGGGAACCGCATCAACCAATCGGAACTGTCGACTTGTTCGTGGAACTTGGAGAGGGGCAGAAAAGGGTAGTTCGAAACCAAACTTTTGTAATTGTTGATGGATTTTCTGCCTACAATGCCTTCCTAGGCTGGCCAACTCTAGCTGCGTTCAAAGCCATTCTGGCCCCGTGGTGCCTAACTATGAAATTTCCTACAGATAATGGTGTTGGTGTCATCAAAGGAGATCAAAATGCTTGACGTGAATGTTATCTTATAGAGCTTCGAGTGGCCAGGAAGAGAGAAATGGGTAAAGATGCGGCAGCCCCCCTCCGCATAAAAATCCCAACCTTGTAGCAAATACAGGGTGGTCCCTGCACTGGCGAGCATAGTGGTGCAAGGAGAGAAATGGACCCCCGAAAAGCCAGTGCAGAGGAAAATAGAGTGGTGCTGATGGAGGTAACGGTACCAGTACCTGTTGATCTCAAGCACCCGAACAAAGTGCTGAATGTGGGTTCGCAACTCAGTATGGCAGTCCAAAATGTGTTAATATCATTTTTGAAAGAAAATCTGGACGTGTTCGCTTGGAGTCATGCCGATATGTGTGGAATATCTCCAGAGATTGCTGTACATACTCTGAATATTGATCCAAAATTCACGCCTGTGAAACAGAAGAGAAGGACCCAAGGTCCAGAAAGGTCAGCAGCGTTAAAGGAAGAGGTAGACCGACTCATGGAAAATCATTTCATCAGAGAGTCCACATATCCAAATTGGGTTTCAAATCCTGTGCTGGTTAAAAAGGCCAATGGAAAATGGAGAGTGTGCATTGATTTTTCAAATTTAAACAAAGCCTGTCCTAAAGACTGCTTCCCGTTACCAAGGATTGATCAGCTGGTAGATGGAACAGCCGGACACGAATTGTTATCTTTTATGGATGCTTACTCCGGGTATAACCAGATTATGATGCATGAGTCGGACCAGGAGGATACGAGCTTCGTCACAGATGTTGGTTTATACTGCTACAAAGTCATGCCTTTCGGATTGAAAAATGCAGGGGCAACATATCAAAGGCTTGTTAATGCTATGTTCAAGTTACAGCTTGGGAAAACTATGGAAGTCTATGTCGATGATATGTTAGTGAAATCAAAGAAAGCAGTTGACCATATGGATCACTTAGCAGAAATGTTCGAAATGCTCCGAAAATATGGAATGAAGCTCAACCCTTTGAAATGTTCATTCGGAGTAGAGTCCGAGAAATTCTTGGGATTTATCGTAAGCGCTAGGGGCATTGAAGCCAATCCTGCTCAAATTACTGCTCTAAGAGAAGTCAAAGCTCCTAGAACAAAGAAGGAACTGCAGAGCCTAAATGGGAAAGTTGCTGCCTTAAGTCGATTTATTTCCAAAGCTACTGATAAATGCATCCCCTTCTTTGACGCTTTAAAGAAAGGAAAGAAGAACTTCGAATGGACACCTGAGTGCCAGAAAGCTTTCGATGAATTAATCCATCACATGGAAGTGCCTCCAATACTTTCTAAGCCCAACAACGGCGAAGACTTTTTCATATACTTGGTAGTTTCATCTCATGCCCCGAGTGCAGCACTAGTAAGAGAGGATGCAAAAGTTCAGCGTCCGGTCTACTCTATCAGGAAAAGACTCACTGGGGCATAAATGAATTACTCAAAGCTAGAGAAGCTTGCCTACTGTTTACTGATTGCTTCTAGAAAGTTGAGGACGTATTTTCAAGCTCACCCTATCAAAGTTCTCACCGACCAGCCCCTAAAGCAAGTCCTATTTCGCCCTGAAACTTCGGGCCGTCTTCTGAAATGGAATATTGAGCTTAGCCAATATGATATCACTTATCATCCCCGAAGAGCGATCAATGGACAAGCCTTAGCGGATTTCATCGCAGAGTATACAGATAAAGGTGATAAAGAGGAAGAGATTACAGTTGACATCCCGACCAAATGGAAGTTATATGTTGATTGCTCAAGAAATGATTACTGTTCCGGAGCTGCGGTTGTGCTTGAAACCCCCGAAGGACGATCATTGTGTTATGCATTAAGATTGGAATTCCCTTCTACAAACAATGAAGTAGAATACGAAGCTCTAATTGCTGGATTAAAGATTGCAAAGGAATTGAACATCAAAGCATTGCAAATCTTCAGCGATTCTCAGCTTATTGTGTGTCAGGTAAAGAAGGAATTTCAAGCTAAAGGAGGAAATCTGCCCGCTTATTTGTCAAAGGCTTCCGAACTTCTCAATGATTTCGATCAATATTCGATAAGCCACATACCTCGAGAGGAAAATATGAAAGCGGATTCTCTAGCAAAGTATTCAAGCTCCGGGGAGGCTCAGTTATTAGGATTGGTTCATGTGGAGGTTTTGTCAGCTCCAAGCATTGATGATATGGATATCGACTGGATCATGGCTGTATCTCAAGAACGAGAGTCATGGATGACCCCAATCAAAGAATATCTGCTCAACGGCTCCCTACCAGAAAATTCTAAAGAACGCCAAAAGCTGTTAAGAAAAGCATCAAGATATGTAATTCAAGACGGCCGGTTATACAGGCGGGGATTCTCAATGCCATTACTTCGATGTGTAACCAAGGAAGAAGCTAGGACAATCTTAGCAGAGGTACACGGAGGAGAATGTGGGGACCATTCAGGTGGTCAAACACTTGCCAAGAAAGTTCTTCGGTATGGGTATTTCTGGCCCGATATTAATCAAGATGCTGCTATCTACTCCAAAAAATGTGACAAGTGCCAGAGATTTGCAAAAATCCCAAGAGCGCCTTCAACTGAACTAACACAGATGGTCAGCCCATGGCCGTTCGCCATTTGGGGGATAGATCTAATCGGACCTTTACCAATTGCCAAGTCGGGAATCAAATATGCTACTGTTGCTGTAGATTATTTCACTAAATGGGCTGAAGCTGAACCTTTGGCCACTATTACTTCTAAAAAGATGATAAATTTTGTAACGAAAAATATCATTTGCAGATATAGTGTGCCACAGAAGATAATCACAGACATCGGTACTCAATTTGAAAGCAAAGAGTTCCAGGACTTCTGCAAGCAATTCAAAATCCGAAAAAGTTTCTCAGCAGTGGCTCATCCGCAGGCAAACGGGCAAGTGGAAGCAGTAAACAAAATTATCAAGTCAACCATCAAAAAGAAACTTGAAAAAGCAAAAGGTGGATGGGTTGATAAGCTACCACTAGCACTATGGGCATACAGAACAACCCATAAAACTGCAACTGGGCACACTCCATTCTCATTGGCATACGGATCGGAAGCGATGATCCCAATAGAGCTAGAAGTCCCTTCACACAGGAGAATTCATTTCAACCAGGCCGAAAATGAAAAATTGCAACTCGAAGCACTTGACTTTCTGGATGAAAGAAGGGAAGAAGCTAGACTCAGAGTTGCGGCCCATCAGCAAAGAATTGCAAGGCACTTCAATTCTAAAGTCCGTCAACGAAGCTTTGAAGTCGGCGACTTAGTGTTGAAAAGGATCATGACAGCAGTCGGAGTATTTGGGCCAAATTGGGAAGGGCCATATGTTATAGGAAATAAGCTCCTTGATGGCACATTCAAACTCACAACTGTCGAAGGAAATCCAGTCCCAAGAGCCTGGAACAGCAATCATTTGCGCCCATATTTTACTTGAAAAAAGCTTTGCTTGAAATTGTAAAATGATTATGGATGTATCGATTGTATTGTAAACCATTGTAAAATCAGTGATGATGAATAAAAGCGCTATAAAGTGGATGTAGGCCCAGTTCTTGGCCGAACCACTATAAATTTTGTGTTCTTTATTATTATAATATACATGTTTTATTTCGATATATGTAAATACTCTAAATATATTGCTAAAATATTGATTTAACATTGCAGGTCATTGAGGCAAAGCTTACCCATTGCAATGCCAAGTGAACCCCGTAAATCACTGAATAAACAAATTTCAAGCCACAAAAAGTTCCAAATTCAAATCTAACATAAGATGAACTTTACACCAAAAGTTGATGATTCCACCAAAAAGACACTTTTCCAAAGAAAAGAACTGGACGCTTGTTAACTAATTACGATCGTTTGTATAAACAGACATCTGATTGAATAACTTGCGCCTGTCCCATGGAATCAATCAACAGTGAAGTACACTCCATTGGATAAAGCAAACTGCTTGCAAAGGAAAGGAACATAGGCGTGGAGACAATAACATGGGACCATTAATGAGCAAACAACAAAGAGATATGGGCGAGCTGATCAACAAAAGCCCTCTTCGGAGGCACAAGACCTCTTCGGGGGTGCAACTCTTCGGAGGATAAAGACCTCTACGGAGGCACAAGCCCTCTCCGGAGGCATGCCAATAAATGGAAACGCTCTTCTCAACAAAAAGGTTGGTGGAACCACTGAAGCAAGGCCTTCGTTAACTAATTGTGATCGTTTGTGTAAACAAACATCCAATTAAATAACTTGCGTCCGCCCTGTGGATCCATTTAACTATGAGAAAGTAACTTCCAGGCAATCAAATAAAGACCTCTTCGGAGGCACAAGACCTCTTCGGAGGCACAAGACCTCTTCGGAGGCATAAGACCTCTCCCGAGGCACCACAAGCCCTCTTACGAGGTACAAGCCTTCCCCAAAGGCAAATACTGCCCTCTTCGGAGGCAGAAGACCTTCCCCAAGGCACACAAGACCTCTTCGGAGGCAGGAGACTTCTCCTGAAGCACAAGACTTCTTCGGAAGCACAAACAAAAAGACTTCTCCGAAAGCAGAAGACCTCTCCGGGGGCACAATGCTACTTCGCAAAGCATAATGCTACTCTTCGGAGTCCAAATTCTATCTCTCGAGAATGCCAAAAGGCCCTCCTTAGAGGCACACTTCAACTCTCAAGGAAAATCTACGTGTTCATCTTGAAAAATTCTTCCTCAGAAGTTGAAGTGCTAAGTAAAATCCTCTTTAGCGGCCTGCTTCACCGCGTAGGAGAGTTCCCTTCTCAAAAACATGAAGTGTCCATCTCCGAAAGTTGAAGCGTAAAAACTTCTCCAAAAACGAGACACGCTCCATTTAAGAAGAATGATTGTTTCCTCAAAGACGGAACAGTTATTCTCCAAAAATAAGAGTACAAGTCTCGCCAAAGCAAAAAGATGTTGCAATGCACTTGTGGTATACGGGCAATATCATGCAATACAACTACAACAATAGAAGTAGTATTCAAGCAACATACCACAAGCACATTACAATATCGCACAGAAAAGATGTGAAATAAAAGCATTCTCAAACACAAACAAAAATTTTGTAATCGCTTATTCTACATTAAAATGAGAAATAGATACATTCTTACATACACAAGAATTTGTACAAGTAAAAGAATTATTTTATTCAATACTATGAAATTTTTTACATGTGCAGATCTCAAAAAGAAGCGGGGACCGGTACCCGCACAATCTTCGGTCGATACAAGCAAAAAGCAAAATAAGAAAAATGGAATCCAGGCTATCACTCCTTCTTCCTGCCACCCTTAGTACCCTTGCCCGGTTTGATGATTAGCTTTTGAATCCGGCAAGGACGGGTCGGAGAAGAAGGAGGAGAGGGTGCAGCTGGATCTTCTCCTGCCTCATCTTCTCCAGCGGAAATGTTTTTCTTCGACTTCTTCATGACGCGCTTCCCTTTCCTCTTCGAGGAAGACTCACTTCCCAGAGTAGTAAGTAGCGCAGAAAGCTTAGTGTTATCATCAAGAGACTGCTCCGGAGTCTTCTCGCTGTCCTCAAGGTCCTCCGCCTTCTGTTCTTGTGAAGCGGGTGGATCCTCCAAGCCTCGAAGGGCTTCTATCTGCTCTTCCTGCGAACCTGGTTGAGAAGCAGGAGTTACTTGAAGAGTTGGAGGAGGAACAGCTGGAAGAGGAGAAGAGTGTATAGCACTCGGTGCCTCCGCTGTAGAAGAAAAGAAGTTAAAATCGGTATTCTCCGAGAAAAGAGAAGTTATTGGTTCATCAAAGTTTAAGTAACAAGTAAGAAGCTCATCAAACTCGGTTAAATCGAATAAGTGATTCACTGGATCCGGGTCGACGCCAATGTTACCTGGAGAAGTTGGTTTTCTAAGATCAATCTCGAATTTCTCAGCCTCAATATCTTCCAGGGCCTCGTCCTCAGTAGGACTAGTCACAATTTCATTGTCAACTTTAGCAGGAAGCGAAGAATGGGCACTGGAATCTATAATGTTGACATCAGCCGAAGTTGAAGTATGAACGGGGGGAGTTGAAGGGGCTTCCTCTTTCGGGTATTCATCTCCCGTCGATTCAGCTCGCGCTTTGGCAAGTTGCTCTTTTCCTCTAGCAAGAGCGACACGAGCTTCATCGTCAAGATAACATGCCTCAAGCTCTGCCTCATCATAGCCGGCACCGCCGAGCATATCAACTGCGGCTTCCCACACTTCAGCCAGAGTAATCTCATATTCAGGGCCCAAAAAGGAGAGACTTCCATGACCCAGAACGCTGTGCAGATAAAAGTCAAAAAGAGTAGAGCTGACGTTAGCTTTCGTTGCCTCATGCGATTGCTCAGCCGCTTCTTTTTCGGCAATGGCTGCAACTTGACCAGCAACAGCCTCATCTCGCTCTTTCTCAACTCTAGAAAGTCGAGCCTTTAACAATTCAATCTCCATGTTCTGGGAGCTAACTGTTTCCTGTAACTGAGCAGTTTTTTTGCGATATTCTTCAGTAACATGCTGCTCAGCCGCAAGTCTCATCTCAGTATCCCTTTGAGCAGCATGCGCATCCCGTACTTGTTTTTGAAACACTTCTTCTTTTTGGGAGTGAGAAGTGGAAGAGGTGGCAAGATCGTTCTTCAGTCTTTCAACTTCAGCTTCAAGTTTCCCATAATCGTCGACGATGCTCTTCATCTCAGCATTGTGCTGCTTGCAAACTTTATCCCACTCTGATTTATCTTTCTCCATGGTCAGCATGGCTTCGAGATTCGCACGATTGACCCTTTGCAGCTCGTCAACAAGCTTTTGCCATCCAGACATCATTTTGATATCAAGTTTGATGGCATCAACGTTACGCAGCATAGCCGGTTTATCGATCGGGACCAAGTCAAGGTCGAAGCGTACCCCCTTTAAGCACCATTGTGGGAACCGACTTTGAAGAGTTGGTGGACCCTGTCCAACTTGATACTGGGGTCTGTTGATGATTGTTTGGATATCAGACTTCTCAAGAGCAGGAGAGTCAGCGGGGATATCAAGAGGAATTGAAGCAGGGGTTTTCTTAGAAATTGCAGACGCGTCACTAGGCTTGACCCGCTTGCTTGGATCGTCAACAATATGAGTCTTCCCTTTATCGTCATAAGACTTTCGCTTATGAGAACTATCGCCTCTGTGGGAAGAGTCGTATCGCTCATCTCTCCTCCCGTATTGATGCTCATAGTCCCGTTTCTCTTGCTCATAGTCCCGCCTCTCTTGAGCTTTCCTAATAGCTCTTTCTTCATCCGTCTCCTTCGGGGCATTGAGGTATCGCCTAAAGTCATAAGTTCCACGGCCTCCATAGCGCTGAAATTTGTCATAATATGAGCCAGAGCACCCCATCGGAGAACCTGAAAATGGAAAAGAAATGAAGTTTAGAAATCTCCAAAAAAAAGAGGATAAGTGCGTATAAATGCTGAAAAATCCTAAGTGTGTGCGGTGTGCAAACTACGCGCATCAAACTACAAACTAAGCTTTAATGTGGGAACGGCAACGACTGGTGTAGAAGGTGTCGAAACTTGTAAAGAAGAAGTTGCCTCGACAACAGGAGAAATAGATTTTGGAGTGTCATCCTTAAATTATTCCTGCGAGGTTATCATCAATTCACTCACCCTTCAAAGATATCATCGCCAATGTGTCCGGCGGGACCTTTCCCTTCAATTCCCACATTGACCGCCTTTTCGGAATGTTGAGAAGCCTCCTCTTCTTCGATGACCGGGGAAAGTGTCAGTTTGCTCGATGGCCCCGCAACATCAGTAGATTTGGAGCATTTTATCAAAGAAGCTTCTACAGTGGGTTCCTTCGGAGCAATCTCCTTTGCTGAGACTGGGGCATCCGATATCTCTGCTTGAGAATCAGAAACTTCATGAGGCAAAGTAGAGCGAGAAGGGCGAAGAAGTCCAAACTGATGAAGAAATTCGTCTTTCAATAAAAATTTCACGTCCCGCTCTTCAGCTGGAACGACCATGAGCCTCTCCAGAGTTGGCTTGTGGCTGAGATCTCTAGAAGGAGGGGGGAGCGTTGAAATGAAAAAGCGAAATTAACATTTGGCAATTTGGACTTCACAAAACTCAGAGAATAGAAGAAGTAAAGATAGATAATCTTACTTCCTTCCCTCCACACAGCATAAAACCCAAGGGGTCAGCGAACGTAAAAGTACTGAGTTAAAAACCCATGGGCACTGTCAGGAAGGCCGATAATTAATTTACGATTTCTGGCGCTTCTCACAACAATGATCGAAGGATGATCTTTAGTTCTGATAAAAGAACATAAGTAATAGATCTCGTCAAAACTAGGGAGACGATCAAGCGTTCTACTAAATAATACACACAGCCCAATTAGAACGGCATAGCTATTGGGATGTAGTTGAAATGGGGAGATGGCCAGTTGACGAAGAAGATGCTGGAGAAAATCGTTGAAAGGTGGAATGGCCCCGCTCACGCACATTTGTTGATTAACTGCTACAAAGCCAGGAGGCGCTACATCAGCGGTGTTACTTTTCTCAGGAAGAATGGCATCTGCTTCGGCAATGCCAAACTGAGTGCACAATTGTCGAAAAACTTTGTACGACAAGGTGGTAGAGGCTCTTTCGGGAGGATTGACTAATGGAGTTGGAATAAGAGTGGCTTCTCCAGTTTGAACTGTTATATCCTCTTGCTGAGAAGTCATTCTACACAAGCAACTGGATATTCAAATATGAAGGTGCACGTTTCCTAAAAAGTGTGAAATGTTGTGTAGAACTAATAAAGATAACAAGTAAATATAACTGGAATTAAGCTAGTCGGCAATTGATCGATTACCAAATTTCAGAACTTGTTAATTTAAAGTTCAAGTACAGTATTAGTGCAAACCGGTCATTTTCAGTTGACTATTTCAGTATTGCTTTAATACTTTGCTTGAATTTGTTGATTTAAAGCACTTAGCTCACACAATCTGTTTAAGTTGATTATCCGTTATTAACTAATATGTCATTTGATGTGGGCTGTCAATGGCAGTATATTCGCCCCAATTTTCTGTGAATGTTGTATTAAACAGGTTGTTAGCTTGCAAGTCAAGGTGATCTGTAAAAATAAAATGCAACAAAGTTTAACAAATTAAAGCCCAGACAATTCAGTATTCAGGTAGAATTTGTTTCAGTAATTCAAGTTAAACACTTAAATCAAGATTATGCTTAGAAGTGTGAGTTCGAGTTGAGCATGCAAATGCTAACTTGGCTGCGACCTAAGGCTTATGTTGTCACTGTTTAGGCCGGTTAAGTGCTAGATCATCTACGACTTAGTGAATATGCAGTGAGTCAAGTTAAGTCGTCAATTTGTCAAGACGTTTGTCCTATGAGTCGTTAATCAATTAAGTCGCAAGGCATAGTAAGAAGAGAAAAGGCTTCAGTCCAACGTGCTGAAAATTTCCTATGTCCTAACTTGTTCACGACACAAGGCTTATGTGGCTTCAGTTCAACGTGCTGAAAATTCCCTAAGTCCTAACTTGTTTACGACACAAGGCTTATGTCATAAGTGGATAAGTCAGCCAAGACTGAAGTCGAGAGGGTTCATAGGTTGCACAAGATTGTTAAGTCATGACCAAGCTAAAACCTCACTCCGTGCGACCAACTGACCTTCCTCCTTAACTCCTAACCCTTTATCCTCCTAACCCGTTAACCCGTTAACCCCTCCATTAACAAAAGCTTTCATTTTTCACACTATTAAATCATCCAAAAAACCAATCTGGGATCACCATAAATCCAAAGCCCTGTCATTCTAATCGGTTAAGTCCAAAGCACTGTAACCCATCGCCTCCATCGCCCTAACCATTTGAAGCTAAATCAAATTGAATCGAGTTCACAGACTATCGATATAGTGAGGTTTGCAACGAAGCATTGCATAAGGGGATGGATTAAGAACAAGGAGCAGAATTCACGAATTAATGATGGTCGACGATCGAAAGAAAAGCAAAATCGCTTACGCAGTATGATGCTGGAGATGATCGGATAAGAATCAAGTTGAAATCGCCTTTGAAAGCTCGGAGAAGTGTTAATGGCAGATACGACGTAAGGATTAAGTAATGAGAAGAAAGGAGTAGGAAGAGCGACTCAAGCTTTTATATCTTGGAGCAGTGGAACTCGAAGCGGCACACGCGAGTTAAGATAAGTCGAAGCACACGACCTACGACTTAGGCATGTACTTCGAGGTGCAAATGTTAACCCTCAATTTTCCGCGACTCAAGAACTATGCGACTCAGGGAAATTTATGAGTTAACTACAGGAACAACCTTACGACCTAAGGTCCGGACGACTTAAGGAAGTCTACGACTTAAGGTCTGGACGACTTAAGGCAGTCCACGACTTAAGGCAGTCCACGACTTAACAAGTTAAAGATTCAATGACTTAAGGGAGTCAATGACTTAAAGGGGTGGATGATCTACGACTCAAGGATTGGTCGACCTAGCAATTCAGAATACTTCACGACCTACGACTCAAAGTCTGGACGACTTAACAGGTTGAGGAATAACCATATGACTTAAGGAAGTCTACGACTCAATCAGCTGGCGACTTAACATATGCTTCGACCTAAGGAAGTTAAGATCCCACAATGTAAGAGATGGCACGACTTATGAAGAAAACGAGTTAACAACTCAAGGTTATCTGCGACTTATGACCTAGCTTAGGTCGTAAGCGACTTAAACAACAGAAGAGAAGACGCATTCAGTTAAGTCGCATACGATTCAGGACTTGAATATAACCAAATGAACAAACCTATCAGTCGAGCCATGACTCAAGACTTAGCTTAAGTCGACCACGACCTAAAGCCACCAAGTTAAAATCAAAAGCTACGACTGATACCGTTACCTGCTAAGTCGGCCACGACTTACGACTCATCTTGAGTTGGCCACGACTTAGGACTTGGCAAAAATTCTTGTCCAGATTCCTCTATAAATACAATGCAACATTCAACATCAAGAGGACTTTTTGGCCAATCATTTTCTGAAGCGTCATTACTCTACCGAATTCTCAACTCATCCAAGACTCGAAGAACTCCAAACATCGAAGATACTACAACAAGCTTTGAACGAGATTCTACACATCCGACATGGATTCGACAAGTTTCATCGTCAAAGTTTGAGTTACTAATCTGAAGTGTTTGAGTGATCGAAGTGTATTGTATTCGAAGTGCATTGTATCAAATTGTAATAAGATCAGCAATAAAAGACTATAAAGTGGACGTAGGCTCAATTACGGGCCGAACCACTATAAATATGTTGTTCCTTTACCGTTTTCTGCTATTTTCAGCTTATATTCTATTCCCGTACCAACGGGTGGTGCTTTCACATTGTTATTACACACACCGGGTGTTAGCGTTCGATTTTCAGCGTTAACATATGTAAATTTTAGATTTTCTTTCCAGTTTATTTTATTTAGTTATTCTATTTCATTTATTTGCAATTATTTACTGTTATTTACAGTTTTCCCAACTATTTACAGTCATTTATTGTTATTTACATCTATTCTTTTTAGTTGAAATTTAGGCTGTGGATGTTGGTTTTCTTTTTATTTATTTTTACACAAATAGAATAAATAAAAGAGAATAATTCGCAAAATATGGACTTAAATAAAAAGACACTAAATTTACAGAGAATTAGATGTAAAATAAGAAGGACTGTAATAAATTGGGCATAGACTGAAATAGGCAAATTTAAGACATTTGCAAGCATAGTTATAACATGTAACTATAACTAAAAAGAGAAAATAAAAGAAATAGTAGGAGAAGCTTATTTTAAAACTTAGACCTTGGGTTAAGTTAATAAACTTGGATTTTAGCCTAATTAAACTTGGATTTGGATTTCAGCCTAATCAAAGCAGTTTTAGAAAAGTGCAAACAATCACAATCAAAATAATCAAAGCAAGCAGTTAAACAGTATTTTTTTCTGGCTTTATCTTTTCTTTTATTTCCTTTTATACTAGAACTGTTGCAAAGTCTAATATCTTTATCTTGCTTAAAAATACTAGTAATTAGTTTCATTCACCGGACTTTTAGTCTGACCCATTCCTATATTTTCCCCTTTCTCCCCATAGGCCAATAGAGGCAGGGACAGTAGATTTCATCTTTCTTGGAGAGGTATTCTTGGAGATTCTTCATGTATTCTTCTTCTTCTATTTCAGTTTTCTTTTCATATGACTTTGGGGATGTACTAGTACTTGATGAGAGGGGAGACTTTATTATGTACTCTGATGTTTATGATTGAGATGTTATTTTTCATGAGACATGTGTATTTGGAGATATTTTTTGGTTATGACTTATTTATATATATTCATTAAATTGATAAATCACCATTAACTTTCTTTATATATATTATCTTTACCTTTATAGTTTCAATATACAAAAGTATTCATATACTTATTCAGTTGCTTTATGTATACCCATAATTTACTTAACAAGTTCTTCTTACTTTAAAATATAATCATAGTGATTAAAACAAGTACCACCAAAACATTGTTAAAATAAACTTCTCTTTTTATAACTTGTTAATTATAATATTTTTCATCATTTTATAAAAGACTTTAATAATTTT
Organism: Allium fistulosum; assembly: GCA_030737815.1. Taxonomy (NCBI): domain Eukaryota; kingdom Viridiplantae; phylum Streptophyta; class Magnoliopsida; order Asparagales; family Amaryllidaceae; genus Allium; species Allium fistulosum. The sequence goes on from CM060907.1 coordinate 352,467,238, forward strand.
TATTATCTTTAAAATCCCATTATTAAAAATCTAAATATACTCAAAAGATTTCTTCCAAGGTTTCATTCAAAGGTTTAAAAGAAATGTTGCTAAAGCATCGTTTACTACAAATCCAAAACGATTCATTATTAACTTTAAATAATTATTTTAAAGATCAAAAAATACCCATGCTTATCATTTAAGAAAATACACTTTGATAAAAATTGACAGCCATTAATTTGTCAAATAAGTGATTCACATTATGCTTTTTAATTTTACAAGATTATATTGATCGAGTAACTCAAAATAGATACACAAAGAACTGGGTACTACCAGTAGTATCGCATATTTCCTTAACGAGAAGGGGAATACTTAAGAGAACCATTTACCATCCGAACACATATGTTGCCCAGTTTTAGTTACTTTCGAGCCACTCGGATCGATTAACCATAAGATTGTTTTTGTTTTCAAAACCTCTTTTTAGAAATAATACTATTATTATTCCTTTTCCAAAAGAAACCGATTATCCTTTGTTTGGAATAATACCATTATAATTCTTATTTTAAAATTCCTTTGCTAATGAATCTCCTTATAAATTTAATTCAAAACTTATTTTAAATTACATAATTTTTAATTTTATACTTTTTCAAACCATTATGATATGAATTCTCAAAACCAACTTTCTCGAACATTATTTTATTTTTGCTAATTACACTTCATTTTACAGAATATACTTTTATAAAATATATTTTTAAATGATTTCTTAATATACACTTTTTATATAGACACTTCTTTATATTATATAATCTTTTTTATATTTCAAAATATCTTATTAAATTCGATCGGATATAAGACAGAAGAAGTGATCTGAGAGAATAATCCAAAGAATAGTATATTTAACATTATATTTATACATCCATTCCATAACATAAATATACTTAAGTTAATAAACATTTTAATACAACATAATCTCATGTTAATTATTACTTTACAACTTAAGTTCATTCCATTTCAAATGTCAGATCCTAATTTCTATTTAATTTTGTTTATTAATTTCATTACAATCAAAATCGATTCACTTTCATTTAACTTTTCTTAAGTTAACTTTATTTCATTTAACTTACTCAAGCTAATTCTTTCATAACTCAACTTCAAATTTTCTTTTGTTTGTTTAATCAAATGTCAACCATTTTTTAAATTTGGTTTTACTTTCCTGTTCAAACTAATAAGGAGTAAACTTATTCCTTTATTTTTATACCATTTTCAAATTTATAAGTTCAAAAACGTTTTCTTACTTATCAAATCATACTTGGAATTTTACAATCAACACTTGTTTTATCAAAACAAAACATTAATAGTAAATTATTAAGGTAGCAATTCATCACTTAAATAGTCGAAAATGTATATTGATAATGTTGTAGTCATCACCCCAATTATTTTCCAGAGACTAAAATGAGTTTAGTTCTTTTTCATATTTCCTTTAAATTCACCTTTTTACTTTATAAATCACAAAATTATATATGATTTCACTTATTTCGGCTTGGTTATATAAAACCATTTTTTATTTGTTTATATAATCCATTTTATAAATCACTTCATAAAATCATCTTATATTTACTTACTTCCTTTTAGAATTTATAATTCTTTTAAAAAATACCTAAAATTTAGTTTCTCAAATTTATGTAACATATATATCATTCCAACATTTAATAAAATTATTTGTGTAAAATACATTTTTACACTATATGCTGATTTTATTATCTTATACAAATTCAGTAAACTTAACCCCATATTCTTATCAAACATCTTACAGTCAAATCGTGAAACATAATTCACAAGATGTTCGTTAAATCAACAAATGATAATAACATAATATTATTATTCCCTTAGCCATAAACTAACACACACAAATATCTATATTTTTCAAAAGATATTCCTTTAAACTTAAAATATAATCCTTTTAAAACAGTGTGTTGGTTTGCCTAGTTTAAGTGTTTAGAAATCCCTATCGATTACGGAGATCAGGCGCATCGACTAGAATCTATAAACAACTCAACAGATAAATCGACACAAAACATTTTTATATCAAATAACAATACGCGCTCATATATATAATACTCTCAAAATTCATTCTAGTGTGTTACTAACCCTATCTCTAATGAGTCGCTCATTCTAGGGTATTACTAACCCTATCTATAATGAGACACACCACAACAAAGCCTAGGTGTTCGACGACCTAAGCTCTGACACTAAATGTAATGTACTGGGATTTTCAACCCTTGAAAATAGATACTAATACATCCTCGGTATTCACTGCCACAAATCCAAATTTCGGAAAGTCCGATTGTTAGGGAGGAAAGTCCGATTGTTATGGGAAAAAGAAAATAAAGATAGAATAGAATCTCACAAGAATGGAATAACAAAAATTATTTCAATATATAATCTTTATAGTGAAATTTTTGGAATATAATATCATAGTCTAACTTGAATTCAGCCTGGAAAGTTATAAACCCTTGTCCTTACAATTGCTGACAATCAAATAAAACAAATGCAATATATACAGTGGATAATAGAATACCTCCATACGTAGATGAAGATGTCCAGCTCTCCTTTGGAAAATCCAAGCGTCTTCAGCTAAACCTAAAACTACTCGGATCTAACCCGAGTATTTAAAATACCCGGACTAGGCTTGATATATCAGCGTGAGATACTCAATTTATAAATTGATGCCAATTTAAAACCTATGAAAAGAAGGGTATCTTATAAGACCATGCCCACACATAAAAATGGACGGGTTTTTACCATATGATAATCAAAACACTTTTTATTACCAAAATAATTCGATATTATCTTTTGTGACATATTTTTGGAAAACATCTTTCAAATAAACTTATTCAAATAAGGTATCAATGCCCGGACTAAGTCTAAGGGAATATATCCGCACTAGGTCAAAAGAATATACCAGATGGAATATATGATACCAAAAGGGGTAGTTGAAATGTTTACAAGTCATTACAGCTATTTTGGGACTACAATCAAAACAGTAAAGCTCGCATTGGATATGGATTTTCCATCATGATGTGGAACCTTGATAAGCATTGCATTGCAACCGAAACCCGGTGGATTTTCATTCAAGAACTCACATACCACTATTCGTCATATTGCCACACTTCTTGATTTCCGGTGACTTCTCATGCAAGGACGCTCATGCCACTATACCATACAATAAGGGTCCCGTTTGGACACCTTGGTGACCTAGATCATACGCCGCCAGTCACCTTGAGGGATCATACGCCACCCTCGTCATACTAAGCCTGAAGTATGTAACATAATTCCCGTATCATTTCCGAGATGTAAGGCTCGTGAGGCAATGCTCATTTTAACAAAGCCACGCTTTTCGTTTCACAAAGCCACACTTTATTCTTCCACAAAGCACATTCCACTTAGAATACCACAATGTTATTCCTTCGATCACTATTGACTTCCATGAACATGCAACCTCTAAGCTCATACATCTCAGAGAAGGGAGTTAAGCTAAGAGAAGCTGCCTTCTCTGCCATCAAGTAGATGTACGTTTGCAAAAGTCAATGTTGTGATCGTAGAAATGCAATGTCAGACATTCATCCATACAAGTTCGTTCTGGGACTAAATGAAATGAAAGGAACTTCTCCTACTACCATTAGTAGCGAGTAGTCCTTGCAATCCAAAGATTTCAAAACATGATAGGACCACTGCTATAATATATGTCTCCATATTGGGAGCGGCCCAGAGAATGTCAACAAGCAGTACTTCCGCTATGAAGATCTCTGATCTTCAGTAATCACCATCTTCAGCATGTCTCCACTATCGAACGTATACATTGGTTCGAAGTGGTTATCGGATAGGACTTACCCAAAAATGATCCCAATTCCTTTGAACCAATCATCGATTAAAAAGATGTTAAGTTCTTATATGATTATAATCATTAATTAATTTAATTCATCTTTATACTCATTCATAGATATATCTTAGAAATATATTCATCGAATTATTCCTTTATCTTCTTAACAGTATATGGAATCATTAAGCCTCTTTTATCAAATCATTTGGTTAATTAAACTCATTTGAACCTTGGAATAATTCTAAATCATTTCACCTTTCATTTAGGAAAACACTTCCAAATCATTTCACTTTTTATTTAGGAAAACATTTCCAAATCATTTCACCTTTTTTTAGGAAAACACCTCCAAATCATTTCTCCTTTTATTTAGGAAAACATTTCCAAATCAATTCATCTTTTATTTAGGAAACATTTCCAAATCATCTATAGGCAAACCAAATTATTTAAACTTGGAAAATTATATGTTTATGCTATGGGGAATTTTGATCCAAGTAAAGAAAATTTACTATTCCATCCGTTGGGCCAGTTGGGATAGCCAAGGAGAGCAAGAAACTAGTTTCCTAAACTCAAGCCTAGTCACTATCTCTTTCACACCCTAAAGGCGGTCAAGTTATTTGATCAACTCGAAATCATTAGACCTTTAATCATCTCATAAATCCTTCAAATCACTTTTAAAATACATAATTATTCATTTGAAAACATTTTCAAAAGATTTAGAAAAGAAAAGCTGCGTTTAAAACTATATTTCAAACTTTATAAAAAGTGCTGCGAAGAAGTACTGCGGAAAGTGCTTTTTAAGCTATATTGATCAAAACGACTTTTTATTATTTGAAAATTCATTTTTTTATTACTCAAAATAACTTTAAAAACATTTTAAAAGATTTATAAAATTTATTTTATGTTTTTAGACAATTTAAAAACATCATTTCCAAAGAAATCCAGTTTTGGATTCCGAACATCAAAATCAAGATTTTCCAAAAACTTGTTTTACTCATTTTTCAAAATATACTTATCAAAATGTTTATTTTCTTTTTTATTTAGAAAAATATAGATATAATAGTCTAGAAAATTCTTATCTCAAAGGATTCTGAGATATATTCCACTTTGTACACTTATTTGAATATTACGGTGCGAAATCGCGAACTACCGTTACGCGACGTGCCTAGTTTTGACTTATTTTTTCAATTTCTTTTCAAACTTAATGGAGTTACTTTTCAATGTTTATAAAACATTTCAAAATCGTTTTGAACTCATTTTAAATAGTATTTCCATTTTTCAAAGTCTTTTCTATTTCATTTCACATTATAATATTATATGATTATAATATTTGTTTTCAACTTTTACACAATCATTTAGAGACTAAATCACTCCACACATATCTTATTATGAATTTGATTCTCATTTAATTTACTATGGTTAATTACTAACCACTTCCATTACCAATTATCAAACCAAGTAATCATCCATCTTAACATCCATATAAGCAACCATATTATCATCCAAGTTAACAAACATATAATCATCCAACATGTTTAACTTTCATATTATTAAAGTTGGAATTATTAATTAATTCAAAAATGAGTAGTTACCTTTAACCAAATCGATTAACTTCCTACCAACATTCTTTCCAACAACACTTCACTGAAACTTCAACTAATCAACTTCTACTCAAGTCCTTTTGCTTTATGCTATCAACCTCTTCTTCAAAACTCCTAAAATCCAGCAGAGCTTCCATAAAATATTGAATTTTCTCCTAGCTCCTTGGAATGAAATCGACGGCACTTCCTTCTCATTCTCTTGCTCCGGAGTTCCCGGACTTGCTTCCTTTTCTCATATTGTTCAGCCTTTATGGGTTCCACCTCTTCCTCCATCATTTCTTCACTTCTTAGATGCTAAACCATGTTTTAATGGTATTCTAAGGTCTTTGGCTATGTTTGGAGTTGATTTGATATGATTTTAAGAAAAGTTAGTAAGGAAAAGAGAGAAGAAGAAGCCATTGAAGTGTGCTTCAAGGATGAAGAAGAAGTTGGAAATAGTGTGAAAGAAAGTGAAGGAAGTAGTTGGTATTTAAAAAAAAAATGAAATGGTAAGTAACCAAAATATCCCTTTACCAAATTACCAAAATAACCTTACTTTTTAAGCAACCTTAGTTTTTTCAACACTTAACATCACATTTCAAATCATTAATTTATTTCATTTTCACTTAAGTATTAAGTAAAGAATATAATAATTATATTTGCCTTGACTTGATGTTTAGTTTTTAACTTTTGCGACTTTTTTGTCTTTTTATGCTTTCTTTTTGTTAATTATATTCTAGAATTTTCTAAGTATGTTTAGTCAAAGTAAATTTGATTAGTGAATTAATTAATAATTATACTATTTGAATATATATTCATATATAAGAAAATAAAAGTGCAACAACTTTTTGACAGCTTTAAATCGACAAAACGTTGATTTTCGACAAAATATTTTACGGTCACATTTGGCGTTTTAGTTAAACTATTTATGTATGTAATCCAAATTTAAAAATAAATTTGTGTAATGCTATTTAAAAATATAAACATGTATAAATTAATTAAAATAATTTATTTAACCATTAAAACATACTTTTTTAAATCAACATTTTGTCATTTTTGTCGATATAAGCAAATATTTCAATTTTTATTTATATTTCTATTTCCAAGTCCTATCTAATATTATTCAAATCATAAAATCTTATATACTTTATATTTGAAATCACTTTAAATGTTATATTTGTAGGTGGTCGAATTCTGGTTCGTTACAAGGAGTTTACTAATAAAGGAGTTTTTAATTAATAAAAGGATTGATTAAATAAAATGGATCAGGAGTTGCTTAAGTAGCTTAACCAAAATTTGTGTGGCTTGATCACACTTTGTGTGATCTAATAATGTTTGGTATGTTCATTTGTTTATGGATAGTATACCAGGCTTGGTTTCCATTTATAAATAAAACATCTTACACTAGATAATCGATTAGTGATTATCGAACTTGACCTAATATTGACTTAGGAAGTTGTCGAAAGGCTTCACAATTTCATATTAGCGAGAACCCCCAAGGAGGAGCATTGGTACAAAATGTCTCTAGCCTTCGCTTACTTTTGAAAGAACTAGAATCAAGTTAGCCGGAAATTCAATGAACTAATTTTGAAGAGAATGGGATCGGTAAGTGTTTTACTTATCAAATACCACTTCACAACCAGTATAATATTTCTATGTTTTGAAGTGACTGTGAAGTGAAATGTAATAGAGTAGAATTGTTAATCCTATAGGTAAGTCGGCGTTATATTTTTGTATCTAATCCTATAGGGGAGTAACTAAGCTAGATAAGATCTGTAGAGGCCTAAGAATTTCTTATCTCTCCCATAGTTTTTCTTACGACGCATTTGTATTGGATTTAAAAGGGTTTGATCTTATTTTGGGAATGGATTGGTTGGGCAAGCATAAGGCTGTTTTGAATTGTGAAGAGAGAACAGTTTCATTGGAAACTGAGCTAGGAAGAATTGCAAAGGTAACTTACGATAATTCAGAAATCCACTTGGGTAGTCTTTTGCATGGATTTGAGGCATCTCTAGAAGGCGTAGAATCCATCGTAGTGGTCCAAGATTTTCCTGATGTCTTTGAGGAAGTCAAGTGTTTACCTCCACATCGAGAGATAGAGTTTCAGATTGATCTGATTCCGGGGGCAGTACTTGTTATTCAGCCCAGTAGGAGGATGGCACCGAAGGAGAGAGAAGAGTTGGTGAAGAAAACCCAAGATTTCTTAGAGAAAGGTTTGATCCGGCCTAGTTTTTCCAGTTGGGGTTCTGTCGTTGTCTTTGTAACAAAGTCGGATGGATCCCTAAGATTCTGTGTGGATTATAGAGAATTGAACAAAGTGACTGTCCGATATAAGTATCCATTGCCTCGTATTGATGATCTCTTTGATCAGTTGCATGGAGATTCAGTTTTCTCCCAGTTAGATCTAGCTTCGGTTTTCCATCAGTTAAGGGTAGCTGAGGACAGTATCCCCTTGACTGCGTTTAGGGGACCTAACTGTTTTTATGAGTGGTTGGTTATGCCTTTTGGATTAACCAACTCTCCAACCTATATTGTTGACCTGATGAACCGCGTTTTTCGGGATGTGTTGAATAAGTTTGTTCTCATGTTCATCGATGATTTTCTGGTTTACTCCAAGTCAGATGAGGAGCATAGGCAACATTTAAAGATAGTTTTGGAGACGTTGAGGAGGCATGTTCTGAAGGCGAAGTTCTCCAAATGCCATTTCTGGAAGTCAAAAGTCAAATTTTTGAGGCACATTGTTTTTGGTGAGGGCATTTCGGTAGATCCAGCCAAGGTAGCTACTATTCTGGAGTGGAAGCAACCGAAGACTCCGACTGAAGTCCGCAGTTTTTTGGGTTTAGCTGGCTACTATAGGAAGTTCATCAAGGATTATTCCAAGATCTCTTCGCACCAAACCAAGTTGACTCAGAAGGGAGCAAAGTTTAAGTGGACACCCTAGTGTGGAGAGGCTTTTCAAGAGTTGAAGACAAGGCTAACCAGTGCACCTGTGCTAACTATTCCGGATGGGAAAAGCAAGTTTGAGGTTTATACAGATGCCTGTATTGTAGGACTGGGAGCAGTTCTGATGCAAAATGGAAGAGTAATTGCGTATGCGAGTCGGCAATTGAAGCCATATGAAAAGAACTACGCTACGCACGACCTACAGTTGTTAGACATTGTTTTTGCTTTGAAGATTTGGAGGCATTATCTGTTAGGAGAGAAGTTTGAGCTTTTTACGGATCACAAACCATTGAAGTATCTTTTCTTTCAGAAAGATCTAAATTTGAGGCAACAGAGGTGGGTTGAGTTTTTGGCATCCTATGACTTGGATATTCTATATACTCCAGGGAAGGGGAATGTGGTAGCAGATGCTCTTAGTAGGAATGCGGTTCTGTCTATCTTGGAAGTTGTTCCATCTCTTATTGAAAGGATCGCGAGTAAGCACGGATCTGATAAAAAGTTGAGGAGAATCATCAAAGGAGCCAAGAATGGTCAGTGCTCCAGTTTTGAGATCGATGACCAAGGAGCTTTGAGGATCAGCGAAAGGATTTGTGTTCCAAGTTTTAAGGATTTGAGGCAAGAAGTTTTGGCAGAGAGTCATCGCTCCAGGCTGAGTGTCCACCCATGAATTTCAAAGATGTATAAGGATATGAAGAGAGTCTTCTGGTGGCCGGGTATGAAGAAGGATGTTGATGCTTTCGTGAATGGATGTGCGATCTGCCAGCAGGTTAAAGGTGATCAACAGAAGACAGCCGGATTGTTGCAGCCTTTGGAAGTTCCTCAGTGGAAATGGGAAATGATATCTATGGATTTCATCGACGGTTTGCGAAGAACCAAGAGGGGGAATGAAGGAATATGGGTAGTAGTGGACCGGTTAACTAAGAGCGCCCATTTTATTCCGGTTAAGGCAACCCATACTACAACATCGTTGGCTGAGATTTTCTTAAAGGAGATTGTTAGATTGCATGGAGTCCCAGTCAGCATAGAAAGTGACCGTGATCCTATCTTCACCAGCAAATTTTGGGAGGCTTTGCAATCAGCTTTGGGTACGAGTTTGAGATTGAGTACAGCCTATCACCCTCAGACCGACGGACAGACGGAAAGGCTGAATCGTATTCTAGAGGATATGCTGAGAGCTTGTGTTTTGGATTTTGGTGGATCTTAGGAACACCATCTTCATTTAGTGGAATTCTACTATAATAACAGTTACCAAGGGAGTATCAAGATGGCACCCTATGAAGCTTTATATGGAAGACCATGTAGATCCCCATCCTGTTGGATAGAGTCGAGAGATCGTCCTGTGCTTGGACCAGATTTGATTCGTGAAGCATCTGCGAAAGTTGAGCTTATCAAGAAGAGAATGAAAGCTGCTCAAGACCGTCAAAGGAAATACGCAGATAAGAGAAGGAGGCAAGTGGAATTTGAGATTGGAGATTTAATCTTTGTCAAAGTTTCCCCGATCAAAGGAGCTATTAGATTTGGAAAGACGGGAAAATTTGCCCGAGATATATTGGGCCATTCCGAGTGCTGGAAAGGATTGGTGCTATGGCCTACAGAATTGAATCGCCAGGGCGGATGTCTGGAGTTCATAATGTATTTCATGTATCCCATCTAAAGAAGTTTGTCCATGATCCATCACTGGTCGTAGAACCAGTAGTTCAGGAAGATTGGAAGTCGAGCCAAACTTGACTGTGGTCAGGAATCCAGTTCGGATTGTAGATTGGGATGAGAGGCAACTCAGAAGCAAGGTAGTGAAGCTTGTCAAAGTCCAGTGGAGCGAGGATCCTAGAGACTGTACTTGGTAGACTCTAGATAGCTTTAGGAAAGCCTATCCAGATTTGTGTCCGGATAGCTAGTGATGTTTGTTTGGATAAATTGTTTGGTTGGTTGTTAATGTATGAATGATGTGTATTTTGGGTTATTGATGTAAAAGCTTTTGGATTATCTTTTGCTTTAAATTTCGGGAACGAAATTCTTTTAAAGGGGGGAGGAATGTGACGACCCGGGATTTTAGCAATATTATTTTAATAAGCATCTAATCTTATTAATTAAAATACAAACTTATCATTTTATAAACAAATAAGACTTTTGGCCATTTACCATTTATTTATATATACATATGTGTATTTGTGAAGGAAAATATGATTTGAAAATTTTAAATAAAATCTTTCAAAGAAATTTAAAATAAAATCTTATTCATATTAAATATAAGTATAAATATATATACAAGAATATAGATTTAGTATTGATAACTTAAACTCAAAATATATGGGTAAAAGAATAAGAATAAAAGCATATAAGTGGTTATTGTGTGTATGCAACATAAGTTAAAACTATAACAATAACTATAATAACTTTATAATATGCACATAGGGTATAAAGCAAAACCAGGAAAAGAAAAGTATGTGTGTGAGGTTTAGATATGCATAAGTATGTAAACATGGAAGGAGACACATGCATTAAATGCTATCAATTCTAGCACAAAAACAAGGTCATTTCGAAATGTTTATAAATCATTTCCTCTTCCACAAAAATCTCATCTGGTCAAAGAAGAAAAAAAAATCTCTGACCAAAGAAAACAAATTTGTACCAGCAAATACATATCCTGTAAAACCTTTTTTATATATATATCTCCTCTTGTTCCATTTTTGTTCATCAAGAGTTAGCATTTCAGAAAATAAGAAAGCATTTCATCTTACAACTGAAGCTGAATTAAAAACTCAAATTTACAACTCAACTAAGCAAAACAAGAGGATCAAAGAAGATCAAGCTAACAGCTTTTCAAAGAAAAAAAGAGGAAGTTGCTCTGTTCAAACTTTTCTCAGGTGAGTAAACAAATTATTTTAAGACCTAAATTTAATTAAATCTGTACATATGATTCATAGATTAAATGTGCTTTGCATATATATTTTTAGGTAGCTCTGTATATATATACATATATGGTTGTTCTGTGTACTTGTTCTTCTCTGTTTGGATTACAGGGTGGAAAATCACCATGAATTTCAATATATCTACATTTAATCATTATTAGGCTTACAGTTTAAAACAAAACAAGTGGTTTGAACATAATTCAAGATCTAAAAATTTGTTTTAAACGTGTTGGTGAAATATCACAGCTGGAATCTTGGTTTTACAGAGCAAAATGTAAATATATGTTGAATTTGAATGTTATAAATTGCTAATTCAATTACATAACTTGAATCAACATTCAAAAATAGGATTTTAAAAACTAAAATGGTGATTTTTAGTTGAGTGTACTAAGAGCAGTTCATGGGTGAACTGGAAATGGGTTTTAATCAAATTCGGGCGAACGGAGGAATGCTGGGTGTTGAGATTTTGCACGAAGCTAGTATGGCTGATGGCAAAGCAGGAAAAATAGTGGAAAGTGTTCCAGTTCGTCGTGGCATCGACCGTAGGGGAAACTAGGGTTTAAGGGTCACAAAATAGGTGTTTGGGTTTTGGTTTCGTGTGCACTTGACAATGCATCGAGCGTGGCCAGGTTTGGAGGGGATGTACCTGAGATGTGGACGAAGGGGTGGATGGAGGCGTGACGATTCTGGTGGTCGAAATTTGCTTGGGCGAGGTGGTTTTGACGAGAATGGGAGTTCGAGGTTTCGAACAGGAAGCTCGATTTCGTCTTGAGATTTTTTGCATCGAATCGACCTTTGCTTTCGAATGTAGTGGTGGTTCGTGACTCGCCGGAGGATGCGTGGTTCGCCGGAGCGGCGGCGAGGCACTGTGTACGTGCACGACATCGTTATGGTGTCAGAGAGTTTTGGTTATGAGCAACTCGAGTAGATGCTCGAGTAAGTGCGGGGGTTGCCTCGGGTTGGAACCCTAGTTTCGTGAGCCTGTTTTCCAGTTTATTAAAGTTTAAACTTAAACGTAAATAAAAAAAGGGGTAATTAAGAGGTGATTAATTAGTTAAATGGTTGATTTATTTAATGATTAATTAAGCATGATTAGTGATTAATTCTTAAGTAATTAATTTAATTTAAGTTAATTAAATTAATTATGTTATGGATTGATAATTCCCGTTGGATGATTGTATGAGTAGGATATCTGATTTGTGATATCTATAGGGTGATATTCTGAGATACTCTGTGATATGTTTTGGATATATCCGTGATGATTGTGTATGATTTATTAGTGATAAATGCTATGTGAATTCAAAGTGTTGAATTGAATTGTTTAAACTATTAAACAACTTGGCCTTTAAAACACGTTTGGATTTCGATGAGACATGGATCAGATATTAATTTTTGATTATCCGAAAACCACGTCGATCCAAGTTAAACGTTAGGTCATGATATCTCAAGTAAAGGTCGAGATGGTGCTTCAGAGTGCAAGGGTTATTGTCGTTAACTCTGAGGGTAATTCCAAAACGAGTGTAACGAGATAATGCCTTCGGTTTCGTTCGAACCCGTAACGAACTTGTATGAATTGAATGCTTTCAAAACATCGTCAGGTGGACGATGAGCATTCTATGAGATGTGTTCTCTAAAGGTAATTGTAGCCTCAAGCCTCATCAACCGGGAATGGCTAAAACAGGGAAGGTGCAGCAAGGTTAAGTGGGTAGCACCGAAGTAGGATGAGATATACCCCTGTGTAGATGTCCCTTTTTTTCGGCTGTGTGGGCAGTTGTTGGCCACAACTACGGGGTTGTCTTGTTCGGGACTGTCCAGTAAGGGATGGTTCCGGCCTTGTGTTGCAGGGGATTTAGGGTGGATCCTCGTTACGGTGATCTAGGCCCCGTACTGTGACGGGCGGTACCCCGGTAGTCCTACCATTGATGGAAACCGAATCTTCCTACGTGACCCTGATTGTATTACCCACTTTGTGGCTAGTATGCTGGAATTTAATCATGTAATAATTTCAGCTATTTCTTATTTAATTGAAAACCCTAGACACTATTATAATATCATCGGATTTCCTATAAAATGTTTTGGTTAGCGTAAGGTAAAAACTTACCCACGTTTATGTGTGGGAAGTCTTACGTGATACCTTTGTTTCAAATGGTTTCCAAAGTTAAGCAACTTTAACCCGTTTACTCACACCAGACCCATGTATGACCCGGTGTTTATTTCTGTTTTCCTAAACTCTTGGGTACTCAAATTTTTAGGAGTAGCCAAGTGATCAGGTCTTGGATTGTTGAAGTCTGGAGGAGCTTGAAGCAAAAGTCCAGACGTATATATCTATCTATCTAATTCCGCTGTGTTAGTGATGTATGTTGTATTTTGGGATGTATGAAATGGTAGATATATATATACATATATGACTATCTTGTTTGAATGATGTTGTGTAACTCTGATATATGTAAGACTATGTAATAGTTATGTGATGTATTATATCTTGTTCTGTTTCCGCTATGAGATCTGAATTGTGCTGTTCTTTCTTCTTTCTTTTTATTTCTATCTATTTCTTTCTTAACGATGATACGTCTTTCTGTATATGAAAGGCGGGTCGTCACAACAACCTTAGGACTTGTTATAAAATATAAATACTAATATTCTTGTCTAGATATATATATGTAGGATATATATATATGCAGGTACTGAAGAATGAAGACTGTATAGTATAAAGATTCAAGATTGAAGATTTTAAGATTGAAAAAACCAAGACTAAATACTCATGAGTATCAAGAGTTCAAGACATCAAGATAAGTATTAAAGTCTAGATTTATGTTAAAACTTCATAATAGCACTAACATCTTTATTCTGATTTTATTTGTGGACTGGAATCCACTTCTCGCTTTAATAATGGGATGGAACCCACGACCTTCTCTAGTGGAATAAAATCCATGTTCTCTAGTGGAATTCCACAAACTTTCAAAAATAACTTATTTTTGTTTTTAACTGTTTTCCAAAACTTTCATTTTAAAATCATCTCTCTTAATTTAAATGTTTTAGTCTTATTTTCAAAAACAATTTTAAATCTTATTTTCAATCATGATTTCAAAACATCTCCTGTTTTAAAATATTTTTTAATTTCAAAATCATCTCTTGTTTTTAAATTATCTCCTAGATTTTATTATAAGTTTTAAAATCTAAAAAATATATTCTATACTTAGTTTTTAATATTACTTTTATATTATAGATTATATATTTTAAGATTATTTTTAATCTCTTTTATAAGTTTAAATTATATTCAAAATAGCTTTTGAACGTTAGAAGTAGTTTTGAAAAATTTAGAATAGAAATCATTTTTGAAAGAAAAATCAATTTTCAAATTATACATAGGCATGTCGACATACCCCATCCCCCCATGCCGACATGGTGTTCGTTAATTTCAAAATTTGAATTTTGAAAAGAAGTGTCTATTCGTCGTATCCTTTCGTGAAAAGACACGACTATTATTCCTCTATATATACCTATGATTTTTAATGAATTTTTAAAAGAATTTTACATCATTTCTTCACTCCTCCACTCAAATATTCTCTAATTTTCAAATGTCTTAATGAAAGTTTGCCGAAACCCTAAGTGAATCAAACTTGATTATCTCTTGTTTAATTCTCCGCCCGTCTTTCTCAATGATCTCAGTGCTATTCAGAGTTATAGGATCATTTGTAATCAAAGAAGCGTGTCGAGTCTCTCTATCTCTCAAAGTGAAATTGAAATGTGTGATTGTGGCCTGTATTCAATTGGGTGTGATTGTAGCCCGTTAATCAATTAGGTGATCTTGTGGCCTGGTTAAATCAAGAGAGTTTCCCCGGACTCGAAGACAGGAGGGGGTACCTTGTAGCCTTGAAATCGGGATTGTAATATCGACATTATATTTGAAAAGAAATCTGCATAAGAAATTATGTGGGACTAGATGTAGGGTAACTACGAATTAGTATAAAATTACGGTGTATTCTTTCCTTTTACTTCTTTTTATTTACTATTTGCATCTGTGTCTGTTTCTGTGATTGTCTCTGTGTCCGTGTCTTGCATTTTTCTGTGTTTAATTTCAAAAGATTTTCAAAAAGTCCATATAATTCATTAAACACTAGTCACCCCCCTCTAGTGTTAATCCAGGCTTAAGGTCCGTTATTCGCATTTCCTAACATACGTAGCTACGGACCTCCGTTCGACAAACTGTCTTCGCCATCGCGTCACTCTACGCGAACTCCACTCGTCTGAAATCAACAAATAATGCCACGCTGTTTGAGATAATTCGCGACCTGGGCAAAAAGAGACTACATGCTGTAGGCACGTGATTTTGTTCCCTCTATTTGACTTAACAAAACTTGACGAGATGCTGCTATTCCACACGAGATACTCGAATCCAAGCTCCATTTTGCGAATTGATGCCCAAAATTATTACAAAACCCAACCCTAGTTCGACAAGCCACCACTGCCTCAAAGTCAATCACCTCTAAGGTTTGCCGCACCTCTCAAAAAGCACACTGGAGGAAAGATCTATTCGAGACATGAATTTTAAAATTCGTTTAGGAATATTTTGTTTAGTAAATGTTGAGATATTATTTTTTGACGTTCCTTCTTTTTTATTCTTACTGCCTGGAGCTTCTTATGTAAAAGGGGGTAGCAAACGGGAAGGGTCGTGGGCTATATACGATGATATAGGCTGAAAGAATGGGTAAGGAATGAATATGGCTAGCGCGCACACACACACACACACACACACATATATATATATATATTGTTAATTTTATTTTATTTAATAACATATTCAATGTAACATACCCAAAAATCTCGAACTCTAAATGAAGCATGCCGCCTACCGTTCCTAATGTTTTACCCCTATTCCGAACACAATAGAACTTGTTTCGAGGCATAATTCGATCATATGCAGAAGATAGGTTTTTTGACCTAGCTATTTTATTAAATTTTCGATATTAATTTCAACGCGTTTTGGTCTCGCACGACCAAACGATACATCAAGTTGCCATGAAATTTGATGATATAATATAATTCACTATTACGGATCCAATGAAACTTGTTTCGTAGAAATCCAAGACTATGCCCCAGAAGGCTATTTTCATATGTTAATTAAAACGAGTTATTATTTAAAATTAGTTAAATCACTTTTAAATCCAAGTTAAATTCTTTATTCTTCTTAATAGAATTTAAATAACCTTTGAAATTATTTTTATCAAGCTTAAAGCCTAAGATTACATTATTTAACTAATTTCAATTACTAAATTCAACAATTAAATTATCCAATAAATTTCTATATTTGAATTTGAATTATTAAACATATAAAATTGGCCTTTCAATATCTAAAATAAATTAAATATTCCAATATCAAATGACTGAAATTTTGGGTCATTACAGTCTTCCCTCCTTAAAAAGAATTTCGTCCTCGAAAATTGCCAAGGTAAGAATAATGCCTAAACCCATTACTTTTTAAAACCAATTAGTTGAAAAAAATAACAAAATCCTTTTAAGGCTATATTTATTTCCAAAAATCCACTCATTGAAACCTTGTTATTACTTTTGCTAAGTTCCCACATTCATTCATAGATTCCAACTAATATTATCCATTCAATCATTTCAGGTTATAACTTAAAATTAATTTTTTGTTATAAAAAGTTTCTTCAAAATTTCTCAAAAATTTTCTACTTCTTATATTCATGGAAAATTTCGCATGCGTCACTTTTGTGCGGCTAGATCGAACAACTATGAATCGCCACTACGGCCAAACCAACAAAAGGAAACAAGAGCTGAGCGGCTCAATCATAAAACCATCAAATAAATCAACAATATAAATATGTACCTTTTTCTTGGGAAACAAAATCTTACTTATGAAATTAAAGGCATCAATCTTGCTTTTGCTTTTACATACCTACGTCTTATTTTACACTGATATCCAACCATATAACTCAGAATCATATTATTCTACAACTTTAATTTCCAACATTTGCTTTACTAAAACACGTATGATGTACATATATCATCCGTATGCAATATCAAATCCGATCGGTCGCTCGATTACACAATTTCACTTCCGAACTAGTATCGTTCACACGACCACTCTAGTGCGGACTCAGATATGGTTCATGGAACAGAAACCGTCATTCTCCTTGCATGGCCATATACTATGATAGAGAATTCTAGAATCAACCAAAAATCAAATCGTTATTGTTTGTGCCAAAAATGGTCACAAACCCCAAGTGTTGTGAAAGCACCAGCGTATGAATATAAATCAACAATATCCACACACAAATCACGGATCTAAGCAAATAACAAATAGCAATCCAGAAATAATGAATAGTGACGCAAGATTTATAGTGGTTCGGCTATCTCCGGCCTACGTCCACTTCAAGGTTTTTATCTTTTTATTGCTCGATGCTTGAAGATTACAATTTCTTATCGCGTAATATAACAGATTTTATGAGCTAAGTCTAAATCCAAGGAAGCGGTGGTGATCTGGAGTAAATCTGGCAGAATCTGGGCGCTCTTTAGCTCTCAAAATTGTCCGACCTCTTTTCTGAATGACCAGGGGCTCTATTTATAGGTGTAGGAGGCTGATATTTCGCCTAAATTGAGGGGAGACCAGTTCTGGCACGTGAGGGAGCCCACATGCCCGCTTTTTGGAAATCCGGGCCCACTTTGGGATCGATTCGACCCTTGGTTCGAACAGATCAAGAAAGTGTCCAATCGAGCTGAAATTTGGTGTGAACATTCTTCATCATGTGTTCAAGCTTCTGTGAAAATTTCATAGCATTTGGACTTGTAGATCTCAAGTTATGATCAATTCAAGGTTGGATACTTGGTTGAAATGTCTCTTCGAATCGATCTCCTTCGACTCGGTTCCTTCGAATCGATTGTTTCGACTCGATCCAGCATGTCTTCGCGATGACGTGGCGCGCCTCCTTCGTATCGATCTGTCTTGTGCTCCGAGTTGCCCGGGTCGACTCCACGTTTCTAGCTGCCGTGACTTAGTGGATTCGAGGTAGTTGGAGTCGAGGAGCATCTACTACATGGATTCGAAGTAGAGGAATGCCTAACGGGTTCGAACTGTTGGATCTGAGCGTAGTCTGTTTGGATGGATTCGAACTAAGGAGTGCTCGATGGATTCGAAGCCAGCGCATAAGGATGGAGGCGAAGGAAGGCTTCCATGATGGATTCGAAGCATGTAAAACTTGATGGATACGAAGATGATGGAGTTGACCCTGATGGATTCGAATGGATCCCGCTCTGATGGATTCGAACGACATTCCTACCAGGATCGATTCGAACATAGGGCCTTTTATGGATTTGAATACAAGGCTGTCTCCTCCATTTTCCGTTGGTGACATCTTGAGTGTACGAACTCGGATTGCCCCGAAATTTGGAACGCTGGTTTCCACTACTTCGCTTGTCGTGTCTTATCAATTGTAGCCCGATCCGGACTCAGACAAAATTCATCGATATTCATGGTGAACCTGCGATGCACAATCGATATTCAAGACTAATAATCATTGCTTTTCAGTTAATCTTTGGGTATCTCGGCTTTGCCAAAAGTTGGGATAACATTTTGCCCCCCAAAACATGCCTTTTGGTAAAAGGCGTGTTTTGATCAGTCTCAAGTTAAATGCAGTGAGTTCATGTTTTACTCATAGCTTATAGCATTTTCAATCAAGCCCATAGCTGTTCGAAGCCGAATTGTTATCAATTTTTTCCGATGGAAGTTAAGAATGAAGTTCTACAGTCTCTCCATACTATCGGTGGTCACTCCGGACCCTTGCCAAGCCCATTCCAGACTTAGCGATCGAATAGAAAGATCCTATTGCATTCCGGCGTTGCTTTCTATTCCTTGCACTCTGGCCCACTTAGGGCGTAAAGTGACGCCTTGGTCATTCTAAACCGATCATAGTCTCTCCGGGCTCTTGCTGGATCCCATCCTATCTCTCTCTGGTGAAGGGGAAACAACGATGAGTGAGCTGATCCTGTCGCTCTCCGGCGAAGCGGCTACACCCCCTGCACT
This sequence comes from Allium fistulosum, assembly GCA_030737815.1. Taxonomy (NCBI): domain Eukaryota; kingdom Viridiplantae; phylum Streptophyta; class Magnoliopsida; order Asparagales; family Amaryllidaceae; genus Allium; species Allium fistulosum. The sequence goes on from CM060907.1 coordinate 352,486,567, forward strand.
CTGGTTCAGTGTCTCTGAACATTAAGCGATGTCATGGCCTAAATCGTGGGCCGATCATAGCCTCTCTGGGCTCTTATCGAATCCTGATCCAATCACTCTCCGGTGAATAGGAAACGATGTTTAAGTGAGTCGATCCTGTCACTCTCCGGCGAAGCAACTCACTTCTTGCACTCTGGTTCAGTGTATCTGAACATTAAGCGATGTCTTGGCCTAAATCGTGGGCCGATCATAGCCTCTCTGGGCTCTTATCTTATCCTGACCCAATCACTCTTCGGTGAATAGGAAACGATGCTTAAGTGAGTCGATCCTGTCGCTCTCCAGCGAAGCAACTCACTTCTTGCACTACAGACCCTGCCTCTCCGGGTAGGATCATAAAGCGATCATCTTTATAATGATATTTAATGTTTATCCTTTAACTCTCCGATCAAAGGTTTGTTTCAATAAATGTTTCTTTATTAAATTCAAATCCTAGGTTTTCAATCTCAAACACCAGGAAAAACAAGACAACTCCTCTTCGGGCGGAGCGGTACCATCTTAGAGCATGCCTAGGGATCTCTCCGGTTCCCGTACATGAGTAAGTGGGATAGCCGTTTTATTTTGGAAATCAAATCTAAGAAAACTAATCGACCAGAGTCCAAATCTTGAACTTGGCCCTTGCCATCACAATCAGTTGATGACGAGTCGTGATCCCGATCCAGGATCATTCCTGTTAGGTTGAGGCGGTAGTTGTTCGGGTCTAACCGCCGTTGTACGTTCTCTGACATACTGCGGCAATCTACCACTCCTGGCATGTTCTTCCACCTCATCCTTCAGGTGGCGGCATTCATCGGTAATGTGCCCATCCAGCTCATGGAATAGGCAGTATTTTCCAGTCCTGCGTTCCCACTCCGTGGGATCTCTCCTAGGTGGTTTTCGATATGGGAGTTGCCCCTGAGTCTCAGTGTAAATTCTTTCTAGGTTTGCCGTCAAATCTGTGTATTGCCTGAATCTAGGCTCTTGGAATTTCTTCCGTTTATCAGGACCATCATGTACGTCATCCTGCTTTCTCTTTCCTTTGTCTGCCCTGGACTGTTCCCTGGCGGTTCCTTCGCCTTGTGCAACATTTATTTCCTACCTCTCGGCTCGTGATTCCTCTTATCGAATGAATTTTTCAGCTTCATGGAAAAACTCTCCAAGATCTTGCGGTGGATCTTTAGTCAAAGAGTCTTTGAATTCGGTGCCTTCTCCAACTCCTGCCACTGCCGCCATCAAAATCATTGATGGGTCCGGGCGATCTACAGAAGCCACCGTTGCATTAAATCGTAACAGAAAATCTTTTATGGACTCTCCGGTCCTTTGCTTTATTGATGCTAAAGTCATCACGCTTTTAGGTCGCGTTATGTGAACCCTAAACTGCTTCATGAAACAATCCACAAGCTCGCCCCATGTCCTGATTGATCCTGTCTCTAGCTGTCTAAACCAAAGTGCAGCCAAATCTGATAAGAATAAGGGGAAACATCGTGCCATTACTTCCTCGGATGCTCCCAGCACTTCCATGTGTCTGATATATATGGTGATATGCATGGTTGGATCTGACTTTCCGTCATAAGGATCCAGCATCGGTAGTTTGAACTTTGGAGGGTTCCTTGCATTTCGGATATTTGGAGCGACCGGACTTCGACTAACCTCTTCCAATCCTCCGCCTGACAATCCCCCTCTCATGAGTCGTCTCACTAGGCCAATCATTCTTTCATCTCCATCTAGGGGTTGCCCCCTTGTCATGTCTCTGTCTTGCCCTCCGAGTCTTGTAGGGAATTCTGGTACGTACTCTTCGGGTGGTTCGTTAGCATTTGTGTTGGCCCTAGCCGGTTGAGCTCCTTCCAAAGGTCCTTCCGCGTCGGATCTTGCGGGCCTGCCCCCAAGCCCTTGTTGATTGCCTTCTGGTTCTGTATTCTGTCCTCCGTTGGGTTCCATAGCCCTAGCTCCTTGTTCCACATTCACAGCCGCTGTAGCTGGTCCAGGGTTCTGTGTCCCTGCAGCTCTCATCTGCTCGAAGAAATTCTGCAGCATCTCTTGTTGGCTTTTCATCATTCTTTCCTGCATTAGGTTATTCATAGCCTCCATCTCATCTCTAGTAATGTAGATCGAAGCTTGTCCTTCTCCAGCGCCAGAGGATGCCTCTTGACTTCCTGCCTGTTGGCTCCTCTCAGTTCTTTGTCTAGTTTGTCGAGTCATTGTAGAGTCAAATATGAATCCTTAAAATTTTAAATCTAAACTTTGAATCTGGTGTAGCGGGTGCTAGTTCTTCTCAGTGAAAGCACCAAAGTGTTTGCGCCAAAAATGTTCACAAACCCCAAGTGTTGTGAAAGCACTAGCGTATGAATATAAATCAACAATATCCACACACAAATCACGGATCTAAGCAAATAACAAATAGCAATCCAGAAATAATGAATAGTGACGCAAGATTTATAGTGGTTCGGCTATCTTCGGCCTACGTCCACTTCAAGGTTTTTATCTTTTTAATGCTCGATGCTTGAAGATTACAATTTCTTATCGCGTAATACAACAAATTTTATGAGCTAAGTCTGAATCCAAGGAAGCGGTGGTGATCTGGAGTAAATCTGGCAGAATCTGGGCGCTCTTTAGCTCTCAAAATTGTCCGACCTCTTTTCTGAATGACCAGGGGCTCTATTTATAGGTGTAGGAGGCTGATATTTCTCCTAAATTGAGGGGAGACCAGTTCTGTCACGTGAGGAGCCCACATGCCCGCTTTCTGGAAATCCGGGCCCACTTTGGGATCGATTCGACCCTTGGTTCGAATCGATCAAGAAAGTGTCCAATCGAGCTGAAATTTGGTGTGAACATTCTTCATCATGTGTTCAAGCTTCTGTGAAAATTTCATAGCATTTGGACTTGTAGATCTCAAGTTATGATCGATTCAAGGTTGGATACTTGGCTGAAATGTCTCTTCGAATCGATCTCCTTCGACTCGGTTCCTTCGAATCGATTGTTTCGACTCGATCCAGCATGTCTTTGCGATGACGTGGCGCGCCTCCTTCGTATCGATCCGTCTTGTGCTCCGAGTTGCCCGGGTCAACTCCACGTTTCTAGCTGCCGTGACTTAGTGGATTCGAGGTAGTTGGAGTCGAGGAGCATCTACTACATGGATTCGAAGTAGAGGAATGCCTAACGGGTTCGAACTGTTGGATCTGAGCGTAGTCTGTTTGGATGGATTCGAACTAAGGAGTGCTCGATGGATTCGAAGCCAGCGCATAAGGATGGAGGCGAAGGAAGGCTTCCATGATGGATTCGAAGCATGTAAAACTTGATGGATACGAAGATGATGGAGTTGACCCTGATGGATTCGAATGGATCCTGCTCTGATGGATTCGAACGGCATTCCTACCAGGATCGATTCGAACATCGGGCCTTTTATGGATTCGAATACAAGGCTGTCTCCTCCATTTTCCGTTGGTGACATCTTGAGTGTACGAACTCGGATTGCCCCGAAATTTGGAACGCTGGTTTCCACTACTTCGCTTGTCGTGTCTTATCAATTGTAGCCCGATCCGGACTCAGACAAAATTCATCGATATTCATGGTGAACCTGCGATGCACAATCGATATTCAAGACTAATAATCATTGCTTTTCAGTTAATCTTTGAGTATCTCGGCTTTGCCAAAAGTTGGGATAACAGTTATGCAAATAATATACATACAACCACGTATTTATTTCAATTGATTCTTAGCTATGCCGAATTCCTTTTATTTATCTTTATCCCATTCTTATTCATTTTATCCACATTCAATTGATCTACATTCAATTATTCACATTCATTCATGATTCATTTCACATAATTTTACTTAAATTTATAACATTTTATACAACTCTTACCACTTCACAACTTAAGTCTTTATCCATTTTAAATCAATTTCAATTCCATCCGACTCAATCCTTTCGTTTCAATTTCAATATTCAATTCTATTAACCAACATTCTAATCAATTCATTAATTTATTTAATTCGTTCATTTCATTAATTTACTTCAAAACTCAATCAATTCCATTTCCAAAAGGTATTTCATTTATCCTAACATAGGCTAAATTTTCAAAATTCACATTATTTAACTTAATTTAAGTTAAATTTCATTCCATAGTTCAATTTCGAATTTTTACTTTTCTTGCATTCACATTCAACAATTTAAAACATTGTTTTACTCAATAATTCTCAAAATTTATAAGTTATCAAACTTATTTTCTCATATTTTCATAAAATATTTAAAAGAAAATTACCTTGTCCTTATTTCAAATCATTTTGAAATCATATATACATAATCCACTGGGCATATCAAATCATTCATCTGAATTTTCAAAGTCAAAGCTAATTTTACCAAAACAAAACTCCAATGGTAGCAATGCCTCCCTCGGAAACCCGAAAATGAACATCGATGATGCTGTATTCATCATCGAAATTATTTTCCAACGACCGAAGTGAGTTTAGTGATTTCTATCTCCTTAAAATCCTTTTAAAAATATTTCCATTCAAAAATATATTTTCCAAATATACTGTAATTATTTCCCAAAACTTTTGAAAAACCATTTCCAATACCAACTGGATTTAAATTCTCAATTTCCCAACTTTTAAATCCTTTTTAATTTATAAACCACTTTTATAAATCATATTTATATAATTCCACTTTGGTTATACAAACCATTTTCTTAACTACTAATCATTATTTTCATTATAAGAATATCAACAATTTTTTGCAACAACAAATGATAATAATCAAATATTATCATTCTCCAACAACCAAGCACAACTACATGTACTATATAAAGTATTCCTTTATATATAAAATATTGTTAACCCTTAATTTTCTACGACTCAAGAAGGCTACGACTTAAGAGCTGTGCGACTCAAGAAGGCTACGACTTAAGAGCTTCACGACCTACGACTCATGGTCCAGACGACTCAACGAGTTAAGATCTACACGACTTAAAGAAGTCTACGACTCAACAGGCCCCGACCTAAGCTACAGGACCGACTTAGTAAGTATACGACTCAAGAAGTATACGACTCAAGAGCTTCACGACCTACGACTCATGGTCCAAACGACTCAACGAGTTAAGGTCTAAACGACTTAAGAGATTCCATGACTTAAGGGAAGCTCCGACCTAACTACTGTATGGGGTTTACCAACCTAGACGACTTACGACTTAAAGGGCTCGCGACTTAAGGAACTCACGACTCAGCTTAAGTCGTCCACGACCTAAAAGCTATCAAGATAAGATAACAGTGCCTGTGCCTATGCCACTTTTATCTGATAAGTCGACCACGACTTACGGCTCATTGTAAGTCGACCACGAGCTACCAAGCCATATGTTGAATTCAGTGAGTCATCCCCGAGCAACCTTAAGTCAGCAACGAGTCACGACTTACCTTAAGTCGGCTACGACTCATGACTTGGCAGAAACTTCTGTTCGGAATTTGACTCCTATAAATAGACCACCACTTCCAACATGAAGAGGACTTTTGCCATTCATTTCTTGAAGCGTCGTTACTCTGCCGAACTCGCAACTCATTCCGCAATTGAAGATCTCCAGATATTCGAGACACTACAACAAGCTTCGAGAGGAATTTCCTACATCCAACACGGATTCATCAAGTTTCATCATCGAAGTTTGAGCTAGTAGTCGAGATTGTCTTTGTGATCGAATTGTATTGTTTTGATAAGTGCATTGTATCGTCTTGTAATCAGATTCAGTAATAAAGAGATTCAAAGTGGATGTAGGCTCGATCTCAAGCCGAACCACTATAAACTGCTGTCGTTTACTGCTTTTTCACTATTTTTTTGCTTAAATTCTGTTCCCGTCACACGGGTGGTGCTTTCACAACTCTACCACACACACCGGGTGTTAGTGTTCACTTTTGAGCATTAACATTTTGGTGCTTTCACTGAGAACCCAACTCAGGCTACCACTCACCATTGCTTCACGGAAGTTTGTTGAAAGAATTTTCTACAAAACCAGAAGTCTATCCGACATAATGGCTCCTGGAAGGAAACGAAAGTCTGTCAGAACTGATGATGACCGCGACAATACTGCCACTTCTCTTTCTCCAAATCAGGCAGCTCCAAGCGTCGGTGTGACGCGACAAGAGTTAGATGCTGCTGTATCCGGACTGTACCAGCAAATTGAAACTCAGAATAATCTGATGATGGAAAAGCTGAATGCTCTACTTGGGGCTAATCAAAGACCAATAAGTACTGAAGAAAACTTTGCTAATGCTGCTCCCAATTCCGAAGGGAGAAATATTCCTCAAGGGGGATCAGGTGCTGCTGAAGGGGCACCCCTCCAGGCTGAAGGATCCAGGCCGTCACCGATTCTCCGTGAGCATTTTCCTGGGCAAACCTCCGAAAAGATGGCCAAAGTCTATTCCGCGAAATCTCTAAACAATGAGGAATATCTCTCTAGCATGGTTCGGGAAATAATGAAGGAAAGCATGCAAAGAAACGAAGATGAGAACGATTGGGGATTCGCTCCGAGTAAAACTCCATTCACTGAAAGGAACTTAAAAGCTGAGTTTCCGAGAAAATTCGTTCCTCCTACCATTCCTTCTTATCGAGGAACGAGTGATCCAAATCAATTCCTATACAAATATGATTGGCACATGACTGGTGCCAGAGCAACTGATGAGATTAAATGCCGGTATTTCCCGGTATACTTAGAAGGAGTGGCGTTACTTTGGTTCACCAAGCTTCCTGTGCGATCTGTCGACCAATTTTCCGATCTGACCCGAAAATTCAAGGAACAATTCAGATTATACATTTCAAGAGCAAAGGATATAATGTCTCTCTCAAGTCTTGAACAGAATCCTGGAGAGCCCATTAAATCCTTCTTGAATCGCTTTAATTTAGCCCTAGCAGAAGTTGATAACGCGGAACCGCGAATGATCTTAACCTAGTTAATGCGGGCTATTGACAAGTCTAGCGAGTTTGGAAAATGGTTAAAAATGAAAGAACCAAACTCGCTCGAAAAATTCTACAGAAAGGCTGATGAGTTCATGCGCTTAGAGAATCTCTCCGCGTCAGCTAAAGTTGTGACAACAGTGGTGGAAAATAATGCTACAGTTCAGAACAAGAAAGAATCTGCAAATCAGAAGAGGGAAGTAATGGTGGAAAGAAGCAGAAAGATCTCAAAAAGCCTCGCTTCCTCAAACCTTCGGATTTTACTCCTCTGACTGATACCCCGGAGAATATTTTCATCGCCACTAAGGATGTTGTTGATTTTCCAAAACCATCAGCAGTTAAAGTTAGGAAAAATGATGTTCAAAGCGGAAGATTTTGCAAATTTCATAATCAACCAGGTCACGATACCAACGAATGCCGCCACTTGAAAAGCCTAATTGAAGAATTGTTGAGAGAGAATAAGTTGCAGCAGTATGTGAAAAGAAATAGAAAAGACCCGTCTTCATCTAACCAGGGGCAACTACCCCCACCTCATTCGTCTGGTTCAGGAGAGAGGCCTGCTGAAAAAGAAAGACCGGTTATCAATGTGATCACAGGAGGACCTCATCCAGCTGGCAGGAGTTGGGGTGAGATGGAAAGGTATGCTAGAGCTTTGAAGTATGCTCCAACTGAAGAAAGTGTCTTGATCTTGGAAGATGCTGCACCTCTAAAGCAGCAAAAGACTTTTCATGATGATATTATGTTCAGAACCAGGGATTCTATTGATGTGGAAGCTCCTACTGAGGACCCTTTGGTTGTCTCTGTCGGTATTGGGCCGGCTATTGTCAGAAGAGTTTTGGTTGATAGTGGTGCTTCGTGCAACATACTCTTTAAAAAGACATTTGACCAAATGAAAATTCCAATGACAGAAGTACAAGCCTCTTCACACAAAATTGCCGGATTTACAGGAGAGCTGAATCAGCCAATTGGAACGGTGGACTTGTTTGTTGAAATGGGCGAAGGACATAAGAAGTTGGTTCGAAAGCAAACCTTCGTAATTGTTGATGGATTCTCCGCCTATAATGCTTTCTTGGGTCGGCCTACTCTTGCTGCTTTCAGGGCCGTCCTCGCTTCGTGGTGCTTAACAATGAAATTTCCCACTAATAATGGGGTTGCTGTCATTAAGGGAGATCAGAACGCGAGGCGAGAATGTTACCTTGTAGAGCTCCGTGAGGCCAGAAAAAGAGAGATGGGAAAAGATGCGGCAGCTCCGCTCCGCATCAAAGAACCAACCTTGTAGCAGCTACGGAGTGGCCCCTGTACTGGCGAACACAGCAACGTAAGGAAAGAAATGGACCCCAGAAAAGCCAGTACAGGGGAGAATAGAGTGGTACCTGTGGAAGTAACGGTACCAATATCTGTTGATTCAAAAGACCCAAACAAAGTACTCAATGTGGGTTCACAGCTAAGCATAACAGTTCAAAACACGCTGATATCATTCTTAAAAGCCAATCTGGATGTGTTCGCCTGGTGTCATGCTGATATGTGTGGGATCTCCCCGGAAATTGCTGTACATACTCTGAACATTGATCCAAAATTCACGCCAGTGAAACAGAAAAGAAGAACTCAAGGCCTAGAAAGGTCGACAGCACTAAAGGAAGAAGTCGATCGACTCATGGAAAACGGCTTCATCAGAAACTCCACTTATCCAAATTGGGTTTCAAATCCGGTACTGGTTAAGAAGGCAAATGGGAAGTGGAGGGTATGCATCGATTTTTCGGATCTAAACAAAGCTTGCCCCAAAGATTGCTTCCCACTGCCCAGAATCGATCAATTGGTGGATGGAACGGCTGGGCATGAGTTGTTATCATTTATGGATGCTTACTCCGGATACAATCAGATTATGATGCATGAGCCGAATCAGGAAGATACAAGCTTTATCACAGATGTGGGTCTCTACTGCTACAAAGTTATGCCTTTCGGATTGAAGAATGCTGGGACAACCTACCAAAGGCTCGTCAATGCAATGTTCAAGCCTCAGATTGGTAGAACCATGGAAGTTTATGTCGAAAATATGTTGGTAAAGTCAAAGAAAACTGTAGATCACATGGGTCACTTGGAGGAAATGTTTGCAATTCTTCGAAAGTACGGAATGAAGCTCAATCCATTGAATTGTTCGTACGGAGTAGAGTCCGGGAAATTCTTGGGTTTCATCGTGAGCGCTAGGGGCATTGAAGCCAATCCTACTCAAATCACAGCTCTAAGGGAGGTCAAAGCCCCTAAAACAAAGAAAGAAATGCAAAGTCTCAATGGAAAAGTCGCTGCTCTGAGTCGTTTCATTTCCAAGGCCACAGACAAATGCATTCCCTTCTTTGACGCTCTAAAGAAAGGAAAGAAAAATTTTGAATGGACTCCCGAATGCCAGAATGCTTTCGATGAACTAATTCGTCATATGGAAACACCTCCGGTTCTTTCCAAGCCTGTTGACGGTGAAGACCTTTTCATCTATTTAGCAATTTCATCTCACGCCCTCAGTGCAGCACTTGTACGGGAAGATATAAAAGTACAGCGTCCAGTCTATTACATCAGTAAACGGTTCACTGGGGCAGAGATGAATTATTCGAAGATAGAAAAGCTCGCCTATTGCTTGCTAATTGCTTCCAGGAAATTGAGACCATACGTTCAAGCTTATCCTATCAAGGTTCTTACTGACCAACCTCTAAAGCAAGTCCTGTTTCATCTTGAAACTTCGGGCCGTCTTTTGAAATGGAACATTGAACTCAGCCAGTATGATATCACTTACCATCCCCGGAGAGCAATCAACGGACAAGCTTTAGCAGATTTCATCGCAGAATCTACTGACAAAGGTGATAGCGAGAATGAAACAACTGATGGCATTCCAATCCAGTGGAATTTTTATATTGACGGATAGAGAAATGATTACTGTTCTGGGGCAGGGGTTGTGCTCGAAACCCCCGAAGGACGATCGTTGTGTTATGCATTGAGACTGGAATTTCCTTCAACGAACAATGAAGCAGAGTATGAGGCTCTTATTGCTGGTTTGAAAATTGCCAAGGAGCTAAACATCAAAGTGTTACAAATCTTCAGCGATTCTCAACTTATTGTTTGCCAGGTAAAGAAAGAGTTTCAGGCTAAAGGTGGAAATCTACCCGCATACTTATCAAAGGCATGTGAACTTCTCGAAGATTTCGATCATTATACGATAAGTCATATTCCTCGGGTAGAAAACATGAAAGCGGATTCTCTTGCGAAGTACTCAAGTTCTGGAGAAGCTCAATTACTGGGATTAGTTCCTGTAGAAGTTCTGTCAGCTCCAAGCATTGATGAAATGGATGTTGATTGGATTATGGCTACGTCTCAAGAGCATGAATCATGGATGACTCCAATCAAAGAATACCTACTCAATGGTTCCCTGCCAGAAAGTTCTAAGGAACGTCGAAACCTATTGAGGAAAGCGTCAAGATATATAATTCAAGATGGCCGATTATACAGACGGGGATTTTCAATGCCACTGCTCCGATGTGTAACTAAGGAAGAAGCCAAGACAATTCTAGCCGAGATACACGGAGGAGAATGTGGAGATCATTCAGCCGGTCAAACTCTAGCCAAGAAAGCCATCCGATATGGGTATTTCTGGCCGGATATTAATCGAGACGCTGCTATTTACTCCAGAAAGTGCGACAAATGTCAAAGATTTGAAAAAATCCCAAAAGCACCTTCCACCGAACTCACACAAATGGTCAGCCCATGGCCATTCGCCATTTGGGGGATAGACTTGATTGGACCTTTACCGATCGCTAAATCCGGAATCAAATATGCTATTGTTGCCGTTGATTATTTCACCAAATGGGCTGAAGCTGAACCTTTGGCCACCATCACTTCTAAAAAGATGATAAATTTTGTAACGAAAAATATCATTTGTAGATATGGTGTGCCACAGAAGATAATCACAGACAACGGTACTCAGTTTGAAAGTGAAGAATTCCAGGATTTTTGCAAACGATTCAGAATTCGGAAAAGCTTCTCAGTAGTGGCCCATCTGCAGGCAAACGGGCGAGTGGAAGCAGTGAACAAAATCATCAAGTCAACCATCAAAAAGCAACTCGAAAAAGCAAAAGGTGGTTGGGTTGATAAGCTTCCATTAGCACTATGGGCGTACAGAACTACTCACAAAACTGCAACTGGGCACACTCCATTTTCACTAGCATACGGATCAGAAGCAATGATTCCAGTGGAAGTAGAAGTTCCTTCACATAGAAGAGTTCATTTCAACGAAGCTGAAAACGAAAAGCTGCAACTTGAACCACTTGATTTTCTTGATGAAAAAAGAGAAGAAGCTAGGCTCAGAGTTTCAGCTTATCAGCAAAGGATAGCCAGGCACTTCAACTCTAAAGTTCACCAACGCAGCTTTGAGGTCGGAGACTTAGTTTTGAAAAGGATCATGACGGCTACTGGTGTGTTTGGACCAAACTGGGAAGGACCATATGCCATTGGCAGTAAACTTCATGATGGCACTTTCAAACTCATAACTGTTGAAGGAGATCCAATTCCAAGGGCCTAGAACAGCAACCACTTACGTCCTTATTTTACTTGAAAGAAGCTTTGCTCAAAATTGTAAAATAGTGATGAATGTATCAGTTGTATTGTAAAACATTGTAAATCTGTATAAATGAATGAAAGCTATAAAGTGGATGTAGGCCCGATTCTTGGCCGAACCACTATAAATCTTGTGTTCTTTACTATTTCATAATGCCTGTTTCATTTCAATAAGGAAATACTTTAAATGTATTGCTAAAATGTCGATTCAAAATTGCAAGACATTAAAACAAGGCTCGTTCATTACAAAGCCAAGCGACCTCTATAAATCACCTATTACGCAAATACCAAGCGACAAAAAATTCCAAATTGAAATCCTATACAAGAAGAACTTCACATAAAAAGTTGGCGACTCCACCGTGGCAAACCTTTGTTAACTGGTTGATACTGTCGATATGAACAGACATCCAACTAAGATAACTCGCGTTTGTCCCGTGAAGTCGTTCAACGGTGAAGTCCACTTCTTCGGATGAGGCAATTTACTTGAAAAAGGAAAGAAGATGCGCTTGGAAACGATAATAAAAGATCGCTAATGAGCAGATGATGAGAGAACATTGCCAAGCAAACAAATAAGCAGCCAAAAGGAGGTATGCCTCTCAATAAAAGGGCCGGTAAGAACCACCGAAGGGACACCTTCCCAAGCAGAAGGAACAGGGCCCTTGCTAACTGATCGTGATGCATCCGATCAGGCAGCTTGCGTCCATCCCGTGGATCTACTCGCCCCTGAGACGCAACCTTCCTAGCACACCAACCAACCAATGCTCCTTCCCAAAGGTCAACAAAGCCCTCTAACGAGGCACGCCAAAAAATGAAAGTACTTCTCTCAATCAAAAAAGATTGGTGGAACCACCGGAGGGGCACCTTCCCAAGCTGAAGGAACATGGCCCTTGATAATTGATTGTGATCGTTTGTGCAAACGAACATCCAATCAAGCAACTTGTGTCCGCCCCATGGATCCATTCAACCATGAGAAAGTAACTTCCAGGCAATCAAAAAGCCCTCTTCGGAGGCACAAGCCCTCTTCGGAGGCACAAGCCCTCTTCGGAGGCACATGACCTCTTCGGAGGCAAAAGCCATTTCCCAAGGCACCACAAGCCCTCTTCGGAGGTACATGACCTCTTCGGAGGCAAAAGCCCTCTCCCGAGGCACCACAAGCCCTCTTCAAAGGCACAAGCCCTCTTCGGAGGCACAAGCCCTCTTCGGAGGCACAACTCTTTAAGAGGAGCCCTCTCTGGAGGCATGTCCCAAAATAGAATACTCAAATAAAAAGCCTTCTCCGGAAGCACAGTTCAACTCCCAAAGGAAGGTTAACTTGTCCATCTCAAAAAGTTCCTTCTAAAAAAGTTGAAATACTACAAAAAAGACCTCTTCGGAGGCACACTTCACCTTGCTTGAAGAACCAAACATCTCCTTCAGAAAGTTCATTTCACTGCATGGGGAAATCTACCTTCTTTTTTGACAAATGAAAGTGATCATCCCCGAAAATTGAAGTGTTCTTCAGAAAGAAAGAGAAAATAAAAATTTCTCCAAAAAAAAAACGAGATATGATCTATTAAAAGCAGAATAATTCTTCCCTTAAAAGTGGAATAGTTATTCTCTGAAATAAGATTATCAGTCTTGTGAAAGTTAGAAATGTTGCAATGCACTTATGGTATGGGGGCAACACTATACAATTCAATTACATTAATAAAAGGAATATGCAAGCAACATACCGCAAGTTCATTTTAATATCATGAAAAATAGATGTGGAATAAATGCATTCTCAAACACAGACCAAAAAGTTTGTACAAGTAAGAAGAATTGTTTATTCTACACTAAAATGAGAAACAAATGCATTCTCACATACACAAGAATTTGTACAAGTAAAATAGCTATTTTATTCAATACTATAAAAACTTTTTACATTGTACAGATCGCAAAAAAGAAGCGGGGACCGGTACCCGCACAATCTCCGGTCGATACATGCAAAAAGCAAAAATAAGAAGTAGAAGATCCAACTTGCTATTCCTTCTTCCCGCCACCTTTGGAGCCTTTACTCGGCCTAATGATTAGTTTCTGAAGCCGTTGTGAACGGGTCGGGGCAGAAGGAGAAAGAGGCACGGCTGGATCAACTTCTGCTTCCTCTCCAGCGGAAATATTCTTCTTCTTCCTTATGGCATGCTTCCCCTTCCTCTTCGAAGAAGATTCGCTCCCCGGAGTAGCAAGCAATGTCGAAAGCTTCGTGTCATCATCTAGAGACCGCTCCGGGGTCTTCTCGATGTCATCAAGATCATCCGCCTTCTGCTCCTGCGAAGCGGCCGGATCATCCAGGTCTTGAAGAGCTTCAATTTTCTCTGCCTGTGATCCCGGTTGGGAAGCAGAAGGAGGAGTAATTTGCGAAGATGGAGGAACGGAAATTAAAGGAGTGGAAGTTTGTGCAGTATTCGGTACCTCCGCTGTAGAAGAAAAGAAGTTAAAATCGGTATCCTCCGAGAAAAGAGAAGGTATCGGTTCACCAAAGTATAAGTAATAAGTAAGAAGGTCATCAAACTCGTTTAAATCAAATAAATGATTCACTGAACTTGGATCGATGCCAAAATTACCTGGAGAAGTCGGTTTTGACAAGACAATTTCAAATTTATCAGCCTCAGTGTCTTCTTGGCTCTGCTCCTCGATTTGAGTAAGGGGAGATTCGGTTGTGACGGGCTTGGCCTCGACAATTTTTGCAGGAGAAGAAAAGTGAGAGCTGGAACCAACGATATCGACGTCAGTTGAAGTCGAAGTGTGGACAGGGGCAGTTAAAGATATTTTCTTCTCTAGATGTTCTTCTGCCACTATTCCAGCTCTGGCTTCAGCAAGTTGCTCTTTTCCCTTGGCAAGAGCAGCACGAGCTTCTTCGTCAAGATAGCGTGCCTCGAGTTCCGCCTCATCATAGCCAGCCCCGCCAAGCATATCAACTGCTGCTTCCCATATTCGACCAGGGTAACCTCATAGTCAGGACCCAGAAAAGAGAGGCTCCCATGACCCAGAACGCTGTGCAGATAAAAGTCAAATAAGGTGGAGCTGATGCTAGCTTTTGTTGTCTCATGCGATTGCTCGGCTGCCTCTTTTTCGGCGACAGCCGCAGCTCGACCAGCAACAGCCTCATCACGCTCTTTCTCAGCGTTAGCAAGTCGGGCCTTTAGCAATTCAATCTCCACGTTCTAGGAGTTAACTGTTTCCCGCAACCGAGTGTTGTTTTTGCGGTATTCTTCAACAACGAACTGCTCAGCTGCAAATTTCATCTCAGCATCCCTCTGAGCAGCGTGCGCATCCCGCACTTGTTTCTGAAACACTTCTTCTTTTTGAGTTTGTGAAGCAGAAGAAGCGGCGAGATCTTCCTTGATTTTTTTAACCTCGGACTCAAGTCTCGCATTATCATCAGCAATACTCGTCATCTCAGCGTCATGTTGTTTGCAGATTTTGTCCCATTCCGTCTTGTCGTTTTCCATGGTCAGCATGGCTTCAAGGTTCGCATGATTGACTCTTTGGAGTTCATCGACGAGTTTCTGCCATTGCGACATCCTCTCAATGTTAAGCCTAACTGCATCAAGACTTTTAAGCATGTCTTGCTTATCGATTGGGACCAAATCCAGGTCAAATCGCACTCCTTTTAAGCACCAGTTCGGAAACCGGCTTTGAAGCGTTAGAGGGCCGTCTTTAACCTGATAATGGGGTCTGCTGATGATCGCTTGGATATCGGATTTCTTTAAAGGAGGAGAGCCGACTGGAATATCAGGAGAGATTGGAGCATCAGTCTTCTTAGAAACTGCAGATGCATCACTTGGCTTGGATCGCTTGCTCGATTCGTCAGCAATATGAGTCTTCCCCTTGTCATCATAAGACTTTCGCTTATGGGAATCGTCACTTCTGTGAGAAGAATCATATCGCTCAGCATCTTTTCTTCTCTGCCACTGCTCGTAATCCCACCTTTCTTGAGCCTTCCTTTGAGCCATTTCCTCATCTGTCTCTCTCTGGTCACCAAGGTATTTCCTGAAGTCATAAGATCCACGGCCTCCATGGCGCTGAAATGAGTCATAATACGAGCCAGTTCGCCCCATTGTAGAACCTGAAATTGAAGAAAAGACAAGTCTTAGAAATCTTCAAATTAAGGAGGCTAAGTGCATATAAGTGCTAAGCATCCTAAGTGTGTGTGGTGTGCGAACTACGTGCGTCAAACTACAAACCACTCTTTGGTTGGGGAGTGATAGCAGATTGAGATACGAGAGTTGATTCTTGAGCCGACAAAGTTTGATACAAAGTAGATGTTGCTTCTGTTACAGGAGAAGTGACTTTAGTTATGTCATCTTTAAAGAGCTCTCGGGAAGTTATCATTATATCACTTAAGCCATCGAAGGTGTCATCACCATGGTACCCAGTAGAGCTTTCCTTTTCAGCCTCCACATCGGCTGACTTTTCAGAGATTCAAGGATTTTCTTCCTCTTCGATAATTGGGGCAAGTGCCAGTTTGCTGGACGGGCCCGCAACATCGGTAAGTGTGGGACATTTTACCAGTGAAGTTTCAGTGGCAGTTTCCTTCGGTGTGGGGTCTTCAACAGAAAGTGGGGCATTTGCTGCCTTCGAAGGAGAGTTGGGAACTTCGTGAGGCTGAGTAGAGCGAGAAGAATGAAGAAGTCCGAACTGATGAAGAAATTCGTCTTTCAACAAAAATTTCGCGTCCCGCTCTTCAATTGGTACAGCCATAAGCCTCTCCAGAGTTTGCTTGTTGCTGAGATTCCTAGAAGGAGGGGGAAGCGCTAAAAAGAGAAAGCAAAGTTAACACTTGATGATTCATACTTCACAAAAACTCAAAAAATAGAGGAAGTAAAGATAGATAATCTTACTTCCTTCCCTCCACACAGCGTAGAATCCCGGGGGACAGCGAACATAAAAGAATTGAGTCAAGAACCCGTGAGCACTATCGGGAAGGCCAACAATCAATTTACGGTTTCTGGCACTTCTCACGACAATAATAGAAGGATGATCTTTGGTTTTGGTGAAAGAGCACAAGTAGCATATCTCGTCGAAATTCGGGAGTCGCTCGAGAGTTCTCCCAAATAGCACACATAGCCCCATTAAAATGGCATAGCCATTGGGATGTAGCTGAAATGGGGAAATGGCCAATTGTCGGAGAAGATGCTGGAGAAAGTTATTGAAAGGTGGAACGGCTCCAATAAGGCACATTTGTCGATTCACTGCTACAAAGCCAGGAGGCGCTACATCAGCAGTGCTATTCTTCTCAGGAAGGATGGCATCAGCTTCAGCAATGCCAAACTGAGTGCACAATTGCCAAAAAACCCTGTACGATAAAGTGGTAGAAGCTCTTTCTGGGGGATTGGCTAAAGGAGCTGGAATAGGAGTGGACTCTCCGGTCTGGACTGTTACATCTCCTTGTTGAGAAGTCATTCTACACAAGCAACTGGATATTCAAATATGAAGGTGCACGTTTTCTAAATAGTGTAAAGTGTTGTGCAAAACTAGTAAAGATAACAAGTAAATACAACTGGAATTAAGATAGTCGGTAATTGATCGATTATCGAATTTCAGGATTTGTTAATTTAAAGTTCAGGTACAGTATTAATTGTAAACCGGTCATTTTCAGTTGACTGTTTAAATGTTGCTTTAATACTTTGCTTGAATCTGTTGATTTAGAGCACTTCGTTCACACAATCTATTTATGTCAATTATCTGTTGTTAGCTAATCTGTCATTCGATGTGGGCGGTCAGTGACAGTATATTCGTCCCAATTTTCTGTAAATGTGGTATTAAACAGGTTGATTAATTTGCAAGTTAGAATGATCTGTGAAAAGATGCAGCAATTCAAAGTTCAGCAGTTCAAAGTTCATGCAAAACACAAGTCTTGAGTCGCCAACGACTTATATGTTAACTCGTCCACGGCTTAAGGACTTTAAGGCAATACAGGACAGGTCATGTCGATTTTAGGTCGTTGATGCCTTGAGTCGGCAGTTTTTCAAGTCGTTAAGTCGTGTAAAAGAAGAAAGAGACTTCAGGTTAAAGCGAGGCAATTTCCCTAAGTCCTAAGTCATCCACGACTCAAGGCTTATGTCGTGACAGGCTTAAGTCGTACAAGGCTTATGTCGTGACAGGCTTAAGTCGTACAAGGTTTATATCGAATGAGGCTTATGTCGTAGGTCGCAAGACGCTACTAAACCGTGACCATGCTAACATCTCACTCCATTGGACCCATTGACTTTTCTCCTAACCCGTTATCCTCCAAACCCGATAACCTCTCAATCAACTATGATCCTTATCCACATTCCACCACACCATTGAATCGCCCAAAAGCCAATTCCAGATCGCCAAAGCCTCGCCAACCTAATCAGTTAAACCTGAAATACAGTAATCCCTCATCTCCATCGCCCCATTCATCTAAAGATAAAATTGAGCAAAATCAGGCTCACGAACTGCCAATGCAGTGGAGCTCGCAACAAGGCATTGCACAAGGGGATGGATTAGGGACAAAGAGGGGAATTCAGAAGTTAATAATGATCGAGAATCGAGGAGGAGGCAGGAGCACTTACGCAGTAGAGGATCGAATATCAGTGATCAGTTGATTGTTGAAAAAAGGGAAAAAATCACCTTAAGAAAGCTCGGAGGGATGTTGATGGCAGAAACGACTCAGGAGATAGGTAATGAGTGGAAGAAACGACTCAAGCTTTTTATACCTTGGGGAAGTGGACCACGAAGAGGCACACACGAGTTAAGATAAGTCGAAGCACACGACCTACGACTTAGGCGTGTACTTCGAGGGGCAAATGTTAACCCTTAATTTTCTACGACTCAAGAAGGCTACGACTTAAGAGCTGCGCGACTCAAGAAGGCTACGACTTAAGAGCTTCACGACCTATGACTCATGGTCCAGACGACTCAACGAGTTAAGATCTACACGACTTAAAGAAGCCTACGACTCAACAGGCCCCGACCTAAGCTACAGGACCGACTCAGTAAGTATACGACTCAAGAAGTATACGACTCAAGAGCTTCACGACCTACGACTCATGGTCCAGACGACTCAACGAGTTAAGGTCTAAACGACTTAAGTGATTCCACGACTTAAGGGAAGCTCCGACCTAACTACTGTATGGGGTTTACCAACCTGGACGACTTACAACTTAAAGGGCTCGCGACTTAAGGAACTCACGACTCAGCTTAAGTCGTCCACGACCTAAAAGCTATCAAGATAAGATAACAGTGCCTATGCCACTTTTATCTGATAAGTCGACCACGACTTACGGCTCATTGTAAGTCGACCACGAGCTACCAAGCCATAAGTTGAATTCAGTGAGTCATCCCCGAGCAACCTTAAGTCGGCAACGAGTCACGACTTACCTTAAGTCGGCTACGACTCATGACTTGGCAGAAACTTCTGTTCGGAATTTGACTCCTATAAATAGACCACCACTTCCAACATGAAGAGGACTTTTGCCATTCATTTCTTGAAGCGTCGTTACTCTGCCGAACTCTCAACTCATTCCGCAATTGAAGATCTCCAGATATTCGAGACACTACAACAAGCTTCGAGAGGAATTTCCTACATCCAACACGGATTCATCAAGTTTCATCATCGTAGTTTGAGCTAGTAGTCGAGATTGTCTTTGTGATCGAATTGTATTGTTTTGATAAGTGCATTGTATCGTCTTGAAATCAGATTCAGTAATAAAGAGATTCAAAGTGGACGTAGGCTCGATCTCAAGCCGAACCACTATAAACTGCTGTCGTTTACTGCTTTTTCACTATTTTTCTGCTTAAATTTTGTTCCCGTCACACGGGTGGTGATTTCACAACTCTACCACACACACCGGGTGTTAGCGTTCACTTTTGAGCATTAACAAATATAATTAGGGTAAAATTATTTAATTTATCCTATTTCAAAACAATACTATATCGAATTACTCTTTCAAGTGTTTAGAGACCCATATCAATAACGTTAATTACGCGTATTGACCAGAATCCATAAGCCACTCAATAGATCAATCAACACAATATAAAATAATTTTTTATATCACTAACAAATACACGCTCATACACACACACACACCCAAACTCAACCTAGGGGATTACTGACCTTATCTCTAATGAGTACCCCACCAATGCCACGGTTCTCGCTTAACCTTCAACTCTGATACCAAATGTAACGACCGGGATTTTCTGACCCATAAAAATTCTACACTAATATGTCCACTATATTACATTTCGAGAAATTGAATGCTGGAAAACCCGATTGTTGGGGCAAATAAAGAAGGAAGAAGACAAGAAGAAAACTAAACAACAAAGAATCTCATAGCGGAGCGAATAATCTATAATATACCATAAATCTTTACATAAAAGCAAAACTGTAATATGTGTATATGCACCATCAATCAGAGTATAATAACCTATTTCAGCCTGTATAGTTATAACAACCTGTCCTCACAATTGCTGATAAGACAGCAATGAATACAGCGGAAAAATAACCATCTACGTTAATATCTCTCTGGGCCTCCAACTCGTCTTCTAAAGCTCCAAAGCTTCCACACTAATATGTAATATGCTTGATTGACCCGAGCATTCTAATAAAATTACAACAGAGTCAGTCTAGAGAACCAGCATGAGAAAACACACCCAACTGGATTTAAAGTTATAAGAAAAATATTTGAAATCAAAAAGTATATCGTAAGACCACACCGCCCATAAACACGGTTGAGTTTTTACCTTATGATAACCAAAACATTTTCTACAGATAATCCATTGATATTATAAAAATGTCTAAGGGTGAAAATAATAATAATCTAGTAGCTGTGATACTCGTGAGCGTACATCACAACAATACTAGGTACATAATCAAAAACCGATAAGGCTCCATCCCTAATTGTGTGGGATTCCATGGAGTTTCCCTTAGTACTTCGAGAACGGTCCACCTGCACAAGGATCATAGGTATCCTTCCAAAGTAGCATACATTCCTAGTGATGTACCATAGGAAAAACATAGTTGGTCTCCCTAAGACCGAATGCTTCTCCCCATGCATGCATAACAATCCTAAGTAATATCTAGGAGGAGTCGATTGCATCCTATGGGTGTGCCAACCCTACTGTCCATGCCTCCTACCTCTAGTTTTAGCCATTTCTACTGATGAGGCTACGTCCGGCACTCTAGCTTATGCACTACAACCGAATAGATTACGAAATCCCACATGGATTCCCGTACCCCAACGGGTCTCGGAAACAAACATGGATCCCAACATTTCAATATATGTCACGAAACTGCTCAAATGAACTGTATATTAATTCGGAGGGGTTACGGGTTTCGAGTCATCTCTAATGAGTACACTCTTCCATTTCCCTGGAGCTCCAAAATCCAATTGTCGATTTTCCAGAATGCTCAATATTGGTTCTTTAGGAAATAATCAGACAATACACAAGAGCGGGGATCACCCTCTAACGTTTAAGTGGATTGATCTTCTCATCATTTGTCCTAGAAGAACGAAACGAGTTTATACGTATAGTATAGCATCGCCAATGGTCACTGTACCATATAGTTCTCATGTTTCCTAGATATTTCCTAAGTTAAAATGTAACGATTTGGATTTTTCGCGTTCGAAAATCGACATCCATACTTTACATCATACTCGAATGCCGCAGTTCGACCGTTCAAATCCGAGTCGCCGGAGCTTATAACACAGTTAAGTAAATAATACAGCGGAAGAAAAAGAATAATACATTGATATACAATATCTGATACAACAGAGTGATACAATGAATATCAATATACATCAGAGATATGATACAAGAAATAGCAGCGGAAAAGAAAATGATATCATCAGCAGATAATCTCCACCTCCAAAGCACCAATCCAAAAATAGCTCAAACTCTCAATAACGATTCACAAAGATAGCAAGTGCAGTCCATATCCAAAGACTGAACTAGCTTCAGAAAATCTACTAATTCTGACTATCTGAAAAACCCAACTCTAGACTGCCCGTGTAGAAAATTTTGAGCATCCAGAGTTTAGGAAAGAAACAATAAACTCCAGATCAGTCATGGGACTAGTGTGAGCAAACAAAAACACAATTTATCTTTAAAACAAAGTAAGATTGAATTTCGCAATGCTTTTGAAAAATGAAACTACCATAAGACCTCCCACCACACACACAATGCAAACGCAGACTTGGAGGAGATTGCTTCTTATGTTAGTCAAATATGCTTACTACGCAAAACAAATCATTGAATATTATTACTAGTGCATAGTGTACAAGATCATTTCGAAAATACAATATTAATCTTAGCCAGCATAGGTACCATTATATTATGCCTGCTATAGCTGCCTCCTGAGGAGACAGGTTCTACAATTGCAATCGTAAAGGTTCGTATTATTTCTTTGGATTTCCAACAAATGGTCAGGCTAAGGAACTTCCTTTCCTACTGCCGAATGGGATCGCCTCTTGTTGGACGTCCCGAGAGACAAACTGCTCTCTGCCAACACAAGGCCGGGTTACCCCTGTAACTAGGTAACTCACAAATATGCCATCCCCCGGTCCTTTGGGACCTTTATCCGAGGGCCCCCCCCAATAAACACACAATCACACAATAAATGAGATCGGAGTATCCACATAGGTTAAATACCAGGGCTCCATACCTGATACCACCCTTTTCCAGAAGGAAATGACATACCCTAAAGGGCGCGACCCTCATAACCTTGCCGCATATTCCTGTTTCGACCATTTCCGGGTTGTGAGGTCCGAAGAGGTCTTGTCCACAAAGCTACGCTTTGGCACAAAGCCATGCTTTGGGTCAAAATATGATCAAAGTAATGATCACAAAGATAAATGATCAAACAAATGGTCATATCACAAATGATCAAACGATGATCATCACATAGCAACACTCAGCATGCCACATTACCAAATTGGGAGTATATCGCTAATAACCTTCAACTACATAACCTCTTAGCTCATACGTCTCAGAGAAGGGTGTTAAGCTAAGAGAATAAATTCTCCGCCACCAACAGAAATGTATTTGAAAGAAATCTGCTTTATATCTCAAAATGTAATGTCAGACATGTAACCACACAAGTCTGTTCCGGGTTCGAACAGAACCGAAGGCACTTCCGAAGAAGCCCTTGCAAATCCGGGTATTCACAATCCCGATCGGATTTCCCATCACTTAGGGGATCTCTATACCAGGAGCTACCCAGTGCAGAGACAATCAATAGGTTATCCTATCGTTTTCGCAAACACCCGGTCTTCAACACCGGTCTTCAAATGCTATCCATATACGACGTATCACTTATTCGGAATGGGTTATGTGACACAAAGGTCCTCTCCCGGCTGAACCGAATAGTGAGCGTAATATTCAAAAACAAATGGATAATGGGATTTCAATTAAGTCACAACTTATTACCCAAAACTTCTCTTCAAATGGTTTAACAAATTACCATTTTCAATCTTCAAACAAAAAGATTCATTTTAACAACCTTCAATGGTTTAAACAATTTCCACATTTTAATCTTTTAAACAAAAGATTCATTCACAGATTTTCCAAATTAATTTCCATTTCATTTGGATTAACTAGTTAAATCTTTAAAACAAAGATTTAACTTATAGCTTTCAAAACAATTTCATTTCAAATGGTTTAAACAAATCATCATTTCAAATCTATTAAAAATAAACAGATTTAGTTCATAGCTTTCTAAAAGAATTCATTCATAACTTGGAAAACCATTTTTCAATTCAATCTTGAAATTCCTTTAATTTAAATTGGAATTTCATTTCTTATATGAAAGATTTTATCATTTGAAAACAAACAGTTTTCATTTTGGAAATCTAATTCATTTATACGAGTTAAAGTTCTTGGGTTAAATTCCAATTCTCAAAACCATACTTTTAAAATGGTTTGAATTCATATAAACACACTTATAACATTTTTAACCATAATTTCCAAACATGGAATTCAATTCCTAATTTTGAATTCAAGTTCAAATTAAATTTCAAAACCCGATTAAGTTATTCAAAATAACTTTTATCTTTGGAATTCCATTTCAAAAGCTTTTCAATTTAAACCCAAATTTCCAATTTCAAAATCAATTGAAATTAAAATTTCAATTTCAAAAACAATGAATTTAAATCATCTGTAACTTAACCGATTTCCACGTGAAATCCATATTTGTGTGTGTAAAAGTGTGGTCTAGGGGTTTCACACACAATAGTGCAACATCATCAATCATTACAGATTCAAATATAACAATATATTTGATAAGCGGTATAAACTATAACGCTTATCTTTCATACACAGATCACAGATAGATATATGTCATAGATAAATAAATTACAGATCACAACACAAATCTGGATGTATCACAAAGCATCATATATCACGGATATCAAACAATTCAACATTCACTAGAATCCAAACATCCATAAGTAAGATCAATTAATATCTGATTAAAATTAATTTATACCAGATTAATTACTTATGAATAAACTACAAATCTTGGTTAGTTAATCATTAATTAATTATAAACCATTTTAATTAATTAACTTTAATCAATTAATTATCCTCAAATTAATTACATTAATTAATAAATCATATTAATTAATTATCCTTAATTATTATCCTTAATTAATTACTTTAATTGATTATTCCTCTATTAATTAATTAATCACATTAATCAATTTTATCACCTTGATTTAATAACATTAAGTAATTAACTATCCTTTAATTGCTCCTATTAATTAATCAACCCTTAATTACGTTAAAGTAATTAACTTTTAAAACCTTTTATCCTTCTTAATTAACCACTAAATCACATTATTAAGTTTATTAAAAATAAACTTTTAATTAATCACATAATTAAATTATTAATTACCTTGATAAATTAATCTTTAAGTAATTACGTAATTAATCCTTTTAATTACATTAGGTCATTATCCTTTTAATTAGTCACTTTAATTAATTAACCAATTAACTTTAAATCTTTAAGTTAATTAAGGATTAAAACACTTTACCTTCCTTAATTACATCATCATATATTTCCAAATCACTTGTAATCCCGGCCCGAGAATATTCCCAGTTTACTCGAGTAACCACTCGAGTGCTCTCACTAATTTCCCGAGTCATTTGCCTAGTACGCAACTCTTCTTCTTCTGCTACATATTTTTTTTTACAGTCAAGTTTAAGTTTTAGACTTTGGTAAAGGAAACATATTTATACACTTGAATCCAACTCGAAGCAACCCTACCCTTCACCCGTGTAACTATTCGAGGCAAACAATCCTTATACCCGAGGATAACTTCGTCTTCCCCAAATCAGTAGCTTCCCCAGATATCCAACTACACACGTGCACATGCACACGAACCCCAACCACCACCGGCCACTGTCGCGATCCTCAGCAAGTCCACGATGATTCTTTGAAGCCTCGCGACCACCCAGACACGTGAGAAGTTCATCGAATCAAAATCGAAAGTTTCGAGACCTGGCAACACAGAAGTTCTGCTGCCTCCAACCTGTCAACATCACCTCGTCCACGCCGTGCCAACCATCTACTGGCTTCCACCTCCGGTTTCGACTTCGACCTCAAACTTCTACCACCCGAAGTATCAAAACACTCGATCCATCATTGAGGCCGAGGTGATCAAATTTCCATCATAGCTAAAAACTAGGTTTACAGATTTTAAATCCAAATTCCAAAATCCACATAGCTTAAATCCTTGATCCAATATTTTTCCTAGCTTCAATGATCACTCCTCTAACCACCGAACCAATCCCGACCTCCCCAGGTTCAAAGAACTGCAAATATACCCAAAAATCCCATTTCTGTTCAACACAGAAATGCACATTCCACTCCCTACTAAAAACTCCCATTTTAGTTTTAAAAATCAAATTTTGATTTATGCAATTGATTTATGATCCTGACATTATAAATTTTGACCATTAAATTTTGTTCATTTCAACACTTTATTTACTGCTTGATGTAAACAGAGTCTATCCATATAGATTTTGATCTAATTATACTTTTAAATTTGAATTCATAGGATAACAGCTATCTTTTGTCTATACTTAAGATTTTATACATACTTGTTAAAGAGAAATTTGATTTATTGATCAGGGTTGGATCTGTGAATTTTAAACCTACAGGGTATATCTGTAACAACAAGCATCTCAATATTCATATATACATACATACATCCTCACATTGATAACAGATCATAAGCAACATGTATACAAAGCAATCATCAATTTATGGACCTTTATTTCTGTTTTTAGAAGTTAAGTTACTCACAAGCATCAAGAAAACAAAACAAGTTAAGCTTCTAAAAATAGGAGTTGCTCACCTTGAATTGAAGACAGAGGGCAGAGCAGACTTTGAAAATGAAACTGGAATGCTTTTAAATGGTTATTAAGTTGAATTAGATCGAATCTTTGCATTTGCTTTGCTTTCCAAGCTGAAGACTTTGCCTTGTTTCCAGATTTTAATCTTTGGTTTCAGTTGATGGTATTGTAGTTCATGTTGAATCTTTGTTTAAGTATAAAATGATTTTACTTCATTCATTTTCTTTTCCTTTCAGTTTTAAATGGACGAACTGTGATGAGGATGGAACGAATTGGAAATGAGGATTGATATATGAAAATGAAGCATACAGGGGATGATATTATTTTGTACAGGTTGACATTTCTTGTTTGTACAATTTGATCAGTGATATTTTCTTTGTTTAAAGTTTGGCCAGGGATTTTTTTCAAACGAATGGGGGCTGAAGATGTTGTATAGTGTACTAGAGATGCAAACATTTATTGCTAATGTCCTTTATGTTTTCATTTGCAAGCTATTACTTATACTTGTTTATTTGTACAAAGATATTTTATTTTGTACTTTGTTTATGTTCTTGCCTGCATTGTTTGTCTCGGCTGACATATTTTATTTGTGCTTGCTTTTCTTGTACATGGATGTATATAATTGTTGTCTTGTTACTTTGCTTTATACTTTGTTTTGATTAAATTTTGTTTAGTTTTGAATTGAAGCTTGTTTACTTTCAGGTCTACATGTTTATATCTTTTATATTTGTTCATACTTATCGTTATATAGCTGAATGTATATTATTTGTATTATTTTGTGTTATAAATGAAATTCTATATTTATTATGTTATTAGAATTTGTTAATGTATTTACTTATATTTTTACGTATTTGAATGTAAGTTGTTTTCTTTTGTTTTGTTTTTATTACTTTAAAATACAAGTGAACTTCTAATTTTCATTAACTCTTTCTTTATTATTTTTATTTGTTTTATTCTATTAGTATTATTTGTATTGATTTAATAACATGAGATTAAAATATATATTTACTTTATATCTTATATAATTTGTATTTTTAAACCATTTATTTTAGATTTAAACTCAAATTCAATATATATACAATATTTTAAATTTAAATGATTCATCCAAAATTTATTCGAAGATCGGGGAAACTCGCATCACTTAAATTGATTTATTTCACAAATTTTATTCAAAAATTCTGTAAATTATCAATTTAAATTTATATAAAATTCGGGGTCGTTACAAAGTTAAAATCCTTCGGTGTTAAGTAGGGAATATTTTCGTACCCCCAAAATTAAGAAGGATTACATATTTAGGCCAAAATTTTGATAGTTAGTTATTTAACTATCAATAAACACACATTCAAAGAAAGATTAATTCCACAGGTGAAAACAACATTCGGTTAAGCATATAATCAACAACCGGCCTAATTTTAATAAATCTTTCATTCATTTGAAAAGCACTTTGTAAGTTACTTTTACAAAGGCACATCCCCAAACCCCTTTACTTTTCAATACCTAGAAAATATTCACATACTTATCTCAATAGTATAAGTATATCCACAAAACTGAGAAAGATTTCCTTTCATTTCGATTCTCAAATCATTTATAAATTCCTTACAATTTTCCAAACCCATTTATAACCCATTTTATAAACCTCCGAAAACCATTTAAAATCCCATTTTCCAAATTCAATCACTTATAAACTCTTTGTACGTTTCAAAAATCATATATAAACCCATTATAAATCCATAAACTATTTATAAAACTCCATTTATAAATCTATACACCCATTTCTAAAATTCGTCTATAAATATCTAACCATTATAAACTCTTCCACCTTGCAAACTACCTTTTTCCAAGTCTTCAATCCATTTTATAAATTTCTTTATAAAATGCAAGTCTTTCAACTCTACTTATAGTCTCGGAAACATTTATAAATAATTAAAACCTTTTACTCCAAAACATTATTATGTACTAGTAATTATTATCAAAGAATATTATAAATAAATGGAAATCACTAACTTTAAATATCTTTAAAAAATAATTAATCATCCCAAAATATTGTTTAAGAAATAATATTATTAATAATTAATCTATACTGTAACAACCCGAATTCCAGTGGGTCCGAATTTTTTGCAAAGATGCTGATATCCAAACACATTGAAGCCCGAGTTGGGTTTCTGGTATCCTGCAAATAGGCAAAGACAAATATATCAAAGCATAGATAAATATCTTGTTGGGTATATTTTGACCCTACCGGACCAAACATCCACCATGTTCAACTCCCCACCGAATCAGTCTATGCCGAATCAACCTACACGCCGGTCCAAACTACACGACCGGACCAACTCCTCGCCGAATCAAACTACACGACCGGAACAACTCCCCACCGAATCAGTCTATGCCGAATCAACCTACACGCCGGTCCGAACTACACGACCGGACCAACTCTTCACCGAATCAACCTACCACCGAATCAAGGGATGCCGAACCAAGGTGTTCCAGGCCAGATTGTCTCAGCCCAGGCCCGCCAGCTGCTATATACCTCCAAGACCCCTACCCCCAGCTTCACTCTATAAATAGAGGGGCAGGGATACAACAATGGGGACAAGTTTTTGAGAGCTCAAGCACGGAAGGAACTTTCAAACAACTTTCTTTTACTTGTACCAAAGCTTTGTACTTGTAATCACAACAAAAGAAGAGAAATAACATATAAAGTGGACGTAGGCACATTCTGGCTGAACCACTATAAATCTGCGTGTCTTTTTACAGTTTAGCCCCTGTTTTTCATATATTTGCATAAATCACCCAAATCACTAAGAACAACATAAGATCTACTAAATCATACAACTTAGAGGTGTTTGTCCATTTTTTGTGCAAACATTTTTGGTGCTTTCATTGAGAGGTTGAAGCTCGAAGCTCCAGCTTCATCCGCTTAGAAAGTTTTCCTAACAGCATCATCCGCCACTTGGAAAACATGCCTCCCAAACAGAGAAAAGATGTTAACAAAGGAAAAAACATCGCATCCAGTAGCCTTCCTGATCCAGCTATCGCAAATCAAGTAAATCCTCCTCCTCCAGCAACGGTAACAAATGGAGGACAGGCTAACCCCACCACTCCTGCCACAGAACAGCCTGCAGCAATTACTAGGGCAGATTTGGACAGAGTTGTTGTTGAAGTGACTAACCGCTTCACGTCCCAGCAGGAAGCCTTGGTGGACCATCTCATGTCACGCTTGAGGGACGCTGAAGAATCCAACCGCAACACTGAATCATGGGGCGAGTCCCAATCTGGAGGATCTCAGAGACAGCAAAGATCTTCCTTCTTCGAAGGAGCTAACGGCAGGAGTAGCCGTGGTAGGAGCCGAGACCGAGCTCAGCCCGAAGTTAGGCCTGAGGAAACGTTTGGTGCCGAACCCAACGGGGAAGGTACCGGGCGGAGGTCAACTGCAGCTGAGCCTGTCATGCTGCCTAACCACAGAAACACCAGTGAACGGGGCCGAGCTAGAGTTCAGCCCGAAGTTGGACCCGAGGAAGTGCTTAGATCAGAACCCAACAGGGGAAGATCAAGGCAAGGGCCAACTGTAGCTGATCCAAGCATGCTCCCAGAAGATCAAAGGCAGCCACTGGAAAATATGAGGAATGATAGACGATACCATCCCTACAGGTTGTCTGGTCGGAATCAACCCCACAGAACGGAACCAAACTCATTTCTGTCCGCTCCAAATTCTGATGAAAGGATGGCACGCTTATTCAGAGAGTGTGTCCAACGGGAGCAAAGAGATCGAGGGATAGGCGCTAGGGTAACCAGCCCTTTCGCCCGCAATATCGAAATTGCTATCACCCCCCGAGAATGGAAGATGCCAACAATGGAACCTTACAAAGGAACCTCCGATCCCGTTGTACACTTACAGAGGTACACGCAGCATATGCTCATGAGTGGAGCAACAGAGGGAGTGCTGTGCAAATGCTTCCCGCTCTTCTTAGCAGATCTTGCTACCTCCTGGTTCTGTCATCTACCCCAAGGATCCATCAGCTCGTGGGAAATGTTGAAAGAAAAATTCATCAGTCAGTTCCGCATTCATGTGGAGCAACCTAAGGACGCTTATTCCTTATCCAGCGTCAAACAGAAACCTGGAGAAAAGCTGCAGCAATACCTAACCAGATTCAACGCCGCAGCAGCCGCAGTTCAAGATGCCGATGAGAAGCTTATCCTAATGGCCCTCTGCAGTGGGGTGCATCCGGACACTAAATTTGCTAGGAGATTGACAAAAGAAAAACCAGCTACTTTACCCGATTTCTTCCATGAAGCCGGGAAATACATGAGGCTTGAGGATGCCGCCATTGAGGGGCAGTCAGGACAACAAAGTAAGACGACCCATGGCAACGCCCCTGCTGTGGCAAGGGACGTTCGAAGAAATGATTCCAGAGACAATGCTGGGGGCAAGAAAGTAGAGAAACGCCTATATCGGCCAGGACCAAGATTCGACTCTTACACCCCTTTGAACGAGACCGTCGAAAACATCTTCCTTGCCACCCAAGGCGAAGTTAGATACAAACGCCCACCATACAAGAAGGAATCAGATAGCGCACAGAAATCTGGAAAATTCTGCCGCTTCCACGAATCCCACGGACATGATACCAACGAATGCCATCATCTCCGGGATCTGATTGAGGAACACATCAGAAGAAAGAAACTGGAGCGCTATGTAAAAAGTCAAGACAGGACTCCAGCTCCTGCCAATGAAAACCCAAGGCTACCCTCACCAGGGACCGGCAGAGGCGACCGCAACGCTAGCAGCTCTAGTCAAGAGAAGATAGTGGTCCATACCATCTCAGGAGGTCCACACATCGCAGACAGAAGCTGGAAAGAGATGGAAAGATATGGGAAGTCGCTCAGAGACAATAGAGACTGCGTCAATACGGTTATAGAAGAGCGCCACCCAAAGCGGAAAGAAAGTGATGACATCACATTCAGTAAACGCGACCTAGAAGGAAGACAGTACCCTCACATGGATCCCATGGTTATCTCTGCCCGACTCGGTCCCGCCGAAGTTTACCGAATCCTGGTAGACACTGGAAGCTCTGTAAATATCCTGTTCAAACACGCATTCGACAAAATGAGGTTGTCAATGAAGGACGTATCTCCCTGCGATAAACCGCTACACGGTTTCACTGGAGATGCGAAAATGCCCATCGGGCAGCTGGACCTCTTCGTTGAAATTGGAAGCCATCCCCGCTCCGTTGTAAGGAAACAGACGTTTGTGCTGATAGAAAACCATTCGGCCTACAACGCCTTCCTAGGAAGACCAGCCCTATCTGACTTCCAGATTGTCCTAGCCCCGTGGTGCCTGAAAATGAAATTTCCAACAGACAATGGGGTAGGGGAAGTGGAAGGAGACCAGGATATTGCACGAGACTGCTATGTAACCGAACTTCGCAACAACCACAGGAGAGATAAAGGGAAAGGTGTAGAGATTGCCCTCTGCACAAAAAGCCTTGAAGCATAGCAACTAAAGAAAGCCCCCCCTCTTCGATACACCAGCGACCCTTTCAATGAATTAGACCCTAGGGACAAAGAGGAGGAGGCCACCGCCGAGCCTGCAGAGGCTATGGAGTTTATATCTGTAGACAAGCACGACTCAAGTAGGCTACTGAAAATTGGGTCGCAGCTGAAAACGGAATTGAAGGAACAACTCGTTGATTTTCTCCGCCACAACTTGGATGTATTCGCTTGGTCACACGCTGACATGACCGGAATCTCCCCCAACATAGCGTGCCACGTATTAAAAATTGATCCTACCAAGGCACCCGTAAAACAAAAAAAGAGAAGTATGGGGGCAGAGCGATCAGCAGCCCTCGATGAAGAAGTAAAGAATCTACTCGCCAATGACTTCATACGAGAAGCTATTTACCCAGAATGGATCGCCAACCCGGTACTAGTAAAGAAGGCTAATGGGAAGTGGCGGACCTGCATTGACTTCTCCAACCTAAATGACGCCTGCCCAAAGGATTGCTTTCCGCTTCCCAGAATCGACCAACTTGTAGACAGCACAGCCGGGCACGAACTCCTGTCTTTTATGGATGCATACTCGGGATATAACCAAATTCCTATGCATGCTCCCGACCAAGATCACACTAGTTTCATCACCGACCGGGGTTTGTACTGCTACAAAGTGATGCCTTTCGGACTTAAAAATGCAGGAGCCACCTACCAGCGCCTCGTCAACAAGATGTTCGCAGGGCTAATAGGACGAACAATGGAAGTATACGTAGACGACATGCTGGTAAAATCACGGGAAGCCAAAGATCACGTAAGCCACCTGGGCGAAATGTTCCAGGTACTTCGACAGTATGGAATGAAGTTGAATCCACTGAAGTGCTCCTTCGGAGTGTCATCAGGAAAATTCTTAGGATTCATCGTCCATGCCCGAGGGATAGAAGCAAACCCTGAACAAGTCCGAGCATTAAGAGACATCAAGATACCTTCCACCCGAAAGGAAATGCAAAGCCTAAATGGAAAAGTGGCTGCCCTAGGCCGATTCATCTCCAAAGCAACGGACAAGTGCGTCCCCTTTTTTGAAGCTCTAAAGAAAGATAAAGGAAAGTTCGAATGGACGGACGAATGCTTGACCGCTTTCCTTAACCTAATCGAACACCTCCAGAAACCACCGGTACTCTCGACCCCAAGCAAAGGCGAAGAATTATACCTATACCTTGCTGTGTCATCTCACGCTCTAAGCGCTGCCTTGGTAAGGGAAGATAACCGCACGCAACGACCAGTTTACTTCGTCAGTAAAAGGTTTACTGGGGCAGAAGTCAGATATCCTAAGCTTGAAAAGTTAGCATACTGCTTACTAATCACTTCACGAAAGCTGCGTCATTACTTCCAATCCCATTCCATCAAGGTTCTAACCGATCAACCACTAAGGCAGGTACTCCATCGTCCCGACACTTCCGGGCGACTACTTAAATGGTGTATTGAGCTGAGTCAATATGATATCACCTATCACCCTCGCACCGCCATCAAGGGACAAGCCATGGCTGATTTCATTGCAGAATTCACTACCAACGAGGATAAGGAGCAACTGGAAATAACAGAAGATATCAAGTGGAATCTCTTTGTGGACGGTGCATCTAACGAACAAGGCTCGGGGGCAGGTGTGGTAATCATCACTCCCAGGGGAAATAAACTGCACTATGCTATAAGGTTGGAATTCACTGCCACCAACAACGATGCAGAATACGAAGCAGTAATAGCCGGATTAGAAATTGCTATCGAGATCGGAGCCAATTCTTTGTGTCTTCACAGCGATTCTCAGCTTATTGTTAATCAAATACTAGGGGGATTCCGAGCTAGAGAAGAACGACTCATAGCATATCTAAAGAAGACCAAGTTACTTCTCAGCCGATTAGACCACTACTTAGTCAAACACATCCCTCGGGAAGAGAACCAAGAGGCCGACGAATTGGCAAAGCAAGCAAGTATGGGAGACGAGGCCATCTTCGGAGCAGTAACTGTCTCAAAGCAAATGATCCCAAGTTTTGAGCAAGTGAATCTGATAGCTGCAACCGAAGAAGCAACTTGGATGACTCACATCCGAGACTACCTACAAAATGGCACACTACCCGACAGGCGTAACGAAGTCAAGAAAATCTTGAGGAAAGCGTCCCGCTACACCATGCAAGGAGACATCCTCTATCGGCGCGGGTTCTCTAACCCATTATTAAGGTGTGTCGCCGGAAGGGAAGCCAAGGAAATCTTATCCAACATTCATCAAGGAAGCTGCGGAGATCACACCGGAGGGCAAACGTTAGCAAAAAAGATACTCCGATACGGATATTTCTGGCCCACCTTAAGCAAGGACGCCTTAGATTTCGTCAAGAAGTGTGACAGATGCCAAAAGTTTGCTAAGGTCCCTCGGCTACCAACAACCGAGATTACCCAGATGACCAGCCCTTGGCCCTTTGCAGTATGGGGAATTGACTTAATCGGTGAACTGCCAATGGGTCGAGGCGGCGCCAAATATGCTATAGTAGCAGTCGACTATTTCACCAAATGGGTGGAAGCAGAACCTCTAAATAAAGTATCTTCAGCGAAAGTTATCAACTTCTTAATCAAAAATGTTCTGTGCAGGTACGGAGTCCCACTAAAAATCATATCAGACAACGGACTTCAGTTTGACAGCGAGGAATTCGCCAACTGGTGCCAAGAACACGGAATTCACAAAAGCTTCTCATCCGTAGCATATCCCCAAGCAAACGGACAAGTCGAAGCAGTCAACAAAATTCTGAAAACTCTGATCAAAAAGAAGCTCGAAAAGTCAAAGGGCGCTTGGGTGGATGAACTCCCTACGGCACTATGGGCCTACCGCACATCTTTCAGAACATCAACAGGGCACACTCCTTTCTCTTTGGCATACGGATCGGAGGCTATGCTCCCAGTTGAAACCATTGTGCCTTCCCACCGTAGGATCCACTATAACCCAGAAGAAAACGAAGAGCTCCTCAACATGTCTTTGGATCTAGTCGAGGAGAGAAGGAATGATGCAGTCCTAAAAACAGCAGCCCACAAGCAAAAGGTGGCAGCACAATACAACTCCAAAGTCAAGCACCGTGCCTTACGAGAAGGGGATCTTGTCCTTAAGCGAATCTTCCCTCGCCCCGGAGCACTAGACCCAATCTGGGATGGACCATATGTAATTCATAAAGATCTCCACAACGGAGCCTATATTTTGTCAACAGTGGACGGAGAGGTGTTCCAGAGGGCATGGAACATCCAACACCTCCGTCGATACTTTTCTTAACTTGTATTGCCCATATGAAGCAAATTAACGAAGAGAATCAGTGGACGTAGGCATTTTTTCGTGCCGAACCACTTTAAAAAAGCCTTGTCTCTTTTTTAACTTGTTCCTTTGTATCTTGGCTGCTTGTTAACTTTATCCTTTTCTGTTGAACAAAATCCTGAGCATATAGCATTTCTATTCAAAGCACTCCACAATGCAACTTCACGTGGACAAGCCCCAACAGGTACTATGCGAATCTATGCCCTCGCCAATGAGACACTTTTGCTCCAGCATCCCTCTGCTGCGGGTTAACTCATTGCTCGCGACGGCCCTTAAAGCCAACTGTAATGAGCCGATTATAAGCCACCGAGAAGGCCGACTATAGCCGAGGCAGCTCATTACGGCGTTAGGCTCGCCGGCGACTGTGAACCGATTATAAGCCCCAACATAAGGTGTGGCCAGCCAGGGGCAGTTCACAGTTGACGATCGGCACCCACGCTAGCCGGCCACAGTAAGTCGAATAATACCCATGAGTACGGGCCATAATGGCCCGGGTAGTTACTGTGCGCGATCTCGGCTCCGGTGTGTCTTAAGTGCGGCTGTGGTAAAAAAGAATTAACTCCCCGCGGAGGCGTAAGATGGGTGACAAATGTCTCCAAGACCCACAGCTAGGGAAAGTGACTACAAAACCCGTTTGCCACGAACTTAAGCACATCGAAGGCCTTCCGTGACTGGAAGTTTTACTATTCCACATATTTCAGTTTTACTTAAAAAAAAAACTTTCCTCCTATCCTCTATAACAAACCATAAAGTACAGGATGCAGGGTAAGAGATACCCGCCAATGGATGCAGAGATTCACAATCAGATGGCGGGGCAGTC
The DNA here is from genome assembly GCA_030737815.1 of Allium fistulosum. Classification (NCBI taxonomy): domain Eukaryota; kingdom Viridiplantae; phylum Streptophyta; class Magnoliopsida; order Asparagales; family Amaryllidaceae; genus Allium; species Allium fistulosum. The sequence goes on from CM060907.1 coordinate 352,522,102, forward strand.
AACTGCTCTCCATGCTTGGTCATACAAGATATTCGAAACTTCCATTTACAAACAGAACATGAAAGGCGGTATTTTCTTCCTTTATGTACAAATGCATGACTATAATTTGATTTTTTCACACCACACGCTAACATTGCAAGTCATGAGATTATGATTGAAAACCAGAATCTAACATCAAACACAATTTAATTACGAGAATACACATAGCTACATTTCTCATACGATATGTCGAAATAGCAACAAATATTCAAAGAAATGACAAAATCAACTTGAGCTAAAAAATTACACGTCAAGAATAATGTTATTACAAGTAGCAAGAATTACAACTTAGAAGTTACTCTACTGTCTTAAGACTAACAGATACAACAATGCCAAGCCTACAAAAAGAATTTTTCAGGTTCGGTCATGGAGCTGGTTGCGTCGAAGTCTTGTCCTTGTTCCTTTGCCCGCCTGTCCGGTCATAAAAAGGATTCATTAGTGATGAGTAACCAAGTTAACAGAAAGACTAGAAAGGAAGACTTACCAGTACTAGCTTCTTGACCATCCTGGTCGTCATCTTCTACCGGCACGCCCGCCTCTTCAGCAGCAAGCAGCCGCATACCCTCCTTTACCGCCACTTTCTCCTCCTTGGTGAATTGGGCAGTGACCACATCCATACTGAAGGCCGTTCCACCCTCTTTATCTGCATCAGCCTTAGCCTCCTCCAAAGCCCGAAGATATGTCTTGGCCATGACTCTGGGATAATCATCCATCCAAGAGAGGTTACCCTGCTTCCAAGTCCGGAAATACATGTCCTGGAGCATGTCATCCATCATTCCTTCGTTCTCCTCAAACTCCCTCATCCGGGCATCGGAGGCCGACAACCTTTCCACGGCAGCATCTCTCTCCAGTCTGTATCTCGAGCAATCAGCTTGAAGGGACCTCCGCATCACCTCCATCTCTTCCCTCAACTTAGCTTGAGCAAGTTCTGCAGCCTCAAGCTTCTCGGACAAATCCTCCACCTGCTCGAGATCCGCTCTCCGAACCTCATCCACCGTGGTAATAGCCATGTCAATCCGCTCTTTGCAAGCAGCTTCCATTTTCCGCAATTCGGCTCGACTGGCCTCTTCCATGGTTCTCCTCAATCGCCCAGTAGCAGCCTCGTGCTGAGAGATCTGGATAGCCTGATCCGCAAGCTGCTTGGCCTGATCCGAGACCACCAATCGAAGTCGGATATTGGCGCTCCCTATCTCCTCTCCGGCCTTAACCAACCGAGCATGATGCCCCATCAGCTTCTTGGCCTCCTCTGCCACCCGATCAATATTAGCTTTGGCCTCGTCTCCCATAGTGACTATACGAGTGGTGAGTAGATCGAGGTCTAAGGACTTGGCTTCGTCAAGTACTCGTACCATGGGGTTACGGGGGAGAAGGTGTTCACCGGTAGCTTCGTCAAAAGTAATATCCTGAGAACCTGGATCCAGATCAGGATGACCCGCGAAGGGATTACGGGCCAAGTCGGGACGGTCGATATGAATAACAGAAGGGTTTCCGGACGGGTGTGGAGAGGGTACAAACTCGCTACCCTCCTCAGTAATGTCATGAATAGGCTGAGCCGGAGGCTGAGGACCGAGCGAAGTTTCGGATAAAGGGTGACTCCTCTTCCTCTGCTGAATACCCTCTTCGATGACCCCAAGAAGAGGACGGTACCCGACTACATCCCCGGAGCGTTGGGCTGAGGGCTTCGGCTTAGCAGAAATTTTGGAAAGTTTATATTGCTCGAGCCTGTGTCGAAGGTCTGAAGCTTTGGGCGTCTTGCCTGCTCCTGATATAAAGAACAAGTGTCATAATCTTACATTACTATATGATTCAAGAAACGCGGTAGGTTACAAGTTAGAAAAGGAAAAGAAACACAGCTGTGGTTGTACAAACCCTGGGGAGGAGTGGAATACTGCAATAAGTCCCGGATTTCATTCCAGGACGGGAGCGGGTCATAAAATATTCCTAAGTCCCTATCATTAGTGAAGCATGCAGGGGTCAAGAGTTCACCTTGAGTTGTCAGAGCCACCTTGGCCGGAATAGTCGGAGAAGACTCACTTGCACCAGTCCCGGTTTTGTCCGCCTCCCCGGTCTTCTCTACCAAAGCCGGATCATCACCCAACCCCTCAAAAGCTTGACGGAGAGCATCATCCGTCCACTCTTGCATCTCGCCTACTTGCCCAGAAGACAGAGCCCTGGAACCATCACCACCCTGTCCATCTCCACCCTGTCCATCGCCACCCTCGTCACCAAGACGCTCAACGTCACTTCCGCCCTCCGCCTCACCTCTTTCCTCCTCCGCATCTATCTCCCCCTGAGTAAGTGGACAATTGCTGGGAGAAGGACCGTCCGACCTCTTAAGCTTCTTACCTCCGACGGCTGGAGGTTTCGTAAATGGTTTTCTCTTTCCGCCCTCTGCCGCCTGAGCAGCCGCCCTCTCTTCCGCCGTTTCCCTCAACTTAAATACAGACTGCTGCGGAAGGATCAAGTTATATTCCAGAAGAATCGCATTTCTAATCAAGTAGGCAGATGATCTGTATTTCCCAAGAATGGCTTCTATCTCCGCCGCCATCTGAACCAGGCGGTCAGTCTCCACAACCGGAAAACCACCTGTCGCTAGCAAAAATGAGAAAGTATGAGAAGAAGCATCGCAATCGGAATAGGAATTATAAGTAAAAGCATCAACTTACATCCAGAGGTAAAGCGCCGGATGGAGACGGAATCGTCCCTAACAAAGAACCACTCTTTCTTGAACATGCTGAATTTAGAGTACAGGTCCAAGACCGGCTTGAAGGTCACAGCAGACTCCAAGCTAACATATGGGGACCCCTTCTTATAGCCCCTTAAATTATACAAGTACCGGATCTCCCGGTTGGAGGGGGCGCGACCATACTTCCTCTGAAAAATAACAAAGAGACTCACCAATATGGCATAAGAGTTGGGGTGAAGCTGGAACGGGGCCACCTTCAGGTACGTGATGAAGCTGACTACCCAAGCATTGAGTGGCGGGATAGCACCACACATGCAATGGTACCTACTATAAGCAAAGTATCCTTCGGGAGGACTGTATGGCATGACTCCTGGGCCCGGCAGCAGCATGAGGGCTCTATCGATCCCAAAGGAACGAGATATAACATCGAGTTGCTCCTCTTTGAGAGAGCTAGGAAAGCAGTCAGGAGGGGAGTCCAGCAACTCTTGGGGACCATATCCATCCACTAATGACCTTGGGGCAGGCCCATGACGCTCCGATCCTGATTGAGCTGGGGGCACGGCCGAGGACTCTCCTTCACCCCCGGATCTCCTCTTATCTGATCGAGTTTCAACTTTTCGAGACATTTATCTGCAAAAATGGGAAAAATATATCGTTAGAATATACAAGCAGTATAATTTGGAATTTCACTGGAAGATCGAAGTATAAAACACATGTTCACTCGGTACAAGTTCATTCGGGAAACAGATGCACAGTTCATTCGGTAATCTCGGGTTACCCGAGTTCATCCGGCTATTCACGAATGGGATTTTATTCGGCACTCGGTATCCATGAGTCGATTCGGTAAAAACTCATTCGGTGTTCTCATTACGAAGTCTCATTCGGCAGAAAAAATCTCACCTGGTTCGGCTAAGTTGCTTGGTCCGGCTAAATTGCTTGGATTTGGCAAACGCTCGAGATTGATTCGGATACACTTTGATTCGGCAAGAGACAACGGAATGGTTCGGTAGATGGAAAAACGAAGGCCCTAACCATCTACTTATAGACAAAAGCGGGCTACCGGACCAGATAAAAACGGGGAATTAGGATGGTCAAAAACAAAGCAGGATACGTGCATGCACCTACCCTACTTTGGGGGCAAGTGTTGGGTATATTTTGACCCTACCGGACCAAACATCCACCATGTTCAACTCCCCACCGAATCAGTCTATGCCGAATCAACCTACACGCCGGTCCAAACTACACGACCGGACCAACTCCTCGCCGAATCAAACTACACGACCGGAACAACTCCCCACCGAATCAGTCTATGCCGAATCAACCTACACGCCGGTCCGAACTACACGACCGGACCAACTCTTCACCGAATCAACCTACCACCGAATCAAGGGATGCCGAACCAAGGTGTTCCAGGCCAGATTGTCTCAGCCCAGGCCCGCCAGCTGCTATATACCTCCAAGACCCCTACCCCCAGCTTCACTCTATAAATAGAGGGGCAGGGATACAACAATGGGGACAAGTTTTTGAGAGCTCAAGCACGGAAGGAACTTTCAAACAACTTTCTTTTACTTGTACCAAAGCTTTGTACTTGTAATCACAACAAAAGAAGAGAAATAACATATAAAGTGGACGTAGGCACATTCTGGCTGAACCACTATAAATCTGCGTGTCTTTTTACAGTTTAGCCCCTGTTTTTCATATATTTGCATAAATCACCCAAATCACTAAGAACAACATAAGATCTACTAAATCATACAACTTAGAGGTGTTTGTCCATTTTTTGTGCAAACATATCTCACAGCGGAACTGACTAAAATATAATAGTAAGTAAATACTCACCAATATAATAACACTTTCTAAACAAGTGTCTTAAAGCTGGAAGGTCTCTGTCATCTAACTAAACTGTAGGATGTTATGACGAGGGGGTCAGAACTAAGTTCTGGTGAATGGACATATTATATACTTCTAAGCTTAATTCTACATATTCGTTTTATTTCGATTTACTGTTATATTAGGTTCACTGGGTTTATAATACTCTCGCCTCTGTGCGTGAATCATGCCAATCTACTCCCTAGTAGATTAAAACCTAATAACTAATATATATAGCAATATGCCCAACGACCGCATCGGCCCAAGGACTTCGTTGTCTTGCTTCTATGGCATTCTATGACTACATCTATAAAGGACTGCCTCATAAGGCCTACAATACAGATGTCCCATCGTCTAATATGAAAACGTAAAACTGCATCCGCAGTAGTATATACTAAACTCGGACATCCATAATGTACCACCTAGTGCATACCTTGATGACTGTACGTAATCATTTTGCCTACTCCCTGAATCTCGCTTAATAAGGTCTACCTTGTACGGAACTCAGTTGGGGATTTTCTATTTTTATAAAAGACCATCTTATTAGGCCTATAATACAAATATTCTACTTGGTCTATCCCTTTTCTTATCGTGCCTATGGCCCCACGTAGCCACCCCTCAACTAATCGAAAGGCCTCTAAAGAGCTAAGTGGTTGTGCCTTATTGCAAACAATCTAAACATCCAATTAGCTGCGCCCCTCATCCAATGTCTCGATAGTGAAAGTATCATTGGACTATTGGTATAACTCTAATCTTTCCCAAACTCGCTTCTTGGTTTTGATGCTGGACCGATACCCGCATGCGACTATCCTATTGGGTCCTGCGCACTAAAACTTACTTGCAAGTGTTGGGACATACAAATATCCTACTCCAAACATCAACCCCTTTTGACTGCCTAGAATGGTCGTGCGATGCAAAAAGCAGTCAAGGCATACTCTTTTGATGAAACACCTACAGACCTGCCTCTGGAGGATCGCTTCGCTATGCCTGCCCCAGAGGGCCATCCTACAATGCCCTCACGTCCCGTTGAAGTCTCGTACTTCCTTCTAGCCCAAAATAACTAAGTTGGACGTGCTTCTACTATGCTGAATCTGTGATGAACTGCTTCGTTAGGCTCTTCATCCTTTAGGGTGCTCCAAACGCATCTCACTCTTTTATTGGACCCTAAGTCTAATCTATTATTTTTTGTTTAGTTTACTTTTCTTATTCTGTTGGCTACTTATTTACATTAATTAGCATAATCTTGTCCCAGCCTCACCTAACTATTGTGAGAACATCAGTTCCTAACTGAAAGGGAATGCAGTTGGTATGGGCCACTTCTATTATCTTGCTTATTAACGTAATACAGGATCTAAGTTTATTAAAATAAGCTGCTTCTGTTATTCCTGATGTATTTGCTTATTAACTTAATTTAAGTCTTAAAATAAGCCTTTTCTGTTCTTTCTACTTAATTATAATCTATGTTATAATTTTACTTGCAATTGTCACTTTTATTCCCTTTTATAATCTATATATTATAAATATAATTACAATTGTCTCTTGTCCACCTTGTTTTCTTTTATTATGATATTGAATTCTCTTTAATTCTCTTATGTTGTATGACAATCTTAGCTTGGGACTACAACCAACTGTCACAAATTTATTTATCATAATAACTGCTTTACTTTTATTCTGTTATCTGCACCCATAAATGCAGATCTAATTACATTTCTGTCTATAACTTCTAGTCTTGTCTAATAATTAACTTGATTCCTTCTTTAATTCCTTTAATTCTTTGCTTCATTTTCTTATATTTTAGGAAGTAGTTCTATTATATTTGATTGGTTAAAGAAACTGTACTAAAAATCTATTTCCATATTTTAATACTAAATAATGCTATAAACAATAGTCCGTAACTGTGAGATATTTCTTTTATTATTTCTTTACTTTTTTTGGATAGTGCAAAATATAGTTGTCTCTCTATTTCACACTAATTCCTTTTTTCTTTCTTTTATTCTTGCAATTACGTTTATCGTTATCTCTTAAATATTAAACTATAAAAATGTATTCTCTTTTCTGAACCAACCACTTAACCTATCACTTACTTGCCAATGAAGTTATTAAATTCTCATTTTTAATTTATTTTTCCCCATTTTAGCATAATTTACTTCAAATATCTATCTTTCTCCTTTTATTTCAGCTTTTCTTATTTTACATCTAATTTTTGTAAATATAGTATTCTTCTATTTTAGTCCGTATTTGCGAATTCTTCTCTTTAACTAATTTATTCGCGTGAAAAGGTACAAAAAGAAGCTATCATTTACAGGCTAAATTTCAACTATTAAAATAGATGTAAATATCTATAAATTTCTTACTTTTAGGCTTATGCCTTTCTTTAACTGTCAAGCCTAATATTAATTAAATATAAGCTCTCTTATACAATTTACAGTCTCAGCATAACTAATTAACAGAATTAGTTACTAAATTAAATATAGAATAAAATTATTTAACAGGAATCTAACGATAATATATCATAAACGTAAAAGATATATAATTAAATCAACTCACCTATCATCCTTAGCTTTAAATCTCTATCTTCTAAATTACTACGCCGCTCTACAACTTCTCTCCTTTAATTTTTTGCAATTTCTCTATTTTGTTTACATATATTTTATTTGGATTTATTTGGTGAAGATTAGTGAGAAATAGCAGAAAAATGAAGAAATAAGCCATTGTTTACTGTAAGAGAGGGATGAAGAAAATGACGGCTGATGGAACGAATTACATTACGTTATCTCTTATACAGATGCAACCCGCCAGTTATCTAATTAATCCTCTTCTTAATTGATCCTTCAATTAATTTTTATGTGACGCAATATATTGCCTATACGTACACATTTAGGTCAACTATTATTTCTTTTCCTTATTAATTGACATTTTCTACTGATTACGCTACAATCCAAATTAATAGCCTCATTAATAGATTAACATGTCACCTCTATTAGTTAATTTCCTTAATTAATATTTTACACATTGTAACGTTTCATTAATAAGCATGTCAATTCATTCCACCATTCAATTAACATATATGTTTAATATGCATTTTTTACCTAGATTTGAATTTGAATATTTATCTGTTACATTTATACGTAAACCTCTTTAAATTGAGGGATCACACGTTATATATAAATCTCCAATATTAATTCACATATTAATTAATTGCACTTTTTAGCTGATTCTGTTTACAATGTTAATTATTCCCCTTTTTTTCCTCGTACCTATAATTCTCTTATTAATTTACATTCATTACAAACATAATAAATTTGTTACTACTTTTATAAATATCCTATGAATTAATTGCAAATGTTTATAATTGATAAAATTTCCATGTGACCAATTAATGTAAATTAATTTCCTCCAATAGATGATTTGATTACATTGCGAGCTAATCTTAATTAATTGCCTTTAATAACTGATATCAATTAATTTCCATTATGATAGCAATGTTAATTAATTACCTTTATGACGCATGTCTATTTTAAAATTCATATGCATGTTATTTCTGGAATTTCATACGCACGTATATTTATTTGTAACAAATATATTTATGTACATTTACATGTATAATTATTTCTCGATACAAAACTTCGAACGTCATTAACTTTTTCATACGAACTCAATTCGAGACATATTATATATGTAAATTGATCAGAAAATCGCCACGAACACATTGAAATAAGTTTCAAGGCCAAATTCTAATAATTCCAAAAATGCTTATATTCACTATTCATAATTATTTGATTATTTAATTATATAAAAATACGAGGAGTTACATTCTCCCACCCTTTAGGAAATTTCGTCCCCGAAATTTGGCAAGGGTAAAACTATGTAATTCCTCGCATTAATTGCATCCATTTTTTGTACATCCAATTTTTCAACCATCTGTGTCGTTGTGCAAAGTGCAATACATTATAAAATATATGCATGTACAAGAATTTTTAAGCGGTACTTCCTATATTAATGCTTTTTCTTTTAGGAATTCCTTTTAAAACATGATGCAAATATCCTAAATATACTTGAAATTTCTATATGAATGCAATCTTTTGAAAACTGAAAACATTTTTCATCCAATTTTTCCCATACTTCTACTTAATATGAGCATAATTCAACAAATTTTACGTCCAAACCTACCACACAACTTTTAATTTTTAGAAAATTCTAGTTTCCCAAATTCGATTTCTTATGATATAAAGAAGGTGAGAAACAGAAAAACTTCACATTTCTCCGTTTTACTTTTGCATACCCCCCTCTCCATACTTGGAATTTATGTCGCTATCCTATAAAATCTCTATTTTCTTTCCCAAGCACGGTTTACATAAGAAAGATTATTCTTTTCAAACTTTTCCCAAGCTTATTTATGGGAAAGATGTATTTTTCTTTTGCAATTCTCATTTATTTCTATTGATGTCTCTGTTGCTTTCTTTAGATCTTACTGTTTTTCTTTTAGTTACCTTACATCTGCTTTTACTCTTCTTTTAATATAGCAACTAAACACAGCTATCATCTTGGGCTAGGAGGTATAGGACCATGTCCACTTTGACATAGAAAGGTCCTACACTAGTAATCCAAGTAACTCATATTCTCCCCCTGCCGCCTATTACTTGTTACCAACTTACGTTGTGTTTCTCATGAAGAATAATATCTATTCATATCTTCTATTCCATGCCCAAAAAGGAATAACTAAGTCTCATTTACTACGATGGATAAGGATTTCAATCTATGTAGTCTCTATCTAAATATGCAACTAAGCTTGGGGAAATTTTCTCTTTAGCTTTCATTTTTCCCCAACCAAGGTCTACCTATCGCAACCACGTGTGTCTTATCATCTTACTAATATCACTTCACTATTATCCTATAGTCTACACACATGAAGCAACATTTCTAGGTTTTCGCTAGTGTCCTATACACCATACGAGATATTTTATTATTACTACTAGGAGTAATTACTGCTTTAGCCTTAAACTTCTCCCGTTAAACCTAGGAAATGATTCCTATCTACTCCAAATTTAGAAGTAACATTTTACTTCAAAATTTAAAGCTTCTACAATTTGAAACATCAAATCCTAAAATTCTTACCTTTGAAAGTGTTATTATAAAGTTTTCTGTGAAATTCAAAGATACTTGATTACTAAAAATTTATCTTTCCAAAAACTTATTTACTTTTCCACCAAACCATTTTCTTTAAAACATGTCTTGCTTGTTCTTAAAACATTTTTCATTTTTTCTTTCTTGACTTTAAAATAATGTCCTCACATGTTTCAAAAATATCTTCTTTTCATAGATTTTCAAATTTACTAAAACTAGAGTAGATAAGAACGATTATTTTATCAAAAATCTCTTAACTTTCCCACTCTTCCAATTACTTAACTTTGGAGGAGTTTCTAACTTGTTATACTTAATGGTTTTATACCTTAATGTATTGGAATTACTTTCTCTTATGAGAAACCATTAAAGCTAAAACCTTCTGTGAATCCTTTATAGGAGGATTTCATGTTTATGTGAAATTATAAGGAATTTATTTTATATTTTATCGAAATAGGCTATACAAAATATGGTGCTTCCCATACCTTGTACATCTCTTTCACGTATTCCTTATAACTTGCACAAAAGATCTTTATTTGTGATTCATAGAAAATTATATCATTATTCATTTCATTCCAATAGACTAAAGTAGGTTTACTCTATATTCACTACTAAATTTATTAATTTAACGTACATTATTTTTCAAAAGAACTCATTTTGAAAACTGCTTTATAACGAGAAAATATTTTCATATACTTATTTAAATAATAAGTGTACATACAACCCACTTTATAAATTATCTCCAAAACTCATTTGGGTCAAAACAGATGTTGCATAAAACACCGTTACTACAACCCAAAATACTAATATATGTTTACAATTAAAATAAATATTAATAAATCTCAAATGCTTTGTAAAAACATTTCCTTTGGGAGTCACCTACTATAACAATAGTGTCATAGTCTATGCTTCCCTTATTTTTCACAAAAACATCTGTTACAACAATAAATGTTGCAACCTACATTTTCGATACTTCTCACACCTTAGGTTTTTATATTTTAAAATCTTTGTTTACCAAGAAAGAAACTAGCGAGCTATACATGCTCTATAATTATTCAAAAAGAATTTTACTTTTAACAAAATTTACATCATATAAAAGACAATTTAAATCTCATACCACTTATTTTTTTCAAAAACCTAATATTTACTTCCTCAAATATATTAACAATTATATTTTTTTTCAACTTTTCAATCCCAAAAGTTTCATTTTATTGGGCTAGATATAAAGTGAATTTTCTTCTTACTAAAACCTCTTATTCCTTCCAAAATAAAAACACTCCCCCTACTATCCTTAGGGAACTTCCCCACTTCCTATAACATATGGATACAAATTTTCTCTCAAAACATGGCTTATCTGTACATTATAAATTGGTAATAACATAGGGTTCAACATACTTGGGTCAACCCAAACCCAACTAGCAAATTATGCACAAATACTTCTAAAAACATTCCATATGTTAAAATCTATAATTTGGGACTATTTGGATTTTAGTACATAATATATTTGTATTTTATTCAAAAATACGAATACGTTCACTCATTATCTACCTAGGAATCCTAAACCTAGGCTCTGATAACAAATGTAACAACCCGAATTCCAATGGGTCCGGATTTTTTGAAAAAATGCTAAACACCAAGCCCACTGAAGCCCGAATTGGGTTTCTGTTATCCTGCAAATAGGCAAAGACAAATATATCGGAACTCAGATAAATATCTCACAACGGAACTGACAAAAATATAATAGTAAGTAAATATTCACCAAATAATAACACTATCTAAACAAGTGTCTTAAAATTGGAAGGTCTCTGTCATCTATTGAATACGTCGATAAATGCTCTAATTTTTTTCCCTCTATCTCAAATAGATCGACATATCAAATAAACGCTTAATACAGATCTATAGGTGGCTACGAGTCTATCAGAACAAAACACAACAACTGAATGCATATCACATCACAGAATAGCAAACAGCAGACACACACACACACACACACATATATATATATATATACAAATACATCCCTAGTGTAATACAAAATGATACACATAAGTTGTATGACGACCACACAATATACAACGAGTCAAAAATATACTATAAGAGTCTATATAAAAAAACTATATCAAAAGGGGATAGCAAAGTATCCAAGCGAAAGTAGAATAGGCTGAGTCCATAAGGGTACCTAACCTGATACACCTCGGTCTAACCCGGGTATAAAATACACAAGTCAATCTAGCTAAACAAATCAGTTAAATAGGCTAAACGATAATAAGAGCATATAGATAAGAGTGATAATACTTATAAAATGAGAACAAGGATTCAAAGTTTATATGGTTACTTCAAGTGGCATATTTAAATAAGAATGGTTACTACTAGTGATATAGTGGTAACATTAAACATGTACACAATCTCATAAGAGATAACTCCATAACAAATTAAAAGCACGCCTCATATCATCGGCTTATCACAAATCAATCAATATGGTTTAGGGGAAATCATAACTCCAAAGAAGAGAAGCCCTAAACCCGCCATATCGGCAATCTCAAAAGCATTCTCAAAAGAGAAAACATCATCTTAAAATACGCCATATAGGAAAATATATGTATATCTCCAAACAGAAGAATATAAATCCCAAATAACGCCATATCGGCAAAATCTCTGTAAACGCCAGTGTAGGCAACCCAAATCTCAAAGATAGAACTCAAAAGAGTTCAAACTCACAAAAAGTTAATCGCTATATATAATGTGATATCCCGGAAATTTTGGGCAATAATCAATTTAATAATCTGTTTAAAAATTAAATTGATTTAATAATCTTTATTTATAAAGATTTAAATTGGTTTGATAAACTTCTTTTATAAATATTTCATTGTTAAATATTTATCTTTTAAAAGCTAATTAAATTATTTTCTATTTATAAAGTATATATATATATAACTTGATTTTTAAATTAGATTTTCAATTTTTAATTTGAATATGAGTTTGGATTTGTAATGTAAATTCAAAAGATAAGATTTAATAAAGGTTTTAATTTGTTTTCTTTTAAAAAGAAATTAAACTAAAATGGTTTAAAATAAGCTTTCTTTTTAAATATCTTTTGAACTAAAAATAGTTTGTAAAACATAAGTAACATATAAATGGATATAATACAAATAAATAAAACATAAATTACTAAATTCACATTTACATAAATAATAAAACATAATTATTTTTAGATAAAGGATTTTAACATAATTTTACTTTAACATGTGTAAGCTAAAGAGATTTATACATTGACATTTGTCTAATTAAGATAACAAGTGGCAACTCTTTATTTTAAAAGAAAATTTAGTATATATCAATGTTTTCAAAAATAAAAGCTGTTCATTTTTTTTTAGTTAAAATTTTCTCTGTACTTTCTTTCCTTCTTCTTCTTAAAACATATAGAAACTAAATACAAACATCAGTTCGAAATTTAATCACCTGAATTAATAACTCCTCAACCAGAAATCAAATTCTTCAACCAGAAATTCAAAAGCCTGTACATTTTCAATCTGAGATTTTCAAAAAGCCTATTTTTCAACCTGGAATCAAAAGCAAGGCTTCAAGTCATCTCTGCATGTTTCAATAATAAGCAACTCAAGCATTCCAGTTACAAAACAAAGAAGCAAAGACATTTATGTTTACAAAAGCATCTTTCCAGCAACTCAAGTTTTTAAAATTCAAAAGCTTTTCAAATCTGGAAGCCTGTTCATCATTTTCTGGTGAGTAACTTACGTTTTCCAAAACTTAAGGACATGATATATGTTTGCATGTGATGATATTGGCTGGAATTGAAGTTTCTAATTTGAATTTATATGAATTGGTAGGAATATGTGTGTGAGCCTGTCTGTTTACATATAAAAACCTATCCCCTGTTATTTATCAAGTGAGTAAGCCCCATTTTTAAAAATAGTTTTAAATCGGTATTATGTTGTTATGGAATGCATGTGATGAATGATTTTAGTAGATTGAGTTTTTAGTATGGATATGAATGCATGTTTATATTGTGAGCATGTCTGTGTGTTTATATATATACTGATCTCTGTTAAATCTCTCTGGCTCAAGAACAACTTTTAAAAATCCCTATCTTCCCAAAGAATCACTGATAGGTTATGATCATTAAAAAGAAAACAATTATAACAATGTAAATTCGTTTTTAAAAATAGTTTAAGGTAGAACTATTTAGTTAATATTTCAAAAATAGGATTTTACAGTAAACATCAATTATATGTCGAAACCCAATATTCATAATTTTGTGATTTGATTTCAGAAACAAGTTAGTAATAAGAAATGATGAATTTTGATATTAAAATCCAGATTTTTAATGTTGTATATGTTGAGATTTGCTGAGTTGACGAATTTCGACATTATTGTCAATTACTGGTGATCGGCGACTCTGGAGTGTTTGATATTTGGGCTGGAGAAGGTTGGAGGCGTGGGGGACTCTGGAAAAATACTGGAGAAATTTTCAAATGGCGGGATCGAGCGAATTTGGGTCGAGTAGGGTTTTGTATTAAGTTTGGGTTATATGCAGTGACGAGTCTAATTCGTCGTTGATGGGAAGTCGAGTTCAATCGCGAGGTGGTGAAGTGGATCGTCAGAGTGTGGCGTAGCTTCGGGTAGATCGGCAGGTGATCTAGTGATCGGAGATGGTGGGCTGGTGATGATTTTGGCAGATTGGGTTTTCTCCAGTCTTGATCGAGATGCTCGATCTCGTTTCATGGTCATTTTCATCGATATGGGTTAACGAGAGGGACGGCGGGGCTATCAATGACTGGTCGATGATCAGAGTGGAGGTCGGAGTGACGTTGAGTGGTCGTGCACGTGCACGTGTGCACATTGGTTACGTTCGCGTGTATCTGGTTCATAGCGATTGGGGAAGATGAAGGCGACTCGAAGTTGGTCTCGTGTAGTTTGCAGTTCGTCTCGAAGCAAGTGGGTAGGCGAGTGTGCTCGAGGTTTTAGTGTAGTTTACTCGGGAAAGAAATAAAGTGGCTCGGGTTGTTTATTTTATTGTAACCTGGTTTTGAGATTTTAGGAAAATCATGTACAGGTTTTAAAAAGTTAGTAATTTAAATTAATTCATGTTTTCAAAAATGTATTATCTAAGTTTTAGCAAAGGTAAATGTTAAACAAAGTTTCAATTTATATTGAAAATAAATAAGTTTAAATTAGATAATTAAAGTGTTTAAACTTTTAAAAATGAATTCTTAATGCTTTATTTCAAATAAGGTTATTGTTAAAATTTTGAAATCCAAATAGAATAATTTGTTGTTAAGTTATTAAAATTTGATTTGAATTCCAATAATTTATTTATAAAGACAAATATGGTTAACTTATCTTTGTTATGAACTTATGGATACTTAATTAAATATGATTTGTTAATAAGTAAAGACTAATTAAGATTAATGTTTTTCTTAATTAATTAAGGATTTTGAAATATAAGAAGTTAATTAATTAATTATTTAATTTATTTTAAATAATTAGTTAATTGTTTATTTAATCACTTAATTATGAATTAATTAAGTGTAATTACTTAATGAAGTAATTAATGGTTAAATTATTGAATGTAATTATGGAAAGAGTAATTACTTATGGAAGTAATTAAAGTTGAAGTATTAATGGATAATCACTAGATGTTATTAATTAAGAATTAATTAATATAATTGTTTTGAAGTTAATTAATTATGGAGTAATTAATTAATTTAAGAATTAAGAATTATTTAATAATGGAATTAATTACTTGTTAAGTAATTAATTAAGTGAGTGATCATCTAATGAAGTAATTAAAGACAATTACTTATGTAAGTAACTAAGGGTTAATTACTTAATTAATTTTAGTTAATCGATTAATGTGATTAAGGAATGTGTTTAATTTAAGATTAATTACCAAATGTAATTAATTAAAAATGTAATTAATTAATAAAGTAATTGATTAAGGATTATTTATTAATGTAATTGAATAATAATTACTTAATGAAGTAATTAAAGGTTAATTAATTAGATTTATAAATCAAGGTTAATATAATTAATTAAGAAGTAATTAATTAAGATAAGTAATTACAAATTGTTAATTACTGTTTATGATTAATTAAGACTAATTAATGAAGTGGTTGATTAAAATTAATTAATTAATTAAAAGGTTAATTAATTAATAAGGATTATTGTAATTAATGATAGTAATTAAAGGTTAATTATTGTATATGGTTAAGGATAATTACTTGATGTAATTAAAGATAATTAATCAAAGGAGATTAATTAAGGAAGATCATTTAGATGTTTAATTAATTAATTTGTAATTAACTAATGATAGTGAGCAAGATTAAGATAATCCAAGTAATTAAAGGATAGTAATTAATTTAATTAAAGGTTAATTAAATTGATTAGAGTAAATCAATTCTGTTTAGATAATTGATTAATACTGGATGTTTGATATTGGGTGATTGGTTGATATTGGATGATTTGTATGTCTCTGATATATATATGATATATGCTGCTTTGTGAGATGAATGTTGATATCTCTGATAAGAGATGTGCTGATCTATGATATAGATGTTTGGTTGGATTGAAATGATAATATGAATTATCTGTTTGGATGATAATATGGATTATCTATTGTAAATTATCTATCTGTGTGTAGTATAGATAAGAATTGAATTGTTTTAACCTTAAAACAACTTGGCCTTAAAAGATACGTTTTGGATTTCGATGAGACCGGGATCGGGTTTCCGTATACCGGTATTCCAGGTCTGGAGACCCGAATACCACATCGATCCAAATTAACGATAGGTCGTGAATCTCAAGTGAAGATGAAGATTTAGAGTGCAAGGGTTATTGTCGTTAACTCTGAGGGTGATTCCAAAACGAGTGTAACGAGATAATGCCTTCGGTTTCGTTCGAACCCGGAACGAACTTGTATGGATTGAATGCTTTCAGCACATCGTCAGGCGGACGATGAGCATTCTAAGTGATATGTTCTGATTAAAGGTAATCGTAACCTCAAGCCTCATCAACCGGGAATGGCTAAAACAGTGGAGGTGCAGCAAGGCTTCGTGGGTAGCACCCACTGAGAGCAAGATAGATCCCTGTCTAGAGGTCCCTTTTCTTTTATTCGGCTTAGTGTGTGGTTGGTCGCGCCAACTACGGGATTATCTTGTTCGGAATTATCCAGTAAGGGATGGTTCCGGCTTTGTGTTGCAGGGGAGCGGGCGTACTCCTCGGTACGGTGATCTAGGCCACGTACTGTGACGGGCGGTACCCCAGTAGCCCTGCCATTGTATGGAATCCAAACTCCAATAAGTGCCGTACGTATTAGTTGTGCCCAACTATGTTGGAATGTGAGATGTAAGCATTTCAGCTATTTCTATATTTTACTTGAAAACCCTAGACCCTATTATAATAAAATCAGATTTCCTATCAAATGTTTTGGTTAGCGTAAGGTAAAAACTTACCCATGTTTATTTGTGGGGAGTCTTACGTGATACCTTTTCTTTCTAAAGGTTTTGAAGTTAAGCAAGTTTAACCTGTTACTCACACCAGACCCATGTCTGACCCAAGTGTTTATTTCTGTTTTATAAACTCTTGGGTACTCAAATTTTTACGAGTAGCCAAGGGATTCAGGTTTAGCTTTGACGAATATTCTGGAGGAGCAATGGAGCAGGAGGCTTCGGCGTTCGTAGATATAGTATTCCGCTGTGTTGATATCTGTGATTGTGTCTTGTCTTGTATTTGAGTTGTAATGTCTAGACAGATGTTTATAACTGTCTAGTAAGTGATGTATATGCTGTGTAACTCTGTAAATTGTTGTATACTATGTAATAGTTTATGTTATTAATATAATTTATTCGTTCCGCTGTGAGATCGTTGTTGTTGTTTCTTTCTTTCTTCTCTTCTTTTCTCTTTTTATCCCTTTCTTTCTTATTAACGATGCGACTTTCTGTGGAGAGAAAGTCGTGGTCGTTACAGTTGGTATCAGAGCATAGGTTGAGCGAATGCCTAAGCTTTTGGTTAAGTGAATATCAGAACACTAGGTTGAGTGAATACCTAGGTTCAGAAGGGTTGTTCATTAGAGATAGGATCTGTAGCAACCTGTTTGAGTATATATATATATACGAGAGCGCGTATTTGTTAGTTATATAAAATGATTTTATATTGTGTTAATTGATCGGTTGGGTGGTATATGGATTCTGGTCAATACGAGTAGCTAACGTTATTGATAGGGATCTCTAAACACTTGGACCAGGCCAATAGACACAATATTGTTTTAAAAAGGTAGATGAAATAATTTTACCCAGATATATTTTCTATATATAAAAAGTATCATTTTAAATGTATATGGTATTTGTAATGATTGGTTGAGATGATAATAATTTATCATCTAGGATTAGGAGTCTGAGTGTTGAGGTTGGAAGTGTATTTGTCGAGACTGTAAACCTAATACCGTCTCGAGTGAACTTTACAGTTGTGTAAGGATTTCACAATCTCTGAAGGAAACCTGTTATGGTTCGGAGTTTATCTTTGAAGTTGGATGAGTAGAGTTGGATATGTCAGTGAGGCAGAAGCGAGTGATAGTATCTTGGTATCTTCTGGAAGAAGTAGCTGTGTGATGAGATGCAGTGACTATGGATGTTCCCGAAGATGTTTTCTTTGGAACAAGTTTAAGGAAGTGTGTATATTTCGATATTGTGGCTGAGTTCAACATGGTGTTTGTGTTGGTTTGGGTCCGAGTTTCTTGAAGAAGCTTTGGATAAGGAAGTCTTTGGCATCTGTGGCAGCGGTACAGCTCGGAGTATTCTGTGTGTTGGCAGGAAGTTTTCCTGGATGAGCAGTTTTCTGAAGGTGAAGTT
This sequence comes from Allium fistulosum, assembly GCA_030737815.1. Classification (NCBI taxonomy): domain Eukaryota; kingdom Viridiplantae; phylum Streptophyta; class Magnoliopsida; order Asparagales; family Amaryllidaceae; genus Allium; species Allium fistulosum. The sequence goes on from CM060907.1 coordinate 352,540,681, forward strand.
CAGAAGCAGTAGAGTGGATCCATTTCTTCGATAGATTGGATAGTTAAGTATGAGCTGTTCTGATTGGGTAAAGAGAGAACAGTTTTATTTGGAATTTGGCTGAGTTGATCGCAGAAGTGACTTGCGATAGTTTGAGTATTCTTTTGAGTTATCCGATATTTTCTGGGATATGTTGTCCAGTTTGTGCTCGTGTTCTTCATCAGCATTTTCTTCTGCTCCAGATCAGAGTTGTGCAGAGGAAGCAGTTTTGGCGAGTGCTCCTGTTTATCCTTTCTGGATTAAAGGAGTAAGTTTAATCTTCTGTTGTTTGAGGAGTAGAATCAGTGTTCTTGATTGTTGGTTAATCTTGAGGAGATCATTCTGTTGGGTTGTTTTTGATCCAGTTTGTTTCTAGAGGCATCAGCGAAGGTTGAACTGATCAGAAGATTGTAGGCAGCCAGGATCGTCAGAAGAATTTGTGGATAAGAGACGGAGGAATTTGGATTTCGAAGACGGAGATTTGATTTTGAATAAGTTTTCTCCGATCAAAGGAGCTATAAGATTGGGTAAGTCTGGGAAGTCAGCTCCGAGATATTTTGGATCTCTTCTGTGTCCTGATTTGGATAAGAGCTTGGTCTACAGGATTGAATTGTCAGTTTGGATAACTGGATTCATTGTGATTCCGTATCTCTGAGAAAGTACGAGTTTAATCTATCTCTGGTTTTGGAACCAGCAGTTCAGGGAGATGTGGTTGTGAGTCAGACTCGTCTGTAGTTTGATATTCTATTTAGTTTTATAGATCTAGATGAGTAGGAGCTCTGTAGCTTCGTAGTTTAGATTGTTTATAGAGCAAGTATTCCGGTATATATATATATATATTTGGGGAAACTCGAGGAAATTCTATCCAGAATTTTGTCTGGATAGTTAGAATGGTTTGTTTGGATGATTGGTTGCTATGGTTGAAAACATATGATTGTGTTTTTAAAATTAAAATCTTAAGTAAATTATTAAATTACCTTTGTTTTTAATTTCGGGGACGAAATTATTTTAAGGGGGAAGGAATGTGATATCCCAGAAATTTTGGGCAATAATCAATTTAATAATCTGTTTAAAAATTAAATTGATTTAATAATCTTTATTTATAAAGATTTAAATTGGTTTGATAAACTTCTTTTATAAATATTTCATTGTTAAATATTTATCTTTTAAAAGCTAATTAAATTATTTTCTATTTATAAAGTATATATATATAACTTGATTTTTAAATTAGATTTTCAATTTTTAATTTGAATATGAGTTTGGATTTGTAATGTAAATTCAAAAGATAAGATTTAATAAAGGTTTTAATTTGTTTTCTTTTAAAAAGAAATTAAACTAAAATGGTTTAAAATAAGCTTTCTTTTTAAATATCTTTTGAACTAAAAATAGTTTGTAAAACATAAGTAACATATAAATGGATATAATACAAATAAATAAAACATAAATTACTAAATTCACATTTACATAAATAATAAAACATAATTATTTTTAGATAAAGGATTTTAACATAATTTTACTTTAACATGTGTAAGCTAAAGAGATTTATACATTGACATTTGTCTAATTAAGATAACAAGTGGCAACTCTTTATTTTAAAAGAAAATTTAGTATATATCAATGTTTTCAAAAATAAAAGCTGTTCATTTTTTTTTAGTTAAAATTTTCTCTGTACTTTCTTTCCTTCTTCTTCTTAAAACATATAGAAACTAAATACAAACATCAGTTCGAAATTCAATCACCTGAATTAATAACTCCTCAACCAGAAATCAAATTCTTCAACCAGAAATTCAAAAGCCTGTACATTTTCAATCTGAGATTTTCAAAAAGCCTATTTTTCAACCTGGAATCAAAAGCAAGGCTTCAAGTCATCTCTGCATGTTTCAATAATAAGCAACTCAAGCATTCCAGTTACAAAACAAAGAAGCAAAGACATTTATGTTTACAAAAGCATCTTTCCAGCAACTCAAGTTTTTAAAATTCAAAAGCTTTTCAAATCTGGAAGCCTGTTCATCATTTTCTGGTGAGTAACTTACGTTTTCCAAAACTTAAGGACATGATATATGTTTGCATGTGATGATATTGGCTGGAATTGAAGTTTCTAATTTGAATTTATATGAATTGGTAGGAATATGTGTGTGAGCCTGTCTGTTTACATATAAAAACCTATCCCCTGTTATTTATCAAGTGAGTAAGCCCCATTTTTAAAAATAGTTTTAAATCGGTATTATGTTGTTATGGAATGCATGTGATGAATGATTTTAGTAGATTGAGTTTTTAGTATGGATATGAATGCATGTTTATATTGTGAGCATGTCTGTGTGTTTATATATATACTGATCTCTGTTAAATCTCTCTGGCTCAAGAACAACTTTTAAAAATCCCTATCTTCCCAAAGAATCACTGATAGGTTATGATCATTAAAAAGAAAACAATTATAACAATGTAAATTCGTTTTTAAAAATAGTTTAAGGTAGAACTATTTAGTTAATATTTCAAAAATAGGATTTTACAGTAAACATCAATTATATGTCGAAACCCAATATTCATAATTTTGTGATTTGATTTCAGAAACAAGTTAGTAATAAGAAATGATGAATTTTGATATTAAAATCCAGATTTTTAATGTTGTATATGTTGAGATTTGCTGAGTTGACGAATTTCGACATTATTGTCAATTACTGATGATCGGCGACTCTGGAGTGTTTGATATTTGGGCTGGAGAAGGTTGGAGGCGTGGGGGACTTTGGAAAAATACTGGAGAAATTTTCAAATGGCGGGATCGAGCGAATTTGGGTCGAGTAGGGTTTTGTATTAAGTTTGGGTTATCTGCAGTGACGAGTCTAATTCGTCGTTGATGGGAAGTCGAGTTCAATCGCGAGGTGGTGAAGTGGATCGTCAGAGTGTGGCGTAGCTTCGGGTAGATCGGCAGGTGATCTAGTGATCGGAGATGGTGGGCTGGTGATGATTTTGGCAGATTGGGTTTTCTCCAGTCTTGATCGAGATGCTCGATCTCGTTTCATGGTCGTTTTCATCGATATGGGTTAACGAGAGGGACGGCGGGGCTATCAATGACTGGTCGATGATCAGAGTGGAGGTCGGAGCGACGTTGAGTGGTCGTGCACGTGCACGTGTGCACATTGGTTACGTTCGCGTGTATCTGGTTCGTAGCGATTGGGGAAGATGAAGGCGACTCGAAGTTGGTCTCGTGTAGTTTGCAGTTTGTCTCGAAGCAAGTGGGTAGGCGAGTGTGCTCGAGGTTTTAGTGTAGTTTACTCGGGAAAGAAATAAAGTGGCTCGGGTTGTTTATTTTATTGTAACCTGGTTTTGAGATTTTAGGAAAATCATGTACAGGTTTTAAAAAGTTAGTAATTTAAATTAATTCATGTTTTCAAAAATGTATTATCTAAGTTTTAGCAAAGGTAAATGTTAAACAAAGTTTCAATTTATATTGAAAATAAATAAGTTTAAATTAGATAATTAAAGTGTTTAAACTTTTAAAAATGAATTCTTAATGCTTTATTTCAAATAAGGTTATTGTTAAAATTTTGAAATCCAAATAGAATAATTTGTTGTTAAGTTATTAAAATTTGATTTGAATTCCAATAATTTATTTATAAAGACAAATATGGTTAACTTATCTTTGTTATGAACTTATGGATACTTAATTAAATATGATTTGTTAATAAGTAAAGACTAATTAAGATTAATGTTTTTCTTAATTAATTAAGGATTTTGAAATATAAGAAGTTAATTAATTAATTATTTAATTTATTTTAAATAATTAGTTAATTGTTTATTTAATCACTTAATTATGAATTAATTAAGTGTAATTACTTAATGAAGTAATTAATGGTTAAATTATTGAATGTAATTATGGAAAGAGTAATTACTTATGGAAGTAATTAAAGTTGAAGTATTAATGGATAATCACTAGATGTTATTAATTAAGAATTAATTAATATAATTGTTTTGAAGTTAATTAATTATGGAGTAATTAATTAATTTAAGAATTAAGAATTATTTAATAATGGAATTAACTAATTGTTAAGTAATTAATTAAGTGAGTGATCATCTAATGAAGTAATTAAAGACAATTACTTATGTAAGTAACTAAGGGTTAATTACTTAATTAATTTTAGTTAATCGATTAATGTGATTAAGGAATGTGTTTAATTTAAGATTAATTACCAAATGTAATTAATTAAAAATGTAATTAATTAATAAAGTAATTGATTAAGGATTATTTATTAATGTAATTGAATAATAATTACTTAATGAAGTAATTAAAGGTTAATTAATTAGATTTATAAATCAAGGTTAATATAATTAATTAAGAAGTAATTAATTAAGATAAGTAATTACAAATTGTTAATTACTGTTTATGATTAATTAAGACTAATTAATGAAGTGGTTGATTAAAATTAATTAATTAATTAAAAGGTTAATTAATTAATAAGGATTATTGTAATTAATGATAGTAATTAAAGGTTAATTATTGTATATGGTTAAGGATAATTACTTGATGTAATTAAAGATAATTAATCAAAGGAGATTAATTAAGGAAGATCATTTAGATGTTTAATTAATTAATTTGTAATTAACTAATGATAGTGAGCAAGATTAAGATAATCCAAGTAATTAAAGGATAGTAATTAATTTAATTAAAGGTTAATTAAATTGATTAGAGTAAATCAATTCTGTTTAGATAATTGATTAATACTGGATGTTTGATATTGGGTGATTGGTTGATATTGGATGATTTGTATGTCTCTGATATATATATGATATATGCTGCTTTGTGAGATGAATGTTGATATCTCTGATAAGAGATGTGCTGATCTATGATATAGATGTTTGGTTGGATTGAAATGATAATATGAATTATCTGTTTGGATGATAATATGGATTATCTATTGTAAATTATCTATCTGTGTGTAGTATAGATAAGAATTGAATTGTTTTAACCTTAAAACAACTTGGCCTTAAAATATACGTTTTGGATTTCGATGAAGACCGGGATCGGGTTTCCGTATACCGGTATTCCAGGTCTGGAGACCCGAATACCACATCGATCCAAATTAACGATAGGTCGTGAATCTCAAGTGAAGATGAAGATTTAGAGTGCAAGGGTTATTGTCGTTAACTCTGAGGGTGATTCCAAAACGAGTGTAACGAGATAATGCCTTCGGTTTCGTTCGAACCCGGAACGAACTTGTATGGATTGAATGCTTTCAGCACATCGTCAGGCGGACGATGAGCATTCTAAGTGATATGTTCTGATTAAAGGTAATCGTAACCTCAAGCCTCATCAACCGGGAATGGCTAAAACAGGGGAGGTGCAGCAAGGCTTCGTGGGTAGCACCCACTGAGAGCAAGATAGATCCCTGTCTAGAGGTCCCTTTTCTTTTATTCGGCTTAGTGTGTGGTTGGTCGCGCCAACTACGGGATTATCTTGTTCGGAATTATCCAGTAAGGGATGGTTCCGGCTTTGTGTTGCAGGGGAGCGGGCGTACTCCTCGGTACGGTGATCTAGGCCACGTACTGTGACGGGCGGTACCCCAGTAGCCCTGCCATTGTATGGAATCCAAACTCCAATAAGTGCCGCACGTATTAGTTGTGCCCAACTATGTTGGAATGTGAGATGTAAGCATTTCAGCTATTTCTATATTTTACTTGAAAACCCTAGACCCTATTATAATAAAATCAGATTTCCTATCAAATGTTTTGTTTAGCGTAAGGTAAAAACTTACCCATGTTTATTTGTGGGGAGTCTTACGTGATACCTTTTCTTTCTAAAGGTTTTGAAGTTAAGCAAGTTTAACCTGTTACTCACACCAGACCCATGTCTGACCCAAGTGTTTATTTCTGTTTTATAAACTCTTGGGTACTCAAATTTTTACGAGTAGCCAAGGGATTCAGGTTTAGCTTTGACGAATATTCTGGAGGAGCAATGGAGCAGGAGGCTTCGGCGTTCGTAGATATAGTATTCCGCTGTGTTGATATCTGTGATTGTGTCTTGTCTTGTATTTGAGTTGTAATGTCTAGACAGATGTTTATAACTGTCTAGTAAGTGATGTATATGCTGTGTAACTCTGTAAATTGTTGTATACTATGTAATAGTTTATGTTATTAATATAATTTATTCGTTCCGCTGTGAGATCGTTGTTGTTGTTTCTTTCTTTCTTCTCTTCTTTTCTCTTTCTATCCCTTTCTTTCTTATTAACGATGCGACTTTCTGTGGAGAGAAAGTCGTGGTCGTTACATATAATATCTCAAATGGCTCGAAAGGCCAACAATGTAAGAGCGATACACTCGAGAAATCACAAATATCAATGAAATCATCTCAAAAATTTGCACGTGCATTTAGCTGAAGCCTGTCAAGTACTATTTTCTCAAATAGGTACCTCGCCCGAAGGGAAATACGTCAAAATGACAAATAAGCAGCAATGATAAATAAGCCGCAATGACAAATACGCCGCAATGGCAAACATACGTCGCAATGGCAAACGTCGCAATGGCAATAACCCGAAGGTCCAGTACTAGCAATACGCCGCAATGGCAAATGTGTCACAAACTCTTGGATAGGAACCCGAAAAGTGTTAACGTGCATCCCATACCACACATTCGCACTAAACGGTTTACTAACCACTAATAAATTTCAAACTCAAAGCAGTAAAATGTTTACCCCATCTCATCGATAAACCCGATCTGAAGGTTAAAACGATCAAACGGACAAGTCAGGAATTAACCGACAAGATAAAAACACGTGTTCCATACCACGTGTTTTATCAAACCATTTAATTCTCCTTCTCATTTGCTCGAATAGTGCAAAAACATGTGTTTTATATATAAAATAATTTACATGAGAAAACAAGCTTTTAAAACCCTTTTCCCGAAATCAGTTTTGAAATCAATATTTGAAAATTCCCTTATTATAGAGAATAAAAAAAAATTGTCTTAAAATAATTTAAAAATATTATATAATAATTATTTTAAATGCCAATTTATTTTAAAATTGTTTCAAAATCGTTTGGAAAAATCCGTGCTCGAAATCAAAAAAATCACTCAAAACCGTAATTCAAATTCAATTCAAATTTAATTCAAATTCAATTCAAATTTGAATTTAAACTTCATCAAAACTTGGCTATCCTATTGATAGGCATCATAGCGCACAAAATATTTCAAAAATATCACAAAAACATGAAGTAAAAGTCAAAAGTTGGACGGATAAAGAACATAAAAATGCATAGGCAAAACAATACTCAGGTCTGAAATCTTCTCCGGGTTCAACTTTCGGACATACTTTGAAAGGCTTATTGACCTCGGAATTGAAACGATCCTGACTTGGCCTTCGAAAATCGACACCCGTACTTCACTTGTACTCGAATGCCGCAGATTCAAACGCCGAATCTTGCTCGCCGGAGCTTATAACACAGTAAGTATAAAAACACAGCGGAAGAAAGAAATGAATGATACCATATACATCACAAATGATACAATATCCAGAATATGATATACAACAATGATATCAATATGATACAACAATATCAGAGACAAATAATAATGTTACAGCGGAAACAAAAGAACTGATAACTCCAAATGATCTGAAAAAGAGAATGAGTTCAACAACTCCAACATCAAGCTCGAACCATCATCACGTTTCACTAAGATAAGCAAGGGCGGTCGTGAACTCCAAAAACTAAACTAGCTCCAACTAGTCTACTAAACCTTACTATCTGAAAACCCCAACTCTAGACTGCCCGTGTGGAAAATTGTGGGCACCCAGAGTTTAGGAAGGGAACAATAAACTCCAGGTCAGTCATGGGACTGGTATGAGTAACAAAAATAGTTTATCTTTAAAACAAACAACAAAATAATTTTAAACATTGAAATTCGCAATGCTTTTTGGAAAATGAAACTACCATAAGACCTCCCACCACACACACAATGCAATCGCAGACTTGGAGGATATTTCTTCTTATGATAGTCAGATATGCTTAATACGAGAAAACTCTTTTGATATTATTACTAGTGCATAGTGTGAAAATCCTTTCGAAAATATAATATTAATCTTAGCCAGCATAGGTACCATTATATTATGCCTGCTATAGCTGCCGCATGAGGAGACAGGTTATACAACTGCAATCGTAAAGGGCTCGTATTGTTTCTTTGGATTTTCCAACAAATGGTCAGGCTAAGGAACTTCCTATGCCACATAGGAACGCCTCTGGAGGGACGCACCGAGAGACAACTGCTCTCTGCCAACACAAGGCCGGTTACCCCCTTCCCGGGTAGTAAACCTGAGATATGCCACCCCCGGTCGTTTGCGACCTTTATCCGAGGCCTCGATCACACAACAACAATCACACTGTAAATGAGATTGGAGCAACCACACAGGTAAAATATCTGGGCTCCATACCATGATACCACCTTTTTCCAGAAGGAATGGACATACCCTAGGGGAGCTACCCCTGAAACCTTGCCGCATCTTTCCTTTTTCGACCATTTTCGGTTTGTGAGGTCTGATGAGGTCTCGTCCAAAAAACTACGCTTTTCACAAAAGCCATGCTTTGATCAACAAATGATCAGCAACACACAGCAACACTTAGCATGCCACACTACCAAATTGGGAGTATATCAGTGATAACCTTCAACTACATAACCTCTGAGCTCGTACCTCTCAGAGAAGGGTGTTAAGCTAAGAGAACAAATTCTCCACCACCAAACAGAAATGTATTTGAAAGAAATCAGCTTTATATCTCAAAGTGTAATGTCAGACATACAACCGTACAAGTCTGTTCTGGGTTCGAACAGAACCGAAGGCACTTCCAAAGAAGCCCTTGCAATCTGGGTATTCACAATCCCGATCGGACTTCCCATCACTTAGGAAATCTCTATACCGGCGCGACTCAGTGTAGAGACAATCGACGGGTTATTCATTCGTTTTCACAATCTTCAACACCGGTCTTAAAATGCTATCCATTTACGTCATATCACTATTCGGAATTGGTTATGTGACACAAAGTCCTCTCCCGGCTAAACCAAATGGTGAGCGCAATATTTTAAAACATATGGATATTGGGATTTCAATTAAGTCACAACTTATTACCCAAAACCTTTCTTTCAAATGGTTTAAACAAATTACCATTTTAATCTTTTAAAACAAAAAGATTCAATTCACAAAGTTCACCCAGTTTCACAAAGATCCATTCATAGATTTTCAAATCAATTTTCCATTTCAATTGGATTAACTCGTCCAATCTTTAAAAGAAATATTTAACTGATAGCTTTCAAAACAATTCCATTTCGAACTTTTATACAAATGGTACACCTTTCCAATTTCAAAACAAAGTTCAACAATCTTTCACAAAGATTTATTCATAACTCGGAAAACCATTTTCATTTCAATTTGAAATTCCTTTGATACAAATTGGAAATTCATTCCTTATATGAAGGCTTCTATTATTTGAAAACAAATAGTTTTCATTTCAGAAAATATGATTCATTTATACGAGTTAAAGTCCTTGGGTTAAATTCAAATTCTCAAAACCATACTTTTAAAATGGTTTAAATTCATATAAACGCATTTATAACATCTTAACCATAATTTCCAAAAATGGAATTCAATTCCAAATTTTGAATTCAAATTCAAATTAAATTATTTAAATTGGAAAACTTTACCAAGTTATTCAAAATAACTTTTCTCTTAAAAACTCCTTTTCAAAATCTTTAACATTTAACCCAAATCCATTCCCAAAATCAATTGAAATTAAAATTTCAATTTCAAAAATATTAAATTTAAATCATCTATGACTTAACCGATTTCGTCGTGAAATCCATATTTGTGTGTGTATGGTGTAGTCCAGGGGTTTAACATAATAGTGCAACATCATTCAATCATCACAGATTCAAATACAACAATATATTTGATAAGCGGTATAACTATAACGCTTATCTTTTATTCACAGACCACAGATATATATATATATATATATATATATATCACAGATAATAAATTACAGTTATCCCGGATAAATAAATTACATTACAGATCACAACACAAATCTGAATATATCACAAAGCATCACAAATCAGGGATATCAAACAATTCACAGCATTCAATAGAATACAGTCATCCATAAGTAAGGTTAATTGATTATCTGATTAATTGAAACCACTAACCCAAGTTAATTACAAATTATTTTAATTAATTAACCTTTAATAATTAATTAACTTTAAATTTTAAATTAATTAACCGTAACAAATAAATGAATAAACCATTAATTAATTAATCCTTAATTAATTTCCGTAATTAATCAATCTTTAATTAATTACTCTAAGTAATTAATCATCAATTACTTCCATTAAGTAATTATCATTATGATTACTCTAAGTAATTAATCATCAATTACTTCCATTAAGTAATTATCATTATGTGACGACCCTTAAATCTTAAGATAGTCCATTTATCTTAAATAATTACAAAATCATCATTTAAGTCTTATTTAAATAACCTTTGAACAAACCCACATAATTTAACTTAAACATTTTAAGTTAATCGAAAATCCAATCCATTATTTAAGATAAATCATTTATCTTTTAAATCTTGTCTTAAATAATCTTTGAAATAAGTTCATTATTAACTTGAAACCCTAAGTTAAAATTAATATAACAATTCATCTTTAATATATTACAATATTTAAAACTTTTTATTTTCAAAACATATTATTATGGCCCAAAAACACCGAGCCATACGAAACTTTCCCCGATCCCAGCTTCGTGTCTCCTGCCTTCCCTTCTACTTCGAGAATTTCCTTCAACTGCTTCAAGACATTCCTTCATTTGCACGAGACCAACCCGACCACCTCAACTTCCATATACGGCGTGCACGTGGTGCATGTATACCAGCGCTTCCGATCGCCGGAGGTCATCGCGGCGACCTTCGACAACCACTCGAACCCACGCAAACACATGCGTGAACCCAGATCCTCGAATCATCTACGAAATCGAAATCGAGTATGTTGAACAAACTTGGAACCCAAACTGCTCATCTGAAAACGCCTCGTGTAGCTACCTCCGACCACTAGCAGGTCTGAAATTCGAACCATAACCTCGCCGCGACACTACACATCGAATCCCCCCGGTCCGAACACTTCCGCTGCTTCGACGTTGACGAAATCGTCACAGGAACCCCCTCAACCAAAACTAAGTATAAAACCATGATCATCTAGAAACACTCCTAGCATTTTTCCTAGGTTCACCAACCTCCAAGCTTCCTCCAACCTCGACCGTGACGACCAACACCTCATCGTTCATCAGAAATTGTCACAAACCCAAATTCTGGACAACTCGAAATCTCTCCTCGAATATAGACTTAAAAATTATGAAATGATTTTCAAAAATCATCGTTTAGCAATACGAATTCATTCATATAATCAGAACTTGAAATCCAAATGTATGATTTTGAACTAATTTTAGGTTATCACTGTAAATTTTAAATTTTGAAATGATTACTCGACAAATCCACTTGAATCTATTTTTAAAAATAACTTTACATTGTTATAAACATTTTCTTTTCAGAATTCATAACTTGAATTAGTTTAAATAGGAAGATATGAATTTCTTTCTTGAATTTGTAGACCTGTTAGACTAACAGAGCCATATATATACATATACAGGCATGCACACCATATACAGAGCAACTCAAACTATATTCCAGACAAAACATTCATGCAAACAATATTCACTGCTTCACTTCAAGTATCAATCACAATATCAAGTTATAGGTCAGTAGTTTACTCACCGTGATTAAGGAATGAACAGAGCCTCTACTTGTACAGGCTTAAATTTTCTTTACTTGCTGAAACTCCTCTTTTGATCTCTGGTTGAATTTATTTAAGTTGTTGTTGTTTTAGTTTAAGCTTGGTTTAAGTTTGAGATGATATACTTTTGTTTTCTCAGTTTGGAATGGAACGAAACTGAAATGAGGAAGTTGATATGTATATAGAAAATGAAGTAAACAGGGTAATATATTTTGTACAAGTGATATTTGGTTTGGTCAGAGATTTTTCTTGTTTGACTACTGATGTTTGGGTTTGGTGGCTGATAGATTATTGTGGTGGCCAAGCATTAATTAACTTTGTACAAATATATACTTAATTTGTTCCTTCATTTGCAAGCCAATACATGTATATATTTTGTTTTCCTTTTTCAAGTGTTTCATACTTATACAATATATACTTGAATGTATTTTTATTTCTTTCTTTTGCTAGCTAGCACACATACATTTACTTGTTTCATTTTATTATTCACATCCAATTTGATTTTGTTTACACACTTGTATGTTTTTTATTTTTCTTTTCTTTTGTAATGTCACTTTAAAATACAAATAAATTTCCATTTTAATTGTTGTTAGGTTTTACACTTATGTTTACATATTAGTAAGATATATTTTAGAAATTCAAATTATTTAACACATATTTTAATTGAATTTAGAGACACTCAAATCAAGTTAACAATTGATTTCACAATTTTTATTCAAAAATTAAATTAATTATCAATTTAAATTTATATAAAATCCGGGGTCGTTACAAGCTTCCCCCCTTAAGAAATTTCATCCCCGAAATTTGCCAAGGAGACACAAAGATAGATGAAGAATATTTTATCAAATCAAACTAAATATCTATTCTGCATTTGGCTTACCAAATCAGAATATCAATAATAGATACGAGAACGAATCTTTTGAATTTTTCACAGGATACTCGGGTTATCCAAATCTACAAAATATGCATTGGGATTGGTCAGTTCGAAAGGATAACTAACCATTCGTAGATTATATTGGGACCCAAAGAATAGATAGTTATATGGATACAATTTCAAAACTTTCAGTTTAGAAACTAAAGTATACCTATCAACCGTAGCAACCAAAGCAACCAAACAAACAATTCGACTTATTTGGAGTTTATGTCCCATACAAATATATCAAATCTTCATCCTGGATCTACCAGGAACTATCAAAGAATTGAGAAAAGATGAACAAAAGAGATTGATAGAGAAAAGATTGCTTCCTTGTTGTTATAGGGTATTGACCATTTATAGTCGTATTCCCCTATTCCCTATCTCATCGTCTTCTTGCACTCATACTTACTATCAGTGGACAGTAAGAGAATTTACTGAGGCATACAGACAGATATCTTAGGGATTACTCATTCTAGGGTATACTTCACCCTATCTCTAATGAGCTACTTATTGTGTTATACTCCTGAGCTAAAGTTCAACCTTAGCTCCGATACCACTTGAAATGATCCTGACTCGGCCTTCGAAAATCGACACCCGTACTTCACTTGTACTCGAATGCCGTAGATTCAAACACCGAATCTGGCTCGTCGGAGCTTATAACACAGTAAGTATAACAACACAGCGGAAGAAAGAAATGAATGATATCATATACATCAGAAATGATACAATATCCAGAATATGATATACAACAATGATATCAATATGATACAACAATATCAGAGACAAATAATAATGTTATAGTGGAAACAACAGAACTGATAACTCCAAATGATCTGAAAAGGAGAATGAGTCCAACAACTCCAACATCAAGCTCGAACCATCATCACGTTTCACTAAGATAAGCAAGGGCGGTCGTGAACTCCAAAAACTAAACTAGCTCCAAATAGTCTACTAAACCTGTCTATTTGAAAACCCCAACTCTAGACTGCCCGTGTGGAAAATTGTTGGAACCTAGAGTTTAGGAAGGGAACAATAAACTCCAGGTCAATCATGAGACTGGTATGAGTAACAAAAATAGTTTATCTTTAAAACAAACAACAAAAGAATTTTAAACATTGAAATCCGCAATGCTTTTTGGAAAATGAAACTACAATAAGACCTCCCACCACACACACAATGCAATCGCAGACTTGGAGGAGATTTCTTCTTATGATAGTCAAATATGCTTAATACGAGAAAACTCTTTTGATATTATTACTAGTGCATAGTGTGAAAATCCTTTCGAAAATATAATATTAATCTTAGCCAGCATAGGTACCATTATATAATGCCTGCTATAGCTGTCGCCTGAGGAGGCAGGTAATACAACTGCAATCGTAAAGGGCTCGTATTATTTCTTTGGATTTTCCAACAAATGGTCAGGCTAAGGAACTTCCTATGCCACATAGGAACGCCTATGGAGGGACGCCCCGAGAGACAACTGCTCTCTGCCACCACAAGGCCAGTTACCCCCTTCCCGGGTAGTAAACCTAAGATATGCCACCCCCGATCGTTTGCGACCTTAATCCTAGGCCTCGATCACACAGCAACAATCACACAGTAAATGAGATTGAAGCAACCACACAGGTAAAATATATGGGCTCCATACCATGATACCACCTTTTTGTAGAAGGAACGGACATACCCTATGGGAGCTACCACTGAAACCTTGCCGCATCTTTCCTGTTTCAACCATTTCCGGTTTGTGAGGTCCGATGAGGTCTCGTCCACAAAGCTACGCTTTTCACAAAAGCCATGCTTTGATCAACAAATGATCAGCAACACACAGCAACACTTAGCATGCCACACTACCAAATTGGGAGTATATCACTGATAACCTTCAACTAAATAACCTCTGAGCTCGTACGTCTCAGAGAAGGGTGTTAAGCTAAGAGAATAAATTCTCCGCCACCAAACAGAAATGTATTTGAAAGAAATCAGCTTTATATCTCAAAATGTAATGTCAGACATACAACCATACAAGTCTATTCCAGGTTCGAACAGAATCGAAGGCACTTCCAAAGAAGCCCTTGCAATCCGAGTATTCACAATCCCGATCGGACTTCCCATCACTTAGGAAATCTCTATACCAGCACGACTTAGTGTAGAGACAATCGACGGGTTATCCTTTCGTTTTCACAAATACACGGTCTTCAACACCGGTCTTCAAATGCTATCCATTTACGTCATATCATTATTCGGAATGGGTTATGTGACACAAAGTCCTCTCTCGGCTAAACCGAATGGTGAGCGCAATATTTTAAAACATATGGATATTGGGTTTTCAATTAAGTCAAAACTTATTACCCAAAACCTTTCTTTCAAATGGTTTAAACAAATTACCATTTTAATCTTTTAAAACAAAAAGATTCAATTCACAAAGTTCACCAAGTTTCACAAAGATCCATTCATAGATTTTCAAATCAATTTTCCATTTCAATTGGATTAACTGGTCCAATCTTTAAAACAAAGATTTAACTGATAGCTTTCAAAACAATTCCATTTTGAACTTTTATACAAAAGGTACAACTTTCCAATTTCAAAACAAAATTCAACAATCTTTCACAAAGATTTACTCATAACTCGGAAAACCATTTTCATTTCAATTTGAAATTCCTTTGACACCAATTGGAAATTCATTCCTTATATGAAAGCTTCTATTATTTGAAAACAAATAGTTTTCATTTCAGAAAATCTGATTCATTTATATGAGTTAAAGTCCTTGGTTTAAATTCAAATTCTCAAAACCGTACTTTTAAAATGGTTTAAATTCATATAAACACATTTATAACATCTTAACCATAATTTCCAAACATGGAATTCAATTCCAAATTTTGAATTCAAATTCAAATTAAATTATTTAAATTGAAAAACTTTACCAAGTTATTCAAAATAACTTTTCTCTTAAAAACTCCTTTTCAAAATCTTTATCATTTAACCCAAATCCATTCCCAAAATCAATTGAAATTAAAATTTCAATTTCAAAAATATAAAATTTAAATCATCTGCGACTTAACCGATTCCTCGTGTAATCCATATTTGTGTGTGCGTGGTGTAGTCCAGGGGTTTAACACAATAGTGCAACATCATTCAATCATCACAGATTCAAATACAACAATATATTTGATAAGTGGTATAACTATAACGCTTATCTTTTATTCACAGATCACAGATATATATATATATATATATGACAGATAATAAATTACAGTCATCCCAGATAAATAAATTACATTACAGATCACAACACAAATCAGGATATATCACAAAGCATCACAAATCAGGGATATCAAACAATTCATAGCATTCAATAGAATACAGTCATCCATAAGTAAGGTTAATTGATCATTTGATTAATTAAAACCAAATTAATCACTAACCCAGGTTAATTACAAATTATTTTAATTAATTAACCTTTAAAAATTAATTAACTTTAAATTTTAAATTAATTAACCTTAACTAATAAATGAATAAACCATTAATTAATTAACCCTTAATTAATTTCCTTAATTAATCAATCTTTAATTAATTACTCAAAGTAATTAATCATCAATTACTTCCATTAAGTAATTATCATTATGATTACTCTAAGTAATTAATCATCAATTACTTCCATTAAGTAATTATCATTATGTGACGACCCTTAAATCTTAAGATAGTCCATTTATCTTAAATAATTACAAAATCATCGTTTAAGTCTTATTTAAATAACCTTTGAACAAACCAACATAATTTAACTTAAACGTTTTAAGTTTATCGAAAATCGAATCCATTATTTAAGATAAATCATTTATCTTTTAAATCTTGTTTTAAATAATCTTTGAAATAAGTTCATTATTAACTTGAAACCCTAAGTTAAAATTAATTGATTTGTATAACAATTCATCTTTAATATATTACAATATTTAAAACTTTTTATTTTCAAAACATATTATTATGGCCCAAAAACCCCGAGCCATATGAAAATTTCCCCGATCCCAGCTTCGAGTCTCCTGCCTTCCCTTCTACTTCAAGAATTTCCTTCAACTACTTCGAGACATTCCTTCATTTGCACGAGACCAACCCGAGCACCTCAACTTCCATATACGACATGCATGTGGTGCACGTATACCAGCGCTTCCGATCGCCGGAGGTCATCGCGGCGACCTTCGACAACCACTCGAACCCACGCAAACACATACGTGAACCCTGATCCTCGAATCATAAACGAAATCGAAATCGAGTATGTTGAAAAAACTTGGAACCCAAACTGCTCATCTTAAAACGCCTCATGTAGCTACCTCCGACCACCAGCAGGTCTGAAATTCGAACCATAACCTCGCCGCGACACTACACATCGAATCCCCCCGGTCCGAACACTTCCGATACTTCGACGTTGACGAAATCGTCACAAGAACCCCCTCAACCAAAACTAAGTATACAACCCTACATCACTGGCGTATGACCACCACGATCATCTAGAAACACTCCTAGCATTTTTCCTAGGTTCACCAACCTCCAAGCTTCCTCCAACCTCGACCGTGACGACCAACACCTCATCGTTCATCAGAAATTGTCACAAACCCAAATTCTGGACAACTCAAAATCTCTCCTCGAATATAGACTTAAAAATTATGAAATGATTTTCAAAAATCATCGTTTAGCAATACGAATTCATTCATATAATCAGAACTTGAAATCCAAATGTATGATTTTGAACTAATTTTAGGTTATCACTGTAAATTTTAAATTTTGAAATGATTACTCGACAAATCCACTTGAATCTATTTTTAAAAATAACTTTACATTGTTATAAACATTTTCTTTTCAGAATTCATAACTTGAATTAGTTTAAATAGGAAGATATGAATTTTTTTCTTGAATTTGTAGACCTGTTAGACTAACAGAGCCATATATATACATATACAGGCAAGCACACCATATACAGAGCAACTCAAACCATATTCCAGACAAAACATTCATGCAAACAATATTCACTGCTTCACTTCAAGTATCAATCACAATATCAAGTTATAGGTCAATAGTTTACTCACCGTGATTAAGGAATGAATAGAGCCTCTACTTGTACATGCTTAAATTTTCTTTACTTGCTGAAACTCCTCTTTTGATCTCTGGTTGAATTTATTTAATTTGTTGTTGTTTTAGTTTAAACTTGGTTTAAGTTAAAGATGATATACTTTAGTTTTCTCAGTTTGTAATGGAACGAAACTGAAATGAGAAAGTTGGTATGTATATAGAAAATGAAGTAGACATGGTAATATATTTTGTACAAGTGATATTTGGTTTGGTCAGAGATTTTTCTTGTTTGACTAATGATGTTTGGGTTTGGTGGCTGATAGATTATTGTGGTGGCCAAGCATTAATTAACTTTGTACAAATATATATTTAATTTGTTCCTTCTTTTGCAAGCCAATACATGTATATATTTTGTTTTCCTTTTTCAAGTGTTTCATACTTATACAATATATACTTGAATGTATTTTTATTTCTTTCTTTTGCAAGCTCGCACACATACATTTACTTGTTTCATTTTATTATTCACATCCAATTTGATTTTCTTTACACACTTGTATGTATTTTTACTTTTCTTTTCTTTTGTAATGTCACATTAAAATACAAATAAATTTCCATTTTAATTGTTGTTAGATTTTACACTTATGTTTACATATTAGTAAGATATATTTTAGAAATTCAAATTATTAAACACATATTTTATTTGAATTTAGAGAAAATCAAATCAATTTACCAATTGATTTCACAATTTTTATTCAAAAATTAAATTAATTATCAATTTAAATTTATATAAAATAGGGGGTCGTTACATGCTTCCCCCTTAAGAAATTTCGTCCCCGAAATTTGCCAAGGAGACACAAAGATAGATGAAGAATATTTTATCAAATGAAACTAAATATCTATTCTGCATTTGGCTTACCAAATCAGAATATCAATAATAGATACGAGAACGAATCTTTTGAATTTTTCATAGGATACTCGGGTTATCCAGATCTACGAAATATGCAGTGTGTTAACGCTAAAAATTGAACGCTAACACCCGGTGTGTGTAAAGAAAAAGTGAAAGCACCACCCGTTGGTACGGGAACATAATATAAGCAGAAAATTAGTAGAAAGCAGTAAAAGACAGCAGTTTTATAGTGGTTCGGCTTAGGATCAAGCCTACGTCCACTTTAATTTCCTTTATTACTAATTTGATTACAATCTGATACAATGCACTTCAAATACAATTCACTTCGATTACAAAACACTTCAGACTAGTAACTCAAACTTCGATGTATCGAGGCTCTTCGATTCCATGTCGGATGGTCAAGATCTCTTTCGAAGCTTGTTGTAGTGTCTTCGGTGTTTGGAGTTCTTCAAGTGTTGGTTCAGTTAAGAAAATGGCAGAGTATCGGCGCTTTAGAGAATGATCGGAAAATTCCCCTTCAAATTGGAGTAGGCGGGGTATTTATAGGGTGAATTCGGAGTTAGGACCTAGGTTGCGAGCGACCTAAGGGTAGGTCGTAGGTCGTGAGCGACCTAAGGAGCACTGGCTACGACTTAACGGTTGCACTGGATCATTTGAACATACTGACAAGGCATAGGTCGTGAACGGGTTAAGGTTAAGATAGGTTGTAGGTCGTTAGCGACCTAGTGGGAATGGTGAGCGACCTAGGGAAAAGCAGCATAGGGAGTTATTTCGGCTTGTACAAACTAGGTAGTAAGTTTTAGGTCATGGACGACCTAAGTTAGGTCGTAGGTCGCGTTGTCTTTATGCTGACAGTTAGGTTGCTGATAGCTTTAGGTCGTTAGGTCGCTGATAGTTTTAGGTCGTTAGGTCGCTGGGTCGTTAGAGGAGTTAGGTCGCTAGGTCGTGAGAGAAGTTAGGTCGCTAGGTCATGAGAGAAGTTAGGTTGCTAGGTCGTCAATGTTAGATCGTAGAGTTTTAGGTCGCTCAAAAAGAGGAGTTAACATTTGCCCCTCGAAGTACAGGCTTATGTCGTAGGTCGTGTGCTTCGATCTAACTCTGCTAGGTCGTTAGCGACCTAAAACTGTGCTAACTCGTGTGCCTATTCGCCTTCTCTCTCAGCCCCATATAAATTTGTTAGGTCGCTACTCCTTCCTCACTTAACTGTTCTGATTTTCCCGCTCTGCCATTAACAGAATTCGGTGATTTCAAAGGCGAATTTGAGTTAATCATTCAGCGATCCATCCTCGTTATCGTATTACGTAATTATACTCGATCTTTATCCATCCCATAATCACCATCGAACCACAAATTCTAATCTCCGAACCCAAGACCAATTTTGTACGCCGTGCTTCACTTTGAGTCGTGTTGTGATCGACTTTTGATCGTTATTGGTAACTGTTGTGTTGTGATTCACGAACACACAGCAGTGAGTTGGGTCTATGATAGATCGGAGATATCTTGAATTGGTTTTCGAATGATTTAATGGTATGAAAAGATGATGAATTTTACGAAGGGGATGATGGATTTTGTTGTATTGGCGATAACGGGTTATCGGGTTTGGTGAGTTATTGCGTGGAGAAGAAGTTAGCGACTTAGTGAACTCGAGCGACATAAGATAACTCGCGACCTAAGAACCCTTGCGACCTAAGGAAAGCTGAACAACATAAGAGAACTTTTAGGTCGCGCTAAACATCGAATGACCTATGACTTAGCAGCTTGGACATGACTTGCACAACCTAATCTTCTTGCGAGCTAACCGCATTGAGATAGTTGAGCGACCTAACATATCAACGACTTAATCTTTACGCGGCATAGGCTTTAGGTCGCGTCCGAGTTAGGACTTGGAGAAATTTGCATTGCCTTGAACCTTTTGACTTGCACAGTGCGACCTAAGGAGTTTCCAACCTATGCTAGGTCGCTGGATGACCTAAGACTTGAACTGTTTGGACTTGACTGAACTTTGAACTGCTTGAACTTTTTTACAGATTATATTAACTTTTAGTCTAACAACTTGTTTAAGTATAAAATTTGCAGAAAACTGGGACGAATATACTGCCATTGACTGACCACATCGAATGACAGATTAGTCGATAAAGAATAATTAACTCCAATGAACTTTGCGAATGAAATGTTGTGAATTAACAAGTTCAAGTGAAGTATTAACGCAAAGCTAAGACAGTCAACAAAAGCTGATTTGTTTGCATCAATACTGTACTCGGACTTAAAATAACAAGCCCTGAAACTGTATAATCGACACATGTCAACTAATTTGATTCCAGTTATATTTACTTGTCATCTTACTAGTTTTGCACAACACTTCACAATTTTAGGAAACGTGCACCTTCATATTTGAACATCCAGTTGATTGTGTAGAATGACTTCTCAACAAGAAGAGGTAATAGTTCAAGCTGGAGAGGCTATTCCTATTCCTGCTCCATTAACTGATCCTCCGGAAAGGACCTCAACTACACTAACATATAAGGTTTTCCGCCAACTGTGCATTCAGTTCGGGATTGCTGAAGTAGATGCCATACTTCCTGAGAAAAGCGACACTGCTGATATACCACCTTCCGGTTTCGTCGCAGTTAACCGTCAAATGTGTATGAGTGGAGCTATCCCTCCTTTCAACGACTTTCTTCAGCAACTTCTTCTCCGACTGGCTATCTCCCCCTTCCAGCTACACCCCAATGGCTATGCCATTCTGATGGGGTTATGTGTGCAATTTAGGAGGACGCTGGATCGTCTTCCGAGTTTTGATGAAGTTTGTTACTTGTGCACATTTGCCAAGAATAAAGACCATCCCTCCATCACGCTCGTGAGAAATGCTAGGAACCGCAAACTGATCATCGGTCTCCCTGAGAGTGCTCACGGGTTTCTGAGTCAGTTTTTCTTCGTTTGCTGTCCTCCGAGATTCTACTCTATCTGGAGAGTAGGAAGTAAGATCATTTATCTTTGTTCCTTATGTTTTCTGAACTTTTTGAGGCCCGAGTTGTCAAGTGTTAACTTCGCCCTTTACTTTTCAACGCTTCCTCCTCCTTCTAGGGATCCGGGTCACAAACCAACTTTTGAGAGGCTCATGACCGTGCTGGTTGAGGAGAGGAGCGTTCAATTTCTGTTGAAAGACGAATTTCTACATCAGTTCGGACTTCTTAACTCTTCCCGTTCTACTCAGCCTCATGAAGTCCCTGATTCTCCAGCAAAGACATCAGATGCCCCAGCTCCTGTCAAAGAACTTACATCGAAAGAACCTACCACTGAGGCTTCACTGGTGAAGTGTTCTACTTCTATCGACGTTGCGGGGTCGTCCAGCAAATTTACACTTGCCCCGGTTATTGAGGAAGAAGAAACTCCTCGTCATTCTGAAAAGGCGGCAGATGTAGAAGTTGAAAAAGAACGTTCTGTCGGACATGATGGGATGATACTTTTGAGGGTTTGAGCGATCTGATGATAACTTCATAGGAGATTTTTAAAGATGACGTTTCAAAAGTTATTTCTCCTGTAGTTGAGGCGACCTCTACCTTACAATAGATTTCAACACCCGCTGTACAAGTCATTACCACCTCTACACCAAAGAGTGGTTTGTAGTCTAACGCGCGTAGTTTTTACACCACACACACTTAGGATACTTAGCACTCATGCGTACTTAGCTTCTTTACTTTGAAGATTTCTAAATTTTATCTCTTTTTCATTTCCAGATTCTTCAATGGGGCAAAGTGGTTCATATTATAATGATTTTCGTCACTAGGGAGAGCGCGGCACTTATGATTACAGGCGCTATCTTTCTACCCCCAGAGAAACCGATGAAGAGAGAGCTGCTAGAAAAGCTCGTGAAAGGCGGGATTATGAGGAGCGACACGGGAGAAGGGATGAACGATATGACTCTTCTCACAGAGGTGACGATTCGCACAAAAGAAAATCCCATGATGACAAAGGGAAGAGTCACATTACTGGAGACCCAAGCAAGCGGGTCAAGCTTGGTCACGCGCCTGCTATTTCTGAAAAGTCTAATGCTCCTGTCCCTCTTGACATCCCTGCCGGTTCTCCTACCCTCCAGAAAACTGACATTCAGATGATTATTAACAGGCCTCAATACCAGGTTAAGGATGCTCCGCCTACACTCCAAGGCCAATTCCCGAATTGGTGTTTAAAGGGAGTGCGTTTTGACTTAGACCTGGTACCGATTGACAAGCAAGCTATGTTAAGAAATCTTGATGTTGTCAAACTTGATATCGAGAGGATGTCTAGCTGGCAGAAACTTGTCGACGAGCTTCAAAGAGTTAACCGTATGAATCTTGAAGCCATGCTGACTATGGAGAATGACAAGTCGGAGTGGGATAAAATTTGTAAACAGCATGATGCAGAAATGACAAGCATTGTGGACGATAACGCGAGACTTGAGTCTGAAGTCGAGAGACTAAAGAATGAGCTTACCACTTCTTCCACTTCCTTCACACAAAAGGAAGAAATGCTCCAGAAGCAAGTTCGAGATGCTCATGCTGCTCAGCGAGATGCTGAAGCTAAACTTGAAGCTGAGCAGCATGTTACTGAAAAGTACCGCAACAACGCCGTTCAGCTTCGGGAAAAAGTCAACTCCCAAGAATTGGAAATCACAAGGCTGCAGTCTCAATTGTTAAAGGCTGAAAGAGAGCGCGACGAAACTATTGATGGCAAAGTTGCAGCCGAAGAATTTCATGAGGCTACTAAGGCCAATATCAACTCTACCTTATTTGATTTTTACTTCCACAGCGTCTTGGTGCGTGGTAGTCTCTCCTTTCTAGGCCCTAAATATGAAATTAGTTTGGCCGAAGTGTGGGAAGCCACAATTGATATGCTCGGAGGTGCTGGCTATGTTGAAGCAGACCTTGAGGTGCATTATTTTGACGACGAAACTCGTGCCGCTCTTGACAGAGGAAAGGAGCAACTTGCTAAAGTGCGAGTCGAATCGACGGGAGAGGAGCATCTAGGGGAGGAAGCACCTTTAACTGCCCCTGTCCATACTTCGATTTCGGCTGACGCTGACATTATAGGCTCCAGTTCCCATTCTCCGCCTCCTGCTAAAATCATAACTAAGATTACAACTGCAGAAGGCGGAGATGAAGGCGAAGAAAGCACCAAAGCACCAGCTTATGAGATCATCACTACAAAGCCAACTTCTCCAGGTAACTTCGAAGTTAAACCAGGTCAAGCGGATTACTTGTTCGCTTCAACTGACTTTGATGAATTTCTCGCTTATTACTCAAGTCTCGATGAGCCAATATCTTCCCTTTTTTCGGAGAATACTGATTTTAATTTATTTTCTTCTATAGCGAAAACACTGAATGCTGCGCAAACTTCTCCCCTTCCAGCTGTTCCTCCTCCATCCCTTCAAGTCACTCCTGCTTCTCAGCCAGGGTCGCAGGAAGAACAAATAGAAGCCCTTCAAGGCTTGAGGATCCACCCGCTTCGCAAGAACAGAAGGCGGAAGATCTTGAGGACAATGAGAAGACCCTGGAGCAGTCTCTTGACAATGACACAAAGCTTTCTGCGTTGCTTACTCCGGGAAGTGAGTCTTCTTCAAAGAGGAAAGGGAAGCGCGCAATGAAGAAGAAGAAGAAAAGCACTTCAGCTGGTGAAGAAAAAGTTGAAGAAGATCCAGTTGCGCCTCCTTCTCCTTCTTCCCCGACCCGCCATCGCCGGATTCAGAAACTAATCATTAAACCGGGCAAAGGCTCTAAAGGTGGCGGGAAGAAGGAGTGATGAGTTGAACTTTACGCTTCTTATTTTTCTTTTTGCTTGTATTGACCGGAGATTGTGCGGATACCGGCCTCCGCTTGAAACCTGCATATGTACAAAAACTTTATAGTATGGAATAGAATTGTTCTTTTTACTTGTACAATTTCTTGTCAGTATATGTGTGAATGCATTTATTCCTTGTTTCTGCACAAGTTTCTTTGTATGATATTGCAGTGAGCTAGTGGTATGTTGTTTAAGCGCTTCTTTTATTAATATAGCTATATTATATAACATTGCCCCCATACCACGGCTCATTGTAATATTCTTCATTTCGAAGAGACTCGAATTCTCATTTTGGAGAAGTTCTTTTTTTTTTATGTTTCAACTTTCGGAGATAGTCACTTTTTATTTCTGAGAAGTGGACTCTCTTACGCAGTAAAGCGGGCCTCTGAAGAGGATTTTACTTAGTACTTCAATATCTGGGGAAGAATTTTATCAAGATAAACAAGTTTATCTTCCTTGAGAGTTGAAGTGTGCCTCTGAGGAGGGCTTTTTTATATATATTTGTTATGTTCGCTTTAAATTACTTCCTCATAATTGAATGGAACCACGGAGCGGACGCAAGTTACTTGATTGGATGCTCGTTTGCACAAGCGATCGTAGCCAATTAACAAGGGCCATGTGCCTTCATGTTGTAATGGTGCTTCTCCGATGGTTCCGTCAACTTTGTTGTTTGAAAAGAGCATTTCATTCTGGGACGTGCCTCCGGAGAGGTCTTGTGCCTTCGGAGAGGTCTTGTGCCTCCGGAGAGGTCTTGTGCCTCCAAAGAGGTCTTGTGCCTCAGAAGAGGTCTTGTGTGCCTTGGGGAAGGTCTTCTACCTCCAAAGAGGGCAGTGTGTGCCTTTGGTGAAGGCTTGTGCCTCTGAAGAGGGCTTGTGGTGCCTCGGGAGAGGTCTTATGCCTCCGAAGAGGTCTTGTGCCTCCGGAGAGGTCTTGTGCCTCCAGAGAGGTCTTGTGCCTTCGGAGAGGTCTTGATTTGATTGCTTGGAAGTTACTTTCTCACAGTTAAGTTAATTAATTGGATGTTTGTTTGCACAAACGATCGCAACTAGTTAACAAAGGTCCTGCGCCTTCAGTGGTTCCACTAACCTCTTTGTTGAGAAGAGAACTTCCATTTTTTGTCGTGCCTCCGAAGAGGGCTTGTGCCTCCGTAGAGGTCTTTATCCTCCGAAGAGTTGCGCCTCGGAAGAGGTCTTGTGCCTCCGAAGAGGGCTTTTGTTGACTGGCTTGCCCATATCTCTTCATCGTTTGCTCATTAGTAGTCCCCTGTTATCGTCTCTGAGCCCGTGTTCCTTTCTTTTGCAAGTAGTTTGCTCCATCCGAAGAAGTGTACTTCACTGTTAAGTGATTCCACGGAGCAGGCGCGAGTTATCTAGTCAGATGTCTGTTTGTACAGACGATCGTAATTAGTTAACAAGTGTTTGATTCCTTTTCTTTGGAAAAGTACCGCTTCGGCAGAATCATCAACTTTTTTGCGTGAAGTTCATCTTATGTTGGATTTAAGTCTGGAACCTTTTGTGGCTCGAAATTCGTTTATCGAGTGATTTACGGGGCTCACTTAGCCTTGTGATGGGTAAGCTTTGTTTTAATGACCTGTAGTATTAAATCGACATTTTAGCAATACATTTAGAGTATTTACACATCGAAATGAAATAGGCATTTTGTAATAATAAAGAACACAGAATTTATAGTGGTTCGGCCAAGAATTGGGCCTACATCCACTTTATAGCTCTTTTATTGATTATCACTGATTTTACAATGGTTTACAATACAATTGATACATCCATAATCATTTTACAATTTCAAGCAAAGCTTTTTAAGTAATATATGGACGCAGATGATTGCTGTTCCAGGCTCTTTGGATTGGATCTCCTTCGACAGTTGTCAGTTTGAAGGTGCCATCAAGAAGTTTACTGCCTATGACATATGGTCCTTCCCAATTTGGTCCAAACACTCCAGTTGCTGTCATGATCCTCTTCAAAACTAAGTCCCCGATTTCAAAGCTTCGTTGATGGACTTTAGAATTGAAGTGCCTTGCTATCCTTTGCTGATGGGCTACAACTCTGAGCCTAGCTTCTTCCCTTCTTTCGTCAAGAAGGTTAAGTGCTTCGATTTGCAATTTTTCATTTTCAGCCTGGTTGAAATGAATTCTCCTATGTGAAGGGACTTCTAGTTCTACTGGAACTATCGCTTCTGATCCGTATGCCAATGAGAATGGAGTGTGCCCAGTCGTAGTTTTATGGGTTGTTCTGTATGCCCATAGTGCTATTGGTAGCTTATCAACCCATCCACCTTTTGCTTTTTCAAGCTTCTTTTTGATGGTTTACTTAATAATTTTGTTTACTACCTCCACCTGCCCATTTTCCTGCGGATGAGCCACTCTGAGAAGCTTTTTCGGATTTTGAATCGCTTGCAAAAGTCCTGGAACTCTTCGCTTTCGAATTGAGTACCGTTGTCTGTGATTATCTTCTGCGACACACCATACGTACAAATGATATTTTTAGTCACAAAATTTATCATCTTTTTAGAGGTAATAGTAGCCAAAGGTTCTGCTTCAGTCCATTTAGTGAAATAATCAACAGCAACAATAGCATATTTTATTCCCGACTTAGCAATTGGCAGAGGTCCGATTAGATCTATTCCCCAAACAGCGAATGGCCATGGACTGACCATTTGTGTTATTTCGGTGGAAGGTGCTCTTGGGATTTTTGCAAATCTCTGGCACTTGTCGCATTTTCGGGAGTAGATAGCAGCATCTCGATTAATATCTGGCCAAAAATACACATACCGGAGAACTTTCTTGGCAAGAGTTTGGCCACCTGAATGATCCCCACATTCTCCTCCGTGCACCTCTGCTAAAATTGTCTTGGCTTCTTCCTTGGTTACACATCGGAGTAATGGCATTGAGAATCCCCGCCTATATAACCGACCGTCTTGAATTACATATCTCGATGCTTTTCTTAACAGCTTTCGGCGTTCTTTAGAATTTTCCGGCAGGGAGCCGTTGAGTAGATATTCTTTGATCGGGGTCATCCACGACTCTTGTTCTTGAGATACAGCCATGATCCAGTCGATATCCATCTCATCTATGCTTGGAGCTGATAAGACCTCCACAGGTACCAATCCCAATAATTGAGCTTCTCCGGCGCTTGAATACTTTGCGAGAGAATCCGCTTTCATATTTTCCTCCCGAGGAATGTGGCTTATCGAATAATGATCGAAATCATCGAGAAGCTCAGAAGCCTTTGACAAGTAAGCAGGCAGATTTCCTCCTTTAGCTTGAAACTCCTTCTTGACTTGACATAAAATAAGCTGAGAATCACTGAAGATCTGCAATTCTTTGATGTTCAATTCCTTTGCAATCTTTAATCCAGCAATTAGAGCTTCATATTCTGCTTCATTATTTGTAGAAGGAAATTCCAATCTTAAGGCGTAACATAACGATCGCCCTTCGGGGGTTTCAAGCACAACCCCAGCTCCGGAATAGTAATCATTTCTTGAGCCATCAACATATAACTTCCATTTGGTTGGGATGTCAACTGTAACCTCTTCCTCAATGTCACCCTTGTCTGTGTACTCTGCAATGAAATCTGCTAAAGCTTGTCCGTTGATTTCTCTTCGTGGATGATAAGCGATATCATATTGGCTAAGTTCAATATTCCACTTCAGAAGACGGCCCGAAGTTTCAGGTCGAAAAAGGACTTGCTTTAGGGGCTGATCAGTGAGAACTTTGATAGGGTGAGCTTGAAAATATGGCCTCAATTTTCTGGAAGCAATCAATAGACAATAGGCGAGCTTTTCTAGCTTTGAATAATTCATCTCCGCCCCAGTGAATCTTTTGCTGATATAGTAGACCGGGCGCTGAACTTTTGCATCCTCCCGCACTAATTCTGCACTCAGGGCATGAGACGAAACTGCCAAGTATATGAAAAGGTCTTCGCCATTGTTGGGCTTGGAAAGTATTGGAGGCGCTTCCATGTGACAGATTAGTTCATCGAAAGCTTTCTGGCATTCAGGAGTCCATTCAAAGTTTTTCTTTCCTTTCTTTAAAGCGTCAAAGAAGGGGATGCATTTATCAGTGGCTTTGGAAATGAACCGACTTAAAGCAGCAACTTTCCCATTTAGGCTCTGCAGTTCCTTCTTTGTCCTAGGGGCTTTGACTTCTCTCAGAGCAGTAATTTGAGCAGGATTTGCTTCAATGCCCTTAGCGCTTACGACAAATCCCATGAATTTCCCGGACTCTACTCCGAATGAACATTTCAAAGGGTTGAGCTTCATTCCATATTTTCGGAGGATTGCAAACATTTCTGCTAAGTGATCCATATGTTCAACTGCTTTCTTTGATTTCACCAACATATCATCGACATAGACTTCCATAGTTTTCCCAAGCTGTGATTTGAACATTACATTAACAAGCCTTTGATATGTTGCCCCTGCATTCTTCAGTCCGAAGGGCATGACTTTGTAGCAGTAAAGAACAACATCTGTGATGAAGCTCGTATCCTCCTGATCTGACTCATGCATCATAATCTGGTAATACCCGGAGTAAGCATCCATAAAAGACAACAATTCGTGCCCGGCTGTTCCATCTACCAGCTGATCAATCCTTGGCAACGGGAAGCAGTCTTTGGGACAAACTTTGTTTAAATCTGAGAAATCGATGCATACTCTCCACTTTCCATTTGCTTTTTTAACCAGTATCGGATTTGAAACCCAATTTGGATAAGTGGACTCTTTGATGAAACCATTCTCCATGAGCCGATCTACTTCTTCCTTTAGCGCTGCTGACCTTTCTGGACCCTGGGTTCTCCTTTTCTGTTTCACAGGTGTGAATTTCGGATCAATGTTCAGAGTATGTACAGCAACCTCTGGAGATATTCCACACATATCGGTGTGACTCCAAGTGAATACGTCCAGATTTGCTTTCAAAACTGATATCAGCATATTTTGGACTGCCACACTGAGTTGCGAATCCACATTTAGCACTTTGTTTGGGTCTTTGAGATCAACAGGTACTGGTGCCGTTACTTCCATTGGCACCACTCTATTTTCCCCTGCACTGGCCTTTCTGGGGTCCATTTCTCTCCTTGCACCACTATGCTCGCCAGTGCAGGGGCCACCCTGTACTTGCTACAAGGTTGGGTTTTTGATGCGGAGCGGGGCTGCCGCATCTTTTCCCATTTCTCTCTTCCTTGCCTCTAGGAGCTCTATAAGATAACATTCCCACCCAGCATTTTGATCCCCTTTAATGACACCAACACCATTATCTGTGGGAAATTTCATAGTTAGGCACCACGGGGTGAGAATGGCTTTGAACGCAGCTAAAGTTGGACGGCCCAGGAAGGCATTGTAGGCAGAAAATCCATCAACAATTACAAAAGTCTGTTTCCGAACAACCTTTTTCTGTCCCTCTCCAAGTTCCACAAACAAGTCGACAGTTCCAATTGGCTGTTGTGGTTCCCCGGTAAACCCAACAATCTTCTGTGATAAGGCCTGAACGTCAGTTATTGGAATCTTCATTTGATCGAACGTCTTCGTGAAGAGTATATTGCAAGAGGCGCCGCAATCAACAAGCACTCGTCTTACAATAGTTGGCCCAATTCCTGCAGAAATGACCAAGGGATCCATGGTTGGAGCATCAATACCCATAGAATCCTTAGCTTTAAACACAATATCATCATTAGAAGTTCTTTGCTGTTTTAGGGGTGCAGCGTCTTCTAAAACAAAAACATCTTCTTCCGCTGGGGTATATTTCAAAGCACGAGCATATCTTTCCATCTCACCCCAGCTCCTGCCCGTTGGGTGTGGGCCTCCTGTAATCACATTGATAACAGGCCTTTCAGATTCATGTGCGGTAGTGCCCTCACCCGAGCCAGATGGGTGAGTAGGGGGTTGCTGCCCCTGAGCAGACGAAGTTGGGTCATTCTTGTTCCTCTTAACATACTGTTGCAGCTTGTTTTGTCTTAGCAATTCTTCAATCAAGCTCTTCAAATGACGACATTCGTTGGTATCATGGCCGGGTTGGTTATGAAATCGACAGAATTTTCCATTTCGCATAGTATTCTTTCCAGGCTTTATCTCAGTTGGTTTAGGATACTCCACGGCATCTTTGGTGGCAAAGAAGATATTCTTCGGAGTGTCGGTTAAGGGGGTGAAATCTGAAGGTTTAAAGAAGCGAGGTTTCTTTATGTCCTTTTGTTTCTTCCCATCATTATTCTCCCTCTTCTGACCTCCGAAATTTTTCTTAGTCGAAGCAGCAATGTTATTCTCTACCCCTGTCGCCACCACTTTCGCTGGCGCAGGAAGATTCTCCAAGCGCATGAACTCGTTAGCTTTCTTATAAAATTTCTCGAGTGAATTTGGCTCCTTCATTTTCAGCCATTTCCCAAATTCACTTGACTTATCGATAGCCCGCATCAGATAAGTCAAAACCATCCGTGGTTCCGTGTTGTCGACTTCAGCCAGAGCTATATTGAAGCGATTCAAGAATGACTTAATAGACTCTCCCGGATTCTGCTCAAGGCTAGACAATGACATTATGTCTTTCGCCTTTGAAGCGTACAGTCTGAATTGCTCTTTAAACTTTCGAGTTAAATCGGAGAACTGGTCTACAGATTGGGCAGGCAGCTTTGTAAACCAGAGTAGTGCCACCCCTTCCAAGTACACCGGAAAGTACCGGCATTTAATTTCATCCGTTGGCCTAGCACCCGTCATGTGCCAGTCGTATTTGTACAGAAATTAATTGGGATCACTTGTTCCTCGGTAAGCTGGAATGGTAGGAGGAACAAACTTTCTTGGAAATTCAGCTTTTAGAATTTTCTCAGTGAACAGAGTCTTACTTGGAGCGAACCCCTAGTCGTTCTCATCTTCATTTCTTTGCATGCTCTCTTTCTTGATCTATCGTATCATTTCCGAGAGGCATTCCCCGTTGTTCAGAGGCTCTGCGGGGCAATCGTCAGCCATTTTCTCAGAAGTTTTCTTAAACAAACGTTCGTGGAGAGTTGGTTGCAGCCCTGTCACTCCGGCTTGAGGAGGTGCCCCTTCGGTAGTGCCAGCTGCCCTTTGAGGAATGTTCCTCCCTTCAGAGTTGTGAACAGCATCAGCAAAATTTTCCTCATTATTCGCTGGTTGACGGTTAGCTCCGAACATAGCATTCAACCTTTCTAGCATCAAGGTATTCTGGGTTTCAATTTGCTGGTATAACCTAGATACCGCAGCTTCTAACTCCGCTCATGTCACTCCATTGCTCGGAGTTGCTTGACTTGATGAAGGAGAAGTAGCAGTGTTATCATGAGTGTTGACAGATCTGGTAGACTTGCGCTTTCTTCCGGGAGCCATTATTTCCGACAAACTTCTAGTTTTGAAAGAAACTTTTTCCACAAACTCTTGTGAAGCAATGATGACAATATTCCTGAGTTGGGTTCTCAGTGAAAGCACCAAAATGTTAGCGCTAAAAATTAAACGCTAACACCCGGTGTGTGTAAAGAAAAAGTGAAAGCACCACCCGTTGGTACGGGAACAGAAATAAGCAGAAAATTAGTAGAAAGTAGTAAAAGACAGCAGTTTTATAGTGGTTCGGCTTAGGATCAAGCCTACGTCCACTTTAATTTCCTTTATTACTGATTTGATTACAATCTGATACAATGCACTTCAAATACAATTCACTTCGATTATAAAACACTTCAGACTAGTAGCTCAAACTTCGATGTATCGAGGCCCTTCGATTCCATGTTGGATGGTCAAGATCTCTTTCGAAGCTTGTTGTAGTGTCTTCGGTGTTTGGAGTTCTTCAAGTGTCGGTTTAGTTAAGAAAATGGCAGAGTATCGGTGCTTCAGAGAATGATCGAAAAAGTCCCCTTCAAGTTGGAGTATGCGGGGTATTTATAGGGTGAATTCGGAGTTAGGTCCTAGGTTGCGAGCGACCTAAGGGTAGGTCGTAGGTCGTGAGCGACCTAAGGAGCACTGGCTACGACTTAACGGTTGCACTGGATCATTTGAACATACTGACAAGGCATAGGTCATGAACGGGTTAAGGTTAAGATAGGTTGTAGGTCGTTAGCGACCTAGTGGGAATGGTGAGCGACCTAGGGAAAAGCGGCATAGGGAGTTATTTCGGCTTGTACAAACTAGGTAGTAAGTTTAGCACGTGGAGGACCTAAGTTAGGTCGTATGTCGCATTGTCTTTATGCTGACAGTTAGGTCGCTGATAGCTTTAGGTCGTTAGGTCGCTGATAGCTTTAGGTCGTTAGGTCACTGGGTCGTTAGAGGAGTTAGGTCACTAGGTCGTGAGAGAAGTTAGGTCGCTAGGTCGTGAGAGAAGTTAGGTCGCTAGGTCGTGAATGTTAGATCGCAGAGTTTTAGGTCGCTCAAAAGAGGAGTTAACACAGTGGCATTGGTCAGTTCAAAAGGATAACTAACCATTCGTAGATTATATTGGGACCCAAAGAATAGATAGATATATGGATACAATTTCAAAACTTTCAGTTTAGAAACTAAAGTATACCTATCAACCATAGCAACCAAAGCAACCAATTCATCCAAACAAACAATTCGACTTATTTGGAGTTTATGTCCCATACAAATATATCAAAATCTTCTTCCTGGATCTACCAGGAACTGTAACATCCCGCCCTTCTGACCGCCCCTAGTCGGTAATTAAACCAACTTGAAACGTTCAAAATGACGGATTGTTATTTAGTTTATAGAGTTTAAACAGAATCAGCCACAGAATCACAAAATAATAATAATAATTCAAAAACAAATGAATTTTATTATTATTATTCTGTGATTCTGTGGCTGATTCTATTTAAACTCTATAAACTAAATAACAATCGGTCATTTTGAACGTTTCAAGTTGGTTTAATAACCGACTAGGGGCGGTCAGAAGGGCGGGATGTTACAAAGTGGTATTAGAGCTTTGGATTACACAAAGCTTAGTTTATGGTGTTTAATATAAATAGTTACTAGAATCACTTTAAAGAAAAAGTTTTTCAAATTTAAAGAAGTATAAAATTGTTTTTGAAATTAAAAAATATTTTGAAAATTCAAATCCTTTTCGGAAATTCCCCTCTCTAAATTTAGGTTTATGATAGTTTCTCTTTGATAAGGTCTCCTTAGATTTGAGTCTCGATTTAATTCGAAAAACCATTATCGAGTTGTTGAGATTTAAGGAAAATTTTTGAAATTTTGTTTTGATGGATAAAATTGAATATGAAATAAAGATTTTTAACTTAAGAAAAGTTAAATTGAATTGAGTTAGCATTAATAAGTATATGATTTGAAATTTAACTAAAGGAAAGTTAAATAAATTGAACTGTATTAGATAAATTATTGAAATAGAAATTTAAACATAAAAGATAAGTGATTATATAATATGAATTGGGAAGTTTAAATTAATAAGTTGTATAACTTATAAAATGAGAAAATTTAAGTAAAACCAATTGTTAAAATGGTTAAACAGTTTTGATAAGTAAAACAAAATCTGAATTTTGAATAGTGATATGAATTTGACTTTAGTAAAAGTTAGATAAAATGAATTTAGAAATGGAATCTAAGTTAAGTTAAATAAAATAGAATTTCAAATAAATTAGAGGCGAACTTAAGTTGTGTAGTGAAAATAAATGCAAGTGAAAATAAAATGAAACATAGCTTAAGTAATGAATGAATGAGGTTGAATTTGATATCAGAATGAATTAATAAAGTGAAGTAATGAATATGAATTTGAGTTATATAAAGGAAATTCAACTTTAATTGTAAAAGTGAATTAGTGAATAAACATGGATTGGAAATGTTGTTGTTAAGGGTTGAATATAACTTAAGTTAAGAAGTTATAAAATGAATCGATGTTGTAAGATAAAAGTTTTATAAGTAATTTACTTATAAATTAAATTTTTGATATAAAAAAAATTGAGTTATAAAAGGAATGGTTAATAAAGTATATTTTTTATAAATTGAAGTCTGTATAAATAGGAATAGAATTTATAAACGTTGTTTATAAATCCGAAAATGACTTATTTTGGATAAGTAAATCTTTATAGCTTGTTAAATGAAGTATATTAATGATTTTTGGCAATGAATATAATATTGAATAAAATGGACATGTTTTGGAAAAAGCGATATTTTAAAACGAAGTTAATTGTTTTAAACATGTTTTAAAAGGCATTAAATATCGAAACCATAGATTTCAACATTCATTGTTGAAATAGACGTTTTCGAATAAAAGGAAATAGTGGACTATAACATTGTTGTTATAGTAAATAATTTCCGAAAGGAAATGTTTTGTATAGTATTGGGATTTATACATCTATCTAAATTATGAATCCCTATACTAGTGATTTTGAGTTGTCGTAACGATGTTTTACGTAACATTCGTTTTAACTCAAATAAATGTGTGAAAGAGAATGATTTCCTTAAAAGATGAAATATATACTTAATTATGATTTAAGTATAATGAATATTTTCAAATGTTGAAAATAAATTAGATTTGTGAATTACTTATTTTTAAATAAGTATGGAAATGTTTTTCCAAATATGAAATGAAATGTTGTGAATATATCACGTGAGTGATAAATGATTTGAAATTCATTTTCAAAGTCGAAGTTGAAATGTTAAATGAGAAATTTGAACAATTAGTTGAATTTGAAATTTTTCAAAAAAGATTGAATCGTTGAGTTAAATTGAGTTTAACTTCGACACCAAAGACAATATAAGTTGAGTTTTGAATTTCAAATGATTGGTTTGGATTGTATGTCTAACATTGTGAATTGATGACATAGCAATTGATCTCCATTAAATACATATCTGTTGGTGGCGGAGAATTTATTCTCTTAGCTTAACACCCTTCTCTGAGACGTACGAGCTCATAGGTTATATATCGATAGACATCAATTCTGTATTGAGAATTGACAAAGTAACGTGTGATCCAAATCGAATTGTAAGTCGATAATAAATGGAATTTTAATAATGAATTGGGTTTGAGATAACCTTAAATTTCCAAATCGACTTAGAGGAAAATTTTGAAATCCTCTATTTGTTATGGATATAGGATATGTAGGTTTTCAGAACTTATATATATATGAATGCGGTAAATTTGAAAACCGTCAGTTTGGAAAGTAATTGTTATGGAAATCTTATGTAAGCTTACATAGATATGATATGTACGAAATGTGAAATGAAGTACTACATATATATGATGTTATGTTTTCTAAACTGAGGATATGGAAAAGTACCTTCCATTTAAAATTTGTGAAGGTTTTGGAACTCGTTATGAGTGTCCATTTGAAATTCGTAGCTACGTAGAATTTCCATTAGTCGGAGTGACTATTTAAATTGGAATCCCTCGGGATGGATCATGTCGATGGGATCATATTGATTGATTAGCGTAATTTGAGGGGTGCGATGCCTAAAGTTACAAGCGATTCCACTGGGATAGTGGCACAACCGCCGAGTAAACTGCAATCTAGATGCCAACCGAAATTTGAGGGGCATGATGCCTACAGTCACAAGCGATTCTACTGGGATAGTAGCGCAACCGCCGGGTGAACTGCGATCTATGGCAACAACCATGGCGAAATTTAAGAGATGAGAAATCTACAGATTACGAGCGATTCTACTGGGATAGTAGCGTAACCGCCGGGTAACTGTGATCCATGGGGGAACGTGCTTTCCATATCCATTTTTTTTTAAAAGAATTTTTAAGTATTTTCACTGGGAGTTGAAGCAAGTATATTTAGTACTTGGAGATTTTTAGTCCTGCGCCTAGCCAGCGTATGCCTAATGTCTGTGAGAACGACAATAGACTTTTTAAATTTCAAGTTAGTAAGTATTTTTAAACTTTAAAAAGCAAATCAATAGTCTGAAATTAAAATTACATAATTCCTACCTAATAAACTAAGGAAGAAGATCTTTTAAATGTCTTGAAAGTCCACAGCTTTAGAAAAGATATGATATGAGTTTTGTAAGTCGAAAATTTTGGTAAAAGACTTTTGCGTTTTAATTATAGAAATCAATGAACAAAGGAGATAATGAACAAAGCTAGTGAGATTAAACAAATGAAATGAATCCTATATTTATTTATTTTTAATAAGTTTCGAGCTAGGTAAAATTGTGAAGGGTATAAATATTGGTGAAATTTTAACAACCTTTCCGTTTCGGGGACGAAAAGTTTTAAGGAGGGAAGATTGTAACGACCCTGAATTTTGAACAATTTAAATTGAAAATATTTAATTAATTTTAAAATATTTGAATGATGATTTGACTTGAATTTCAAATTATCAGAATAAATTGGCAATTAAAATTTTGAATTTAATCTATTAAAGTTGAATAATAATTTGAATCTTCAGTTTTAAGCTGATTAAAAAATATTTTAAAGGCTTAGAAAATTCACATTGATAATAATGAAGATAATAGAAGCTTCAGAATTGAATTTGAAAGTGATTTGTTCAAGTTTTGAAATTGTATTGTTTAAATTGAATTTAAAAATAGCCTTCTTAGGCACAGTCTCGGAATTCGACGAAACCAGTTTCATTGGGTCCGTAATACTGAATTATTACTGAATTTTAAATTTCGTATTTATCGGGGTTGTTTTGTGAACATACGACATATAAACGTGTCAAAGAAAAAAATTTATGTTGAAAAACAAATTGAAATTAAAATGAAAAAAATATATATCATAAGAAAAATGTGATAATCTTTTCACCAGCCACCCTATTGTATAAACATATATCTATAACCTACGCCTAAATTTACGCCTTAAATCGTGCCTAAACCCATTCCCTAGATCACTATTTCCCTCTGCAAAATCACGATCTTTCTCTAAAAAAAACACGAAACCCCCCTCTCTCTTCATAAATCAAATCAGAGAAAAAAATCGAACGACAAAAAAAATGGCGACTTAAAATTAGGGCGTCGGCTTCGTTCTGGCAATTCTGGACTTCGGCTCGATCTTCTTCATCTCGATAGCTAGGGTTTAGATAAATCGAAGGCTTCGACTTCTGTTTCTCACTCGCGACTGCTCCAATTAAAGGTGAGTGATTTTATATTCACTCACATCTAATTTAAATTTAGATGATTTCTGTCTTGTTTTAATTCGTGAGTTTCATTGCTTAATTTCTGGGCTATATTGGGCTTCAGCCGTTCGATTGTTGTTGAATTTTTATCTCGGTCATTTGATTTTATTCGATGTTGATGTTTTTCTGACTTGAGTGATTTAAATTTCACTCACATCTAATTCGAGATTTTGGTGATTTTGAACTTGAGCTTTTGTGATTTGCTCGGTTGCTTGGATTTTCTGATGTTGATTTCGTTTGTCTTGTTGTCTTTGACACTGTCTCTGGTAAGAAAAAAATATATATATACATATTAAATTTTGTCATATTGTATATGTGATGATGCCTGACTTTGGTCGTGGTTGAACTTGCTACTGTTTTGGTTTTGCAGGTGATTTTTGTTTGTATGTTCATCCAGTAGCATAATTGACTTATTTGATTTTTTTCTTATGTCTCTCTTGACTTCGGCATACTTTAATTACACTGCAGTTATCTTGGTTCAAAACTGATAATTGCTCCTGGGCATTGTATTTTGCTTGTTACTGAGTTGCCTTAGTTTGGGTACACATGCCTATTTCATTTTTTTGTGGCAGTAGTGATGCAGTCAATAACTTGTACCACTTGCTGTTTCAGTTTGGGATTGCACTGTTACTGTTTGGTGTACTTGTCATTCGAATTTATGGTGTTCATTGAATTGTTGTATCGCTTACTCATGTATTTATTTGTTGTGGTGCCATATCTATGATGCCCTCACCTCCATACTGCTGTGTTCATGTAGTTGTATCCTTTTGTTGGCAATGCTTGAGATTTTTCTGACTTTGTTTTGAATTTTTGTTCCTCGGCTCAGGCATTGGTATTTGATATTTTTCATTAACCTATAACAAACTGTTTCAATTGTGCATTCGACGTTGCTATTTATTTTGAGCTTGTTTCTGGTCTGGATGTTGCTTCTTGTTCATGTGTTCACATTGATGTACATGCATTTGTCACGGTTTAATCACCATGATTCTGCCGTGTCTTGTTCACCTGGTTATATTGAGTCAGGTTCCATTTATGTCTTCATGTATGCATGCTGCCTGGTCGACACTTATAAAAATTTGGTATGTCTGCATCCATATATGCATTCATCCTTGCACTGACCAGTTTTATAGTTGCATATATGTTGTAAAAAAAATTGTGCATTTGGGTCGTGATTCAAGTCCATTGCTTTCACTGCCCACTGCTAGTACATGCATTTACTACACCTCTTCTTCATACAACACACTTGTAGTTGAAATCTTAGAGTTTGATCATTATTACGGCTGTCTTGACCATTTGAGACAGTTTGCATACCTGGTTCATGTAGTACTGAACATATGTAGGTTGCGTTCATGAGGATTCATTGATGATGCCAGTCTTTAATATTTAAATAAGCTATTGTTAAATTTCATACATACGAGATTATGCATCCATGTTGTCCAGGCTTGATCTTGTTGGTTCACTTTGGCATACTGTCTTGTTGTTTCTAGCTTCAAATAT
This sequence comes from Allium fistulosum, assembly GCA_030737815.1. Lineage (NCBI taxonomy): Eukaryota > Viridiplantae > Streptophyta > Magnoliopsida > Asparagales > Amaryllidaceae > Allium > Allium fistulosum. The sequence goes on from CM060907.1 coordinate 352,579,777, forward strand.
AGTTATTGTGTGTTGCCATGGTGGTTCTGTTTATTCCATGTTGTTTTAGTACAGGCCGTGCCTTATATTGGATTGTATATCCAGGTTTTGTATTGAGATATTTGATGTTGTTGATTCAGTGACTTGTCTTTTGCATTTTGTTGTAGTTTGATTTGGGCCTGTTAAATTGCAGTCTACATTACTGATAGTGGATTTGCACTTGAATTTCTAGCCTGTTACACTATTAGTTTTATTTGTAGTTGCGTTGAGTCGAGATAGCACTGACTTGACCTCTGCTGTTTCTATTTGTTGTGATATGTAGTAGCCTAAATTGCTGGTGCATACGCTTCATTCTGAAGTTGCACTGGATAGGGGTCCACTGTCTTGACTTGTACTTGACTCACTGGTTCGAGTCACTTGTGCATGTCACTATTCATTTCTAGTGCACCTGAGTTTCATTTTGATTTAAGTTGGAGCTTTGTGCTTTTGATTTATTGAACTTTTGGGGTATTTCATTTCGGTATTGGCAAGGGAGTGCACGCGTGCGTGTACTGCAGCCAATCAGTATTGATGTTTAAGGGACATTTAAATTGTTGAATTGATTTTGTTTGATTTGATGATTTTGTTGTTTTCTAAATTATCTTCATTGATAATTTTGTTTATTTATTTCAGTTGATAATTTGAATCTACTGATTTGTTGTTAACACTGTTAAGTGTTATATTTACTGTTATCTGATTTCTTTGCTTAAAGAGTCGGATAGACGGGAATTATTGTGACTGTCGTCTATTTGATTATTATTGCTTTTATGCACTAATAACTGGGTTTGAATTAGACTAACCTGTGTATTATTTTCTTTTGAATGTAATACTCGGGTCAGACCGAGTATTTTACAGCTTGAAGATTTTCGAGCAGCGAAGTTAGAGAGAGGGGGTAAAACGCTCACTTTAGTGTTCAGGAAATGTTGTATTTTAAGATATTCCGCTGTATAAATTTAATACATTGTATAAACTCTGATATTGTAAAAAAGAAAGAAATAAAATTCATTTGTTTTTGAATTATTATTATTATTCTGTGATTCTATGGCTGATTCTATTTAAACTCTATAAACTAAATAACAATCCGTCATTTTGAACGTTTCAAGTTGGTTTAATTACCGACTAGGGGCGGTTAGAAGGGCGAGATGTTACAGGAACTATCAAAGAATTGAGAAAAGATGATGAACAAAAGAGATTGATAGAGAAAAGATTGCTTCCTTGTTGTTAAAGGTATTGACCATATATAGTCGTATTCCCCTGTCCTCCATCTCATCCTCTTCTTGCACTCATACTTACTATCAGTGGATAGCAAGAGAATTTACTGAGGCATACGGACGGATATCTTAGGGATTACTCATTCTAGGGTATACTTCACCCTATCTCTAATGAGCTACTTAATGTGTTATACTCCTGAGCTAAAGTTCAACCTTAGCTTTGATACCACTTGAAACGATCCTGACTCGGCCTTCGAAAATCGACACCCGTACTTCACTTGTACTCGAATGTCGTAGATTCGAACACCGAATCTGGCTCGCCGGAGCTTATAACACAGTAAGTATAAAAATACAGCGGAAGAAAGAAATGAATGATATCATATACATCATAAATGATACAATATCCAGAATATGATATACAACAATGATATCAATATGATACAACAATATCAGAGACAAATAATAATGTTACAGCGGAAACAACAGAACTGATAACTCCAAATGATCTGAAAAAGAGAATGAGTCCAACAACTCCAACATCAAGCTCGAACCATCATCACGTTTCACTAAGATAAGAAAGGGCGGTCGTGAACTCCAAAAACTGAACTAGCTCCAACTAGTCTACTAAACCTGACTATCTGAAAACCCCAACTCTAGACTGCCCATGTGGAAAATTGTGGGCACCCAGAGTTTAGGAAGGGAACAATAAACTCCAGGTCAGTCATGGGACTGGTATGAGTAACAAAAATAGTTTATCTTTAAAACAAACAACAAAAGAATTTTAAACATTGAAATCCACAATGCTTTTTGGAAAATGAAACTACCATAAGACCTCCCACCACACACATAATGCAATCGCAGACTTGGAGGAGATTTCTTTTTATGGTAGTCAAATATGCTTAGTACGAGAAAACTCTTTTGATATTATTACTAGTGCATAGTGTGAAAATCCTTTCGAAAATATAATATTAATCTTAGCCAGCATAGGTACCATTATATTATGCCTGCTATAGCTGCCGCATGAGGAGACAGGTTATACAACTGCAATCGTAAAGGGCTCGTATTGTTTCTTTGGATTTTCCAACAAATGATCAGGCTAAGGAACTTCCTATGCCACATAGGAACGCCTCTGGAGGGACGCCCCGAGAGACAACTGCTCTCTACCAACACAAGGCCGGTTACCCCCTTCCCGGGTAGTAAACCTGAGATATGCCACCCCCGGTCGTTTGCGACCTTTATCCGAGGCCTCGATCACACAGCAACAATCACACAGTAAATGAGATTGGAGCAACCACATAGGTAAAATATCTGGGCTCCATACCATGATACCACCTTTTTCCAGAAGGAATGGACATACCCTAGGGGAGCTACCCCTGAAACCTTGCCGCATCTTTCCTGTTTCGACCATTTCCGGTTTGTGAGGTCCGATGAGGTCTCGTCCATAAAGCTACGCTTTTCACAAAAGCCATGCTTTGATCAACAAATGATCAGCAACACACACCAACAATTAACATGCCACACTACCAAATTGGGAGTATATCACTGATAACCTTCAACTACATAACCTCTGAGAAAACAAGCTTTTAAAACTCTTTTCCCGAAATTAGTTTTGAAATCAATATTTGAAAATTCCCTTATTATAGAGAATAAATAAAAAAATTGGCTTAAAATAATTTAAAAATATTATATAATAATAATTTTAAATGCCAATTTATTTTAAAAATTGTTTCAAAATCGTTTTGAAAAATCCGTGCTCGAAATCAAAAAAATCACTCAAAACCGTCATTAAAATTCAATTCAAATTCAATTCAAATTTGAATTTTAACTTCATCAAAACTTGGCTATCCTATTGATAGGCATCATAGTGCACAAAATATTTCAAAAATATCACAAAAACATGAAGTAAAAGTCAAAAGTTGGACGGAAAAAGAACATAAAAATGCATAGGCAAAACAATACTCAGGTCTGAAATCTTCTCCAGGTTCAACTTTCGGACATACTTTGAAAGGCTTATTGACCTCGGAATGGTCTAAATTTGATAAATATAAAGTAGAACAATTTATCTATGGACGGGAAAAAGATTCACTGAATTCCGATATGAAATGATAAAGATATGAAACCTCAAACATGGACTCCGGCCATGTTAAATTCTACCCAGGTCTAAAACCCTCTCGAGTACAACTTACGGACATGGAACAGGTGTCCAAATGCCATTTGATTGATAATTGGTGTGCACATTGTAGTAAACTTCAGCTTTCAGAAGAAACAAAATCAATGAATTCCGACTGGAAATGAAAAAGTTACGCTATCTCAAACATGGACTCAAGCTATATTTGCAACAGTTAAAAAAAACAAACGTGTACAGGCGTGAAAACCATCTCGTGTTCAACTTTCAGGCATGAAACAGAGGACCAAACCACCTCGAATTGAGCTGAATATTAGTATGCATATAGTGTAAAACTTTACCTTTCAAACAAAAAAAAATCAATGAATTACAGAAAGAAATGAAAGAGATATTATATCTCAAACATGGACTCAGGCCATGTTTGCAGCAACTCAGAAAACAATGTTATAGGCAAAAATCTGGGTTTGTATTGATTTTCTACCTCTGTTTTGAACATCCAAATGCAATATTTTTCAACCAAAATTTGCAGAGACCAAGATCAACATACAAACTACCAAATGAAAGAAATCTGGCAGCATTTCATTGCTGAAATCAAAACTTACAGGCTTCCAAAGTAGCAACATGAAACTTATTTTGAACAGAGAACAACAACAGAAAATTTGTACAGAGAGCACATTATTCATAGTTTTTGGCGATTTTGAGCTTGGCTCAGTTAGTTTTTGTGAGTATTACTACTCACCTTGCTGCAGTTGTGAAAAATCTCGGATTAGAGCTGAAAGATTGAAGCTTTGGCCTGATTTCAGCCTTCAAGCACCTGCAGAAGAAGAAAAAGATGCATGCAAAGAAGAAAAAGACTATTAACAAACAAACTCATCTAAAAACAAGATTTGGATGAAATATTTAGGTTTTGGGATTAGATTACCTATTAATTTACTCTAGTTTGATAAATATTATAGCTTGCTTTGAAGGAATTTGAGTTTGAAAGCTTGGGTTTTGAGAAAAATGGGTATTTTCTTTTACTGGCTGAAGAGGAAGAAGGTGAGAATGGTGTTGAACGTATTGTAAAATGTTTCTCACTTCCTCTATCAGATTAAGTTGGCTAATGGGCCATTTTGAGCCAAATTAAGAAATAAATTAATTAGCCTAAGGCTTTAATACAACACTTATACAAAAATGCACATGTTTACTCTATTTTATAAAATAAATTACATTTTTCTTCAAGTTTTAATATTAACAAACATGTAAACTTATAAACATGTTAAATAAAAATATTCTACACTATATAAAAAAATTATTTTTAAAAAAAATTTTATTATTAAAATCACTTATTTTACAAAAATACACAATTTACACACAATAAATGCATAAGTCCTTATTTTTAACTTCAAAAATTGTACAAAAATTATTTTCTTACCTAGGAAAATAAGACAAACCATTTTAAACTCATATTTATAACCAAAACATATTTTTAAACCATTTCACCTTTTCATTTTAATAAACAACCTTTAAAAATAAAAAACTTTCTTTAAAAATTACTAAAAGAAGTAATTGACAATAATTAATAAAATTATTGCATTTTCTCAAAATAAAAATCATTTCCCATTCATCATTAACCCAAAACAAACAAAAATAAAGTTTTCAAACTTTATTTTCACATTTTAATTCCAAAATTCGTTGTTTATTCCAAGTAAACAATATAAAATCTCCAATTTTATTTTGATTTACTGTACTGTTATAATTTAATATTAATAGGTAATCTCCAAAACCAGGGTTGTTACAAACTCCCCCCTTAACAAAAAATTGCATCCTCGGTATTTCTAGAGTAGAATTTGTATTCAACATAATTATTTCATCAATCAAAGGAAGGATAGACAAGCGCGAGATTAAAATTCCTCACTCTCTACTTAAGATGAAAGGAGACCAAAATAAAATTACTCGGTAAATTCAATGATTTCCCCAAGTATAAATACTAGGATTAGCGGAAAATTGAATTTCTTTGAGCAATACATCATGATTTCGAAAGTATCTCACCTTCGAAACAAGAATACAACGGAGTGCTACCCAAAAATCTATCGAAGGATTTCCGTATGTCACCACGGAAGGAGCCATACACATACTAAGATACCAACAATTGAGGTAAGAAAACCCCGATGAGAGGTAGTTACTTCAAAGGGCACCCAACTCAAACGACCGCAAAAATGCTAGTCGTTAGACCATTGCGCTAAGGCAAGACAAACTTAAGGAACAAAATAAAAATAAATTTTAATTTACAATCAAAATTTATTAGAGTTTCAAAACTCATCCTTTTCGAAATTAAAATATCAATTCCCAATACTTGAAAATTTTCAAAACTTTTTAACATAACACTCAATACAATGAATAAATTCAAATCCATATACCCTCTTATTACAAAAATTATTTTTCCTAAAAGAATTTTCTAAATCCAATTCACAATTCTCAAAAGAGAATTTTTAAAATTCTCACTTCCAAAAATTTCCAAAACAATTTATTTAAGCCATTCAAAATAATTTTTTTATTCTAATCCCATAATATTAATTTTTAAACATAATCTCATTAAAACACAATTTATCATGTCTGATTGTCTCATCATAGCGTTTTGGAAATTCCTATCGATATCGTTGATCAGGCACATCGACCAGAATTCTTAAACACTCGATGGACGACCCAACACAAAGAAAAACAATTCTATAAAATAAATTCCTCATATAATACTTAAAATATTCTTTATTTATCTCAAAACAAAATCCAATATCTCTTGAAAACATATCTTCAATTTGAAAGATTTGAAAACTCAATTTATATCTTATACTCAAATTCAAAACATAAGAAGAATTCTTCGAGATATTCTAAGAATACTCGATTGACAAGATTGATGGAATAGATTGGAGTGTTTGTCATTCCGAACGGTATAACGAACCACTGACAAAGCTCGTAACGAGTGCAGAATGTGGTAAGAGTAACGCTATCCTCTGCAACTCATAGCTCATAAAAATTAGTGTAGGGTCAAGCCGAGGAAAGACCTTAGCACATTTCGATTGATCAAAGGAGATTGATAGGATGTAAGGTGTTAATTCCTTTATTTCAGCGACCTAAAACTTCGCGACTTAAGAGAAGTTAGCGACCTAACGAAGTCACGACCTAGGGAATTCTGCGACTTAGTGAAGCTACAACCTAAGCTACAGGAACGTCACGACATAAGAAAGACGCGACCTAAGAATGTCACAACCTAACTCATTGAAGTAGCCCAGCGACCTACGACTTAAGGAAGTTGCGACCTAAGGAAGCTACGACCTAAGGAAGCTACGACCTAGAAGCTACGACCTAAGGAAGCTACGACTTAAGGAAGCTACGACCTAAGGGAGTCAGCGACCTAACTATCTCAAGAACTTCGCGACCTAGAACTTAGCAACCTAAGAAGAGTTCACGACCTAGAGAACTCAGCGACTTAGCAGAAGTCTTGCGACCTTGCAACAGAAAGAATTGCGACCTATGGAACTCAACGACCTAAGGTAGCTAGCGACCTAAAGGACTTAACAACCTAAAGTAGTTAGCGACCTAAGGGACTTGACGACCTAAAGAGGTTAGCGACCTAACTGTTAAAGCATGTTCAGCGTCCTACGACCTAGAGCTCCCACAGCTATTCTTTAACTCGCGTGCGACCTACTACTTGATCAAATGAAGCCCAGTACAGTCTTACCAGCTAACTTCTGAAGCCACAAGGGGACAGCGACCTAGCTTAGGTCGCTCGCGACCTACGACTCAACTAAGGTCGTACGCGACCTAAGACTTGGCAAATTTCCTGCCCAGAAATCAGCTCCTATAAATAGGACATCACTTCCAACATGAAGGGGACTTTTGGCAATTCATTTCTCCAAGCGCCGTTACGCTGTCGAAGCCTCCTCTCATTCAGCAATCAAAGATCCTCAAGCATTCGAGACACTACAACAATCTTCGAGAAGAGCTCCTAACATCCTACACGGATTCGTCGAGTTTCATCATCAAAGATTGAGCTAGTAGTCAAGAGTGCTTTCATGATCAAGTTGTATTGTATTTTGAAGGATATTGTATCAAATTGTAACCGAATCAGCAATAAAAGACTATAAAGTGGACGTAGGCTCAATTACGGGCCGAACCACTATAAATCTGTTGTTCATTTACTGCTTTTTCTGCTATTTTCAGCTTATATTCTGTTCCCGTACCAACGGGTGGTGCTTTCACAATTCTATTACACACACCGGGTGTTAGCATTCACTTTTTACCGTTAACATTTTGGTGCTTTCACTGAGAACCCAACTCAGGCGATCATCCACCGTTGCTTCGCAAAGACTCATAAAAAAAACCTCTCTTAAAAACCAGATCCGAAATAATGGCCCCTAGAAGAAGAGGTTGACCCATCAGATCCGGAAATGCTCACGAAGGAACTTCCGCTTCCCCAACAACAGACCAAGCAACTCCAACCGTTGGAGTCACCAGGGCTAAATTGGATGACGCAGTTTCTGGATTATACCAACAAATTGAAACTCAAAATGCTTTGATGATGGATAGAATAACTGCCCTGTTCGGGGCAAATCGTCAACCAGAAAACCATCAAACCACCCTTCCTGAAATGCCACCTTTCCAAGCTGATGGTTCTATGCCGCAACCAACTTATCATGAACATATGCCCGGGCAAACTTCCGAGGGAAGAACTGGTGCTTGCCCGGAGGTGTCTTTGAACAATAAAGAGTACCTGTCTGAAATGGTTGGCCGCATCATGAAAGAGAGCATGCAAAGGGAAGAGGATGAGGCTGACTGGGGATTCGCGCCAAGCAGAACTCCATTTACTGAAAGGATCCTGAGAGCGGAATTTCCAAGGAAATTTGCACCTCCTACTATCCAAGCCTATAGGGGAACCACTGACCCTAATCATTTCCTATACAAATACGATTGGAATATGACCGGTGCAAGAGCATCAGACGAAATCAAGTGTCGATACTTTCCGGTATACCTCGAAGGCGTGGCTTTACTTTGGTTTACAAAGCTTCCAGTTCGGTCTGTAGATAAGTTCTCCGACTTAACGCAAAAGTTTAAAGAACAGTTCAGATTGTATGCTTCAAAAGCTAAGGATATAATGTCACTGTCTAACCTTGAACAAGCGCCCGGAGAATCAATCAAATCTTTCTTGAGCCGTTTCAATATAGCTTTGGCCGAGGTAGAAAATGCAGAACCACGCATGATCCTGACTTATTTGATGCGAGCCATTGATAAATCGAGTAAATTTGGGATATGGCTAAAGATGAAGGAACCGAACTCACTTGATAAATTTTATAAAAAGGCCGACGAGTTCATTCGCCTTGAAAGCCTTTCTACGACGTCGAAGGTGGTTGCTACCCAAACTAATGACAACAGTGTCCCGTCTAAGAAAAGAGAATCTGAAAGTCAGAAAAGGGAGAATGAAGGAGGAAAGAACCAGGGAAATGAAAAGAAACCTCGCCGCTTTAATTCTTCGGATTATACTCCTTTAACTGATACACCAAGAAATATCTTTTTTGCAACAAAAGACGTTGTCCGGTATCCTAAGCCACCTGAGATGACGAAAGGTGCAAAGAGTAATGGAAAATTCTGCCAGTTTCACAATCAACCTGGCCATGACACTGACCAATGTCGCCAGTTAAAGAAAGTGATTGAAGAATTGCTGGAACAAGGTAAACTCCAACAATACGTTAAGAGAAGCGGAGTCGATCCAACCTCATCCACTCGGGATCAACAACACCCTACCCATCAATCCGATTCTCACAACAACACTGCAGTGCAAGATTCAAAAAAGCTTGCCATTAATGCTATCACAGGGGGACCATACCCAGTAAGCAGAAGTTGGGATGACTACTAATTACCCACAAAACTGCGGCTGAGGCATCTCTCACTTTCTCTGGCATAAAAATCCAAAAGCTATGAATCAAGCACAAATAGAAATCCAGCTTGGAGATTCTGAAACAACAATAACTAGCATTCATTTTTACTTAACAGCATTGCTTGAATTTGTAAAGATAATGATGGATGTGTAACTTCTGCATTATAAACCGCTGAGAAATCAGCGTGACTCAATAATGAAAAACTATGCATTCTGTGTTTTCTATTATAAAATGCCTGTTATATTTCGATGTGTGAATACTCTAAATGTATTGCTAAAATGTCGATCTAATACTGCAGGTCATTAAAGCAAAGCTCACCCATCGCAAAGCTAAGCGAGCCTTACAAATCATTTATTAAAGCAAATTCCAAGCAACAAAAATTCCAAACTCAAATCCCATACAAGAGGAACTTCACATAAAAAGTTGACGGCTCCACTGTGTCAAGCCCTCGTTAACTGGTTGCGATCGTTGATATAAAAAGGCATCCAACCAAATAACTTGCGTTTACTCTGTGGAGTCACTCAACAGTGAAGTCTACTTCTTCGAATAAAGCAATTTACTTGCAAAGGAAAGGAAGACGCGCTTGGAAACGATGATAAAGGATTGCAGATTGGCGGATGATGATACAATATGAGCGGACAAACATGGAAGTAGCCAAAGGGAAGTATGCCTCTCAACAGGAAAGCCGATAGATCCACTAAAGGGATACCTTCCCAAGCAGAAGGAATAAGACCCTCGCTAACTGATTGTGATGCATCCGATCAGGCAGCCTGTGTCTATCCCATGGATCTACTTGCCCCTAAGACGCAACCTTCCTGGCACACCAAACAAAGCCCTCTAACGAGGCACGCCAATAAATGGGAGTGCTTTACTCGATCAAAAAGATTGGTAGGACCACCGAAGGGGCACCTCGTTAATTGATTGCGATCGTTTGTACAAACAAACATCCAATCAAGCAACTTGCGCCTGTCCCGTGGACCCCTCCGACCATGAGAAAGTAACTTCCAGGCAATCACAAGCCCTCTTCGGAGGCACAAGCCCTCTTCGGAGGCACAAGCCCTCTTCGGAGGCACAAGCCATCTTCGGAGGCAAAAGCCCTTTTCGGAGGCACATTTCACCCGTGTAGAAGTGCAAACTGCTTCTCTTCGGAGACCAAAATTGCTTCTCTTCAGAGACCAAAAGACCTCTTCAGAGGCGTACTTCACTTTGCTTGAAGTACCAAAAATAAACCCTTTACTGGGGCATAAAATCAAAACCTTCTTCAGAAGCTCATTTCATTGTACAGGAAAATTCACTTTCAAACAAATAAAATTGACCATTCCCAGAAGTCGAAATGTTCTTCAGGAAGAAAAAGAAAATAAAAATTTCTCTAAAGACAAGATACACTCTATTAAAAAGCAGAATAATTCTTCCCTGAAAAAGTGGAAAGTTATTCTCTAAAATAAGAGTATCGGTCTTGTGAGAGCAAGAATTATTACAATATACTTGTGGTATGGGGGCAGCATTATACAATTCAGTTACAGTAATAAAAGTAATATACAAGCGACATACCACAAGTTCATTGCAATATCACGTAATAAAGATGTGGAGTAAATGCGTTCTTGAAACACAGACAAAAAGTTTGTACAAATAGAAAGAATCGTTTACTCTACACTTCAAATGAAAAATAGATGTATTCCTACATACACAAGGATTTGTACAAGTAAAAATATCTATTTATTTCAACACTATGAGAAATTTTTTACATTGTACAGGTTACAAAAAGAAGCGGAGACCGGTATCCGCACAATCCCCGGTCAGTACAAAAAGCAGAAAAGACAAAATCAGACTCATTTCTCCTTCTTCCCACCCTTGGAGCTTTTACCCGGCCTGGTAATTAGTTTCGAAGGCCGTATCAGAGAAGAAGGAGGAAGAGACTCAGCCGGATCAATCTCTGCTTCATCTCCAGCAGTAGAAGAACTCTTCTTTCCTTTCTTCGAAACCACACGTTTCCCCTTCTTCTTGGAAGAAGACTCACTCCCCGGAGTAAGAAATGTAGAAAGTTTTGTGTCGTAGTCAAAAGACTGCTCCGGGGTCTTCTCGCTATCTTCCAGATCTTCTGCTTTCTATTCCTCGGAAGCAGGTGGTTCGTCCAAACCTTGGAGGGTTGCTATCGGTTCTTCCTGCGAACCTGGTTGAGAAGCTGGGAGAGGCGTAACTTGAGAAGGAGGAGGAACGGTAGCTGAAGAAGGAAGAATTGGTGCAGTTTCCGACACGTCCGCTGCATAATAAAAGAAATCAAAATCAGTATTCTCCAAGGAAAAAGAAGACAATGGATCGTCAAAGCTTAAGTAATAAGTAAGAAGTTCGTCGAACTCGGTTGAATCGAATAAGCAATTCACTGAATTCGATTCGTCAAAGTTACCTGGAGAAGCCGGTTTAGCGAGATCAATCTCAAATTCACAAGCCTGAAAATCCTTCATTGCCTCTTCTTCTGTAGGAGTGGTCACAACTGGATGTGAAGGATGAGAGCTGGAATCCATAATGTTTGCATCAGCCGAAGTGGAAGTATGAACAGGGACAGTTAAAGGAGCTTCCTTTATTGAAAGCTCTTCACCCAGTGATTCAGCCCGCGCTTTAGCAAGCTGCTCCTTCCCTCTAACAAGAGCGGCGCGAGCCTCATCATCAAGATAGCGAGCCTCAAATTTTGCTTCCTCAAATTTTGCTTCATCATAGCCGGCACCTTTAAACATATCAAGTGCGGCTTCCCACACTTCAGCCAGAGTGATTTCATAATCTGGTCCCAGAAAAGCAAGGCCCCACGACCCAGAACGCAGTGTAAATAAAAGTCGAATAAGGTAGAACTGATGTTTGCTTTTGTTGCCTCATGTGATTGCTTAGCCGCTTCTTTTTCGGCAATGGCAGCAACCCTACCAGTAATAGCCTCATCACGCGCTATCTCAGCTTTAGCGAGTCGAGACTTTAGTAACTCAATTTCTACGTTCTGGGAAGTGACCTTTTCCCGCAGTTCGGTATTTTCTATGCGATATTTCTCAGTAATGTGCTGTTCGGCGGCAAGCTTCATTTCAACATCTCTTTGTGCAGCATGTGCATCCCGCACCTGCTTCTGAAAGACTTCTTCTTTTTGAGTATATGATGCAGAAGAAGAAGCGAGATTTTCCTTAAGCTGCTTAACTTCAGATGCAAGCTTTGCGTTGTCGTCTGCAATGCTCGTCATCTCCGCATCATGCTGCTTACGCCATTTGTCCCATTCTGATTTATCGTTTTCCATGGTCATCATCGCCTCAAGGTTCATATGGTTGATCCTTTGAAGTTCATCAACCAGCTTCTTCCATCCAGACATTCTTTCAATATCAAGCTTGACAGCATCGACATTTCTCAGCATTGCCTGCTTATCAATGGTAACCAAATCTAAGTCAAAACGGACTCCTCTTAGACACCAATTCGGAAATCGGCTCTGAAGCGTCGGAGGGCCGTCTTTAACTTGATATTGTGGCCTGTTAATGATGGTTTGAATATCAGATTCCTTTAGAGGAGGAGAGCCGGCCGGAATATCAGAAGAAATGGGAGCGTTAGTCTTCTCAGAAATAGCAGACGCGTCACTTGGCTTAGACCGTTTGCTCGATTCGTCAGTAATATGAGTTTTCCCTTTGTCATCATAAGACTTTCGCTTATGAGAATCGTAAGTTCTGTAAGAAGAATCATATCGGTCAGCATCTCTTCTTCTCTGCCGCTGCTCGTAATCCCATTTTTCTTGAGCCTTCCTTTGGGCCCGTTCCTCATCTGTCTCTCTCGGGTCACCAAGATATTTCCTAAAGTCATAGGATCCGCGACCTCCATGGCGCTGAAATGAGTCATAGTATGAGCCGGAGCGCCCCATCGGAGAATCTGAAAACGGAAAAGAAGTAAAGTTTAGAAATTTCCAGAAAGAAAGAGTAAATGCTTATAAGTGCAGAAAAATCCTAAGTGTGTGCGGCGTGCGAACTACGCGCGTCAAACTACAAACCACGCTTCAGTGCGGGAACGGAGACGACGGGTGTAGAAGGCGTCGAGGTCTGTTTCAAAGAGGAAGTCGCTTCAATGACAGGAGAGTTCGCCTTTGGAATATTATCCTTGAAAAGCTCTTGAGAAGTTATCATTATGTCACTCAAGTCATCGAAGGTGTCATCATTATGATGCTCAGCAGAGTTCTCCTTCTCAATTTCCACATCAGTTGATTTTTCAGAAACTCGAAGATTTTCTTCCTCTTCGATAATTGGGGCAAGTGCCGATTTGCTGACTAACCCTACAACATTAGTGGATGCGGAACACTTTATCAAAGCAGCCTCTACGACAGGTGTTTCTGATACAACTTCTTCTGCAGAAACTGGGGCATTCGATGCCTCTGCTTGAGAGCCCGAAGCAGCTAACGTTTCTGCATCAGAACTAGAAATTTCATAAATCTGGGTCGATCTAGAAGGATGTAAAAGACCAAATTGGTGCAGAAATTCATCTTTCAGCAAGAATTTGGCACTCCTCTCTTCAACATCAACGGCACTCAAAGTATCTAAAATTAACTTGTGACTGGTATCTCGAAGTGGAGGAGGAAGTGCTGCAAAAAAAAGAATGGAGTTAAGCATTTGACAGTTCAAGTTTTGGAAAGTCTTAAAAACAAATCGGAAAGAGGCAGTCTTACTTCCGACTCTCCAGATGGCATAAAATCCCGGAGGACAGCGGACATAAAAGAATTGAGTCAAGAACCCATGGGCACTTTCGGGCAAGTCCAGAATTAATTTACGGTTCCTGGCACTCCTCACAAGTGTAATAGAGGGATGATCTTTGTTCTTTGCAAATGTGCACAAGAAGCGAATTTCGGCAAAACTGGGAAAACGGCCCAACATTCTCCTGAAAAGCACACACAGTCCCAACAGGATGGAATATCCATTAGGGTGCAGTTGAAAAGGGGAGATAGATAGCCGAAGGAGAAGTTCTCGAAGACAATCATTAAAGGGCGGAATAGCTCCGCTCAAGCACATCTGACGATTCACAGCAACAAAGCCAAGAGGCGGCCTGTCAGCAGTGTCGCTTGATCCAGGAAGTAAAGCATCTGCTTCGGCAATGCCGAATTGGATGCACAATTGTCTGAAGACCTTGTGGCTCAGAGTAGTAGAAGTCCGTTCCGGAGGGTCGTTCAGTGGAGTAGCAATTGGAAAAGCTTCTCCAACCATTTCCAAGTCTTCCTGTTGAGATGCCATTCTACACAAGGAACTGGACGATCAAATATTAAGGTGCACGTTTCCTAAAAAAGAGTGAAGTGTTGTGCAGAACTAACGCAATAACAAGCAAATATAAATGAAACTAAATTAGTTGATACTTGTCGATTATAAAGTTTCGGGGCTTGATATCTTAAGTCCAAGAACAGTGTTGTGTTGGTGCAAAAAATCAGCTTTAGTTGATCGTTTCAATTTTGCTTTAATACTTCACTTGGATTTGTTAGTTCACAGCATTTCATTCGCAAAGTTCATTTAAGTTTGATATTCTTTGTCGACTAATCTGTCATTTGATATGGGCAATCAATGGTAGTATATTCGTCCCATTCTTTTTGTGAATATTGCTTCTAAACAGGTTATTAGCATTAAAGTTGAGGCAATCCGAGAAGAAGTGCAAAGCCCAAAATAATTCAAATTCAAAAAATCAACCAAATTCTGCCTAAATTTCTAAGTTCTAGGTCGTTCACGACCTAACATAAGTCGGAGCAATTTTAAGTCGTGTTGTCCAACTTGAAGTGTTCAGGGCTTTACAAATTTGTTTCAAGTACTAGGTCGTTCAGCGACCTATCATAGGTCGGGGCATATTTAGGTCGCACAATGTAACTGTGGATCAAGGCAATGCAATTTACTCCATGTCCTAGGTCGCATACGGTTTAGCATAGGTTGAGAATTCTTAGGTCGCAAAAGAGGTTGGTCAGCTTCGTTTTAGTTGCAGGTGTTTTTTAGATCGCAAGACTTAGGTCGCCAAGAACCTTACGACCTAACTTTTAAAGCCATCCGGATCTGCTAGGTCGCTGGCTTCTTCTCCAAACAATCTTACTGATCCAATAACCCGATACTGCTAGTATAAAGAAAACGATTCATCCTCTTCTTGAATCCCATTCATCTCTACCTACCAACCGAATCGCCCATTAAATCAATTTCAAGTTCTTCGATCAATTACAAACATTACCGTGCACTCACGAGTCATGTTAACATGTCGATCGTGACAATCATTCAAAAAAACGAAACACAAATGCATGGAATGAAACTTGGGTTAGAAAACATAAACTCGTGATTGGGCGGCGATTATGGTGGGATGGAGATCGAAACTCACTTACGTAGTTTGTTAGAAAGGATGAATCGTCGTTTAAACAAGTTGAATTCTCTCTTGGGGGTTCAAAGTTTTGTCAATAGCAACGGGAAATTAGAGCAGAAGGATTAGGAGGAAGAAGGCGACTTAACAGTTTATATGAGCTGAGAATGGAAGGTGAATAGGCACGAAGTTTTAGGTCGTTCACGACTTAGCAAGGTTGAATCGAAGTATACGACCTATGGCATAGTCATATACCTCGAGGGGCAAATGTTAATTCCTTTATTTCAGCGACCTAAAACTTCGCGACTTAAGAGAAGTTAGCGACCTAACGAAGTCACGACCTAGGGAATTCTGCGACTTAGTGAAGCTACAACCTAAGCTACAGGAACGTCACGACATAAGAAAGACGCGACCTAAGAATGTCACAACCTAACTCATTGAAGTAGCCCAGCGACCTACGACTTAAGGAAGTTGCGACCTAAGGAAGCTACGACCTAAGGAAGCTACGACCTAAGGAAGCTACGACCTAAGGAAGCTACGACTTAAGGAAGCTACGACCTAAGGGAGTCAGCGACCTAACTATCTCAAGAACTTCGCGACCTAGAACTTAGCAACCTAAGAAGAGTTCACGACCTAGAGAACTCAGCGACTTAGCAGAAGTCTTGCGACCTTGCAACAGAAAGAATTGCGACCTATGGAACTCAACGACCTAAGGTAGCTAGCGACCTAAAGGACTTAACAACCTAAAGTAGTTAGCGACCTAAGGGACTTGACGACCTAAAGAGGTTAGCGACCTAACTGTTAAAGCATGTTCAACGCCCTACGACCTAGAGCTCCCACAGCTATTCTTTAACTCGCGTGCGACCTACTACTTGATCAAATGAAGCCCAGTACAGTCTTACCAGCTAACTTCTGAAGCCATAATGGGACAGCGACCTAGCTTAGGTCGCTCGCGACCTACGACTCAACTAAGGTCGTACGCGACCTAAGACTTGGCAAATTTCCTGCCCAGAAATCAGGTCCTATAAATAGGACATCACTTCCAACATGAAGGGGACTTTTGGCAATTCATTTCTCCAAGCGCCATTACGCTGTCGAAGCCTCCTCTCATTCAGCAATCAAAGATCCTCAAGCATTCGAGACACTACAACAATCTTCGAGAAGAGCTCCTAACATCCTACACGGATTCGTCGAGTTTCATCATCAAAGATTGAGCTAGTAGTCAAGAGTGCTTTCATGATCAAGTTGTATTGTATTTTGAAGATATTGTATCAAATTGTAACCGAATCAGCAATAAAAGACTATAAAGTGGACGTAGGCTCAATTACGGGCCGAACCACTATAAATCCGTTGTTCATTTACTGCTTTTTCTGCTATTTTCAGCTTATATTCTGTTCCCGTACCAACGGGTGGTGCTTTCACAATTCTATTACACACACCGGGTGTTAGCGTTCACTTTTTACCGTTAACATCAGGGTAATGGAAAAATATCTTCTCGAACGAGAAGAAAAAATACAAACAACACATTATTACTTCGATTGAAGTAATACTACAAAATGTATCAACAATTGAGTATCCTAAAAGGGTGTCTCCGATAAGACAAGAACGACAACCTCAATTAAATCCAATCAATCACCACATTTCCGAAGTGGACATTCTCATGGAAGGATGACCGAAAGACTAAAAACCGGGAACGAGGTCAATACAATACTCGATTGCTCGATTGGGTGTCATACCTGAAACGGACTCACAGAAATCAAAAAAGTCACAGCAACTGGAATTCAAGATATATCATCAACATCTCGAAACCCAAGAGTGAATACAGAGACTTCAGAATCATCATTAACATTTTGAATAATAAGAACAAAAAATTAGCCGAATTAGGATACCTAAATATAGGATCCTTAGAATCACATAACGTGGCTTGATAATATACAAGCAACACTATCTTAATTCATTCCATACTCTAGATAGAAAATAACGTGCTAATTCGCACGAAAAGATAAGCTACAAGGAACAATCCAAAAATTCTCATACATCATGTCAAATATTGTGGATCCCCTCAATAGGATTCACAGTCCTCAAAGGAATCACAAGATAAGAACATCAAAAACCATCAATAAATTCCTCCGATACGGATGAGTGTCAAGCAACCGTATCGAAGAGGACTCGAATAAAATAATCATAATTAAGATTATTCCTAAGATAAGATATCATCGGTAATTATGGAATACTACGAAATAAATATATTCCTAGAAATATCCAAAACTTATCTACTTCAGAGAATAAGGAAAGGCCAAGGACCCAAAGATTAAGGGATTGGTATCACTTGTACTATATTTGGATGTATCGTCATATATGCTTCTGTTCTTTGTTTATCATATATTTTTCCGAACTCAGCTCTGATACGAAGCTATGGTGCCCCACCCCGAGACCCACATTAACAAAGAGTATTACTAGGTAAAACGTCTGCTAATGCGGAGAATAGGGTTGGTTAGGAGCGACCATCTACAGCTTTGTCTTAAACATCTATTGAATACGTCGATAAATGCTCTAATTTTCTTTCCACTATCTCAAGTAGATCGACATATCCAATAAACGCTTAATACAAAACTATAGGTGGCAACGGATTTATCAGAACAAAACACAACAACTATATGCATATCACATCATAAAACAGCAAACAGCAGATATATACATATATATATATATATATATATATATATACAGATACATCCTCAATGTAATACAAAATGATACATATAAGTGGTATGACAACCACACAATATACAACTAGTCAAAAATATACATATCAGAGTTTACACAAAAAGCAACATAAAAAAGGCGATAGCTAAAAATCCAAGCGGAAGTAGAATAGGCTAAGTCCATAAGGGTACCTAACCTGAAACACCTTGGTCTGACCCGAGTACAAAATATACGGGTCAGTCTAGCTAAACAAAATAGTTAAATAGGATAAACGATTATAAGAGCATATAGATAAGGGTGATAATACTTCTCAAATGAGAAGAAGGCATTCAAATTTATATGGTTACTTCAAGTGGCATATCTAAATAAGAATGTTTACTACTAGTGATATAGTGGTAACATTAAACATGTACATAATCTCACAAGAGATAACTCCATAACAAATCAAAAGCACGCCTCATATCATCGGTGTATCACAAATCGATAAATATGGTTTAGAGGAAATCATAAATCCAAAGAAGTGAAGTCCTAAACCCACCATATAGGCAATCTCAAAAGCATTCTCAGAAGAGAAAACATCATCTCAAAATACGCCATATAGGCAAATATATGTATATCTCGAAATAGGAGAATATAAATCCAAAATAACGCCATATCGGCAAAATCTCAATAAACGCCAGTGTAGGCAACCCAATTCTCAAAGATTGAGCTCAAAAGAGTTCAAATTCCCAAAAAGGTAATCGCTATATATAATATCTCAAATGGCTCGAAAGGCCAACAATGTAAGAGCTGTAGAATATGTTTGTATATGATTTTTGTTTGATGATAATAAACATATATATATATATATTCGTTTAAATGTATTTGTTGTTGTACTATTAAATTTTTCGCATAATTAAATAAATATTTGTTGAATAAAATAAATAACTCAGAATTCATATTCAAACAAATATTTTATTCAAACAAATATTTTATTATAAATTCAAATAGTACAAATTTGAGCTCTCACTACATTTTCACATTTTCAATTACAGTAAAATTTCAAATTACAACACAATTTTTCAGTATACCGTTTTTACATACATTTTACACCTCACTACATAATTCACTCATCATTCGTATTTTGATCTTCAATTTTTTCCCAGCTTTTATCCAGCATCTGAACTATCCGCAAAATAAACACCGAAGTAGTAAAATTGAAAAAGAAAATATTTGCAGTGCAAAATAAAGTGTGTTTTGAAAATATTATTTGCCTCAGTTATTCGGCTTGTTCATCATCATTTTTATTTTGAATTCTTCTTACACGAATAGCTTGTAACATGCACAGTGTATCACTATACATGTCATAAGGCCGTGCACACCGATATACACTTGTTTGTTAAAACTGATTGGACAGGTGAGCACAAGGTCAAACCCAAGCAAATGCTGGATTCAACTCAGGTGCAATACAAAAACAAAAATAGAATGATCAAGTACAAGTTTCAATGGTCAGTCAACATAATCTAAAATAAAACAAAGACTCAAATGTATCAAGACTTCACAACCAAACCGGACCAGGTGTTCGCAAATGAAGCAATGGAACAGTACTGGTGCAGAGAAACAAAACAATGAAGATATCAAGATCACACTGTAATACATACATGCATACAGTCAGAGAAAACATTGATCACTAAATTAACTTATACATATGCAACCGGACACAATGCAGACTTTAAGAGCAAAAAATAACACAATGCAACATAGGCAAGACTTCACACATGAACCAGAACAAACTCAAGTGTGCACAAGCAAGCTATAAAAGGGATGCAACATAGACCAGAGCAGTGGTAGACACTAGATCACCTACATGAGACCAGTTGGGGTATGCAAGCACTCTACAAGTTCAGGTATCAAGTTCACCAAAAAAATTGTACAAGCCAGTGACTACAATAGACAGAGCTATATTAGAGTACATGAAACAAAAGTAATGCAACATTTCAGTTTCGACACACATGAAAACTCCATTATGCAACAATCCAGACGCCAAAATGCATATGTCAAGGAGGAGACAACTACAACCAAACTCAGGTGGCTGCAACAACCACACACCAGTTAAGTAAAACAAGACAAGACTAAAATGCAACCAGAACAGATACATGAAGGTATGCTCACAACAACACACACATGAATACATAAAGATGGAAACAAGTGCGGATACACGTTGAATGAAGTAACACAACATACATATATACTTGCATGTTCACACATATATACATGTGTATATATAGTGGTAAAACAGTCAACAGAGAAGGCTTCAAGTTCAATGTGCAGATGAGCTAATATGCCTCAGTGCATATGTACATCAGTTAACATGGCAGTTCATAACTAAAATGACTTGAGGCAGTTTCCAGAAAATTAAATAAGATCAGTTGCAGTTCGAATATTGCTAGGAGAAAAGGAACGAAACAGAGGATGACAATTTAAAATTCGTCAAGTCATCATAAATTTCAAAATGGCGAAGTCATTGGAACAAATTCAATGCCAAAATCAAAGGAGCAAATAATGGAACAAACGCAAAGAAATTCGAATATATCAGAGATAAACGAAGTAAAAAACATCACTAGCATTCAAGCAAAATCGAATGGCCGGATAATTTTTTTGAAGAATTCAAACCAAATTATATAAATGATAAAATAAGGTTTTAGTCCCCATAAATTCCCATTATCATCATCGGCTAATGCATTCGAGTTCAAGCAAATCAACAAGTATAAAAAAAGCAAAAATCACATACCAATTTCCTGTCATTTGAACTCGAATCAAATTGAAGCTACATAGAGCAACTTAAGCAAATCGATTAATGAAGCAACTAGACGTAAGAGGATACTTCAATCGATCACAGCAAAAAGGCGGCGACTTCAATTTTCCAAAAGCCCTAAATTTTTGAAGAGAAATAAAAAGGGAACGACCGAACATTCTAGTCAAAAGAAAAGGAGAAGATAGTTCATTGGGCTTCAGTTAAAGACTATACTCAAAACGAATGGCCGATCATTCTTCTCTTTTAATTAGTATTTGGGCTGAATTTATTTTTGGGCTTAATTGGTAAATAGGGTTTTGTTTAGTTGTTTTTTTATTTTGTAATTTTCTTTTGAAATTATGTAACTCTCTAGTCGTGTGACTAGGTTACGAACTACGGTGGTGTAGTTCGAGAATTCGCAACTTAGTGGCTGAGTTGTGGTAGGGTTTTGACCGTAGAGTTAGGTTAGTCATTAGCGGGTGTCGCAAGATTACCTGTGTAAGCGTCTGACTACTTAATTTCTAGTAGAAACCATGGGGGCAACACGTAGGCAGGGTTTTGCCGAAACTAGGTAAATTTGTGTGTGATCTCTTCTACATTATTTTTTGCTATAGATTTTTATTTCTACATTAATTATTATTATTATTAGTATCACCCTATTCACCCTCCTCTAGGGTAAAAACGATCCTACAAGTGGTATCAGAGCGGGGTTAATAACATAGATGTCTAACCCTAGTTGCAAATATAGCAAGAGACAGTCCAGTATTATTCTCCCTATTTATGATAGAACATATTTTTTAAATTGGAAATTAAAAATGGAATTTTATTTAAAATCTGTTGATTCTAAATGTTGGGATATTACTAAAAATGGGTGTGATATGGGAGGCGAGAAAAATACTTCGATTAATGCTATTGCTATGCATATTCTATATTCATATATTAATCAACATAATTTTAACCATATCTCTCATTGTGAAAGTGCATAAGAAATCTGGAACACCTTTGATGCAATATATGGTGCAAAAGTCAACAACGGAGAGAAATCCTCCATAATCGGCTCAGTTAAAGAAACGTGCTTGACAGGATTTGCAAAAGACAACAGTGATGAAGATTCAATGCCGATGAGATAAGTGACCTTTCATTCAATGATTTAGTTCTCTTGTGCCGACAATTAATTGAATATAATGAAGCTCTTGAGATGAAAAATAATAAGTTGAAAAGGGAACAATCTAAACTAGGTCAGAATAATAATGATTTTGAAAATGAGCTTAAAAATATTAAGAAAAATAAAAATTCTAATTGCAAAAGTTGTTTGGACTATGAAAAAGAATTTGCCTGTTTTCATGAAAACTTTCAAAAGTTAGAAAATGAAATTTTAATTTGGGAGAAAAACAAAACTGAGTTGATTTGTAGAAATAATATTTTGCAAAAAGAGTTGGATAGTTTTAAGAGTTTGGAAAGTTCTAAATGTGCGATTTTTGTAAAGAAATTAAACGAGGTCAACGAAAATTTCAAAACCCTTGAAAAAGAAAACTAACTTTGAGCAAATCTGAAGTTATTCGATTAAATCATGAGTTTGTAAAGGAGATTGAAAAAATAAAGGATTTTGAAACTATTGAATTTAAAAAACTCCAACTCTTTGAAACCTAGATGCTAGAAATTGAGACTAAAATCAGGGAACTTCAAAATGAAAATATGGGATTGAAAATGAATAATTTTGAAAAGAGAGATAGTACCATTAGTTGTTGTTCGAAGCTAATGAATTAAAATAAACTTTTAAAATCTGAAGTTAATAAACTTGAGCTGATTACTCGAAAAAATTCACTAGAGAAAAATCATTTAATATGCCCCTAAAAGATCAACTCTTCGTGAATAAAACGAAAGTATTTGGATTTGCAAAAGTGCAAAAATATGAACAAATGACTAATAACACTGTTAAGGGGAAAAGTATGATACCCAAATGTGTAAAGTGTGGAAATATTGGACATGGCAAGAATAATTATCGAAATGTATACAAACACAAAACCGTTAAACAAATATGGATTCCAAAAAGTATGAATATAAATGGTTTGAAATTTAAACAAATTTGGATTCCCAAGGGTACAATTGTAGATGCTAACGGTTTGTTATATAGACAAATTAGGGTACCAAAGACTTCAATACTTGCCTTCTCCAAAATTTAGACACATAAGTGGGCTAAGGAACAAATTTGATGGAGATAAATTTCGAGTTGTTCTAGGTGATTGATAAACTATAATTTAAATGTTCCTAAGCCTATAAATACTAAATGGAGATTATCGCATTTCAGATATCACGGCATCGAAGGAAATTGAGGTATGATCTCTTGACTCAATTTTGTTTACAAATTAATTATGTTTTCATCGACATTGTTGAAGTATTTCTGCCATACCTTGAACATCTCAACTTTGATTTTTGAAATTCTTGAAGTTCTGGAAAGCTAACGATAATGCTATAACTTTTCTGTTTCTAGTTTTTATTGATTCACTTTGGAATGTCATGAAAAACAGCTTTGACGAATTTTTTGAATGTGTATTTTTTCTCAATATTGATTACTTTACTTGTGCTTGACATAAATGGACGTGCTGAAAAATTTCAAAAAAACAAATCAAGTGTTGAGGAGTATACGTTTTTCTTATATACCACTATATTTCGCCATGAATATCTCAAATACAAGTGGTATCTGATATCATCTTATGTTGAAATCATTTTTGCAATTATTTAATTATTTATATTGATTTTCAACTAGAAGTCATTTTCACAAAACCTCCTTACAGAAAATTGATTTTCACTTATTTTAATTTTTGAAACTTGGGTTTCCATCATGTTAAAAATACTCTAGTTTATTTCGGTAAGCGATGTACTCTAGAAAAGATAATCATTGACTAATTGAATCTTTTGGAACTACTCAAAATTATTATAGTGCTCCAAAAGTGATGGATAGTTATTAAATTATATTTCATAACGAGAGGAAGTATAATTTTATAATTTCATAAAAATTAAATAAATTTTATAATATTTTTAGATTAGTAGTTGTTCCATGATCATTTCTATCACTTTCATCTTTCTATCAATTCATACAGCATAATATAGTGTGCAGAATTTGGTATTTCAAAATAAGGAAATATTTTTTTTGGAAAATAATTATATCCTAAAGTATTCACTCTCATTTAAAAGTCCTCCCGGTTATGCGTGGGTGAAATACTTGAATTTCTATATTTGGGCTTCCATTCTCATTTAAAAGTTCTCGCGGTTATGCATGGATGGGACGCATATAAGAAAGGGATAAATATCAAGTATATTCTAATATCATTTAAAAGTCCTCACGGTTATGCATGGTTAGAAAATACTTGACATTTTTTTTAAAAGGGGTAATAACTAACCTCATTTAAAAGTCCTAACGGTTATGCATGGTTAGTAAGTGCTTCACATTTTTTGTATAATATTCGGAAAGAGAAAATGCACAAATTATTCATTTATTGAAAATATCAAACTCTTGTCACTATATCAAATTTTCCATAATCCTACCATTTCTTTAAAGTGGAGTTTGTTTCTAATTAATAAAATGCTATGACTTTTGTTTGATAAATTGGAATTTGAAATTAATATTTCCCTCTTGATTTGATTTTATATTTTTAATCGAAATCGTAGTTATTTCAATTACTATTATTATTTTTGATGATAACAAAAGGGGGAGAGAGGTTAAGATTTTGATTTTTGAGCGATATCTTTACTAATATTCGAGAGTGTTTTTATTCAAAGTTATTTTAAATAATTTTTCAGTTTTAACTACACGCACCTATGTAGGGGGAGCTTTTTGTTGGGGAAGCATTCAAATAGAGGGAGCTAATAGAACTCATCAAACCAAATACATTTAATACAGTCAAAATTTTAATATATGTTTGTTATCATCAAAAGGGGAGATTGAAGAATATGCTAGTATATGATTTTTGTTTGATGATAACAAACATATATATATATATATATATACACACTCGTTTAAATGTATTTGTTATTGTACTATTTTATTTTTCACATAATTAAATAAATATTTGTTGAATAAAATAAATAACTCAAAATTATTATTCAAACAAATATTTTATTCAAAGAAATATTTTATTACAAATTCAAATGGTACAAATTTGAGCTCTCAGTACATTTTCACATTTTCAATTACAATACAATTTCAAATTAAAACATAATTTTCACTATACAGTTTTACACACCTTTTACACCTCACAACATAATTCACTCATCATTCGTATTTTGATCTTCAATTTACTTCCAGCTTGTATCCAACATTTGAACTATCTGCAAAATAAACATTGACACAGTAAAATTGAAAAAGAAAATATTTTGTACTGCAAAATAAATTGTGTTTTGAAAATATTATTTGCCTCAGTTATTCGGGTTGTTCGTCATCATTTTTATTTTGAATTCATCTTACACGAACAGCTTGTAACATGCACAGTGTATCATTGTACATGTCACAAGGCCGTGCACGTCGATATACACTTGTTTGATAAAACTACATGGACAGGTGAGCACAAGGTCAAACCCAACCAAATGCTGGATTCAACTCAGTTGCAATACAAAAACAAAAATAGAATGTCAAGTACAAGTTTCAATTGTCAGTCAACATGATCTAAATCGAAGCAAAGTTTCAAATGTATTAAGACTTCATAACCAAATCGGACCAGGAGTTCGGAAATGAAGCCGTGGAACATTACTGGTGCGGAGAAACAAAACAATGAGGATATCAAGATCAAACTGTAAGACATACATGCATACGGTCAGAGAAAACATTGATCACCAAACAAACATATAAATATGCAACCAGTCACAATGCAAACTTTAAGAGGAACAAATAACATAATGCAACATAAACAAGACTTCACGCATGAACCAGAACAAACTAAAGTTTGCACAAGCAAGCTACAAAAGGGATGCAACATAGACCAGAGTAGTGGTAGACACTAGATCACCTACATGAAACCAGTATGGATATGCAAGCACTCTACAAGTTCAGGTATCAAGTTCACCAAACAAAATGTACAAGCCTGTGACTACAATGGATAGAGCTATAGTAGGGTACGTGAAACAAAAGGAATGCAACATTTCAGTTTCGACACACATGAAAACTCCATGATGCAACAATCTAGACGCCAAAATGCATATGTCAAAGAGGGGACAACTACAACGAAACTCAAGTGGCTGCAACAACCACACACTAGTTAAGTGAAACAAGACCGGACTAAAATGCAACCAAAACAGAAACATGAAGGCATGCTTACAACAACACACATGAATACATTAAGATGGAAACAAGTGCAGATACACGTTGAATGAAGTAACACAGCATACATATATACATGCATGTTCACACATATATACATGTATATATATATAGTGGTAAAACAGTAGATAGAGAAGGAATCAAGTTCAATGTGCAGATGAGCTAATATGACTCAGTGCATATGTACATGAGTTGACATGGCAGTTCATAATTAAAATGACTCGAGGCAGTTTACAGAAAATCAAATAAGATCAGTAGTAGTTCGAATATTGCTGCGAGGAAATAAAAGGGAACAGAGGATGATAATTCAAAATTGGTCAAGTCATCACTACACCATAAATGACAATTTGATACGGCTTCTAGCCATATCAAAATTTGGCGAGCTTATAGTTTTGATACGGCTCAAAGCCGTATCTAATTGTACATTTAGGTACGGCTAAAAGCCGTATCTAATAGTCGAGTTAGATACGCCTTTTAGCCGTATCTAATAGTCGAGTTAGATACGGCTCAAAGCCATATCTAATTGTCCATTTAGGTACGGCTAAAAGCCGTATCTAATAGTCGAACCGCGTCTTGTAGGTCATTTAGATACGGCTGATGGCCGTGTCTAACTTGTTAGTTAGATACGGCTTCTAAGCCGTACCTAATAACCTGCTCCTACGTACCTGCTTAATTTGATACTAATTCTAGATTTGGGATTAACCGTATATTCAGCACATATAGGCACATTAAGCACAACAAAGATCTCACGCATAGTTTTGATAGTTTACAATTCTAGCAACATTAATCCAACAATGCATAGTTTAGATAGTTTACAATTCTACCATATTTCAGCATACGGTCTGAGCTTGAGCTTAATACAAATAGCTTAATACATACAGTTTACAATTCTATATTTTAGATAGTCTCTTAAATCATTTAATTACACTCATAGTTTAATAACACATTAATAACTTAATACAAATAGTTTGGAGATTGAAATTTCCAAGTTTCCATAGCTGAGCCTGAGCTTCAAGTGACCAAGTCCATCACTTTTTCACTGCAAAATATAAGCATAACTATAAACTTTTCATTTACATTAAAATAAGAAATAGTATATAGACGAACATTAAAATACTTAACATATGGGCGATTATTGCACAAGCCTAAGCTTAAACCCTTGCCCAGTTCACATACAGGTGACAAGTCAAAAAATATGAGGCGAGTTTATGGGAAAAATTTATGGGAATTTAAATTGTCATCTATTCCAGTTCATTCTTAGTGAAACATTCGGAAATTCCCGATGATGATTGACAAGTGAGTTACTTTCTTTTATACATGTTCATTAATTGTTATCACTCATCTACCGCTACTCAGTACACAAAAACACTCACCTGGATCAATAATGCTTAGGCAGCAAACACGGAAATACTTTCCAAATGCAGTTCCAAGATCAACATTGTCTGTAGCAATACACAAGGAAACAGTTATAATGTAGGTATTTCAAGTACTATAACAAAGTTGCCTTCTCTAATTTTCGCTAAAATAATGGTGCTTTCTTTACAATAAACTATAAACTAGGTTTTAGGTAGACTTCAAGTAGCATCAAATTAAAAGAGTCTAAGACACACCAGAAATTCAATGTTAGCCAAATAAAAGGCAAGTTAAACATTATGTACTGCAAACAAACTTTATGCACCACAAATGTTAACATGGTATGTACTGCTAATGGCTTGCAAGCATCGGCTTTTAAGGTCAGGCACATTATAAATGATAGCCGCTAACAAAAGGAAAATGTTAAACATGAGAAATGATATTAACATTTAGAAACAAGAGTTCAATATTCTTTCATAATTTGAAAAGCTCAAATGTAGAATCTTCGAAACAGTAAACCAAAATACTATCATTTTGATTCGGTTTATGTTGGCTCGCAGGATCTAAAGATAGCAAAACGTATAGTACATAACCCTATGAGAGCACGGAACATTACATGCAATATATCAGCAAACGATTACTTACTTACTTCCGCTAAATTAATGAACTCCAACCCTGGTCAACATAGCGTAATATTCGATTAAGTTCATCATCAAAACAACAGACAAACGAAGCATATGATCAAGGATATACCATAGTCTGCTACGAAATGTAATAAAAGAGTTGCAAACAACTTTTCATTTACATTAAAATAAGAAATAGTATATAGACGAACACATGATGGTCTGCAGTGCACATGTTTTTCATAGCCTTTTACGACTTTGACATTTTCTATACTCTTGGAAAGGGAAATATAGTAGTAGATGCATTTAGTAGGAGACATGCTACATTAGGTTCTATAATCGTAGAGCATTCGTTGTTAAGTATGTGGGATATGTTGTTAGAAACATAGAAGTGGTACCGGCAAGCAAGAATGAAGATTTCTGGTTGTTTATTTTCATGCTAGTTAAGATCTTGAACTCCTCTAAAGTGTGGAAAATGTTGTCCAGAGTTTTTTGGTTCAGTTTAGAGAAAATTAATAGGTCGTCTACAAAGCATAGAGAAACGATAGATGGATTTTTACATCTAGGGTACACATTTATCAGCTTTTTACACTTTTTTCATGGAGCAGAGAGTAAGCATTTCCATTACTGTTAAAAAAAGATACAAGTTAAGGGGCTTTCCCTATCTAAGGCCTTGTTTTCCTTTGAAATAACCACAAAGTTGGCCTTTAAATTGAATGAAGAATCTAGTCGTAGAGATTCAAACTTGGACCCAATGGATGTAAGCATCAATCATTTTTATCACTCATTCAAACTATTTCACAATGGTAAGCATTAATCATACTCCAAACTTTATTAAACGTAAACACTTCAAATTTTCTTCTTGGTTGCAAGATGTTCATATTCAATAAGATTAGGATACTTTTTACGAGAAAAGAAATTAAAATATGTTAGATCTCAGTCCATCAACCATCCTAATGAAGACATGTTGTAGGCATTATGCATACAGATTGCCGTATTTAAAAAGATTAGGATACAGTGAGGAGTTTTAGGCATTCTACAACAAGTTAGATGTGCTAGTACAACTAAGTTTCTGGAGTATAAATAATTAAATAGATAAAAAGAAAGGAATTATAGAAGCACAATTAGTGAGAGGATTAGTGGCCAATATATGGATTCATACATGTGACCCGCCACTTAATACTCCTTAACATTAAATGTTCTAGAAGATTTAGTTGTTCCCATTACACCGTTAAGCTTAGAATAGGAGTTTTAGTCATCGATCAGATTACATAGTATGGCACTTCCTGTTATGGTATTTTAAACATAATCAAATCATAATTTAGCGTAGGAACTAAAGTACAAATATTTAGATGGTGTCAATTAGGAAAGGAAGAAAATATACATGTGACATGTCATGTATATAGTGGAAGAGGTTTCAAAAAACAATACATAGTAAAATATTAACATAAACAGAAAATATACCTACTCCAACGTCTAAAGAAATTGAATAAGACCCTTCGGATGGCACACATACCCACCCACTCCAACTTCAGCAAAGGTCTCTGCAAATTGATGATTTATTTTGCTGGTTCTCTCATCTGGTAGCAGTACGTTGTCCAACACCACTTTTTCATGTGTGGGTGGTACAGATTTCCCATGGATTATAGACGATGTAGAATCTTGGCATACAGTACCTGTTGCAATAAATATGTTGAGATCTATCCAACAAAATATCTACTCGAAAGCAACTAAAAATAGAAATCTTGTCATAAATACCTTTTACTATTATGTCTAAATCAGATTTGAGGATTTCACATCTTTGATTGTTCGCTACATCGGTCGAATTTTAGAACTGCGAAGCAACGAATTCAGGAGCATTGAATTGTGTGGCGCGTCCTCCATCAGAAGAATTGACCGGTGCACGAATTCCCTGTTCGATGTTTCCCACCATGTTGATCAGAACATCCATTTGCCCAGACAAATTTCCCACTGTACCCTCCAAACTCCCCACCCTCATTTTCAACTCATCATGCTCTCCATGAACATGTCTGAGTCATTTCTGTGCAATGGCACAAGCCTTAACTTTAGTCTTTGGTATAACGGTCCCAACACCGTGGCTCCTACCCCTTGCATCCTTACCAAGCACTTGTGATAAGATGTCTTCATCCACTGTCAATTTTTCTTCATCACTATCAGTGATCTTTTCCTTCCCTTTTGCAATTTGATCCTGAAATATGATAATACTTATATGAATAAGGAATTTTAAAGAATATGCAAGTTAGTATTTGTTATAAGTATGAAGAAGTGGCATACGCATATTTTAGCATCTTATTAGTATTTTTTTAACTTACAAAGTATGAAGAAGTGGCATCTGATATGCTACCATCTTTTTTCCTGTGTGTCTTCTCCCATACTTGATGACGACTGATATTTATTGATGGACTAGCAGTGATCTGCAATACAAGTACAAATTTGATTGAAATAGTTGATGTTTGTACACATGTAGATGTATGTATGTAGAATGTAGATACAATGAATACTAAAGCATATGAATGAAAATGGATATAAATTACCATTTCTTGTTCTATTTTAGCGTGACTTTTACATCCTGCATGGTGACCATAACTGAGCAATGCTCTGTTCTTTTTGCATGTCTCCTTTCTTCCGCTCGCTTCAGGCGTTGCTTCATTTTTTATGAACTGTTCCCAATCTTCTTGAGCAACTGTAGGTGGACAATTTTTCAACCGTTCTTCGTCATTTTTGAAAGTGTCATAATAAACTACTCTCAGGTTTTTCTTGTATCTCCTAAAATCCTCGGCCATTCTCTTTAAAAACATTTCCTTTGAAAGCGGATCGAGCTCATAAATTTTCTGCAAAAATTATATTAAATTAGAAAGAAATGAGGTAGTTTAATAATTATATTAAATAAGAAAGATATGAAGTAGTTTAATATTAAATTAGAAAAAAAATATAATTCACCAGGTGATATCAAGAGTTGAGAAAAGAACACGTTTGAATACCAAAATGTTAGTTCAGTTAAATCCTATATGTGCAATAAATATAAATAGTAGCTACTTGAATTCATATGAGTACGCCTTAATTTACCCAATAACATAATATATTGGCAAAGGTGGAAGTTGAAACACATTAACTTTCTATTCGATTAACACATCCTGATGCTTTCATTCTATAAGTAAATAACTCAACTTGTTCACTGAAAGTTTAGATACTTCAATTCATACAGAAAGAAAAGTGAAAATGATATCGGCACTAGCTATTTTCTAGTTTAAATTGGTTCCAAACAAAAATATTTACTTACCACCAATTCGTTCCAAACGTTGTCCTTATATATTCCGGTTACTTTATCCCAACTTATATATTATATCGGCACATGAGCTCTTACTAGTTTACCAAGCGTAGTAGCGATTTTTCCAGCGTTATCTGAGACCGGAAAACCAAGTAAGTTTTGATCAACTTTCTTCGCCTCTGAACATGACCAATGTGAAGATGTTGGATTTTCTGACATGGAAATTTTGTTATGCTTTTAGTTCAAACCTACACAGCAAGTGAAGATGTACAGCAAGTGATGAATCTAAGTATCAAACAATCTGCAAAAGCCAGTTTCATTATTGTAGAACAATCAAATATTTAAGAAGCTTCAAAGTCAAAGTAATTTCCAAAATCTTAAACAAAGAAACTAAATAAAAAAAACCCTTCAGTCATTTACCTTCCATTAATCACGACTGAAAGTTGATCCTGAAGCCATAGTTAGATAAACCTGATTTACCTTCCACTGTACAAGCATAAAAAGGAACTAAATATTGCCAATTTGTTTAACTTACAAATTCGACTATAAATTTAGTTCAAGTGAACCAATTTTGTTAGTTATCATTTAGGACACACGGGTAAACTAAATATTGCCAATTTGTTTAACTTACAAATTTGACGACAAACTAAATAAACCATATAGTTGTCTAATTTATTTATAAGTTAGTTATCATTGCCAATTAACTAATTAAGTTACAAACTAAATTGCCAATTTAGTTATCATTTAGTTATTTCATTAACTAACTAACTAAATAAACTTTCAGTGAACAAGCTGAGTTATTTACTTGTAACTAAATTGTTAAATGATAACTAAATTGCCAATTTAATTTAGTTAATGTTAAATGTTTAGTTACAAACTAAATAAACATTTAACAATTAACAATAACTGCCACAATATTTAGTTACAAACTAAATTGGCAATTACTTGTAACTAAATTTAGTTATTTCATTAACTAATACTAACTAAATTAACTACGAATTATGAAGTGGATTGTGCAATAACTAACCAAAAAGAGTAGTATATACCGAACCAACTATCTGTAATGGAATAAAATAAGTGAAAATCAGCTACATATGGATTAAAACCATACATACACACAATCGTGCAATTAAAAATATACAGACACACAATCTTGTGATGTACGAATACTAATAAGTTAACATATGGATTTAGTAAGGTCTTCTAATTTTTCATTGTCTTCAAAAGCTGATTGATAGACGGTAGGGAATTCAATGTCATCCACATTTGTAGTCAACCGTTTTGGTGTATGCAAGACCACAGACCATCCATTATTTTTAAATCTTTTGAGTAGAAAACTTGACTCGCTTCTGATGCAAGAATAAATGGCT
Source organism: Allium fistulosum (assembly GCA_030737815.1). Lineage (NCBI taxonomy): Eukaryota > Viridiplantae > Streptophyta > Magnoliopsida > Asparagales > Amaryllidaceae > Allium > Allium fistulosum. The sequence continues at coordinate 352,612,795 of CM060907.1, forward strand.
CGTCATTCACGTTATTTTTGTTCTTCAATTTCCATAAATTTACCATGATCAGGTTTGAAATGGGATCTATTTTACCACCATTGACCTTATCCTCGACCTTTACCCAATCACAATAAAAAACTATTTTTTTGAAGTCAGTGTAATCCAACTCAAGTATCTGTTGAATGACTCCGTAATACGTTGTTTCTGCTTCCTTATAATTTTTATCCTTACCACTCGCTCTAAATTTTGTAATTGCTCTCATGCATACACCGCTATTTTGTGTTACCATACGGTCTTCGTACTTTTTCATGGAAAATGAAAATCCATTCACTTGGTACTTCATATAACTACGCGTTATGAACTTCGGCCCGTGCACTAGCCGCCACAGAGTTGGATCAACATCGATGGTCTTTAACAGGTACATAAAACAAAATAAGTAAAAAAGCATGATCACGAAGGTGTATTGCACACTTATAAACACAAGAAATACTTAAGACGATGTTATACCTCATTACGTAACCATAGATTAAAACTTTGAAAGACTTCCACGGTGGTAGCCCTGCCTCGAGGTTGAAATCTAGTACTTTTCACATAGGAGTTATACCTCCTACGGAAAACACATATCAAAATGTATATATAAAATGAATTAAAAAAATTGAAATTCCGGACAAGTTCGTGAACATACTTCTTCCATTCATCCAATCCATCGTACTTATTAAGGACCCATCTACGCACTTGTTCAAACTGCACTTGGGTTAACGTTATATCTTTACCATTATCCAGAGGTATCTCACCAGCAAAGTCATCGTCCTCGTCTAAAAACGCTTTGCGGGTATGTTTATGATTGCCATCACCTCCGTTTGGCATATATTCCATGCAGTAAAGACTAGCTTCTTGTACGATATATCCTTCCGCAATACACCCTTCAATGTATCTTTTGTTGCACACATATCCTTTATATGTTTTCATCAACCTATAAATGTGATCAATTATATATTGTAGACGGTAGCTATTTATATGAAATAATGATGTACATAACTGAAATTAGAAATTTACCGTTCAAATGGATACATCCATCTATATCTGACAGGGCTACAAATCAACGCTTCATTGGCTAAATGAACCATAAGGTGGACACTGATATCAAAAAATGCAGGTGGAAAATGTTTTTCAAAAACACACATTTCTTCTACTAAGCTAGCCTTTGCTTTTAAAAGATGTTCCTTATTGATCACCTTTGAACACAAAATGTTAAAGAATAAACTAATACGATGAACAACATTTCGCAGATCCTTATGTTGTGGATAAGAATGTTGAAGCTATACCGGAAGCAAATGCTACATTATGACATGCTAATCATGTGACTTCATATTTCTTAGTTCAGGAGGGTTGATGCTCACATTGTTGTGGAAGTTAGAAGAGAATTTGTTAGGCACTTTCAGATTTTTCAAAACAGTGCAAAACAGCATCTTTTATTCTTTGCTCAAAGTGAAAGTTGCCTTTGGTATGCTTATTTTATTTGTTTCAGGATCTTTCATCACCCACAACATTTGTTTTATACCCATGATTTTCAAATCCTTGCGTGCATTGATGCCATCTTTTGACTTATATTTATGGTCCATAATGGTGGTGATAAGATGCTCCGTGACATTCTTCTCCGTATGCATAACATCAATATTATGTCGAATCAAATTTGCTTTCCAATATGGTAAATCAAAAAAGATAGACCTCCTATACCATCCAGAAATATTGTCAACATCTTCATTGGTTGACTTTTTCATTTTTCGACCAATTTCTTCTTTTTGTTTACCAACTTTCATTTTGATATTCGCTACTTTCTTTTCAACTTGAAAACCAGTCAATGGCCATTTAGGACGACGAAGTTCTTGTTCATTGTTGAAATTTGTCTTATCGTATCGAAACTTGTGTTCGTTAGGAAGAAACATTCGATGTCTCATGTAACACATCTTCTTACTTTCAGGAAGATGATTAGAACAAGTGTTTTCCCCACAAATAGGACATGCAAAGTAACCGTGAGTTGTCCATCCCGATAAAGTCCCAAAAGCAGGATGATCATGGATTGCCCATAGCACCCTAGCTCTCATTGTGAACTCAGATTTACATAACAAGTCAAATGTAACGATTCCTTCCCATAACTGCTTTAACTCGTCTAACAACGGCTGTAAATAAACATCAATATCATTTCCTGGTTGTTTTGGCCTAGAAATCAACAATATTAACATTGAGAACTCCCTTTTCATGCACATAGACGGAGGAAGATTATATGGTACTACACTTACTGGTCAACAACTGTAAGGGTTAGAGAGAGAAGCATGTGGACAGAAACCATCTGTTGCTATTCCAAGTGTGACATTTCGTGGCTCGGCAGCAAAAGTTTGGTCAAAAGAATCTACGGCTTTCCATTGAGAAGTGTCACATGGATGACGCATTACGGTTGGATCAGACTTGGCACGACCATGCCGAGTCATCGCATCTGCTATCCATGGTACAATATACAGTCTCTTCAATCTAAAAATTAAAGGAAAATGTCTTAATGTCTTTCGAGGTACTTTGGTACATTTTCTCTCATCGTTTAATGATGTCATATATCTAGGTTCATTGCAATTTGTACAAGAAACTTTGTTCTCATCATCTTTCTAGTACAATATGCAATCATTAATGCATGCATCATAAGTTTTGCAATTCATCCCAACTTGCTTAATGATCTTCTTCACGTCGGAGTACTTTGTCGGTAGCGTGTTACCTTCGGGGAGTAACTCCTTTATTAGTTCGAGAAGTGCAGTGCCACCATTATCTGAAAAGCCGTATTGGGTCTTTAAGCTATTCAGTTTCACAATGGCATACAGCTTCGTAATCCCTTTTGAACATGAAGGATACAGTGGCTCTTTTACGCTACCAAAAAGTGATTTATACTTCTTACTTTCATTGGCCTGCCAATCTGGATAATCAGTAGACTGCTCTCCAACATTAGCATGATCAGCCAATGGATTTTTAGGTTGAAAATGATGAAATCTATCTGCATCATTGACCATATCTGCCATCCTAATATGTTCAGACTCATCAGTAGTTGTGTCATGACTAACTGGTTGTTGTTTTTCCATCTCCGCCCTTTTTTCCCATGAAAATACCACACTGTATATGATTGGATGATACCCCATCTAAGCAAATGAAAATGAATTTCATCTAATTTGATCGTCTTCATATTTTTGCACCGGGTGCAAGGGCATAAATACACTCCTTTCTTACTACTGTTTTCTTTAACAAAACTAATGAACTTCTGCACCCCGTCTATATAGTATGTAGATCTTAGATCTGATTCAGTTATCCATTGTTTATCTATGCTGAAAGACATACTGCCCTCCTATATCGTATATAAAAGAACATGAGACTTGCCCTTCAATGGGTCCTCGTTCCAATTGCTCGAAAAGAAAATTTTTGAAAAATTCAAGTGGGAAATTATTGGAAATTTTTTGAATTGAAATGAATTATTAAAAATACGAGAAGAGAATAGGCCCACATTGTAAGGTAAGGGTTATGTTTTCAGATGTGTGAAGTATATTGATATAGACAATTTTCTATGATACTCTTAATTATAAAAATAGCATTTCTGTAAAAGTTAACATTAGCACCAAAATGTTTCCAAAAATTTTGCCATTACAACGGCGCTATTTTGTAGCACCGGAGTAATGTCTATGCATTACCCCTCTCCTGACTTGGCTTGCACCATTAACAAAAAATTTATTCCTAATATTAACACGCTGACCATCTACAACACATGAACAAAAAATCTTCATTCCTAATATTCATAACGGTATCATGGTAAATGCATTCAATTGCATCTAGTTTTATAAATATCATTCTAATAACATCATACATATTGACATAATAAATGAGTTTTGAATCCTACTTTCATTTCAACTTCTATCCTACAAATAAAAATATTGATTGCATGCAAACTGAAATGTTAAATTTATGAACTCCATAAGCTCTCAAATAGCAAAATGGTATTAAAACTGTTTGATCATTCAGGTTGTATCATTATGATAGTTCCTGAGGTGAACACTTAAAATTAGACAGTAACATAGTAGAATGCAAATTGAACATAGTATATCAAATTGAACATAGTAGAAATCACAGCAACATACCTTCAAATTAGACAGTAACAGTTGTTCCAAACGATAAAAGGAGAAATTTGGAATTTAGCCTGCAATTTAAGATATGAATTACGATATTAAAATCAATATAATAGAAGTGGAACAGGAAGAACATCTTTCACATATTCTCTTCTTCTAATTTATAATATACATCAGTCATGTATATATTTCTGCATCAGCACCTCTGATCATATCTTATCCTGTCTGTATATCTCAATTATACAATCTATACATATTACTTCATATACAAATATCCTAATCGAATATCCATAGTTAGTTTTTCACATGCATTTATTCTACATACAGTGGCTCAGCAATTCATCCTTGAAACAGACTTACAGTGTACAAAAAGACACGGTGAAGAAATACAATGCAACTCTTAGTTCAAGTCACTAATGTTCACTTTCTTCCAGCATTTTTACTGCCTATTTGGTTTCAGCATTTACGTTTTGGATTTTACTACTTTTAGGTCTTAGTTGAAAACCAAAGACTCCAACGTTCACTCTTTTTGGCTGTAAATCATCAACTTCATATTTGCAATGTCAACTACAGTTGTTATGCTCAAACATCTATATATTTTTAATTAGAACATTCTAATCTAAAAACTTGCGACCAGAGCAATACATGCAACAAAAGCTTTTAGTGATGAGAACTGCACTTCCCATTAGATGAATCCTTAACTAAATGACCAAAAAACAAATTTGTAACCATCCCCAATATAAATAAGAAAATAAAATATAGAAAATATATTTTCCCTGGTCAATACATGGTAAGGTGAACATGTATATAAACAGTGGCCATGCATGAACTCAGAGTTACATAATTGTAACGACCCGGAATTTTCGATCCCGAAAATTCCAAATAGTTAGGAAAAGAAGAAAGAGATAGAAGAAGAAGAAACAGAAAACAAGTCACAGAATCTCACATTCACAGCAGATCAAAATATAATATCACATAATACCATTTATACAAAGAAACTGTATCAGTTAAATTACACTTTAATACATCAGAGTTACAACATATACACAATCACTGGACACATATAATCAACATGTCCAAATATACAACAATATGTCATAGCGGAAACACTCCATACGTTCCTGCCATCCAGCTCGCCTCCGAGCTCCAGAACGTCCTTACTTGAAAAATCTGTAATACTCGGTCTAACTCGAGCATTACATCAAAGTAACACCTGGGTCAGACTGGAAACCAGCGTGAGTAAACCCATCTAACATGGAATACAACAACATAAAACTTACATAAAACCCGGGGTAACTCATATCAAATTTACAAATTCACAATTTGTTATAGACATTACTCATTCCACACATCAATTTCTAAGTACCAAAACTTAGATTAAATGGTCCAATTCACTTAAATCATTCTATACCAGCCTATTGATTTCACCCATCAATCTACAAAGAATCGAAGTGGTTTCGGGTATTAACTAATACCAGACTCCGGTCTCTTCGAATTCAAATCATCTTAACACATGTCACTCAAGTGAAATACAATTCAACTTTAAATTAAAGGTGTTACCTTTACTCAGCAATCCATTATTAATACATAACCACCTTATCAGTGCCCATCCAACACATCATATCACAGACCATTTCATATCAGGGGTATCAATCAATTCAAGGCTTTTAATCATCATTCAATCATTCATATGCGAGATTGATCACTTTCAAAATTAATTTAATTAATCTCTAATTTAATTAATTACTAATCTTTAATCACTTTGATTACCTTTACTTATCATTAATTAATTGCAAACCAATTAATTAATCATCCTTTAATTATCCATCTCAATTTATCACCTTCGGCTAATTATCCTTTAATTAAAATAAGTAATTAATGCTTAATTAATTAATTAAATAGCCTTCACCCTCCACATTAAACAATCCCTTAGTTACTCTTATAAAGTAATTAACAATGAATTATTACATTTGTCTCTAATTAATTTCTCAATTTAATTATTCTATAATTAATTACATTGATTAATTACTCCCTTAATTAATCACACCTCATTAATTAACTAATTCTCGATAATTTTCCTTAAACTATCAATCCTTAAATTAATTACCCTAAGAAATTAATCTCTAATCACCAATTCGTTGATTTCTAGTTACCAATTAATTATTTCTTATTAATGTATTAGTAATTCTAAACTATTGATTAATTAATTCTTAATTATTAAATCTTTAGTTAATAATAAATCAATTAAATAATAGATCTTAATTGCCAATTCTTAATTAATTAATCACAATAATAGGTCATTCCCTTAAATTTATTACAACAAATTAATCATCTTCCGATGCATTTAATAAAAATCTTTTATTTAATCATATCATTTAATTCAATTTAATTTGTTTTACACTTGCTAATACTTTATTCTGACCCGACTTATATTCTCTTTTGAAAACTTATTAACTACTTTTAACAACCAAGCAGAAAACTTGAGTGCAGGCCTGAACAAATCACAGAGAACCCGAGACAAAAGTGTTTAATAAATTTACCCTTTGAAACTTGAAATGTTAACGTTTCATTTACATTTCATTTTTTTTAACTTATCTTTAAAATCTTCCGCCCAAAAGATTCCTGGCCCAAACTTTTCTACTCCCCTTCTTCGATTTAAAGTTGCAGACTTCAAATTCTTTGGCCCGATCGCTTACCTCTTCCCTTCCCCTCTCAATACTACAACGTTCACAGGTGATTGACTATGCACGAACGTGTGTACGTGCACACGCACCCTGACCTACAATTGTCGCCACCGACTATCCATTCCGATCACCCACGTTCTCCTGCGCCTTGATCAACTGCATGGAATCCACAACGATCCAAATATCGAAATCGAGTATATGAGCTCAAAAACTGGAACAATGTCGAAACTGGAAACCACCAAGATCTCACGCCTTTGACCACCAGGGTGGCTTCAGCTCCGGCCACGACCTCTTCCACACTCCAACTATCTTCCCCATGAATTTGGGAAAGCTCGGTCATCTATATGGGTCGCGACTATCAAGTTCCTGATCAACAGAAAACTAGGGTTTAAAACTTCAATCCTTAATCACCCCCGCCTCAATGCATAGATTCGCTTCCATCTATTTTTCCCTAATTCTCCTATCACCATTCCACCACCAGAGAAACTGCTGACTACCCCGACCACCTAGATCGACAAATACACACCAAAACATCATTTCTGGTTAAACCAGTAATGCTCAATCATTTTTAAACTAAAAATTATAATTTAAGTTTTAAAAATCAAATTTTAGTATAAGTAATCAACTTATATCCCTAAATCAAGAAATCAGGATATTTGTAATTTTACTTATATAAAGTTTGCTCTGTATTTTATTTTTTTTATTCCCAGAGTCAATAACAAATTTATCAACCTACATAAAATTAAGACTTTAATCTATGATATACTAACACGTTTGTTTGAAATTCGAACCTTAACACGGATAAGATCATGAATTCCTGTTCTTTGAACAGAACATAAGCCTGGAAACAAGAACAGGCAAAGATAAATCAACAGCAAGCGAGCATTCAGCAACCCATACATATAAACAGAAAATTCTATCATACTCATTCACATAAATCATGACTATATCAGGAATAAATCAGGCAACCATATTTACTTTAATTATTTTAGATAAAAAACATTACCCACCTCAGAAAAGAATTTGAACAGAGGACACTCCCTGTCTTTAGAAACTGCAGTTTGATCACCCAGAAAATCTGTTTTACCTTGATATTGGATGAGGTTTGAGTTTGTAAATGATGATGTTTATTTATAGAAAATAGGTTTGAACAGTGTAGGTTTAACTGGTACAAGCTTTACCTGTTATGTTCAGGTTAGATTTTTATATATGGAGGCTGAGTTGATTTTCTGCAATTCGAATAGACAAATTGTTGTGATAATTAAATGCATATGTCCCTATTTGTATACATCCAATTATGATTGTTTGCTGATATTTGTATTTGTGTCTAAAGATATTTTGTATTTGATGTGAATACTTTGTCTCTTTGCACTATACATATATGTTATACAGGTTATGTAAATAGTTTGTCTTCTTTTCTAAACTTATTCTATACGTATATGTAGAATTATTATAGTTATTGTTTTGACTTATGTATTTATTTTTGTCAAAAATTTTGTGTTTGCCTTTGCACTTAATATATTTATACAAGAACAATCTTATGTTTCTATTTAACCATATAAGTTGTTGCTAACTTTAATTTCTTAGTTTTTATTTTTATTTGTTATTTAACTTCAAATATTTTATTTATAATATTTTATTTATATTTATATATTTTATTCATATTTATATCTTATATTCATATTATATCAAATATATAGAACCCTTTAATTCGATTCAATAAGACAGATTTATTCTAAATATTTTGAAAGATTTTATTCTAAATAGTATTGAAAGATTCTATTTCAAATTTTTAAATCAAACTTTCTTTACAAATACAATTATAACTGATAAAATCAAAGATCTTATAAGTTTATAAAATGAAAGCTTGTATTTTTATTCACATTAGATTAAATATTTAAAAAAAAAATTGCCAAAATACGGGTCATCACATTCCTCCCCCCTTTGAATCTTTTCGTCCTCGAAAAGGAACGAAGCCAGATTTGTTAAAATGTTTAAAATAATATAAATTTTCTTAGATCATTTTAAACTACTTTAAAAACATATATAATATTACTGAAATAGTTTTTATAAAAATATTTTTATAACTCGATGTTTCGACAAGTCCATCCTCGTTCTCATAGAGATTCAGTCATACGTTGATCAGGCGTAGGGCTGAAAATCTTTAAGTACTCGGTAAACTCATTTCCAACATCCAGTGAAAATACTTTAGAAAATAATTTTATTGAAAATATAGGAAACAGTTTCGAAAATAGAGGAAATATCTTTGGTAAAAATGCTCTGGAAATCATCACCCCCATCCATGGTCGTAGTTAACCCGATGGTGACGTTGCCGTCCCGGCAAAATCCACAGATAACTGTAGGTCTCTACGCCACTCGATTACGCCATGGAACCCGCTACAGATCGCAGTTATACCCGGGCTATACGTTTCTATCACAGCAAAGACCCATATAACTGTAGGCATCAGTGCCACCGAATTTCGCTGGAAAAAGAATGAAATTCCTCCACTTGACCATAGACCGCAGTCTACCGATGGTGCGCTGCCATCCTGGCAAAATCAAGTGTAGACTGTTGGCACTCATCCTCCACACGATTTTCGCTATGGTCCACACAGTAGATCGCAGCGACATCGAGTTACACTGTCGTCACAGCATAATCCAAATGCCCCTGTAGGCATAAGCGCCCTCGACTTCTGCTACCAAATAATCCTCAGGAACTAGTTTGTCCGGACTCCTCACAGGATCAACTTTAGAACCTCCCCTTAGAGGCTCAAGGCAGTGCCACCTTGTGGCACTCCTGAGAAGTTCATTCAAGGGAGCGCCTTTTTCCCCAGAGCCACTTCAAAACACTTTATATTATACACATATAGTATTTTCCAAATCATACACCTAGTATGATTTCATATGAGTGTTTTTACACAAAATCGATTCCCAAAATCCATAATTCACAAATCAGGCTTTTCCAAATTCCAATATTGATTTTGCCCAAAATCAAAAGCCTTTCCAAATTCAAAGGTTCTTAAAACCTTTTTCCCAAGATCATTTTCACAAAATCTTTTATATATACATAGATATATATAACCTTGAAAATTCTTTGGATCCTTTCAAACTTGTATAAAACCCCTTTTTATACCCCAAATATTTCTAAAGATCTTTTCTTCTGGCAAAAGATTTAACAAGGGGAGTTTTATCATATATATGACAAAGATACATAACTTTGTTTATTCCAAATCAAATATTCAAATTTTGATTACTCTTTTGTAAAGTCAATTACCATATTGCTTACTTCCATAAAGTAAATTTTATGATAGAAATATCCAATTTCCACTTTACTTCATCATATATTTCAAAAAATATACTTTCAATTTCAAAAATCATTTACAGTTCTTATCCACAAATTTTCAATATCAACTTTATTGAAACCCGTACGATGTACCCATACCATCCGTACGCGGTATTAATCTGATCGCTCACTCGATCACACAATTTCACTTCCGAACTAGTATTGTCCACCCGACTTCCTAGTGCGGACTCAGATCTGGTTTCTTGATCAGAAACTGTTATTCTCCTTGCATAGTTACAACTATGATAGAGAATATCCAGAACCAATCAAAAATCCATATCCAGGTTCGCCGTCGAAAATCGAGCGAAAAATCCCAACTCGGATCGATAATATTATCTCGAAATTCTATGCTCGAATCTGGATCAAACCACTATGCGAATAGAATAATATACGTACATCCTACGTATTTATCTTCATTGATTATCAGTTAAATCAATTCCCTTTATATTCACCTTCACTTTGATTTTATTCACTTATTCACATTTGCCTTAATCCCCTTTTGGATTATCACTTCAATTCTTATCTCAGTTGGGTATTTAATCAATAACAGTTTGAACTCCGACCAGTTTATATTTAGAAAATAGCTTGAAAATTTTAAAAATAGATAAGTAGTTGAAAAGTAATTATTAGTTTGTAAAATAGCTGTAAAACTGTTAAGTAATTGTAAATAATTGAAAAATAATAAAATAATTGCAAAATAGTTGTAAAACGGTAATCAGTTATAAAGTAGTAGAAAAATAGTAATTAGTTTATAAAACAGTTGTAAAACAGTTAAATAGTTCCAAAAGTAATTGTGAAACAAGCTTAATATAGTTTTAGGTTTAAAAGAAAAGCTGTATAGTAAATAGTTTGGAAAAATAGATTTATATTAAAACAATTTATTTTTAAAATAGTCCAGAGTCAAACTGTTCAACTACCCAATCTCCATTTCAATCAATTTCCCATTAAATTGATCTAGTCCCAATTCAAGTTGAATTATCCACAATTTCTTTCCAAATTCAAATCAAATTCCATTGGAATTTTTAAAATTATTCAACTTTGATCACAATTCCAAATTATTTAAATCAATTTGGACTAATTTCACATTGAATCCTCTTCAATTTCAAATCATTCCAATATCCGTTTGAATTAATCCCAATTCCCATTTGAATTTGAACTCATTTAATCTTCACTTTTATTTTAAATTTATCCAATTCAAATTTTCCATTTGAATTTTAAACCTATCCATTTTCAATCATAATTCCAATTAATTCAAATCGAATTCCATTTGGACCAATTCAATTTAAATTTCAAATTTAAACCATCTCGAATTATATAAATTCGAGTTAAATCTTTAAATGTTGATTTAATCCTTTAAATCAAATTAACTTTTATTTTTAAGTCAACAATCTAAATCTTTAAACAATTAAATTCTGAGTCCAATTCTCAAAATTCCATTTTAAATTGTCTCTACTTAACTTATTTCAATGTCCAAATAAGAGTTCAAAACCATTTTATCAAAATTCAATTTATTACCCAATTTTATCTTCCAGTTTTGAATCTAGTTCATAAACAATTTTAATTTACCAATCCAATTATTAACAGTTCAGCTCAAAGAGATTTCATATCCTTAATTTCAAATTTTAATTTCCATTTTTATCTAAATAATGGATGTATCACCATAATCCATTTCTTCATTCATTTAAACAAATCCAATTCACAATCTAAAGGTTATTAATAACAATAGGATAATATTATCCAAATTATTTTAAAACATCCATTTTCAATTTCTAGATCTCAAACCCATTTTGAGATCTCACAAAAACTCCCAATTCAGATAACCATTTAACCTTCCAAGTTAAATCCAAATTTTCATCTTGAAATTTCCAAATCAGGTTGTTTATTGAATTATTTAACTTTTCCAAAGTTAAATCCAGTTTACTTAATCTAGACAACCTTACCCAATTGGAATTCCCATTTCAAACTTTAAACCTTACAATAAAAATTTTTACAAGTTCAAAAACTTATCGCTTTGGGTATCACATCCCATCCCGAATTTAAAACTCAACATTAGAGTTTATTTCAAATCATCTTTGATCTGATGTATATCCACATATATACATATTAATTTCCTTTACACACCAAGTTATACTTTAAATTTTAAACCACCCTGGTTTCAATTCAGAACAAATTCTTTTAAATTTTCAAACAACTCTTGTTTGAAATAGGACCCATATTCAAATACATTAAATAATATTATTTATTATTTCTTTATTACTTTGAATTTTTTTTTCAAATTCTGGACCCAGATTTAAAACTTCACAATTTAAATCATCTTCAATTCCCATTTATAAGTCATACTTTCCTAAATGTTTTATTTCCCTAAGACATTTCATTATTTTAGGATAATAACCAAGGTTATTACAATTGGAAATCAATTCACTATTATCTTATTCTGAAAATTCTTCTCCAAATTCAAAATTTTAATTTCAGTTTGAATCCATTTCAAACTTATCTTTTTTTTATTTCAATTTGATTGTATTTCTATTATCACTTAATTTAATTCCATTAATTTGACAACCAATTACCTTAATATTTATTAGAAAGAAATATTGCTTTATATATATTAAAATATATTCTTATATAAAAATCATTTACTTTTAAAACCATTTTAAACCTTTATATAGAAAAATAACAAGTACGCTCTCTTAAATATATAGGTACTCAACTCATCCTAGGGTAATACTAACCCTATCCTTGATGAGTAAACCCGCCAGAGCCAAGGTTTTCGCTTAACCAGGGCTCTGATACCAACTGTAACGACCCGGAATTCCAGATAGTTAGGAAAAGAAGAAAGAGATAGAATAAGAAGAAACATAAAACAAGTCACAGAATCTCACATTCGCAGCGGATCAAAATATAATATCACATAATACCATTTATACAAAGAAACTGTATCAGTTAAATTACACTTTAATACATCAGAGTTACAACATATACACAATCACTGGACACATATAATCAACATGTCCAAATATACAACAATATGTCATAGCGGAAACACTCCATACGTTCCTGCCATCCAGCTCGCCTCCGAGCTCCAGAACGTCCTTACCTGAAAAATCTGTAATACTCGGTCTGACCCGAGCATTACATCAAAGTAACACCCGGGTCAGGCTGGAAACCAGCGTGAGTAAACCCATCTAACATGGAATACAACAGCATAAAACTTACATTAAACCCGGGGTAACTCATATCAAATTTACAAATTCACAATTTGTTATAGACATTACTCATTCCACACATCAATTTCTAAGTACCAAAACTTAGATTAAATGGTCCAATTCACTTAAATCATTCCATATCAGCCTATTGATTTCACCCATCAATCTACAAAGAATCGAAGTGGTTTCGGGTATTAACTAATACCCGACTCCGGTCTCTTCGAATTCAGATCATCTTTACACATGTCACTCAAGTGAAATACAATTCAACTTTAAATTAAAGGTGTTACGTTTACTCAGCAATCCATTATTAATACATAACCACCTTATCAGTGCCCACCCAACACATCATATCATAAACCATTTCATATCAGGGGTATCAATCAATTCAAGGATTTTAATCATCATTCAATCATTCATATGCGAGATCGATCACTTTCAAAATTAATTTAATTAATCTCTAATTCAATTAATTACTAATCTTTAATCACTTTGATTACCTTTACTTATCATTAATTAATTACAAACCAATTAATTAATCATCCTTTAATTATCCATCTCAATTTATCACCTTCGGCTAATTATCCTTTAATTAAAATAAGTAATTAATTCTTAATTAATTAATTAAATAGCCTTCACCCTCCACATTAAACAATCCCTTAGTTACTCTTATAAAGTAATTAACAATGAATTATTACATTTGTCTCTAATTAATTTCTCAATTTAATTATCCTATAATTAATTACATTGATTAATTACTCCCTTAATTAATCACACCTCATTAATTAACTAATTCTCGATAAGTTTCCTTAAACTATCAATCCTTAAATTAATTACCCTAAGAAATTAATCATTAATTACTTAATTAATCTCTAATCACCAATTCATTGATTTCTAGTTACCAATTAATTATTTCTTATTAATGTATTGGTAATTCTAAACTATTGATTAATTAATTCTTAATTATTAAATCTTTAGTTAATAATAAATAAATTAAATAATAGATCTTAATTGCCAATTCTTAATTAATTAATCACAATAATAGTTCATTCCCTTAAATTGATTACAACAAATTAATCATCTTCCGATGCATTTAATAAAAATCTTTCATTTAATCATATCATTTAATTCAATTTAATTTGTTTTACACTTGCTAATACTTTATTCCGACCCGACTTATATTCTCTTTTGAAAACTTATTAACTACTTTTAACAACCAAGCAGAAAACTTGAGTGCAGGCGTGAACAAATCACAGAGAACCCGAAACAAAAGTGTTTAATAAATTTACCCTTTGAAACTTGAAATGTTAACGTTCCATTTACATTTCAATTTTTTTTTTAACATATCTTTAAAATCTTCGGCCCAAAAGATTCCTGGCCCAAACTTTTCTACTCCCCTTCTTCGATTTAAAGTTGCAGACTTCAAATTCTTTGGCCCGATCGCTTACCTCTTCCCTTCCCCTCTCAATACTACAACGTTCACAGGTGTTTGACTATGCACGAACGTGTGTACGTGCACACGCACCCTGACCTACAATTGTCGCCGCCGACTATCCATTCCGATCACCCACGTTCTCCCGCGCCTTGATCAACTGCATGGAATCCACAACGATCCAAATATCGAAATCGAGTATATGAGCTCAAAAACTGGAACAATGTCGAAACTGGAAACCACCAAGATCTCACGCCTTTGACCACCAGGGTGGCTTCACCTCCGGCCACGATCTCTTCCATATTCCAACTATCTTCCCCCTGAATCTGGGAAAGCTCGGTCATCTATAGGGGTCGCGACTATCAAGTTCCTGATCAACAGAAAACTAGGGTTTAAAACTTCAATCCTTAATCACCCCCGCCTCAATGCATAGATTCGCTTCCATTTATTTTTCCTTAATTCTCCTATCACCACTCCACCACCAGAGAAGCTGCTGACTATCCCGACCACCTAGATCGACAGATACACACCAAAACATCATTTCTGGTTAAACCAGTAATGCTCAATCATTTTTAAACTAAAATTATAATTTCATAAGGATTTTTATTTTTTTTCATCAAAGGGAATTTAAATCATATAGAAATCAAAATGCCATACAAGCTCTTGACATAGCCACTTATTTCTTTTCTAAGTAGGCAAATTAGACAAAATCAGCAGTTCAGACGTCTAAATTCTTATGACAGGCGTCTAAACTTAATCCCAGACTTCTAACTAATTATGACAGACGGCTCAGAGATCTAAAATTGAAACAGAGAGAAAAAGACATTTTGAACTAAATTCAGACGTCTACATTTAACCTCAAACGTCTAAATTATTATGACTGACGTCTAAGTTTAATCTCAGACGTCTAAATTATTATGACTGACGTCTAAATTTGATCTCTAGGTACATGCATATGCACATTCAATTTATATGTGTCTGGATGTCCACCTACACTCATTTGCACTTTTAAGTTTTATTTAAACTTCCTTTGAACTATCAGAGTCATTTTTTTTTCTTTCAAACAATTCAACCAGGATTCAAAACTTATTACCAATATAAATATATCAGTGCATCCCTATAATATACACATACATATGAGGATGTACGTGTTTCTCTTGTTTGAATTCAGAGTATATATGTTTTTGTTAAACAAGAGTATCCTGCTTGATTTGGATTCTAGCAGTTCTGACTAAAGTTAATTACTATATACTTTTGAATATTTGTAACAAGTCAGTAAATCCTATGCATATCTGATTTATATGAACTTAAAAATATCCACAAGAATAATTCTAGGTTCTTATAGCTAAACTCAGATTTTTAACCTTCAAACTTAAGGTTTTAAGTAACTTGAAATTAACTAATACAATATATGTACATATACATATCCATTTCTCAAATACAGGCATATATCATTTAAAGATTTTCACCACAATACTCAAGTATATATTTTCTTGCAAAAATTCAACCAAGTCTTTAGATTAATCCCAAACTTGGTACATCACTAGATTCATTTAGAACAACCAATAAATCCAAACTTTTAAGATCATTACATAACAACCAAAACAGAACTATAAAAACTCCCCAGATTACATGCAAATATTTCATCCTAAGTTCTTATTCAATTCTAATTTAGCATGCTTATATAATCACTCTCATTAGCCACAGCAGCTTCCTATTTAGATCCAGCATTTCCTGAAAGAATATTAGAGGCTGCCCCATTTTAGATGAGACACCCCAGATGCCATAAGCAAACAAGGGTCAGATACAAGATCTGGTATGAGTAAAATCAAAAATTCCATGATATTAAGTAAATGGGTGAGACATAAATATTTTGTACAAGTGGGCATATCTTCTTTGAACAATTTGCCTGACTTGTTTATGATATACTTGTGCATATATGATCAATATTTAAGACTAATCATGTACACATGTTTATGATATACTTGTGCATATATGATCAGTATTTAAGACTAATCATGTACACACATTCAACCATGCAAACATATATTTCAAATAGAAATACTCAGGAACTATCATAGCTCCACTCCAACCATCTTAGGAATAACTCAAGTTCCTACTTCATCAATTTAAGGTTGCATTTATCAAATTAATTCCTAGCCTCATCTGCCATAAAGGAATCACAGGGACACATTGCAATAAAATAATTCACAATATTGCACAAAGATCTCAGGGCTTAAACAAACCATGTGCCAACTTGCATACTTCAAATATGACAAGCATTCCAGCAGTCTTCTTGGCTCACAATCCTTAGTTTATTTACTAAGTGTTCATGTTTAATCCTATCGGGAGATAGCTAGGTGACTAAATCCCAGTATACATGAAACATTACATAGAGTTTACAAGCATAACTCAAGAACAATCTAACATTCATGTCCAGGGAAAATCATATTTTCAAGTATTTTGGCTTAAAGAAAATACAAGAATATTTACAACTGGGAATAAAGACTAGGCATGTGGGTTATTATTGTTTCATAAGCAACCATGTTTGAACTAAATTCAAGATCTAGCTTAAACAAGATTTCTGGCTCATGGATTTTCTATTTGATCAAGGGTTCAGCACTTTTGGATATTTCCATTGCAACCTTGAATCTTTCATTTGAGCCTCAGCACTTACACAAGTGTAATGCAACTCATATACATTTTGGTTTCTATGTTTTCCATGCCATATCTAAACCAGTTACAAGTATCCTCTATTTACTTTCATGATTTCATACTTTTACCTTTCTGGGTGTAACCAAACAGAGCAAAACACTCAAACATCAAAGCAATCAAAACATCCAGAAACACCCATTAAAACATCCATTGAAGCATCCATTAAAACCATAGTAATGGAATCAAAAACATGTAGAAAAATAACATAAGTCTGGCTGCCTCATAACAGGACTTAATGCCATGGGTTTAGTGAGATTACTCACCTGAATATTTCTTCTTATAAATCCAGAAAATCCCTGAGTGTATTTTCTCTTCCTTTAAAGTGTTTTCTTCTTTTCCTATTATAAGTAGCTCGGGTAAAACAATTTCTCTGGCCATAACTACTTATTTATAAACATATTTTTACTAGGGTTTTTCTCAAGACAAAATTCCATTTCTGTCCTGGCTAGCATCATGCATTGTGTGTTTGCATTTTCTCATTTTTATCCCTAATTAACCCCGGTCATATTACCAATTAAAGGCTGCATTTTCTTTTCTTTACTTTTTCAGAAAATGGCCACTCACCTAGTCATGTTAAAAGTGTGACTACCCCATTTTATATTTTAATTATTCCTGAGAATCCCCTTTGCTATTTTTGCCTACACAAGCATATTGACTTGTATTACATTTCATGTCATTTTAATGTTATTGTTTCACTTTCTTATATATATATATATATACTTTTCAGTACTTAAAAATGTATATTTGTATACATATCTTATATAGGCTTATTTAATTCCTCTTTAATTTCAGAAACATATGCACCTATATGTATACAGGTTTTCAAATCCTTATAACATATACATGTATAAAAAAAATTTCTGGGTTTTAAATAAAATCTGTTTACTGATTTTTAAAATAAAACTTACTTTTCTTATTTTCTGGGATGATCCATATAATTCCAGAAATCAAATATCCATATCACAAAATCATGTTTGTAATGCTTTTTAATCCTTGTTTTAAATTCAAGAAATCTGGAGTTCTTCCTTGTGCCATATCAGTGTGCACGTGCACACATGCACACATACTTGCACACAATTAATTCCATATATTCTTATACAAATAAATTCAGATATTTTCAAAATTCAACTAAAATAAGATTCCATGAATTTTTGGGGCATTACAATCACCCCACCTTTTTAGGAATTGTGTCCTCACAATTTTTCTCATTTTGACTTTAAACATTTCCAGATTTTATAAAATCTATCAAACATAGCATAAGCAAACAATTCAGCCAAAACAACCATACATATTAAACTTTTTAGGGATTTAGATTTTTACCTTCCACTGCAAAAAGCTTAGGGTAATCCATCTTTATCTTATCCTCTAACTCCCATGTACAATCATTATGGTCTAGGCTCCATTGAACCTTTACCAATTTCAAAGTTTTGCTCCTCAACTTTTTTTCCTCTTTAGCTAAAATCCCCACTGGTTCTTTCTCATAGACCAAGTCAGGATTTATTTGAACTTGATTTGGTTTCTCTAGAATTTCCTCTTTATCATGCACCCATCTCCTAAGTTGTGATACATGAAATACATTGTGCATTGCACTCATCTCTTCAGGTAGCTCCAACTTATATGCTAATGAACCTATTTTTTCCAAAATCTTGTAAGGTCCAACATATCTTGGGGTAAGTTTTCCCTGCTTGCCAAACCTCAACACCTTCTTCATAGGTGAAACTTTGATGAAAACATAATCACCAACTTCATATTCTACCAGCTTCCTCCTCATATCTGCAAACTTCTTTTGCCTATCTTGAGCTGCTGCCATTCTTCTCCTCACCAATTCAATTTTCTCTGTAGTATCTTTAACATACTCAGGCCCTAAGACAGCCTTTTCTCCTGCTTCAACCCAACATATTGGTGACAAACATGGTTTGCCATACAAGGCTTCAAATGGTGCCATACCTATGGTGCTTTGATAACTATTGTTATATGTAAATTCAGCCAAATGGAGGTGATCTTCCCAATTACCTCCAAAGTCCAATGCACATGCCCTCAACAAATCCTCCAAAACTTTATTTATCACTTCTGTTTGACCATCTGATTGGGGGTGGTATGCGGTACTCAAGCATAACTCACTTCCCATGGCTTCTTGAAAGCTCTTCCAAAATCTGGATGTAAAGATTGTGTCCCTATCACTCACTATAGTCTTAGGGATTCCATGCAATCTTACTATTTCTCTCATGAATATTTGAGCTAGTTTAGGTGCATTTCTTTCTGCCTTCACTGGTATAAAGTGTGCCACTTTAGTCAACCTATCAACTACTACCCAAATGCTTGTGTTTCCTCTTTTTGACCTAGGTAGACCATCTATGAAATCCATAGATATATCTTCCCACTTCCACTGTGGTATACTTAGAGGTTGTAATAGGCCTGAGGGTCTTTGGGTTTCTGCTTTGACTTGTTGGCAAGTCATACACTTTGCAACATGTTTGGCCACATCAGTTTTCATCCCTCTCCACCAATAATCCCTCTTCAAATTTTGGTACATCTTGGTGCTGCCTGGGTGTATAGAATATTTGCTCCTATGATATTCATTAAGTACCTCTTCCTTCAATTCTATATCCTTCGGAACACATATTCTACCTTTATTCCTTAAGTAACCATTCTTATCAATGTGGTAGTTTGCTACTTCTTCTCCTTTTTCTATTAAAGTCTTCTTTTCTAATAAATCTGGATCTCCCCCTTGCATTTTTCCCACTTTCAAAATTAAATCTGATTGTAAAGTTATCAAACTTAATTTTCCTTTACTCCCTTCTTCAATCATCTCCATGTTTACCTCACTGTTTTCCTCAATTTCCAAATCAGTAAGTAGAGATAAATTTCTAAACTCTTCTATCATTAGCATGGCTACTTTTGCATGCTGCCTGCTCAAAGCATCTGCAACCTTATTAGCTTTTCCTGGAGTATAAAGTATGTCTAAATCATATGCTGCTAGAAACTCAACCCATCTATGTTGCCTCATATTCAAATCTTTTTGTGAAAAGAGATATTTCAATGCCTTATGGTCTGTGTACAAAATAAACTTAGCACCTAGAAGATAATGTCTCCAGAGCTTTAGTGCATATACCACTGCTGCCAACTCAAGATCATGGGTTGCATACTTTGATTCATGTGGCTTCAATTGTCTTGATGCATAGGCTATAACTTGATCTTGCTGCATCAATACAGCTCCTAGCCCAAAACCACTTGCATCGGTATACACAATCAAATCCTCATTTCCTTCTGGTACTTTCAATACTGGTGCATTGATTAAGGCCTCCTTGATTCTACTAAAGGCTTGTTCACATTTCTCAGTCCATATAAAGGGTTGGTTCTTTCTAGTTAGGTTGGTAAGAGGTGATGACATCTTAGAAATATCTTTTATAAACCTCTTATAATACCCTGCCATTCCCATAAATGACCTAACTTCTCCCACTGTGCTTGGCCTTTTCCATGCTTGGAATGCCACAATTTTATTGGGGTTTACAGAAATGCCTTTGGCAGATATAACATGCCCAAGGAAATGCACTTCTTCTTTCCAAAATGCACACTTAGAAAATTTTGCTTTTAAATCTTTTTCTCTTAATCTAGACAAAACAAGGTGTAAGTGATTTTCATGTTCCTCTACTGTTTTAGAATAGATCAAAATATCATCAATAAAAATCAAAACAAACTTGTCTAAATAATCCCTGAATATCCTATTCATCAAGTCTACAAAGTATGATGGAGCATTTGTCAACCCAAATGGCATGACAAGAAACTCATATAAACCATACCTAGTGTTAAAGGCTGTGTACTTAACACTTGAGTCCTCAACCTTCATCTGATGGAATCCAGATGCCAAGTCTAACCTAGAAAATATTTTTGCTCCACTAAGTTGATCAAAAAGATCATCAATTCTAGGTAAGGGGTACTTGTTTTTGATAGTGACTTTGTTTAGCTCCCTGTAATCTATGCACATTCTTAAAGTACCATCATGTTTCCTTACAAACACTACTGGAGCACCCCAGCATGAATTACTTGGTCTTATAAATCCTTTGCTTTCCAACTCTTCTAACTGTTTCTTCAATTCCTTCAACTCACTTGGCCCCATCCTAGTGGGTTTCTTAATAATTGGACTTGCTCCTGGTATCAGATTAATCTGAAATTCCACTGGTCTGTGGTGTGGAACACCCTCAACTTCTCCAAACACATCTAAGTATTTGTTAATTATAGGGATTTCTTCAATAGAAGGCTCACTGGAATCCTTACTTAAGTCAATCAAGTGATATAATTTTCTTTCCTTTGTTATTTCACACAAAATTGTGATTCTTTGTCCTCTAGAATTTTGTAATGATATGGTGGATGAGTCTAAATTAATTATTGCTTTGTATTGTCTTAACCAGTCTACACCCAATATAACACCTATATTTGGGTAATTTAAAACATATAAATTGGAAATAAAAACATTTCCTCCTATGTTTAATTCCACATCCACACACATCATGTTTAAAACACTAGAACTTCCCAATGGGCTTTGCACTAACAAAGGGGTTTCAACCAGTATGCAATTTAATTTAAGCAATGCAACTAACTCATGGGAAATCAGAGAATGTGTTGCCCCTGTATCATACACTACTGATATGGGTAGGGTACAAATAAATAAAGTACCTTCCACTCGACCATGGTTTTCTGCATTAGCCTCTACTGTGGATTTGCTTCTGCTTTCCAAACTTGCTAGCTTCCCTTGCTGTTTATACTCAGGGCAGTTTCTCTTGATATGTCCCTCCTTACCACATAGGTAGCATTTGAAAGCTCCTCCCTTCAATTCTGGGCATCTTGGTTTGATATGTCCCTCTTTTCCACAATGATGACATGTTATTTTTCTCTTTGTATCAGTGGTCTTAGTATCATTGGTTTTCTTGCCTTCTGTCTCCTCCTTCTTTTTGTCATAGGGATGATACCTTCTCCTATTTTTCTTATTGTTGTTATTCTTAAAATTCTTATACTTCTCCCTTTCCTTGTCATGTTGCTCAAATTTTAAGGCCAGATCAATGATTTGATCAAAAGTTTTATCTGCATATGGCAACATAGCCCTACTAAGCCCTGGGTTTAAACCCTTAATATACCTATCATTCTTTGATGCCTCATCAGCCACAAGCATAGCTCCATACTTAGACAAGTCCTCAAACCTATGAGTATATTCAGTCACATTAAAAGTTCCCTGCCTAAGTCTGATGAATTCTTCAAGCAATAGAGTTTTGGCTGATGCTGGAACAAATCTAGCTTCCAACATCTCCTTGAATTGATTCCAAGTGATCTCATTTTCATTTCTTCCAGCTATGATCACCTCCCACCAGCTCAAAGCTACCCCTTTCAGTTGTCTTGAAGCTACTTGCCTCTTCCTTTGATCATCCAATTGCATGTCATTGAAAACTCTGTCCAGTGTTCTCAACCATGCTTGAATTTCCATCACATTCTCAGTTCCTTCAAAACTCCTGCCTCCCAATTGGAATAAGTCTTCAGTAGTTTTGAAAGTTCTTCATGTGGGTTCTCAGGCCTATGCCCAATTCCATCCCTTAAAGCCCTCACAAAGTCTTGCATATTAAGCATTTGTGGTGCACTTGATCCTGCATGGTGATGAGATCCTCTTCCTACCATGGTCTGCTAACTAAGTTCTGGGCAAATGGTATTAGTATATTATGAGTACTTCTATAATTACTATTTTCTTATCTAAATTATTTCATCCAAAACAAACAGACAAAATACATTTCTATAATACTTAACAATCAATGCAACCAAGTGCTCTGATACCAACTGAAATGACCCTCCTCTTTTCTACCTTAATTTCATAAGGATTTTTTTTCTATTTCATCAAAGGGAATTTAAATCATATAGAAATCAAAATGCCATACAAGCTCTTGACATAGCCACTTATTTCTTTTCTAAGTAGGCAAATTAGACAAAATCAGCAGTTCAGACGTCTAAATTCTTATGACAGGCGTCTAAACTTAATCCCAGACGTCTAACTAATTATGACAGACGGCTCAGAGATCTAAAATTGAAACAGAGAGAAAAAGACATTTTGAACTAAATTCAGACATCTAAATTTTTGTGACAGACGTCTACATTTAACCTCAAACGTCTAAATTATTATGACTAACGTCTAAGTTTAATCTCATACGTCTAAATTATTATGACTGACGTCTAAATTTGATCTCTAGGTACATGCATATGCACATTCAATTTATATGTGTCTGGATGTCCACCTACACTCATTTGCACTTTTAAGTTTTATTTAAACTTCCTTTGAACTATCAGAGTCATTTTTTTTCTTTCAAACAATTCAACCAGGATTCAAAACTTATTACCAATATAAATATATCAGTGCATCCCTATAATATACACATACATATGAGGATGTACGTGTTTCTCTTGTTTGAATTCAGAGTATATATGTTTTTGTTAAACAAGAGTATCCTGCTTGATTTGGATTCTAGCAGTTCTGACTAAAGTTAATTATTATATACTTTTGAATATTTGTAACAAGTCAGTAAATCCTATGCATATCTGATTTATATGAACTTAAAAATATCCACAAGAATAATTCTAGGTTCTTATAGCTAAACTCAGATTTTTAACCTTCAAACTTAAGGTTTTAAGTAACTTGAAATTAACTAATACAATATATGTACATATACATATCCATTTCTCAAATACAGGCATATATCATTTACAGATTTTCACCACAATACTCAAGTATATATTTTCTTGCAAAAATTCAACCAAGTCTTTAGATTAATCCCAAACTTGGTACATTACTAGATTCATTTAGAACAACCAATAAATCCAAACTTTTAAGACCATTACATAACAACCAAAACAGAACTATAAAAACTCCCCAGATTACATGCAAATATTTCATTCTATGTTCTTATTCAATTCTAATTTAGCATGCTTATATAATCACTCTCATTAGCCACAGCAGCTTCCTATTTAGATCCAGCATTTCCTGAAAGAACATTAGAGGCTGCCCCATTTTAGATGAGACACCCCATATGCCATAAGCAAACAAGGGTCAGATACAAGATCTGGTATGATTAAAATCAAAAATTCCATGATATTAAGTAAATGGGTGAGACATAAATATTTTGTACAAGTGGGCATATCTTCTTTGAACAATTTGCCTGACTTGTTTATGATATACTTGTGCATATATGATCAGTATTTAAGACTAATCATGTACACATGTTTATGATATACTTGTGCATATATGATCAGTATTTAAGACTAATCATGTACACACATTCAACCATGCAAACATATATTTCAAATAGAAATACTCAGGAACTATCATAGCTCCAGTCCAACCATCTTAGGAATAACTCAAGTTCCTACTTCATCAATTTAAGGTTGCATTTATCAAATTAATTCCTAGCCTCATCTGCCATAAAGGAATCACAGGGACACATTGCAATAAAATAATTCACAATATTGCACAAAGATCTCAGGGCTTAAACAAACCATGTGCCAACTTGCATACTTCAAATATGACAAGCATTCCAGCAGTCTTCTTGGCTCACAATCCTTAGTTTATTTACTAAGTGTTCATGTTTAATCCTATCGTGAGATAGCTAGGTGACTAAATCCCAGTATACCTGAAACATTACATAGAGTTTACAAGCATAACTCAAGAACAATCTAACATTCATGTCCAGGGAAAATCATATTTTCAAGTATTTTGGCTTAAAGAAAATACAAGAATATTTACAACTGGGAATAAAGACTAGGCATGTGGGTTATTATTGTTTCATAAGCAACCATGTTTGAACTAAATTCAAGATCTAGCTTAAACAAGATTTCTGCCTCATGGATTTTCTATTTGATCAAGGGTTCAGCACTTTTGGATATTTCCATTGCAACCTTGAATCTTTCATTTGAGCCTCAGCACTTACACAAGTGTAATGCAACTCATATACATTTTGGTTTCTATGTTTTCCATGCCATATCTAAACCAGTTACAAGTATCCTCTATTTACTTTCATGATTTCATACTTTTACCTTTCTGGGTGTAACCAAACAGAGCAAAACACTCAAACATCAAAGCAATCAA
This sequence comes from Allium fistulosum, assembly GCA_030737815.1. Classification (NCBI taxonomy): domain Eukaryota; kingdom Viridiplantae; phylum Streptophyta; class Magnoliopsida; order Asparagales; family Amaryllidaceae; genus Allium; species Allium fistulosum. Next base: position 352,638,424 of record CM060907.1, read on the forward strand.
AACATCCAGAAACACCCATTAAAACATCCATTGAAGCATCCATTAAAACCATAGTAATGGAATCAAAAACATGTAGAAAAATAACATAAGTCTGGCTACCTCATAACAGGACTTAATGCCATGGGTTTAGTGAGATTACTCACCTGAATATTTCTTCTTATAAATCCAGAAAATCCCTGAGTGTATTTTCTCTTCCTTTAAAGTGTTTTCTTCTTTTCCTATTATAAGTAGCTCGGGTAAAACAATTTCTCTGGCCATAACTACTTATTTATAAACATATTTTTACTAGGGTTTTTCTCAAGACAAAATTCCATTTCTGTCCTGGCTAGCATCATGCATTGTGTGTTTGCATTTTCTCATTTTTATCCCTAATTACCCCCGGTCATATTACCAATTAAAGGCTGCATTTTCTTTTCTTTACTTTTTCAGAAAATGGCCACTCACCTAGTCATGTTAAAAGTGTGACTACCCCATTTTATATTTTAATTATTCCTGAGAATCCCCTTTGCTATTTTTGCCTACACAAGCATATTGACTTGTATTACATTTCATGTCATTTTAATGTTATTGTTTCACTTGCTTATATATATATATATATATACTTTTCAGTACTTAAAAATGTATATTTGTATACATATCTTATATAGGCTTATTTAATTCCTCTTTAATTTCAAAAACATATGCACCTATATGTATACAGGTTTTCAAATCCTTATGACATATACATGTATAAATTTTTTTTTCTGGGTTTTAAATAAAATCTGTTTACTGATTTTTAAAATAAAACTTACTTTTCTTATTTTCTGGGATGATCCATATAATTCCAGAAATCAAATATCCATATCACAAAATCATGTTTGTAATGCTTTTTAATCCTTGTTTTAAATTCAAGAAATCTGGAGTTCTTCCTTGTGCCATATCAGTGTGCACGTGCACACATGCACACATACTTGCACACAATTAATTCCATATATTCTTATACAAATAAATTCAGATATTTTCAAAATTCAACTAAAATAAGATTCCATGAATTTCTGGGGCATTACACAAATTGTTGTGCTAATTAAATGCATATGTCCCTATTTGTATACATCCAATTATGATTGTTTGCTGATATTTGTATTTGTGTCTAAAGATATTTTGTATTTGATGTGAATACTTTGTCTCTTTGCACTATACATATATGTTATACAGGTTATGTAAATAGTTTGTCTTCTTTTCTAAACTTATTCTATACGTATATGTAGAATTATTATAGTTATTGTTTTGACTTATGTATTTATTTTTGTCAAAAATTTTGTGTTTGCCTTTGCACTTAATATATTTATACAAGAACAATCTTATGTTTCTATTTAACCATATAAGTTGTTGCTAACTTTAATTTCTTAGTTTTTATTTTTATTTGTTATTTAACTTCAAATATTTTATTTATAATATTATATTCGTATTTATATATTTTATTCATATTTATATCTTATATTCATATTATATCAAATATATAGAACCCTTTAATTCGATTCAATAAGACAGATTTTATTCTAAATATTTTGAAAGATTTTATTCTAAATAGTATTGAAAGATTCTATTTCAAATTTTTAAATCAAAATTTCTTAACAAATACAATTATAATTGATAAAATCAAAGATCTTATAAGTTTATAAAATGAAAGCCTGTATTTTTATTCACATTAGATTAAATATTTAAAAAAATTTGCCAAAATACGGGTCATCACATTCCTCCCCCCTTTGAATCTTTTCGTCCTCGAAAAGGAACGAAGCCAGATTTGTTAAAATGTTTAAAATCATATAAATTTTCTTAGATCATTTTAAACTACTTTAAAAACATATATAATATTACTGAAATAGTTTTTATAAAAATATTTTTATAACTCGATGTTTCGAAAAGTCCATCCTCGTTCTCATAGAGATTCGGTCATACGTTGATCAGGCGTAGGGCTGAAAATCTTTAAGTACTCGGTAAACTCATTTCCAACATCCAGTGAAAATACTTTAGAAAATAATTTTATTGAAAATATAGGAAACAGTTTCGAAAATAGAAGAAATATCTTTGGTAAAAATGCTCTGGAAATCATCACCCCATCCATGGTCGTAGTTAACTTGATGGTTACGTTGCCGTCCCGGCAAAATCCACAGATAACTGTAGGTCTCCGCGCCACTCGATTACGCCATGGAACCCGCTACAGATCACAGTTATACCCGGGCTATACGTTTCTATCACAGCAAAGACCCATATAATTGTAGGCATCAGTGCCACCGAATTTCGCTGGAAAAAGAATGAAATTCCTCCACTTGACCATAGACCGCAGTCTACCGATGGTGCGCTGCCATCCCGGCAAAATCACGTGTAGACTGTTGGCACTCATCCTCCACACGATTTTCGCTATGGTCCACACAGTAGATCGCAGCGACATCGAGTTATATTGTCGTCACAGCATAACCCAAATGCCCCTGTAGGCATCAGCGCCCTCGACTTCAGCTACCAAATAATCCTCAGGAACTAGTTTGTCCGGACTCCTCACAGGATCAACTTTAGAACCTCCCCTTAGAGGCTCAAGGCAGTGCCACCCTGTGGCACTCCTGAGAAGTTCATTCAAGGGAGCGCCTTGTTCCCCAGAGCCACTTCAAAACACTTTATACTATACACATATAGTATTTTCCAAATCATACACCTAGTATGAATTTCATATGAGTGTTTTTACACAAAATCGATTCCCAAAATCGATAATTCACAAATCAGGCTTTTCCAAATTCCAATATTGATTTTGCCTAAAATCAAAAGCCTTTCCAAATTCAAAGGTTCTTAAAACCTTTTTCCCAAGATCATTTTCACAAAATCTTTTATATATACATAGATATATATAACCTTGAAAATTCTTTGGATCCTTTCAAACTTGTATAAAACCCCTTTTTATACCCCAAATATTTCTAAAGATCTTTTCTTCTGGCAAAAGATTTAACAAGGGGAGTTTTATCATATATATGACAAAGATACGTAACTTTGTTTATTCCAAATCAAATATTCAAATTTTGATTACTCTTTTGTAAAGTCAATTACCATATTGCTTACTTCCATAAAGTAAATTTTATGATAGAAATATCCAATTTCCACTTTACTTCATCATATATTTCACAAAATATACTTTCAATTTCAAAAATCATTTATAGTTCTTATCCACAAATTTTCAATATCAACTTTATTGAAACCCGTACGATGTACCCATACCATCCGTACGCAGTATTAATCTGATCGCTCACTCGATCACACAATTTCACTTCCGAACTAGTATTGTCCACCCGACTTCCTAGTGCGGACTCAGATCTGGTTTCTTGATCAGAAACCGTTATTCTCCTTGCATAGTCACAACTATGATAGAGAATATCCAGAACCAATCAAAAATCCATATCCAGGTTCGCCGTCGAAAATCGAGCGAAAAATCCCAACTCGGATCGATAATATTATCTCGAAATTCTATGCTCGAATCTGGATCAAACCACTATGCGAATAGAATAATATACGTACATCCTACGTATTTATCTTCATTGATTATCAGTTAAATCAATTCCCTTTCTATTCACCTTCAATTTGATTTTATTCACTTATTCACATTTGCCTTAATCCCCATTTGGATTATCACTTCAATTCTTATCTCAGTTGGTTATTTAATCAATAACAGTTTGAACTCCGACCAGTTTATATTTAGAAAATAGCTTGAAAATTTTAAAAATAAATAAGTAGTTGAAAAGTAATTATTAGTTTGTAAAATAGCTGTAAAACAGTTAAGTAATTGTAAATAATTGAAAAATAATAAAATAATTGCAAAATAGTTGTAAAACAGTAATCAATTATAAAGTAGTAGAAAAATAGTAATTAGTTTATAAAACAGTTGTAAAACAGTTAAATAGTTCCAAAAGTAATTGTGAAACAAGCTTAATATAGTTTTAGGTTTAAAAGAAAAGATGTATAGTAAATAGTTTGGAAAAATAGATTTATATTAAAACAATTTATTTTGAAAATAGTCCAGAGTCAAACTGTTCAACTACCCAATCTCCATTTCAATCAATTTCCCATTAAATTGATCTAGTCCCAATTCAAGTTGAATTATCCACAATTTCTTTCCAAATTCAAATCAAATTACATTGGAATTTTTAAAATTATTCAACTTTGATCACAATTCCAAATTATTTAAATCAATTTGGACTAATTTCACATTGAATCCTCTTCAATTTCAAATCATTCCAATATCCGTTTGAATTAATCCCTATTCCCATTTGAATTTGAACTCATTTAATCTTCACTTTTATTTTAAATTTATCCAATTCAAATTTTCCATTTGAATTTTAAACCTATCCATTTTCAATCATAATTCCAATTAATTCAAATCGAATTCCATTTGGACCAATTCAATTTAAATTTCAAATTTAAACCATCTCGAATTATATAAATTCGAGTTAAATCTTTAATTGTTGATTTAATCCTTTAAATCAAATTAACTTTTATTTTTAAGTCAACAATCTAAATCTTTAAACAATTAAATTCTGAGTCCAATTCTCAAAATTCCATTTTAAATTGTCTCTACTTAACTTATTTCAATGTCCAAATAAGAGTTCAAAACCATTTTATCAAAATTCAATTTATTACCCAATTTTATCTTCCAGTTTTGAATCTAGTTCATAAACAATTTTAATTTACCAATCCAATTATTAACAGTTCAGCTCAAAGAGATTTCATATCCTTAATTTCAAATTTTGATTTCCCTTTTTATCTAAATAATGGATGTATCACCATAATCCATTTCTTCATTCATTTAAACAAATCCAATTCACAATCTAAAGGTTATTAATAACAATATGATAATATTATCCAAATTATTTTAAAACATCCATTTTCAATTTCTAGATCTCAAACCCATTTTGAGATCTCACAAAAACTCCCAATTCAAATAACCATTTAACCTTCCAAGTTAAATCCAAATTTTCATCTTGAAATTTCCAAATCAGTTTGTTTATTGAATTATTTAACTTTTCCAAAGTTAAATCCAGTTTACTTAATCTAGACAACCTTACCCAATTTGAATTCCCATTTCAAACTTTAAACCTTACAATAATAATTTTTATAAGTTCAAAAACTTATCGCTTTGGTTATCACATCCCATCCCGAATTTAAAACTCAACATTAGAGTTTATTTCAAATCATCTTTGATCTGATGTATATCCACATATATACATATTAATTTCCTTTACACACCAAGTTATACTTTAAATTTTAAGCCACCCTGGTTTCAATTCAGAACAAATTCTTTTAAATTTTCAAACAACTCTTGTTTGAAATAGGACCCATATTCGAATACATTAAATAATATTATTTATTATTTCTTTATTACTTTGAATTTTTTTTTCAAATTCTGGACCCAGATTTAAAACTTCACAATTTAAATCATCTTCAATTCCCATTTATAAGTCATACTTTCCTAAATGTTTTATTTCCCTAAGACATTTCATTATTTTAGGATAATAACCAAGGTTATTACAATTGGAAATCAATTCACTATTATCTTATTCTGAAAATTCTTCTCCAAATTCAAAATTTTAATTTCAGTTTGAATCCATTTCAAACTTATCTTTATTTGATTTCAATTTGATTGTATTTCTATTATCACTTAATTTAATTCCATTAATTTAACAACCAATTACCTTAATATTTATTAGAAAGAAATATTGCTTTATATATATTAAAATATATTCTTATATAAAAATCATTTACTTTTAAAACCATTTTAAACCTTTATATAGAAAAATAACAAGTACGCTCTCTTAAATATATAGGTACTCAACTCATCCTAGGGTAATACTAACCCTATCCTTGATGAGTAAACCCGCCAGAGCTAAGGTTTTCGCTTAACCAGGGCTCTGATACCAACTGTAACGACCCGGAATTCTAGATAGTTAGGAAAAGAAGAAAGAGATAGAAGAAGAAGAAACATAAAACAAGTCACAGAATCTCACATTCGCAGCGGATCAAAATATAATATCACATAATACCATTTATACAAAGAAACTGTATCAGTTAAATTAGATTTTAATACATCAGAGTTACAACATATACACAATCACTGGACACATATAATCAACATGTCCAAATATACAACAAATGTCATAGCGGAAACACTCCATACGTTCCTGCCATCCAGCTCGCCTCCGAGCTCCAGAACGTCCTTACCTGAAAAATCTGTAATACTCGGTCTGACCCGAGCATTACATCAAAGTAACACCCGGGTCAGGCTGGAAACCAGCGTGAGTAAACCCATCTAACATGGAATACAACAACATAAAACTTACATAAAACCCGGGGTAACTCATATCAAATTTACAAATTCACAATTTGTTATAGACATTACTCATTCCACACATCAATTTCTAAGTACCAAAACTTAGATTAAATGGTCCAATTCACTTAAATCATTCCATATCAGCCTATTGATTTCACCCATCAATCTACAAAGAATCGAAGTGGTTTCGGGTATTAACTAATACCCGACTCCGGTCTCTTCGAATTCAGATCATCTTTACACATGTCACTCAAGTGAAATACAATTCAACTTTAAATTAAAGGTGTTACCTTTACTCAACAATCCATTATTAATACATAACCACCTTATCAGTGCCCACCCAACACATCATATCATAAACCATTTCATATCAGGGGTATCAATCAATTCAAGGATTTTAATGATCATTCAATCATTCATATGCGAGATCGATCACTTTCAAAATTAATTTAATTAATCTCTAATTCAATTAATTACTAATCTTTAATCACTTTGATTACCTTTACTTATCATTAATTAATTACAAACCAATTAATTAATCATCCTTTAATTATCCATCTCAATTTATCACCTTCGGCTAATTATCCTTTAATTAAAATAAGTAATTAATTCTTAATTAATTAATTAAATAGCCTTCACCCTCCACATTAAACAATCCCTTAGTTACTCTTATAAAGTAATTAACAATGAATTATTACATTTGTCTCTAATTAATTTCTCAATTTAATTATCCTATAATTAATTACATTGATTAATTACTCCCTTAATTAATCACACCTCATTAATTAACTAATTCTCGATAAGTTTCCTTAAACTATCAATCCTTAAATTAATTACCCTAAGAAATTAATCATTAATTACTTAATTAATCTCTAATCACCAATTCATTGATTTCTAGTTACCAATTAATTATTTCTTATTAATGTATTGGTAATTCTAAACTATTGATTAATTAATTCTTAATTATTAAATCTTTAGTTAATAATAAATAAATTAAATAATAGATCTTAATTGCCAATTCTTAATTAATTAATCACAATAATAGTTCATTCCCTTAAATTGATTACAACAAATTAATCATCTTCCGATGCATTTAATAAAAATCTTTCATTTAATCATATCATTTAATTCAATTTAATTTGTTTTACACTTGCTAATACTTTATTCCGACCCGACTTATATTCTCTTTTGAAAACTTATTAACTACTTTTAACAACCAAGCAGAAAACTTGAGTGCAGGCCTGAACAAATCACAGAGAACCCAAAACAAAAGTGTTTAATAAATTTACCCTTTGAAACTTGAAATGTTAACGTTCCATTTACATTTCAATTTTTTTTTTAACTTATCTTTAAAATCTTCAGCCCAAAAGATTCCTGGCCCAAACTTTTCTACTCCCCTTCTTCGATTTAAAGTTGCAGACTTCAAATTCTTTGGCCCGATCGCTTACCTCTTCCCTTCCCCTCTCAATACTACAACGTTCACAGGTGATTGACTATGCACGAACGTGTGTACGTGCACACGCACCCTGACCTACAATTGTCGCCACCGACTATCCATTCCGATCACCCACGTTCTCCTGCGCCTTGATCAACTGCATGGAATCCACAACGATCCAAATATCGAAATCGAGTATATGAGCTCAAAAACTGGAACAATGTCGAAACTGGAAACCACCAAGATCTCACGCCTTTGACCACCAGGGTGGCTTCACCTCCGGCCACGATCTCTTCCATATTCCAACTATCTTGTGATATCCCGGGAATTTGGACAATATCAATTTAATAATTTATATTTAAAAATTAAATTGATTTGTTGATCTTTGTTAATAAATTTGAATAAATTTAATAATCTAATTAAATAAATATTTAATTAGTAATTTATCTTTTAAAAGTTTAATAGAATGATTTCTATTTATATATATATAATTGTATATATTGTAAATAGATGAGTTGATCTGAATTTAACAAATGAAATTATGTTTTCAAATATTTGGTAATTTGGAAATTTTGATTTAAATTAATATTAAGCTTTCCAAAGACATTTAAATAAATAACTATATGGTTTAAAATACATATTATAAATGTTTAATTGTTAAAATAGATTTTTAGCTTAAAGTTCAAATTTAAATAAAAAGGTTTGTTTATTTCTTTTTACATATTATTTGATATATATGATTTAAACATAGAAGTTTAAATACAATTTATATATGGTATTGATTCATTGAATAATAGAAGTAATTTATAATCTCTTTTATAAATTATTTAAATTTGTCAAATTTGATATTTTCAAATAATAATTATAATACTTTGTTTTTATAAACATAAATAGATAAAATTGTTATTTAAATGGTAGTTATATATGCATATATATAACTTGATTTTAAATTGGATTTTTAAATTTAAATTGAATATGAATTTGGATTTATAATAGAAATTAAAAGAATAAACATTTTAAAAATATTTGGATAAGCTTTTAATTTTATATAATTTTTTTACTTACATTTTCTTCAAAAGAGAAATGCATATATACATTTAGGTAAGTATTTATAAATAGTAAACTAGTATAAAAGCTTTTATTTACATTTTAAAATAAATAAATATATGTATTAATTACTAAAAAGACAAGTGTAACAAAATAAAGACACATGTTATTTTCCTTAAGCCTCATTTCTACAAGTGTTAGATAATTAATATGATATAGGACAAGTGTCACATTTAATTCAATTTTTCTTTTTCTTTTTATTAAATCATTTCAGCCTTCATACATATGTTACCCTACGTTCATTCTTTTTCCATATTTTTCTCTTTTCAAAACGTGAGAAATATTTTCAGCCTGTACAAATCCTAAAGCAAACCCTCCTCAAAACAAAATCTGTAATTAAATCCTCAAACCAGAAAATCAATTCAATAGCCTGTAATTCTTTTTAAATCAAACAACTCAAAACATTAGCCTGCATCTTCTTCAAGCCTGGAATCAAGTAGTCTCTGTTTCAAGCATTCCAGTTCTGTAGGGATCAGAAATTCAACTTTATTAATCAAAGAAGAATTCAAGTTTAAGGTTTTCAAAAGAAAAATCAAAAGCATGCAGTTTTAAATCAAAACAAAGAAGCAACTCAAGTCTTTAAATCAAAGGGCATTTCAGTTTAAAGGGATTCAAAAGCTTTTCAAATTGGAGGCTCTGTTCTTCATCCTCAAAACTGTGAGTAACATCACAACTTAAATAGTTTAGGTATATAATTATGTTGCAGGATTACCTCTGAAACCAAGTATGTTTTGTGAATGCATTTTTAAGTATATCTCTGTGCATGTATGTATATGAATATCTGGTTGTGTGCATGCTATTGTCTCTGTGACTACTGTATTTTGTTTCCAGACACAAAATTTTTGATTTAAAAACCATTATCTTTTGATCTGCTTGCTGTTAGTACTTAGGCTTCAAACAAGATTTGTTTGTTTGATTTTAGATTAAGTTTTAAAATTTTAATTAAGTTAAATTAAAATTGAAATCTCATTGGAAATTTAAAATGGACAGAGCAAGTTCAAGATAAGTGAAAACTCAAACATCTTAATTTATGAATTCATATATATAAACTGAATATCTATCCAAAAACATGATTTTTAGAAGTTAAATCATTATTTTTAGTTTGGTAATTTTTGAGATAATCGGTATTGAGGGATTTTGGGTTTATTGCCAATCTACGGTAATCGGCGAAATGATCAGAGATGAGTTTTTGGTTGGAGTTAACTTGTAGGAGGATGGTTCCAGGAAAAATGGTTTGTTAATTTTTAGATGATCGTAGGAGTGTCAAGATATGGAAATAGGGTTTTAGTTGTTTTTTTGATCGGCTTTGTTGTCGTGATATTTGCGATTTGGATTCGTGGCCGGAGTCGTTCGCATTTGGGAAAGACGAAGCTCAGGAACGAGGCGGTTCGATGGAGTGGTCGGAGAGGTCTAACGGTGTCAGGTTCGTCGACAATGGGGGTTTTTGGTGGTTCGAGTTTCTGCAGAAATTCGAGCAATGGGTTCGAATTTTGATTCGCGTTCTCTTCGTTGGATCTGGGTTTGATTTTGTTCTCGCGTGTGATCGTGGGATGAACGGCGATGGTCGCGACGACCTATGGTGGCCGGCGACGTCAGTGCACGTGCACCATGCACGATTGGGAGCAGGTGGAGTTTTGTTTGGGGAAGATGGTTATTGCTCGGGTGGAGCTCGCGATTTCATGGTATCGACTCGAAGTAGCAGATGTTTGAGAGTGCCTCGGTGTTTTGGACTGGAATGCTCGGGTTTTTATTTGTTGTTACTGGGTTCGTTTACTTGAGTTGAAAGCAGGATTAAATTTTTGTAAAAAGAAATCAAGTTTAAGTAAAGTAAAACAAAATTTAGTTTTACAAGCTAGGATATTATTTAAAACTTCAAGCAAGTTGTGTAAATAAGTTTTAAAAGTTTTAAAGGTTTTAGAATAATTTGTTTCAAAAGAAGATGTTTAGTTAGGATTTTAAATGTATTTGAATTCAAAAGAAATTTTGAACCAGGTTAAATTTGTTTAAAGCTGAATAAGTTTTAAAAAGAAATAGATAACTAAGTTTTCCAAGGAATAGATATTTATTAAACAAGTTTCAAGATTTTAAATGATTTAAATTGTTTTGGTTTTAAGTAAATTATATTTTTAAATATAACATGGATTCATTATGCTTTCTAATGAAAATTAAATGATGTAATTAAGTGTTCAATTAAGTTGATTAATTAGAAGTTAATCATTTTATGAGATTAATAAAGATATATTAATTAATGTTAATAATCAAGGTATAATTACTTAGTATAAGTAATTAGTGAATAGTTAGTGATTAATTAATTTAAAGATCATTAACTAGTGATTATGAAATAAGTCATTAATGTGATTAATTTAAGATAATTAATTGGATTAATTAATTAAGATAATCATTTGTGAAAATTGTTTAATATAATTACTTAATGGAAGAAATTAAGAAATTAATTACTCATTGTAATTAATTGAGTTTAATTTGATTAGTTTAAGTTAATTAGTTAAGTTTAATTAATTTAAGAAAATCACTTAATGATTTGTGAAGTATAATTACTTAATGTAATTTAATGAAGTATAAATTACTTAGGAAAGTAATTAATGAATAATTACTGATGTAATTAATGGAGTAATTAAGGGTAGTTAATTACTTAATGGAAATTAATCAAGGGATTAATTAAGAAATTAATTAAGGAATAATTAATTTATTTAAAGAAGTAATTAAGGGTAGTTAATTACTGAATGCGATTAATCGAGAATGATTAATAATTATAATTAAATTGAAGATTAATTACTTAATGTAATTAATTTAAATAAAGTAATTAATAATAAAATGTAATTAAGGATCATTAATTTATATAATTAATGATGTAATTAAGAATTGATAATTAAGTAATAATTATAAATGAAGTGAATAATTAATGTAATTAATTAAGGAGTAATGTAATTAATTATAGTTAATTAATAAATGATGTAATTAAAGGTTAATTACTATAAGTGGTTAAGAATAATTAATTTGTATAATTAATTTAATACTAATTACTTGAATGTAATTAAATAATTAATCAAGGATGATTAATTAAATTGAATAATTGGATGATGATTGATTAATTGATTGATAATTAATTAATAATGATTTAAGCAAGATTTTAATGATGGAAGTAATTAATTTAATTTACTTTAAATTAATTAGAGATGAAATATTTAATTTAATTCATTTTAAATTAACTATATATGGTGATTAATAAATCATTGCTTAGGGATACTGAATGATATTGATTTACCTTGAATGGTTTGAGATCTCAGATATGAGATAATAGATATTGTATGATTTGGATGCTTTGGTTGCATAATGATATGAATCATCTGCTTATAATGATAATGTTGATTATCTATTGTGAATCTATGAATTATCTATCTGTGTGTAAATAGATAGTAGAATTGAATTGTTTTAACCTTTAAAACAACTTGGCCTTAAAAGATACGTTTTGGATTTCGATGAGACCGGGATCGGGTTTCCGTATACCGGTATTCCAGGTCTGGAGACCCGAATACCACATCGATCCAAATTAACGATAGGTCGTGAATCTCAAGTGAAGATGAAGATTCAGAGTGCAAGGGTTATTGTCGTTAACTCTGAGGGTGATTCCAAAACGAGTGTAACGAGATAATGCCTTCGGTTTCGTTCGAACTCGGAACGAACTTGTATGGATTGAATGCTTTCAGCACATCGTCAGGCGGACGATGAGCATTCTAAGTGATATGTTCTGATTAAAGGTAATCGTAACCTCAAGCCTCATCAACCGGGAATGGCTAAAACAGGGGAGGTGCAGCAAGGCTTCGTGGGTAGCGCCCACTGAGAGCAAGATAGATCCCTGTCTAGAGGTCCCTTTCTATATTTCGGCTTAGTGGGTAGTTGGAACTGCAGCCAACTACGGGGTTGTCTTGTTCGGGATTATCCAGTAAGGGATGGTTCCGGCTTTGTGTTGCAGGGGAGCGGGCGTACTCCTCGGTACGGTGATCTAGGCCACGTACTGTGATGGGCGGTACCCCAGTAGCCCTGCCATTGTATGGAATCCAAACTCCAATAAGTGCCGTACGTATTAGTTGTGCCCAACTATGTTGGAATGTGAGATGTAAGCATTTCAGCTATTTCTGTATTTTACTTGAAAACCCTAGACCCTATTATAATATAACTGGATTTCCTATCAAATGTTTTGGTTAGCGTAAGGTAAAAACTTTTCCATGTTTATGTGTGGGAAGTCTTACGTGATACCTTTGTTTTCAAAAAGGTTTTGAAGTTAAACAATTTTAACCCGTTTACTCACACCAGACCCATGTCTGACCCAAGTGTTTATTTTCTGTTTTATTAAACCTTGGGTACTCAAATTTTTACGAGTAGCCAAGGGATTCAGGTTTGCTTTGACGAATCTTTGGAGGAGCAATGGAGCAGGAGGCTTCAGCGTTCGTAGATATAGTGTTCCGCTGTGTTAGTCTGTATGAGTCATTTGTTGAGTTGTATTTGGGTTGTAATGACTAGACAGATGTTTATAACTGTCTAGTATGTGTTGTATAAGCTGTGTATCTCTGATGTATATGATACAATGTAATATCTTATTTGATTAATATAATTTATTCGTTCCGCTGTTTAGATTCTGATGTGTTTCTTTCTTTCTTCTATTCTTTTCTACTTTCTCACCTCTTCTTTTCTTCAAAACGATGCGTCATTCTGTGGAATGAGTGGCGGGTCGTTACAGTGGTATCAGAGCGAGGTTGAGTGAATACCTAGGCTCTGGAGTGGTGTCTATCTTGAGAGCGCGTATTTGTAATTTTTAAATAACTATATATATATTTATTCTACCTATTTATTGGGTTACCTGTTCGGGTTTTCCAATATAAGATATAAAGGTAGATAGGGTGGTGGTGTGTGAAACACGACTACCAATGGTTAAAGTCCGAGTGTTGAGGTTGGAAGTGTATCTGTCGAGACTGTAGACCTAATACTGTCTCGAGTAAGCTTTGCTGTGGTGAAGGATTTCATCGATCTCCGAAGGAAACCTGTTAAGGTTCGGAGTTTATCTTTGAAATTGGATGAGCAAAAGCGAATGATGGTATCTTGGTAACTTCTGGAAGAAGTAGCTGTGTGGTGAGACGCAGTGACTATGGATGTTTCCGAAGATGTTTCTTTTGGAGCAAGTTTTAGGAAGTATATCTGCTTCGGTGTTGTGGCTGAGTCCAGCGGGGTGTTTATGTTTGATTTGAGGTCCGAGTTTCTCGAAGAGCTTTGGTTAGGAAGTCTTTGGCATCAGTGTCAGCCGTGCAGCTCGGAGTATTCTGTGTATTAGCAGGAAGTTTTCTGGCTGAGCAGTTTTTCTGAAATGGAGTTCAGAAGCAGTAAAGTGGAATCCATTTCTTCGATGGATTGGATAGATAAGTGTAAGCTGTTCTGATTGGTAAAGAGAGGACAGTTTTCTTTGGAATTAGGATGGGTTAATCGCAAAAGTGACTTGCAATTGCTGAGTATTCTCTTGGGTTATCGGAGTTTTCTAGATGTCTTCAGTGAAGTCAGAAGTTTGTTCGCATCTGGAGATTGAGTTTTCTTATCGACTAGATTCCAGGAGTGATACCGGTGGTTCAGCCTAGTTGAAGGATAGTTCCTAGAGATAGAGTTGGGTGAAGCAGCTCAAGTTTTGATGGAGTATCTGAGTTTTCTTGTTGAATCTGTTAAACCATTTTTCTGGATGAGTTGTTCAGTCTTTGTTTGTGTTCTCCATCAGCATTCTTATCTACTTCAGATCAGAGTTGTGCAGCGGGAGCAGCTTGGAAGTGCTTTTGTTTTATCTTTTCCAGATAGGAGAAGTAAGTCAGTTCTCTGATGTTTGAGGATTAGAGTTGGTATATTTGGTTGTTGAGTCAGACTCGTCTGTAGTCTGATATCCTGTTTAGTTTTGTAGATCTAGATGAGTAGGAACTCTGTAGCTTCGTAGTTTAGATTGTTTGTAGAGCGAGTATCCCGGTATATATATATATATTTGGGGAAACTCGAGAAAATTCTATCCAGAATTTTGTCTGGATAATTAGAATTGTTTGATTGAATGATTGTTTGCTATGGTTGTTAGCATATGGTTGATAATATATGCTTGTTAAATCTTGAATAGATTATTAAATTACCTTTGTTTAAATTTCGGGGACGAAATTATTTTAAGGGGGGAGGAATGTGATATCCCGGGAATTTGGACAATATCAATTTAATAATTTATATTTAAAAATTAAATTGATTTGTTGATCTTTGTTAATAAATTTGAATAAATTTAATAATCTAATTAAATAAATATTTAATTAGTAATTTATCTTTTAAAAGTTTAATATAATGATTTCTATTTATATATATATAATTGTATATATTGTAAATAGATGAGTTGATCTGAATTTAACAAATGAAATTATGTTTTCAAATATTTGGTAATTTGGAAATTTTGATTTAAATTAATATTAAGCTTTCCAAAGACATTTAAATAAATAACTATATGGTTTAAAATACATATTATAAATGTTTAATTGTTAAAATAGATTTTTAGCTTAAAGTTCAAATTTAAATAAAAAGGTTTGTTTATTTCTTTTTACATATTATTTGATATATATGATTTAAACATAGAAGTTTAAATACAATTTATATATGGTATTGATTCATTGAATAATAGAAGTAATTTATAATCTCTTTTATAAATTATTTAAATTTGTCAAATTTGATATTTTCAAATAATAATTATAATACTTTGTTTTTATAAACATAAATAGATAAAATTGTTATTTAAATGGTAGTTATATATGCATATATATAACTTGATTTTAAATTGGATTTTTAAATTTAAATTGAATATGAATTTGGATTTATAATAGAAATTAAAAGAATAAACATTTTAAAAATATTTGGATAAGCTTTTAATTTTATATAATTTGTTTACTTACATTTTCTTCAAAAGAGAAATGCATATATACATTTAGGTAAGTATTTATAAATAGTAAACTAGTATAAAAGCTTTTATTTACATTTTAAAATAAATAAATATATGTATTAATTACTAAAAAGACAAGTGTAACAAAATAAAGACACATGTTATTTTCCTTAAGCCTCATTTCTACAAGTGTTAGATAATTAATATGATATAGGACAAGTGTCACATTTAATTCAATTTTTCTTTTTCTTTTTATTAAATCATTTCAGCCTTCATACATATGTTACCCTACGTTCATTCTTTTTCCATATTTTTCTCTTTTCAAAACTTGAGAAATATTTTCAGCCTGTACAAATCCTAAAGCAAACCCTCCTCAAAACAAAATCTGTAATTAAATCCTCAAACCAGAAAATCAATTCAATAGCCTGTAATTCTTTTTAAATCAAACAACTCAAAACATTAGCCTGCATCTTCTTCAAGCCTGGAATCAAGTAGTCTCTGTTTCAAGCATTCCAGTTCTGTAGGGATCAGAAATTCAACTTTATTAATCAAAGAAGAATTCAAGTTTAAGGTTTTCAAAAGAAAAATCAAAAGCATGCAGTTTTAAATCAAAACAAAGAAGCAACTCAAGTCTTTAAATCAAAGGGCATTTCAGTTTAAAGGGATTCAAAAGCTTTTCAAATTGGAGGCTCTGTTCTTCATCCTCAAAACTGTGAGTAACATCGCAACTTAAATAGTTTAGGTATATAATTATGTTGCAGGATTACCTCTGAAACCAAGTATGTTTTGTGAATGCATTTTTAAGTATATCTCTGTGCATGTATGTATATGAATATCTGGTTGTGTGCATGCTATTGTCTCTGTGACTACTGTATTTTGTTTCCAGACACAAAATTTTTGATTTAAAAACCATTATCTTTTGATCTGCTTGCTGTTAGTACTTAGGCTTCAAACAAGATTTGTTTGTTTGATTTTAGATTAAGTTTTAAAATTTTAATTAAGTTAAATTAAAATTGAAATCTCATTGGAAATTTAAAATGGACAGAGCAAGTTCAAGATAAGTGAAAACTCAAACATCTTAATTTATGAATTCATATATATAAACTGAATATCTATCCAAAAACATGATTTTTAGAAGTTAAATCATTATTTTTAGTTTGGTAATTTTTGAGATAATCGGTATTGAGGGATTTTGGGTTTATTGCCAATCTACGGTAATCGGCGAAATGATCAGAGATGAGTTTTTGGTTGGAGTTAACTTGTAGGAGGATGGTTCCAGGAAAAATGGTTTGTTAATTTTTAGATGATCGTAGGAGTGTCAAGATATGGAAATAGGGTTTTAGTTGTTTTTTTGATCGGCTTTGTTGTCGTGATATTTGCGATTTGGATTCGTGGCCGGAGTCGTTCGCATTTGGGAAAGACGAAGCTCAGGAACGAGGCGGTTCGATGGAGTGGTCGGAGAGGTCTAACGGTGTCAGGTTCGTCGACAATGGGGGTTTTTGGTGGTTCGAGTTTCTGCAGAAATTCGAGCAATGGGTTCGAATTTTGATTCGCGTTCTCTTCGTTGGATCTGGGTTTGATTTTGTTCTCGCGTGTGATCGTGGGATGAACGGCGATGGTCGCGACGACCTATGGTGGCCGGCGACGTCAGTGCACGTGCACCATGCACGATTGGGAGCAGGTGGAGTTTTGTTTGGGGAAGATGGTTATTGCTCGGGTGGAGCTCGCGATTTCATGGTATCGACTCGAAGTAGCAGATGTTTGAGAGTGCCTCGGTGTTTTGGACTGGAATGCTCGGGTTTTTATTTGTTGTTACTGGGTTCGTTTACTTGAGTTGAAAGCAGGATTAAATTTTTGTAAAAAGAAATCAAGTTTAAGTAAAGTAAAACAAAATTTAGTTTTACAAGCTAGGATATTATTTAAAACTTCAAGCAAGTTGTGTAAATAAGTTTTAAAAGTTTTAAAGGTTTTAGAATAATTTGTTTCAAAAGAAGATGTTTAGTTAGGATTTTAAATGTATTTGAATTCAAAAGAAATTTTGAACCAGGTTAAATTTGTTTAAAGCTGAATAAGTTTTAAAAAGAAATAGATAACTAAGTTTTCCAAGGAATAGATATTTATTAAACAAGTTTCAAGATTTTAAATGATTTAAATTGTTTTGGTTTTAAGTAAATTATATTTTTAAATATAACATGGATTCATTATGCTTTCTAATGAAAATTAAATGATGTAATTAAGTGTTCAATTAAGTTGATTAATTAGAAGTTAATCATTTTATGAGATTAATAAAGATATATTAATTAATGTTAATAATCAAGGTATAATTACTTAGTATAAGTAATTAGTGAATAGTTAGTGATTAATTAATTTAAAGATCATTAACTAGTGATTATGAAATAAGTCATTAATGTGATTAATTTAAGATAATTAATTGGATTAATTAATTAAGATAATCATTTGTGAAAATTGTTTAATATAATTACTTAATGGAAGAAATTAAGAAATTAATTACTCATTGTAATTAATTGAGTTTAATTTGATTAGTTTAAGTTAATTAGTTAAGTTTAATTAATTTAAGAAAATCACTTAATGATTTGTGAAGTATAATTACTTAATGTAATTTAATGAAGTATAAATTACTTAGGATAGTAATTAATGAATAATTACTGATGTAATTAATGGAGTAATTAAGGGTAGTTAATTACTTAATGGAAATTAATCAAGGGATTAATTAAGAAATTAATTAAGGAATAATTAATTTATTTAAAGAAGTAATTAAGGGTAGTTAATTGCTAAATGCGATTAATCGAGAATGATTAATAATTATAATTAAATTGAAGATTAATTACTTAATGTAATTAATTTAAATAAAGTAATTAATAATAAAATGTAATTAAGGATCATTAATTTATATAATTAATGATGTAATTAAGAATTGATAATTAAGTAATAATTATAAATGAAGTGAATAATTAATGTAATTAATTAAGGAGTAATGTAATTAATTATAGTTAATTAATAAATGATGTAATTAAAGGTTAATTACTATAAGTGGTTAAGAATAATTAATTTGTATAATTAATTTAATACTAATTACTTGAATGTAATTAAATAATTAATCAAGGATGATTAATTAAATTGAATAATTGGATGATGATTGATTAATTGATTGATAATTAATTAATAATGATTTAAGCAAGATTTTAATGATGGAAGTAATTAATTTAATTTACTTTAAATTAATTAGAGATGAAATATTTAATTTAATTCATTTTAAATTAACTATATATGGTGATTAATAAATCATTGCTTAGGGATACTGAATGATATTGATTTACCTTGAATGGTTTGAGATCTCAGATATGAGATAATAGATATTGTATGATTTGGATGCTTTGGTTGCATAATGATATGAATCATCTGCTTATAATGATAATGTTGATTATCTATTGTGAATCTATGAATTATCTATCTGTGTGTAAATAGATAGTAGAATTGAATTGTTTTAACCTTTAAAACAACTTGGCCTTAAAAGATACGTTTTGGATTTCGATGAGACCGGGATCGGGTTTCCGTATACCGGTATTCCAGGTCTGGAGACCCGAATACCACATCGATCCAAATTAACGATAGGTCGTGAATCTCAAGCGAAGATGAAGATTCAGAGTGCAAGGGTTATTGTCGTTAACTCTGAGGGTGATTCCAAAACGAGTGTAACGAGATAATGCCTTCGGTTTCGTTCGAACCCGGAACGAACTTGTATGGATTGAATGCTTTCAGCACATCGTCAGGCGGACGATGAGCATTCTAAGTGATATGTTCTGATTAAAGGTAATCGTAACCTCAAGCCTCATCAACCGGGAATGGCTAAAACAGGGGAGGTGCAGCAAGGCTTCGTGGGTAGCGCCCACTGAGAGCAAGATAGATCCCTGTCTAGAGGTCCCTTTCTATATTTCGGCTTAGTGGGTAGTTGGAACTACAGCCAACTACGGGGTTGTCTTGTTCGGGATTATCCAGTAAGGGATGGTTCCGGCTTTGTGTTGCAGGGGAGCGGGCGTACTCCTCGGTACGGTGATCTAGGCCACGTACTGTGACGGGCGGTACCCCAGTAGCCCTGCCATTGTATGGAATCCAAACTCCAATAAGTGCCGTACGTATTAGTTGTGCCCAACTATGTTGGAATGTGAGATGTAAGCATTTCAGCTATTTCTGTATTTTACTTGAAAACCCTAGACCCTATTATAATATAACTGGATTTCCTATCAAATGTTTTGGTTAGCGTAAGGTAAAAACTTTTCCATGTTTATGTGTGGGAAGTCTTACGTGATACCTTTGTTTTCAAAAAGGTTTTGAAGTTAAACAATTTTAACCCGTTTACTCACACCAGACCCATGTCTGACCCAAGTGTTTATTTTCTGTTTTATTAAACCTTGGGTACTCAAATTTTTACGAGTAGCCAAGGGATTCAGGTTTGCTTTGACGAATCTTTGGAGGAGCAATGGAGCAGGAGGCTTCAGCGTTCGTAGATATAGTGTTCCGCTGTGTTAGTCTGTATGAGTCATTTGTTGAGTTGTATTTGGGTTGTAATGACTAGACAGATGTTTATAACTGTCTAGTATGTGTTGTATAAGCTGTGTATCTCTGATGTATATGATACAATGTAATATCTTATTTGATTAATATAATTTATTCGTTCCGCTGTTTAGATTCTGATGTGTTTCTTTCTTTCTTCTATTCTTTTCTACTTTCTCACCTCTTCTTTTCTTCAAAACGATGCGTCATTCTGTGGAATGAGTGGCGGGTCGTTACATATCTTCCCCCTGAATCTAGGAAAGCTCGGTCATCTATAGGGGTCGCGACTATCAAGTTCCTGATCAACAGAAAACTAGGGTTTAAAACTTCAATCCTTAATCACCCCCGCCTCAATGCATAGATTCGCTTCCATTTATTTTTCCTTAATTCTCCTATCACCACTCCACCACCAGAGAAGCTGCTGACTACCCCGACCACCTAGATCGACAGATACACACCAAAACATCATTTCTGGTTAAACCAGTAATGCTCAATCATTTTTAAACTAAAAATTATAATTTAAGTTTTAAAAATCAAATTTTAGTATAAGTAATCAACTTATATCCCTAAATCAAGAAATCAGGATATTTGTAATTTTACTTATATAAAGTTTGCTCTGTATTTTATTTTTTTATTCCCAGAGTCAATAACAAATTTATTAACCTACATAAAATTAAGACTTTAATCTATGATATACTAACACGTTTGTTTGAAATTCGAACCTTATAACGGATTAGATCATGAGTTCCTGTTCTTTGAACAGAACATAAGCCTGGAAACAAGAACAGGCAAAGATAAATCAACAGCAAGCGATCATTCAGCAACCCATACATATATACAGAAAATTCTATCATACTCATTCACATAAATCATGACTATATCAGGAATAAATCAGGCAACCATATTTACTTAAATTATTTTAGATAAAAAACGTTACTCACCTCAGAAAAGAATTTGAACAGAGGACACTCCCTGTCTTTAGAAACTGCAGTTTGATCACCCAGAAAATCTGTTTTACCTTGATATTGGATGAGGTTTGAGTTTGTAAATGATGATGTTTATTTATAGAAAATAGGTTTGAACAGTGTAGGTTTAACTGGTACAAGCTTTACCTGTTATGTTCAGGTTAGATTTTTATATATGGAGGCTGAGTTGATTTTCTGCAATTCGAATAGACAAATGGTTGTGCTAATTAAATGCATATGTCCCTATTTGTATACATCCAATTATGATTGTTTGCTGATATTTGTATTTGTGTCTAAAGATATTTTGTATTTGATGTGAATACTTTGTCTCTTTGCACTATACATATATGTTATACAGGTTATGTAAATAGTTTGTCTTCTTTTCTAAACTTATTCTATATGTATAGGTAGAATTATTATAGTTATTGTTTTGACTTATGTATTTATTTTTGTCAAAAATTTTGTGTTTGCCTTTGCACTTAATATATTTATACAAAACAATCTTATGTTTCTATTTAACCATATAAGTTGTTGCTAACTTTAACTTCTTAGTTTTTGTTTTTATTTGTTATTTAACTTCAAATATTTGATTTATAATATTATATTTGTATTTATATATTTTATTCATATTTATATCTTATATTCATATTATATCAAATATATAGAACCCTTTAATTCGATTCAATAAGATAAATTTTATTCTAAATAGTATTGAAAGATTCTATTTCAAATTTTTAAATCAAACTTTCTTTACAAATACAAATATAACTGATAAAATCAAAGATCTTATAAGTTTATAAAATGAAAGCTTGTATTTTTATTCACATTAGATTAAATATTTAAAATTTTATTTTTGCCAAAATACGGGTCGTCACAATAATGTTCTATTTTGATATTGATTTTAAGAGTTGCTAAAACCAAGACTTTAAAATCTCATTATGCTTTTCTTTCATCTCAAAGTGTGTAACGTATATAATCTACTGGTCTGAACCAATCACTTTAAAACTCACTTATATTAAACGAATGTCACTTTTCAAATTTGAAACTACCTACATTTTCTACTGCCACATCAAAAGTCATTCTTTCCTACTTCAAATGAACGTTAAAAACAAAAACCTAACATGGGGACGGCGGTCTTCACTGGGCCTCAAATAGGTACGCCAGTGGCTACTAAACTAGGTTTATTTAAAGGATGTAATTTCAAACGCATGCTCAAGGAAGGAAAAAAATGAAGGAAAAGATAGGTAAAAGCAAGACTCGATCAATGTTGACTTGTGCAACTATTAATATTATGTATAAGTGAAAGGATATGATAGCTTATTCAAACAATGTGAGATTAGTGACATTAGTCAGTCAATTGTTCTTGGTAATAAAACCATGCATTTGTACTTTCAAAAAAAAATTATGCATTTGTTGTGTGACAATTTATTTTAACATCAGTCAAATATTAGGTAAAAAATAACATGTAGCCACTTTAATATGTTACTTAGATGGATGCGTATATGATATTTAAACTTGGTTTATTACGTTTTATTTGATGCCTTGCATATTAATTATATAACAAGCATTCAACTGACAAATTCATGATGGGTTCCTTATGTCATTGAAAGTACTTGGTTCCGTACGATCTTGAAGCACGGAACCGACAATTGCATCTGAGATCCTATAACCATCTCCACTTTGATTAATAATTACCTCAACATATTTTATGTGCACACTCAAATTTATATATGCTATATCTTACTTGTGCACAATATGTTTATTCTATTCATCATAATTACTTAACTGATATTATGTTTTGTTTATTCCGTTAATAAGAATATAATAAAACAAATAATTGGATACTTAATGAGCTTAGATGATTAAATTTGAAAGATAAATACTTGAGAAAAATGATTTCAACTAGCAATTATAATGAGTAATGTTAACGAACTTTGAAATATAACTGATAATATATCATGTCTGGTTTTCTGATTTCCTAATATAGAATACTTCTTCGAACAGTGTTAAATTGTTAAATATAAGCAAAGATAATTTAGGATTCTCACATGTGAATAAACCAGATAACAGATTCACAACCATTTTATTAATCTGATTTACCTGTTTCTTTGTCACAAAAAAAAGAAGAAGAAGAAGAAGAACTAACGAGTTGCTCTCTACAAAACAGAAACAAGAACTACCCATCCAAATCAAACAGAAATGAATCAACACAAGAGTAATTTTGACATAAAATTAAACAACTTCACCCTCCACTGCTCCTTAATTCCAAATTCAAACAAGAGTAATTTTGACAAAAACTGAGTAAAGTACATCTAGTTAGTCAAAAAAAAGAAATAGTGGAAGCTCATATTCCTCATACGAATGAATCAAACGGGTCAAACTTGTGCTTAAACGATCAAAAAATAAACAATGAAAAGTGAATGGATTCAACGTTAAATCGAAAAAATTTACCTGCAGATGAAGCTATCAGCAGGTGGATTAAGGGGAGCCAGCAACGATTTGCGATGGGATGGGAGAGCACGAGATTGATATGAATTGGGAAAACGGAGAGATTGATATGAATTGTAGAAGAAATGGAATTTTGGGAAAATGATAAGTATGGGGCGTGTTTTGCCTGTAAAAGTTTCGCACCAAAAATAGGCACAAAAGTGATACGGCTAAAGACCGTATTATATATGATACAGCTAAGAACCGTACCTAAACAAGAGGGAAAGCGAATTGATTTGGAGGGAACCCATGCGTTTTGGGTGTAAAAGTTTCTGCCAATAGTAGGCACGAAATTGGATACGGCTGCAAGCCATCTCAAATTTGATACGGCTATTAGCCGTGTCCAAACAATTAGGTAGGGCTTGGAGCCGTATCATATTTGATACGGCTTTAAGCCGTATCTAAGAAGGCGAATGGAGGGGTGGCTAAAACTGTATTTTGGTGTAGTGCATCATAAATTTCATAATGGAAAAGTCAACGGAACAAATTCAAATGTCAAAATCAAAGGAGCAAATAATGGAACCAACGTAAGGAAATTCGAATATATCAGAGATAGAATGAAGTCAGAAACATCACTAGCATTCAAGCAAAATCGAATGGCCGGACAAATTTTTTAAAGAATTCAAACCAAATTATATGAACGTTAAAAGAGGGTTTAATCCCTATAAATTCCCATTATCATCATCAGCTAATGCATTCCAGTTCAAGCAAATCAACAAGTATAAAAAAAGCATAAATAACATACCAATTTCATGTCATTTGAACTCGAATCAAATTGAAGCTACTGAGAGCAACTCAATCAAATCGATTGACGAAGCAACCAGAAGCAGAAGCATACTTCAATCGATCACAACAAAAAGGCAGTGACTTCAATTTTCTAGAAACCCTAAATTATTGAAGAGAAACAAAAAGGGAACGACCGAACATTCTACTCAAAAGAAAAGGAGAAGACAGTATATTGTGCTTCAATTAAAAACTCTACTCAAAAGGAGCGGCCGATCATTCTTTTCTTTTAATTAGTATTTGGGACGAATTTATTTTTGGGATTAATTGATATATAGGGTTTTGTTTAGTTGTTTTTTTTATTTTGTAATTTTCTTTTAAAATGTTGTAACTCTCTAGTCGTGTGACTAGGATACGAAATACAGTGGTGTAGTTTGATAAGTCGCAACTCAGTGGCTGAGTTGTGGCAGGGGTTTGATCATTGTTATCTCGCCTTTTGGCAAGGCCGTGACACCAAGAACTTGACTAGAGACCAAAGACAGTTCGTCTAGAAAATCGGTTATATGCAGGTTCACTATGGATATCGACGAATTTTGTCCAAGTCCGGATCAAGCTAAACTTGATATGACACGACAAGCGAAGCTATGAGAGCCAACGTTCCAAATTTCATGTCAATCCGAGTTAATATGCTCAAGTTATAATAGATGCAAAATTGGATAAGAAATAGCCTCGCGTTCGAATCCATAGACAGGCCACTATTCGACTCGATCGAGTTCGACTCCATCACAGAACCGGTGTTCGAATCGATCGAGTTCGACTCGATCAGCTCCACATCGATCAACAGGGTCTACTTCGACTCGCTCCGCTTCGCATCCATCAGAGAGCCCCTTTTCGACTCGCTCCGCTTCGCATCCATCAGAGAGCCTCTTTTCGACTTGCTCCGCTTCGCATCCATCATAGAGCCACATTTCGACTCGCTCATCCAATGTCCACTTCGTATCCACATAACAGAGCATAACCATCAATGCGAACTGTGTCCCTTTCATCGATGCGAACAGAGTCACCATCAATGATTCGAACAAACCACCTCCATCGATTCGATCAACGCGTGCTGCAGATCGATGCGAAGGAACAAGCTATTGATCGATTCAAACTGGGCAACGGACTTCGGTACGAACGAGGCAAGGTCCAAGAATGACTCAGCCAACTCGGCATCAAAGGTGGAGTATTCCAGAGATTCAAGCGCCACGTCATCTAGTCGAACAGGACCGAGTCGAAATAAGGGAGTCAAACGAAACAGCCAACCGAAGATCCTAATTCGTATCGATCATATCTCCTAATCTACAAGTTGAAATACTATGAAATTTTCACAGAAGCTTACGTACATGCTAAAGAATGTCCATGCCAAATTTCGACTCCATTGGATGAAATCTTGATCGATATGAAATCTGTTCGTATCGATCACGGATCGGGCCGAAACTTCATGGGCTTGGGCACGCAGACCTGGTCACGTGCAAGAGAGGGTCTACCGAGATTTGAGCGAAATACCTGCCTCCTACACCAATAAATAGAGCCCTAGGGCATACAGAAAAGGGGCTTCTTCTTCTTTGAATTCTCCAAAGCCTAGACTCTACCGAATCCAGATCTAAACTCCATAGCTCCTGCTACTAACTACTTTCACCGCTGTAAATCATTAGTATTGACTACAATCTGCTGTAATCAACTGAAATCATCAAGTGAACATCAATAAAATCATCAACTTCAGAGTGGACGTAGGCAAGATCGCCGAACCACTATAAATTCTGCGTTGTTTACTGTGATCTGTTGAATTTTCTAAGCGTTCTTCATTCTTATCTCCCTACATACTCATTATCTGTGATATGTGATTGTGAACTGGTGCTTTCATCGACAATTTGGTATTTTGCCCAATTTTGGCGCAAAAATTTTGGTGCTTTCATAAAGAATCGAACTCAGGAATCCTATCGTTTGGAAGTTGAGTTTGAAGGCTTAGAGATTCAGATCTGAAGAGCTATGACAAGGCAATCAAGTAGAAGACAAAGGCCAGAAAGAAGTCAGCATGAAGGGAGTCAAGAGGCTTCTTCAGGTGCAAATCAGACATCAATCTTCATCACCAGGGATGAGATGAAGACAATGATGAAAAGACAAGAGGAAATGATCCAAAACTTGCTTCTTCAGATTGGGCAGCTTGGAGCACAAAATCAAGGAGCAACCAGAGTTCAGAACGGAGTAGGACCATCTGGCACAGCCCCAGAACTAGGGGGCGATAACCCATAGCATGTTGGCCCAATCCCGGACGGAGTACCAGATGGAACTGCGCAACGCGACATTGACAAAGACATGAATGCTCAGCCAAGAGAGCAGATTCCAGGAATCCCTCATAAGCTCGGGGGAAAATTGGAAACAATGGACAAGGACTACAACTTGGAGATAGCGACAGATTGGCGGAGATGGTCAGACGCGCAATGAGAGGCGGACTAGTAAATAGAGATATGGAGGATGTGAATAGGAGTCCCTACGCTCGTACGATCAGACAAGCCAGGAATCCACCAGAATTCAAGTTACCAACATTGGACATGTATGATGGGAGGACGGATCCCGCGGTTCATCTAACGAAGTACATGAGGCACATGGATGTGCTGGGTGCATCGGAGGAGGTCATGGCCTGGTGCTTCCCATTTTACCTGGCAGACATAGCAGCATTATGGTTCAGAGAATTGGTGAGCGGTTCCATTGGAACATGGACCGATTTAGCTAAAAGGTTCATGAGGCAGTTCAGGGTTCACATTTCAAGACCCAAAAATGTGATAAGTTTGGCAACACTGAAGCAAAGAAGCGGGGAGTCTTTGAGGAACTTTCTGACGCGATTCAATGCAGCAGCAGCATCGGTGGAACGACCCGATCCATCCATGCTTTAGATGGTAGCCGTATCTGGCGTAGCAGATGGATCAGAGTTCAAGAGTCGTTAACGAGGGATCCCCCTATGGATCTAGGAGAATTTTATCATGAGGCTGAAGGATTTTTGCGATTAGAGGATGCGAGTGCTGAAAGAGAGGAAGGAGAAGGAGTTGATGTTTATGCAGTCAAGGGTGAAAATCCTCCTAAAACAGATTCAGGGACTGACAGAGGAAAACGAAAGGCCCAGGATAATGATGGTGGACCAACACGACCACGAAAGGAACCAAGATTCACCTCCTATACGGAGTTGAATGAGACTTTGGAGCGAATCTACAAGGACACCAGGGGGCAGATTCCTTATCGAAAGCCAATGAGAAGGGATTTGACCAACAATGAAAGAAGGTCATACAAGTACTTCTTATTCCACGAGCTGAATGGTCATAGCACGAAAGATTGCAGACACTTGAAAGATGAGGTTGAAGGACATATCCGGAATGGTTTTCTATCGCAGTATGTAAGAAAGGGAACAACAACGGTGGAACGGGAGCGGCCACCACCTACACCTGCTGGGGAAGGCTCAGGATCGAGGCGTCAGCTTGTCATCAATTGATTGGGATAATGACGAATAAGTAGCAAACTCCACACCAACACGATTAAGTCATTTGCACATGTACAGGACCGCGAACGACCCTCAGGCATGTTCTGATATGACTACTGATCGCAACGGTGTTTGCACTTTGATGTCCCTGTTTTCCTTTTATTTTCCATTTCTAATGTTTGAACCTAATTTTGTTGAACATTTCTGTTGAAAAACTCATTTTGAATGAAAAGTATGCCATTTGTGATGCCATAATGGCTAAGCCACTTACACATATAAGGGATCGCGAACGGTCCTCAGGCATGCTCTGAGATGGCAATAAACCGCCACCACAAACAATTTAGAAACTCACTCGAACGTGAAATCTGACATTGATAATACTAAGTCCGCCCCGGGCACAAAAAATTCGCCTCGAACGGCACCCGACCGCGAACGGTCACAATTTGCCTCGAAGGGCACTCGACCACGAACGGTCACAATTCGCCTTGAACAGCACCCGACCGCGAACGGTCACAATTTGCCTCCAACGGCTCCCGACCGCGAACGATCACAATTCTCCTCGAACGACACCCGACCGCGAACAGTCATAATTCGCCTCGAATGGCACCCGACCGCGAACGGTCATAGTTCGCCTCGAACGGCACCCGATTGCGAACGATCACAAATCGCCCCGACGGCACCCCGACCATGAACGGTAATCATTCGCCGCGAACGGCATCCGACCTCGAACGGTCACGTACTACCTCGAATGACATACGATCCCGAACGATCGTCATTCGCGGTCAGATAAAGCTATCAATTCCTTTGCAAGTCATCAACAGGATATGAACATCCAGCTTATGGCATTGCAAAACACACCTTCTTATCACAAGGCATGTTTTGGGTGGCAAATGTTGTCCCGCCTTTTGTCAAGGCCGTGACACCAAGGACTTGACTAGAGACCAAAGACAGTTCGACTAGAAAATCGATTATACACAGGTTCACTATGGATATCGACCAATTTTGTCCAAGTCCGGATCAAGCTAAAATTGATATGACACGACAAGCGAAGCTATGAGAGCCAACATTCCAAATTTCAAGTCAATCCGAGTTAATATGCTCAAGTTATA
Organism: Allium fistulosum; assembly: GCA_030737815.1. Classification (NCBI taxonomy): domain Eukaryota; kingdom Viridiplantae; phylum Streptophyta; class Magnoliopsida; order Asparagales; family Amaryllidaceae; genus Allium; species Allium fistulosum. The sequence goes on from CM060907.1 coordinate 352,667,637, forward strand.
ATCGATGCAAAATTGGATAAGAAATAGCCTCGCGTTCGAATCCATAGACTGGCCACTATTCGACTCGATCGAGTTCGACTCCATCACAGAGCCACTGTTCGAATCGATCGAGTTCGACTCGATCAGCTCCGCATCGATCACCAGGGTCTACTTCGACTCGCTCCGTTTCGCATCCATCAAAGAGCCTCTTTTCGACTTGCTCTGCTTCGCATCGATCAGAGAGCCTCTTTTCAACTCGCTCCGCTTCGCATCCATCAGAGAGCCACATTTTGACTCGCTCATCCAATGTCCATTTCATATCCACATAACAGAGCATAACCATCGATGCGAATTGTGCCCCTTTCATCGATGCGAACAGAGTCACCATCATTGATACGAACAAACCACCTCCATCGATTCAATCAAGGCGTGCTGCAGATCGATGCGAAGGAACAAGCTATTGATCGATTCAAACTGGGCAATGGACTTCGATACGAACAAGGCAAGGTCCAAGAATGACTCAGCCAACTCGGCATCAAAGGCGGAGTATTCCAGAGATTCAAGCTTCAGTCATCGAGTCGAACAGGACCGAGTCGAAATAAGGGAGTCAAACGAAACAGCCAACCGAAGATCCTAATTCGTATCGATCATATCTCCTAATCTACAAGTCGAAATAATATGAAATTTTCACAGAAGCTTACGTACATGCTAAAGAATATCCACGCCAAATTTCGACTCCATTGGATGAAATCTTGATCGATACGAAATCTGTTCGAATCGATCACGGATCGGGCCGAAACTTCATTGGCTTAGGCGCGCGGACCTGGTCACGTGCCAGAGAGGGCCTCCCGATATCTGAGCGAAATACCAGCCTCCTACACCTATAAATAGAGCCCCAGGGCATACAGAAAAGGGGCTTCTTCTTCTTTGAATTCTCCAATGCCTGGACTCTGCCGAATCCAGATCTAAACTCCATAGCTGCTGCTACTAACTACTTTCACTGCTGTAAATCATCATTATTGACTGTAATCTGCTGTAATCAACTGAAATCATCAAGTGATCATCAATAAAATCATCAACTTCAGAGTGGACATAGGCAAGATCGCCGAACCACTATAAATTCTGTGTTGCTTACTGTGATGGTTGAATTTTCTAAGCGTTCTTCATTCTTATCTCCCTACATACTCATTATCTGTGATCTGTGATTGTGAACTGGTGCTTTCATCGACAATTGGGTGTTTGTGCGCAATTTTGGCGCAAATAAGCATAGAGTTAGGTTAGTCATTAGTGGGTGTCGCAAGTTTACGTGTGTAGGCATCTGACTACTTAATTTCTAGTAGAAACCTTGGGAAAAGCACGTAGGCAAGGTTTTGCCGAAGCTGGGTAAATTTATGTGTGATCTCTTCTGCATTATTTTCTGCAATTGATTTTTGTTTTCGCATTAATTTTTATTATTATTAGTATCACCCTATTCACTCCCCCTCCATGGTAAAAATGATTATACAAGAGCGATACACTTGGGAAATCACAAATATCAATAAAATCATCTCAAAAATTTGCACGTGCATTTGGCCGAAGCCTGCCAAGTACTATTTTCTAAAATAGGTACCTCGCCCAAAAGCAAATATGTAACAATGACAAATACGTCGCAATGGAAAATACGTCGCAGTGGCAAAACGTCTCTAGGACAACTACGTCGCAATGGCAAATACGCCGCAGTGGCAATGACATGAAGGTCCAGTACTGGCAATACGCCGCAATGGCAAATTGGTAACAAACTCCCGGATAGGAACCCGTAAAGTGTTAACGTGCATCCCATACCACACGTTCGCACTAAACGGTTTACTAACCGCTAGTAAATTTCACACTCAAAGTAGTAAACTTTTTACCTCCTCTCATCGGTAAACTCGACCCGAAGGTCAAAACTATCAAACGAACAAGTCAGGAATTAACCGATAGGATAAACGCACGTGTCCCATACCACGTGTTTCACCAGACCATTTAATTCCTCTTCTCATTTGCTCGAATAGTACAAAAACATGTATTTTATATATAAAATAATTTACTAGAGAAAACAAGTTTTTAAAACCATTTTTCCGAAATCAGTTTGAAATCAATATTTGAAAATTCCATAATTATAGAGAATAAATAGATTTTTTTAGCTTAAAATAATTTAAAAAAATTATATAATAATTTTTTTAAACGCCAATTTATTTTAAAAATTATTTCAAAATCGTTTGGAAATATCTGTGCTCGAAATAAAAGAAATCACTCAAAACCGACATTCAAAATCAATTCAAATTTAATTCAAATTCAATTCAAATTTCAATTTCAACTTCAACAAAACTTGGCTATCCTATTGTTATGCATCATAGCCCTAAAACAAATTCAGAAATATCACAAAAACATGAAGTAAAAGTCAAAAGTCGGACGGAAAAAGAACATAAAAATGCATAGGCCAAACAATACCCAGGTTTCAAATCTTCTCCGGGTTCAACTTTCGGACATAATTTGGAAGATTTGATGACCTTGGAATAGTCTATAACTTGATGCACATAAAGTAGAACAATTTATCTACGGACTGGAAAAAGATTTGTTGAATTCCGATATGAAACCGCAAACATAGACTCAGGTCATGTTGAATTCTGCCCAGGTCTAAAACCCTCTTGGGTTCAAATTATAGACATTTAACAGGTGGCCAAACTACATCTGATTGAACTGAAAATTGGTGTGCATATTGTAGAAATATTCAGGCTTAAAAAAAAGAATCAATGAATTCCGATTGGAAATGAAAAGGTTACGCTGTCTCAAACATGGACTCAGGGCATGTTTGCAACGGTTCAAAAACAAAAATGTGTCCAGGCCTGAAAACCATCTTGGGTTCAACTTACAGGCCAGAAACAGAGGATCAAACGATCTAATATTGATCTGATAACTTTTTTACACATACTAGAAAACTTCATCTTTCAAACAAAAAATGAATCAATGAATTTTGATTGAAAATAAAAAAGTTACACTGTCTCAAACATGGACTCAGGCAATGTTTGCAACAGTTCAAAAACAAAAATGTGCCCAGGCCTGAAAACCTTCTTGGGTTCAATTTACAGACCTGAAACAGAGTATCAAACGATGTCATATTGAGCTAAAAATTGGTAGGCAAATAGTAGAAAACTTTCTCTTTCAAACAAAATAATAATCAACGAATTCTAACTTGAAATAAAAAGGTTATGCTATCTCAACCATGAACTCATGCCATGTTTGCAATAGTTCAAAAAAATAAATGTACAGACCTGAAAACCATCTCATGTTCAACTTTCAAGCATGAAACAGAGGAACAAACTATATCTGATTGAGCTGAAAATTGGTATGCATATAGTATAAAACTTTATCTTTCAAACAAAAAAAATCGATGAATTACAGAAAGAAATGAAAGAGATATTCTGTCTCAAACATGGACTCAGGCAATGTTTGCAGCAACTCAGAAAACAAAATGTGTATAGACAAAAATCTTGGTTTGTATTGATTTTCTACCTCTGTTTTGAACATCCAAATGACAATATTTTTCAACCAAAATTTGCAGAGACCAAAATCAACATGCAAACTATCAAATGAAAGAAATCCGGAAGCATTTCATTATCGGAATCAAAAGTTACAGGCTTTCAAAGTAGCAACATGAAACTGATTTTGAATAGAGAAACCAACGATAGAAAATTTGTACAGAGAACAAATTATTCACAGTTTTCGGCGATTCTGAGCTTGGCTCAGCTAGTATTTGTGAGTATTACTACTCACCTTGCTAAATTGTGCAAAATCTCGGATTAGAGCTGAAAGATTGAAGCTTTGGCCTGATTTCAGCCTACAAGCACTTACAAGAGAAGAAAAGGATGCATGCAAAGAAGAAAAAAACTATTAACAAACAAACTCTTCTGTAAACAAGATTTGGATGAAATATTTAGGTTTTTGGATTATATTACCTGTTAATTTACTCTAGTTTGATAAAAATTACAGTTCGCTTTGAAGAAATTTTAGTCTGAAAGCTTTGGGTTTTGAGAAAAATGGCTATTTTCTTTTAGTGGCTAAAGAGGAAGAAGGTGAGAATGGTTTTAAACATACTAAAATGTTTCTCACTTCCTCTATCAGGTTAAGTTAGCTAATGGGCCATTTGGACCAAAATTAAGGAATAAATTAATCTCCCTAAGGCTTTATTACAACACTTAAACAAAAATGCACATGTTTACACTATTATATAAAACAAATTACATTTTTCTTCAAGTTTAAGTACTAATAAACATGTAAACTTATAAACATGTTAAATAAAAATATTTTACACTATATAAAATGAAAATTTATTTTTTAAAACATTTTTATTATTAAAATCTCTTATTATACAAAAATACACAATTTACACCAAATAAATGCATAAGTCCCTATTTTTAACTTCATAAATTCTTCAAAAATTATTTTCTTACTTAGAAAAATAAGACAAACCATTTTAAACTCAAATTTATAACCAAAACACATTTTTAAACCAAATTTCACCTTTCTATTTAACTAAACAATCTTTAAAAATAAAAAACTTTCTTTTAAAATTATTAAAAGAAGTAATTGGTAATAATTAATAAAATTATTGCATTTTCTCTAAATAAAAATCATTTCCCATTCATTATTAACCCAAAACAAACGAAAATAAAGTTTTCAAACTTTATTTTCACATTTTAATTCCAAAATTTATTGTTTATTCCAAATAAACAATATAAAATCTCCAATTTTATTTTAATTTACAATATTAAATTATAACTACTGTTATAATTTAATATTAACAGGTAATCTCCAAAACCATGGTTGTTACAGATGTTGTTTGGTAGTTTTCATTGTTAAAATGAAATGGATTTTCGATGGTTTTGGATAGTAGAGAACTTCTGGATGGTTATAGAACTTTTAGTTAAAGGTTTTTGAAAATATAAAGTTGAGTTTATAAAACAGTTGAATTGAGAACATAGCAAGCTAAAACAAGTTTAAATTTATTGGACGTACTTATTAACAAATTCAATGATTGTATATACTCTTATGATGTAATGGATTATTATGTGAGTATGTACTTAAGTTGTAAAATGTTGATAAACTTGAAGTATGATTTATGAAATGAGTCATAAATAATTTAGTATTAGAGAGACATACTTATTAAATGAATGTGATTAAAAAGGGATTAGTGTGTTTAAGAAATTAATAGGATAAATAGGCATGTTATACATAGATCATTTTATTCGCATAACTGTTCCTGATTCAGCATTCGAGTAAATGATTTCAAGGTGGTTTACACCTAGCCGAACAAAGATTTTTCACTTAATTATTGATGGCGAACACTTGATACAGATTCTGGATTTGATCCCGAAGTTTTCTATAATGGTATAAAGCTATGTAAGGAGAACAGAGATTTCTAATCAAGGAACCTGACCAAAGTTTTCACTAGAGAGGTCAAGTGATCTATACTAGTTGGAAAGGGAAATCTATGAGATCGAGCAAGTGATCAAAATTGATATTGCATATGGATGGTTGAGTATATCCTACATGCTTTAGTATGTTTGTATATTATGTTAGTTGGCTTTGGGAGAATTTAAGGAATAGCTCTTCGGTTTTTTCTAAGGAGATATGAATAATCGTCCTTGTAACAATCTGAGGTTATTGAGTAGAAGGTGCGCTTAGTAGATTGGTTATCATTTTTGTATGAAAAGAGGATTTGGTTTTGAGCAAAATGTGAGCTTTGTGCTAATGATTATGGTAACATTAGGTACTGATGTGTGGTTTTTTTGGTTGCACGTGTTGGAATTTTGAGGACGAAATAATCTAAGTGGGAGAGTGTAACGGCCTAGAATTTCGGACACTTCTTATTTAAATATCTTAATTATTTAAATATTTGAATCTTGGATTAAATATTATTAAAATTATTTAATAAGCATTTTAACCCCATTTTAAATCTTAACTGATGATGGTAAGCTTATTTTGGAAAAATGTTTACAAAATTTGTTTTACTGATAAAAAGGTTTTTAACCATTTGAAGTTGTTCAGATTTTTTAAGATACACTTATTTGTTTAGGAAATTAATAATACGAAAATCGGCTGAAGGAAAAACTTAGCATTCTTTTTGGAATGAAGGACGCGGCAATTATTTTTACGTTTTAAGGATGCAATTTTTATTATTTCGCTGAAGTAAATTCTTCACAAAAAAATTAGACTGTTCTCAAATCTCGTTCTCAAATCACTAGTACAAGTGGCGGCATCAAAAGAATAGGCGGTGTTGCAACACAAGAACAAGTGACGACAGCGCAACCCCAGGCGAAGGCAGAGCTCGTTCAGGTGAAGGCGGAGCTCGTTCGTAAGGCGCAGGTCATGGACTGTAGGTAGTGGCAACTACCTTGAAAGCCTTCGGTGACTTGGGTGATGACTTCGCCAACCGAGTTCAGATGAGCGATAGTGGAGTGGAGGTTAAGATTGCTGGTGGTGCCGAAGGTAACGATGAAGATTAAGTGTGTTGAAATGAACTAAGAAAAAAATGCTATATGAACTTATCATTATAATTTTATATATGTAATACATAATCGAACGTTATATTTTGTATTATTGTTGTTATAATTTATGCATTTGCAATAGCATGATTGTACATTATATCCTATTAGCTTTTACTACATTAAAATGCTACGTTAAATTATCATTATGATAGCTAACTTTATAACTATAATGCTATATTAAACTATCATTTTGCATATCCTAAACATGCAAGTGGACTTTGTAATTGAAATGCTATAATAAAATATCATTTTGCCTATTGTAAACATGATAGTGGACTTCATAAGTCAAATGCTATGTTAAACTATCATTTTGCATACCTTTTATTTGCTAGTGGACTTTGTAATTAAAATTATACATTAAATCTCATTTTCATATTGTAATCATGATATTGGACTTCAGAACTATAATGCTACACTAAACTATCATTTTTTTATTGTAAACATGATATTGGACTTCATAACCCAAATGCTATGTTAGACCATCATTTTGTATACCTTAAATATGCTAGTGGACTTCATAATTAAAATGCTACATTAAACTATCATTTTGCATATTGTAGCTTTGATATTAGACTTCATAACTAAAATGCTATATCAAACTACCATTTTTCATATTTTAGACGTGATAGTGGACTTCATAACTCAAATGCTACATTAAACTATCATTTTTTCTATCATAAACATCGTAGTGAACTTTGTGATTAAAATGTTACATTAAATCCCATTTTGCATATTGTAATCATAATATTGGACTTCATAATTAAAATGCTACATTAAACTATTGTTTTGGCTATTTTAAACATGATAATGACTGTATAACTCAAATGCTACATTAAACTATCATTTTTGCATATCATAAACATGGCGGGGAATTTTGTGATTAAAATGTTACATTAAGGAATACAGATGCTATATGTAGTTATCATTTTGCATATTTTAATCATGGTAGTTACCTTTAGGAATACTTATTTCATTTTGTATATTCTATTCATGCTAGTTCACTTTAAATATACTTATGCAAAATTCATGTATCATTTTGCATATTTTTTCATCCTTGTTCAATTGAAATATGTTATGCTATATCCAACTATCGTTTTGCATAGTCAGATATTGGTACTATATTTAAAAGTACAAATGCTATATTAGTCTATCATTTACCATATTAAACCAAATTTGTTGTGTTTCAAATATAGAAACGCTATATCCAAATTTCATTCAACTTGTAATTCATGATATATTTTTTTACTTTTTTCGTCTTCTTCTAGATTCTTCTTTTCCATTCGTTTCATAGATCTTGAATTCAAAGGTTGAGTAATTTCTGACATAGGTTTGGATTGAGGCGTAAAGTTAAGCATTGTCAATTTTGGAGAAATCGACGTCGATAGTGGAAGATTCAATTTGATTCAAACATCAACAATAGAGGGGCGACGACCGCGCTGCTTGGATGACAACGATTTCAGACGACTATTGCTTGGACGATGGGGGCTAGGGCAAGCAGTAGCTGAAGGAAGAGGGTGGCTAGGTCAAGCTTGGACGAAGACAAAGGAAACTATCGTAGTGAGGAAATTGAAACAACACGCTATTGTCCTTCTGCCTAAATTCTTAAAGTTTCATCCTTGGTTTAAAAATTAGTTTAAAGTTTTTCCTTCAAACTAATTTAATGAAATAAAATATTTTTCCATTATAGAAATATACTTTATGGATGGTATCATGCATGAGCTAAGGGGAGATACTTAGGAAATGAGCAAATAAGGAAATTCTTTAACCTTTAAGCATCTTTGACATAAAGGAGACGTGATGTGTGTAATTAATCATGTTAGGGTTTTGAGGGATTTTGGCCTTTTTCCATCACATTCCTAAGCCTATATAAGGAGGGATAATCCCTTAATAAATAATCACAAAAATTACAAAGCTTGAGTTGTAAAAATCAATGGCTTCTCTCCTTCTTCATCTTTTATGTTCTAAAAAGAAATAGTTCCAAATCAACTCCAAATCATTTCAAACATTGCTAGAAGGCTCAGTGCAATATTAGAAACTCTTCCACTAAACTAACACATAAAGAAGTCGAGCCGATCTTTTATAGAAAGCTATGGCCGTGAGTTTTATAGAGTGTAGGAGGGAGGAAAATCAAGGTGAAGCAAAGAAAAGGAAGAAGGAATAAGGTGGTTGTAAGTGGGGTTAGGCTTGGGTTCTTGGATCTTGGTTTTGGTTAGACTAAAGGTGTGTTACACTTTAAATGAAAAATAAAACACATATATGCTGTGTTTGAATGGTATTTAAGTTGTTTGAATTGTTGTTAACTTATGTTATAACGTTGACTTTTAATTTTTACTTAAAAGTAAGTGACATATGTGATCCATGTACATGAACTTGAACAAACTTGGGATGAACTTGAGTGGACTTATATGACATGAGACTAGATCTTGAATAGAGAACGTAAGTTATAGATGGACTTTGATTTTTTAGATTGGAGTTGGATTTAGAAGTGCACTTATAGCGATAGTCCATATAGAAGTAGTTTGGAACTGCCATGTTTTTGACAATTGTTATGGAACTCTATAGATATATCCTTTAGGGTTCCACACATATTTTATATATATTTATACATATATATATATGTATGTTTTTTTCTTTGAAAAGATTGAATAGTAAAAAATAAAGTAACATCTCGAAAATGATCAAAACATCACTAGTAAAAGCTGCCCGTTTAGACTTGATTTTTGGACTTAAAACGTTTGGAAAGTGTTATCCCGCTTTTTGGTCAAAGCCGGAATATCAAACTAATCGACAAGAAAGGATGGGTATCAGGATTGGAAGTCGATTAGAGACAGGGTTGTGATCGATGTCATCAAAATTTGACCGGGCTCCGATCAGGATGGAATCGATTGGAGATGATGATGAGGTCTAGGAGAGGCTATGTTTCAAGTTTCAGGTTAATCGGAGTTTGTACGGAGGAGATACGATCGATACAAGGTAGGAAGAATGCTCTGTTCGAATCCATCATTTCCATACCCACACCTCAGTTTGAATCCATGGACTTCGCACCACCAGCTTCGAATCGATGAGAAGTCCTTGAGCTTCGACTCCATCAAGGTTAACTCCATCCACTTCGTATCCACCGGAAAGCATTCTGCTCGAATCCATCGGTTCGATTCCACTTAGTTCGCATCCACCAGACCAACATTCACTCGAATCGATCAAGGGATGAGTCGCTTCGAAACCATAAAGTTACAGGCTGGTGTCCTTCGATTCCATCGAAATAAATACCTTTGAATCCAATAATGACTTCGAATCGATTGGCTGTAGCATAACATGATCGATTCGAACGAGCACACCTTCGAATCCATTCTCTAGAATCCACTAAGTCAAAGCAGCGGAAAAGATGGTGTCGACCCATACAACTCGGAGTAAAAAGTGGATTGACCCAGGAAAGGCGCACCACGTCATCGTAAAGGCGCGTGAGGCTACCGAGTCGAGCCTATCGATTCGAACGAATCGAGTCGAAGCAAGCGTGTCAGCCAGGGATGCAATCTTGACTCGATCATAACTTGAGATCTATAAGTCCAAATGCTATAAAATTTTCACAGTAGCTTACTGACAACCTAAGGAATGTTCAAGCCAAATTTCATCTCAATCGGAACAAATCTTGATCGATTCGAAGCAAGGGTCGAATCGATCCCGGTGTGGGCCCGGATTTCCAGAAAGCGGGCATGTGGGCCCCCTGACGTACCAGAACTGGTCTCCCTTCAGTTTAGGCGAAATATCAGCCTCCTACACCTATAAATAGAGCCCCTGGTCATTCAGAAAAGGGGTCGGACAATTTAGAGAGCTAAAGAGCGCCCGGACTCTGCCAGATTTACTCCAGATCACCATTGCTGCCTTAGATTCAGATTATAATCATAAAATCCGTTGTACTATGCGATAGGAAATTGTAATCTTCAAGCATCGATCAATAAAAGATAAAAACTTTGGAGTGGACGTAGGCCGGAGATAACCGAACCACTATAAATCTCGTGTTTTTGTTCATTATTTCTGGATTGCTGTTTGTTGTTTGTTTAGATCTGAGATTTGTGTTTGAATATTGCTGATTTGTATTCATACACTAGTGCTTTCACAACATTCGGGGTTTGTGACCATTTTTGGCGCAAACACTTTGGTGCTTTCACTGAGAAGGACTAACACCCACTACATCGGATTGAAGTTTAGATTTGAAGGTTTGAAGGATTCAGATTGACTCGGCAATGACTCGACAAACAAGACAAAGAGCTGAGAGAAGCCAACAAGGAGGAAGTCAAGAGGCATCCTCCGGAGCTGGAGAAGGACAAGCTTCGATTTACATTACGAGAGACGAAATGGAAGCTATGGAAAATTCATTGCATGAGAGGTTGCTGAAGATTCAACAGGATATGATGCAGACTTTCTTCGAGCAGATGAGAGCAGCAGGAACACAGAACCTTGGACCAACTACAGCGACTGCAAATGTGGAACAAGGAACTAGGGTTGCGGAACCCAATGGAGGACAGAATACAGAACCGGAAGGCAATCAACAAGGGCTTGGGGGCAGGCCCACAGGATCCAATGTAGAATGACCTTTGGAAGGAGTTCAGCAGGCTAGAGCCAACGTTGCGGCTAATGAGCCACATGAAGAATATGTGCCGGAGTTTCCTCGGGAGCATGGGGGGCAACACCTAACAGGCAATGCTGGATTAATGGAAATCATTAGGAAGACTATGCGTGGAGGTTTGACCAATAGAGACTTGGAAGGAGTGAACAGGAGTCCGTTCGCTCGGGAAATCAGGATGGCTCAGAATCCACCTAAGTTCAAGTTACCTAGCGTGGAAGTATATAATGGAAAGGCTGACCCGACTGATCACTTGATGAGATACACTAGACACATGGAAGTGCTGGGGGCATCGGAGGAAGTGATGGCCAGATGTTTCCCTTTATACTTGACAGACCTAGCGGCAATGTGGTTTAGGCAGCTGGAGGAAGGATCTATCAGGAATTGGAGGGAATTGGTGGACAGGTTTTTGGGATAGTTTCGGGTTCATATCAAAAGACCTAAGAACGTGATGACGTTAACATCGGTAAAGCAAAGAACGGATGAATCACTTAGAGCATTTTTAACTCGATTTAATGCGGCGGTTTCTTCGGTGGATCGGCCGGATCCATCGATGGTTTTGATGGCGGCAGTGTCGGGAGTCAGAGAGGATTCATATTTTAAGGTATCTTTAGTACGAGACCCACCACTGGATCTCGGGGAATTCTTTCACGAAGCTGAAAGATTTCTTCGGCAAGTAGACGCATGTATGGATTTAAAGCTAAAGGAGGTGAATGTGACCGGGGGTGGAGGACCATCCGACGGAAGCTCGGATAAAGATAAAGGAAAAAGGAAGCTGGACGAAAACTCTGAAAAAGCTAGGAAACGATGGAAGGATCCAAGGTTTTCCACATACACAGAATTAAACGAGACACTAGAGCGGATATACATGGAAACTCAGAATCGCCTTCCTTACCGGAGGCCGGCTAGGAGAGAACCATCCGAGCGGGAGAGGGCATCAGGAAAGCATTGTCTCTTCCACGATTTGGACGGGCATGATACCAATAGCTGTAGGCACCTAAAGGACATAATTGAGGAGCATGTGAGGAATGGACAGTTGAGGCAGTATGTTGGGGCTCGGAATGCAGCGGTGGAGCAGGAGCAACCACCATCTACCTCAAACCATGAGGATATGAGGCACAGGAATAATGGTCGATTGGTCATCAATTGATCAGGATAATATGAAATAAGTAACAAACCATTGGCGAGCAACCGAGTCATTTACACATGTATGGGGACGGAGATAGCCCCTAGGCATGCTTTGAGTGATGATAAACCGCAAAGCCATGGTTTGCGAAATCTGTCTTTTGTTTTTGGATTGGACACTTAGTTTTCTGGTTTGGTTTTTGGAGTTTGGATTGAACTTCTGATTTTGCTTGTTTTTCTGGTTTTGGCATTCATTCGGATGATTGTTCTCCGTTTTGGATGATGGTTTCGATTTTTGATATGGATTTCTGGTTTTCCGATTTGATTTGGATTTTGGATTGGATCTTGATTGGATTCTTTTTGGTTTTTGATAAACAGTCGTCAGGTATGGATTATGCCTGGCAAGGGGTGAGTCGTTCTGCCCGAACGCGGTAAAGTGACTCATTCAGGTCGTCGAGTATGGACTATGCTCGGCAAGGGTACGGAGTGACCAGGATTCGGCCTAGGACTTAGGCCCCCTATTATTGATTATTGTCTCAGGTCGTTGAGTATGGACTATGCTCAACAAGGGTCCGGAGCGACCAGGATTCGGCTTAGGACTTAAGCCATGGCATTACTTACGTCCAAGGACACTGGACCATGGTCGTCGAGTATGGACTATGCTCGGCAAGGGTCCGGAGTGATCAGGATTCGGCTTAGGACTTAAGCCACGACATTACTTACGCCCAGGGACACTGGGCCGCGGTCGTCAGGTGTGGATCGCGCTTGGCAAGAACCCGGAGAGGTTAGCTCAACGTCCAGGGACACTGGACCACGGTCGTCAGGTATGGATTGCGCTTGGCAAGAGCCCAGAGAGGTTATGGATTTGGATACCGACCCGGAGAGGTCTTGGATTCGGTTGTTGGATAAGGATGGACTAATAACTCAGCCTTCGAGTTTGGATGGGCATGGAATTGGCTACGGACTTTGGACATTGGATTTGGAAACTATTCAAAACACGCCTTATTATCATAAGGCATGTTTTGGGGGGCAAATGTTATCCCGCTTTTTGGTCAAAGCCGGAATATCAAACTAATCGATAAGAAAGGATGGGTATCAGGATTGGAAGTCGATTAGAGACAGGGTTGTGATCGATGTCATCAAAATTTGACCGGGCTCCGATCAGGATGGAATCGATTGGAAATGATGATGAGGACAAGGAGAGGCTACGTTTCAAGTTTCAGGTTAATCGGAGTTTGTACGGAGGAGATACGATCGATACAAGGTAGGAAGAATGCTCTGTTCGAATCCATCATTTCCATACCCACACCTCAGTTCGAATCCATGGACTTTGCACCACCAGCTTCGAATCAATGAGAAGTCCTTTAGCTTTGACTCCATCAAGGTTAAATCCATCCACTTCGTATCCACCGGAAAGCATTCTGCTCGAATCCATCGGTTCGACTCCACTTAGTTTGCATCCACCAGACCAACATTCACTCGAATCGATCAAGGGATGAGTCGCTTCGAAACCATAAAGTTACAGGCCGGTGTCCTTCGATTCCATCGAAATAAATACCTTTGAATCCAATAATGACTTCGAATCAATTGGCTATAGCATAACATGATCGATTCGAACGAGCACACCTTCGAATCCATTCTCTGGAATCCACTAAGTCAAAGCAGCGGAAAAGATGGAGTCGACCCATTCAACTCGGAGTAAAAAGTGGATTGACCCAGGAAAGGCGCACCACATCATCGCAAAGGCGCGTGAGGCTACCGAGTCGAGCCTATCGATTCGAACGAATCGAGTCGAAGCAAGCGTGTCAGCCAGGGATGCAATCTTGACTCGATCATAACTTGAGATCTATAAGTCCAAATGCTATAAAATTTTCACAGTAGCTTACTGACAACCTAAGGAATGTTCATGCCAAATTTCATCTCAATCGGAACAAATCTTGATCGATTCGAAGCAAAGGTCGAATCGATCCCGGTGTGGGCCCGGATTTCCAGAAAGCGGGCATGTGGGCCCCCTGACGTACCAGAACTGGTCTCCCTTCAGTTTAGGCGAAATATCAGCCTCCTACACCTATAAATAGAGCCCCTGGTCATTCAGAAAAGGGGTCGGAAAATTTAGAGAGCTAAAGAGCGCCCGGACTCTGCCAGATTTACTCCAGATCACCATTGCTGCCTTAGATTCAGATTATAATCATAAAATCCGTTGTACTACGCGATAGGAAATTGTAATCTTCAAGCATCGATCAATAAAAGATAAAAACTTTGGAGTGGACGTAGGCCGGAGATAGCCGAACCACTATAAATCTCGTGTTTTTGTTCATTATTTCTGGATTGCTGTTTGTTGTTTGTTTAGATCTGAGATTTGTGTTTGAATATTGCTGATTTGTATTCATACACTAGTGCTTTCACAACATTCGGGGTTTGTGACCATTTTTGGCGCAAACAGGAAGACATTTAGATTAAAGTATTTTTCTTTATTCGTTTTACAAGTGGTTATTAACTATTATTATTGTATTTTTAAGATGGTCAGAGATATTTATGTATTTATAAGAATTAGTTGTGAATTTTCAAAGTAGAGATATTTTGTTAAAACATTTCATTTATAAATTTCTAATAATTTTTCAAACCTGTTATTTTCAAGTGATATTTTAAAGGAATGTTTTAAGACATATTATAAGTATTTTGGAGTATAAATATCTTGTATAAAATCTTGAAGAATATCTTATATAAATATCTTGGTGAATATCTTATATAAATATTTTGGAAAATATTTTATGTAAATATCTTTTTTTAGATTATAAAACAAACGGTTTGGAAAGGGATTAGTATTTGCTTAATGGCCAATTGGTTAAAGTTTAATTAATTATTAGAAAAGAAATTAACTATGCATAACACTAATAAGCCGATGAAGTAATCTTAACTATTTTTGAGAGTTTAAATTGATGTCGAGTAGGGACGGAGCAATAGAGCTCTAACCTATCGGGCTTCCCTCTTAACCGAGGAATAAGTAAGTGGAAAATGTTAGAAACGTGTTGGTAGAGTTGATTTCTAAATGTTTTTGGAAATCATTAGTATTGTAATTAACAACAAAAGCCAATGAGATAGGCTTATCCATTTTTGAGATTTAAGAATGAAGTGTCTAGGCAAGTCTTTGAGGAACCAGGGCCTAAACTTACTTGCCTTCACTCTTGAATTAGGAATGGTTGAGTTGAGAATGTTGGAAATGAGTTAAGATTACAAAGCGTGATATGTATAAGCAATGGTTTTTGACTAGATAATCGATTAGTCAATTATCGATCTTAATCGAACACGAACTTAGAACTTTAAAACAAAGTTTGTAAAGACTGTAACAAGTATGAAATGATTTTGAGTTTGTTGTGACAATGTGTTAATAACATTCATCTTTAATCATTTTTTATTGTACTCAGGGTTGTAAATAGATCTTTAAAAGAATAATTTAAAGATAAGCACAAGAAAAATGGTTTTCGGTTTGTAGCAATGATGTTTAAGTAACATTGGTTTTAAATATATTGAATGGATTTGCGGAAGTACTTAGATCCTTAAAATGAATATTTTGAAGGAAGTTATAAGTATGTAATCTTTAGGAAAAAATATAAGTTTCTTAGGTAAAAGGAGTTTACTAATAAAGGGGTTTTTAATTAATAAAAGGACTAATTAAATAAAGGAATCGGGAATTGCTTAAGTAGCTTAACCAAACTTTGTGTGGCTTGATCGTACATTGTGTGATTCGATAGTTCTATATGTTCCTTTGTTTATGGAAAGTATACTAGACTTAGTTTCTATTTGTAGACAAAACATCGTATACCGGATAATCGACTAGTCTATTATCGAACTTGACCTAATATTAACTTAGGAAATTATCGCTAGGCTTCACAATTTCATATCGATGAGAACCCCCAGGGAGGAGCACTAGTACGAAATGTCTCTACCTTTGCTTACTTTTGAATGAACTAGAATTGGGTTAGCTGAAAATTCATCGAATTAGTTTTGAAGAGACCAGAATTCGTAAGTGTTTTACGCATCGAATACCACTTCAAAACTTGTACAGGAGTTCTATGATTTAAAGTGGTTGTGAATGTTTTGAATGATGTTTTGATGTTATTGTGTGGGATGTCTATCTTGAGGAATACACTAACAGGGAGGACAATGTTAGCACTCATCGGAGGACTTATATTGTGAACCCATGTAGAGGTTCGATATCTATTCAAGGTGTTCGAATCCATGAAGTAATTCGTGATCTGTTCAAGATATAGGAATTCATTTGGGGATTCATGACTTGTTCGAGATGATGTGGGAATCCAATTTGGATCCGTGTTCAATTTGAGTGATGAAGACTCATGTGAAAGAAGCCGAATATAACCTTTACATCGAAAATGACTAAAAAAAAGTAGGCCTCACAACCTAGGGTTAGAAACTCATGTCAAGGTATTCTCAACTCTATTTATAGAGATACTTATCGATTGTTGGCTGGCGGGAGTTGGTAATATTTGGTTCATGTTGTTCATGTTTATGTTCAGACGCTAGGCCATTTATATTTACATATATGGTATGTTTAATCTAAAGATATACGACACTACAAAGGTACTTTCTGACCATTATGCATGTAGTTCGAATTTGGCTTCCCCGAAGATATTTCCATGGAAAATCTATTATACGAACATTCCTTATCGATTTTGGTTGTACTTCTATTATGGTGGAATGTAATCAATGTGACCATTTCATCAATTATTAATGTTTATTTTGAACCTTAAACATTATTATAATATCACTGGATTCTCCATAAAAGGTTTGGTTATTGTGCAGTAAATTCAATCCATATTTATGTGTGGCATGGTCTTACGAGATACCTTTATTTTGAAAGGTTTTTATAACGCTAAAAATCTTTTTGATCTGTGTTTGTCACGCTAGTTTACAAGATTGATCCAGGTGTTATTTTCTTTTAATGCTCGAGTTAGCCCCATGTATGTTTCCAGATTTAGCATTGGATTCATTGGAGCTTATGGAGAAGAGTTGGAGTTCTACTTATCATAGTTTTTATTCCATTGCATTACTTTATGTGCCTCGTTAGCATTTGTTTGGAAAGGTTGTTATAACTGTTAGGGCTGTTACTGTAACTCTAAAACCTTTATATCTTAGGACAACAGTTTATATTATCCTTTGATATTAAATATGATTGTTCCATTATGAGATTCTGATATTGTGTCCCTTATATGCCCAAGCATCCACATATTGATCATCATGTCCCAAAACATGAAATGTCTAGAACTGACTCGAGTATTATATAAATAATGCATGGGTCAGACAATGTCTATTTCAAAGGTAATATATATATATATATAATTCAATAGTACCGTGTATAATAATATGACAACAACTATGGGTTAATAAGTACCTCATAATATATATATATATATAATATGAAATAACAATATCATAAGCAAACCCCAATGTATTATATCACAAATCATACATGGAGATGTCATCACCCGTATTGAAGTAAATCGGAAATCACGGACTCAAATACAAATGGGTGAATCATCCAAATATTGAAATCATTATAAATATCAAGAATCACCAATGATGAGATAAATCAAATATAATTAGGCTAACTCATAACACTGCAAATGTATATGTATGTATGCATGTAATTATGTATATATGTATATACCAAAATAAAAGAAACGTCATAAACATACAAAATAGGATAAGCTGCCTGTCAATATAATAAAAGATATGAAAATCTACTATACTCTGGACACCTATCCAGATATAATCTCATCTCCTCATAAATGAATCAATCATAAAAGTATGGATATAATAGGGACTGACTACACTTTAGACATAGTTTCTAGCATATTCAAACTCATTATAGGATTGAGAACAATTTATGCCAATCCACTACACACGCATATATTAGAACCAGATGGGAGAATGATGGCCATTTGACCGATAGAGGAATCCAGGGTCTACTAGCCGTAGGCTATGTACTCAGATCTGTTCCTATAGACTTAGTTACCTCAACAAAAATCATGACTCATATCCACCGATGACTTTCCCATGAGTAGTCTCATTCACGACCCTTCACATGTCTTTATAGGTAACAAACTGCCGTCCAACGTGACATAGGGGCGGTCGCATACATTCATCGCACACGGCAATATAATATAAGGTGTCATGGATCTAGTGCATGACTTCACGGTCAGGCCGCAAAGGTGAATTCCTGGGCAGTCTGGTTTACTCCCGAACTATAAAGGGAGTTGGACACAATATGGACAAAATAAAGTACTCATATCGTATGTCTTCACATAACTCTAAATACAAAGACCAACATAAAGCTTCATATAAGTCAATACATGACTATAATAAACTAGAGCTCCAATCTTATGCTGACACAGGGCTCCACATATAAGGCAACACATTACTAATAATATACTTATCGCAGTGAGTACCACTGCGTACACATGTGAGTAGTCCCCATTTGAGTGACAATTACTTATAATGATAATCAAACAAATAACATAATGGCATCCCATACCACCGTATATAATTTGAATAATTATTTAATGCACAAAAACTACACTCAATCCACACTAGATATCTCTATTCAACATGTTTGACAAATAACCTAAGAACTGTTACCAAATGTCTCATACCAAACGATATCACTAATCTGTTTATTTAGATTTATCATTACACAAAAATGGAGAATATACACATAACCAAATATAATCATATTAGAAATACATAATTGTGTATATATGTAAGAAATATAAATATAAAATTAAAAACTATACTGGTTTTATTAAATAAGTGATATATATATATCTTATTTATAATTATATAAGTTTTAAACATCATAATAGTTCTCAGAAACACTATGGTATAATATAGAATAAAATCAATAATCATTAATTAAATGTAAAAGAATTATATGAAGTATACGAAATAAATATTATAGGAAAACTAAAATAAACAGGTTCAGTCGATTTAAACATTACCTTACTCGATTGAACCAAGTCTATTAAAACCATTAATAGGTCAATTGGAAAGGAGCAGTGTTCTCGGGTTAGGAATTTTTACTAATTTAGTCGACTGAATCCGGTATTAGTCTACTGAATTTTTATTTTGGTATACAAAATTGTTGAAAGTCAGAAAATGAATTCATGGCTTCTACTCTTCGATTACTCTAGGCATCACACTCTTGTTAGCGTTATTCTCTCCTATACTCTAATACTTCTTCTATACTATAATCGTACATAAACAATTATACTATTGAAGCACAATTCTCATATATGAAAGTGTAATCACTATACTTCCAATGCATAACTTGATCATTGCTTTATGATCACTAAATCAATTCAAATATAGTTGTGAGTAAGCGAACTCACTTTGCATTGACGATCACACTAGATCTTACTCCTTCCTTGCTTCCCTGTTCTTGTCCTCTTTATAAGAATTCTTAAACTTAATTTAGTCGACCAACTTGTGCTTCATTAGATTGGATGGTATGGATGAATTTTTTTATCTATGTATTTTCTGACTGTTATGTTTAGAGAATAAATAAAAGGATACATAGATCGAGGAAGATAGTGCTACTACAAATACGTATGTCAAGCATCTAAAGAAAGTTTATCAAGCTTATAAATGCATATTGAGTTAATAAATCTACGATGAAGATATTGAGCCACAGGGAATGTCCAGCCATTATTACAATAAGGAACATTGCCAAACATGTGAAAAAAAGGGTGCCGAGCAGGTAAAGCAAGAGAGATATTAAGCCTTGACATTTGTAAAGGTTGTCGAGTGTCTAAAGCAAGAGGTGAAGAAAAAAAATTTGCAATGGCCTGAGGTGTTGAATATTTAAATAGAGCATGGAAAGGTATTGAACCTCTATGGAATAGCGAGTATCAAAAGAAGGATAAGCATTATAAATTATTCACAAGTAAGATCCGATGTCGAAGCCTCCACAATAAAGGAAAGCATATCGAGCACCTAATACCCAAAAGTGCCTAGGTTTATGAAATGATATGAATGTTGAGTTGTACAACGTGGAGTATATACAACAAAGGAGGAAAGCCACGACAATGAAGTATGTTGAGCGTTTACTAAGGAAGAAAAGATGATGTTCCTCTACAACCTTAATTGTTGTAGAGCACTTATAAGCAGAAAGTGGTCTCAATTTTTTACAAACAGTAAGGATTGTCGAACCTCAAAGGTAAGAGGGTTGTCGTGCATCATCAGTTATATGAACTGTCGGTTATCCACCATCATAAGTGATATCGAACATCGACAATAAAAGGAGGGTATCAAGTGTCTAACAACTAGAAGGTGTCGAGTTCCTTAGAGATAAAGGAGATAATAAAATACTATGATGTAGTACTGTAAAGGTTAGAGGAAAAAGGAGGATTCTAAACAATAAGGGACATCGAGGCTATCGAGTATCATCAACTATTGAATGCCTATCTTCATGCAAGCCATTAAATAATTACCATAGCCTAGGGTGTCTAATGTCAATTGATATGGATTGCTGAATTTCTATACATGATATTGACTTTGGGCAAAAAGTGCCACTAAAGCACTATCAAGACAGAGTAGTGGAACCGTTCGATTTGAATCCAGGACACATGTCAATCATCCTGACACCTCTATGAATATACCCCCTTCCCATTCAGGTGGAGGCGATTCATTTCTTTCCCTACTTCTCAAATTACAAACTTATAAGCCATAAATTCATTAGGTGATTTCTTGGTACAATTATAATTTTTATACATAACGACCTGGACAATAAACTTTGTATAGCATAATGCCTTCGAGATATGTATCTTTGACTATTATTTAGAAAATGGACGTGCATATAACTTATCTTTGGACTTCGACTTATATTTGGTATTGCATATTAACTATTTGAATAAGACTACTTAAGCCTTTGCCTAAATTAAAGTTTACATTACATAATGACTATTATGCCCATTGGCATATGAACAAATGATTATACTGTATGCAAATTGCCTATCTATTCCATTAGATAAATTATGGACTATTACACAATTATGTGACAATCCTATTTTACCCTTGAACGTATGACATGAACATGACTATATTAAAGCCCATAGGCATTAATGGGACCATTCCAAATAATACTAAATTATGCAATATTTTGGGTTTTAAATCAATTTTTGGTTTAACAATTGTCCAGAAGCTTGGAATTAATTATATGAATTATTGGGATTTAAAGTGTATTTATTTCAGAACATAAGGTGGTGGAACTTTGGTGGGAATTTAATTTTTCATGAATGTATTTGAAATAGGATTGGATTGTAAATATAAGAGGGCACTACAAGAAAAGTTGTTTTTTATAACGCTAATTGATAACGCTTTTTTCTATGGTGTTATTATATTTGTTTTGATTTGCTTTTTAGATTTGTTTTACCGGCTATGTAACGCTTTTAAGCGGGATCCCCAAATTATTTTCGTGGCCGCCGCTTCTTCTACTTATTTTTCTCTTTCCTCTTCGTGAAGTTATTTCCTCAAATCCTTACACAAAATCTCCTCCCTTGCCATGAATTAGTCAAAGTCCATGCTAATCAAATTGGAAACCAGTAGTTGCTTTTGTTCTTTAATTCTTCTCCAAGCTCCCATTCATACAATTATCAAAGATAAAAATGGCGGTAGGCAAATCGCCTCAAGCTATTGAGATAACCAAGACACGAATCGACAAGCGCGAATACAGAAGAATCGTTCTCTCCAATTCTCTTGAAGTTCTTCTAATCAGCGACCCAGACACCGATAAGGTTTCATCTACGATTTGTATTTCTGTTTTAAGTATATTTTGGTGTTACTTTTGGATTTTAACTTTAATTTGGATTTTTTTTAAACCAGTCTGCTGCTTCGATGGATGTTTCTGTTGGTTACTTTTCTGATCCTGAGGGTCTTGAGGGGTTGGCTCATTTTTTAGGTAACTGTTACTAGGTTGCTAGATCAAAGTTTGATTTAATTTGCTGCAGAATATAATGTAAATTAAACTGTTAAATGCTTGATCTATTTTGTAGAGCATATGCTACTGGTGAATGGCTTGGGTTTAGATTAGAATTGATTGGGTGTTTTATACTCTGTATTTCAGCGCTACTCATGGTGATGCTGCCTAGAAATTTTGTTAAATCAGGTATGTATTTGGAATGCTGGAAAAATAATAATAATAATAATAATAATAATAAACTATCATTTATGACATGCTAATTACTGTTAAATTTTATGTGATGCAGAATACTGTTAAAAATAATAATAATAATAAACTATCTTAATAGTGTGCTATTTTTTGCTGTATGGTTGAGTTGCTCTTTGGAGAACAGAATGGTTTCTGTTGAAAGACTTAAGCAATTCACGAATATTCCTTCTGAGGCTGCTTGGAAATACCAGATTCTCTTCCTCCTCCTAACTGGCCTACCCATGGAAACATCGATATCTTTGACTTGAAGGTATTGATCTCGTCCATATGTCTGAGTTTTCTTTCTTCTTTTGCGACAAAAAAGTTGGTGACTTTAGACTTATACATCGGTTTCCTAATATTCTAAATTAGAACAATATGAATCTGAGTTATGATACATAGATTTACTTATGTTAGACAGTGCAAATTACTTTTATACTTGTAACTCAAAACTCAACGTGAATTCAGAGATGTTTCAATAATATTTTCAAATTTTCAAATTTTTTTTGTGTTGTAACATATGATCGTTTACTGGTTAATGCTTATATTTTTCCTTGAAGTTTGAGCTTCATAAATCACATTTACACAGCAACGTATGAAAACGTTGGATATTACATTTCGGTAACATAAAGCATTTTAATTTCTTATCAGATGACTAAGTTATACCAATACCAATTACATCTTGGCCTTTCAATTACGTACAATTGCAAAGTGTAATAATCATTATTCAGAATAATCAATTCTACATCCAAACATTTCATTGAAACCACCTATATATATATACAATGAAATCAACATATTGTCAATGGTAATTGATTGTATAACTTTAATGTAGTAAAAAATACAGCTTCGGTTTTAATAAGCTTGAGCAAGGTGTTTCCTTTGATCTGAAAGGTATGACGGTTGTCAATAAATGGAAAATTCATCATACTGTCAATAATATGCATGCATGCACACATGAATGCACGTGCCGTGCATATACATTTGTGAAAGTTATTGTACATATTCTTTTATTCTGTATTAAGGCATTTTTTATTTATGAAAAGTTGATTTCATGCAGGTTAGATATCGAGAAAACACCACTTTAATTATGAAAGGTATTACTCTCAACATAAAAGGAGGTGAGAAAATAGGTGTTGTTGGCAGGAGCTTCACTTCATTGATTATCATTTTCCACAGGTCAAGCTCTCCTTC
The DNA here is from genome assembly GCA_030737815.1 of Allium fistulosum. Classification (NCBI taxonomy): domain Eukaryota; kingdom Viridiplantae; phylum Streptophyta; class Magnoliopsida; order Asparagales; family Amaryllidaceae; genus Allium; species Allium fistulosum. The sequence goes on from CM060907.1 coordinate 352,691,344, forward strand.
AACTGTTGTTTCTTTAAGCATTGATCTTAAGTTCATCCAACAAAATAAACCTGCATTACTTTCTAAGCAGTCTATGCCTACTTGTGCCAGACCCAATGTGAAAGTTCTATGTCTTTCGTATAGCCTGCTTGTGCTTTCACTCAGAAATTTTGTTGTGAAATCTTCATCAGACAACAGTGATGCTAAAAAGTGTTGTGTCTGTGTTGATACAAGTCCAAAACTAGACATTTTGCGCCCACAGTTAACGACCTCATCATTATATGAGTAGACTACCCCAACTCTAAATCCAGGGAGGCCTAGAACTTTGGATAGACTGTAGACTATGTGAACGAGGTTTTTGTTGCATTCAAAACTTTCATCTGCTATTATTTCTGATACACTGATGAATTTTGGATCTGTAAAATTAGTGCCAGCAAATATTTCATCACAGACAAGGTGGATTTGCTTTGAATTGATGAACGAGATGACATTTTTGAGTGTTTCACGGTCCATGGAGGTTCCAAGTGGATTTGATGGATTTGTCACGAGTATGCCTTTTACTCTGATATTTTGGTCTTGGGCATTTTGATAGGCTGATTCAAGTGCATCAGTTGTGACCTTGAAATCATTTGAGCTATCACAGTGGATAGGTAGGAGTTGTACTTGAATGAATCCTCTTTGTAGAATACTGTATGTTATTTGGTTCCTTGTACTTTATTTAATATGCCAGCACACATTCCTTTGCGAATATACTGAAACCAAACAAAGTCTTATACATTTTTGTCTACAACAAACAAATGATACAAATTCTTATACATTAAAACAAGCTATATTATAAAAGTCCTACATATTTAACAGTAGTATATACAATGTTCTAACAGTATTTGATTTGCCTGAACTGGATGTCATTAAGACCAGGTATTCATTTTTAACATGCTCTGCATTTTTTTGACCGTTTCATTTCATATGTCTCTATTACTTGACCTGCACAGATCGAACCAACATGCTGGAAAAAAAATCGAGTACATAGACTACTCCTCTGGTGGCCGTTCTACTGTACTGGAAAGAACAAATAGCACACTCGCCCAGTTGTTGACTGACGTCAGGACTGCTGCCTGTCGGGTACGTTGCTCTTGCGCGTAACGCACACATACTCATAAAATTTGATCAACACCGTCTATACCCTTTCACTGATTGCACGTAGTTCTTTTATCCCTGCCAATCATGTTCTGTTTTAGTCCTGGGCATGCACCAGTTCTCCTCACTGCACATTACATCTGTTTCCATCCAACTGTTGATGCTTATCTTTTACATGCAACTGTTTTGTTGCACGGCATTAACGATGTCGTTGCAATACTTTTATATACTCCATTCCTTAATTTGTGTATTTGTCCGTATAGCATTTCTACTTCCAGTTTGTTAACTACTGGTGGAGTTGGAATCAGCTGTTGTTGTGAATTGCTGGTGGAGTTGGTAGCTGTGAATTGTCTGCAGTTTGTTGTAGTAAGTTTGTGATGGCAAGTGTATGTTCAGGTTGTTTGTGATGGCAAGTTGGTTTGTGTTGTGATGTCTGGTTGGTCAGGGGTGGTAGTATTTACTATAATATGGCCAGAGGACAGTAGGAAAGTGAAAGACAGTAGGGGCAATGAAAGTAAGTTGGTGATGACTATAGTGTGTAGAAGTAACTTCTAACAGTGGCAGTAGGGTAATGTAGTTGCTTGTTTGAGGTGGCAGTGTGAATTTGATGTGTTTAGGAGGTTTGGGCATATACAGTTTGTTGGAGAATGGTGGATGTATATATGGTATGCAGGCAGACAGGGAGTATGTTGATGGAAGTGGCTGAAAGCAGGAATTGTTATGGGTATTTGCAGATGGCAGATGACAAAAATGAACACAGTAGTTTATTGAGTAGTAATTGCAGAAGTATATGCAACTAGATCAGATCTTGCATGTTGGAATTCTGTAATGTTTGTACTCTGTAATATTTGGAAGGATTGCTTTAATGTTTCCACTCTGTAATGTTTGTACACTTATTAAATTGACATTATTTTCTGTTTCTCTGTGTTAACTTGGCTGCAGGCTTATGTTTTATTCAATGGTTATGCACTTTCTTTAATGTTTGTACACTGTAATGAAAAATATAACACATTTCTTTCTGAGCATGCTCTTGTGTTATATTTGTTGATTATAATCTTTATTCGTTTATGAAGATTTAGTTTGATTGCTATTATTAAAAGATTTTCAATTCCGTTGAGATTTAGTTGTATTATAGCGGCTATAATGAGCTATTGAATAAATATTTTATAGCGGCAAAATGGTGTTATAAAGGTTTCCAGTTCCGTTGAGATTTAGCTGTATTATAGCGGCTATAATGAGCTATTGAATTAACGTACCATAGCGGCGAATTTGCGTTATAAAACTAAGCTCAACCATAGCGGCATATTTTGTGTTATAAATATTCAATAGTTTTTTATAACATGTCGATATACAGCGCTTATCAAACCGCTATGGTTGTGATTAATAGCGGCTATATGCCGCTATAAAGACACTTTTTGTTGTAGTGGGGGATGAAACCTCTTGAGTTAGAAAACTCTAGAAGCACACCTCTTATGAAAATATTTTCATTATTTTCTTGTTTTCGGCTAGCATAGTTGGGCTTGCTTTACGATAGATCATTTCATTCTTTTACTTTGTTTACATAAAACAATTCCAATGCTTCACTGGCTGACATCATATACATGAAATAAAATTAGGCTTGGACTTGTGTAGTAATGGACTTGTATTAGTAACTTAATCTATATCTTCTTTCTTTTCTTATTCAAAATCAATTCTAATCCATTTTAAATTCCTTTATCATAATTAAATCCTTTTTAATCTCTAATTAAATTCCAACACATTTATTTCAAACTTCATTTACTATAAATTCCCATAAGATCTTATTTTATCAATTTATTCAAATAGTATTTTCAAACTTCACATTTCAAATAACTAAATTTATCAAATCAATTTCCTTTCTAAATAATGTTCTTAACATTTTAACAAAATAATTTTCATCAAATTCACAAATCGTTCCTTTAATTATACAATAATTAATTAAAGTCCCCCTTTTACTTCATTAATTATTATTAGTTGCCATTAGTAATTTGTTAATTCACATGGGTAGTTACAAATCCCCCATTAAGAAAATTGCATCCTCGCGGTTCCTACTTTGGGAGAGTCTATAACTACCTAAATACATTCTAGCTCACCTACAGCATTGGTTAACTTACATTCAATACCTAACAATCAAATTGATATTTTTCTTTCGTTGCCACTATGAGTTAGCACATACAATATGATCTGCATCAACACGTCAAGCATACAAATAAAGCAATACAAATTAATGATTAGACCCTCCATTGGTGGCATTAAAGACTCATATTATTATCTTCCTTGCCCAATGCTTATGTTCGTGGACAATGAGTTTGTGGAAGATTCTAATACAGACACACACATACATACTCTCAAGTTACCGGGGTATAAAAACCTTCCGGATACATTGGAGTATTCTCTAAGGCAATCAAGTATACCACGAAAGCTTTTAACGCTCAAAACATCATATCATATGTAGCGAACCTGGCTTTTCGACCGTTAGAAGTCAACACTAATATATCCTCAGTACTCATATGTCAAACCACCAAGTGCCAAAAAGGCAGATTGTTAGGGGAAAGAAAGTAGAAAGGAAAGATAAGGAGAAACTAAACACCATGGAATCTCACAGTGCAATGGAATAAAATAAAATATAATCAAGTCTTTACAAAATCTGAGACCCTCCTTTTATGTATACATATCAGAGTTGGACAGTTATAACACCTGTCCTTACAACAACAGACAAACTACACATAACACATACACAATGGAAGATATCTAAAATACGAAGTATGCCCTAGGTCTCCAACTCGACTCTATAGCTCCAAAGCACCTAAAGCTAACCTGGCAAACATGCTCAATCTTACCCGAGCATTATAAGAAAATAACGCCCTGGTCAGTTTGGAATACTAGCATAAGTAAATTCAAATCACAAAAGAACCTTATTGATTTATTAACTTGAAAAATCATTTGAAATCAAAGGTATCTCTTAAGACCTCACCGCACATAAACACGGACGTGTTTTTACCTTATAATAACCAAAACACTTTTATAGAAAACCCAGTGATATCATAATAATGTCTAAGAGTTCAAAGTAAAATATTAAAATAACTGGAATGCTTGCATCTCATGTACCAACATACTTGGTATACAACTAAAACCGTAAAGCTCGTATTAGAGAATGGATTCCAAATAATAACTAGGCTACTGGGGTACTGCCCGTCAAAGTGCACCTCTAGGACAATGTAACGAGATCGTACCTAACGACCCCTGCCAACACATGACCGCTTACCCCTTACTGGATAGTATAGAATATGTCATCACCCTGTTTGTTCCTAGCAGTTTTACTGAGCTCATATGCAAAATTGAATCTGGAAATATGAATAGTTGTCTAGAAAGGCGATGACATACCCTAATGGGTGCGATCCACAAAGCACTGCTACATCTCCCCTGTTTTATTCATTCCTAGTTGATGAGGCTAGAGGCTACATTTTACCTTCCTTTAGCACTTTCCACTTGGAATGCTAACACTGTCCTCCAGGCATCAATGCAATGCTAGCCTTCATACATACAAGTTCGTTCAAAGACTGAACGAAATACTTAAGAGCTCCGTCTCCAATTCCATCATCTTTAAGATGTCTTCACTTCGAAATGCATTCGTTGGATCGAAGTAGTTTTTGGATAACATGCCTGATACTTGTCCCTTCGAAACAAATTTTCGATAATTCTCGATAAACTCAACCCTGGTTCTTTAGGAAATAAACAGTCAAAGATAAGAGCAAAGATAACCTCGTAACCGTTAGTGGATGGGTTTCCTTATCATTGTCCTAAGAGAACGAAACTAGATTTATACACACAATACAACATCATCGGAGATGACTGTGCCATATAACTCAAATGTTTCTGCTAGATATTTTCAAAGTTACGTTTTAGGTCCAATTTCGAATATAGGTTATTTAACTATCAAATAAACAAGCATCCAATCATGGTTTAATTTCCATATAGGATCCACTAAGCCTTTATTAATTCTCTTAAATTAATAAAACCACTTTATAAAACTCGATCAAAAGATCTTTTCAAAACACTATTTCTAAACCCCTTACATTTCTTTTATACTTGGAAACATTTATATACTTACCTCAATAATATAAGTATATTACCAAAACATTTTACTTTCCATGCCTTGAAACAAAATCATACACTTATCTTATCAGTATTAGTATATTTACAAAATTTTCAAAGTATTCTTCTTCCCATATCCAAAAATTTCTTCTAAATAAAAGATTCAACATATTCTTTATTAAAAATTGCCTTTTTAAAAGCTCATCTCATATTTCAATTAACTTATAACTTTCAAATAAAGTCATAATCCACTATTATAAACCTTTAAGTTAATTTATAAAACTCTTTCCAAATATCTGAAATGATTTATAAATCTTTTTCATAATTTTATAACACTTTATATAAACCATTCTATACTCCTTTATCATTTACAAAACCTCGTTTCGAAAACACTTAAAGTAAGCCTTCAGTAAAAAACCCCATTTATAAACAAGTTATGACTTATAAATTACTTTCCAACATAATAACATTACTTGGAAATCATCTATAAACTTTAAACTCTATACTGATTATACAATTTAAGATTATTCAAAACACACTATACAAATTCAAAATTAGGCTTAGCAATCCCAATGGTACTAGTTTAAGTTACCATTCAATTTCAGTTAGATTCCAAAGTCACTTAACAATTATTTACATAAACCGACATATATGTAAATACAGTTTATATTCAATCAGGGAATAACACGTCAATTGTAACAACCCGAGTTTTTCTAACACGAAAAACCGGACCATTTGGGTAAAAAGAAGAGGTAGAAGAAGAAGAAAAATAGATAGAAGAAGAAAGAACTAAACAAAATCAGAACCTCACAGTCGCAGCGGATAAAATATAATATATAGAACAGATCTTTACACAAAATGAAACTATATCTGTTTATATACAATACATCATCATCAGAGTATATCAATACCATCATCAATATCCAGTCAATCAGTCAATACAACAATCACAGCAGCGGAATAATACAAGTACGAGAAATACGTCTCGAACTCCAGCTCCTCTCCTGAGCTCCATAGCAACCTATCCTGTAAAATACTCGGTCTGACCCGAGCATTATAATAAAATAACACCCGAGTCAGTCTGGAATACCAGCGCATCATAAATACATCCAAACTGATTATTAAAGTTCAAAAATCCTTTGAAAACAAAAGCATCTCGTAAGACCACGCCACAAATAAACATGTCGGGTTTTTACCTTACGATAGCTAAAACACTTTTATATTAAAATTCTCTGATATTATAATAGTGTCTATAGAAAGTAAAATAGAATCTAGCTGAAATGCTTGCATCTCACATTTCAACAATAGTTGGGCACAATCAAAACCGTACAGGCACGTAGGGAGAATGGATTTCCAACGAATGACTAGGCACTGGGGTACCACCTGTCACAGTACGTGGCCTAGATCACAGTACCGAGGAGTACGCCCGCTCCCCTGCAACACAAGGCCGGAACCATCCCTTACTGGATGATCCCGAATAAAATCACCCCACGGTTGGGATCAGCAACCGCACCACTAAGCCGAAATAAAAAGGGACATCTAGACAGGGATGACCTTACCCTCCAGTGGGAGCTACCCACGAAGCCTTGCTGCATAACCCCTGATTTTCAGTCATTCCCGGTTGATGAGGTTCGAGGCTAAACGATACCTTTCAGAACATATCCCTTAGAATGCCCATCGTCCACCTGACAATGTCACGAAAGCATTCGTCCATACAAGTCCGTCCTGGGTTTGAACGGAACCGAAGGCACTACCCCTACTACATCCATTTTGGAAATATCCTCAGGATTAGTAGCGACTAGCCCTTGCACTTCACTGCTCCATCTTCGACTCCGAAATCGTTTTCGCGAAACGTACAAACCGGATCGAAGTGGTATTCGAGTCTCCAGACCTAGAATCCCGGTATACGGAAACTCGATCCCGGTCTCTTCGAAACGATCAGCGCATTTGGCCAATATTGATAGTCGGTGATTTAACTATCAATTAATGTTCACAAACATCCATACACATCCATTACACAATAAATAATCTCCATATTATTTATTTTCTTCTAATATCTTTCAAAGATATATTTTCACATTTTCAAAACTCATTTGAAACAATTTTTCCACTCTTCCTTTACAAGGTAAATCCTTTACCCTTTATTCCCATCGGGAATAACCAAGTATAAACAATTTGCATTTTTAAAACAGTTAAAAATACTTTATACTGAAATATACTTTAAAATATGAAAATTACTTCTATTTATTTACTCAAAATATAAATTTAAAATATGTGAAGAAAACTAGTTATTAATACATAAACTTTGATTTAAAAATAAGGGTTTTAGTTTAACTAAATTCAAAATAGCGTTATAAGAAGAAAAATACTAACTTTAACAGCTTAAGCTAAAACCAACTTTTTAAATAAATCCATTTGTAAAATAATTGCTAATATACTCCCAAATTATTACGGTATTAAAAATTATAAATTTATTCCTTTAAAAATAACGATTTCTTAAAAATACTTTTAAAACGATTTAAAACTTAACCTTAGTTAAAATAAAATCTTTTTATAAACATTTACTTGGTTTTCCCAGGGAAACACTTTCCATTTAAACATTTCAAAAACTTCCCATTATATTCAAAATCCCAATTTGGCCCAATTTACATTTTTCTTTTCAAATCCGATTTCAATTTTTATTCTTTGAAATTCTAAATTTAACAATTCATTTTATTTCGTAAAAACACAATTTATCCATTTATAATTAAATTCTGTGATTATACTTTATACAACAATGTCACAGAACAACTAAATTCCCAGATTTATCAATCACATCATATAAACAGGTATCACTATCAATTATAAATTAATTGCTACATTGTGAGGAATCCAGTTGGATCCCTCCAACCTATTTCTTCCTGCATCACAGATATTAGCACATCGCAATATAAATATCAACCAGACTGATAATAACAGATATAATCAACCATTCACATAGATATTTAAATATCAACTATTTATAATGTCTAGCATCCAGATGTGAGTGAGAAAAACTCACTTTGAGTTTCGGCGAGCGTTCGGAATTTTGAATTAAACCGGACGACGTCCGATTTATCCCAAATTCCTACTTGCTCAGAATGACCCCGGATCTGCACCATCACGTAGTGCTCGTCTCTGCGATTCCAACGCTTCGAGAATCGTCAAATTCTGAGAACGTATGAAATAGTTACAGATTATTAAAGTTTGAATAACATTTTAAAACAAATTTCTTTCTTTTCTTTTTTTTTTTTTTTTATAAAAAAAACACACCAAATCCTAACCGTTCACTACCCAGAAGAAATCAAGGCCGCCAACATCTTCTTCTTATATCACGTACGCGCGTTCCAGATGGAAGAACCCATCACGCATGAACTAGGGCATCGAACCGCTCCACCTCCGTTCGACTCCACGTCGATCAAGACCTGCCAACCGATAGCCCACCTCGCCACCTTCCTTCGGCCAGAGGCTAGCCAAGCTCGGCCCATTGCTCGCCTCGGAAAACGCACCTGAAGTGGTGACAAACGGCAGCCCTTTGCTTCTTCTATAGACGACGAGAACGCATATCAGCCGTTGGATGAGTAGACGTCGTGGTGTTCTCCAACTTCCATGTTGAAACATTTCAATTTAATTGAGTGGATAAGTGGGGATCAAGGGAAGAAGAGGGAGGGGTCTCGGCCATTGATAACAAAGAGTGGCGGCTGGAACGTTTATGCTAGGGTTTAGAGAATAATAATATATATATATAATGGTTTAATATTATTTAATTGATAAAATATCTCAATTTAACCGTTAACGCAAACGACCTCCGATTCTCACGTTCCGACAGGCTACCCTGGGGTTTTTCCACGTTCCGGACACAATGGAATAGGTCTCGTAAGCTAATTTGATCGTATACACGAGATACGGAATTTAACGATCAATTTAAAATTAAATCGATTTCGATGTGTTTCGAGCTGCCACCGTCAAACGACAACTCCGATTGCTACGAAAATTGAAATCCGATAATAACTAACTATTTCGGATCCAATGGAACTAGTTTCGTCGAATTCCGAGACTGCGCCTCGGAAGGCTATTTTAACTCGTCTATTAATTCGGGCGATTTCTAAAATCGTCGAAAACGCTTCAAATTTCACTTTTAAAATTTTCTTAACTTAACAATAAATCAAAAAAAATTTATAATCACATTAAAAATTATTCTGGCTCATTCGAGACCAAAATCTGATTAAATTGCATTTTAATAATATTAAATTCATATTTAAATTAATATAAAATCTCAAATATAAATTTATCAACTTTACAATTCATCTAAAATTCCCACCACACTATTTACTCTCAATTAACTCAAAATAAATTTTAAACCCATTTTTATCACTATTTACATTCAGATTTACCCTTATCTCAATTCCGAATATTTAAATTATTATTTCCCCATAAATCAAATTCAACGGAATCACTAAAATTAAAATTATAGCTTATTTTATTGATTGCATCTGATTCCCTCCATTTCAAAATCAATTAAATATCCACGTTAAACATTTAAAATGAATTAAATGTTCAAATTCAATAGCTTAAAAATACGGGATGTTACATTCCTCCCCCCTTATAAAAATTTCGTCCCCGAAATTTGCTAAGGTAAAAATATACTCTCAAACTCATTTACTTATCCAATTTGCTTAGTTAAAAGCTTATATTCACTTTCCCAAAAAGTTTCAGCTCCATTTCAAAACCATTTGCTTTATTTACTCTAAAGCCTTTATCTTTTAACTTTTCCAAAGAACTTTACTAGTTAATAAAAATTTTCCAAAACCCCAAAAATTTTCTAACTCCCAAAATTTTTGAAAATTTTTGGCGGAGTCTCCTTTGCACGGAGGACCTTCTGCGATATCGCAGGATACACAAATATATATACATCGGCTCACATGGCCGGAAACCAAAATATATCACAATATATATATCATTTTCCCAATTATATTTGCGTAGGCGTACCTTTTAAGCAAATTTTAATAGCGAGCGGCTTATATAACGCATATACGCGCTCCAACTCTCACAAACGCCTCCCGTACCTGTACTTACTCAACAAACTTATCAGTTTTCAAAGATATGAGCATTTTCATAACCTTTCTAATATAAATGCAAGCCACACATCTATTTCATAGCCAAACCAAGCAAACTTCATCATTAACAATGTTAACCATATTTTATCAACAATTCAAAGATTTCAATCACATTCAGATTACTTATTCAAGTCTAACCTCATTTTATTTCACTTGAATGCCTTAAATTCAAGTTTACTACATACAATTCATATTTATCTCAACCAATTCATTTCCACTTCAATATGATTAACATATGCCTCTCTTACATTTTTAAATTTAACTTACATTCCAAATTTGACTTACAATCAAACTTCATTTTAAACTTGAAACATTTGCATTTCTTTTATGATCCATTTTCATTCATATGCAAACATTACTCATTAAAATGTCAACTCATTCCTATTGATTCAAAATCAATTCCATTAGCTATTTTAATCTAATTCACTTACATTTATACACAAACTCTTTGAATTAGATTCCCATCCATTTCTATTTATTCAAAGGTCCACTTCAATTGCTTTTTAAACAACTCAATTCTGAATACATGCAAATTTCCATTTCATTCAAGCAAAACAATTGCCACTTAAGCTTATAACCATTTAAAATTATTTCCAACTTGGATTCATATAAATTTTATTCCATTACAAGGTTCACAAACCAAATATTTTCTCTTTCCAATGTAATTGTTAAATTACATTTTTCTTACATCTTTATTTCCATTAACCAAATTCAAGTTTATATTAATATCATTCATTCCTGAGTTATTTACAACTCTTATATTTTTAACTCATCACATTAATTAATTTAAAACTCATTTCACTTGCATTTCAATTTATTTCCTAACAAATTTCATTCGGAATTACTTAAATAAGCCCATTCACAATCATTTGTTCTTCTTCCAAGTTATTCAAGTTCTTTCACAAAATTTCCATCATCTTCTTATATCAATTTTATTTTATTTTCATTTGATTCTCATTCAAATCAAATTTCAATTCCTTTACAACTTTAATGCTCTTTGTTTACTTATCCAATCCATGTTAGATTTATATTATTAACAAAGAGACCATTTAAATTATTTCTCTCATTTGAATTTACTTACAATTCAAACCATCACTATTATAATCTAATCCCATTATACATTCTCACTTCCAACATTTATTACCAAACTTAAATCCCATCCCAAAACTGGATTTTTTTCCTTACTTTCTAAATTTTGACCAAACTATCAAAATTCTATTTATTGCAATACAAATTCCATTTAATTTAGCTTACACAAAACTCATTGCCAAACAATCATTTTAAATTTAATTTGGTGAGCATTTACTTCATTCAACATCCCTTCAACTAAATTAAATTTCCATTTAATTAAATTCTTATCCAAATTTAATTCAAGGTTAACTAAATTATATATGCATTTTCAATTTAATTCCTTTCCAGAATTAATTCAAGTTCATCTAAATTTTATTTAGCCCACCTGAATTTAAACCATTTCCTTTACTACTTTAAATAAGAATTTAATTACATTCATTCTTATTCATAACACAGCAGAAATTTTAATATTCAGCTTAACTCTATTTTAGTCGAAGTTAAACCCAATTTATTTTACTTGAATGATTTACATTCAAATTCTCTATATACAAGTTCAAACTTATTTACTAACTTCAATTCACTTACCTCTTTTATATTTTATAATTGTTTCACCTTACTTTGCATTCCATTTAAAATTAAGTTCGAATTCACCTTACCATTCAACCATTTTCATTTGTGATTATAATTCCATTTTACTTGAGTTAAAATCAAATCTTCCATTCTCAAGTTCTCCAACTTATTTACTTATAAGTTTATATTGCTCATTTCAAACCAATCCACATTTTTATAATCACAATGTCAAATTTTAACACTTAATAGCTTAAGAATATGAATTCATTTACACAACCATAAGCATTTACATTTCACCGTTATCTCAACTTCCTTTTAATTCCAATTCATTTAGATTTAATTCAATTTCAAATCCTTAATTTTATTTAACTTATCATAAGTTAAATCCAGATATATTCCATTCACCTTCATTTATTCAAAGTAAATTTACATTCCATATATACTCAATTCTTCTTTAAATCAACTTTCCTTTATAAGTCATATAGTTGAATCATTTCAACTTTCACATTTTTTTTTTATTACAAAATAGAATTCCCAGAATTCAATTTACCCGGATTTATTTCAAAACCAATTTGAAATAAAAATCAACACATTTCTCTTTTGATATTCAAATCAAATACCAAATTCCAAAACAAACTGCTTTTACCAAATAATTTTCCTTTGAAAATTCCAAAATCACTTGTTTCCTAAACAAGTCCAAACAATGTCATAACCAACTATTTTGGTAGCAATCCATCACTTTAGAAACTCGAAAATGAATTCTAATGATGTGGCCAGCATCATCAGGATTATTTTCCAGCGACTGAAGTGAGTTCAATGCTTTCCACTTCCAAAATTCACTTCAAATCAATTTCTATTCAAAAATATTTTCCCCAAAATATACTCCATTCTTACAAATGCTTTTGAAAACATTTCTAACATTTCCACAAAGTCAAACTCCCAAACTTTGTTTAATTCCATTTGAAATCCCTTTCAAAATTTCCGGGGTCAAAATTCTAGTTTAAATCAAATTTTAATTTTACTTTTCTTATTTAAAACATATCCAGTCAATTCCATTTGGTTATAAACCATTTTAAATATTTTAACTTCTTATTCGCTTATACTTCATTTCAAATTTTAGATCATATCTTAATTTCTTATTTGATTATAGAAGAAACAACCAACAAACATCCAATACATATAATAATTTAGAAAATTATTTCTTTTTATATCAAAATACAATTTTGGGTAAAATTATTTCATTTACCCACTTTAAAAACAATACTATGTCGGTTTACCTTGTTTAAGAGTTTAGAAACCCCTATCGATACGGTTGTACTTCCCGCACCGACCAGAATTCATAAACACTCAACCGATAAGTCAACACAGTATAAAACAATTTTATATCCACTAACAAGTACGCTCTCATAGCTATTATTACACTCAACTCATTATAGAGTACTTCAGACTCTATTTAAAAATGAGTAATTTTCCCACCAAAGCCTAGGTTGTCGCCAATCTAAGCTCTGATACCACTGTAACAACCCGAGTTTTTCTAACACGAAAAACCGGACCATTTGGGTAAAAAGAAGAGGTAGAAGAAGAAGAAAAATAGATAGAAGAAGAAAGAACTAAACAAAATCAGAACCTCACAGTCGCAGCGGATAAAATATAATATATAGAACAGATCTTTACACAAAATGAAACTATATCTGTTTATATACAATACATCATCATCAGAGTATATCAATACCATCATCAATATCCAGTCAATCAGTCAATACAACAATCACAGCAGCGGAATAATACAAGTACGAGAAATATGTCTCGAACTCCAGCTCCTCTCCTGAGCTCCATAGCAACCTATCCTGTAAAATACTCGGTCTGACCCGAGCATTATAATAAAATAACACCCGAGTCAGTCTGGAATACCAGCGCATCATAAATACATCCAAACTGATTATTAAAGTTCAAAAATCCTTTGAAAACAAAAGCATCTCGTAAGACCACGCCACAAATAAACATGTCGGGTTTTTACCTTACGATAGCTAAAACACTTTTATATTAAAATTCTCTGATATTATAATAGTGTCTATAGAAAGTAAAATAGAATCTAGCTGAAATGCTTGCATCTCACATTTCAACAATAGTTGGGCACAATCAAAACCGTACAGGCACGTAGGGAGAATGGATTTCCAACGAATGACTAGGCACTGGGGTACCACCTGTCACAGTACGTGGCCTAGATCACAGTACCGAGGAGTACGCCCGCTCCCCTGCAACACAAGGCCGGAACCATCCCTTACTGGATGATCCCGAATAAAATCACCCCACGGTTGGGATCAGCAACCGCACCACTAAGCCGAAATAAAAAGGGACATCTAGACAGGGATGACCTTACCCTCCAGTGGGAGCTACCCACGAAGCCTTGCTGCATAACCCCTGATTTTCAGTCATTCCAGGTTGATGAGGTTCGAGGCTAAACGATACCTTTCAGAACATATCCCTTAGAATGCCCATCGTCCACCTGACAATGTCACGAAAGCATTCGTCCATACAAGTCCGTCCTGGGTTTGAACGGAACCGAAGGCACTACCCCTACTACATCCATTTTGGAAATATCCTCAGGATTAGTAGCGACTAGCCCTTGCACTTCACTGCTCCATCTTCGACTCCGAAATCGTTTTCGCGAAACGTACAAACCGGATCGAAGTGGTATTCGAGTCTCCAGACCTAGAATCCCGGTATACGGAAACTCGATCCCGGTCTCTTCGAAACGATCAGCGCATTTGGCCAATATTGATAGTCGGTGATTTAACTATCAATTAATGTTCACAAACATCCATACACATCCATTACACAATAAATAATCTCCATATTATTTATTTTCTTCTAATATCTTTCAAAGATATATTTTCACATTTTCAAAACTCATTTGAAACAATTTTTCCACTCTTCCTTTACAAGGTAAATCCTTTACCCTTTATTCCCATCGGGAATAACCAAGTATAAACAATTTGCATTTTTAAAACAGTTAAAAATACTTTATACTGAAATATACTTTAAAATATGAAAATTACTTCTATTTATTTACTCAAAATATAAATTTAAAATATGTGAAGAAAACTAGTTATTAATACATAAACTTTGATTTAAAAATAAGGGTTTTAGTTTAACTAAATTCAAAATAGCGTTATAAGAAGAAAAATACTAACTTTAACAGCTTAAGCTAAAACCAACTTTTTAAATAAATCCATTTGTAAAATAATTGCTAATATACTCCCAAATTATTACGGTATTAAAAATTATAAATTTATTCCTTTAAAAATAACGATTTCTTAAAAATACTTTTAAAACGATTTAAAACTTAACCTTAGTTAAAATAAAATCTTTTTATAAATATTTACTTGGTTTTCCCAGGGAAACACTTTCCATTTAAACATTTCAAAAACTTCCCATTATATTCAAAATCCCAATTTGGCCCAATTTACATTTTTCTTTTCAAATCCGATTTCAATTTTTATTCTTTGAAATTCTAAATTTAACAATTCATTTTATTTCGTAAAAACACAATTTATCCATTTATAATTAAATTCTGTGATTATACTTTATACAACAATGTCACAGAACAACTAAATTCCCAGATTTATCAATCACATCATATAAACAGGTATCACTATCAATTATAAATTAATTGCTACATTGTGAGGAATCCAGTTGGATCCCTCCAACCTATTTCTTCCTGCATCACAGATATTAGCACATCGCAATATAAATATCAACCAGACTGATAATAACAGATATAATCAACCATTCACATAGATATTTAAATATCAACTATTTATAATGTCTAGCATCCAGATGTGAGTGAGAAAAACTCACTTTGAGTTTCGGCGAGCGTTCGGAATTTTGAATTAAACCGGACGACGTCCGATTTATCCCTAATTCCTACTTGCTTAGAATGACCCCGGATCTGCACCATCACGTAGTGCTCGTCTCTGCGATTCCAACGCTTCGAGAATCGTCAAATTCTGAGAACGTATGAAATAGTTACAGATTATTAAAGTTTGAATAACATTTTAAAACAAATTTCTTTCTTTTCTTTTTTTTTTTTTATAAAAAAAACACACCAAATCCTAACCGTTCACTACCCAGAAGAAATCAAGGCCGCCAACATCTTCTTCTTATATCACGTACGCGCGTTCCAGATGGAAGAACCCATCACGCATGAACTAGGGCATCGAACCGCTCCACCTCCGTTCGACTCCACGTCGATCAAGACCTGCCAACCGATAGCCCACCTCGCCACCTTCCTTCGGCCAGAGGCTAGCCAAGCTCGGCCCATTGCTCGCCTCGGAAAACGCGCCTGAAGTGGTGACAAACGGCAGCCCTTTGCTTCTTCTATAGACGACGAGAACGCATATCAGCCGTTGGATGAGTAGACGTCGTGGTGTTCTCCAACTTCCATGTTGAAACATTTCAATTTAATTGAGTGGATAAGTGGGGATCAAGGGAAGAAGAGGGAGGGGTCTCGGCCATTGATAACAAAGAGTGGCGGCTGGAACGTTTATGCTAGGGTTTAGAGAATAATAATATATATATATAATGGTTTAATATTATTTAATTGATAAAATATCTCAATTTAACCGTTAACGCAAACGACCTCCGATTCTCACGTTCCGACAGGCTACCCTGGGGTTTTTCCACGTTCCGGACACAATGGAATAGGTCTCGTAAGCTAATTTGATCGTATACACGAAATACGGAATTTAACGATCAATTTAAAATTAAATCGGTTAAATCGATTTCGACGTGTTTCGAGCTGCCACCGTCAAACGACAACTCCGATTGCTACGAAAATTGAAATCCGATAATAACTAACTATTTTGGATCCAATGGAACTAGTTTCGTCGAATTCCGAGACTGCGCCTCGGAAGGCTATTTTAACTCGTCTATTAATTCGGGCGATTTCTAAAATCGTCGAAAACGCTTCAAATTTCACTTTTAAAATTTTCTTAACTTAACAATAAATCATAAAAAATTTATAATCACATTAAAAATTATTCTGGCTCATTCGAGACCAAAATCTGATTAAATTGCATTTTAATAATATTAAATTCATATTTAAATTAATATAAAATCTCAAATATAAATTTATCAACTTTACAATTCATCTAAAATTCCCACCACACTATTTACTCTCAATTAACTCAAAATAAATTTTAAACCCATTTTTATCACTATTTACATTCAGATTTACCCTTATCTCAATTCCGAATATTTAAATTATTATTTCCCCATAAATCAAATTCAACGGAATCACTAAAATTAAAATTATAGCTTATTTTATTGATTGCATCTGATTCCCTCCATTTCAAAATCAATTAAATATCCACGTTAAACATTTAAAATGAATTAAATGTTCAAATTCAATAGCTTAAAAATACGGGATGTTACATCAATATAACCAGTTGGCATATACAAGTCCAAATAACAGGATGGTGATTTATCCTGCAAAATAGATGTCTAAACAATTCAATCAATTTATAGCAGAACGTGAATTTATTTGTTTAACACATGTCCACACAATCAAATCACTTACACTATAGCAGAATGGTGTTTTGTTTTGCTAACGAATGTCATTTAATTCTCCTAATCATATGGCTTACTTAAGAGTGTGGACCAAAGATCATTTGATATAGAATCGATTTAATTTGAAAAAAAATATTAATTAAAACACATTATGTTTAGTTTATAATCACATTTGAAAAGTTAAAAGTACATTAGCTTAAACTCTAACCAAATCTTAATTAATCCAATTTAAATCAAGATTAAATCGTAATTAAAATCTAATTAGGCTTAATTTTCTTGATTAAGTACTAATTAACTTTCTAATGCAACTTGGTTAAGGTTAAACCAAATTGTTTAAGAGTTAAACCTTAATTTATTAAGTATTAATTAAATAACCCATTAATTAAATAATTACTTAATTAACCATTAATCTTATTTAGATTATTATTAATCACTTAATTACTTCTTAACCACGTTAATCACTAATAAATATTTCATTAATTATTAGTAGTCATTAACTTAACTTAAGTGATGATTAACCTTTAATCACCTTCTTAATTACCAATCAAGTGCCAATTACCTTTTAATTAACTAATTAAATAATTATATTACGACTTAATTTCTTTTTAGTGTAACTAATTAAGTTTGAAAAAATTAGTAATATAATTTCAAAATAAAACAAATTTGAAAAAGAAATTCAAACCTTTGCCGAACTACATCAATAGCGACTATTGCTATGGACGCAGTTCGCTCTAACATATGCTGAGCGAACCACTTCACAAAGCCTTACTTTTTCATTATTTGGAACATAGTTTAGAACAAAAAAAATTAAAAACTTTAAAACAAAAATTACAAACATTAATCCATTTCAAAACATTAAACTTCAAAAACAAACTTCGATTCCAACAGGATCTCATAACCGTCGCAATTACACAAAGTAGTTAATATTTTTTACCAACATCATGTCATAGCTCATGTTTTAGAATCAACATATTACTAACTCCAAACATCTTCATCATAGATTGCGAGTATAAATCCATATATACATGCTTACTAACTTTATAATACAACTTGATTTCCATAACCAAATCATCCATCCAAATCATAATCAAACCACATGATTATTGTTCAACTTCTACACTATATAATCACCATATATACAGACATAAATATACCATGTTGATTAAAAAACGAGTAGTTTACTCACCAAACTTCTGCAAAAGCTACCCGAACTTAAGCTAATCTTGCCAATGATTCCCTAGATTTGAAGGATGAAGGCTTTAGGTGCCTACAACCTTCAAACTGGGCTTGGCCCAAGTGTATGTAGGCTCGGCCAAAGGTATAGGGGTGGATGTGGGGTAGTAGCTTGAAGTTGGAGGAGCTTCAGATTATCATCGATTTGTCGAAAATGAACCCAAAATTAGGTCATTTTAACACTAGTTTTTGGGTCACCAACTCATGCAATTGGGAAAGAGCAAAACAGATAGTTGTAGGAATTTCTTTCCTTTATCATAAGAATTAATCATTTTCGATTTGTTTTGAAGAAGTTATGATCAAAAGAAAAGGATAATTTTCGGACATGAAATTATGGGTGAAAAATTGCTTTGCAAAGATTGGATATTTTGACATAGCTATTTTCGAAATTGGAAAAAGTGGATGGCTAGAATATTGTAGCCACTGGAATTTCAAGTGATTTGAAAAAAAGAAGATTACCATTTGAAGTCGGAATGAAGAATTTTTGGCAGGAGAAAGAAGTGGTAAAGAGGAGAGGAGGTTGGACGTATTTATAAGCAAAATTTCCAATGTCATCATTATGTGAAATCAATCAACATCTTTTCCTCCCTTTCATGCATCACTTCTCTACTCTCTAGTCACCTTATCCATGTAATTATGACTAATGATGATTCATTACAAAAATATTCAAGATGTGACAATACTTATATGTATATGTAAAATGTTTATTATTTTTAAATCTATGAGTTGTCACATCACTCTCTTTATATATATATTATTTAAAAACTATGAATTGTCACATCAATATATATATAAGTTTAATTATCAATTAAAGCTAACATGTAACAAGATATGATGATGTTTAATGATTGCAAAATCTAAGATGTGACAATATTTAATATATATATATATATATATTCATATAAAATGCTTATTATTTTTAAAACTATATCTTGTCACATCACTTACCAATCCAAATTAACACAAGATAATTTATTTCTAAGTGTACAATTATCTAGTTAATTAAATCTTATATATATGTTCATATAGTGCACAAAGAGGAGCAACGTTCCCGACAACTTTTCGGTCTCAAAAGGTTGAAATTTTAGAAAACTTTCTTTGGTCACAATTTCTTTTTTTCTACAAATTATTTAATTTGGTAAATAAATTTTGAAAACGATTTAACCATCATTATTATTAACTAAAATGAGTTTATTTTCATTACAAAACATATACATTGAATATTCAAAATTAATCTAATATTCACTAATCAAAGTAGAGATATTCTTGGTCGTCACATTCTTCCTTCCCCTCCTAAAAGAATTTCGTCCCCGAAATTATACCTCGGCCTATTCCAAAAATACTAAACACCATACATCAGCTTATATGATGTACATAGATCATTCATATGCAAAATCTGATTTGGTCTTAATTCAAATACATAACTTTCCTTCCGTACGAGTACCGCTCACTCGATTCTCTAGTGTGGATTCCGATCAGGCTCCTTGATTTGGAACCTCTATTCTTCTTACATAGTTGTAACTATGATAGAAAAATTTAGTCCTACACCAAGAACCCTCATCAACTGCTAGCCGTCAAATTTCGAGTAATAGATGCTTATTAAAAATGGCGCAACACCTTAAAGCCATGTACTCGAATCTTTGATCACTCTATATGGAAAGAGAAATGATCTACGTCCAAATTATGCACTTATTTAATTGGTCCTCCCTAATACCAATTCTATTTCCACCAAATTATTTATAAAAACATTTCATAAACTATATTTATTCAACTTGGATGCTACTCCACTACATCCTAGCATTATATATCCCTATCTGATTCCATCATTCCATTTTAAATTTATCTCTCAAAGAAAACTCAATATCCCAGTACCCGGCTTTTGTTTAAAACTTTTTGAAATAAAACTCTATATTTCTGTAACAACCCTAGTTTTGGTGATTACCTGTAATATTAAATTATAATGATGGTTATAATTTAATATTGGAAAATAATAAAATTATTTGGAGATGTAAAATTTGTAAAAAATTGTTTATTTTAAATAAACAATGAGTTTTGGGGAATAAATTGGATTTAAGATTTGTTTGGTTGGGAATTAAGTTGAATAAATTGTCAATAATGGTAATATGCTAATTTGGGGTTAATAAACTAATTAAGTAATATAATTCAAAATTAATTTTATGTAATAAATGTAAATTGTTGAAAATAAAGATTTAAAAACTTTATTATGTTAGTTTTATAGGAAAATGAACATTTTATGGTTTTAATTTGAGAAAATGCAATAATTTTGTAAATTATTGCCATATATTGAATTTTTATTAATTTTAAATGAAATATTAGAATTATTTATTATATTTTATAAATAAAAAGATGGAATTTTGTTCTAAAATAATTTTTGGATGTAAATTTGAAGTTAATATGGTTTGTTGTATCTAATTTGACAAGAAGATAATTTAATATAAATTTTAATGATAAAAATAATGTTTTGTGTAATAAAAGGTGTAAATTTATATAGTTAAGTAAGATTAATGTTTTAATGATGAAAATTAATTTTTATAGCTAAACTGGTTTTTATTATGTTGTGAAACATTTTTGTAAACACAAACAATTGTTGTACAAAATTTATTTGGTTTAAAAATGTGAAAATATGTGTAAATAATGAGAATATAAGTGAAAACATGTAATTACTTAGCCAAACTTAGACTAAGTGTTTGCTAATGGGCTATTGGATGTTGGGTATAAACCCAAAATCCATTTTTGGAAGGGTCAAGAGAAACCGTACATTCTCTTTTCCCTTCTCATTTTCTTCTTCCTCTTAGAAAAACATCCAGTAAAAGAAAAAAAATGGCCTCCACTTACTAACTTGCAAATCTTGCTTCAAATTAGCTTAAATTGATAGATAAAACTAGCAAATCAAAGATTAAAACAGGTAATAAAAACCAAGACTGCAAACTATTTCATCGAATTTTGATTTTGAATAGAGATTAGTCTATAACCAGCTTTCTTCTTGCCTGCCTATTTTCTTTTTCTCTGTTACAGGTCAGAAAGGCTCTTTTGCACCAGAAAGCTAGCTTCTTGCATGTCTAATTCGCTCAAAATCTTTGCTAAGGTGAGTATAATCTCACAAACTCTAGCTTAGAACAAGTTGCTTGGTGAAATAAGTTGAATTTGATGCTTACTGTAAATAAAAGTTGTGTTGAAATTTTATAGTAAAAATATGTTTCAGACCGCTTCGTTTTGTGCTTATATCTATCCGTTTTTTTCATGAAATCTTGCCGGATCTTCTCTAGGTTGTTGTTTGAGTGTTGTAGTTTGTGCATGCAAAATTTCATTGAAAAATTCATCACCGAACTACTTTAAATCATTGCTCAAAATCTAGTTCGAAGTAGGGAAAATTTACCTGTAAAAATCACGTAGCATAGGTTGACCAAGCACCCACATGGGTCGACCTTAGGGTCGACCCAGGCCATTGATAAGTCGACCTATCCAGTAATAAGGTCGACCATGCCCTTGTGCTTTCTCCAGCCTACTTTCTTTTGTACTGGTGATTTCTTGATCTTGTTCCAACGAGTTTTGCATCTTGTTTTGGGTGCTATTTCTGAATGCTTTGAAAGGCTCTAACCTATCAATAGGTAAGCCAATAATTTTAGTTGATCCATACTCCAGATTAATAAGTTTTCAGGACAATTTCATATGCTGATTTTCAACGTTTTCTATGTTTTCTTTTGTTTTCAAACACGAGTTTTCTAAAATGATTTTGAAATGATTTTCCCAATTAAAATGGCTTTAAAATAAATATTTTAGAATATTTATGAATTATTTTTAAAGCTATTAAAAATATATATAAATATATTCTTCAATAAAGAGAATTTAAAAGGAAATGTTTTCAAATCGATTTCAAATGTTGTTTTAAAAACTAGTTATTTTTAAAGTAAATTATTTCTATATAAAATACAAGTTTTTACACCATTTCAATAGGATGAGATTGAGATTGCCTTTCTTTGGCATATTTTGAGATTTATAGTCTTCTTTTTGGAGCTATTTATGATTGCCATATTTTGGCATTTCATTGAGATTTGCGATCTCCTACTTAGGAGTTATGGATGGTGAAGCCAATAAATTGGCTATTATAATTGCCGATGATATGAGGCAATTATTGTGATTTAAATGATTTTGATGATGTTGTTTTCTAGTGTGGCATTGACTAGCAGTTAGTATACCGTTAAGTGAGAATGTGTGGTATGGGATGCACCGTTAACACTTTTTGGGTTCCTATCTGAGAGTTTGTGAGACAATTACGATGTTATTTCCAGTACTAGACCTTTGGGTCATCACGAGGAATTTATGACTTCACTCATCACGAGGTATTGTGACTTTGGTCACAACGAGGCATTTGTGACTTCGGTCTCCATAAGGCATTTGTGACTTCGGTCACCACGAGGCATTTGTGACTTCGGTCACCACGAGATGGGTACCTATACATATATTAGTACTGGACATGATGTTTAGCATGTGCAGCATAGCTTCGGCTTGCAATCGGGATTGGGATCCCATCCCGAAATTCTCTGAGTTATGAGTTTTATTATGATTTCACCATTTCTAGATTATTGTTATATATATTTATAGCTTAGAGCTATATGAGAATATACATGTATATGGGTACTTCATTTATGAGTTTTGAATTCTTAATTGAGTTCCACGAGTTATGAGGTTTCTAAGATTTCTGAGGTTTCCGTTAGTGATTTTATATGATTGTTTATTAGAATTTATATTACGAGTAATTTCATAAGAAGGAAATATTTATATTGAATGGGTGTTACTCATGAGTAAATTCTTGAGATAATTTATATGTTTCCATCACTTGGAATTGAGTAGAATTGTATTTATATCGTTCTTTTAGATTAAAGGAATGTTTCCCCTATGAGAAAATATATCCTTTATATCATTTGCTAATTATCTTGTTCAAGTTAGACTGACCCGTGTATTTATTACTCGAGTCAGAACCGAGTTGCAGGTTAGGTTTCTTTGCTTTTGCTTGGCTATTCTCTATGGATCCACCTATTGACTTTTTGGATTATAAGCATAGTTTTTGTGTAGTTATCTTGTGGTGTGTTAGTATGACTTGGTTATGTATATCCTTTTATGGAGACTTGATGTATGTATATATTGTGGTGGTATCACCATGTATGACACTATGTATTGCATTTGATGAATATGTATATATATGACCGTGTTTACTGTTCTGTGATCAGTGTTTATTATTTCTATTATGTTTTGTTCTGAATAGATCTTGTAGCCACCATAGTATTGTATTAGATGAGAACTAAGTATGTCAAACCACTTAAAATGAAAATTTAAAAAAAAATTTGACCACATTATCGACATACTTAATACTTATTTAATACAAGACTACGATGGTTGCTCCTAAACAGCCCTATTCTCTGCACTAACAGACAGTATTACCTCGTAATACTCTTTGTTAGTGCAGGTCTCGGGGTAGGGCATCACAGCTTGGTATCGGAGCTGAATTCAGAATAAAATGTAATAAACACAGAACAGTAGACATACTACAATACATCAAGTATGATACGAGTGAAAACATTGTCCATAATCGAAGTTGTTTCTAATCTTACCCTTAACCTTTTTGAGTCCTTTGGGGGTAAATAAGTGGGAATACATCTAGGAATGTAATTTTTAAATTCCATAGTATTCCTTATTTAAATAATTCAATTGATAATATCTAACCCTGTGAATAATTCAATCTTATCTTAACTTTCAGCTCATGGGTGGAAGAGGAAGAGGTTGCACTTCGAGGGATGAGCCATCCAGTGGCTCACATCCCGAAGGTGTGTACATGTCAACTGATCAGACTCTAGAGCTTATCCGTAGAACTCAGCCTCTAGCTCCAACCCGTTCTTCTCCTACGCGCAAATCCGCATTTGCGCGCATGTGCAGTGACTTCACCCATTTAGGAGGCAAGCCATTCAAAGGCCCAGAGTCAGTTTTAGAGATTCAAGCATGGCTCTGTATAGTAGAGCGTATTTTTACTCGCATAGAGATTTCTAGTCATCATCACGTTCTTGTCGCATCTTGTATGTTGCAAGAATGTGCTTTGGATTGGTATGAGTTGCTCTTAGCATATGAAACTACCTTAGAGTGGGATCAATTCAAAAAAGATTTGAGCTCAAGTTCGTTCCTGAGTCTGAGAAGGCTATTCTAGCTCGACGTTTCCTTGACCTTAAGCAAGGGAAATCGACTATTTCTGAGTATGTTGCATCTTTCAAGGCCTTGTCCAAGTATGGTCTCGAGCATATTAGCACTTCATATTAGAAGAATCACAAGTTTTTTTCTGGCATTAATAAGTATTTGAAGAAATCCCTTATGCTTCAGCTTAAGTTATCATTTGAAGAGCTTGTAGATGCGGCCCTTCATCTCAAAGTGGTCGGGAATGAGAGGGATAGTGATGTTGGGATAGAGATTCTGAGAAATCCGAACAAGAAGCGCTTTCCCTTCCATAAATCCAAATCATTCCAGCCAAGTAAGAAGAAGAAGAAGGGCGGTTCTAGTTCGCACTCCCATGTAGCACCCCTTTCAGCTAAAGCCTTGGAGTGTTACAACTGTGGCTCTCGTGATCATCTTGTTAGAGACTGTCCTATTTCCTGGAGGTGCAAGCAAGAAAGGCATTTGATTTCTTCATGTCCTAGGAGGAAAAAGGGTTCTAGTTCGGAAAATCTTAATGTGGCGAAAGCATCTGGTGGTCCATCTCAGCCTCGAGGTACATCATCTTCTTCTATTCTCGAGGGCTCTATTTTATTCCATGACCGTTCTAATCGATACGGGTGTGTCACATTCATTCGTATCGAAGGAACTTAGGGATGCTATTCAATTGGATTTTCCTTGCCTTGTTACTTCTTTGAGGATCGCGAATCCTATTGGGGGATCCGCGACCCTTAGCATGTTATGTGAAGACGTTGAGTTATTTATCTGTGGTTTTCGTTTCCATGCGAATCTGCACGTGATTCATTTTCTTGGTTTTGATATGATTTTGTGTATGGACTAGCTAGTTTGATACGAGGCTAGGATTATTTTTTCTGAGCAAGTTATATATCTTCGACATCTCGATTCACCTGCACAGCTCTCTCTTATTCTTCGTAATGTCGATCATGATTTCGAGGCTTCCTTATTCGCTCTTGAGTCCCGAGATGAGGAAGAAATATCTGGATTCCAGTTATGTGTGATTTTCCTGATATATTTGAGCTTGTTATGGGTTTGCCACCCAAGCGGGCTATTGAGTTCCAAATTGACCTCATTCCTGGAGCATAACCAGTTAGTCATCCTCCCACGAGGATGTCGACTAAAGAAAATCAAGAACTCAAGAAGCAGCTTTTAGAACTTGAAGCAAAGCAGTTTATTCGGTCTAGTTCTTCACCGTGGGGAGCCACAGTGGTATTCGTGAAGAAATCCGATGGGACTCTTAGGCTATGCGTTGATTACCGCAAGCTTAACGAGTTAACCATCAAGAACCACTATCCATTACCTACGATCAATGACATGTTCGATCAGTTAAGTGGTGCTAAAGTCTTTTCCCAGCTTGACCTAGCCACATGATTCCATCAGCTTCGAGTTGTAGAGGACAGCATTCATCTCACATCATTCCGCACTTGTTATGTTTCTTATGAGTGGCTCGTCATGCCATTTGGTTTGACGAACGCTCCACATATTTTGTCGACCTTATCAATCGAGTATTCCTGGAATATCTTGATAAGTGTGTTCTTTTATTCATCAATGACATTCTTGTTTATTCTAAGTCTAAAGCTGATCATGCCTGTCATCTTAGAAATGTTTTGAGTACACTTCGACAACATCAACTCAAAGCAATATTTTCTAAGTGCAACTTTTGGGAAAAGCGAGTCAAGTTCTTAGGCCATGTCATCTCGATCGATCCGTCTAAGATCGAAGCCATTTAAAACTGAAAGAGGCCTGAGAATGTTTCAAAGATTCGTAGCTTCCTTGGACTGGCAGGTTATTATCATCGGTCCACTAAAAGTTTTTCACGCATTGTGCTTCCTCTTGCTAGCCTTACAAGAAAAGGCGTTCGATTTATCTGGTTCGATAAGTGTTAAGCTTCTTTTCAGAAATTAAAATAACTTCTCAATTATTCCACTTTCCTTGTAGTTCCCGATGGGAACCAAGATCTTATTGTCTTTACCGATGCCAGTCATTGTGGCCTTGGTGCTGTTCTTATGCAGAAGGATCAGGTGGTTGCCTACGCTTAAAGGCAATTACGTATGAACGAGGTTTGGTACGCTACCCATGATTTAGAGCTAGCCGCCATTGTCTTCGCATTGAAGATATGGTGCCATTATTTATTGGGTGAGCACTTCATTCCCTATACCAACCATAAGTCACTCAAATGTTTTTTCACCCAAAAAGAGCTCAACATGCAACAACAATGTTGGCTCGAATTCCTTGCTTCTTATGACTTCGATATCTAGTATACCCCGGGCAAGGGGAATCGAGTTGCTGATGCTTTGAGCTGAAAGCAATTAGCTGTTGTTTCCATGATGCTTGTAGAATGGAAAGCTTTAGAGAATCTTTCTATTTGTGATATTCGAGATTGTGCTTCCACTTCAGACTCTCTATTTTATTATATAGCATGGACGCTCGTCCTAGCTTATTGGATTGGATTGCCGAGGCTCAGCGGCAAGATTTCGATATTTCTTCTCTTATTCAGAAGTGTAATTCTGAATCCCAGAATTTTTATTGAGATGAGGGATTTCAGCATTAACAACCATGGATGTCTTCATAAGAAGAATAGATTAGTCATGCCATCTATTCTAGATCTTAGGCGGGACATTCTGGCTGAGTGTCGCTGTTCTAAGTATATTATCCATCCAGCCAGCAGCAAGATGTATGCTGAGATTCATCGCTTATATTAATTGGAAGGCTTAAAGCGTGATGTGGCAAGTTATGTAAGTAATTACATGACTTGTCAACTCATTAAGGCTGAGCATCAACGACCCAGTGGTCTCCTTCAGCCTATGGAGGTCATGTTGAGGAAGTGGAACCAGATCTATGGATTTTATTGATGGCTTACCTTGTTCGAGGTCAGGCCATAGTAGCATCTGGGTTATTGTGGGTCGTCTTACTAAGTCTGCACACTTTACTCTTATTAAGTCTAATAGGATGGCATCTTATCTTTCGAAGCTTTATATTAAAGAGATCATGCGATTACACGGTATTCCTAGTTCTATAGTATGTGATCGTGATCCACTCTTCATAAGTTACTTCTGGCAGAGCTTCAACAAGCTTTGGGCATAAATCTTATTCTCAGCATTGTTTATCATCCGCAGTCTGATGGACAGACTGAACGGGTGAATCATATATTAGAAGATTTGCTTCAGGCTTGTATTCTTGATTTTGGTGGTAGTTGGGAAGATCATATTCCTTTGGTTGAGTTCACTTATAATAGCATCTACCAATCTTCTATTAGCATGGCTCCTTTTGAAGCCTTATATGGAAGTTCGTGTCGTTCTCCTTCTTGTTGGCTCGAGTCCAGGGTAAAGCTTATATTAGGCCCCGAATCTATTCATAAAGCATCCGAGAAGATCGTTCTTATTAGAGAAAGACGAAAGAGGCACAGAGTCGCCAAAAATCTTAGGTAGACAACTGTAGGAAGCCACTTGAGTTTTCTGTTGGTGATCTTGTCTATAATCGAGCTCTCCTTTGAACGGAGTGGTATGCTTTAGCCAGACAATGAAATTGGCACCATGGTATATAGGGCCATTTCCTGTTACAGAGTGTATCGGTCCTATTGCTCATGGATTAGCAAATCTTTATCGGTTTTCTAGAGTTCATGACATGTTTCACGTCTCTCAATTGAGGAAGTGTTTACGAGATTCTGATTCTATGATTGATACTCATGCATTAGAGAAGCTTGAGGTCTCTCCAGACTTATCATTCGTGCAACACCTTGTGAGAGTTCTTGCTTCGGAGGTTAAGCTCCTTCGAAACAAGAATGTGCAACACCTTATCAGATAATCCCAACGACTTCACTTGGGAAACCAGAGAATTTATCAAGCGATCTTATCCTGGATTCATATTTTCTCATACTGGAGGCGGAAAATTTTAACTCAAGCTATCTATTTTTTCCTTTGTTTATGGAATAAATCGAGTTGAATACAGCTCCTCCCTAGAATTTGCGAGAATGCAATTTTTATAAGGAGGGAGTGTGTAACAACCCTGGTTTTGGTGATTACCTTTAATATTAAATTATAATGATGGTTAAAATTTAATATTGGAAAATAATAAAATAATTTAGAGATGTAAAATTTGTCAAAAATTGTTTATTTTAAATAAACAATAAGTTTTGGAGAATAAATTGGATTTAAGATTTGTTTGGTTAGGAATTAAGTTGAATAAATTGTCAATAATGGTAATATTCTAATTTGGGGTTAATAAACTAATTAAGTAATTTAATTCAACATTAATTTGTTGAAATAAATGTAAATTGTTGAAAATAAAGTTTTAAAAACTTTATTATCTTAGTTTGGGAGAAAAATAAACATTTTATGGTTTTAATTTGAGAAAATGCAATAATTTTGTAAATTATTGCAAAATGTTGAATTTTTATTAATTTTAAAGGAAGTATTTGAATTATTTATGACATTTTATAAATAAAAATATGGAATTTTGTTCTAAAATAATTTTTGGATGTAAAAATGAAGAAAATATGGTTTGTTGTATTTAATTTGACAAGAAGATAATTTTGGTATAAATTTTAATGTTAAAAATAGCGTTTTATGTAAGTAAATATATATATTTAAGTAAAAATAAGGTTTTAATGATGAAAATTAATTTTTATAGCTAAAGTAATTTTTATTATGTTGTGAAACATTTTTGTAAACACAAACAATTATTGTATAAAATTTATTTGGTTTAAAAATGCGAAAATATGTGTAAATAATGAGAATATAAGGGAAAACATGTAATTACTTAGCCAGATTTAGACTTAGTGTTTGGTAATGGCTATTGGATGTTGGGTATAAACCCAAAATCAATTTTGTAAGGGTCAAGAGAAACTGTACATTCTCTTTTCCCTTCTAATTTTCTTCTTCCTCACAGAAAAACATCCAATAAAGGAAAAAATGACCTCCACTCACTAACTTGCAAATCTTGCTTCAAATTAGCTGAAACTATGAGATAAAACTAGCAAATCAAAAGTTAAAATGGGTAATTAAAACAAAGACTACAAACTATATCATCAAATTTTGATTTTGAATAGAGATTACTCTATAACCAGCTTTCTTCTTGCCTACATGTTTTCTTTTTCTCAGTTACAGGTCTGAAAGGCTCTATTGCACCAGAGAGCTAGCTTCTTGCATCTCTAAATCACTCAAAATCTTTTCTATGGTGAGTATAATCTCACAAACTCTAGCTTAGAACAAGTTGCTTGCTGAAATAAGTTCAATTTGCTGCTTACTGTAAACAAAAGTTGTGTTGATAGTTTATAGTAAAAATATGTTTCAGACCCCTTCTTTTTGTGCTTATATCTATCTGTTTTTGTCATGAAATCATGTCAGATCTTCTCCAGATTGTTGTTTGAGTGTTGTAGTTTGTGTATGCAAAATTTTGCTGAAAAATTCATCTTTGAACTTCTTCAAATCATTGCTCAAAATCTAGTTCGAAGCAGGAAAAATTTGCCTGTAAAGATCGCGTAGCACAGGTCGACCAAGCACCCACAGGGTTCGACCTTAGAGTTGACCCAAGCAATTGATAGGTCGACCTATAGGTCGACCTGGCCCTTGTGTTTTCTGCAACCTACTTTCTTTTGTTCTGGTGATTTCTTGAGCTTGTTCCACGATTTTGCAGCTTGTTTTGGTGTTAGTTTGGAATGTTTTGAAGGGCTCTAACCTATCAATAGGTAAACTAATAATTTTAGTTGATTTGTACTCCGTATTGATGAGTTTTCAAGATGATTTCATATGTTGATTTTCAACGTTTTCTATGTTTACTTTTGTTTTCGAACACGATTTTTCTAAAATGATTTGGAAATGATTTTTACAATTAAAATGGCTTTGAAATAAATATTTTACAATATTTATAAATTATTTTTAAATTACTTTTAAAGCTATTAAATATATGTATATATTATAATAAAGAGAATTTAAAAGGAAATGTTTTCAAATCGATTTCAAATGTTGTTTTAAAAACTAGTTTTTTTTAACGTGAATTATTTTCCATATAAAATACAAGTTTTTACGCCTTTTCAAGAGGATGAGATTGAGATTGCCATTCTTTGGCATATTTTGAGATTTATAGTCTTCTTTTTGGGGCTATTTGCGATTGCCATATTTTGGCATTTATTTGAGATTTGCAATCTCCTACTTAGGAGTTGTGGATGGTGAAGCCATTAAATTGGCTATTGTGATTGCCTATGATATGAGGCAATTATTGTGATTTAAATGATTTTGATGATGTGGTTTTCTAGTGTGGCATTGACTAGTAGTTAGTAAACAATTAAGTGAGAACGTGTGGTATGGGACACACTATTAACACTTTTCGGGTTCCTATTTGAGAGTTTGTGACACATTCACGATGTTATTGCTAGTACTAGACCTTCGGGTCATCATGAGGAATTTATGACTTCGGTCATTACGAGGTATTTGTGACTTCTGTCACCACGAGGCAGTTGTGATTTCGGTCACCACGAGGCATTTGTGACTTCGATCAACACGAGATGGGTACCTATACATATATTAGTACTGGACATGATGTTTAGCATGTGCAACATAGCTTCGACTTGCAGTCGGAGATTTGGATCCAATCCATGAATTTTCTAAGTTATGAGTTTTATTATGATTTCACCATTTCTAGATGACTGTTATATATATTAAAAACCTAGAGCTATATGAGAATTGACATGCTTATGGTGATTTCATTTATGAGTTTTGAACTCTTAATTGAGTTTTCACAAGTTATGAGGTTTTTGAGATTTCTGAGGTTTCCTTCAGTGATTTTATGTGATTGTTTATCAGAATTTATATTATGAGTAATTTCATTAGAAGGAAATATTTATATTGAATGGGTGTTACTCATGAGTAAATTTTTGAGATAATTTATATGTTTCCATCTCTTGGAATTGAGAAGAATTGTATTTATATTATTCCTTTTTATTAAAGCAATGTTTCCTCTATGAGAAAATATATCCTTTATATCATTTGCTAATTATCTTGTTCAAGTTAGACCGACCCGTGTATTTATTACTAGGATCAGACGAGTTGCAGGTTAGGTTTCTTGGCTTTTGCTTGGCTGTTCTCTATGGATCCACCTATCGACTTTTTGGATTGCATGCATAATTTTTGTGTAGTTATCTTATAGTGTGTTAGAATGACTTGGTTATGTATATTCTTTTGTGGGGACTTGATGTATGTATATATTGTGGTGCTATCACCATGTAAGACACTATGTATTGTATTTGATGTATATGTATCTATGACTATGTTTTCTGTTCTGTGATTAGTGTTTGTTATTTCTATTGTGTTTTGTTCAGAATAGATCCTGTAGACACCATAGTATTGTATTTGATGAGATTTAAATATGTCGAACCACTTAAAATGAAAATGTAAAAAGAAAAAAAAAGAGCACATTATCGACATACTTAATACTTATTTAATACAAGAATACGATGGTCGCTCCTAAACAGCCCTATTATCTACACTAGTAGACAGTATTACCTAGTAACACTCTTTGTTAGTGTGGGTCTCGGGGTGGGGTGTCACAATTTCAATCTTGGAAAATATATATCTATAGCCCAAGTAACTCCAAAATGATACTAAGGGATAAGATACTAATAAACAATATCATACATCTGTTACAGAGAAGAATAATTCTCAAGAGAAGTGCTTACCATCCGAACACATCTCTTCCCAATTTTAAGTTATTTTCAAGCCACTCAAACTAGTTAAATTAACAGTATTTCTTTCTTTTGAAATCTCATTTCTGAAACAATACCATAAATTTTCCAATAAAACCTTTATCACTAACTTGCTTTGGGCTCGTTCGGGTTGAACTTGTTTCGATCATACAACGATATACATAACAATTGACTAAGCGTATTACAATGTTCGCCTAGGAAAACATCTGATCATTACTCTAAAGATTATTCCGATCATCACAAAACAATCAAGACACATTTCCCCTAACAAATCTAAGGAAAACACTCCTTAACATTTTCATTCCATAATTTCATAATTGAACCAAAATTGTTTTCAAATACTATTATTATTTCTCAAAATCTTGAAATCAATTTTCAAAGCACGGGTATTTAGGTTCCCAAGTTTTGAACCTAAATTCTTCCAACTTAAATGATACATTCTTATAAACCCATTGTATAAATCACTTATATTAAACACTTGTTAAATATTTGTCTCAAAATATTCTAACTATTAAATCAATTTCTACCTCAACATTAACATCAAACGCCTTATAGTCAAATTGTGAAACTTAATTCACAAGGTGTTCGTTGCCATATTTTTCTCAATTCTTATCTACCCAACCCATATCTTAAAAAGGAAACTTCCCATAAACACTAACCATAGTCAATGTTCAACTGAACGAACAGGACTAAACAACCTTAAATGATAATAATAACATATTATTGTCTCCTAATATCTCAACTAACTATGCTGTGCTATTTTTGAAAACCATTCTTTTATATATAAAATATATTATAGTTAAATTTATTTCATTTCCCTAATTTCAAAACAATACTATGTCGATTAAACCTGTTTAAGTGTTTAGGAAATCCCTATTGATAGCGCTGGCCAAATGCATCGACCAGAATTGTTAAGCCACTCAACAGACCAAACAACACAATATATAACATTTTTATATCACTAACAAATACGCACTCTCATATACACAGACACACTCAAACTCATCCAAGAGTTTTACTTACCGTATCTTTGATGAGTAAAACCCCGCCAAGCCAAGGTTCTCGCTTAACCTTCAGCTCTGATACCAGCCCCACTATGGAATACGTTCGTACCTCGAATCTGCTTTTACGACCAGCCTGGTGAATGTAAGCACCTAGCAAACCAACCCATCATGGCCTTATACTTCCTCTTTGGGACATGTAGGGTTAAGAATCCCTTGCTTGCCACCAAACAGAAAGAGAGAACCCTCTATCACGTTAATCCAACCAATGGAAACATATATGATCCCAGTCTCTTCGAAACAACTTTTTAATAATTCCTGGTAAACTCAACCTTGGTTACTAAGGAAAGAAATAGTCAAAGATAAGAGCGGAGATCACCTACTAACCGTTAGTGGACAGATTTCCTTATAATTGTCCTAGGAGAATGAAATGAGATTTACACGCACTGTACAGCATCATCAGAGATGACTGTGCCATATAACTCAAGTATTTATCCTAGATATTTTCAAAGTTACGTTTTGGGTCCAATTTCGATACTCGGTTATTTAACTATCAAATAAACAAACTTCCAATCATGGTTTAATTTTCATATGGGATCAACTAAGCCTTTATTAATTATCTTTAATTAATAACCAATTTATAAAACTTGATCAAAAGATATTTTCAAAACACTATTTCCAAACCCCTTACATTTCCTTTATACTTTGAAACTTTTATATACTTATCTCAACGGTTTAACTATATCACCGAAATATTTAATTTTTCATGCCTTGAAACAAAATCATATACTTAACTTATTTGTATAAATATATTTAAAAAGTTTTCAAAGTTTTCTTCTTCCTAAATCCAAAATTTTCCTCCAAATAAAACATTCCGCTTATCCATTAACAAAAATACCCTTTTTAAAAGCTCATCTCATATTTCAATTAACTTATAACTTCCAAATAAAGTTATAACCCACTTTTATAAACCTTTAAGTGAATTTATAAACCTCTTTCCAAATCTTTAAAATGATTTATAAACCTTTTTTCTATTTTTAAAAATCTTTATATAAACCTTTCTACACTCCTTTATCATTTACAGAACATCATTTATAAAACACTTAAAGTAACCCTTTAGTTAGAAACCTTTTATAAACAAGTTATTACTTATAAATAACTTTACAACATAATAGCATAACTTGAAAATCATTTTTAAATTTTAAATTCTAAATTGATTAAAGAATTTAAATTAATTCAGAACACACTTTACGAATTCAAAAGGAGACTTAGCAATCTCAATGGCAATATTTTAAGTTACCATTCAATTTCAATTAGATTCCCAAGTCACTTAAAAATTATTTACATAAGCTACCACATACGTAAATACAGTTCATATCCAATCAGGGAATAACACGTCAATATAACCAGTTGGCATATACAAGTCCAAATAACATAACAACAGGATGGTGATTTATCCTAGTAAATAGATGTCCGAACAATTCAATATATTTATAGTAGAATGGGAATTTATTTTGTTAACACGTGTCCACACAATCAAATCACTTACACTATAGTAGAATGGTGTTTTGTTTTGCCAATGGATGTCATTTAACTCTCCTAATCATATGGGCTACTTAAACGTTTGGACAAGAGAACATTTGATATGGAATCGATTTACTTTGAAAAAGAAAATTGCTTAAACAATTCTCTTTAGTTTAAGATCACCTTTGAAAAGTTAAAAGTATATTAGCTTAAAACCTAACTAAATCTTAATTAATCCAATTTAAATCAAGGTTAAATCATACTTAAATTCTAACTAGGCTTAATGAACTTGATTAAGTACTAATTAAATTCGTAGTGCAACTTGGTTAAGGTTATACCAAATTTTTTAAGAGTTGAACCCTAATTAATTTAATATTATTTAAATAACCCATTAACTAAATAAATAAATAACCACTAATTTTAATTGAATAATTATTAATCACTTAGTTACTATATAACCACATTAATCATTAATTAATACTTCATTAATTAATTAGGAGTCATTAACTTAACTTATGTGATGATTAACCTCTAATCACCTTCTTAATTACCAATTAAGTGCAAATTACTTTTAATCAACTAGTTAATTAATTAAATAATTAAATAATTATATATCAAGTTAATTAATTTTTAATATTACAAATTAAGTTTGGAAAACTTAGTAAATTAATTTCAAAATAAAATAAATTTGAAATAGAAATTTAAACCTTTGTTGAACTGCATCCATACCGATTATTGTTATGGGCGCAGTTTGCTCTAATATATTCTTAGTGAACCACTTCACAAACCCTTACTTTTTCATGATTTGAAACATACTTTAGAAAGATTTTTTTACAAAAAACTTTAAAACTAAAGTTACCAACTTTAGTCCATTTCAAAACTTTAAACTCAAACTTCGATTCCAACCTTATCTCATAACCATCGAAATTACACAAAGTAGTTAACTTTGTTTACCAACCTCATGCCATAGCTCATGTTTTACAATCAACATATTACTAACACCAACCATTTTCATTATAGATTGCAAGTATACGTCCATATATACATGCATACTAACTTTCTAATACAACATTGATTTCCATTACCAAATCAAACTAAATCAACAATCCAAAGCATAATCAGACCACATGATTATCATTCAACTTCTACACTATATATTCACCATATATAGTGACATAAATAAAGTTAACATTTTCATTTTAAAAACGAGTTGTTTACTCACCAAACTTCAGCAAAAGCTACCCGAACTTAAGAAAAACTTGTCAACGACTACCTAGCTTTGAAGAATGAAGGCTATAGGTGCCAGCAACCATCAAAAATGGGCTTGGCCCAGGTGTATGTAGGCCCGACCAGAGGTGTGGGGGTAGATGTGGGGTAGTAGCTTGAAGGTAAAGGAGCTTCGGTTTATCATCGATTTGTCAAAAATGAACCAAGAATTAAATCATTTCCCACTGGTTTGTGGGCCGCCAACTCATTAGATTTGGAAAAGTGGTCAAAAGGAAAGTTGTAGGAATTTCTTGCATTTATCGTTTCAAAAAAGAAGTATTTGTTTTTGATTTGTTCTGAAGTAGTAATGATCAAAAGAAGAAGGGTAATTTTCAGACTTGAAATTTTGGGTGAAAAATTGCTTTGCAAATATTGTGTATTTTGGCATAAGTATTGTTGAAATTGGAAAAAGTAGGAAACTAAAATGTTGTAGCCATTGGAATTTTTGGTTATTTAAAGAAAAGAAAATCATCGATTGAGGTAGGAATGAAGAAGTTATTGTAGGAGAAAGAAATAGTAAAAATAAGAGGAGGTTTGAGCTATTTATAAGCAAATTTTCCTATGTCATCATTATGTGAAATCAATCATCTTTTCCCCCCCTCTCATGCATCACATCTCTACTCCCTAATCACCTCATCCATGTACTTATGGCTAATGATGATTCATTAGAATAATATTCGAGATGTGACCATTCTTATATATATATATAATGTTTATTATTAATAAATCTATGAGCTGTCACATCACTCTCTTTATATATATATAATTTAAAAACTATGAATTGTCATATCATTATATATATATATAAGTTTAGTTATCAATTAAAGCTAAGATGTGAAAAGATATGATGATGGTAAATGATTGCAAAATCTAAGATGTGGTAATACTTAATACACACACACACACACACACATATATATATATATATATATAATGGTTATTATTTTTAAAACTATGTCTTATCACATCACTTACTAGTCCAAATTAATAAAAGATAATTTATTTCTAAGTATTTGATTATTTAGGTAATTAACTTTTTTATATATGTACATATAGTGCACAAAGACAAAAATGTTCCCAATAACTTTCTCATGTCGAAAAGTCGAAATTTCAAAAAACGTTCATCGGTCATTTTTTCTATTTTTCTACGAACTGTACAATTTGGTAAATAGATTTTGAAAATGATCATTATTAATTAATTAAAATGAGTTTATTTTCATTATAAAATCTATATACTGAATATTCAAAATTAATTAAATATTCACTAATCAAAGGAGTGAAATTCTAGGCAGTTACATCATAATTCAAAAAAAAAATTTCCAAATTTCTTTTACTTGTTCAAAAGTTACTTTAAAATACCTTTTATTCTTCGAAAATACAAAACATGCTTTTCCAGTTAAAATCCAGAAACCTTAGTGTTTTAGAATTTCCAGCTACATTTCATAATTTTCTCAAATGTAATTATCACAAAAGATCTCCAAACACTCTTACCAAAAATTCTCTCTTCAAAAGAATAAATCATCATTTCTTACTAAACATTTCCTTTAAGGAATAATTACTATACTTCTTAATCTTCAAAATAAATTTTTATTATGAAAGCCTATTTCATAAAATACTTCTTTCCTATTAAAAGAAAATTCTGAAAATTTCCATTACTCAAGGGACTAAATTCCCAACACACTCAAGGGACAAGGACTATAAGTCTCATCAAGGCCAACGACTCATGTCTCTTTTATACATAATTATTCCGAGCCTTCCTCTAGGATTATTTTGTGACGCCCCTACTTCTATATCCATACTATCCAAAGGTATTGCTTATTAACACTATCTAGTAATATAGAGAATAAAGCAATATGGGCACATAAGAATATTCTATTGGATCAACACCAGTACATATCTCAAATAACAATATTACTTACCATACTCATACACAGTCTCAATACAAAGCAAAAAACATGTATGCCTCAAGGGTAGAACAATTCTTAATGTAATATAAATAACAAAGAGTGCACAGAGTCAATAAACGCAGCGATAATTTTTGATAGAAAATAAATACATACTATATGTTAAACATCTAATACCTGAATCAAAGTACACTTCAACTATATATAATTACATAATACAATAATTTCAAAATAGGATAGACTGCCTACCACTATATTAAAAGATATTAGAATCCACTATACTCTGGGCAATTATCCAGATATACTCTAATCTTCTTATATACGAATTAATCAAAAAAGTATAGATATAATGGGAACTGACTACACTTTAGATACACATTATCCAGTATAGTCAAACTCATTATAGGATTAAGAACAATATATGCCAACCTACTACTCACACATACTAATATTAGATGGGAGATTGATGGCCGAATGCCCGATCTAGGGACCCAAGGTCTACTAGCCGTCGGCTTTTCCTACAGCCATAGTCACCTTGACAAAACTCTCGACTCATATCCACCAATGAATCGTCTACATGTAGTCTCAGTTGTACACAACTATATAATTTAAGGTGCCACAGATCTGGGGTGCGACCCTATGATCAGGCCGCCAAAGTGGATTACTTACCAGTCTGGTTCACTCCCAAACCATAAAGGGAGCTGAAAATAATATGGACAATATATATTACTCATTTCTTATATCTTCGCATAGCTGTAGATATATATATCGATATACGACTTATAAGTCAACAATGACTACAATATAATAGAGATCCAATTCTATGCTAACACATGGCTCCACATATAAGCCAACATATGACAATAATATACTCGTTGTAGTGAGTACCACTTCATACACATGAGTAGTCCCCGCTTGAGGATAATTACTTATAATTAATAATCAAACAAATAACATACTGGCGTCCTATACCACCATATATTATTCAAATGTTTATTTAATGCTCATAAACTACACTCGATCCACACTAGAAATCTGCATGAAACAAGTCTGACGAATAACCAGGGAAGTTTTACCAAATGTCTCATACCAAACGGTATCACTAATCCATTTATTCAATTTTACTGTCACGCATAAATGGTGTTTGCACCAAAAATGGTCACAAACCCCGAATGTTGTGAAAGCACCAGTGTATGAATACAAATCAGCAATATTCAAACACAAATCTCAGATCTTAAACAAACAACAAGCAGCAATCCAGAAATAATGAGCAAAAACACGAGATTTATAGTGGTTCGGCTATCTCCGGCCTACGTCCACTCCAAAGTTTTTATCTTTTATTGATCAATGCATGAAGATTACAATTTCCTATCGCGTAATACAACGGATTTGCTGAACTAAGTCTGAATCTAAGGCAGCAATGGTGATCTGGAGTAAGTCTGGCAGAATCTGGGCGTTCTTTAGCTCTCAAAATTGTCCGACCTCTTTTCTGAATGACCTGGGGGTCTATTTATAGGTGTAGGAGGCTGATATTTCGCCTAAACTGAAGGGAGACCAGTTCCAGTACGTTAGGGGGCCCACATGTCCGCTTTCTGGAAATCCGGGCCCACTTTGGGATCGATTCGAAGCTACGTTCGAATCGATCAAGAAATTGTCCAATCGAGCTGAAATTTGGTGTGAACATTCTTCAACATGTGATCAAGCTACTGTGAAAATTTCATGGCATTTGGATGTGTAGATCTCAAGCTATGATCGATTCAAGGTTGCGTTTCTGGTTGACTATCCTGGTTCGAATCGATCTTCCTTCGAATCGATTCGTTCGAATCGATCCAGCGTGCGCCTCTGGGATGACGTGGAGCGCCTTCTTCGTATCGATCCGATTTCCATTCCGTGTTGACTGGGTCGAATCCTGGGTTTTAGCCGCGTTTACATAGTGGACTCGAGACGTTGGATTCGAAGATGGTGGAGTCGAGGGCAAGCTATGTCTTCTGGATTCGAAGCTCCCTCTCTTGATGGATTCGAATTGTAGAAAGCTCCAATTGATTCGAACTTAAGGTATCGTTCGAATCGATTCGAAGTACAGCTATGTTGCTTGGTAGACTCGTATCCTTCGAATCGATCAGACCAACATTCATTCGAATCGATCAGGGCAAGTCACTACCGATCGATTCGAACGAGTCTCGCTGGGGTGGATTCGAATCAAGGCCTGAGAGGATGGATTCGAATAAACCATTGCATGCTTGCCTAACAACCTGGGTGTGTTGCCATCGAGTCGAACCAGTGTCGATCGATACGAATCATATCGATTCGAATTATTTCCTTCATGATGGATTCGAATACTATCGATTCGAACCATTATCCACATTCCATAATCCATCCTTAACTCCATCATACGAACTCTGATTGTCCTGAAAATTGAAACGTAGCCTCTCCTAGTCCTCATCATCATCTCCAATCGATTTCGTCTCGATCGGAGCCCGGTCAAATTTTGACGATATCCATCGTAGCCTTTTTTCCAATCGATCCCCAATCCTGATATCCATCCTTTCCTGTCGATTTGTTTGATGTTCCGGCTTTGACCAAAAAGCGGGATAACATTTGCCCCCCAAAACATGCCTTGTGATAAGAAGGCGTGTTTTGAATAGTTCCGTATCCGATATCCAAAGTCCATAGCCACATCATCCAAGTACATCATCCTTGATTGCTCGTAGTCGATGCCCAACTTCGAACCCGATAACCAAAGCCTTAGTCAAATCCATATCCGTCTGAACCTGACGACCGAATCCTAATCCATCCTTATCCAATAGTCAATAACCGAATCCAAAACCTCTCCGGGTCGATATCCAAATCCATAACCTCTCTGGGCTCTTGCCAAGCGCAATCCACACCTGACGACCGTGGTCCAGTGTCCCTGGACGTTGAGCTAACCTCTCCGGGTCCTTGCCAAGCGCAATCCACACCTGACGACTGTGGCCCAGTGTCCCTGAGCGTAAGTAATGCCGTGGCTTAAGTCCTAAGCCGAATCCTGGTCACTCCGGACCCTTGTTGAGCATAGTCCATACTCAACGACCTGAAACAATAATCGATAATAGGGGGCCTAAGTCCTAGGCCGTATCCTGGTCACTCCGGACCCTTGCCGAGCATAGTCCATACTCGACGACCTGAATGAGTTAATTTACCGCGTTCGGGCAAAAAGACTCATCCCTTGCCAGGCGTAATCCACACCCGACGACCGTTTATCAAAAACCAAAAAGAATCCAGTCAAGATCCAATCCAAAATCCAAATCAAATCGGAAAACCAGAAATCAAAATCAACATCCAAAACGGAGAACAATCATCCGAGTGAATGCCAAAACCAGAGAAACGAGCAAAATCAGGAGTTCAATCCAAACTCCAAAAACCAAACCAGAAAAATAAGTGTCCAGTCCAAAAATAAAAGAAAACAGATTTCGCAAACCATGGCTTCGCATTTTATCATCATTCAGAGCATGCCTAGGGGCTATCTCCGTCCCCATACATGTGTAAATGACTCGGTTGCTCGCCAATGGTTTGTTACTTATTTCAGATTATCCTGATCAATTGATGACCAATCGACCATTATTCCTATGCCTCATATCCTCATTGTTTGAGGTAGACGGTGGTTGCTCCTGCTCCACCGCTGCATTCCGAGCCCCAACATACTGCCTCAACTGTCCATTCCTTACATGCTCCTCAATTATGTCCTTTAAATGCCTGCAGCTGTTGGTATCATGCCCGTCCAAATCGTGGAAGAGACAATGCTTTCCTGACGCCCTCTCCCGCTCAGATGGTTCTCTCCTAGCCGGCCTCCGGTAAGGAAGGCGATTCCGAGTTTCCATGTATATCCGCTCCTGCGTCTCGTTTAATTCTGTGTATGTGGAAAACTTTGGATCCTTCCATTGCTTCCTGGTTTTTCCTGAATCGTCATCCAGCTTCCTTTTTCCTTTATCTTTGTCTGAGCTTCCGTTGGATGGTCCTCCACCCCCAGTCACATTCACCTCCTTTAGCTTTAAATCCATACATGCATCTTCTTGCCGAAGAAATCTTTCAGCTTCGTGAAAGAATTCCCCGAGATCCAATGGTGGGTCTCGTACTAAAGATACCTTAAAATCTGAATCCTCTCTGACTCCCGACACTGCCGCCATCAAAACCATTGACGGGTCTGGCCGATCCACCGAAGAAACCGCCGCATTAAATCGAGTTAAAAATGCTCTAAGCGATTCATCCGTTCTTTGCTTTACCGATGTTAACGTCATCACGTTCTTAGGTCTTTTGATGTGAACCCGAAACTGTCCCAAAAACCTATCCACCAATTCCCTCCAATTCCTGATAGATCCTTCCTCCAGCTGCCTAAACCACATTGCCGCTAGGTCTGTCAAGTATAAAGGGAAACATCTGGCCATCACTTCTTCCGATGCCCCCAGTACTTCCATGTGTCTAGTGTATCTCATCAAGTGATCAGTCGGGTCAGCCTTTCCATTATATACTTCCACGCTAGGTAACTTGAACTTAGGTGGATTCTGAGCCGCCCTGATTTCCCGAGCGAACGGACTCCTGTTTACTCCTTCCAAGTCTCTATTGGCCAAACCTCCACGCATAGTCTTCCTGATGATTTCCATTAATCCAGCCTTGCCTGTTAGGTGTTGCCCCCCATGCTCCCGAGGGAATTCCGGCACATATTCTTCATGTGGCTCATTAGCCGTAATGTTGGCTCTAGCCTGTTGAACTTCTTCCAAAGGTCCTTCTGCCTGGGATCCTGTGGGCCTGCCCCCAAGCCCTTGTTGATTATCTTCCGGTTCTGTATTCTGTCCTCCATTGGGTTCTGCAACCCTAGTTCCTTGTTCCACATTTGCAGTTGCTATAGTTGGTCCAAGGTTCTGTGTTCCTGCAGCCCTCATCTGCTCGAAGAAAGTCTGCATCATATCCTGTTGACTCTTCAGCAACCTCTCATGTAATGAATTCGCCATAGCTTCCATTTCGTCTCTAGTAATGTAGATCGAAGCTTGTCCTTCTCCAGCGCCAGAGGATGCCTCTTGACTTCCTC
This sequence comes from Allium fistulosum, assembly GCA_030737815.1. Lineage (NCBI taxonomy): Eukaryota > Viridiplantae > Streptophyta > Magnoliopsida > Asparagales > Amaryllidaceae > Allium > Allium fistulosum. The sequence continues at coordinate 352,734,843 of CM060907.1, forward strand.
CCTGTTGGCTTCTCTCAGCTCTTTGCCTTGTTTGTCGAGTCATTGTAGAGTCAGATCTGAATCCTTAAAATTCCAAATCAAAACTTTGAATTTGGTGTAGCGGGTGTTAGTTCGTTCTCAGTGAAAGCACCAAAGTGTTTGCACCAAAAATGGTCACAAACCCCGAATGTTGTGAAAGCACCAGTGTATGAATACAAATCAGCAATATTCAAACACAAATCTCAGATCTTAAACAAACAACAAGCAGCAATCCAGAAATAATGAGCAAAAACACGAGATTTATAGTGGTTCGGCTATCTCCGGCCTACGTCCACTCCAAAGTTTTTATCTTTTATTGATCAATGCATGAAGATTACAATTTCCTATCGCGTAATACAACGGATTTGCTGAACTAAGTCTGAATCTAAGGCAGCAATGGTGATCTGGAGTAAGTCTGGCAGAATCTGGGCGTTCTTTAGCTCTCAAAATTGTCCGACCTCTTTTCTGAATGACCTGGGGGTCTATTTATAGGTGTAGGAGGCTGATATTTCGCCTAAACTGAAGGGAGACCAGTTCCAGTACGTTAGGGGGCCCACATGTCCGCTTTCTGGAAATCCGGGCCCACTTTGGGATCGATTCGAAGCTACGTTCGAATCGATCAAGAAATTGTCCAATCGAGCTGAAATTTGGTGTGAACATTCTTCAACATGTGATCAAGCTACTGTGAAAATTTCATGGCATTTGGATGTGTAGATCTCAAGTTATGATCGATTCAAGGTTGCGTTTCTGGTTGACTATCCTGGTTCGAATCGATCTTCCTTCGAATCGATTCGTTCGAATCGATCCAGCGTGCGCCTCTGGGATGACGTGGAGCGCCTTCTTCGTATCGATCCGATTTCCATTCCGTGTTGACTGGGTCGAATCCTGGGTTTTAGCCGCGTTTACATAGTGGACTCGAGACGTTGGATTCGAAGATGGTGGAGTCGAGGGCAAGCTATGTCTTCTGGATTCGAAGCTCCCTCTCTTGATGGATTCGAATTGTAGAAAGCTCCAATTGATTCGAACTTAAGGTATCGTTCGAATCGATTCGAAGTACAGCTATGTTGCTTGGTAGACTCGTATCCTTCGAATCGATCAGACCAACATTCATTCGAATCGATCAGGGCAAGTCACTACCGATCGATTCGAACGAGTCTCGCTGGGGTGGATTCGAATCAAGGCCTGAGAGGATGGATTCGAATAAACCATTGCATGCTTGCCTAACAACCTGGGTGTGTTGCCATCGAGTCGAACCAGTGTCGATCGATACGAATCATATCGATTCGAATTATTTCCTTCATGATGGATTCGAATACTATCGATTCGAACCATTATCCACATTCCATAATCCATCCTTAACTCCATCATACGAACTCTGATTGTCCTGAAAATTGAAACGTAGCCTCTCCTAGTCCTCATCATCATCTCCAATCGATTTCGTCTCGATCGGAGCCCGGTCAAATTTTGACGATATCCATCGTAGCCTTTTTTCCAATCGATCCCCAATCCTGATATCCATCCTTTCCTGTCGATTTGTTTGATGTTCCGGCTTTGACCAAAAAGCGGGATAACAAATGGAGAATATACACATAACCAAATATAATCATTTAGAGATACATAAGTGTATATATAGAAGAAATATAAATATTAATATTGAAAACTATAACAGTTTTATTAAAGAAGTGACTCACATACATACATATATATATATATATATGTGTGTATGTATGTATATTCATAATTATATACGTTTTAAACATCATCATAGTTCTCCAAAAGGCTATAGTATAATATAGAATAGACATAGTAATCATTAATTGAATATAAATAAAGAATATAAAACATACAAAATAAATATTCAAAGAAAACTAAAATATGCAGGTTCAGACAGTTGAAACATTACCTCGGGAGACTGGCCCAAGTCGACTAAAACTATCAATGTATTGGCTGTAATGGAGTAATGCACTTGGGTTTGGATTTTGTACTAGTTTAGTAAACTATATATTTTTCTCCATTGACTAAATCGGGTTTTACTTTAAGTTTTATTTTAGTTTACTAAATTGCTAAAAGTCAGAAAATGACTTCACGCCTTCTACTTTTCGATTCCTCTGGGTGTCTCACTCTTGTTATCATTATTCTTTCATATTCTCTAATACTTCTTCTATACTAGAATCGTACGTAAACAGTTATACCAATGAAGCATAATTCTCATATATGAAGATGTGATCATTATACTCCTAATGTGTAACTTAATCATTGTTTTATGATCGCTAAATCAATTCAAACATAGTTCTGAGTTGGAGAACTCACCTTGAATTGATGATCACACTAGATTTTACGCCTTCCTTACTTCCCTCTTATTTTCCTCTCAATGGGAAATTTTCCACTCAACTTAGTTGATCAACTTGTGCTTTACTAGATTGGTTAGCGTAGAAAATTGTCAAGAAGCTTTAATTTGATTATATGAATTACTGGAATTTAAATTTTATTTATTTCATAATTTACTATGATGGAACTTTGGTGGGAAATTCAAATTTTCATGTATGTATTTGAAATGAGGTTATGTTGTACACATAAGAGGGGGTGAAACCTCTAGATTTAGAAAACTCAAGAACTACGCCTCTCAAGAAAACATTGTCATTATTTTCTTATTTTGGGCTAGTTAACTTGGGCTTATTACATTTAATTTAGATCATTTCATTCTTTTACTTTGTTTACATAAAAAAAATCCAACACTTCACTAGCCTTCATCATATACATAAAATAAAAATGGGCTTGGACTTATGAAGTAATGGACTTCCATTAGTAACTTAATTTATTTCTTCTTCTTTTTCTTGTTCAAAATCAATTCTAAATCCATTTTAAAGTCATTTATCATAACAAATTCCTTTCTAACCTCTAATTAAATTCCAATATATTTATTTCAAATCCCATTTACTATAAAATCCTATAAGATTTTATTTTATCAATTAATTTCAAATATTATTTCATAACTTCGCATTTCATACAACCAAATTTATCAAATCAATTTCCTTACTAAATATAATTCTTAAAATTTTAATAAAATAATTTTCACCAAGTTCTCAAATTAATTCTTTAATTACATAATAATTAATTCAAATCATCATTTACTTTATTAATTATTATTAGTTGTCGTTAATTAATTTGTTACTTGACATGGGTTGTTATGGGATGTGAGTAGAGGAGGAGGTGGAGGTGGTTGTTGAACATATTGAGGTAAATTTGAGGGGGAAGATATTGCCAAGGTTGAAGGGACAATGGAAGGTAATGGTGGGGGTATGATCGGAGTAGGAGGTGGTGGAATTGAAGAATTAGAGGGAAACCTGGATGATAAGTCGGCAATAGCTCGGGTATATTGTTGTATGGCCAGTTGTTGTATATCGAAGGAGTTTCTGATGTCGGGAAATTCAGTGTAAAGACCCTGAATTTCTGACATTTGAAATATGAATATTTAATTGTGTTTTAATATTTGAATGATAGTTTAATTTGAAATTCAAATATCAGAATGAATTTGGCGATTAAATTATTGAATTTAATTATTGAAACTGGGTAAAAATTTGAATCTTCAGTTTGAGCTGATTAAAAATAATATGAAGTCTTAGAAAATTTATATTGATAATTCTGAAGGTAATGGAACTTTCAGAATTGAATTTGAAACTATTTTGTTCAGTTTTGAAAATTTATCGTTTAAATCGATATTTATAAATAGCGTTTCGGGGCACAGTCTCGGAATTCGACGAAACCAGTTCCATTGGATCTGTAATATTGTATTATTATCGGATTTCAATTTTCATAATGTTTGGAATGATCGTTTGGTCGTACGATAAGCAAACGGGCTGAAATTAAATCGAAAATTTAATTTAATAACTGGTCCAAAAAGCTATTTTCTCCATACGATCGAATTTGGAGTCGAAACCTTTTCCATTGCGTTCGGAATAGGCGTATAACATTATAAACGCCTAGCGGCATGCCTCGATAGGATATCGAAATTTTGAGTTGCAAATTCGTGACGAGTTAAATTTGAATTTGAATTTAAATTTAATATATATACACCAATCAACCATCAGCTGATATTATTCCACATCGCTATTTTTCTTTCATTTCGAATCACTGTACACACCCTCTCCTTCACGCAACCTTTCACTCAAGTTCAGAAATCATGTTTTATTTCATTTCAAATTTAAAACTCAGAGAAAGAAAAAGAAAAACAATGGCCGAGTAAATTCTTTCCTCCATCCCTTTTCATTTCAAATCAAAGCATTCCTCTTCGAATCCAAAAACCGACCGCCCACTTCAAAATAATAATAGAAAAAAAACAAGCGAAATCAGATTCGATTTCAAATCGAAGTCACGCGCTTGATCTCGAGCTGCTTCGAATCGCGAGTGGAACGAAGGGGATCACGACTACGACTTCGACAAAAAGGAAAACGCGAGCTCAGGCTCGGCATTGAGGCAATGGTGGTTCTTGTTCTCGAGCAAAAGGGAGGGTCGTGGTCTGACGTTGGGGCTGCGAGGGCTAGCAGCGAAGCAATTCGTTGTCGTTGTGGCGAATCTAGGGTTTCATGAGGATGGCGACGGCGCGCTTGAGTTAGGGTTCGTCGTTTCGACCTCTGCTTGAGGTATCTTCGTTTTTCTGATGTTGTATTTGCAGATTTGTTTTTATTTTTATGATATAGTTTATGTTCACAGAAAAAAAAAATACAATAAAAATACATATATCTATAAATATATGCAGTTTTTAAATTTTTTATAGGCATGCAGTCTAGAAATGAATCTACCAGTTTATTTTAATAATGTATATTAGTGATTAATATGGTTAGTAAACTTATTTAAGTTATTTGGTTATTAAAGAATATTTTAAAAGGAAAATTAGTTTAAACTTAAAATTATTAAATAAAATGTTATTGAATAAATTTATTAAAAAGGGAAAATTAATTGCTCGATTATTAGTTAATCAAATTATTAAATAGCAATTGGTAGTTCGATTATTTCGAATATTAATAAACTGTATAAATGTTTATACAAGGTTAAAAATAGAGAAATGGTCAAAATGGAAATGGATTGCAAATTAAAGCAAATGTGAGATCTTCTCACTCAAAAATCTAAAGTTGGATTTGCAGTTATTGATTGATTGCTTGATTGTGATAGTATATATAGTAATATATCGCAATATATATATATATATATATATATATATTGGAATGTGTATATATTGGAGTTGATTGATTTCCCGCATTATATAGCGGATGAGACCCTATTGCGCCGCATAATAGCGGATAGTATTTTATAAATCCCATATACCGCGATATTCTACCTCGAAGTGGAATTCGTATTGTGCTAACGTCTGTGGATGCAGGGAAACCGGTTGGAGGGATCCAACTGGATTCCTCAAATTATATGAATTTGTTTCATATGTTGTATTAATTTGTTTCATATGTTGTGTGATGATTTATTTAATCTGTGAATGATTATATCTGTGATTGAATGTGTTGAAGGCTATAATTTAGTCGAATGTATTTTTGGTATCGTTGGATACCAGAAATAAATAAATTGGATTTTTGAAATTAAAGTTGGAAATTTTAAGTAAATTTCTTTTGAAAGAATTGGGTTAATTTAAAAGAAGTTTGAAAAAGATAAAGTTTTATTTTTTAATCATATTGAATTAAATTCCAAATATGGGGAAAAGGCTTAATAAATGGGTTTTGAGAAATATTATTCAAAAGTTGAAAATTTTATTTAAAATGGAATTCTAAATGGTTTGAAAGAGATAAAGGAATTTATTTTAAAAAGTGATAAATTTGTTGAAATCAAATTGATAATTGATTTGGTATTTGGGATTAAAATTAGAATCAATTTGAAATTTGATTCGGATTTGAAGTAAATTTTGAAATCAATTTGGAAATTGATTTGGTGTTTGAATGAAAAAAAATTGATTTGTGTTGAAATGAATTTTGAAATCAATTTATAATTTGATTTAGAGTTGAAAGTGAATATTTGAGAAATCGATTTGAAAATCGTATAAAAGGTGAATATTTGGGAATGTAGATTCAAAATGAAATTTATAAAGGAAATGGAAATTTGTTTTAAAAATAAACATTGATTTATTTTTAAAAGCATGGAAAATATGATTTGAAATTGGTTTTCAAAGTGATGAAGTGTGGAAATAAATTTACAGATTTGGGATGTTAATTTGAAATAAATCGATAAAGATTTATTTAATTGGTTTAAATGAATGTGATTTAATTTTTTTTTTCAAATGGTTGAAGTGTAAACCATATATCGGGAAGATATTTGAAATTTAATAATTTGGGAAAAATTATTTAAATTGGTTGATTGTTGTGAATGTTGTTGATAGTTAAATAACAGTCTATTAATATTTGCCTTTGAAATGGCACTTGATTTGTTTCAAAACAAACGCTCATTACTCGGTTAAGCCGGGAAAGGACTTTATGCCATATAACCCATTCTGAATAGTGATACGTCGTGAATGGACATTATTTGAAGATCGGTGTGAAGACCGAGTATTTTCGAAAATGAAAGGACAACCTGTCGAATGTCTCTGCACCGAGTTGCTCCGGTATAGAGATTTATATCACTCTTTTTGTGATGGGATGTCCGGACGTGATTAGTGAATACCCGGATTGCAAGTGCTTCTTTGGAAGTGCCTTCGGTTCCGTTCGATCCCAGAATGGACTTGTATGGATGTATGTCTGACGTTACACTTTCAGAGGTAAAGTTGGTTTCTATCAAATACATTTATGTTGGTGGCGGAGAATTTATTCTCTTAGCTTAACACCCTTCTCTGAGACGTATGAGCTCAGAGGTTATGTAGTTGATAGTTACTAGTGATACATTCCCAATTTGGTAATGTGGCATACGAAGTGCTGTTGATCATTTGTTGATCAAAGCGTGGCTTTGTGAAAAAGCGTTCTTTGTGAAAAAGCGTTGCTTTGTGAAAAAGCGTTGCTTTGTGAAAAAGCGCGGTTTTGTGAAAAAGCATGGTTTTGTGGACGAGACTTCGTCGAGCCTTACAACCCGGTAATGGTCGAAATAGGAATGTTGCGACAAAGGTTTTTAGGGGTAGCGCCCTTAGGGTATGTCATTTCCTTCTAGATAAAAGGTGATATCATGGTATGGAGCCCAGATATTTTAACTATGTTGACGCTGCAAATTTATTATACTTAGTGGTTGTTGCTTTGGGGTTGAGGATCCTCGGATAAAGGTCGGTGACGACCGGAGGATTACATAGCTCGTGTGTTAGCTACCTAGTTACAGCTTGGTTAAAGCGTGAGGTAGCGTCGGCCTTATGTTGCAGAGAGCAGGTTGACTCTCGGGGTGTCTTTCCAGAGGCGTTTCTATTTCGGTGTAAGGAAGTTCCTTAGCCTGACCATTTGTTGGAAATCCAAAGAAACAATACGAACCCTGTACGGTTTTAGTTGTAGAACCTGCCATTTACTTATGGTGGTCACCACTGTTTAGATTGTAGCTATAGTAGGCATACAATAATGGTTGTATGTTAGCTAAGATTGATATTATACTTTCGAAATGTTATCCACAATAGACATTAATAATTATATCAACTGATTTTGCGTAGTAAGCATTTTTGACTATCATAAGGAGAAATCTCCTCCAATTCTGCGTTTGCATTGTGTGTGTGGCGGGAGGCCTTATGGTAGTTTCATTTTCCAAAAGCATTGTGAATTTGTTTTATTTTCTTTGTGAAAATAACTGTTTTACGATCTCACACCAGTCACCATGACTGACTCGGAGTTTATTGTTCCCTTTCTAAACTCTGGGTGCCCATAATTTTCCACACGGGCAGTCTAGAGTTATGTTATCAGGATATTCTGGAGCTTTGGAGGCGAGCTGGATGGCGAGACGTACTCCCGTACTTGTTATTTATTCCGTTGTGTATTCTATGTGAGGACAAGTTTATATAACTATCCCTTGTTGTATTGAGTTGTATATTGACTCTGATTGATGTATGTATAAACTGATATAGTCTTTTGTTTAAAGATTATTGATTCATCTATTGTATATTATTCCGCTGCAAATCTGAGATTCTGTTGTTGTTTCTGTTTCTAGTTTTTTTTCTGTTCTTTCTTTTCTTCTGTCTTCTTCTACCTCTTCTTTTTAATCCTAATGGTTCAATTTTCTGACATTCATTTGCGCGGCATTTGATATAGTGGACGTATTAATGTCGACTTTCGAGCGCTGAAAAGTCGCAACCGTTACAAGTGGTATCAGAGCATATGGTTAAGCGATAACCCTGGCTCTGTTGGGTGTTACTCATTAGAGATAGAGTCAGTGGTACTCTAGAATGAGTGTGAGTGTAATAATATATATGAGCGCGTATTTGTTAGTGAATACAAAATTTGTTTTGTATTGTGTTGACTTATCGGTTGATTGTTTATAGATTCTGGTCGGTGCAGTCTGGCCAACTGTAATCGATAGGGGTTTCTAAACTCTTAAACTAGATAAACTGACACAGTATTGTTTTAAAATAGGGTAAATGAAATAATTTTGCCCAAAACTATTTTTGTATAGAAAAGAAATGATTTTCTATGAATTATTATTGTATATGGATGCTTGGTTGTTAGGAAGTGATAATATTGAATTATTATCATTGTTATATGGAAATTGAATAAGAAATAAAATGGTATAACCAAAGATTTGAAGATAAATCCATTTAACCAAAGAAATTTATAAATATGAATTGAAAATATAAGGAAATAAAATTCATATACGAATGGGATTTGTAAATATAAATTGTAAATGTGATTTATAATTTGAAATAGAATTCCAAGAAAATATTTGAAATAAATTCATTAATGAAATGAAATTGGTAATGTGAAATTATAAATGAGTTTTATAAAAGGAAATGTGAGTAATTGTTAAAAAGGACTCTGGAATTTCTTTAAAAGGTTATGGAATGTAAATAAGTTTGATAACTTATAAAATATTTGAAATCTGATTGGAATGAGATTCAAATTGAAAAATGAATGAATTTATGAATGAACAAATGAAGCTACATTTGTAAATAAATGAATTGGAATTGAAAAATGAAGTGAGATTTGATTTGAATCAAGTGAATAAAAATCCAAACTTGGAAAAATAAAATAAAATGAAGTGGATTGAGTTCAAGTAAACTAACTTGATAAATTATTAATTCATAAAATAATGAATTGGAGGTTTAATACATTAAATTAAAGTTGAATTGTTAGTTGAATGAAATGGTTTGAATTTGTATATAAATTCGAGTAAGTAGTAGAAATGATTTGAAATTTCCTTGTTTAAGATAAAATAAATTCAGAATGAATTGAATATGGAAATTCAAAATTTAAAATGGATAAGTGAATATACTAATTGAATTAAATTAGTAGATGGAATGGATTTGATTAAAAGGAAAAAAAATCAAATCAAAGATTTAAATTGGAAAATTGTTACAAGGAAATTATAATTTGAGTTTTGAGTTGAAGAAAACTTAAGAAAAATTTGTGGAATGGTTGTTATCGACTTTTATTGAATGGTTTTGAATGAGATTTGTTTGATTAATGGAATGCCAATTAAAATTGAATGGAATCAATTGGAAATGAAGTACTATACATATATGACATATTATGTTTTCTAAACTAAGGATATGGAAAAGTACCTTCCATTGAATAATTGTGAAGGTGTTAGAACTCGGTATGAGTGTCCATTTGAGTTGAAATCCCTCGTGATGGGATCATGTTGATGGGATCATGTTGATTGATCATGATGTATGCTAGCGTAATTCGAGGGTTGTGATGCCTACGGTTACAAGCGATTCCACTGGGATAGTGGTGTAACCGCCGTGTGAACTACGATCTATGGCAACAACCATGGCGAAATTCAAGAGATGTGAAATCTACAGTTACAAGTGATTCTACTGGGATAGTAGCATAACCGCCGAGTAACTGTGATCCATGGGAGAACGTGCTTTCTATATCCATTTTTAAAAGGATTTTTAAGCATTTTCACTGAGAGTTAGAAATTTCTTTTTTATTTTTTTTGAAAAAATTGGAAAATTTGGTTAACGGAAAATTGATTTTCAAATGGTAATGAAACATAGGAAATGAACTAGAAAGGGAAATTTATTGTTTTGGTCAAAGTTAAATTTTTTGGAAAAGGTGAATATTGAGTTTTCACTAAGTGAATTTTTGAAGATAAAATGAAATCAAATAGAATTGAAATTGTAATTGAATTCAAATGAAATTGAAAATGCAAAGTTGAATGGAAATGAATATATAACTTTGTTTGTGAAGTAAAAGAAATATAAGAAGTATGTAAATACATATATTGAACTTAAGAAAGAATGGAGAAAATTCTTAAGTAAAATTTAGAATTGAGAAATATTCTAAGATAATAAGTGAATGGAAAATTTAACTAGAATGTTGTAATTGAACATTTTTGTCAAGTAAAATATACAAGGTATTTGGAATTGGATTTTGATTTCGAAGATGAATTTGAATTTCTCGACAAAAGGTATGTATTTAAATTTCTATATGAAATTTGATCCTTTTCTTGTCTAGCCACTTGGCATTTTGTTTTCTTTTGGGATTTGGGAGTCCGTAGGGACGTTTTGTAGTCGTACCGAGCTAGCCGCGCAAAGGAGACGCTGGAGAATTTTTTCGAAAATTTCGAGAGTTAGAAAAATTTGAGAAAATTTTGAATTCAAAATTTTAATTTGAAATGAAATTTGAGTTGTTAAGAAAACCATATTATTTGAAACTTATGGTTGATTGTGGAAAAATTTAGTTAAAGTAATAATGGATCTTTAATAAAAAGAAGATTGGCTTGAAAATTTGAGAAAAATGATAAACGGGTATTGGAGCATTCTTCTTAACATGTAATTTCGGGACGAAATTCTTTTAAGTGGGGAAGATTGTAACAACCTTGAATTTCTGACATTTGAAATGTGAATATTTAATTGAGTTTAGATATTCGAATGATAGTTTAATTTGAAATTCAAATATCAGAATGAATTTGGCGATTAAATTATTGAATTTAATTATTGAAACTGGGTAAAAATTTGAATCTTCAGTTTGAGCCGATTAAAAATAATATGAAGTCTTAGAAAATTCAAATTGATAATTCTGAAGGTAATGGAACTTTCAGAATTGAATTTGAAACTGTTTTGTTCAGTTTTGAAGATTTATCATTTAAATCGATATTTAAAAATAGCGTTTCGGGGCACAGTCTCGGAATTCGACGAAACCAGTTCCATTGGATCCGTAATATTGTATTATTATCGGATTTCAATTTTCGTAATGTTTGGAATGATCGTTTGGCCGTACGATAAGCAAACGCGCTGAAATTAAATCGAAAATTTAATTTATTAACTGGTCCAAAAAGCTATTTTCTCCATACGATCGAATTTGGAGTCGAAACCTTTTCCATTGCATTCGAAATAGGCGTATAACATTATAAACGCCTAGCGGCATGCCTCGATAGGATATCGAAATTTTGAGTTGCAAATTCGTGACGATTTAAATTTGAATTTGAATTTAAATTTAATATATATACACCAATCAACCATCAGCTGATATTATTCCACATCGTTGTTTTTCTTTTATTTTGAATCACTGTACACACCCTCTCCTTCACGCAACCTTTCACTCAAGTTCAGAAATCACGTTTTATTTCATTTCAAATTTAAAACTCAGTGAAAGAAAAAGAAAAACAATGGCCGAGTAAATTCTTTCCTCCATTCCTTTTTGTTTCAAATCAAAGCATTCCTCTTCGAATCAAAAAACCGGCCACCCACTTCAAAATAATAATAGAAAAAAAACAAGCGAAATCAGATTCGATTTCGAATCGAAGTCACGCGCTCGATCTCGAGCTGCTTCGAATCGCGAGTGGAACGAAGTGGATCACGACTTCGGCATCGACAAAAAGGAAAACGCGAGCTCAGGCTCGGCATCGAGGCAATGGTGGTTCTTGTTCTCGAGCAAAAGGGAGGGTCGCGGTCTGAGGTTGGGGCTACGAGGGCTAGCAGCGAAGCAATTCGTTGTCGTGGTGGCGAATCTAGGGTTTCGTGAGGATGGCGACGTTGCGCTCGAGTTAGGGTTCATCGTTTCCGACCTTTGCTTGAGGTGTCTTCGTTTTTCTGATGTTGTATTTGCAGATTTGTTTTTATTTTTATGATATTGTTTATATTCACAGAAAAAAAATATACAATAAAAATATATATATCTATAAATATATGCAGTTTTTAAAATTTTTATAGGCATGCAGTCTAGAAATGAAAATCTACCAGTTTATTTTAATAATGTATATTAGTGATTAATATGGTTAGTAAACTTATTTAAGTTATTTGGTTATTAAAGAATATTTTAAAAGGAAAATTAGTTTAAACTTAAAATTATTAAATAAAATGTTATTTAATAAATTTATTAAAAAGGGAAAATTAATTGCTCGATTATTAGTTAATCAAATTATTAAATAGCAATTGGCAGTTCGATTATTTCGAATATTAATAAACTGTATAAATGTTTATACAAGGTTAAAAATGGAGAAATGGTCAAAATGGAAATAGATTGCAAATTAAAGCAAAGGTGAGATCTTCTCACTCAAAAATTGAATGTTGGATTTGCAGTTATTGATTGATTGCTTGATTGTGATAGTATATATAGTAATATATAGCAATATATATATATATATATATATTGGAATATGTATATATTGGAGTTGATTGATTTCCCGCATTATATAGCGTATGAGACCCTATTGCGCCGCATAATAGTGGATAGTATTTTATAAATCCCATATACCATGATATTCCACCTCGAAGTGGAATTGGTATTGTGCTAACATCTGTGGATGCAGGGAAACAGGTTGGAGGGATCCAACTCGATTCCTCAAATTATATGAATTTGTTTCATATGTTGTGTGATGATTTATTTATAATCCGTGAATAATTATATCTGTGATTGAATGTGTTGAAGGCTATAATTCAGCCGAATGTATTTTTGGTATCGTTGGATATCAGAAATAAATAAATTCGATTTTTGAAATTAAAGTTGGAAATTTGAAGTAATTTTTTTTGACAGAATTGGGTTAATTTAAAAGAAGTTTGAAAAAGATAAAGTTTTATTTTTGAATGATATTGAATTAAATTCCAAATATGGGGAAAAGGCTTAATAAATGGGTTTTTAGAAATATTGTTCAAAAGTTGAAAAATTTATTTAAAATGGAATTCTAAATGGTTTGAAAGAGATAAAGGAATTTATTTGAAAAAGTGATAAATTTGTTGAAATCAAATAGATAATTGATTTGGTATTTGGGATTAAAATTAGAGTCAATTTGAAATTTGATTCGGTGTTGAAGTAAATTTTGAAATCAATTTGGAAATTGATTTGGTGTTTGAATGAAAAAAAATTGATTTGTGTTGAAATGAATTTTGAAATCAATTTATAATTTGATTTAGAGTTGAAAGTGAATATTTGAGAAATCGATTTGGAAATCGTATAAAAGGTGAATATTTGGGAATGTAGATTCAAAATGAAATTTATAAAGGAAATGGAAATTTGTTTTAAAAATAAACATTGATTTATTTTTAAAAGTGTCGAAAATATGATTTGAAATTGGTTTTTAAAGTGATGAAGTGTGGAAATAAATTTACATATTTGGGATGTAAATTTGAAATAAATCGATAAAGATTTATTTAATTGGTTTAAATGAATGTGATTTAATTTTTTTTTCAAATGGTTGAAGTGTAAACCATATATCGGGAAGATATTTGAAATTTAATAATTTGGGAAAAATTATTTAAATTGGTTGATTGTTGTGAATGTTGTTGATAGTTAAATAACCGACTATCAAAATTTTCCTTTGAAATGGCACTTGATTTGTTTTAAAACAAACGCTCATTATTCGGTTAAGCTGGGAAAGGACTTTGTGCCATATAACCCATTCCGAATAGTGATGCGTCATGAATGGACATTATTTGAAGACCGGTGTGAAGACCGGGTATTTTCGAAAATGAAAGGACAACCTGTCGAATGTCTATGCACCGAGTTGCTCCGGTATAGAGATTTATATCACTCTTTTTGTGATGGGATGTCCGGACGTGATTAGTGAATACCTGGATTGCAAGGGCTTCTTTGGAAGTGCCTTCGGTTCCGTTCGATCCCGGAACGGACTTGTATAGATGTATGTCTGATGTTACACTTTGAGATGTAAAGCTGGTTTCTATCAAATACATTTCTATTGGTGGCGGAGAATTTATTCTCTTAGCTTAACACCCTTCTCTGAGACGTACAAGCTCAGAGGTTATGTAGTTGATAGTTACTAGTGATACATTCCCAATTTGGTAATGTGGCATACGAAGTGCTGTTGATCATTTGTTGATCAAAGCGTGGTTTTGTGAAAAAGCATTGCTTTGGGAAAAATCGTTGCTTTGTGAAAAAGCGTTGCTTTGTGAAAAAGCATGGCTTTGTGAAAAAGCGTAGTTTTGTGGACGAGACTTCGTCGAGCCTCACAACCCGGTAATGGTCGAAACAGGAATGTTGCGAAAATGGTTTTCAGGGATAGCGCCCCTAGAGTATGTCATTTCCTTCTGGATAAAATGTGAGATCATGGTATGGAGCCAAGATATTTTACCTATGTTGATGCTGCAAATTTATTATACTTAGTGGTTGTTGCTTTGTGGTTGAGGCTCCTCGGATAAAGGTCGGTGACGACCGGGGGATGACATAGCTCGTGTGTTAGCTACCTAGTTACAGCTTGGTTAAAGCGTGAGGTAGCGTCGGCCTTGTGTTGTAGAGAGCAGGTTGACTCTCGCGGCGTCTTTCCAGAGGCGTTTCTATTTCGGTGTAAGGAAGTTCCTTAGCCTGACCATTTGTTGGAAATCCAAAAAAACAATACGAACCCTGTACGGTTTTAGTTGTAGAACCTGCCATTTACTTATGGTGGTCACCACTGTTTAGATGGTAGCTATAGTAGGCATACAATAATGGTTGTATGTTGGCTAAGATTGATATTATACTTTCGAAATGTTTTCCACAATAGACATTAATAATAATATCAACTGATTTTGCGTAGTAAGCATTTTTGACTATCATAAGGAGAAATCTCCTCCAATTCTGCGTTTGCATTGTGTGTGTGGCGGGAGGCCTTATGGTAGTTTCATTTCCAAAAAGCATTGCGAATTTGTTTTATTTTCTTTGTGAAAATAAATGTTTTACGATCTCACACCAGTCACCATGACTGACTCGGAGTTTATTGTTACCTTTCTAAACTCTGGGTGCCCATAATTTTCCACACGGGCAGCCTAGAGTTATGATATCAGGATATTCTAGATATTCTGGAGCTTTGGAGGCGAGCTGGATGGCGGGACGTACTCCCGTACTTGTTATTTATTCCGCTGTGTATTCTATGTGAGGTCAAGTTTATATAACTGTCCATTGTTGTATTGAGTTGTATATTGACTCTGATTGATGTATGTATAAACTGATATAGTCTTTTGTTTAAAGATTATTGATTCATCTATTGTATATTATTCCGCTGCGAATGTGAGATTCTGTTGTTGTTTCTGTTTCTGGTTTTTTTCTGTTCTTTCTTTTCTTCTGTCTTCTTCTACCTCTTCTTTTTAATCCTAATGGTTCGGTTTTCCGACATTCGATTGCGCGGCATTTGATACAGTGGACGTAGTAATGTCGACTTTTGAGCGTCGAAAAGTCGCAACCGTTACAGTCAAGGAGGGCGATGTTTTGCTTGGCATGGGAAGATTGTTGCACGGTGAGTGCGATGCTGATATTGTCTGTGGCGAATTACTGTGTGTTAAGTTACAAGCAAGGTTTTAAATCTCCCCGAGATCAGCCGAGATGAAAATCCGAGATATTAGCCAAAATCCGAGATTTGGCAGCTTGGTTAGTTATAAGTCTTTTAAATATCGCCCAAGATAGCCGAGATATTTGCCCGAGATATTGGCCAAAATCCGAGATTTGAAACCTTGGTTATAAGGCTATCTCATCGAGGTGGTTCATGATGTTTGAATGGAGGAGGTGAGTGTAAGAGCGAAAGCACCAAATTGATGTGCAAAAGGCCTTAAACTATATAACTTTACTGCAAATAAGAAATTTAGAAAGAATGATCAGGAAGAAGTCAGAGTAATGAGAAAATATTAACTCTTTCATTCCTTCACAGTAGAAAATACATAGTAAGTTTTACACATAATTATCTAGCAAACAAGACAGCTGTCACATAGCTATAGACAGTAAATTTCACCCAGTTCATAACAAAAAGTTAATGCACTATGGAATCTGTAGGTTTTAATAAGCTATCAAGAACATGTAGAATTAACACCTATAATAGCCTAGGATTCTTATGCTCTTTGTTGCTTTGTTGTGGCAATATTCGAGCCGATGGGTGCATGCGCATGCATAGCTAGACATGGAGCAGGCCTGGTATACGTTGCCGTATCACGTACCTTCTTTTACCAAATATTCACTTAGCATATTCTACCTTGTTCTAATCCAAACAATGACTACTTAAGCTATACTGAGTAGAAACTACATGGTTTTCTTTAATAAAATTAAGACTTTGGGAACTTTTATTAAATGCATGTCTAAGCCCTTTTAAGACTGCTAGACTAATTGAATATTGAAATGTGATCGCATTCATCATAGCGAATAGGTTTTATCAAAATAAATTCCTGGTCTTTATAAGAAAACCTATGCAACAAATGGGGATTTATATTGACCAACTCCACCCTTTTCATTTTTGTTTTCTTACAAACACCAACTTCTAACCCTATAGGGCTCACATCCAATGGTTTTTGAATTACAAATATGAATACTACTTGCCTTGTAAGTCAATCCATTTAAGATCTGATTACTTTTTTCCATTTTTGTCAATCTTGTATTTGTCGATATTCTTCTAACGAATGAGCTTCAAAATAAACATTTTTTATTATTCCAGTTAGTATCAAATAACAAAACTTATCATCAATACATGATTTATCTCTTTATGATTTTAAGTCACAACAATTAAACAAAAATTTAGTTACTTTGTCCAATAATTTAATACAAATAAAGTAAAATGCAAACTGGTAGGGGCTTACTGGTGTGAACCATTGATG
This sequence comes from Allium fistulosum, assembly GCA_030737815.1. Classification (NCBI taxonomy): domain Eukaryota; kingdom Viridiplantae; phylum Streptophyta; class Magnoliopsida; order Asparagales; family Amaryllidaceae; genus Allium; species Allium fistulosum. Next base: position 352,751,986 of record CM060907.1, read on the forward strand.
TTTAGTTGGTTATTAGTCGGTGTACATAACATAATTTCTAATGTACCTAAGTTTATAAAGTCAATTCAATCATGATGGCATATAACATTCTACTTCTGCCAAATTAAGACAAATGTAGAAAATTGCAAAAAAACTAAGTGAAAAGTTGTACCAATACAAAGCGAAGATGGAAAAGTGCCACACATAAAATATAATTAGCTGAATCAATTAGAATAGGTTATTAAGTAGTGAATTTCCATCCACATAATTTTTGAGTTCTTCATGATAAACACCAATCGAGCATGATCTTTCTCTCTTATATTGTCAACCAATTATTTATCCCATATGTAACACTATTAAAAACATTTAATTAAATTTCTACATACTTCCAGTTCCAACTATGAATCAGCATAAAAGAATGCAAAGTTATAGATTGTTTTATGTTTTAATAAGATGCTGAATGTTAATTAGAAATTTAGAATTCACAATTTACAGAGGCTAATGGTAATAGGTAGCACACCTTTTGCCTTTTGATCCTCGAACTAAAGAGTCCACTATCCATGAACAAAGGAGATGATTGATTGTCTAACAACCATTCTCCGCTGTCTACGTCCCCACCCAGAACCTCCCTTTGTGACCCGTCCAAGTCAGATTCAGATTAGAACACATGTCGGCTGTTGTCGCTTACCGGCTACTACGTCCACCGTTTTAGAGTTGTTGGTGCCGCTACAGTCTACTTGAATCTTCGAGTCTGGAGTTTGCGTTTGACTTTTCATCGCCGATTAGGAGTATCATGATTTATTTTTCTTGTCAACGCGTAACTGAACTACTGAGAGTGATGCCCTAGTTTTTGATGATGCTCTAAGCAAAAGCTTCCTTTGCTTTACCAAAAGGTTGGTCCTAGATGCTATTTAGCAATCTTCCTTCACTCATGTAGTCAGTTACCACATTAAGTATTCGATTCTTAATATTATCCTCTTTTTCAAATTTAGCATTGAACCCATCAGACCTAAGGTTTTACTTTGCCTTACATATAATACCAAGAAGTTGTTCCTCATGTACCTTATAGTTATACATATTTCTTCAAAATATTTAATTGACTCACGAACAATTTTATCGTATTCATTAATAAAATTTTCATAATTATTAAATACATTTCCTATATTATTTATATGTCTTATATTTTACATTTTTACATAGAAAAATTTAGTAGACCCATCCTCCTGTGTCAACCATGGATATTTGTTCCATATTAGCAAGGTTAATTTACATTTTTTGAACATATTAATTTGGTTGCAGAAAAAAAATATTTTACAAATTCTTTTATTAGTGGGGTCTCCATCAATGTATTTTTAACATTTTCTCTTCATTTCTCAAGTTTTCTATGATATTATTTTGCGTATGCTTTCCATTATTTCAATTCTTTAGACATTTTTAGTATTTCAAAGAAACATATTTAATTAGAACTTCCATGTAACATAATATGAAAATTGTATGCATATTTCTTAATTTCCTTGCAATTAGTATCATAAGACCATTTGTTTATAAATCTAAAAGGAAACTATATCTATATCCACTGTCATGCATTAACTTAGTGACAAGAGGTGTTTTGTCACTAGTATTTTGCTCTAATCCACATCACACAAGATTAGGAAATGTTTCCTCTTTACTGATCAAAATTATATCTAACATATAATGAATATTTACTTTGTCAAATTCATTTGTTAGTATTGAAATACATCCAAAGTTTGATAAGTGTTTGCGACGGTGTTAGAATCTCCAGTATTACCGAAGGGTGTTTACATTTATCTTTTATTGACTTCAATCTATTTGATGGATTAGTCTTTTCTACATCAAAATTGATATCATATACATTGGTTACTTGTATTAACGGACCCAACATTAAAAATATACTTTCTATAAATTTGATATTCATTTACATGTTTTAGTTCCCATATATTAGAATCATGTTAGAATAATCCCTTTCCCATACAAATATTGTTCTTCAAATTTTTCTAACATTTTGGGAGTTTTTAACAAAATCATTCCAATAGTAGAATTATTCATCTTTTTTTTGAAAATGGGTTAAAGGGGCCCCAAGCCCACAAAGTTAAAAGTGGGTAAATAACCGGATACTAACACCCCCTTATACAAATTATCAAACCTTAAAAAAAATCTATAAGGCAAACAGCGCCTCTATACTTCAATCTCTAATAAAAGAAATAAAAATGGTGATCCACATTGAGTCGAGCAATCATAAAATCAATGAAAAAGAAGCTTCAAGGAGGCTTCCACTACTTCGTAGCTTTAGATTGAGGTCTTTGAGACTCTAGAACGGGGCAAAAATGTCCGAGAGAGGTTATTTTTGTCTTCGTATCCATGAAGCCAGATGCTTTACTCTTCGAAATGTCTCCAAGCTTTGGATTTGAGGTGATCTTAGCGGAGGTAGCCAAATTTAAGGATTTCGAAAGTGAATCAGAACTTGTTGCTTTAGCTTTATCTACAAGAAGGCGCGTAGCATGATTCACCATTTAATTTGTCATTGGAACCTTAAGCAGAGCAAAAGTGGAATCAACAGCAAAGGAATCTAGAGATGAACAAAGAGTAATGCTGGATTCTCCTCTAACCCAGCCAGATAAGTGATAGATCTGGTTTATTAGCTTGCTTAAATAAAAGGAATCTCCTAATCTTTGATCATTGATAGCTAGGAGAAACTTACTATCATAGTCCATACGACTGCAACACCTCCTATTTGAATCAGGTATATGATTATTTAAATTACTATATGATTAAGCTATTAAAATGGGATTGTTATTAATAGTAGTCTTGTTACTTCTCTTGCAAGCTTTGAGTTTATATTCAGGATGATCATCCATAGTATTCTTGTCCGCGATATTCTCTTGAAACAAAAGAGATAAGTGATTGTTAATGCTTTTAGACTTAGCTCTTAAGTCAGCATATCTTGACTTGATAGTTCTGCTAGGAAGGAGCCATTTATCATTTTGCAAAAGCTCAAAGTTGGATGGGTGGTAATTCCTATTCAAATCAGGTAAGCAGTCAAAATGGTTAGTAGTAGAATTATTCATGTTGCCTGATATATGACTAACATAATGTTTGCTTCCCTTATAGGAATATTTCTTGGTTTGGGTAATGGAGTAGCTGCCTTCAAATGGAGCACAAGGACTATGATAATTTGATGACTTTCTTAAACAACTGTTACTATTAAGATGAAAAGAGGACTCAGTGGAAAGTTTCCTCCTTTGTAAGTATTCCTCAACCGATTCTTCAAATTTATCAAAATCATAAAAATTGTGACTCTAATTGCTGATATTGTTATACTTGCTAGCCTTTTGAAGAATGGTGTGGTATTCAATTTCAATAGCGTTCCATAGTTGAATGCTATCAGTTTCTACTTTATTGTGAAGTCTATTGTTTCTCTCTTTCCATAATAAATAGATAACTGCACTAAGAATAACTGTTGCTTTGTTGAATTCTGTTTTCCAATCTTTGAATCTTTTTTGAAAATGATGTATGCTATCTCAAATATTTTGGAGAGCCAAGTGTTGATTAAGGTTGAGTTTCCTTTTGGCTATGAAACAATGTGTCTTGATTACTAGTAGTCAAAAAAGAGATGATCAATATTTTCAGTTTCTGTTTTGCAAAGAAGGCAGTTGATATTTCCATTGTTTTTGTTCCAATTTGCACATTTTTCTCTGGTTGGTAAGTGGTTTAACATTGCAAAGTTCATGCAGAAAGCCATTTTTCGAGAATTAGCTGAATCCCAAATAGTTTTGAACCAATCTACTTCAATTTCTTCACCTTTTAAGGAATCCCAAGTGTTTTTAAAAGAGAATTTTCCTTTTGATGAAAGTTCCAACTCCAATTGTCTTCATCTTGACTTGAATTAATTTCAATTTTAAATACCGTGGAGTTAAAAATAGATGTTGCTGGTTGAGATTGTGTGTTCCAAGATGAATTTAGAATGATGCTTTCTACTTTTGCATTGGCTTCTCCAAAATAATGAGATTGCCCCATCCTAATAAATTGATTAGAGATTTTCCACTGATCCAAGGATCAAACCAAAGCCTAGTATGATTGCCATCACCAAATTTTCTTTCTATTAATTTGGCACATGTTTCCCTGCAATTAAGAATATTTTTCCAAGCATAAGAATAGTGGTTTTCTATAGGCACGGACCAGAATTTTTTGTTTTTTAACATATTTAGCTTTCATCCAATTGGCCCAATGAGGTTTGCCTTCAATAAATTTCCAGAAAAGCTTGTATTTGCACGCTTCATTTATATCAGCAAATTTGTTGATTCCTAAACCACCAGCTTTCTTTGTTTTTGTAATTGTTTTTTAAGAGATTTTGTGAAATTTTCCATTCCAAATGAAGTTAGCACATAATTTTTCAATTTTCTCCATAGTTTTAATTGGAATATTGTGAGATTGCAACCAATACATGACCACTGTAGTGATTACCATATGGATGAGTTCAACTCTTCCTGTAGTTGATGATAATTTACTGGACCAATTGTCTGTTTTACTTTGGATAATATCATGTAATTTGGCACAGTCTCTTTCTTTGATTTGATTGCAACTGAGTGGGAGTCCAAGATATTTGATAGGAAGGTCACTTTGTTGAAACTTTAAGATAATGAGAATCAACTCCTTAATTTTACATGCTTTACTAAAATATAACTTGCTCTTTTTTCATTGATTTGAAGAGCAGCATGAAGACTGAGGCTGTAAAAAATTTTCTTAATGGTAACAGCATTTTGAAAATCTACATATAAAAAACTAAAAAATCATAAACATATAATGAATGAGTAATACAAGGAGCATTTGAATTTATTGGTTTTATATTTTTATTCAATTACTCCTTTTCGATTTGTAATGTAAGATATTCCATAGCTATGGTAAAGAGGTAAGGAGATAGAGGATCTCCATGCCTTATTCCTCTATTGCTATGAATGAATCCACAAGGGGAACCATTAATGTGAATGGAATATGATACATTACAAATACATTATTTAACTAGGTTATAGAATTTTTCATTGAAGCCTAGCTGTCTCATCATGTAAATAATAAAATTCCTATTATTTTTATCAAAAGCTTTATGTAAGTCAATTTTAATGCACATATTATTTTTACCAGACCGATTAAATTTCTTAGCAATTCATAAGCCAGCAGAGTATTTTCAACAATGTATCTGTCTAGAATGAAAGCACTTTGATTCTCAGAAATAAGAAATTTTAAAAATATTTTGATTTCTTACTTGGAATAGAAGCAATAATCTTGTATAAGAAATTGCAACATGCTATTGGCCTATATTTTCCAAGGCTGTTAGGATTTTTGGTTTTTGATACTAAAATAATAAAAGTATGGTTTATGTTTTTCAAAAGTTTGCTGTCGGAGAAAATTTCACTGACAGCCTCAAAAATCATGTATTTCATTTCATCCCAACGAGTCTTATAAAATTTGTCCCCAAAGGCATCAAGGCCAGGGCTTTTGTCATCTTTAGTAGAAAAAACTATTTTTTTATGTAATCTTAGCAAATCGGAGCAAGTAATATTTCCTCTTTATTTGCATGAAGTAAGAATTTACAAGTGATACTAGGAAAAGAACTTGGACTCTCCACAGAATTAAACAAATCAGAGAAGTACAAAATAGCTTCCTTCTCCAATAAAGAGGCTTCATTAATAATAGAAACATTGATATTAAGTAATTTTCCTATGTCATTACAATGTTTTATAGAAGACATTTTTGCATAAAAAAAATTTACTTGACAAGTCCCCACAAGTAAGCCAATTTACCTTTTCTTTCTGCCTTAGATTAATAGCCTAAATATGGAGAGATTTATAGAGCTTTCTTTGCATACGAAAAAAATTATTTATAGTAGTATGGTCTAATCAATTTAAGTCAACACTGTCTTGCAATTTCTCACATTCCTCTCTGATTTGGTTGATTTCATTTTTTTATCAAGACTCCAAGTTTTAAGATTAGCTTTAGTATGTTGGAGAGGTTTCCTTAAGTGGAAATTAGCCACAAGGGTCTCTTTAGCTAGTGCAATTAGTTTCTAGGACACAGAACTGAAATAATTACTTTTAAGGACAAAATGCAAAATAACTAGCTTCTAAGGCCTAAAAACCTATGAAATATTGTCCTTGAAAGTAATTGGACTGCTGACTTTGTCCTTAAAAGTAATTATTTTGCTGACATTGGCCTTGAAATTAATTTCTACGGATGTGTGTCCTAGAAACTAATTGGACTGCAAAGTTTGTCCTTCTAGTAAAATGCCCCTTTCCTTAATTTATATTGGGCAGAGCCCTCAGTTGAAAATTGGAAATAGTTTTGGATAGCAAGCGTATAATCTTTATCATGCACCCAACCATTTTTTAATCAAAATGGGAAATTTTGCTTAATAGTACTATTTTGAGAAAAAATAAGTTGAATAGAGGTATGATCACTAGTAGATTGGGGTAAAGTATAACAATTAAAGTTGGGAAATTGATTAGTAAAAACATGATTAACTAAAATTCTATCAAGCTTACAATGAATATTTCTAAATTGACAAGCACCATTGTCCAAGCGGTTAAGTGATTCGACTTTGGTGCGAGATGTCACAAATTCGAAACCTGTATAGCATAAATCGATCATATTTTGACATTTGATATGTTGTCCCAGTGATATGTTGTATATAAGTACATTTCAAAAAGAAATCTGAATTCATCTAATTTCTAGATAAATTTATTTCCTTTGATAGCGGGCTTAATTAATCCAGTTTTGAAAAGAAAATTAGAGAGAAATTCCAATTTCTTAAAAGGAATTGGGATTCCACCTCATTTTTCAGAAGCTTTCATAACAGTATTAAAATCCCCTATAATCACCCAAGGTAAATTATTGTTAAAATATAATTGTTCCAAAGAATTCCACAGCATAGTTCTTTCTTTTTCAGAGTTAGAAGCATAAATAAAAGAAATATATATTTGAAGGCCCACTTTATTTTTAAAATTGCAGTGAATAAATTGAAAATTAAGAGAATAATTGCATAATTCCTAAATGTTGAGATCCCAAATAACAATAATACTCTCAATACCTCGCATAGAATCATTATGAATTAAATTCCAATTGTTAAAATAATTAAGTTTAATAAGATCAATATTTTTATTAGACAGTTAAGTTCTAAAATACCAGCTAATGAAGGCTTATGAGAGTGCAATAGGTTTGAAAAAACCAATTTCCTTTCAGGGGAATTAAGTCCCCTAACATTCCGTCTAATAATAGACATAATTAAATTTCTAATAAAAGAATATGAGAAAGGGTATTACAATAGCTACAATGAAAAATTGCTGCTAATTTCAATGCTTTTAGAAGATTTCCCTCTTTTTTTGCAATATTTTTTTCTTTGGACTTTTATGAACTCCTCCCATTCAGGATTTTTGTTAATATATTTCTTCTCAGACGATTTTGAACTTGAACTGTCAGCAGAATTATTATTCATGATATCATGTATTTTTTTTTCTGTCTTTTTTTCTTTTGCCGTTGACAAGGGAAGAGGAGGAGGAGAGTAGGAGGCTTACATTCTCTAACATGGATTCAGATAGGACTGAGCCCTTTAGAGGACAGTTTTTGGAAGAAATTGCAGAAGTTTCCTTTTGAGTATCTTTTGAGAAAATTGTAGAAATTTGCCTCAAAGCCATAAGTTAATTTTACACCAGGAAAAAATCAAAACATTAGATTTCTATATTTTATAAAGATAACATAGATTTAATTTTATTAGTGTTAACTTTAGAAAGAAGAGTCCATCTACGTTAATTTTGTAGTCTTTGTTTGCTGGATATAATAATGGAAAAGGTTAAATAATATTAATAAATAAAATTTTGTTTTTATTTTTCAATTTTGCGCGGTCCGTTTTTAGTTTTCACCAATATATTATGAGCATAATGGATCACGGTTAACATAATGGTTTTATCAAAGAAGAGTTGTATTATTAAAAGAGGATAAGCATGAAATTAAAATGTGATAAATTTTTAGCACGCATGATTTATGATGGGTCATAAATTTATTGTTGGTACATGTACAACACCATCAACAAATAACACATGAATAAAACAGGTGGAAAACAACCCGGTCGCCTCATAAACCCGTGAAAATCGTGTACTTCAAATCCAACAGTGCAGACCCATCCCACAAATAATGAAAACATTTAGCAATAAGCCCAAACATAATTAATTCCTAACCAGTGCAATAACATAATTATGGAAAACTGACCGTTTGGTTGTATATTCAAAATATAAATTACCGTATCCTTTCATTAATTTCAAATAAATATAATTATAATATGTTTGACAAAAGATTATTTACACTATTTAGGAACAAAAATTATATAACAATTATCATATTTAAAATACATATGTGTATTATGTATGGAAAATCTATTGGAACACAAAATGCACAATTAGTGACATAATGTATCTAACCATTAGATTGCTGTTTGAATTCAACCCCATGTATGAACACAAAGAGATCTAACGGTCGAGATCTATTGTGTCATCTATTGTGTTTTATTTAGTGTGAATACCCGGTAAACACACAACTATCAAATGGTTTAGTTTAAATTCTTTCAATTTATTTTCCAATAATACACTACTATGCAAAAAAAAACTAGGGCTGGATTCAGTTTGGTATCGAAAATTTTCAAAACCATTACCATAAAGATTCACTAACCAATGTAATAGAAAAACGAATAATTCGGTTCATGGTTGGTAACTATTTATTTGCAATATTTCATGTTAAAAGAGTAAATAAAAAGAATTGTTCTTTTTCATTCTATGATGGTTTATCAATTTCATTTTGTGCAATCAAACATATAAGAAAATGTTATGGAAGAAGCTAAAATATTATATAAAGTCGTATTATTTTATAAAATATATGATAAGAATCGCATTCGACCTAATAGCATAATTGCATTTTGCTAGATCTTCTATTAAATATTTATGCATTATATGTTAGATGTTATATAATAAATATTGAAATATAAGAAAATATATTTTTAGACTAATGTTAAAGTAGGCATAGTAATTACCCTTACTACTAGTTGATTACCATTACTATATTGAATATATGTACTGAATATTTTAAACGTTAAAACCATTTTAAAAATCAATACATTTTCACCCAATTGTCCTTTTCCATGCAATTTAAGTAAATGTTGAGAACACAAAACATAAAACTCATTTACAAACCTAATGCTACTTAAATTTTTACAAGCTGTGACCTCTTAAATTTTGTATATCAAAACAACCGTCACATAACTACGAATTAAATCTTTCATTGAGTATATAATCTCACAACACACATACAAATTATTTCCACAATTTTAAAAAACCTTTTGATGTGATCTCAACATCATAGCAAACTTCCCTCCAGTTACCTATCATATGGAAAGCTATTCTATTATATATAAAGTTAAATATATGACTTTTCATTATATGTTCTCACATTCCTTCTTAAGTTGTATATTGTATTCTCCTTTATTTAAGGTACATTTTCCATTTTCACCCTTTAATTATTATTTTTCTCTTCAACCATTAGACGTATGTATTAATGGTTTCATCTCAACTTATATTTTTTGTATTAACATCCTTTAATATATTTATATTTTAAGCCGAAGCTTCTTTCATTGTTTATCAACTCTCCAATTTGTAACGAACCAGATTTTTCGCGTTAGAAAATCGACATCCATACTTTACATCGTACTCGAATGCCGTAGATTCGACCGTTCAAATCCGAGTCGCCGGAGCTTATAATACAGTTAAGTAAATAACACAGCGGAAGAAAAAGAATAATACATTTATATACAATATCTGGTACAACAGAGTGACACAATGAATATCAATATACATCAGAGATACGATACAAGAAATAGCAGCGGAAAAGAAAATAGATAACACCAGCAGCGGATAATCTCCATCTCCAAAACGCCAGTCCAGAAATAGCTTGAACTCTAAATAACGATGCACAAAGATAAGCAAGTGCAGTCCATATCCAAAGACTGAACTAGCTCCAGATAATGTACTAAATCTGAATATCTGAAAAACCCAATTCTAGACTGCCCGTGTAGAAAATTTTGAGCACCCAGAGTTTAGGAAAGAAACAATAAACTCCGGATCAGTCATGGGACTGGTGTGAGAAACAAAAACAGTTTATCTTTAAAACAAATAGCAGAGAATTTTAAAGTCAATTCGCAATGCTTTTGGAAAATGAAACTACCATAAGGCCTCCCGCACACACACACAATGCAAACGCAGAATCGGAAGAGATTTCTCCTTATGATAGTCAAAGATGCTTACTACGCAAAAATCAAATCATTGGATATTATTATTAGTGCATAGTGGAAAACATTTCGAAAGTATAATATTAATCTTAGCCAACATAGGCATTTAAAACTATGCCTACTATAGCTACCATCTGAACAGTGGGGCGCCACCATAAGTAAATGGCAGGTTCTACAACTAAAACCGTTCAAGGTTCGTATTGTTTTGTTTGGATTTCCAACAAATGGTCGGGCAAAGGAACTTCCCAAGTAAAATAGAACGCCTCTGGAGCGACGTTCCCGGATCCTAACCGGATCTCTGCTACACAAGGCCGGGTAACCTCTAGCTGGGTAACTACTGACACGAGTATGCCACCTCCCGGTCGTTAGCGACCTTTATCCGAGGTACCTCTAATCCAACAACCACAAAGCAATCACGAAGTAATAGATTCGCAGCAACCACAAAGTAAGTATCTGGGCTCCATACCATGATACCACTCATAATCCAGATGGAAATGACATACCCTCAGAGGGCGCTACCCTCAAATAACCTTGCTGCCACGATTCCTGTTTCGACCATACCGGGTCGTGAGGTTAGACGAAGTCTCATCCACAAAGCTACGCTTTGGCACAAAGCCATGCTTTGGGTCAACAGATGATCAAAGTAATGATCACAAAGATAAATGATCAAACAAATGATCATATCACAAATGATCAAACAATGATCATCACACAGCAACACTCAGCATGTCACATTACCAAATTGGGAATATACCGCTGATAACCTTCAACTACATAACCTCTGAGCTCGTACGTCTCAGAGAAGGGGGTTAAGCTAAGAGTCTAATTCTCCGCCACCAACAGAAATGTATTTAAAAGAAATCGGCTTTATATCTCAAAGTGTAATGTCAGACATGTAACCATACAAGTCTGTTCCAGGTTCGAACAGAACCGAAGGCACTTCCAATGAAGCCCTTGCAATCCGGGTATTCACAATCCCGATCGAACTTCCCATCACTTAGGGATCTCTATACCGTAGCTACTCGATGTAGAGACAATCGATAGGTCATCCTATCGTTCTCGCAAATACCCGGTCTTCAACACCGGTCTTCAAATGCTATCCATATACGACGTATCACTATTCGGAATTGGTTATACGACACAAAGGTCTTTTCCCAACTAACCCGAATAGTGAGCGCAATATTTAAAAATATATGGATCTTGGGATTTCAGTTAAGTCACAACTTATTATCCAAAACTTCCTTTTCAATTGGTTTAACAAATTACCATTTTCAAATCTTTAAACAAAAAGATTCATTTTAACAACCTTCAACGGTTTAAACAATTTCCACACTTTAATCTTTTAAACAAAAGATTCATTCACAGATTATCCAAATCAATTTCCATTTCAATTTGATTAACTCGTTAAATCTTTAAATCAAAGATTTAACTCATAGCTTTCAAAACAATTTCATTTCGAATGGTTTAAACAAATCATCATTTTAAATCTGTTGAAATAAACAGATTTAATTCATAGCTTTCAAAAAGAATTCATTCATAACTTGGAAAACCATTTTTCAATTCAAACTTGAAATTCCTTTAACTAAATTGAAATTTCATTTCTTATATGAAAGCTTTTAACATTTGAAAAAAAAATAGTTTTCATTTCGGAAAAACTGATTCATTTAGACGAATTAAAATCCTTGGGTTAAATTTAAATTCTCGAAACCATGCTTTTAAAATGGTTTAACCTATATATAACTAGTATAACATATTTAATCCCTTGTTTCAAATCACAGAATTCAATTTCAAATTTTGAATTCAAATTTAAGTCAAATTATTTAAATTTCAAAACTTAATCAAGTTATCCGAAAATAAGTCTTATCTTTGAAATTCCATTTCAAAAGCTTTTCACTTTAAACCCAAATTTCCAATTTCAAAATCAATTGAAATTAAAATTTCAATTTCAAAAATATTAAATTTAAATCATTTGTGACTTAACTGATTTCCACGTGAAATCCATATTTGTGTGTGTAAAAGTGTAGTCCAGGGGTTTAACACAATAGAAGTGCAACATCAAACATCATAGATATATCGATAAGCGGTATTACCCATAACGCTTATCTTCATTTACAGATTCATAGATAAAGTAAATTTATCAATCACAAAGATTCATTATTACAATTCGATGTGGGTTTCGGATAACCAACTGGAATCCGACTCCCTGTCGCATCGATATTCAAATGCCGTTTTACGGGCAAAAAGGGTTTTTACAGAAACAAATTACGATTCACTGTATAGCATAAGGCAGTTCACATCACATAGCATCACGATCATAAACAGAAATATCAATCCAATACACGACATTTGATGATAGTCAATCATCTTTGATTTAAAGTGAAAGTGATTTAAAAGAATTAACAATATGACTATTTTTATTGACTTATTTAAATCAATGATTAAATATTCTTAATGATAAGTTAATCAAATCCTTAATTAATTATTCCTTAATTAATTATCTTAATTAACTACTAATTATAAATTTATTAACTTTAATCATCTAATTAACAGTTTGTAATTACAATTAGATTTAAACACTTAATTACTTGATTTATTAAGCTCTGATCATTAATTTATAATCTAGTTAATGATCTTTAATTAAAATTTAATTAATCTTAAATTAATTAACCTTTAATCCTTAATCATTTATTAATCAAGTAAATTATTTTTCCTTAAAAATTGGGTAAATGTTTCCCCAAGCCCATCTCTGAAAACCCCAAGCATGACTTCGGGTTTCACCACCTTCTATTTGCTTCAAGAAAAATCACCTGCTTACTCGCGCTTACACCCGAGCCCCGCCTTTCTTCCCCGACTCCACGAACCCCAGGTATGAATGTGATGCACGTATACGTGCACAACCACGTCGATCATTGCTAATGGTCTTCGAGACCACCGTGGCACCATCGTTGGTCACTGGAACTCATTCAAACCATCAAAGAACCAGATTTTCTACTTAATCGAAATCGAGCTATTATCGATTTCCTGGAATCAAACCCGATCCCTGTAACCACCTCGCATGCTCTCCTCCGCCCACCAGAGCTTCGCCACCTCCGGCCACGTCTTCGACAAATTCTAAATTGGCCTCCCCCTGAGTGTCGTTACGCTCGATCAACTATAAAAACCCCGGCGATCAAAAGTTTAAACCCAATAGAAACTAGGGTTACCACCAACAACTGATCGCCGCCGCTTCCACGACCCATTGCACCACCTCCCCACCATTTTCTCTGACACCCCATAGGCTCCTCCACCACCTCTAAAACCCCGACATCCCAAACCCTGTTGTTCATCGGGAATTGATGATTTAACATTTACTGATCAAATCATTCTTGCTCAACGATTACATACTTGAAATTTATGAAATGAATCTCTAAATTTATTTTTTTACAACCTAAATTAGATCATATAATGCACACATAATTATAATCATCAATGTTTGATTCATTTTGATTTTTATAAGCAAATGAACATCAGAACATATCTGTATTATGTTTCATACTCAAATACCTGATGAATACATTAAAAATCATTTTTCTTATCTGTATTACATCATTATGATAAATTTCCTTTTTGAGTTTATCACCTGAACACATTTATGACTTGAGATATGATTTTTTTTTCTTTTCTTCCCGGTGAAGAATTCTGCCTATTGGATAATAGAGGAGCATATATGCATATACATAGTCCTGTATACCCCAATTCATACTTATAAACACGTGTAGATACATGTTTATTACATTCATTTCCACAACAGCAATTAAACATCAAACATATCAAATATTCAAGCTTAAATAGGTCATGTTTACTTACTTAGTAGGAACGAACAGAGTTTTCTCACCTGATTCTTTTTGAAATGGACAGAGTTCTTTTATGTTGAGATAAGTAGTGAGTTTGCAAGCTGAAGCCCTCGAATGCTTTGATTCCTTTAAACTGAAATGATTTTAGTTGCTACTCTTATTTTAAACACTGGAACTACTTTTTGATTCTCTGGTTTGAAGTTGTTTGTGTTTATCTTGAAGTTTTGTTTTAGTTTCAAGGTGGTGATTACTTCAGATTTTATTCAGTTTACATGAACGAAATGAAAATGAGGAAGGTGATAATATAAGAGAATTTACAGGAGATATATCTGTACAAAAGGGAAATATTATAATGCTTTGTTTTAACATAGGTATGGCTGAAGATGTATTAGAGGTATGTTGCATTAATTATTTTGTCCTTGTTCATATGCTAATATATTTATTTGTACAGATTGAATACATTTTATTTCTTTTTGCTTGCATACCAAACTTCTTTACAGGCTACATACTTTATGTCAATAGATTTTCCTTTTACTTTGTTTATTCCTTTGCCTTGCATTTCTTTGTTTCGGCTGATATGTAAACATTATACTTTGCCAAACACATTTGTCAGCAAGATGATATTGTGGTGTGCTAGAGATATTTGCAATTATTGTTAAGTACTTTCCTTTGTTCTTTATATGTACTTCATGTATTTTGTTTCTTTAGTCTTGTTTATTTGGATACTTGAATAAAATTGATGTCTTCACTTTTGTTTGCTTTGTTTATGTTCCTTGTCTTATTTTATTAGCTTAAGTATTTTTCACAAGTGCTTATTTTTATCCCACTTTTATTTTAACTTAAATTATCAAATATTTAAGTACTTATTTTGTAAGTATAGCATGGTTGTATTTTATTTTACAATATTTATTTTTATAGTTTATATGTTATTTGAAATTCGTCTAATTTTATTTACTTCATAATTATAATTCAAATCAAATGTATATACATATATATTATTTATAATCTCAAATTTACTCATATATGGTCAAATACATATATATTCACATATATACAATATTTACAATATTTTTAAATTTAAATGATTTATACCAAATTTATTTGGATTCGGGGAAACTCGCTTCAATTTATAATTAATTTTACAATTTTTTATTCAAAAATTCATTTAATTATGAATTTAAATTAAATTAAAATCTAGGGTCGTTACAAACTTCCCCCCTTGAAAGAATTTCGTCCTCGAAATTTACAGGCACGAAAAATAACACAGATACATAACCTTCAACTACATAACCTCTGAGCTCGTACATGTAACCATACAAGTCTGTTCCGGGTTCGAACAGTACCGAAGGCACTTCCAAAGGAGCCCTTGCAATCTGGGTATTCACAATCCCGATCGAACTTCCCATCACTTAGGGAATCTCTATACCGTAGCTACTCGGTGCAGAGACAATCGATAGGTCATCCTATCGTTCTCGCAAATACCCGGTCTTCAACACCGGTCTTCAAATGCTATCCATATACGACGTATCACTATTCAGAATGGGTTATATGACACAAAGGTCTTTTCTCGGCTAACCCGAATAGTGAGCGCAATATTTAAAAATATATGGATCTTGGGATTTCAGTTAAGTCACAACTTATTATCCAAAACTTCCTTTTCAAATGGTTTAACAAATTACCATTTTCAAATCTTTAAACAAAAAGATTCATTTTAACAACCTTCAACGGTTTAAACAATTTCCACACTTTAATCTTTCGAACAAAAGATTCATTCACAGATTTTCCAAATCAATTTCCATTTCAATTTGATTAACTCGTTAAATCTTTAAATCAAAGATTTAACTCATAGCTTTCAAAACAATTTCATTTCGAATGGTTTAAACAAATCATCATTTTAAATCTGTTGAAATAAACAGATTTAATTCATAGCTTTCAAAAAGAATTCATTCATAACTTGGAAAACCATTTTTCAATTCAAACTTGAAATTCCTTTAACTAAATTGGAATTTCATTTCTTATATGAAAGCTTTTATCATTTGAAAAAAAATAGTTTTCATTTCGGAAAAACTGATTCATTTAGACGAATTAAAATCCTTGGGTTAAATTTAAATTCTCGAAACCATGCTTTTAAAATGGTTTAACCCATATATAACTAGTATAACATCTTTAATCCCTAGTTTCAAATCACAGAATTCAATTTCAAATTTTAAATTCAAATTTAAGTCAAATTATTTAAATTTCAAAACTTAATCAAGTTATTCGAAAATAAGTCTAATCTTTGAAATTCCATTTCAAAAGCTTTTCACTTTAAACCCAAATTTCCAATTTCAAAATCAATTGAAATTAAAATTTCAATTTCAAAAATATTAAATTTAAATCATCTATGACTTTACTGATTTCCACGTGTAATCCATATTTTTATGTGTAAAAGTGTAGTCCAGGGGTTTAACACAATAGAAGTGCAACATCAAACATCATAGATATATCGATAAGCGGTATAACCCCTAACGTTTATCTTCATTTACAGATTCATAGATAAAGTAAATTTATCAATCACAAAGATTCATTATTACAATTCGATGTGGGTTTCGGATAACCAACTGGAATCCGACTCCCTGTCATATCGATATTCAAATGCCGTTTTACGGGCAAAAAGGGTTTTCACAGAAACAAATAACGATTCACTATATAGCATAAGGTAGTTCACATCACATAGCATCGCGATCATAAATAGAAATATCAATCCAATACACGACATTTGATGATAGTCAATCGTCTTTGATTTAAAGTGGAAGTGATTTAAAAGAATTAACTATATGACTATTTTTATTGACTTATTTAAATCAATGATTAAATATTCTTAATGATAAGTTAATCAAATCCTTAATTAATTAATCCTTAATTAATTATCTTAATTAACTACTAATTATAAATTTATTAACTTTAATCATCTAATTAACAGTTTGTAATTACAATTAGATTTAAACACTTAATTACTTGATTTATTAAGCTCTGATCATTAATTTACAATCTAGTTAATGATCTTTAATTACAATTTAATTAATCTTAAATTAATCAACCTTTAATCCTTAATCATTTATTAATCAAGTAAATTATTTTTCCTTAAAAACTGGGTAAACATTTCCCCGAGCCCATCTCTGAAAACCCTGAGCACGACTTCGGGTTTCACCACCTTCTATTTTCTTCGAGAAAAATCACCTGCTCACTCGCGCTTACACCCGAGCCCCGCCTTTCTTCCCTGACTCCACGAACCCCAGGTATAAATGCAATGCACGTATACGTGCACAACCACGTCGATTATCGCTGATGGTCTTCAAGACCACCGTAGCACGATCGTTAGGCATTGGAACCCATTCAAACCATCAAAGAACCAGATTTTCTACTTAATCGAAATCGAGCTATTATCGATTTCCTGGAATCAAACCCGATCCCTGTAACCACCTCGCGTGCTCTCCTCCACCCACCAGAGCCTCGTCACCTCCGGCCACGTCTTCGACAAACTATAAACTGGCCTCCCCCTGAGTGTCGTTACGCTCGATCAACTATAAAAACCTCGGCGATCAAAAGTTTAAACCCAATAGAAACTAGGGTTACCACCAACAACTGATCGCCGCCGCTTCCACGACCCATTGCACCACCTCCCCACCATTTTATCCGACACCCCATAGGCTTCTCCACCACCTCTAACAACCCTGACATCCCAAACCCTATTGTTCATTGGGAATTGATGATTTTACATTTACTGATCAACTCACTCTTGCTCAACGATTACATACTTGAAATTTATGAAATGAATCTCTAAATTTATGTTTTTACAACCTAAATTAGATTGTATAATGCAAACACATAATTATAATCATCAATGTTTGATTCATTTTGATTTTTATAAGCAAATGAACATCAGTAATATCTGTATTATGTTTCATACTCAAATACCTTATGAATACATTAAAAATCATTTTTCTTATCTGTATTACATCATTATGATAAATTTCCTTTTTGAGTTTATCACCTGAACACGTTTATGACTTGAGATATGATTTTTTTTCTTTTCTTCCCGGTGAAGAATTCTGCCTATTGGATAACAGAGGAGCATATATGCATATACACAGTCATGTATACCCCAATTCATACTTATAAACACGTGTAGATACATGTTTATTACATTCATTTCCACAACAGCAATTAAACATCAAACATATCAAATATTCAAGCTTAAATAGGTCATGTTTACTCACTTAGTAGGAAAGAACAGAGTTTGCTCACCAGATTCTTTTTGAAATGGACAGAGTTCTTTTATGTTGAGATAAGCAGTGAGTTTGCAAGCTGAAGCCCTCGAATGCTTTGATTCCTTTAAACTGAAATGCTTTTAGTTGCTACTCTTGTTTTAAACACTAGAACTACTTTTTGATTCTCTGGTTTGTAGTTGTTTGTGTTTATCTTGAAGTTTTGTTTTAGTTTCAAGGTGGTGATTACTTCAGATTTTATTCAGTTTAAATGAACGAAATGAAAATGAGGAAGGTGATAATATAAGAGAGTTTACAGGAGATATATATCTGTACAACAGGGAAATATTATAATGCTTTGTTTTAACATAGGTATGGCTGAAGATGTATTAGAGGTATGTTGCATTAATTATTTTGTCCTTGTTCATATGCTAATTTATTTATTTGTACAGATTGAATACATTTTATTTCTTTTTGCTTGCATACCAAACTCCTTTATAGGCTACATAATTTATGTCAATAGATTTTCCTTTTACTTTGTTTATTCCTTTGCCTTGCATTTCTTTGTTTCGGCTGATATGTAAACATTATACTTTGCCAAACACATTTGTCAGCGAGATGATATTGTGGTGTGCTAGAGATATTTGCATTTATTGTTAAGTACTTTCCTTTGTTCTTTATATGTACTTCATGTATTTTGTTTCTTTAGTCTTGTTTATTTGGATACTTGAATAAAATTGATGTCTTCACTTTTGTTTGCTTTGTTTTTGTTCCTTGTCTTATTTTATTAGCTTAAGTATTTTACACAAGTGCTTATTTTTATCCCTCTTTTATTTTAACTTAAATTATCAAATATTTAGGTACTTATTTTGTAAGTATAGCATGGTTGTATTTTATTTTACAATATTTATTTTTATAGTTTATATGTTATTTGAAATTCGTCTAATTTTATTTACTTCATAATTTATAATTCAAATCAAATGTATATACATATATATTATTTATAATCTCAAATTTACTCATATATGCTCAAATACATATATATATTCACATATATACAATATTTACAATATTTTTAAATTTAAATGATTTATACCAAATTTATTTGGATTCGGGGAAACTCGCTTCCATTTATAATTAATTTTACAATTTTTTATTCAAAAATTCATTTATTTATCAATTTAAATTAAATTAAAATCTAGGGTCGTTACACTATTCCACAGTAAAACAACAATTCAAACAAAAATTTACATTTTTTTACCAGCTCATTTCCTAACTTAATTTATGTAATAATACCAATTACCACCACGTAATATTTGTTTTTCTGATTCATTATTTTAAATCCTTTTCATTTTTTCAAGTAAAAATAAAGTGATATGTATTATATTCAATGTAACATGATAGTGGATCTGTAGGAATAAATTTAGTGCATCTTATTTTTTTTCCTTTATCTTCATAGAATAAATCCCTAGTAATTGATTTGGCTTCTTCATTTTTTTTAACTTTCAACTTTTCACTGTTAGGTAAGATGGCTTTATATATCATATTGAAGTAGCAAAATTTTAATAAAAATAAATAATGCAAGTGAATAATATAAGGGCTTTGATAATATTTTATTAGAAGTTGCATTCGATCTGTTGTTGAAAAATTTCATTTTTTTTCATAATACATTTTTAATTAAGCTTATATCATAATTTATATAGGACTTTAGATTCCAAATGGTCAGTGGATTGAACCTTCGTTGTTGAAAGATAATTTCCGTTCCATGATCTTCTTATCTTATTACACAATCAAGTTTTCGTCTTTTAAAACTAATGCATAAGTTAAACATGTTTAGGAGCCCATGCTTATGCAGTGCTCATATCATTTTCTGTTTGATAAAATGCCTCCTTTATGTTTCATAATTCCTATGCTTTCAATTTTAATAACAACAATAAAGGTAGAAGCTTAGCTCTTAATTTTGTACTTAACCTTGGATTTATGCTTCCCAATATACACATGCCTACTTACTTAATAATGATTAGACATATGTAATAATTACATTTATTGTGGATCTTGATAGGGATAATATAGTACATCTAGGATTTTTATTTATTATCAAGCAAAACACACATATTTTTCAATCTTAGTTAAGATCATACAATCTTTTATCTACTTAGTATTTGATTGATGTGGTTTCATAATTTTAATTAACAAATTTACTTCTGATGTTATAACAATATCACAAATGTTTTCGAAATAAATGCATGGTTCACATATAATCTTGACCTTACAATTTCATTTGAACTTTATAAATATACATATATTAATTTGATGTTGGTTTTAGTAATCTATACTACAACAACCTACACCTTAATGAACCCGAATTTCTATCGAAACCCAACTCCATTAGGGAAAAATTGTTGGTTTTGTTGGCTTGTAATAATACATTATATCAGAGTGCGATCAATATAAATTATAGTAAAATTGTGAAGTATAATACAACAACGTAGTGACTAATGCTACTACCTTGGAATATCATTCCTTTAATATTTAGTTGCCTTGCCAGCACCGATCATGAATAAGAACCTGTGTGTTTTTATGGAAAGATGGGTTAGAAAAGTGTTCTACGACTGGAAAATTACATAATTTACCCATCCCATTAATTTATGCGGATTGATTTCTATTTGAGTCTTATGCCTATCATTTATGGCTAATACATTAAATCTTATGTGCACATACGACATACCTATCCTAACCTTCTCAAAGATATCATTATATATATATATATATGTGTGTGTGTGTGCGTGTGTCTATATTCATTTATATCTAATCATTTCACTACCCAAAACACAAACCACTTATACTTCTTAAATATGGAGGAGGCAGACCCATAGACCATTTGCTAACTTAAGTCCTTTTAGTGGGCCCTTTGAAACGTCAATGCTAGTCTCTTGGTTCTGGCTACAAAGAACGATGACCCCTATATATGACTTTATGATACAATATATAATTTACTTTTCGCGCTACTAATGCAACTCAGAGACTCATCTAAGAGTTAACTAGCCCACCTTCGATCGACTATTTATTCACCTAACCATCTAACTTAAGGTATGTGCATCTCCCTTACGAATTTTGCACTAGTAGAAAGCAAAATCTGGCAAGGCATAACCCAAGCTTTCCTACCGCTCGCTCGGGATCGCTAGGTGCAAAAGCCTATATGCTAGACCTACTACTAAACACTAGTACTAAAATACTTACATAGCCCGTTGACCTTCCACAATTGACAACCAATTTTAGTACTTATTATCGCTTATTGGATATGAAGCGGACCATATTTCCCAACAAAAGTACCGGGCCAGTTAATACAAAAAATCCAAGGCAAACCCTCGGTATATTTTCCCCTACCAATCAGCAATGCATATCCCTTCCCCATGGGGCCTATATTTTGAGATATCTCACATCAGTAGTAAGTATACAAGGCTGCTACTAGCCTCTAAATGAAGGGCAGTGTAACAACACACACCTCACCTAACACAGATATTGTCCCCAACTTAGTCACCTCTGCCTCATGGGCCAAGCCAAGGTGTGGAGTTTTGTTCCTCAAAAGGCCTCGATGTTATTATAAGGTGAACGCTTTGGTATATAAGCACCCACTTCATAGGTTTTTTCCACGATATGGGACTATTATTCCCATTTTGAAGGGGTGTTACAATCTCCCCCCCTTTAGAGCCCAACTTCCTCGTTGGCTCATGAACACAACACCACCCAGGTGTCGTGACTGTAACACGTACAACCCACAATTCCGGCTAGGTATGGCTCTGATACCAATGTAACAGCCCGCACCTCACCTAATGCAAATATTGTCCCCAACTTAGTCACCTCCGCCTCATGGGCCAAGCGAAGGTGTGGGGTTTTGTTCCTCAAAAGGCCTCGATGTTATTATGAGTGAAGGCTTTGGTATATAAGCACCCACTTCATAGTTTTTTTCCACGATGTGGAACTATTATTCCGATTTTGAAGGGGTGTTACAGGCGAACTTCAATTTCGTTACTCTATTGACTTCGCATCTCAGTCCTTACTAAACCAAGCTTAACACCCAAAGCATAAGTTTTGGGCTATGCCCACTAATTAATGCTCATCCTAAATGTATAATTGAAGCTATATAATTCTTATTATGAAAATTATACTTCTTTCTACATATAAATAATAATATTAATACTTACTTATTCGCTATATTATTATTCATAATTTATACGTTTAGGGATTGGTTTCCTTGTAATGTCCTTAAATGTTTATCACCCGTAATAACTAGTCATTAATATCGAAATCAGAAAATCTGTAGTTGGTCCTCATTTACTTCATTTAATCTATTTACCAATTTCAAAATCCATTTATTATGCATATTCAATTTCTCCATAAGTGTTGTATAAATTCCCTAATCTGTCCCCCCCTTTAATTCAATTTTTAACTGTCTATTAATTACAAATTTATTGCCCTATGTAATTATCGTCCATAAATCCTCGTCCTAAAATTAATACACTGTTAATGATTAACACGAATGTTGTCATAATTTACGCTATTTATATATCCTTATTTTAGAAGTTAAGCGTGGTTATGCATGTCTATTTATATTTCTTTTATTTCTAGTTATTAATTCCTAAACTAGAACATTCCTTTCCATATGTTAATTTATCAGAGCTATCCTTCTAAAAAGGATTATCATTATAATTTTCCATAAATTAACCGAAAGTGAGATCTTTACTTCGTTTGAAATTATAGGGAGTTATGTCTTTTCTTTTATTGACATAGCCAATATAAAATATGAAAACAATATCCATATCTTACATATTTCATCCCTATTTTTGTATATCCCTTATTAGTTCAAATGACGTGCTTTTATATATATATATATACATAGAACCGGCTCCAAATAAATCAAAACACATAAATTCATATTCCAAGTCAACTAGGACAACATAATTTACAACCCAATTGTAGATCTTGAATAAACTTCACAAACCTTATGCAATAATAAATATTTGGGATTGAATTCAAATTTCCAGACTAGGTTGTTCATACTATTCCTATTCTAATTACTGATATTATTGAATATTTAAATTAAAATCCTATAAGTTTGTTTTCAGCCTATGATTCATCAGATCTTATCCAGGAATAATGACTAAATAAGAATTCAACGAGAGAAATTTTAGTGTTATAAAAAATTATACAATTTCCTACCCACCTTTTTAAGATCTTCAAATCACCAAATCAGAATACATTTCTTTGCTTGACTCGGTTTCCTCTCTAGTCCCAAAGAATATATGTAACAAGTGTATACATACTATTAGAATTACAAATCTAATAGGTGATTTGAAGTTAAGGGAAAACATAGATTTACAATAATAAAATTACCTTTTTTGCATTACTGATTTGCTCCTTCTCTTCTAATCTTTTATTTTATGCCCTTCTCCGATTATATATTTATATATAATATTTTATAACTTTTAGGAGTAGTGGAGAAGAGAAAATGACAGAACTTCGTTGCTTGGATAAGAAAATATAAGAAGAAAAGTGAGGGATTGGACCTTTATTTTATAAGCGCATGAATCAATTGTAACCATTAGATTAAATTTATTAAATCGGGTCGTTGGCCAAGGTTTAAACCCTAGTCGTCATGCTTTAACTGGTTGACCACACCCCTTCGACCGGCCCATAGTGGGGGACAACCAGTGGGGTCTTGAAATTAATGTTATTTACTACTATATTTGTTTTATCTTAATAATTTTCACTCTTAAGACAACAACTGCTAATAAAAAAATTTTGTTTGAACTCCGATCGTGAAACAACAAATATGGAAGTTACTCAAAAAATCACCAAGAAAACAATGTTGCAATGTGACGACCCGGATTTTAACATCGGATAATTAGGTAACTAACTGGTTTAAATTATTGGAATATTAGTTTTAATCAGTTAAATAAATAAGTTTCTGATAATAATAAAATATTGGATATATAAATGGCTTAAAAACTATGTTGAATATGGGCTTATAAATCTCCGGATAGAATAAATCTTGTAGAGAAGAAAAGAAATTATATGTATAGATAAGCTCTACCAAAAAAAAAACATATTAATACATGGAATTATAAATGTAACTTAAATGTTTACATAATTACAAATGGAAGCCTAAGAATATATCTAATGACAAGTGTATATAAGTAAATAGGAAATAATGGGAGATATATATAAAAATATATAATGATAAATATGTATAAGTTTGTAAAAGTGGGAAATATATAATTGTACATATGCCCATATGAATGAAATATAGAAAAGTATATGTATATACAAGTACATAAATATGGAGAATATAGATATATAATTACAAAATGCACATAAGTATAGAAAGAGTATGTATAAAATGTATAGATATATATGTATAATTCTTAAGGGTATGGATATGTATGCAAACATACAAGGGGACATAGCATTTAATATACATCATCTCAAGCACATAAAATATCAACTCAAGCATACAAAACATTTCATCAAGGTCAAAACAAAAATCAAGGGCTGTCATATGAAATGAAAATCAGGTCTGCATATGAATCAAATCAAAATAAAACAAAGAAAAAAATTTGGCCTATACGAGTTATAGCCTACCCTTCTCTGTATATTTGTATCTCCTCTGTTCATTTCTTTGATTAGAAGTAAGTAAAAAAATAAAAATAAAAAAAACAGAGAAAAGGCAAGAGCCTGTACACCAATACTTCAGCTTGGCTTCTTCAACACTTTATTTCTATGTTTATATATACAGTGCTTAGTTACCTCCACATACACTTTAGCTCACGAACACAAAACAACTTCACCAAGTTTTCAACCTGAAACTAAGCAATTCAAACTCAACTAAATCAAGGCAAGATCATTTCAACAACTAATCAAAGCTTCAGATCATCAAGTATTTTTCCAGTTCAAAGCTCTCTGTTCAACATCCTATAACTGTGAGAACTCTTGAATCTATATATATATCTTGGTTTGCCTGTGTTCAATGTTTGATTTTGTGATAGTGAAATGTTTGTATGGATGAAAAATATGCTGCATAAATATATATATACTTAAGAATGATGTATGCATGTCTGGAAACAAAAACAAGTTCCAGGCTTTCTCTGCTTTTATAGAACTGTGGGCAAACTACCATATTGAACTTGAATCTGTTCATATATATAGATTTTCGTGATTGATGCTTTGGTATGTTGTGAATTTTATTTGTGTAAGTATAAATATATCTGTATATCTATATATGCATGTAGATGGTTGTTGTGTGCATATCTGTTAAAGATTATATTCATCTCTCTGTTAAATTACAGGCTTAAAGCCACTAAAACAAAATTTAACCGCTCCTTATATAATCAATATTAGAGTAAGATCATTGAAGATGAAATGATGGTATGAATGTGAAATCATTTAAAAAAAATACAAATTCCAAGTAAAAATATTTAGAAAATATTTTGAAAATAGGATATTACAGTGGAAACTCTGGAACATGATAAATTCGAATATCATGATTTTCGATTTCACCTATGTAATCTAAATTCTCTTTCAAAATCATGAATTTTAATAATTAAATCAAGATTTCTAGCTTTGAGTCAAGGTAGAACTCTCGAGTTGAACGGAAAACACTTTTTCGTCAATCGCCGATGATCGGCGAAGCAATCTTGGTCGGGCTTGAGGGTGGAGGTAGCTGGAGGTCCAGTGTTCATAGGAAAAGTGATAGAAATATTTTTCGATCATCAGAAAGGTGGCACGTCGTCGAACTAGGGTTCGATTAGCAGTTTTTGTCGACTGAGATTGAGTGGCTATTGCGTCGTCGTCGAGGCACTTGGGGCGATCGGACCGAGGGGGATCGACGTGTTGTTTCGTGGCGTAGCTGTGGTCGTGATCGCGAGGTGTTTGGTGAACGTGGACAGCGGCGCATGACTTTTTTCCGATGGTAGAGTTGGGTTCGAGCGTTTGAACGGCTCGTTTTCGATTTTCTGGCGAACTCGTGGAACTGTGAAGTCAAGATCATCGGCGAGGTCTTCGTCGACATATGGATAGTCATAGAATGGATCGGAGTCGATCGGATTGATGGTGCATGTGTACGTGTAGGTGTGTGTATCTGGTGGTTGTGATTGATTGGAGAAGAAGCGTTTTTGCTCGGGTCGA
The DNA here is from genome assembly GCA_030737815.1 of Allium fistulosum. Classification (NCBI taxonomy): domain Eukaryota; kingdom Viridiplantae; phylum Streptophyta; class Magnoliopsida; order Asparagales; family Amaryllidaceae; genus Allium; species Allium fistulosum. The sequence goes on from CM060907.1 coordinate 352,778,568, forward strand.
TCTCGGGGACAATTGCGTGTTGACTCGAAGTAAGTGGTAGTTCGTGAGTACTCAGGATCTGGCTCGGGGAAAACGATGGGTAAACTCGGGTTTTCTTGGGTAAGCGAATAAGGTTTCCAAAACACAATAATATGTTCAAGTTTTAAAATCAAGTTTTAAAGTAAAAAGCAATGCAAGTTTAAAAGTAAATATTAGAATAATGTTTGCAAAGAATAAATTTAAAAAGTTAAAATGTTTCCAAAATTTGTTTTGGTTTATATAGTTATGTATTAGGTTAATGTTAAAATTATTAAACAAGCTTTAAAATGATTTCAAATGTTAAATTTGTTTTTGTTTTAAAAGTAATTACATATTGGATTAATTACGTAACTGAATTCATAAGTGTTTCAAAAATATAATAAGATGATGTTTGAATTGAGAAGTGATTAAGGATTGTGTTTTAAAATTAATTAATCAATTTTTTCAAATGATTTGTATAATTGTTTCCAAGCATTTAAATTTAATAAGATTTAAATGATAATTAAGTAATTAATTAAGATAAGTGGTTTATCTTAAGTTAATTAAGGCCTTGGATAATTAAAGACTAATTAATTATTTAATAATTAAAGGTTAATTAAATTATGATTAAGGGATAATTAATTAATGTAATTAATTAAGAATAATTACATAATGTAATTAGAGAATGATTAATCAAGGATGATTAATCAAGATGAATAATTAAGGGATGATTAATTAATTGAATATAATTAATTAATGTTAAATAAGCAAGATTTTTAAGTAATAAAGTAATTAATTTAATCATTGGTAGTTAATTAAATTAATCAGAAATGGTAAGACTAATTTATCTTGCTTATGAATGATTGAATGATATTTGAATGCCTTGGATTATTTGTTATCTGATATGTGATTGTGATGCTTTGTGAAATGAAATGTTTTTGTAATATGATATGCTGGGTTGAACAGAGATAATGTGGTTATCTATGATGAATTGCTATGTAAAAGTGACATCCTGTATTTAAAATTTAACCACTTGAATAACTTGGGTTAAGATGACATTGGATTCGAAGAGACCGGAGTCGGGTATTAGTTAATACCCGAAACCACTTCGATTCTTTGTAGATTGATGTTAACCCTTAATTTTCTTCGACTCAAGAAGTATACGACTCAGTAAGTGTACGACTTAAGAGCTTCACGACCTACGACTCATGGCCCAGACGACTTAACGAGTAAACACTATCAACGACCTACGAGTTAAGAAGTGAACGACTTAAGTTATGTCATGACCTAACGAGTTTAAAAGCTAGCGACCTACGACCTAAGTGGTCTTAACGGTCTACGACTTAAGAGGATCTGTGACTTAACTACTCAGAGGACTTACGACTTAGTGACTTAAAAGAGCTAACGACCTAACTGCTGAAGGGACCTACGAGTTAGCAGGACTACGACTTAAGGGGGTCTCCGACTTAACGAGTTAACACTATCAACGACCTACGAGTTAAGAAGTGAACGACTTAAGTTATGTCACGACCTAACGAGTTTAAAAGCTAGCGACCTACGATCTAAGTGGTCTTAACGGTCTACGACTTAAGAGGATCTGCGACCTAACTACTGTAAGGAGTTACCAACCAAGACGACTTACGACTTAAGGAACTCAAGACTTAGCTTAAGTCGTCCACAACCTAAATGCTATCAGGTTAAAGTCTAGTGCCTGCGCCTATACCACTTTTATCTGATAAGTCGGCCACGACTTATGATTTATTATAAGTCGACCATGATCTAAGACTTAACTCCGACCAAGCCACGAACTGAATTCAGTAGGTCGCCCATGAGTTACCTTAAGTCAACCATGAGTCACGACTTATCTTAAGTCGGCCACGACTCATGACTTGGCAGAAACTTCTGTTCAGAATTTGACTCCTATAAATAGACCACCACTTCCAACATGAGGGGGACTTTAGGCCATTCATTTCTTCAAGCGTCGTTAATCTGCCGAGCTCTCAACTCATTCCACAATTGAAGATCTCCAGATATTCGAGACACTACAACAAGCTTCGAGAGGAATTTCCTACATCTAACACGGATTCATCAAGTTTCATCATCGAAGTTTGAGCTAGTAGTCGAGATTGTCTTTGTGATCGAATTGTATTATTTTGATAAGTGCATTGTATCGTCTTGTAATCAGATTCAGTAATAAAGAGATTCAAAGTGGACGTAGGCTCGATCTCAAGCCGAACCACTATAAACTGCTGTCGTTTACTACTTTTTCACTATTTTACTACTTAAATTCTGTTCCCGTCACATGGGTGGTGCTTTCACAACTCAACCACACATACCGGGTGTTAGCGTTCACTTTTTAGCGTTAACATTTTGGTGCTTTCACTGAGAACCCAACTCAGGAATATTCTCACCATTGCTTCACGGAAGTTTGTTGAAAGAATTTCCTACAAAACCAGAAGTCTATCAGACATAATGGCTCCTGGAAGGAAACGTAAGTCTGTCAGAACTGATGATGACCACGACAATACTGCCACTTCTCTTTCTCCAAATCAGGCTGCTCCAAGCGTCGGGGCGACGCGAGAAGAGTTGAATGCTGCTGTGTCCGGACTGTACCAGCAGATTGAAACTCAGAATAATATGATGATGGAAAAGTTGAATGCTCTGCTCGGGGCTAATCAAAGACCAGTAAGTAATGAAGAAAACTTTGCTAATGCTGCTCCCAATTCCGAAGGGAGAAATATTCCTCTAGGAGGATCAGGTGCTGCTGAAGGGGCACCTCTCCAGGCTGAAGGATCCAGGCCGTCACCGGTTCTCCGTGAGCATTTACCTGGGAAAACCTCCGAAAAGATAGCCGAAGTCTATTCCGCAAAATCTCTAAACAATGAGGAATATCTCTCTAGCATGGTTCGACAAATAATGAAGGAAAGCATGCAGAGAAACGAAGATGAGAATGATTGGGGATTCGCTCCGAGTAAAACTCCATTTACAGAAAGGATCTTAAAAGCTGAGTTTCCCAGAAAGTTCGTTCCTCCTACAATCCCAGCTTATCGGGGGACGAGTGATCCAAATCAGTTCTTGTACAAACATGACTGGCACATGACTGGCGCCAGAGCAACTGATGAGATCAAATGCTGATATTTCCCAATATACTTGGAGGGAGTAGCGTTACTTTGGTTTACCAAGCTTCCTGTGCGATCTGTTGACCAATTTTCTGATCTGACCCAAAAATTCAAGGAACAATTCAGATTGTACATTTCAAGAGCAAAGGATATAATGTCTCTCTCAAGTCTTGAACAGAATCCTGGAGAGCCCATCAAGTCCTTCCTGAATCGCTTTAATTTAGCCTTAGCAGAAGTTGATAACGCGGAACCGTGAATGATTTTGACCTACTTAATGCGGGCTGTTGACAAGTCAAGCGAGTTTGGAAAATGGTTAAAAATGAAGGAACCAAATTCGCTCGAAAAATTCTACAAAAAGGCTGATGAGTTCATGCGCCTAGAAAATCTCTCCGCGTCAGCTAAAGTCGTGACAACAGTGGTGGAAAATAATGCTACGGTTCAGAACAAGAAAGAATCTGTAAATCAGAAAAGGGAGAATAATGGTGGAAAAAAGCAAAAAGATCTCAAAAAGCCTCGCTTCCTCAAACCTTCGGATTTTACCCCCCTGACTGATACACCGGAGAATATTTTCGTCGCCACTAAGGATGCTGTTGAATTTCCAAAACCACCAGCCGTAAAAGTTGGGAAAAATGCTGCTCAAAGCGGAAGATTTTGCAAATTTCATAACCAACCAGGCCATGATACCAATGAGTGCCGCCACTTGAAAAGCCTGATTGAAGAATTGTTAAGAGAGAATAAGTTGCAGCAGTACGTCAAGAGGAATAGAAAGGACCCTTCTTCATCTAACCAAGGACAACTACCCCCAACTCATTCATCTGGTTTAGGAGAGAGGCCTGCTGAAAAGGAGAGACCTGTTATCAATGTGATCACAGGAGGACCTCATCCGGCTGGCAGGAGTTGGGGTGAGATGGAGAGGTATGCTAGAGCTTTGAAGTATGCCCCAGCTGAAGAAAGCGTCTTGATCTTGGAAGATGCTGCACCTCTGAAGCAGCAGAAGACTTTTCATGATGATATTATGTTCAGAACCAGGGATTCTATTGATGTGGAAGCTCCTACTGAGGACCCTTTAGTTGTCTCTGTCGGTATTGGGCCGGCTATTGTCAGAAGAGTGCTGGTTGATAGCGGTGCCTCGTGCAACATACTCTTTAAAAAGACATTTGACCAAATGAAAATTCCAATGACAGACGTACAGGCTTCTTCACACAAGATTGCCGGATTTACAGGAGAGCTGAAACAGCCAATTGGAACGGTGGACTTGTTCGTTGAAATGGGCGAAGGACATAAGAAGTCAATTCGGAAACAAACTTTCGTAATTGTCGATGGATTCTCCGCCTATAATGCTTTCTTGGGCTGGCCTACTCTTGCTGCTTTCAGGGCCGTCCTCGCTCCGTGGTGCTTAACAATGAAATTTCCCACTGATAATGGGGTTGCTGTCATTAAGGGAGATCAGAACGCGGGGCGAGAATGTTATCTTGTAGAGCTCCGAGAGGCCAGAAAAAGAGAGATGGGAAAAGATGCGGCAGCTCCACTCCGCATCAAAGAACCAACCTTATAGCAGCTACGGAGTGGCCCCTGTACTGGCGAACACAACAATGCAAGGAAAGAAATGGACCCCAGAAAAGCCAGTACAGGGGAGAATAGAGTGGTACCTGTGGAAGTAACGGTACCAATATCTGTTGATTCAAAAGACCCAAACAAAGTACTCAATGTGGGTTCACAGCTAAGCATAACAATTCAAAACACACTGATATCATTCTTAAAAGCCAATCTAGATGTGTTCGCTTGGTGTCATGCTGATATGTGTGGGATCTCCCCAGAAATTGCCGTACATACTTTGAACATTGATCCGAAATTCACACCAGTGAAACAGAAAAGAAGAACTCAAGGCCCAGAATGGTCGATAGCACTAAAGGAAGAAGTCGATCGGCTCATGGAAAACGGCTTCATCAGAAACTCCACTTATCCAAATTGGGTTTCAAATCCAGTATTGGTCAAGAAGGCAAATGAAAAGTGGAGAGTATGCATAGATTTCTCAAATCTAAACACATGCCCCAAAGATTGCTTCCCGCTGCCCAGAATTGATCAACTGGTGGACGGAACAGCTGGGCATGAGTTGTTATCGTTTATGGATGCTTACTCCGGATACAATCAGATTATGATGCATGAGCCGGATTAGGAAGACATAAGCTTTATCAAAGATGTGGGTCTCTACTGCTACAAAGTTATGCATTTCGGATTGAAGAATGCTAAGGCAACCTACCAAAGGCTCATTAATGCAATGTTCAAGCCTCAGATTGGTAGAACCATGAAAGTTTATGTCGACGATATGTTGGTAAAGTCTAAGAAAGCTGTAGATCACATGGGTCACTTGGAGGAAATGTTTGCAATTCTTCGAAAGTACGGAATGAAGCTCAATCCATTGAAATGTTCGTTCGGGGTAGAGTCCGGGAAATTTTTGGGTTTCATTGTGAGCGCCAGGGGCATTGAAGCCAATCCTACTCAAATCACAGCTCTAAGGGAGGTCAAAGCCCCTAAAACAAAGAAAGAAATGCAAAGTCTCAATGGAAAAGTTGCTTCTCTGAGTCGCTTCATTTCCAAGGCCACAGACAAATGCATTCCCTTCTTTGACGCTCTAAAGAAAGGAAAGAAAATTTTTGGATGGACTCCCGAATGCCAGAATGCTTTCGATGAACTAATTCGTCATATGGAAACACCTCCGGTTCTTTCCAAGCCTACTGACGGTGAAGACCTTTTCATCTATTTAGCAATTTCATCTCACGCCCTCAGTGCAGCACTTGTACGGGAAGATATGAAAGTACAGCGTCCAGTCTATTACATTAGTAAACGGTTCACTAGGGCAGAGATGAATTATTCGAAGATAGAAAAGCTCGCCTATTGCTTGCTAATTGCTTCCAGGAAATTGAGACCATACTTTCAAGCTCATCCTATCAAGGTTCTTACTGATCAACCTCTAAAGCAAGTCCTGTTTCGTCCTGAAACTTCGGGCCGTCTTTTGAAATGGAACATTGAACTCATCCAATATGATATCACTTACCATCCCCGGAGAGCAATCAACGGACAAGCTTTAGTAGATTTCATCGCAGAATCTACTGACAAAGGTGATAGTGAGAATGAAACAACTGATGGCATTCCAATCCAGTGGAAGTTGTATGTTGACGGATCGAGAAATGATTACTGTTCTGGGGCAGGGGTTGTGCTCGAAACACCCGAAGGACGATCGTTGTGTTATGCATTGAGACTGGAATTTCCTTCAACGAACAATGAAGCGGAGTATGAGGCTCTTATTGCTGGCTTGAAAATTGCCAAGGAACTAAACATCAAAGTGTTACAAATCTTCAGCGATTCTCAACTTATTGTTTGCCAGGTAAAGAAAGAGTTTCAGGCTAAAGGTGGAAATCTGCCCGCATACTTGTCAAAGGCATGTGAACTTCTCGAAGATTTCAATCATTACACGATAAGTCATATTCCTCGGGTAGAAAACATGAAAGCAGATTCTCTAGCAAAGTACTCAAGTTCCGGAGAAGCTCAATTACTGGGATTAGTTCCTGTAGAAGTTCTGTCAGCTCCAAGCATTGATGAAATGGATGTTGATTGGATTATGGCTACGTCTCAAGAGCATGAATCATGGATGACTCCAATCAAAGAATACCTACTCAATGGTTCCCTGCCAGAAAGTTCTAAGGAACGTCGAAAACTATTGAGGAAAGCGTCAAGATATATAATTCAAGATGGCCGATTATACAAACGGGGATTTTCAATGGCACTGCTCCGATGTGTAACTAAGGAAGAAGCCAAGACAATTCTAGCCGAGATACACGGAGGAGAATGTGGAGATCATTCAGCCGATCAAACTCTAGCCAAGAAAGTCCTCCGATATGGGTATTTCTGGCCGGATATTAATCGAGACGCTGCTATTTACTCCAGAAAGTGCGACAAATGTCAAAGATTTGCAAAAATCCCAAAAGCACCTTCCACCGAACTCACACAAATGGTCAGCCCATGGCCGTTCGCCATTTGGGGGATAGACTTGATTGGACCTTTACCGATCGCTAAATCCGGAATCAAATATGCTATTGTTGCTGTTGATTACTTTACCAAATGGGCTGAAGCTGAACCTTTGGCCACCATTACTTCTAAAAAGATGATAAATTTTGTAACAAAAAATATCATTTGCAGATATGGTGTGCCACAGAAGATAATCACAGACAAGGGTACTCAGTTTGAGAGTGAAGAATTCCAGGATTTTTGCAAACGGTTCAGAATTCGGAAAAGCCTCTCAGCAGTGGCTCATCCGCAGGAAAACTGGCAAGTGGAAGCAGTGAACAAAATTATCAAGTCAACCATCAAAAAGCAACTCAAAAAAGCAAAAAGTGGTTGGGTCGATATGCTTCCATTAGCACTATGGGCATACAGAACCACTCACAAAACTGCGACTGGGCACACTCCATTTTCACTAGCATACGGGTCAGAAGCGATGATACCGGTGGAAGTAGAAGTTCCTTCACACAGAAGAATTCACTTCAATGAAGCTGAAAATGAAAAGCTGCAACTTGAAGCACTTGATTTTTTTGATGAAAAAAGAGAAGAAGCTAGGCTCAGAGTTTCAGCTTATCAGCAAAGGATAGCCAGGCACTTCAACTCTAAGGTTCGCCAACGCAGCTTTGAGGTTGGAGACTTAGTTTTGAAAAGGATCATGACAGCAACTGGTGTGTTTGGACCAAACTGGGAAGGACCATATGCCATTGGCAGTAAACTTCTTGATGGCACTTTCAAACTCATAACTGTTGAAGGAGATCCAATTCCAAGGGCCTGGAACAACAACCACTTACGTCCTTATTTTACTTGAAAAAAAGCTTTGCTCAAAATTGTAAAATAGTGATGAATGTATCAGTCGTATTGTAAAACATTGTAAATCAGTGTAAATGAATGAAAGCTATAAAGTGGATGTAGGCCCGATTCTTGGCCGAACCACTATAAATCTTGTGTTCTTTACTATTTCATAATGACTGTTTCATTTCGATAAGTAAATACTTTAAAATGTATTGCTAAAATGTCGATTCAAAATTGCAGGACATTAAAACAAGGCTCACTTGTCACAAAGCCAAGCGACTTCTATAGATCACCTGTTACGCAAATACCAAGCAACAAAAAATTCCAAATTCAAATCCTATACAAGGAGAACTTCACATAAAAAGTTGGCGACTCCACTGTGGCAAACCTTTGTTAACTGGTTGAGATTGTCAATATGAACAGACATCCAACTAGATAACCCGCGTTTGTCCCGTGAAGTCGTTCAACAGTGAAGTCCACTTCTTCGGATGAGGCAATTTACTTGCAAAAGGAAAGAAGATGCGCTTGGAAACGATAATAAAAGATCGCTAATGAGCAGATGATGAGATAACATTGCCAAGCAAACAAAGAAGCAGCCAAAAGGAGGTATGCCTCTCAATAAAAGGGCCGGTAGAACCACCGAAGGGACACCTTCCCAAGCAGAAGGAACAGGGCCCTTGCTAACTGATCGTGATGCATCCGATCAGGCAGCTTGCGTCCGTCCCGTGGATCTACTCGCCCCTGAGACGCAACCTTCCTGGCACACCAACCAACCGACGCTCCTTCCCAAAGGTCAACAAAGCCCTCTAACGAGGCACGCCAAAAAATGAAAGTACTTCTCTCAATCAAAAAAGATTGGTGGAACCACCGGAGGGGCACCTTCCCAAGCTGAAGGAACAGGGCCCTTGATAATTGATTACGATCGTTTGTGCAAACGAACATCCAATCAAGCAACTTGCGTCCGCCTCGTGGATCCATTCAACAATGAGAAAGTAACTTCCAGGCAATCAAAAAGCCCTCTTCGGAGGCACAAGCCCTCTTCGGAGGCACATGACCTCTTCGGAAGCAAAAGCCCTCTCCCGAGGCACCACAAGCCCTCTCCCGAGGCACCACAAGCCCTCTTCGGAGACACATGACCTCTTCGGAGGCAAAAGCCCTCTCCCGAGGCACCACAAGCCCTCTTCGGAGGCACATGCCCTCTTCGGAGGAAAAAGCCCTCTCCCGAGGCACCACAAGCCCTTTTCGGAGGCACAAGCCCTCTTCGGAGGCACAAGCCCTTTTCGGAGGCATAAGACCTCTTCGGAGGCACAACTCTTTAAGAGGAGCCCTCTCCGGAGGCATGTCCCAAAATAGAATACTCGAACAGAAAGCTTTCTCCGGAAGCACAGTTCAACTCTCAAAGGAAGGATAACTTGTTCATCTCAAAAAGTTCCTCCTAAAAAAGTTAAAATGCTACAAATTTTTTTCAGAAAAGTTCATTTCACTGCATAGGGAAATCTACTTTCTTTTTTGACAAATGAAAGTGATCATCCCCGAAAGTTGAAGTGTTCTTCAGAAAGAAAGAGAAAATAAAAATTTATCCAAAAAAAAACGAGATATGATCTATTAAAAGCAGAATAATTCTTCCCTTAAAAGTGGAATAGTTATTCTCTGAAATATGATTATCAGTCTTGTGAAAGTGAGAAATGTTGCAATGCACTTGTGGTATGGGGGAAACACTATACAATTCAATTACATTAATAAAAGGAATACGCAAGCAACATACCGCAAGTTCATTGCAATATCATGAAAAATAGATGTGGAATAAATGCATTCTCAAACACAGACCAGAAAGTTTGTACAAGTAAGAAGAATTGTTTATTCTACACTAAAATGAGAAACAAATGCATTCTTACATACACAAGAATTTGTAAAAGTAAAATAGCTATTTTATTCAATACTATGAAAACTTTTTACATTGTACAGATCGCAAAAAAGAAGCGGGGACCGGTACCCGCACAATCTCCGGTCGATACATGCAAAAAGCAAAATTAAGAAGTAGAAGATCCAGCTTGCTATTCCTTCTTCCCGTCACCTTTGGAGCCTTTACCCGGCCTAATAATTAGTTTCTGGAGCCGTTGTGAACGGGTCGGGGCAGAAGGAGAAAGAGGCACGGCTGGAACAACTTCTGCTTCCTCTCCAGCGGAAATATTCTTCTTCTTCCTTATGGCACGCTTCCCCTTCCTCTTCGAAGAAGACTCACTCCCCGGAGTAGCAAGCAATGTCGAAAGCTTAGTGTCATCATCTAGAGACCGCTCCGGGGTCTTCTCGATGTCATCAAGATCCTCCGCCTTCTGCTCCTGCGAAGCGGCCGGATCATCCAGACCTTGAAGATCTTCATTTTTCTCTGCCTGTGATCCCGGCTGAGAAGCAGAAGGAGGAGTAACTTGGGAAGGTGGAGGAGCGGCAACTAAAGGAGTGGAAGTTTGTGCAGTATTCGGTACCTCCGCTTTAGAAGAAAAGAAGTTAAAATCGGTATTCTCCGAGAAAAGAGAAGGTATCGGTTCACCAAAGTTTAAGTAATAAGTAAGAAGGTCGTCAAACTCGGTTAAATCAAATAAATGATTCACTGGATCTAGATCGACACCAAAATTACCTGGAGAAGTTGGTTTTGACCAAGGTTTTAAATCTCCCCGAGATCAGCCGAGATGAAAATCCGAGATATTATCCAAAATCCGAGATTTGGCAGCTTGGTTAGTTATAAGTCTTTTAAATATCACCCGAGACAACCGAGATATTTTCCCGAGATATTGGCCAAAATCCGAGATTTGAAACCTTGGTTTTGACAAGTCAATTTCAAATTTATCAGCCTTAGTGTCTTCTTGGCTCTGCTCCTCGATATGAGTAAGGGGAGATTCGGTTGTGACGGGCTTGGCCTCGACGGTTTTTGCAGGAGAAGAAAAGTGAGAGCTGGAACCAACGATATCGACGTCGGTCGAAGTCGAAGTGTGGACAGGGGCAGTTAAAGATATTTTCTTCTCTAGATGTTCTTCTGCCACTATTCCAGCTCTGGCTTCAGCAAGTTGCTCTTTTCCCTTGGCAAGAGCAGCACGAGCTCCTTCGTCAAGGTAGCGTGCCTCGAGTTCCGCCTCATCATAGCCGGCCCCACCAAGCATGTCAACTGCTGCTTCCCATACTTCGGCCATGGTAACCTCATAGTCAGGACCCAGAAAAGAGAGGCTCCCATGACCCAGAACGCTGTGCAGATAAAAGTCAAATAAGGTGGAGCTGATGCTAGCTTTTGTTGTCTCATGCGATTGCTCGGCTGCCTCTTTTTCGGCGACAGCTGCAGCTCGACCAACAACAGCCTCATCACGCTCTTTCTCAGCGTTAGCGAGTTGGGCCTTTAGCAATTCAATCTCCACGTTCTGGGAGCTAACTGTTTCCCGCAACTGAGTGTTATTTTTGCGGTACTCTTCAACCACGAATTGCTCAGCTGCAAATTTCATCTCAGCATCCCTCTAAGCAGCGTGCGCATCCCGTACTTGTTTCTGAAACACTTCTTCTTTTTGAGATTGTGAAGCAGAAGAGGCGGCGAGATCTTCCTTGAGTTTTTTAACCTCGGACTCAAGTCTCGCATTATCATCAGCAATGCTCGTCATCTCGGCATCATGCTATTTGCAAATTTTATCCCACTCGGATTTATCATTCTCCATGGTTAGCATGGCCTCAAGATTTGCACGGTTGACTCTTTGCAGCTCATCGACAAGCTTTTGCCACCCAGACACTCTTTCAATGTTAAGTTTGACGGCCTCTAGGCTACGCAGCATATCCGATTTATCGATCGGAACCAAATCAAGGTCAAAACGCACCCCTTTTAAGAACCAATTCGAAAATCGGCTTTGAAGAATAGGAGGGGCGTCTTTGACCTGATACTTAGGTCTGCTGATGATCGCCTGGATGTCAGATTTCTTTAAAGCAGGAGAGCCGGATGGAATATTAGGAGAGATGGGAGCATCAGTCTTCTCAGAAATTGCAGACGCGTCACTTGGCTTGGACCGCTTGCTTGACTCGTCAGCAATATGAGTCTTCCCCTTGTCATCATAAGACTTTCGCTTATGGGAATCGTCACTTCTGTGAGAAGAATCATATCGGTCAGCGTCTTTTCTTCTCTGCCACTGCTCGTAATCCCGCCTTTCTTGAGCCTTCCTTCGAGCCCTTTCCTCATCTGTCTCTCTCTGGTCACCAAGGTATTTCCTAAAGTCATAAGATCCACGGCCTCCATGGCGCTGAAATGAGTCATAGTATGAGCCAGTACGCCCCATCGGGGAATCTGAAAATGGAAAAGAAGTAAAGTTTAGAAATTTCCAGAAAGAAAGAATAAGTGCTTATAAGTGCAGAAAAATCCTAAGTGTGTGCGGCGTGCAAACTACGTGCATCAAATTACAGACCACGCTTTAATGTGGGAACGGAGACGACAGGTGTAGAAGGTGTCGAAGCTTGTTTAAAGGTAGAAGTCGCTTCAACGACAGGAGAGGTCGCTTTTGAAGTATTATCCTTGAAAAGCTCTTGACAAGTTATCATTATATCACTCAAGTCATCAAAGGTGTCATCACCATGGTGCCCAGCAGAGCTTTCCTTTTCAGCCTCCACATCGGCTGACTTTTCAGAGATTCGAGGATTTTCTTCCTCTTCGATAATTAGGGAAAGTGCCAGTTTGCTGGACGGGCCCGCAACATCGGTAAGTGTGGGACATTTTACCAGTGAAGTTTCAATGGCAGTTTCCTTCGGTGTGGGGTCTTCAATAGAAAGTGGGGCATTTGCTGCCTTCGAAGGAGAGTTGGGAACTTCATGAGGCTGAGTAGAGCGAGAAGAATGAAGAAGTCCGAACTGATGAAGAAATTTGTCTTTCAACAAAAATTTCGCGTCCCGCTCTTCAATCGGTATAGCCATAAGCCTCTCTAGAGTTTGCTTGTTGCTGAGATTCCTAGAAGGAGGGGGAAGCGCTGATATGAGAAAGCAAAGTTAACACTTGATGATTCATACTTCACAAAAACTCAAAAAATAGAAGAAGTAAAGATAGATAATCTTACTTCCTTCCCTCCACACAGCGTAGAATCCCGGGGGACAGCGAACATAAAAGAATTGAGTCAAGAACCCGTGAGCACTATCGGGAAGCCCAACAATCAATTTACGGTTTCTGGCACTTTCACGACAGTAATAGAAGGATGATCTTTGGTTTTGGTGAAAGAGCACAAGTAGCATATCTCGTCGAAATTCGGAAGTCACTCGAGAGTTCTCCCAAATAGCACACATAGCCCCATTAAAATGGCGTAGCCATTGGGATGTAGCTGAAATGGGGAAATGGACAGTTGTCGGAGAAGATGCTGGAGAAAGTTATTGAAAGGTGGAACGGCTCCACTAAGGCACATCTGTCGATTCACTGCTACAAAGCCAGGAGGCGCTACATCAGCTGTGCTATTCTTCTCAGGGAGGATGGCATCAGCTTCAACAATGCCAAACTGAGTGCACAATTGCCGAAAAACCCTGTACGATAAAGTGGTAGAAGCTCTTTCTGGGGGATTGACTAAAGGAGCTGGAATAGGAGTGGAATCTCCGGTCTGGACTGTTACATCTCCTTGTTGAGAAGTCATTCTACACAAGCAACTGGATATTCAAATATGAAGGTGAACGTTTCCTAAATAGTGTGAAGTGTTGTGCAAAACTAGTAAAGATAACAAGTAAATACAACTGGAGTTAAGATAGTCGGTAATTGATCGATTATTGAATTTCAGGACTTGTTAATTTGAAGTTCAGGTACAGTATTAAGTGTAAACCGGTCATTTTCAGTTGACTGTTTAAATGTTGCTTTAATACTTTGCTTGAATCTGTTGATTTAGAGCACTTCGTTCACACAATCTATTTATGTCAATTATCTATTATTAGCTAATCTGTCATTTGATGTGGACGGTCAGTGACAGTATATTCGTCCCAATTTTCTGTAAATGTGGTATTAAACAGGTTGATTAATTTGCAAGTTAGAATGATCTGTGAAAAGATGCAGCAATTCAAAGTTCAGCAGTTCAAAGTTTATGCAAAACACAAGTCTTGAGTCGCCAACGACTTATATGTTAACTCGTCCACGGCTTAAGGACTTTAAGGCAAGACAGGACAGGTCATTTCGATTTTAGGTCGTTGATGCCTTGAGTCAGCAGTACTTCAAGTCGTTAAGTCGTGTAAAAGAAGAAAGATACTTCAGGTTAAAGCGAGGCAATTTCCCTAAGTCCTAAGTCGTCCACGACTCAAGGCTTATGTCATGATAGGCTTAAGTCGTACAAGGCTTATGTCGTGATAGGCTTAAGTTGGATGCTTGCAACATATAGTTTCTTATTTACAATTTGTTTAGATGAAAGGTTTATCTTTAATTGACAGTCCATCAAAATCCACAATTATAAGGCAGCCTAGGTCCAACAAAGGAGTCAACTATCATCCAACCACTGTGATTCTTGTATATATCGCGGTCATGCTCATCTCAGTCCACTTCTTACGATACGACCTCTGCCCTATGGGATGATGGGCTAGAAGTATAAATTTAAATCTATTTATTTTTCCAACTCATAGTGGCCTTACTCATCCTTTTGGAATATGATCACAACTACTTCAATAGTTTAAATTTATAGAGTTAAGTGTATAATTTTATATAATTATAGGTAAATATACAAATATATTCCCTCAACGTTACCTAATTCCAATGATCAATTAACCAGGCTCGGATACCTAATGTAACAGCCCACATCTAAATGGGCCCGAATTTCGACTCAATTGAAATCCAAGTCCATTAAGGTATGGATCTTTGGTTTTTGTAACCTGAAATAAACATAGGTATATTAGAGTGCGATCAGTATAAATTCACAGTGGAACAGCAAATATAATATAACATGTGTTATCTAGTCTTCTGACTAGGCAGTATTTGTATAGATTGGATGAGTCAAACTCATAGTTATCAAGCCAGGAAGCATAGAGAGATAACATCAGAACCTAGAAACTAAACAAAACATAGTCATAGGGAGAGTATAAAGCCAACCCAATGCAAAGGGACCAAGAACCAATCTAAGTGATGGTCATTGCCGACCCAATCTATGTGTCGATGCCAACCTATGTTTTCACCTTCAAAATCATCAATCATTTGTCTACATGTCCTACACGATGCCAAACGCCAATTAAAGTGATTTTTATTGATGCAATACAATTCACTACTAATTTCCATGAACTCTCAGATCAGTAACCGTGTTCTTCCATGACTCCATCATTTGGACTCAGAAACTAGCTAACATTGGTGCAAAAACCTATGGAATCACAAAGCTAATCGCATGGCGAGCCAAAGTGAAGAATTCAAGATGACCAAATTGTCATCTTAGGGGTTGGTACAGACCAATGCCCTTGGTGTCATGCCGATCCATACGAATTGATGATGTGGCACCGTATTTTCGGGGAGAAGTTATCTATGGAGTGGGAAACGAGGTAGAGATCTTTCATATGAGATTTTAGGCTTCTACCTCTATAAATTGAATGGTATATCTAAAGTTTCATGATCGTTTGACTCTTTTACTTCTTACTCTTATTTCTTGTAATTAAGCGCCTTAGTTGTACCAACCCAGAAGAACCACTGCCTCCATGTCAGAACATAAGGAACAAAATTCGTAAGTGGACGTAGGCCTTAATTTGCTGAACCCATATAAATTATTGTGTGTTTATTTCTTACTCATTTTCATTTATATTTATATTTTCTGCATAAACTGTTGTGTATTTGTACCATTTTTTATTCAAACATTTTGGTGTTTCACTACGAATTGATATTCTCATGCTAGTTGGATCCATCTACTATTAGATTACTTAATTCCAAGGGATAGATCCAATTTTCCTATCTTATCATTTAATTATTCATATTTTCAATCATCTAAAAGAAACAATGTGCTATGGCCTTATCAAGAAGAGACTATTCTGCTAATTCTAGAGCTACCACTAAAGCATAGAACTAGAATGCTGGGCATTTGGATGATGCTGCTCAACCAGAGAAACTAGAGATCCAAAAACCAATTGGAGTCATTAGCAGAATAGAGACGAATCTAATGATGAAGCAGATGGAGGATAGATTCTAGGAAAGTTACAATCAGATGAACTGGTGGATGCAGCAGTGCTTAAGTTTACTGAATGAATTAACTCAGAATAGCCGTAGAAGGAGCAGATGGATTCCATCTCAAAGTTTGAAGTTTCCTTTCCATCCGAGCAGAAACGGAGGGAAAGGAAGCGGAAAAGGACTCAAAATGCTACTGGAGCATCACAGCAAGGAAGAAGGCAAACCCATGGCTGGGACTTGTGCATCGATATCAACACCAAGAGGACCAGTCGGTACCAACCCAACCAATGGTGGGCTCAATACTCGACCTCTGGATAGTTGATGGATCTGACTTCTGGTCACGCCACTGATGATCAGAATCTAAAAAATTATGCTGCCGGTGATGATACAACTCACCAGAATCAAACTGGGGGGCTGCTAGATGAATGAATTCTTCAGGGCCTAAGGAGCCAAGGTATCTAGAGCCAAACCAAGGGCGTTCCCCAGGCCAAACACTTGGGGCGGATCCTGATCACTGCCGTTCAGTGGGACCTATGGAAATAGAGTACTTGAAGATGTGGTCAAAAGACTTGTAATTGAAAATCATTTCAGGAGCAAAGATTAGTGGTGCAACTCTCCTAGTTGGAATCCGTTTAGCGAAAATATTCTGCCCGAGAGATATGCCCAAAAGTATACAATGTCGATGATGTCATTGTTAAGTGGAAAAAAGGATCCTAGGCAGCACTTGATTAGATATGGGTGGCATATGGATTCCGCTAAAGCTTTTGATGCTATGAAATGCCACCCTTTCGGTTTTCTTAGAAGGAGTAGGTATAATGTGGTTCACTCGACTCCCATCAAGATCCATATCGTCTTTTGTTGAACTGTCATTAAAGTTTCTCAAGTAGTTCTCTCTACATACTTTTGCTTGAAGGACGTCGTGTCCTTATCAAACCACTTCCGTGGTCAGGGAATTCATTAAAAGATTTCTTGAATCGATTTCATATGGTTGTGATGGAAGCGACAAATTCAAATTATGACATATTATCGATGGCGCTGATTAGGGGGATCCACCTCGGAATGAATTTCATGGAATTTTTGGAAAGGAAATGTTGAATTTGCTAGTATATGATTTTTGTTTGATGATATTAAACATATATATATATATATATATTCAATTAAATGTATTTGTTAATATAATATTTTATTTTTCAATAATTAAATAAATATTTGCTGAATAAAATAAATAACACGGAATTCAAATTCAAACAGATATTTTATTCAAACAAATATTTATTACAATTTTGAATGGTACACATTTGAGCTCTCACTATATATACACAATTTCAATTATAATACAAATTCGATTACATCACAATTTTCAATTTACATTTGCACCTCACTATATATCACTCATTCACTGGTATTTATCTTCAACTCTATTCCAGATTGAATCCAACATCTAAATTATCTGCAAAGTAAACACTGACGCAGTAAAATTGAAAGAGAAATATTTTTGCAATGTAAAATAAAATGTATTTTAAAAATATTATTTGCCTCAGTTATTTGGGTTGTTCGTCATCATTTAATTTTAAATTCATCATACACGAACAACTTGTGACATGCATAGTTTATGATTGTACATGCCACAAGGCCATGCACACCGATATACACTTGATGAAATTGCAGGGACAGGCGAACACAAGGTCAAACCCGAGCCAAGGCAGGATTCAACTCAGGTGCAATACAAAAGCATCACAAAATTATCGAGTACAGCTGCTCATGCAATGAGAATCCAAAACTAGACCATGCTAACAAGTGCACATATGTGTACACATGAGAACAGACTCGACAATGGAGTCATGAAAAAATGTCAACCAGAATAAAACGTACAAACCAACTGATCACAAAACTTCATACTACAAACAACAATGTCTAGACTAAATGCATATGGACATATACTCGATGTAACCCATGTACACAATGAAACCAAGTATCAATGGCATCAGGGCGGTGCAACAGTTGACAGTGCACACAAATGCACAAGAACAAAAATGAAATAGTGATGCAACATTGATACCAAAGACTGGAAGAAACAGCAACCAACCCCAAACAAATGAAAGAACTTCAATCAGAGCATCATCAATGAACTAAAGCTCAAGCCAGTGAAACAAAAGTGCACAACAACTACACAGGTTGAAACATTCACCAGACCAGCACATGCCTAGGGTCAAAGACATAAACACAACAAGATCTACCACAAAGCAATAACAGTTACAATATGAACTCAACCAAGACAGTCAAGTTCAATTGCAAACTGGCTCGAGGCTATAACCCAGTACATATGCATACACACAAGAGTACACAAACTACATGTATCAAAACTTGACATCGAATGATCAGGTGCATAACAAAGGACCAACAAAGGCCAGCAGACCAGACTTCAACATGTACAAAGAGTGATGGCAGGAAGACACACTTGAATATCAATATACATATCTACATGAACACACAAGTATTCATATTCTTATGCAACCAGAATGTAAGCAGTCAAACTGCAACAAAAGTGTACAACAATCAAAATGAAGTTCAAGTAAAACCGAAATGCACATGTCAACAATGTCATGTATGCAGTGACAAAAAGGGGTGCAACAAGACTCAAGTGATAGTAATCAAGTGCAGACAAGCTACATGAAGACTAGCAAACTACAAGATGTTCAGTTACAAAAGGAACCAGTAATATACAGTTTGAACAAAATTATCATGAAACAACAGTCAAAATAAACAAATTCAAAGCCATGGTGGCCAAAGAATTGAACAAGTCGAAGCAAAAATATTATCATAGTATCAAAGATGTCAACAAAGATCCAGAGAAATTGCAAACCATGAGAATCAAGCAAACGAACATACACGAATCGAACAAGTCAGAAATCAAAGCCGTGATAACCAAGCAATTAGAAGATATACGAATTGAACTTGTCAGGATTAATCACAAGCAACCAAGCATAATCGTATGGCCGACTTAAATTAACAGACGAAGTCAAATGAATATATTCGAATGAAAATAAAGGGATCCAATCATTATTTAACCCAATCATCATCGAAATTTTCCAATCATTCGAGTTCAAGAAAAACAGAGAGCAATAAATCATTAAACTCGAATCAAAGTCGAGTATTATCAAATATCAAAAAAGAGATCATACCATTTTAACAATCGAACTCTACTTAATTGAAGCAGCCGTGTGAAAATTCGAAGAGATGATCAATCAACAAAGCAAGCAACTCGAGATTATATATTCGAACGATCAATTGAAGCGGCGCCTCAATTTCCAGAACCCTAATTACTCGAAGAGGAACGAAGATAGATCGCAGAAACAAGGCAGCCACTATCACATACATGTCGAAAAAATAAACAGTGGAAATGGAAATAAATCATATTTGTTTCTTTGGGCTGGCTATAAAATCTATTGGGCTATATTGTTTTAAATTATGGTTTTTATTGTTTTAATTGTTTTTTATTTGTATTTTACTTTTAAACGTTGTAAATTCTTGTTGTGTGACTAGAGGACGAACTACGGTGGTGTAGTTCGAGAATTCGAAACTCAGTGGCTGAGTTGTGGCAAGGTTTTGAGTGTAGAGTTAGGTTAGTCGATAGCGGGTGTCGCAAGTTTACGCGTGTAAGCGTCTGACTACTTAATTTATAGTAGAAACCTTGGGGGCAGCACATAGGCAGGGTTTTGCAGAAGCTGGGTAAATCTGTGTTGTTCTATTTCGGTTTTTATTATTCTGCTATTATCTATGCTGCTGCTATTCTGCTATTATCTGTGTTGCGATTATTTTATATACTTCCGCATTAAAGTTTTATAATTATTAGTATCACCCTATTCACCAACCCTCTGAGGTGAAATCGATCCTACAGGAAACTCTGATCGACTATGGATGCTTTTTATAGAAAAACCAAAGAGTTCTTATGCTTGGAGGAAGCATGCAAACTTCCATGGAGGACTGGTGCAAGGAACCCAGATGAAGTGATACAAAGAAATGTCGTAATGAAGCATATCAGAGGAAGCTCTATTAACGAAGTGATTAGCGCTTGGGATTCTAATAATTAGAAGAAAAGGAATCAAGCTCAGGCGGCCAATGTAATAAGAAGAACGAGCACCAAAGGAACTTGAGATTAGCATAATACTCAACGATTCATTGAAAAACATCAACCTTGCGACGCAAGGGATGGAGCAATATAAGAATCTACACCGAGGAGAGGCGATTGATGAATGGAAGCGCTTTGGAAAATATCGTCGTTTCCATGAACTCGCAAACATAACAATAATGAGTATCGACATCTAAAAAGTCTAGTTGAGGAGGTGATAAGGAATAACAAGCTTCAGCAGTACATTAAGGAACTGCCAAATAGGGAGGATAGTGCAGGACCCCAAGTTCTACCTATTGTTTGCAACTAAATTCGTTACAAACACCCAAGAATAGTTTTTTTTAGACAAGTAAATGAAGAAAAGCAAAAATAAACTGAGTAAATGAACAAGTAAGTAATAGAAGATAAGTAGTAATCAAAGACACAGAGGTTTATAGTGGTTCGGCATTGTATGCCTACGTCCACTTTGAAGATTATCCTTTATTAATCATTTTTTAATCTAATTACAACAGCAGAAAATAGCAAGTACTAGATTACAATAGAGTTTAGAGTAACAAGTAGCGTAAAGATCTTGGAAATGAACAAACAAGTCTGTATTTAAATGGTACGATGATGAGATACTTCGCTAAGATTTAGGCAGAAGGCTCTCTAGGTCCATCAAAGCCCACTATAATGATCGGTGGCCCTAAATAGATATTTAGGAACGATCGCCTATAGTTATGCCGACTGTTATTTTTTGTCTCCAAGTGATATGTAATTGTTTTTGGGGGATCCCATATTCCTCTTGAACTTACCCTTAAAATATGAAGTCATTCTGAGTTGTATAATGGGAGATATGGATTAACCTTTGTCACGTTTGGAAGATTCACTGAGCTACACCAACCGTTATGAAGGATCGGCCTTCTTTGTATCTCAATGTTTTGATATGCGATCAATATTATGGGTTTAACTCTTCAATATATTGAAGCTCTGAAAGTTTCAATTGTATTGGCCTTGTGGATTTTGAGATATCGATCAATCTTCACTGATTTGAGTTGTTTTATGGATCATTCCTAACCAATCCATATAAATCTTTGCTTTGTCCATAATTTGAGCATATGAACTTTGGTCGTCTTGGTATTTGAAGTGTAATTTCATCGAGCTATGCCAGTCATGCCATACAGATTGCACCTCAATTGGCACCTGATCCGGATTTGCCTGACTGTCATCCATAACATTATATATAATAAACACTTTAGAGTAATTGCCAAAATCCAACAATCAGGCACCAAGATGAACTGATGGTACATTGGTCATCAACTAAGCAGTCACCAAGGGATGAAGCAACAACTTATGAAAATGCTACATCGTTTCTCATTATCTAATTTACTTTCGCAAATAAACCTTCTGGGACACCGTGGGCATTGTAAATAGATAGGTCTTTCCATTTCTTCTACTCATTAATAAAATCTGTTATTTGAACCAGTGGAACCTTGTCCACGTAAGAAAAAAAATTCATATTTCGTGAAACCATTAGAACAACCAAGGAAATTCTCCTTTGCCCCCGAATGATGGACGTGAGTTGTAGACTCATTAACCCTTCTAGAATGACCTGTCATAACGAACCCCAAACTTCTGTGAATCGACATTGCTCCGACAACATTGGGAAGGTCCTAACTGTCGGTTGATTGCCACATTCGACCCCTAACCTTATGAGAATCGATCTTGGTCCAATAGCGTTGGGAAGGTCCTAACTACCGGGTCGAAGGTCGCATTCGACCCTAAATCTTTTGAGATGCAATGATGCTCTAGTAATTTTGGGAAGGTGCTAACCGCCGGGTCGATGGTCACATTTTGCCCCTAGCCATTTGAGTACCGATGTTGCTGTGATAAAGTTGGGAAGATCTTAGCCATCAAGTCAAAGGCGATATTCAGCCTTAATCTTCTGAGAAACAGAGTTGCTCTGGCAAAGTCGAGAAAAATTTAACAGCTAGGTTGATGGTAACATTCAATATCCAACTTTCTGACGACAACATCAGGAAGGACCGAACCATCGGGTCGACCTCACATTCGATTCCTAACTTTCTGAGAACCAGTGTTGCTCTGGAAAAATCGAGAAGTTTCGAACCGCCGATTCGATTTTCGCATTCGATCTATGATCTTCTAAGAACCAGTGTTGCTTGGGTAACATCGGGATGGTTCAAACTGTAGAGTCGATGGCCACATTCGATCCTCAACCTTCTGAGAACGGGTATTGCTCTGCAATGTGGGTATGGTCCAAGACAAAATCTACCATTTTGCATCTTTTATAGAATAAAAAGGTTTTACGAGTCAACGACTTTTTTTTCCAATAATTAAGAGTTATGACTTGACCAACTCAAATTAATCTCTCTGTGTATAATGCAAGTACTTGGAGAAAGGTGCCAACAAAAATCTATGGTCCATGGTTGGCCCCTAAAGTTCTTCTTGGTATGCCGAAATTAATACCAGCCAATTCTTAACCACTGACTGGGAGCATGAGTATAAACTGAAGATGGATGTGACGGTATCGTTCATCATCAAACTCTTGTCCTCAGATTGGGGGCAGAAGAAGAAACTAAAGATAGATGTGACATGACCGTCCATCAGCCAACTCTGGCCCTTGATGTGGGGCTAGGTGTATAAACCCTAAAGCGCATATGACTTGACCATCCATACACTAACTCTTGCCCTTGATGTGAGGGCGGGAGTATAAAAAAACGAATGTTATACGTTCGTTCAATCCCTCAAATCTTGTCCATGGATTGGGGGTTGGTGTATAAACCGAAAAGGATGCGATAAGACCATCTAATCCTTGACATTTGTCCCAGAGTATGAAAAACAAGAGATCCATACCCAACGTAAGGTGGAATCTTACCGATGAACTTTGAACCTTGAACCGACGTCCAAAGTTAGGCGTGATTAGAGATAAACATCCAGCCTGAGGATACACGAACTACGTTCTTAAGTAGTTAACTTAAACTAGCACCTAGATCTTGGTGGATTCAAAAACCGACATCTTGGAAAAGGGCACCTGAACCGATATCCTTAGTGGTTAATCTCAATCGACACCCCTAGATAGTCGTGATCACACTTAGAACCTAAAAGAGGAAAATGAAAAGGCTGACTTGCCAGCAAAGTTGGTCTGTTTTGGAGATGTTCAGCTCATGGGCTTGGTTTTGGTGGAAGTATTATTGGCTCTAAGTGTGACTTGGTGGATGTTAATGTGATCTCGGGGTTAAACCAGAAAATGAGTCATGGATAACTCTGATAAAATACTACTTGTAGAGAGAAACCCTTACAAACAAAAGGAATGAGTGATGAAAGCTCCTTTATCAAGCTTCGAGATATATCATGTAGGAAGGAGTAATTTATAGGAAGGATTTATTTGTCCCTATGCTTCGATGTGCCTCTTACAACAAGGCTAAGCAAGTTCTAAAATAAGTTCATTATGGGGCCTCTGTAGACCACGCTGCGGGAAACCCTAACGAAGAAGATCCTTCGCTATGGATACTTCTAGCCAACTATTAACTAAGATGCGGCTGTTTAGACTCGAAAGCGTGATAAGTGCCAGAGCTTTGCTAAGTTTCCGAGAGCCCCACCAACAGAGATTACTCAAATGGTTAGTCCTTGACTGTTTGAATTTTAGAAAATTGATATCATCGGTGTTTTGCTGATATCTAAAGGCAGTGCAAAGTTGCCATCGTTGCATTTGAATACTTCACTAATGGGTTGAGGTAGAATCGTTAGCCATGATCACCACGAAGAAAGTTATCAATATTATTGTTCAGAATATCATCTGTCATTCTGGAGTTGCATTGGCAATCGTTACCGATAGTGGGACCCAATTCAAGAGTACAGGTTCAAAGATTTCTACCGTCGACATCGCATTGAGAAGAGATTTGCTCTGGTGGCATACCCCAGACCAACAACAGGTTGAAGCTGTAGACAAAATTATCAAGTACATTCTTAAGAAGGGATTGGAAAAGGCCAAGGGAAAGTGAGTTGATGAACTTCTATTAGTATTATGGGCTTATCGAACAACCCAAAAGTTAATGACTAGCCACTCTCCATTCGCCTTAACCTACGAATCAGAGGCTATGATTTTGATTAAACCGGAAGAACATTCTAATCGAGTGACTCATTATAATCCATAGACTGATAAAAAATCCCACTAGAGTCACTTGATATAATCAATTAAAAGCGTGATGAAACTGAGTTGTGGGCAGCTGCACACTGACACCAATTCGTCTGATATTACAGCGCTAAGGTCAAGAATTGGACCTTTTAAGTTCATAAATCAGTTATCAAATGAGTCTTCCCAAGCTATGGAAACCAAGGCCTAAGTTGGGAAGATCCGAACACAATAGAGAAAAAGCTTGGAGATAGAACTTTCAAGCTTGCGACGGTTGACGGGGTTTCACTCCTGAGGGCATGGAATATCAAACTCTTGCAATGCCACTTAGAAATAAATTTGTGCATAACCATTAAAGCAATTGTAGGTGTGTAGTTAACAGGAGTTTGGTGCCGACCAAACTTCTATAGTCCATAATCGGACCCTTGAAGTTCAACCTTCCTCGACGTCCAAAGCTATATGACAGTCAATTCTTTCAGCCCTCGACATAGACGCAAATCAAGAAGGACATGCCATGACCGTCCCCTCATTTGCTCATGCTTGGAGTTTGGCAGAGAATTAATATCTTACCCAAAGAATGGCAAGGCCGAAGATCCTTGCCTGGAGTAGGCGAGGCAAAAGATTCATGCCTGGTAAAAGGCATGATCTTACCTACAAACTTCGATCGATGCCCCAAATTTGGCGCGATCGAATCTTACTACCCTAGAAAAGGATACCTAAACCATGATCTTAAGTAGTTATCCCTGATCAATGCCCAAAGTTCGGCTTGGCAGAGGCACATCCCTAAGGAGGATGTCCAACTTGCTATTTAAGGCAATTTGCTTCAATCGATGGTCGAAGGTAGGCACAATCACGTTTATTGTTCCTCCAAAAGGAATGTTTGAATCATATTTCCTGGTAATCGAAGTTCGATAGGGTTCCAGAATTAGATATGGTTCGATATAAATCCCCAAAGGTTGGCGCTTCAATGATTTCTTTACGGCGAAAGACCATTAAGCATGGAAGGGGCTAATCATTTAGTTCGACAATAATCCCGATAAGAAATGGATCGCAAGTACATTGAATGGAAAGCGTATATCTAAAATAATTAGACAAATTCACACAATGATTAGACAAAATAAAATTTTTTGTAATTCATGTCCGAAATAGAAGGTGGAAAGAAAAGTACGGATTTTATTTACATTAAGCCGAATACAAAAGCAGTGGTCGAACCTACACAATGTCGTCCAAAAACAAAATCAGACTATTGTACAAAAGCGGGTCTAGCTACAAAAAATAAATAACAACAGTAATGAAGATGATGACCTATATATGTCTACATGAGTACGTGCATATGGTCGAGAGCTTCTGCAAGGGATTGCACGTGTATACTTGTATGTAATCATATTCAGCACCCAAAGACTAGAGTCAAATAAAAGCAGACTCATACGTAGAAAATTCATAAGAGGAGCTAGTTCGGAATTACTAAGCACGGAATAATTGATCGAGATTGCACACTCAAAATTTATAACACTAGACATTGGGCTAGCATCGCGATGAATAATTATGGATATAACTTTTAACAGAAATGATTCACAAGAAGGATAATGATCATTTAAAACACAGAGTGGAATCCATTATAGCAATCCTGACTTGTCTCCATTGAAGTAACATCATGTTTGAAACAAGATGCACTTTGGTGGGAAAATGTTACCAGCCTTTTGACCGTGCAGTTTTCGGACAGTTGGAATTGTCGAATCAGAGATATCAAGGTAGGAAGCTCAGAGGGATAACCTCAAAGCCCATAAACCAAACATAAACAGAGTAATAGGGCAAGTACAAAGCCAACCCAAAGCAAAAGGACCAAGAACCCATCTAGTGATGGGTCAGTATCGACCCCACTCTATGGCTCGGTACCAACCTATGTTTTGACTTCCATAATTATCCAACTTTCGCCTACATGTCCTACATGATGCCAAAAGCCAACTTCGAGTATTCTTTTGTTGATCTAATACAATTCCACGAACTCTCAAATCTACAACTCTGTTCTTCCACGACTCCATCACTTAGACTAAAAAACAAGCTAATATTGGTGCAAACAACTATGAAATCATGAAGCTAACCACAGATGAGCCAAAGAGAAGAATTCAAGATGACCAGATTGGCTATCTTAGGGGTTGGTACCAACCCATTCCCTTGGAGTCGTAATGTCCCATACAAAGTGATGATGTGGCACCCTATTATCATGGATAAGCAATCTATGGTGTGGAAAACGAGGTGTATATCTTTCATGCGAGATTTTTGGCTACGGCCTTTATAAGTAGAAGGGTAAAGCTCATTTTCAAGATCTTTTGGCTCTAGTACATCTTAGACCCATAAGAACTTCTACCTCCAAGTCTGAATCTAAGTGATAAAAACATTAAGTAGATATGGGTCTTGATTTACCGAATCACTATAAATTGTCTTATGTTCATTTCTTACTCATTTTCATTTATATTTCTTCGCTTTTTATTCGCTACATAAATTCTTGGATATTTATGCGATTTGTGTTCAAAAAAAATGTGTGTTGAGTAAGGCTACTATCTTGGAATATAATTCCTTAGATATTTAATTACCTCGTCAATGCCAAGAATGAATAAGACTTCAATATTTGCCATTCCCATCTTGCTCTAGTATCCAATCATTCTAAATCTAACATGTGGATTATTATTGAAAGGGGGGTCAGAACAACGTTCGGGTGATTGGAAAATTACATACTTTACCCATCCAATTAATTTTTGCTAATTAATTTTTATTTTAAGTGATATGTCAATTATTTACGGCTAATATGTTAAATCTAATATGCACGTACAGTATGCCTATGTTAACCTTCTCTAAGATATTATTATACATATATGCATATATCATTTATATCTAATCACTTCACAACCCAAAACCCTAGTTATTTAATACTTCTTAAATATGGAGGAGGCAGACCCATTGGCTATTTACTACCTCAAGTTCCAAAGCAGGCACTTTGCAAAGTCAATGCTAGTCCATCGGTTCTAAGAATGTAGACCGATGTCCCCTATATATGGCTTTGTAATTGTTTGCATAAAAAATGGACAAACACCTCAAAGTTGTATGATTTAGTAGATCTTATGTTGTTCTTAGCGATTTGAATGATTTATGCAAATATATGAAAAGCATGGGCTAAACTGTAAAAAGACACGCAAATTTATAGTTGTTCAGCCAGAACGTGCCTACGTCCACTTTATATGTTATTTCTCTTCTCTTGTTATGATTACAAGTGCAAAGCATTGATACAAGTAAAAGAAAGTTGTTTGAAAGTTCCTTTCGTGCTTGAGCTCTCAAAACTTGTCCCCATTGTTGTACCCCTGCCCCTCTATTTATAGAGTGAGGCAGGGAGCAGGGGTCTTGGATGTATATAGCTGCTGGCGGGCCTGGGCTGAGGTGATCTGGCCTGGGAATGTCTTGGTTCGGTGAGGTCTCAGAGTGCCTTTGATTCGGCGGAGATAGATTTGGTCCGGTGGGAGATTTGATCCGGCTAGAGGCTTGGTCCGGTGGGAGATTTGATTCGGCTAGAGGCTTGGTCCGGTGGGAGATTTGATCCGGCTAGAGGCTTGGTCCGGTGGGGCTGCGTTTGTTTGGTGTGACATAGTCTTGGGGGTTTGGCTCGGCAATGGGATGGAGGGGCGTTGGTTCGGCGGAGACGTTGGACCGGTTGAAATGCACCCAACACTTGCCCCCCAAATAGGGTATGCGCATGCGCATGGCGTGCTTTGGTTGGGTTTGGTTACCCACGTTCGGTCCTGCGTGCCGAACCAATCGGCTTGGTGGTTCCATTCTTGACTATAAATATAGGAGCTATGCCACCGTTGTTCTTCACCGTCTGAGATAGCCGAACCAAGTGAGTGCCGAATCAACATTCCTACTTTTCTGCCGAACCAACTATGCTAGCCGAACCAAGTGAGTCCCACTTCTGCCGAATGAGCATTTTTACCGAACGACTTTGTTCCTGTCCTACCGAATGAACCCTGTAAAGTATGGTCGCCGAGTGTGTTTGGGCGTTAAGTGCCGAATGGAAAGCTTATCGCACTGCCGAATGAACTGATGTATTGTACTTTGCCAAATGAACTCACGGGTTTGAGTGCCGAATGAAGTCATACATTTGAATAACCGGATGAACTCAGGAATCTTGAATTCCGAATGAAAATGATACCGAATGAAACTGATACTGAATATGTTTTTACCGAATGACGTCATATACTTGTTTACATCTTCTGTTCTAACAATGTGTTTTTCCGATGTTGTAGATAATGTCTCGTAAAGCGGAAACTCGATCAGATAAGAAGAAAACCGGGGGCGAGGGAGGTTCCTCTGCCGTGCCCCTAGCTCGGCCGAATCCAGAACGTCAAGGACCTGTCCCGAGATCTCTAGTGGACGGGTATGGCCCTCAGGAACTTCTGAACTCCCCGTCCGATTGCTTTCCTAGCTCTCTCAAGGAGGAGCAGCTTGATGTCATCTCCCGATCTTTCGGAATTGATAGGGCGCACTTGCTGTTGCCAAGGAGAGAAGTTATGCCGTATGACCCTCCTGAAGGGTACTTTGCCTACAGCAGATACCACTGCATGTGTGGTGCCATTCCTCCTCTTAACGCTTGGGTAGCCAGCTTCCTCACATATCTAAAGGTGGCCCCATTCCAGCTTCAACCCAACTCCTATGCTATACTGGTGAGCCTCTTCGTCATTTTCCAGAGGAAGTATGGTCGTGCTCCTTCCAACCAGGAGATCCGGTACTTGTATAATCTAAGGGGCTATAAGAAGGGGTCCCCATACATTAGCTTGGAGTCAGCCGTGACCTTCAAGCCGGTCTTGGATCTGTATTCTAAATTCAGCATGTTCAAGAAGGAGTGGTTCTTTGTCAGGGACGACTCCGTTTCAATTCGACGCTTTACTTCTGGATGTAAGTTGATGCTTTTACTTATAATTTCCATTCCGATTGCGATGCTTCTTCTCATACTTTCTCATTTTTGCTAGCGACAGGTGGCTTTGCGATTGTGGAGACTGACCGCCTAGTTCAGACGGCGGCTGAGATAGAAGCTATTCTCGGGAAATATAGATCTCCTGCCTTCCTGATCAGAAATGCGACCCTTCTGGAGTATAACTTAATCCTTCCACAGCAGTCAGTAGTCAAGCTAAGGGAAATGGCGGAGGAGAGGGCGGCTGTTCAGACTAAGGGAGGTGTTACGATAGAGAGTAGCAAGAGGAAACCTTTCACAAAACCTCCAGCCGTCGGAGGTAAGAAACTCAAGAAGTCGGACGGTCCCTCCCCCAGTAATTGTCCACTTACCCAGGAGGAGGAAGACATAGAGGAGGAAAGAGGTGAGGGTGGAGAGTGTCGGGAAGGTGATGAAGGTGGCGATAGCATCGGGGCCTTGCTTCCTGGGCAAGCGGGCGAGATTCAGGAGTGGATGGATGATGCGTTACACCAGGCTTTCGAGTGGCTGGACGAAGATCCGGCTTTGGTAGAGAAAACCGGGAAAGCGGACAAGGCCGGGACTGGTGCAAGCGAGTCTTCTCAGACCATTCCAGCCAAGGTGGCTCCGACGACTCAAGGTGAACTCTTGACTCCTGCATGCTTCATTAATGAAAGGGACTTAGGAATATTTTATGATCCACTCCCGTCCTGGAATGAAATCCAGGACTCATTGCAGTATCCTACTTCTCCCCAGGGTTTGTATAACAGACGTGCTTTCTTTCTTCTTTTAACTTGTAATTTACCGCGTTTCTCGAATCATATAGTGATGTAAGCTTGTGACACTTGTTCTTCATGTCAGGAGCAGGCAAGACATCCAAGGCCTCAGACCTTCGGCACAGGCTTGAGCAATATAAGCTTTCCAAAACTTCTGTCAAGCCGAAGCCTTCGACCCACCGCTCCGGGGATGTAGTCGGCTACCGTCCTCTTCTCGGGGTTATCGAAGAGGGTATTCAGCAGAGAAAGAGGAGTCATCCTTTATCCGAACCTTCGCCCGGTCCTCAGCTCCCGGCTCAGCCTCCTCATGATATCACGGAGGAGGACAGCGAGTTTGCACCCTCTCCGCACCATACGGAAATCCTTCTGTTACTCATATCGACCGTCCTGACTTGGCTCGTAATCCATTTGCGGGTCATCCTGATCTGGATCCAAGTTCCCATGACATTACCTTTGACGAGGTTACTGGTGAGCACCTTCTTCCCCGCAATCCCATGGTACGGGTGCTTGATGAAGCTAAGTCCTTAGATCTTGATCTACTTACCACTCGGATAGTTACCATGGGAGATGAGGCCAAGGCTAATATTGATCGGGTGGCGGAGGAGACTAGGAAGCTGATGGGGCATCATGCCCGACTGGTTAATGCTGGAGAGGAGATTGGGAGTGCCAACATCCGACTAAGATTGATGGTTTCGGACCAGGCCAAACAGCTCGCTGATCAGGCCATTCAGATTTCTCAGCATGAGGCTGCCTCCGGGCAGTTGAGGAAGGCTATGGAGGAGGCTAGTAAGGCGGAACTGCGGAAGATGGAGGCTGCCTGCAAGGAGCAGATAAATATGGCCATCTCGACAGTGGATGAGGTCCGGAGGGCGGATCTTGAGCGGGTAGAGGAGCTGTCGGGGAAGCTTGAAGCCGTAGAGCTTGCTCAGGTTAGGCTGAAGGAGGAGATGGAGGCGATGCGAAAATCCCTTCAGGCTGACTGCTCGAGATACCGTTTGGAGAGTGAAGCTGCTGTTGGAAGGTTGTCGGCTTCCGAGGCCCGGATGAGGGAGTTTGAGGAGAATGAGGGGATGATGGATGAAATGCTTCAGGACATGTACTTCCGAACTTGGAAGCAGGGCAACCTATCCTGGATGGATGATTATCCTAGGGTCATGGCTAAGATCTATCTTCGGGCTTTGGAGGAGGCTAAGGCCGATGCGGATAAAGATGGTGGCGTGGTCTTCAGCATGGATGCGGTCACTGCTCAGTTTGCCAAGGAGGAGAAGGTGGCGGTGAAGGAAGGTATGCGGTTGCTTACCGCTGAGGAGGTAGGCGTGCAGGTAGAGGACGGCGATCAGGATAGTCAGGAAGCAGGTGCTGGTAAGTCTCCCTTGTTAGTTTCTCCATCAACCTGGTTGCTTATTGCTAATGAATCCTTTCTCTGACTGGACAGGGGGTCAACAGGACAAGGATAAAGCTCCACTGCAACCGGCCCCTTGATTATACCTGGAAAAACTCTTTTATTGGATTTGACAGGGTGGTATATGTTAGTCGAAAAACAGTAAAGTAGCCTTTAGGTTGCAATATTTTGCCACTTGTAATAAATAGTCTTATTTTTGACGTGTAATTCTTTAACTTAAGCTGATTTTGTCGTCTTTTGAATGTTTGCAGTTATTTTGGCATGTCATATGAGAAATATAGCTATGTATATTCTTGTAATTAAATTGTGTTTGATGTCGGGTTCTGGTTTAAGACATAATTTCATGACTTGCGATGTTAGTGTGTGGTGTGAACAAATTATAGTCATGTATTTGTACATAAAGGAAGAAAATACCGCCTTTCATGTTCTGTTTGTAGATGGCAGTTTCGAATATCTTGTATGACCGAGCATGGAGAGCAGTTCAATGCCCTGCCATCCGATTGTGAATCCCTGCATCCATTGGTGAGTATCTCCTACTCTGTATCCTGTACTTTATGGATTGTTATAGAGGATAGGAGGAAAGCTTTTTAAGTAAAATTGAAATATGTGAAATAGTAAAACTTCCAATCACGGAAGGCCTTCGATGTGCTTAAGTTCGTGGCAAACGGGTTTTGTAGTCACTTTCCCTAGCTGTGGGTCTTGGAGACATTTGTCACCCATCTTACGCCTCCGCGGGGAGTTAATTCTTTTTTACCACAGCCGTACCTAAGACACATCGGAGCCGAGATCGCGCACAATAACTACCCGGGCCATTATGGCCCATAATCGTGGGTATTATTCGATTTACTATGGCCGGCTAGCGTGGGTGCCGATCGTCAACTATGAACTGCCCCTGGCTGGCCACACCTTATGTTGGGGCTTATAGTCAGTTCACAGTTGCCGACGAGCCTAACGCCGTAATGAGCTGCCTCGGCTATAGTCGGCCTTCTCGGTGGCTTATAATCGGCTCATTACAGTTGGCTTTTAGGGCCGTCGCGAGCAATGAGTTAACCCACAGCAGAGGGATGCTGGAGCAAAAGTGTCTCATTGGAGAGGGCATAGATTCGCATAGTACCTGTTAGGTTTTGCCCAAGCGAAGTTGCGCCGTGGAGTGCTTTGAGTGGAAGTGCTATACGCATAGGATTTTGTTCAACAGAAAAGGATAAAGTTGACTAGTAGCCAAGATATAAAGGAACAAGTTAAAAAAGAGACAAAGTTTTTTAAAGTGGTTCGGCATGAAAAAGGCCTACGTCCACTGATTCTCTTTGTTAATTCACTTCATATGGGCAATACAAGTTAAGAAAAGTATCGACGGAGGTGTTGGATGTTCCATGCCCTCTGGAACACCTCTCCGTCCACTGTTGACAAAATATAGGCTCCGTTGTGGAGATCTTTATGAATTAAATAAGGTCCATCCCAGATTGGGTCTAGTGCTCCGGGGCGAGGGAAGATTCGCTTGAGGACAAGATCCCCTTCTTGTAAGGTACGATGCTTGACTTTGGAGTTGTATTGTGCTGCCACTTTCTGCCTGTGGGCTGCTGTTTTTAGGACTGCATCATTCCTTCTCTCCTCAACTAGATCTAAAGACATGTGGAGGAGTTCTTCATTCTCTTCTGGGTTATAGTGGATCCTACGGTGGGAAGGCACAATGGTTTCAACTGGGAGCATAGCCTCCGATCCGTTTGCCAAAGAGAAAGGAGTGTGCCCTGTTGATGTTCTGAAAGATGTGCGGTAGGCCCATAGTGCCGTAGGGAGTTCATCCACCCAAGCGCCCTTTGACTTTTCGAGCTTCTTTTTGATCAGAGTTTTCAGAATTTTGTTGACTGCTTCGACTTGTCCGTTTGCCTGGGGATATGCTACTGATGAGAAGCTTTTATGAATTCCGTGTTCTTGGCACCAGTTGGCGAATTCCTCGCTGTCAAACTGAAGTCCATTGTCTGATATGATTTTGAGTGGGACTCCGTACCTGCATAGAACATTTTTGATTAAGAAGTTAATAACTTTTGCTCAAGATACTTTATTCAGAGGTTCCGCTTCCACCCATTTGGTGAAATAATCAACTGCCACTATAGCATATTTGGCCCCGCCTCGGCCCATTGGTAGCTCGCTGATTAAGTCAATTCCCCATATTGCGAAGGGCCAAGGGCTGGTCATCTGAGTAATCTCGGTTGTTGGTAGCCGAGGAATCTTAGCAAATTTTTGGCATCTATCACACTTCTTGACGAAATCTAAGGCGTCCTTGCTTAAGGTGGGCCAGAAATATCCATATCGGAGTATCTTTTTTGCTAACGTTTGCCCTCCGGTGTGATCTCCGTAGCTTCCTTGGTGAATGTTGGATAAGATTTCCTTGGCTTCCCTTCCGGCGACACACCTTAATAATGGGTTAGAGAACCCGCGCCGATAGAGGATGTCTTCTTGTATCGTGTAGCGGGACGCTTTCCTCAAGATTTTCTTGACTTCGTTATGCCCGTTGGGTAGAGTGCCATTTTGTAGGTAGTCTCGGATGGGAGTCATCCAAGTTGCTTCTTCGGTTGCAGCTATCAGATTCACTTGCTCAAAACTTGGGACCGTTTGCTTTGAGATGGTTACTGCCTCGAAGATGGCGATGTCTCTCGTACTTGCTTGCTTTGCCAATTCGTCGGCCTCTTGGTTCTCTTCCCGAGGGATGTGTTTGACTAAGTAGTGGTCCAATCGGCTGAGAAGCAACTTGGTCTTCTTTAGATATGATATGATTCGTTCCTCTCGAGCTTGGAATTCTCCTAGTATTTGATTAACAATAAGTTGAGAATCGCTATGAAGACACAAAGAATTGGCTCCGATTTCTATGGCAATTTCTAGTCCGCCTATCACTGCTTCATATTCTGCGTCGTTATTGGTGGCGGCGAACTCCAATCTTATAGCATAGTGCAGTTTGTTTCCCCTGGGAGTGGTTATTACCACACCTGCCCCGAGCCTTGTTCGTTTGATGCACCATCCACAAAGAGATTCCACTTGATATCTTCTGTTATTTCCAATTGCTCTTGATCTTCGTTGGTAGTGAACTCTGCAATGAAATCAGCCATGGCCTGTCCCTTGATGGCGGTGCGAGGGTGATAGGTGATATCATACTGACTCAGTTTAATGCACCATTTAAGTAATCGCCCAGAAGTGTCGGGACGATGGAGTACCTGCCTCAGCGGTTGATCGGTCAGAACTTTGATGGAATGGGACTGGAAGTAGTGACGCAATTTCCGCGATGTGATTAGTAAACAGTATGCTAACTTCTCAAGTTTAGGATATCTGACTTCTGCCCCAGTAAACCTTTTGCTGACGAAGTAAACTGGTCGTTGCGTGCGGTTGTCTTCCCTTACCAAGGCAGCGCTTAGAGCGTGAGATGACACAGCAAGGTATAGGTATAATTCTTTGCCTTCGCTTGGAGTCGAGAGTACCGGTGGTTTCTGGAGGTGTTCGATTAGGTTAAGGAAAGCGGTTAAGCATTCGTCCGTCCATTCGAACTTTCCTTTATCTTTCTTTAGAGCTTCGAAAAAGGGGACGCACTTGTCCGTTGCCTTGGAGATGAATCGGCTTAGGGCAGCCACTTTTCCATTTAGGCTTTGCATTTCCTTTCGGGTGGAAGGTATCTTGATATCCCTTAGCGCTCGGACTTGTTCAGGGTTTGCTTCAATCCCTCGGGCATGGACGATGAACCCTAAGAATTTTCCCGATGATACTCCAAAGGAGCACTTTAGTGGATTCAACTTCATTCCATACTGTCGAAGTACCTGGAACATTTCGCCTAGGTGGCTTACGTGATCTTTGGCTTTCCGTGATTTCACCAGCATGTCGTCCACATATACTTCCATAGTTTGTCCTATTAGCCCTGCAAACATCTTGTTGACGAGGCGCTGGTAGGTGGCTCCTGCATTTTTAAGTCCGAAAGGCATTACCTTATAGCAGTAAAAACCCCGGTCGGTGATGAAACTAGTGTGGTCTTGGTCGGGAGCATGCATAGGAATTTGGTTATATCCTGAGTATGCGTCCATAAAAGATAGGAGCTCGTGCCCGGTTGTGCTGTCTACAAGTTGGTCGATTCTGGGAAGTGGGAAGCAATTCTTTGGGCAGGCGTCGTTTAGGTTGGAGAAGTCAATGCAAGTCCGCCACTTCCCATTAGCCTTCTTTACTAGTACCGGGTTGGCGATCCATTCCGGGTAAACAGCTTCTCGTATGAAGTCATTGGCGAGTAGATTCTTTACTTCTTCATCGAGGGCTGCTGATCGCTCTGCCCCCATACTTCTCTTTCTTTGTTTTACAGGCTCCTTGGTAGGATCAATGTTTAATACGTGGCAGGCTATGTCGGGGGAGATTCCAATCATGTCAGCGTGTGACCATGCGAATACGTCCAAGTTGTGGCGGAGAAAATCGATGAGTTGTTCCTTCAATTCAGCTTTTAGTTGGGACCCAATTTTCAGTAGTCTACTTCAGTTGTGCTTGTCTACAGATATAAACTCCATAGCCTCTGCAGGCTCGGCGGTGGCCTCCTCCTCTTTGTCCCTAGGGTCTAATTCATTGAAAGGGTCGCTGGTGTATCGAAGAGGAGGGGCTTTCTTTAGTTGCTATGCTTCAAGGCTTTTTGTGCAGAGGGCAATCTCTACACCTTTCCCTTTATCCTTCCTGTAGTTGTTGCGAAGTTCAGTTACATAGCAGTCTCGTGCAATATCCTGGTCTCCTTCCACTTCCCCCACTCCATTGTCTATTGGAAATTTCATTTTCAGGCACCATGGGGCTAGGACAATTTGGAAGTCAGACAAGGCTGGTCTTCCTAAGAAGGCGTTGTAGGCCGAATGGTTTTCTATTAGCACAAACGTCTGTTTCCGTACAACGGAGCGGGGATGGCTTCCAATCTCAACAAAGAGGTCCAGTTGCCCGAGGGGCATTTTCGCATCTCCAGTGAAACCGTGTAGTGGTTTATTGCAGGGAGATACATCCTTCATTGATAGCTTCATTTTGTCGAATGCGTGTTTGAATAGGATGTTTACTGAGCTTCCAGTGTCTACCAGGATTCGGTAAACTTCGGCGGGACCGAATCGGGCAGAGATAACCATGGGATCCATGTGAGGGTACTGCCTTCCTTCTAGGTCACGCTTACCGAATGTGATGTCATCACTTTCTTTCCGCTTCGGATGGCGCTCTTCTATAACCGAATTGACACAGTCTTTATTGTCCCTAAGCGACTTCCCATATCTTTCCATCTCTTTCCAGCTTCTGTCTGCGATGTGCGGCCCTCCTGAGATGGTATGGACCACTATCTTCTCTTGACCAGAGCTGCTAGCGTTGCGGTTACCTCTGTGGGACCCCGGTGAGGGCAGCCTCGGGTTTTCATTGGCGGGAGGTGGAGTCCTGTCCTGACTTTTTACATAACGCTCCAGTTTCTTCCTTCTGATGTGTTCCTCAATCAGATCCCGGAGATGATGGCATTCATTGGTATCGTGCCCGTGCGATTCGTGGAAGCGGCAGAACTTTCCAGACTTCTGCGCGTTATCTGATTCCTTCTTGTATGGTGGGCGTTTGTATCTAACTTCGTTTTGGGTGGCAAGGAAGATATTTTCAACGGTCTCGTTCAAAGGAGTGTAAGTGTCGAATCTTGGTCCTAGCCGATATAGGCCCTTTTCTCCCTTCTTGCCCCCAGCATTGTCTCTGGAATCATTTCTTCGAACGTCCCTTGCCACAGCAGGGGCGTTGCCATGGGTTATCTTATTTTGCTGTCCTGACTGCCCCTCAACGGCAGCAACATCAAGCCTCATGTATTTCCCGGCTTCATGGAAGAAATCGGGTAAAGTAGCTGGTTTTTCTTTTGTCAACCTTCTAGCAAATTTAGTGTCCGGATGCACACCACTACAGAGGGCCATTAGGATAAGCTTCTCATCGGCATCTTGGACTGCGGCCGCTGCGGCGTTGAATCTGGTTAGGTATTGCTGCAGCTTTTCTCCAGGTTTCTGTTTGATGCTGGATAAGGAATAAGCGTCCTTAGGTTGCTCCACATGAATCCAGAACTGACTGATAAATTTTTCTTTCAACATTTCCCACGAGCTGATGGATCCCTGGGGTAGATGACAGAACCAGGAGGTAGCAAGATCTGCTAAGAAGAGTGGAAAGCATTTGCACAGTACTCCCTCTGTTGCCCCACTCATGAGCATATGCTGCGTGTACCTCTGTAAGTGTACAACGGGATCGGAGGTTCCTTTGTAGGGTTCCATTGTTGGCATCTTCCATTCTCGGGGGGTGATAGCAATTTCGATATTGCGGGCGAAAGGGCTGGTTACCCTAGCGCCTATCCCTCGATCTCTTTGCTCCCGTTGGACACACTCTCTGAATAAGCGTGCCATCCTTTCATCAGAACTTAGAGCAGATAGAAATAAGTTTGGTTCTGTTCTGTGGGATTGATTCCGTCCAGATGACCTGTAGGGATGGTATCGTCTATCATTCCTCATATTTTCTAGTGGCTGCCATTGATCTTCTGGGAGCATGCTCGGGTCAGCTATAGTTGGCCCTTGCCTCGATCTCCCCCTGCTGGGTTCTGATCTAAGCACTTCCTCGGGTCCAACTTCGGGCTGGACTCTAGCTCGGCCCCGTTCACTGGCGTTTCTGTGGTTAGGCAGCATGACAGGCTCAGCTACAGTTGACCTTCGCCCGGTACCTCCCCCGTTGGGTTCGGTACCAAACCTTTCCTCAGGCCTAACTTCAGGCTGTGCTCGGTCTCGGCTCCTACCATGGCTACTTCTGCCGTTTGCTCCTTCGAAGAAGGAAGATCTTTGTTGTCTCTGAGATCCTCCAGACTGGGACTCGCCCCATGATTCAGTGTTGCGGTTGGATTCTTCAGCGTCCCTTAAGCGTGACATGAGATGGTCCACCAAGGCTTCCGGCTGGGACGTGAAGCGGTTAGTTACTTCAACCACAACTCTGTCCAAATCTGCCCTAGTAATTGCTGTAGGCTGTTCTGTGGTAGGAGTGGTTGGGTTGGCCTGTTCTTCATTTGTTACTGTTGCTGGAGGAGGACGATTTACTTGATTCGTGACAGCTGGATCTGGAAGACTGCTGGATGCGATGTTTTTTCCTTTGTTAACATCTTTTCTCTGTTTGGGAGGCATGTTTTCCAAGTGGCGGACGATGCTGTTAGGAAAACTTGTTAAGCGGATGAAGCTGAAGCTTCGAGCTTCTATCTCTCAACGAAAGCACCAAAAATGTTTGCAAAAAAAATGGACAAACACCTCAAAGTTGTATGATTTAGTAGATCTTATGTTGTTATTAGCGATTTGAATGATTTATGCAAATATATGAAAAGCAGGGGCTAAACTGTAAAAAGACACGCAAATTTATAGTGGTTCAGCCAGAACGTGCCTACGTCCACTTTATATGTTATTTCTCTTCTCTTGTTATGATTACAAGTGCAAAGCTTTGATACAAGTAAAAGAAAGTTGTTTGAAAGTTCCTTCCGTGCTTTAGCTCTCAAAACTTGTCCCCATTGTTGTACCCCTGCCCCTCTATTTATAGAGTGAGGCAGGGAGCAGGGGTCTTGGATGTATATAGCTGCTGGCGGGCCTGGGCTGAGGTGATCTGGCTTGGGAATGTCTTGGTTCGGTGAGGTCTCAGAGTGCCTTTGATTCGGCGGAGAGAGATTTGGTCCGGTGGGAGATTTGATCCGGCTAGAGGCTTGGTCCGGTGGGAGATTTGATCCGGCTAGAGGCTTGGTCCGGTGGGGCTGAGTTTGTTTGGTGTGACATAGTCTTGGGGGTTTGGCTCGGCAATGGGATGGAGGGGCGTTGGTTCGGCGGAGACGTTGGACCGTTTGAAATGCACCCAACCGTAATACAATATATAATTTAATCGTTGTACTACTAACGCAGCTCGAAGACTCATCTAAGGGTTATCTAGCCTACCTTCAATCAACTAATTTTTCACCTAATCATCCACCTTGAGGTCTATGCATCCTTTATGCGAATTCTGAACTAGTAGGAAGCAAAATCCGTCAAAGCATAACCAAGTCTTTGCTACTTCTTGCTTAGGATCATTTAATGTCAAAACCTATATGTCAGACCAAATACTAAACATTGTACTAAAATACTGACATAGCCCACCGAACTTTTACAATTGACATCCCATTTCGGTTACTTGCTACCACTTATTGGATATGAAGCAGACCGTAACACCACTAGTTCTGGTTAACGTTATTTAGGCATTTAATTTGACAAATTAAATGAAATAATGTAGATTAATATGGAGATTGAGACTTGATATTAGAATGTGTAGAGCCTTAATTAATGAACTAACGAGATTAATTAGAACATTAATAAGAAGGAGGTTATGAAGAGGGCAAAATAGGAATAAGCGATAATTCCTAAACACTCAACCTTACCTTCCTCTCCCTTATACACTTTCATTCATATGAACAAATTAAAAGAGTAAATCATGGCCGACCATCAATAAGGGATTCAACAGAAGGAATGCTCGGATAGGAAGATCAACGCTTTAGGGAATCAAATCTAAACAAAAATCTCAACCTTCATTAACTATTCAAGGTGAATAATGATACTGATCTCCTAATATGTTTTATTGATTGAATTCTAGGTTCAAACCCAAATTGTTTTGATGATTATTATATCATGTTTGAATGTTAGGATGAATAAATGCTATTTAATGAATTATAGGATTTATTATGAAATTTATTGAATGAGAAAACCTATCATATAGCACCCGATTGACTCCAAATTTTGATAAGATATTAGAAACATTATTTTGAAAGTGGGTTTTAATTTCATAATTTTCCAATTAAGTATAAATTTGTTATCAAATTTCTAAGCGGAGAAAATGGCATAATTTGGGTTTTAATAAATAAAAATCATCAAATAAAGTTTTTGGCCTTGAAATTTATGCATGTTAAAAAAATATATATAATTCGATTTATTGTGATTTATAGGGATTTTTTCTAAGAGTTTATGATTTAATATGAATTATTTAAGCTAAAAAGGCTTAATTATTATATATAAAATATACGATTTACGGACTGTTTTGGAAATGAAAAATCTGCTTCATAGCAGTTTTTTTAAAAGAAATTTGATAAACTAATTGTTAACGAATGAAATTTTGAAAAACAATATGAATTTGGGGAAAAGAAAATACTTTTATTAATAAATTGTCAATTTTATCGTTAATTATGAGTATGTCATGTCGAAGTTTATTGTGCCACTTCTCACCTTACTAGTTTTATGGCTCTCGACGTTAGTCATGGGCAATACATAGGATATAAACTTTGGTTGGCATGTAATGGAGTTGCCTTGATTAAAGTGCGAGGCATAACATCGAGGTCGACACCATGAACTTCTATGTTAGCATTAATGCATGACTTAAGTGATGTAGTATATATGTAAAACAAAGGTCATGGTGTTATGTACATATAACGTAATCGATCCTATTGCTTTCGAAGTAATCTATAATGGCGATAATGATGCCGCTTTTCATATCAGCTATAACTATGTCGTGTTTTATCCACTTTGACTTTATTCTTTACCACATGAGGCTGCATTTTAATGACCACATCATGCTGCTTATTTTCTTAAGACATTGACATCGAGATTCATCGATGTCGACATCTACCTTCTAAAACATAGTACTATACAAACTAAGTTTTACACTATTTGATGTCGACACTCTAAGAAATGTGGCATATATGCTATTGACCCTATGGCCTTATGTTTTGTAAGTTAAAGACTTTAATTTATCTTAATATTGAAGAGGTGTGATGAACCCTGGTGGTGAGATTGACTTGGAGTTTTACCAATTTAAAAGCTTGTTAACTTTGGCTTTATAGCCTATGTTTTTGAGTTAAGGAAACCTCTAAGTTGTTTTGAATTCATTATTGTAAAGCATATATATTATGGCATAAGTATTTTGAGTAAATTAAAGAGCTATAATTTTCTTTGTTTTAAAAATATGATTTCAAGGATTAAATTATCTATGAAGATGTATGTTTTTAAGGGATTAAAAAGGGTATTTAGCCTAGAATTTTACTAAAGAGATAAGTGTTCTTATAACCTTTAGATAAATTATGATAGGATGAATTGACTCAAATATTAGAAAACTAGATGGCAATACTGTAGGTTCATACCCTATACTTTAGCTATTAGTCCCTAACTAATTTAAGTCCAAAATTCTAGTGCATAGGGCTTTGTCATGGGTAAGACTAAAAGTTGGTTTACACATCAAATGGAATGCACAAAGTTGAGTTAGGCTGTTGGTTAACCCTCAAGGCCGTTTGGACCATGTTACCCTAGAAATAGTAACTTTTGAATAGACCATTTAGTTTTCCTCTATAGCAAGCTAAGACATTTGGTATATTTGGTATGGCTGATTCAGCCATATTGGTTGGTAGTCACCTTGCAAAAACTGAACATTGGGATAAGTAGTCCACTGATTTGACGGATTAATCATGATTACCCAGGTAGCATGCATGGGTATGTTTATTGTGATATTATTTAACTATTGTGATTGCATGAGCATGATTACGATTAACATATATTTAGAGGATACTAGTGATGGGAAAATCTATTCCACATAGCAACGTGGTATCATTTGATATCCATTGTTATCCAGCAAACTAGTCATCATCCTTGAAGAAGAAATTAAAGATTTACTTCCTGATTTCCTTGCATTTATTACCTCATATAATTAATAAAAACCAGCCATATCTCCACCATAAATACCAATTCATTACCCATCAAAGCCGGATTTAATGCCCAATAAATACCATGATAACCTGCTTATTTATTACTAATTAATGCCAACCATTTCCATATCAAATATTCCTTAATTCCCTACATCCTTACCTTAAATAAGAAGATTATGGTGCAATTAATATCAACCTAGTCAGCGTCACTAAAATTCCACACCATCACTGGGTCAAGGCTTACAGCTATAAATACAGCTAACATTGCAAAAGAAAAGGGGACTGAAACAGAAAATGTGACTTCTCCTCTCCTCCTCAAAATCTCTTGTAATATGAAACTACAAGTGATAAAT
This sequence comes from Allium fistulosum, assembly GCA_030737815.1. Classification (NCBI taxonomy): domain Eukaryota; kingdom Viridiplantae; phylum Streptophyta; class Magnoliopsida; order Asparagales; family Amaryllidaceae; genus Allium; species Allium fistulosum. The sequence continues at coordinate 352,821,135 of CM060907.1, forward strand.
AAATTATAAAGTGGATGTAGGCCATAGATTTCGCCGAACCACTATAAAAATTTCGTGTCTCTTTTTTCTTTTCTTCTTTTTATCTGCTTATTTTTGTGATCTGTGATTGTGAACTGGTGCTTTCATCGACAATTGGGTGTTTGTGACCATTTTTGGCGCAAACATTTTGGTGCTTTCACTGAGAGAAACAAGGGAATCTCAGATCTGAAGCTTTTTCTATGTTAGAAAGAAGATCCAATTCCAGATCTGAAAGAAAAAATTTAGATCTAGAAAACAGGTTCCTAGATCTTGCTTTTAGAAGACGAAGAAGCCTCATACAAGGAAAAGCGCTATGGAAGGAACTTAGTAAGGGGGCAGCCAAGAGGCATCCTCTCATTCAAACTTTCCTTCTACCATGAAGCAAATAGCTGGGGGCAACAACCAAGGACCAGAAATAAGGAGCATGCAAAGCCCCTCACTCAGATAAGTACCAGACTCTAGGGTCTGCTAATCAAATAAAAATTATCATCAACTGAACCGAACTAAAAAAAATGAGATCTAGAATTTAGAATTCTTTCTGCATTTGAATTGTGCATCATCAAAAAATGCTTTAAAGGTTAGCATTTGGGAAGCGATTTACTCATGTAAGCGATCCCGAATGTAAGCGGTCCAATGCTCTGATTCCTTCCCAAGTGCGACACCTCATAAAAAAATGATTTCTTGCATAAAACTAGTTTTAAAGGTTAGTGATTAGAGAATGACTTACACATGTGATGAGCGACCCCGAACAGTCCACAGCCATGCTCTGATTCATTCCTAAGGGCAACACCTTTCAAAAATCTTTACAACATCGTTCTTGCTTTCAATCAAAGGTTATAGAAGCGACCTGAGAACTGCTCTCTAAAGTATCTCTTGAATATGAATGCTCTCGAATAGGAATGATTAACTCTATCTCCTTGTGCAGGAATGGTCCGACACTTAACATCTATCAAACATCCAAAGAGATGAGAATTTATTTCCCACAAATTTTATTTCGCCAACACAAGTTGTTGAGTGAATCATACCTCGTTGCCAACAAGACATACTTCGGGGGGAAAATTTTATCCAGCAAATTAGTCATCATCCTTGAAGAAGAAATTAAAGATTTATTTCCTGATTTCCTTGCATTTATTACCTCAAATAATTAATAAAAACCAGCCATATCTCCACCATAAATACCAATTCATTACCCATCAAAGCCGGATTTAATGCCCAATAAATACCATGATAACCTGCTTATTTATTACTAATTAATGCCAACCATTTCGATATCAAATATTCCTTAATTCCCTTCATCCTTACCTTAAATAAGAAGATTATGGTGCAATTAATATCAACCTAGTCAGCGTCACTACATTTCCACACCATCACTATGTCAAGGCTTACAACTATAAATACACCTAACATTGCAAAAGGAAAGGGGACTGAAACAGAAAATGTGACTTCTCCTCTCCTCCTCAAAATCTCTTGTAATATGAAACTACAAGTGATAAATAAATTATAAAGTGGATGTAGGCCATAGATTTCGCCGAACCACTATAAAACTTTTGTGTCTCTTTTATCTTTTCTTCTTTTTATCTGCTTATTTTTATGATTTGTGATTCTGAACTGGTGCTTTCATCGACAATTGGGTGTTTGTGACCATTTTTGGCGCAAACAATTGGCCAGGCAACTTAGTACTCGGCATATCCACCGTTCGGCCCAACTGGATCGTTCGGCATCTCGATGCAACCATCATTCGGGAATGCTCGGCATCTAGGAGCGCTCGGCCAAAGGCATTGTTCGGCCAATAGGCATCGTTCGGCCAGAGACCTCGTTTGGTCAAGATATTGGTTCGGCCAAAAGGCATCGTTCGGCCAGAGACCTCGTTTGGTCAAGATATCGGTTCGGCCAAAGGCATCGTTTGGCCAGAGACCTCGTTCGGTGAAGATATCGTTCGGCCAGAGACCTTGTTCGGTCAAGATATCGTTCGGCCAGAGACATCGCTCGACCAGCGTATCTTTCGGCGTACCAAGGACGTTCGGCAGTCAAAGATGGCTCGGCATTCTTCCCAGCACGACCGGCTTCGATTGTTACTCGGCCTACTCTTCCCATACAACAAGCGTATCGTTCGGCATGAAGAGGATGGTTCAGCATCCAACCGTTCGGCCTGTTCGGTTCGGCATACAGTGACCACTCCATTTGGGCCAAGGTATTCGGCTGCCAGGCCCACCAGGAAAGTCCAACCCATCTTTGTCTATAAATAGAGAGGCAGGGGCACAGTGAAATAAACCTTTTTTCGAGAACACTAGGGAGACTCTACCGCTTTCAAGACTCATCCTCTTTACTTAGCAATTGTATTCAAGTAGTTGGAAAATGGATTGTATATGTAATCAATTATCTAGTAAAGCAATAAAGATTAACCTCAAAGTGGACGTAGGAAGTTACGCCGAACCACTATAAATCTAGTGTTCTCGTCTTTTCATTCAATTTAGCATATTGTTCCTCGTTTAAATTTACTTTCATCATTTATCTCTCTACACAATCTTTCTCAACGAGGTTAGTGACCAATTTTGGTCCTAACACTTTGGTGCTTTCACTGAGAATCGAATTCTCAGACCTCTAGGATCTGCTTTGAAGCTACTGGATTGAATAAATCCCCCAAAGAAGATCTGATTCATTCGTAGAACGTCCGTTAATTCTACTCAGAGTTCATACCAATAACTCTACAATGGCAAGATCACGTACTAGATCAGCCTCTCATAATGCGGATGCTTACGAGACTGCTAGCGTACAACAAGCAGGGCCTAGCAATCAGCAAGCAATTCTAGGAGCATGGACTACCGCCCATGACCAAATGCTGGTTGTTACCAGAATAGAGTTCAACGACTTGATGAGAGAACTCAGGGAAAGCAGGAGACAACTCGGAGAGCAGATGCAAGCCAACGCCAACCTCATGGCACAACTCACTCAACAATAGCATCAGAATGCTGGGGGCAATCCCGCTCCTTATTCTTCATTCGACAGCTCGACTTCATCCGATGAACCTCCCAAGCGTAGACGCCGTAAGACTGAAACTACGCAGGCAGGTGTTGTTGTCCAAACAGTTGGAGACCGTGACCAAGCAAGAGCTAGAAACTTAGGAGCTGGAGTGCAGGTGGAGGCTGGAGGCCCAGATCATCAAGATGCCAATGATGTTGAACCTCAAGATGCACATTTGGTAGATCGCCAGCAAAGGAGGCATCAGCCTGATCAATCACGTAAAACAGACTCCAACCTTCCCCTTCCATACAAACACCAAACCTGACAGCCATGATCAGACAATTGATGAAAGAGAATCAAGGCTTATCAAATGATGATTGGGGAGTGTCAAGAAGTCGTACTCCGTTCACAGACATTGTTCTACAAGCAGCGTACCCCATAAAGTTTAGTATGCCAACTATCCCGGCATATAAAGGAAAGACTGATCCTAGACAGCATGTCATGAGGTACGAATTGATGATGGATTCAGCTAGAGCAAATGATGCAACCAAGTGTAGGTGCTTTCCAATAACTCTATCTGGGATTGCTACCATGTGGTTCACCCGACTTCCTCCACGATCCGTATCCAGTTTCGAGGAGTTGGCAAAGAAGTTTATAGAACAGTTCAGGATACATACTACCCGTCCAAAAGACGTGATGTCTCTATCAAGTGTAATCCAGGCTCCTGGGGAATCATTGAAGGAGTATTTACAGAGATTCCATGTTGCGACGACTGAAGTCAGCAATCCCAATGATCATGCTATTCTTATGGCTGTGATGCGAGGTGTGGATCCGGATTCAGAGTTTGGAGACTGGCTGGCAGGAAAACCTCCGACTACGCTAGAGCGTTTTTACTCAAAGGCACATCAGTTCATAAGAAGAGAGGACGCCAGGTGGGTAAGGCGAGATAAGGCACCGGGGCCTGTCCAGGAGTTTGTGAAAAGCAACATTGCTGTGAAGCAGTCCGGAGACAACTTGGGAAAAGTTCAAGTCAATGTCCAGAACAAGCCCGGGCAATCTAAGGAATCCAGAGGAAGAAATCAAGGGAAGAAGAGAGAAGCGGGGAAATGGAAGCCGAGAATTCCAGCCTACAATGAGTACACCCCGCTGAACGCATCTCTTGAGAACATTTACCTATCAACCTGCAATACCTTTCAGTATAGAAAGCCACGTCCAAAGGAGTCGACCGAGGAACAAAAGCGGACTGGGAGTACTACCGCTTTCATGAGACTTATGGGCACAACACTGAAGAGTGCAGACACCTACACAACGCTATACAGAAGTTGATTAGGCAGAAAAAGTTACAGGAGTTTGTGAAGAATCCGCAGGAAGGAGGACAGCGAACATCCAATCCAGGTCGTGCACCAGCTCCGCGTCATCCCGAGGAGCCTGCCCGGACTGTAGGCAGACTAATCATAAAAACGATCATCGATGGGCCTTACCCTGCGGATAAAAATTGGCAAGAGATGGAGCGGTATGCTAGTTCCCTGAAGCACGCAGACTTCGAGTTGTGTTCCAATGTAGAGGATGGGACCCCTGCTAAACAGCTACGCATGATGACAGACGATATAGTATTCAGGAGGAGAGATGCTGATCAAGTAGAGGCTCCTACCATCGACCCGATGGTCATATCTGCGACAATCGCGCCGGCTTATGTAAAGAGAATTTTGATTGATTGTGGAAGTTCAGTCAATATCATCTTCAAAAAAGCTTATGACCAGATGAAGATGGAGACGAAGGATTTGAAAACGTCTAAAGCTCGCATACATGGCTTTAATGGCTCAGCGACCGATGCAGTGCGATATGTTGAGTTACCCGTTGAACTGGGACAAGGCGAGCGGAGGAGGGTGCGAATCCTACCTTTCGTAGTTTTGGATGTAGATTTTCCGTACAATGTGTTTTTGGGCCGATCGACCCTGGCTGAGTTCAGGGCAGCATTAGCCCCATGGTGTTTGACTTTAAAATTTCCGACCGACAAAGGAGTAGGTGTTGTTCATGGCGACCGGTCGTTCATGTTATGTAGTTGAGCTCCGAGAGGCCCATCAGAGAGAGAAATTAAAGGTTGCGGACAATCCCGTCAGCATCCAGCACACCGACAATTGACAAGTAATGCCCGAGCCCTGGCTCGGGCATGAATCTCGGATCTTCAGAGAAATAGATCCGAGAGACGACGATGAGGAACCCAGGGAAGAAAAGGCAGCGCCGGCTGAATTGACAGTTGACATTCCAGTCAACCGAGACGATCCATCACGAGTACTGAAGATCGGATCACAACTCAGCCCCGTAATGACTGAAGACCTTTGTGATTTCCTCCGAGCGAATCTTGATGTTTTCTCTTGGACACATTCTGATATGTGTGGGATTTCTCCCGCTATTACGAGTCATATGTTGAACATAGACCCGAAGTACGTCTCGGTTAAACAAAAGAGGAGAGGGATGGACCCGGAGAGGTCCGCAGCTCTTAGAGAGGAGGTGGACAAACTCAAAGCCAATGGGTTCGTCCGTGACGCCCTCTACCCGGAATGGGTATCAAACCCCGTGCTGATGAAAAAGGCGAATGGGAAATGGAGAACATGCGTAGATTATTCCAATTTGAACAAAGCATGCCCCAAGGACAGTTTCTCATTGCCTAGGATTGATCAGTTGGTCGACTCCACTGCAGGACATGAGCTGTTATCATTCATGGATGCGTACTCAGGATACAATTAGATCCCGATGCATATTCCGGATCAGGAACACACCAGTTTCGTCACATATGTTGGGCTATATTGCTATGTAGTAATGCCTTTCGGATTGAAAAATGCGGGAGCAACCTATCAGCGTTTGGTGAATCGAATGTTCAAAGACCAGATTGGTAGGATGATGGAAGTCTATGTGGATGACAAGCTCATGAAGTCACGACAGTCAAACGACCAAATTCGAGACTTATCAGAGATGTTTGATATACTCAGATATTATGGGATGCAGATCAACCCTCTAAGTGTTCCTTCGGCGTTGCGTCGGGGAAGTTTTTGGGATTCATTGTTAATGCCAGGGGAATTGAAGCGAACCCAGAAAAGATTCAAGCTATTCGAGATGTGCAAGTGCCTAGAACTATAAAACAGGTGCAAAGCTTAAATGGAAAGGTGGCTGCACTGAGTCGATTTATATCTAGATCCACGGACAAGTGCATTCCCTTCTTCGATATAATAAAGAAAGGGAAGAGAAATTTCGAATGGACATCCAACTGTGAGGAAGCGTTCCGAGATCTGGTGGGGCATTTGGAGAGTCCTCCAGTGCTGTCAGAACCAGTAGATCATGAGATACTGTATGTATACTTGGCCGTATCCCCGCATGCTATAAGCGCGGCTTTGGTCCGCGATGAGGACCGAGTCCCAAACCCGGTGTATTACGTTAGCAAACATTTAACGGGGATAGAAAGAAATTATCCTAAAATTGAGAAATTGGCCTATTGCTTGGTGATTGCATCACGTAAGCTGCGTCCATACTTTCAAGCACACTTAGTCAGTGTCTATACCGATCAGCCCTTATGTTAGGTACTCCAACGACCAAAATCTTCTGGAAGGATGTTAAAATGGAATATCAAGTTGAGTCAATTCGATATTACCAACCTACCACGAAGAGCCATTCAAGGGCAAGCATTAGCAGATTTCATCGCTGAGTTTACTGTATCCGACGAACCAGATAATCACAGTGTCATTCCCCCCATTCGATGGAAATTGTACACCGATGGGGCATCAAACGACCGTTGCTCCGGGGCTGGTGTAGTTCTCGTAACTCCAGAAAATCGATCGATTTGTTACGCTTTGAAGCACAATTTCCCAGCTACGAATAATGAAGCAGAATATGAAGCACTGATTGTTGGCTTAAAACTCATTGGAGAACTCGGGGTTAAATCTGTTGAAATCTTTTGTGACTCGCAGCTGGTGGTGTACCAAGTGCGAGGAGACTACCAAGCAAGGGGGCAAAAGCTTGCTCCATACCTTTCTCTGGTTCAGGAACTATTGGCAAACGTCGAACATTATGACATTTCGCATGTCCCGCGTGAACAAAACAAGGAAGCCGACTCGTTCGCAAGCACTGACGATGCGCAGCAGATGGGATTAGTTCTCGTTGAAACCTTGCATGCTCCAAGCATAGACGCGATGAAAGTTGATTTTGTGTTGGAAACGGAAATCAAGGAGGAGTCGTGGATGACCTCGTTCAAACGATACCTGCTAAACGGGACTTTGCCCGAAAGAAGAAGCGAAAGGCGGCAGGTCATTCGCAAAGCCACTCGATATGTAATGCAGGGAGGAGTAATGTATCAGAGAGGGTTCTCTGTCCCTTTACTATGGTGCATTGCCGGTGATGAGACAAAGCGGGTCTTGGAGGAGGTTCACGAAGGAGAATGTGGCGACCATACGAGGGGGCAGACACTAGCAAAAAAGATCCTCCGCTATGGATACTATTGGCCAACTATAAATCGGGACGCTGCGGACTACGCAAGAAAATGTGACAAGTGTCAAAGATATGCGAAAATCCAGAGAGCTCCACCAACAGAACTCACACAAATGGTTAGTCCCTGGCCATTTGCAATCTAGGGAATCGACATAATCGGCTCTTTGCCTATATCCAAATGTGGTGCAAAATACACGATAGTTGCAGTCGACTATTTCACAAAATGGGCCGGGGCAGAACCTTTAGCCACAATCACCTCTAAGAAGGTCATTAATTTCGTTGTACGAAACATTATATGCCGCTTTGGTCTCCCTCGAACCATCATTACGTACAACGGAACGCAGTTTGAAAGCAAAGAGTTCAAAGATTTCTGTTTAAAGTACGTCATTGAGAAGAAGTTCACCGCCGTTGCGCATCCGAAAGCTAACGGACAAGTCGAGGCCGTAAACAAAATAATCAAGTCCATACTGAAGAAACGTTTGAAAAAAGCCGGAGGAAAGTGGGTAGATGAACTCCCAACAGCATTATGGGCATATAGAACTACCCATAAATCCGCGGCTGGCCACACTCCATTTGCATTGGCATACGGCTCGGAAGCCGTTATACCCGTGGAGCTTGAAGTTCCATCGCATCGAGTGACATATTATGATCCTAGGATGAATCAGGATCTCTTGTTGGAATCACTGGACAGCATCGACGAAAAACGTGAAGAGGCTGAACTAAGGGCGGCAGCACATAGACACCGAGTCAAGCGATATTACGACGACAAAGTCCGCCCAAGGATCTTTAATGTGGGTGATCTCGTTTTGAAACGAGTTTTCCCCATACCATCACGTATGAGTCCCAACTGGGAAAGTCCATATGTCGTTGAACGGAAGCTTGGAGAGGGAACTTTCAAGCTAGCGACTATTGATGGCGTGACACTCCCCCGCACGTGGAACAGTGAACATTTGCGACGTTATTACATTTAGCCTGTTTCTTTCCTGTTTTAGGTACAATTGTTTCCTGTATGTTTTTTTTCCGTTATCTCTTAGTTTCTTTTTGACCGTGTAATCAGGCAATTTAGTTGGTTTTCATTAATAAAGGCTTGAAGCCGTCTTTTCCATGAATTACTAATGTTTCTATATCTCATAGTCGGGTGATGAACTGCTGGAGTTACATTATTCTGTATGATGTACGAACTCGTATGAACGACTTCAATCTCCGAGTCCCATGAGTGCAGACCGGAGTAGTCTAAGTCCTTGGAGCGCGAACTAGAGTATAAACGAATTCAATCTTCGAGTCCCCTGAGTGCAGACCGGAGTACTCTAAGTCCCCGTAGCGCGGACTAGAGTATAAACGACTTCAATCTCCAAGTCCCCTGAGTGTGGACCGGAGCACTCTAAGTTCCCGGAGCGCGAACTAGAGTGATGCAGCGCAAGGCATAAGTCATACACGAGATAGCATAAGTCGTACACGAGATAAGGAGGCAGACTTGAGTCGTCCACGACTCAAAGGAAATTCGCGAGTTGAAGGCTTAAGTCGGCTACGACTTAAGGGAAATGTGTTGAGTAGACCACGACCTAACTGGAAACCAAAAGGGGAAGAGGCTTTGAGTACGCGACTTAACAAAGATGAAGGTATAAATCGTCCACGACTTATCAAAGCGGAAGGCACAAGTCGTCCACGACTCAAGTGAAAGGCTGGCATAAGTCGTCCACGACTTAAAAAGACGGATCCAGGAGGAGCAACACAAGATGAGAATACACGAGAGATAAGTCGTCTACGACTTAAGAGAAGGGATGGGTCGCCGCCGAGTTACGACTTAAGAAGAGTCGTCTGGTGTGCTTAAGGCGTGAACTGGGTTAAGTCGTGAAGTCACTATTCACTAAGTCGTCCAAGCTTAAGTCGTGTGAGGAGGCTGCTGTGATATGTGTTTAAGTCGCCGAATAGTTATGTCGTGTGTTTTGTTGAGTCGGAGGGTATGTTAAGTCGTGAGCCGGAGATCTTGATAAGTCGGAGACGACTTAGGAGTTGTATTTTTTTTCTGTTTTGCGTGTTGTAGCCTATAAATAGGCAAGTGGAGTCATTTGTAAAGGTTGGTGATTTTTGAATAAAATTCTCTTTTGTTAGCTTTGTGCTTTCATTCCAATTGATAGTTGAGTGTAATCTCCTATCTCCTCTTTCGGTTAATCGAGTGCGCTCGATTCAACGATTGCACAAGCCGATTCGCGGAATCAAGTGCGCTTGATCAACGCTTGAAGAATTGAAGATCTTTGAACCCGGTATCGTGCGCGATCAACGAGTTCGGGATAGCTAGAATTCGGTATCTTCGGATCAACGAATTTGGGCATTTCAGTATCTTTCAATCCATCGACTACTACATTCATCGAACTACATTGTTTTGATTAATCCGCTGCGTCAGTTTTTGGTATCGGAGCCTGTTCTAGCCAATCATAGCTAGATCGAGACTTGGAGCCTAATCATTTTGAAGAATTGAGTTTTGTTTATCACGGCCGAGAGCAAGTTGAAGTTGTTCGACTTTGTATTGGAGTTTAGAGATCGGATCTTATCATTTGGAGAAGTTGTGTCCATCGTGTTCATCGCGATTTGCAACAAGTGTGGAGTTTTCGATCCATTTCATTTGGATCAAAGTTCGAATTGTGTTTGAATTTGAAGAGTTTGTAAAGTTTCAAGTATGCCGCCAAGGAGAGCTAATCATCACCAAAACGTTGAAGCTTTGTATCGAAGAGAAGAAGCTGACGAGATGGAACAAAGAATCAATGAAAACTTTAGTGAAAAGCTTAACGAAGGAATTGGTCGGTTAGAGAAGATGATGTTAGAGATGAATCAAAATCGAAGACGTGTTTCACTTGAATCTAACCATGGGGGAAGTAGAGTCTCACCACATTCCAATCGAGACAGAAGTGTTGATGATGATCAAAGGCGTGGGAGGAACGTGAATGATCGTGAACGGAGGAATGTAGATAGAAGGGATGATGGTGGTAGGCATGAAGGTAGTAGAGATGTGGGTGGACGAGATAGACAACGATATACATCTGATGTTGAAGAGGAGTATGATGGTGGTAGTGTTCGAGGACAAGGACGAGGACAAGGAAGAAATTACTCTGAATATGATCACAAGTGGGAGTCGGGGATGAAGACTGAAATTCCTGAATTCAAAGGTTGTATGCAAGCAGAGGAGTTTTTGGATTGGGTGGCTAATGTTGAAGAAATTTTCGATTTCAAAGAAGTTCCAGAACATCATAGAGTGAAGTTGGTTGCTACAAGGTTGAGGGGTAGAGCTTTAGCATGGTGGCAGCAAACCAAACTTACACGTGAACGAATGGGGAAGTCCAAAGTTGAATCTTGGGAGAAGATGAAGAAATTAATGAAAACAACGTTCTTACCTTACAATTATCAGTCACTGATGTATCAACGTTTGCAGAATTTGAGGCAGGGCACAAAAACTATTAATGATTATGCGGATGAGTTTTACCAGCTTATTGCGAGGAATGATATTATGGAAACAGAAGAGCAGCTGACATCTAGATTCATTGGGGGATTGAGAATGCAGATTCAGGATATGGTTAATATGTTCGATCCAAGATCTATGGCAGAGGCACATCAGAAAGCGTTGGCTTGGGAGAAGCAGGGACGACGAGGAGGTGGTGTGTTTACTAATTCCAACAATCAAGTAAAGGGTGTTAGTGGAAGTTCTAATGTGTCTAAACCTATCAGTAAACCAGTGGTGAAGGAGGCTAAGAAGGCAAAGGTTAACAACGGTTTCAAATGTTACAATTGTCAGGAGTTGGGTCATAAAATCAATGAGTGTCCAAAGCCAAAGAAGAGAGCAATGATTGCTGAGGTTGAGGATGAGGATGAGGAGGCTGAAGATTCTAATCAATTACCAGTTGAGGAGGAAGAATTGTTGTCTGGAGATGATGGTTATACATTAATGATGAGGAGGAATTGCTTAACACCGAAGCAGGTGGAAGAGACTAGCTGGTTGAGGAATAACATCTTTCAATCGACGTGCACTATCATGGGAAGGGTTTGCAAATTTGTTATTGATGCTGGAAGTTTTGATAACATTATCTCTACAGAAGCTATAAAGAAGTTATCATTGAAGACAGAGAAGCACCCGAAACCGTATAAGTTAGCTTGGTTGAGGAAAGGTGGGGAGGTGAAAGTTAGTCGAAGGACTTGTGTTAATTTTTCAATCGGGAAGAAATACAAGGACGAAATTTGGTGTGATGTTGTGGACATGGACGTATGCCATTTGTTGTTGGGGAGATCGTGGCAGTATGATAGGGCGGTGCAACATGATGGGCGTACCAACAGTTACAGTTTCATGTTTGAAGGCACAAAAATTACTCTAGTTCCAAAGAAGCGACAACAGGAGGAAAATAAGTTAGAGGAGAATGAAGAGCTCAAAACTTTGTTATCTTTGAAGGAGTTTGTGGAGGAAGTAGAGGAGGAGCCTGAAGTGTTTTTGTTGATTGGGCGAGAGAGCAGTGAAGAGGTTGAAATTCCGGAAGAAGCGAAGCCAGTTTTGAAAGAATTTGACGATGTATTTCCAGAGGAGTTACCAACGGAGTTGCCACCGTTGAGGGATATACAACATCAGATAGATCTTGTTCCAGGTGCTGTGTTGCCACACAGACCGCATTATCGAATGAGTCCGAAGGAACATGAAGAGTTGCAGAGGCAGGTAGAGGAATTGCTTAAACAGGGGCGTGTGCAGGAGAGTTTAAGTCCTTGTGCTGTACCAGCTCTATTGGTACCCAAAAAGGATGGAACGTGGAGGATGTGCACAGACAGTCGAGCATTGAATAAGATCACAGTCAGATACAGATTTCCGATGCCGAGGCTTGATAATCTATTGGATCAAATTAGTGGGTCTATAATCTTTTCTAAGATTGACTTGAAGAGTGGTTATCATCAGATTCGTATTAGACCAGGGGACGAATGGAAGACAGCATTCAAGACGAGGGAAGGATTGTATGAATGGCTGGTAATGCTGTTTGGTCTATCGAATGCACCGAGTACATTCATGAGGGTGATGAATCAGATTTTCAGACCGTACATTGGAAAATTTGTGGTGGTTTACTTTGATGATATTCTGATCTACAGTGCTAGTAAAGAAGAGCATGTTCAGCATTTGAAGAAAGTGTTAATTATTCTTCGTGAAGAACAATTTTATGCTGCAACGAAGAAATGCGTGTTCATGACGCATAGTGTTTTATTTCTGGGATATGTTGTGTCAAGAGAAGGTATCCAGGTGGACCAGAAGAAAGTTGAAGCAGTCAGAAATTGGCCACAGCCGAAGACAATAACCGAAGTGAGAAGTTTTCATGGGCTAGCATCATTCTACCGAAGATTCATTCCACACTTCAGTAGCGTGATGGCACCGGTTACTGATTGTATGAAGGGGAAGCAGTTTTCTTGGTCAGAGGAAGCCGAGGTTGCTTTTGAGCGAATCAAAGGACTCTTGACGTCTGCACCAATTCTAGTATTACCAGATTTTCAGCTAGTGTTTGAACTACATACTGATGCATCCAAGGTTGGGATTGGAGGAGTGTTGAGTCAGAGGGGACGTCCTATTGCATACTTTAGCGAGAAGTTATCAGGAGCAAAGATGAGATACAGTACATATGATGTGGAATTTTATGCTGTTGTGCAATCTATTAAACACTGGAGACACTATCTGTTTCAGAAGGAGTTTGTTCTTTACACTGATCATGAAGCATTAAAACATTTGCAAGGGCAAGACAAGATTTCAGCCAGACATGCATCGTGGATTGCATATCTGCAACAGTTTACTTTTGTTGTTAAACACAAGTCGGGAGTGACGAATCGTGTGGCTGATGCTTTGAGTAGAAGGAATCATTTGCTAACAACAATGAAGGTTGAAGTGATGGGGTTTGAAATGTTGCCAGAATTATTTGTCGATGATCCTTACTTTGCAAAGTTTGTTGATAAAGTCAAGGAGGGGAAGACGGATGAGTTCATGATGGTAGACGGTTTTCTATTCAAAGGAAATCGATTATGCATACTTGATTGTAGTTTGAGAAGGAAAATTGTAAAGGAGTTACACGAGGAAGGCCACGTGGGTAGAGACCATACTTTGCAATTGATTTCACAGTCTTACTTTTGGCCATCGATGAGGAAAGAAGTGGAGAGGTTTGTGGAGCGTTGTCATATTTGTCAGGTTTCGAAAGGAACTGCGACTAATGCTGGTTTATATATGCCGTTACCGATACCAACTAAACCATGGGTTGATGTGAGTATGGACTTCGTGTTGGGGTTACCAAGAACACAGCGGGGAAACGATTCCATTTATGTGGTAGTGGATCGCTTTTCGAAAAAGACACACTTTATTGCTTGTAAGAAGACGGCGGATGCTGTTCATGTTGCTCAATTATTTTTCAAGGAGATCTATCGACTTCATGGATTGCCAGAATCTATTATGTCGGATAGAGATACTCGATTTCTAAGTCACTTTTGGTTGAGTTTGTGGAAAATGGTGGGAACGAAGCTGAAGTTTAGTAGTGCTTATCATCCGCAAACGGATGGACAGACCGAGGTTGTGAACCGATCGTTGGGAAATTTTTTGAGGTGTCTTGTGCAAGGCAATCTGAAGAGTTGGGATGTAAAGTTATGTCAAGCGGAGTTTGCTCATAATCATGCTGTAAATCGAAGTACTGGGTTCAGTCCATTCCAGATTGTTTATTCAAACTTACCAAAGGGGCCGTTGGATTTAACAGTAATACCACACTCGAAGGGGACAATTAAGAAAGCTGCTGATTTTGTTGAGGGGTTGGCGGAATGTCATAAAATTGTTCAGGAACGATTGGAGAAAGCAAATGAGAAATATAAACGTTCTACAGATCTGAGGCGAAGAAACATTTAATTTAATGAAGGAGATATGATATATGCTGTGTTGACAAGAGAACGTTTTCCAATAGGCACTTATAACAAATTGAAAGCCAGAAAAATTGGTCCGGTAGAAATCGTAAAACGGATTAATAAAAATGCTTATAAATTGAAACTGCCGGAGGATGTGTACACTTCTGACGTGTTCAATGTCAAACATCTCGTACCATATTATGGGGATGAACAATCTGATGGAGAAGAATTTACAAATTCGAGGACGAATTTTTCTCAACCTGGGGAGGATGATGCAGTGCAAGGCATAAGTCGTACACGAGATAGCATAAGTCGTACACGAGATAAGGAGGCAGACTTGAGTCGTCCACGACTCAAAGGAAATGCGCGAGTTGAAGGCTTAAGTCGGCTACAACTTAAGGGAAATGTGTTGAGTCGACCACGACCTAACTGGAAACCAAAAGGGGAAGAGGCTTTGAGTACGCGACTTAACAAAGATGAAGGTATAAATCGTCCACGACTTATCGAAGCGGAAGGCACGAGTCGTCCATGACTCAAGGGAAAGGCTGGCATAAGTCGTCCACGACTTAAAAAGACGGATCCAGGAGGAGCAACACAAGATGAGAATACACGAGAGATAAGTCGTCTACGACTTAAGAGAAGGGATGGGTCGCCGCCGAGTTACGACTTAAGAAGAGTCGTCTGGTGTGCTTAAGGCGTGAACTGGGTTAAGTCGTGAAGTCACTATTCACTAAGTCGTCCAAGCTTAAGTCGTGTGAGGAGGCTGCTGTGATATGTGTTTAAGTCGCCGAATAGTTATGTCGTGTGTTTTGTTGAGTCGGATGGTATGTTAAGTCGTGAGCCGGAGATCTTGATAAGTCGGAGACGACTTAGGAGTTGTATTTTTTTCTGTTTTGCGTGTTGTAGCCTATAAATAGTCAAGTGGAGTCATTTGTAAAGGTTGGTGATTTTTGAATAAAATTCTCTTTTGTTAGCTTTGTGCTTTCATTTCAATTGGTAGTTGAGTGTAATCTCCTATCTCCTCTTTCGGTTATTCGAATGCGCTCGATTCAACGATTGCAGAAGCCGATTCGTGGAATCAAGTGCGCTTGATCAACGCTTGAAGAATTGAAGATCTTTGAACCCGGTATCGTGCGCGATCAACGAGTTCGGGATAGCTAGAATTCGGTATCTTCGGATCAACGAATTTGGGCATTTCAGTATCTTTCAATCCATCGACTACTACATTCATCGAACTACATTGTTTTGATTAATCCGCTGCGTCATAGAGTATAAACGACTTCAATCTCCGAGTCCCCTGAGTGCGGACCAGAGTACACTAAGTCACCGGAGCGCGGACTAGAGTATGAACGACTTCAATCTCCGAGTCCCCTGAGTGCGGACCGGAGTACTCTAAGTCCCCAGAGCGCGGACTAGAGTATGAACGATTTCGATCTCCGAGTCCCTTGAGTGCGGATGTTAGTCGATGGAATTTCTATCGAGTTAGAAAACCGTCGAAAAATTTTGATTTAAATTTACCGCAACCGCACGGCGTACACTTTGTAGTACGTGGCGAATATGGGTCGATCCGCAGGGAATTGTGAGAGATTAAAAATCTATTCAATCAAATTAGACCAAAGTGAGATGAAAGTTGTTAACTACAAAAGGAAGCTAAAGCTAGAATTAAAATGTGATTACAAATTTTTTTATTAAACTAGAGAACAATTTAGAGGCAAATCCACTCTAATATTTTTGTAAATCAACAAACAAAGAATTTATGATCTCCAACTTTGATATTAAGTGAAATAAGTGTTGCATTTATCATAAGTATGGTTTGTTTATGTTATTAATTAACATAACTCAAACCATCAAACTATAATACAACAATTATACCACTTATAATTCTCATGAAAATGAAGCCAAAGCAAAAGTTATTTTAAGTATGATCTATTTACTATTGTAACTAGTAGTATAGATCATCAAATTTCATTTTTTACTTCCATTTCAAAATCAAAAATGGATTAGCAAATGATGATGCAACTTGTGTTTATATTGAATAAGTATAGCTCATTTGCATAAGCAATATAAGCTATCAAACCCACTTGTTTAAACTTGCATCAAAATTCACTTTCATAAAGCACAAACAAAGAGATCATAAATCATAACAAATGTTGAAATTACATAATATTTCAGAGCTTCATTACCCCTAAATTGAAGGGGTTTAGCTACTCATTTGTGGCATTGAAGCAACACAAATAAATTTCAACATTAAAAAGAGAAGAAAATAGAAAATAAGCAAAGAAAGCAAAAGAGATTAGCTACTAACTACTTGCATAAAAATATAAACTACACTACTTGCATAAATGTAAATCTAAGCTATGAACATTAAAGGAAAGAGAGCATAGAAATAAACATTAACAATAAAACAAAGAAAAGCATGTAGAAAAGAGAGAAGAAAGAGGCTTGGAAGCCATTTTTATTTCATAGAACATTGAGCTTACAATTTGATCTCTTAATTTCCTAAGTAAAATGAAAGAGTAGATGATCTTTACATGTACACAATGGGCTATTTAAACATGCATAAAACCCTAATTCCATTTTTAGGGTGCTTCCCAAAATGCCTTTTAGGAAGTGTGGCCACCAAGTAACCATTAACCACTAATTAATCAATCATTTGTTGTGCATGAAACTTTAACCTCCACTTAGTGGTCCATTAGCTCATAGTTGTACATTTAGGTAAGTGCGTGAGGTCCTCCATGATCTTGAACTTGAATTATTTCCCCTTCATTCCTTTGTATTTCATTTGTGCATGCATGTATCTTCATATAAGCCTCTTCCATATGCATCCAAATTCCTATAAAAATTATTAAAAAATGTCCAAGTAAAAATTCTTAAATTAACACATGCACACAAATGACCATTTTGCCCCTGAATGAAGATGAAAATATGATGGTTTGAAAATAATTGAATTTTGGTTTTAACATGTAAAAATGCCCAAATTTGATATTTATTTAAATAAAAAGAGGTAAAATATGGATGTATATATATGCACATTTACGTGCACATCAAATACCCCCACACTTATCTTTTTATTCGTCCTCGAATAAAGGAAAACTAAGATAAATCTGTTTTCGTAGGGAGCACGATTGCATTGAGCGTATGCAACAAGCCGTTAAACCTCTGGGTGTCCCCAGTAGGACGAGTGTTGTCTCGTGAGGGTTTTCAGCGGATACTACCCACAAAATCTAGATGCAAAGTGAAAATATTTACAAAATGTAATATTTATTTACAATGGGATGAATGCAAGTTCTTGAAAATATTTACAAATGATGGATTTACTCTTAAATCGACACAAAGAAGTTAAATATAAGTCTTGGTCATTATCTTGAAAATTTAAGTCATTTACTCGTCAAAATTTCCAACAAAAATCAAGTCATCATAGGCAATAGTTTAGCTCGTTGTTTCGGCAGATAACAAAGTGTAATTATGAAATAAATCCTTAGTCGATTATCAAAGTTTATTAAAGTGGTATTTTCATTTCTTTTCAATAACAAATCAAATCAAAATAAGTAAAAATAGTGTTAGGATTTCAATTGCTTGTTCTCTCATTATTTGTAAGAAAAAATTACACACCTAGCTCAGGTAAACTGAGGCCAGATATACCACCCATGCACTGCCTTTCGGGCTTATGTGAGGGGAGTACAGAGCATGGCGAGTGCACACACTTTCATGCATACACCTATCGACCGTAGGTCGTTTTTATTAAGTCTGTTCTTTGTTTTTTTTTTCGTTTTTTCTTTTTCTTACATGTGTTTCATACATGCATAACCGTGAGGACTTTTAAATGAGTATGAAAGCACATAATTAAAGATTCCAAGTAATTCACCCATGCATAACCGTGAGGACTTTTAAATGAGAGTGAATACTTTGGATGTAATTTTTTTTAATATATATATTTTTAAGAGAGAGAGAGAGTTTTGCAAAATCATCTTAGCACCATTTAACTTAGAAGACAAAAATGTTATATCTTTTACTTTAAATTTACCACTCTTTAAACAAAGATTTTCAATTAGATCATACTTCATAATTAACATAGATGAACCTTCCTATATACTAGTTAAACCATTGTTATTTGTAATCACACTTCATTTTTATTTTTGTTAAGACAAATAAATTTTCAAAAATTTCAATATATTAACCAAAACTTATACTTATCCCATAGTGTTTCTTCAAAAATAAATCAAAATGGTAAAAAGAAAATGTTTTTGAGATATAGGAGTTTTGAGATTTTTTTTTAAGTAAGAAAATGAAAATTCAAAAATGCTTTGAAAAACCATGAAAAACTAAAAAAAATGAAAATGAGACTCCCCCCCACACTTGATTTTGACTGTGTCCCCATAGTCAATGCAAGATATAATGAGTGTAACGGGAAAAATATGTACATATTTACAAAAGAGGGTTAACATTCTTACTAGACGTAGCTTGGCTCTTGAAGGATCATGAGCTCCTCCTCTTGGTTATCTGGCAATTCCAAGAATGGCTTCAAACGATGACCGTTGACTTTGAAAATTTATCCATCCCTGGGGTTTTCTATTTCTACGGCACCATATGGAAAAACAGTTCGTACCACAAATGGTCCGGTCCATCTTGATTTAAGTTTCCCCAAAAATAAATGAAGTCTCGAGTCATATAAAAGAACTTTCTGGTTAGGCGAAAACTTTTTTCTTAGGATTGACTTGTCATGAAAAACTTTTGTTCTTTCTTTGTAAACTTTCTCGTTTTTATACGCGTCATTCCTAAGTTCTTCTAGTTCGTTGAGTTGCAATTTTCGGTTTTCGCCAGCTTTTTCAAGGTCAAAGTTTAAATTTTTTATTGCCCACAACGCTTTGTGTTCGATTTCAATGGGTAAATGGCAAGCTTTACCGTAAACTAAACGAAATGGGGACATCCCAAGGTTAGTTTCAAAAGCAGTACGGTAAGCCCAAAGCGCGTCGGTCAATTTCTGAGACCAATCTTTTCGATTTTTGTTGACAGTTTTCTCCAAGATTTTTTTTATTTGTCGATTTGAAACTTCAACTTGGCCACAAGTTTGAGGATGATACGGAGTGGATAACTTATGGGTTATCGAGTATTTTTTCATTAAAATTTCAAAAGAACGGTTGCAAAAATGGGTCCCGTTATCACTGATTATTGTGCGAGGTGTGCCGAACCTCGAAAAGATGTTTTCTTTGAGAAATTTCACAACCATTTTATGGTCGTTGGTTTTGCAAGGAACAGCTTTGACCCATTTTGAGACGTAGTCAACAGCGAGAAGGATATACAAATTTCCAAAAGAATTGGGAAAAGGTCCCATAAAGTCGATACCCCAAACATCGAAGATTTCGATGGTAAGAATGGGGTTTAGAGGCATTATATCTCGTCGAGAAATTCGTCCAAGCATTTGACATCGTTCGCAAGTTTTACAAAATTCGAATGAGTCTTTGAAGAGAGAAGGCCAATAGAAACCACACTGAAGCACCTTTTCCGCAGTTTTTCGAGGACCAAAATGTCCGCCGCACGCTTGATCGTGGCAAAACGAAAGAACACTCCTTATCTCATTATCCGGAATGCAACGTCGGATGATTTGGTCGGGACAATATTTGAACAAGTATGGATCGTCCCAATAGAAATATTTCACTTGGGACATGAATTTGTATTTGTCCTGTTTGGACCACGATAAAGGAGTTTCTTTAGTGACTAAGTAGTTCACTATATCAGCGTACCATGGGTCGATAGAAATTGAAAGGAGTTGTTAATCAGGAAAGTTTTCATTGATTGGTAAAGAAGATGGTGCATTCGGAAGACGAGACAAGTGATCGGCTATGACGTTATCGGATCCTTTTTTGTTTTTAATTGTAAGGTCAAATTCTTGAAGTAAAAGGATCCAACGAATCAAGCGGGATTTGGCATCCTTTTTAGCGAAGAGATATCGAAGCGTAGAGTGGTCCGTGTACACAGTAATGTGTGACCCTATCAAGTATTGTCGGAATTTTTCGAGAGCAAAAACGACGGCTAGAAGCTCTTTTTCGGTTGTTGTGTAGTTGAGTTGACGTCATTCAAAGTCATACTCGCGTAGTAAATGACGTGAAGGATCTTGCTGATGCGTTGTCCTAAGACAGCACCAACAACAAAGTTTGAAGCATCACACATTATTTCGAAAGGAAAATCCCGATTGGGTGCACAATTGATTGGAGCAGAAATGAGTTCGTTCTTAAGACGTTCAAAGGAAGAGATACAATCAGAGTTAAAATCGAAAGGAATGTCTTTTCCAAGAAGAGTCGTCAAAGGACGAGCAATTTTGCTGAAGTCTTTCACAAAGCGTCGGTAAAAGCCAGCGTGTCCTAGAAATGATCGAATGTCCTTAACAGTTTTGGGAATGGGTAGGTTTGCAATGACATCGATTTTTGCTTTGTCTACCTCAATGCCTTTATTTGAGATGATATGTCCATGGACTATGCCTTGTTTAACCATAAAGTGGCATTTTTCCCAATTCAAAGTCAATTGTTTTTCTTTACATTGATTTAGAACCAATTCGAGATGATGTAAACATTGGGAAAAAGAATCACCAAAGATTGAGAAATCGTCCATAAAAACATCTAGAAAGCGTTCAATCATGTAGGAAAATATTCCAACCATGCATCGTTGGAAAGTCGCAGGAGCGTTACAAAGTCCGAATGGCATACGTCGATAAGCAAAGATACCAAATGGACACGTGAAAGTCGTTTTCTCTTGATCTTCGGGAGCGATAGGAATTTGGTTATAGCCGGAATAACCGTCAAGGAAGCAATAGAATTCATGGCCGGCTAAACGTTCGAGCATTTGGTCAATGAAAGGAAAAGGGAAGTGATCTTTTCGTGTCGCGGCATTTAGTTTTCGATAGTCAATGCAAACACGCCAACCCGTTTGAGTACGAGTTGGAATAAGTTCGTTTGAACCATTCTTGGCAACGGTTAGCCCAGACTTTTTCGGTACAACATGAATTGGGCTAACCCATGAACTATCGGAGATTGGGTAAATGATTCCGTTGTCGAGAAGTTTAAGAATTTCATCATGTGCCGCATCTTTCATTTTTGAGTTAAGCCTTCGTTGCGCGTCACGAACAGGCTTGGCATCGTCGATTAAATGAATGCGATGTTGGACAAGAGCGGGACTAATTCCCTTTATATCGGAGATCGACCATCCAATCGCTTCCTTGTTTTTTGAAAGAATAGAGAGAAGAGAATATTCTTGATCAAGAGAGAGAGTTGCGGAAATTATGACGGGCAACGTTTCGTAATCACCTAAGTATGCGTACTTAAGGTGATCGTGAAGTGTTTTGAGGTCCAACTTCGGGAGTTTTTCGATCAAAGAGTTTGATTGAGATTCAGACTCAACTTGAAGCGATTCAAAGGGAAGAGTGTATTCAATCTCGTTGGGAATTTCATGAAACAATTTTTCGTACTCGGCCTCGTGTTCATCATTAAAATCAAGTGTTTCATTTTCAAAGTTTTCGTGAATGGCACTAACTTCCAACGTTTGGTCACGAGGTTCGTTCGATTGGCTTTCAAGATTGAAAATGTTGAGATCCAAAGTCATGTTTCCAAAAGAGATTTTCATCGATCTGTTACGACAATTGATTAAGGCATTTGAGGTGGCTAAAAATGGTCGGCTTAGAATCAATGGAATCTGACTTGCGGGATTTGTCACGGGTTGTGTTTCAAGAACAATAAAATCAACGGGGAATATGAATTGCCCTACTTGTGGGTTTGAGCTCACCTAAGCCTAATTGTTCGTACACGGAATATGGAATCAAGTTGACACTCGCACCTAAGTCTATCAAACATCTGTTAATCGTCTTGTCACCAATTGTACACGAAATCGTAGGGCAGCCATGATCTTTGTATTTTACGGGCATGGATTGGGACAAGACTTCACTCAAACTAGCGGCTAAGAAGACTTTTTTGGGCACTTGAGTGTGTCGCTTTTGGGTACACAAGTCCTTAAGAAATTTCGCGTAAGTGGGGACTTGTTGCACGATGTCAAGAAGCGGAATGTTAACTTTGACTTGTTTAAAAATTTCCAGCATCTTTTCCATTTGGTCCGAGTGTTTCTTTGGTCGAAGACGATGTGGAAATGGGACACGATACTTGGTAGGCGGGTCTACTTTAGTAGAAGAAGAAGTGTTTTGATTGGCATTCGATTCAACGTTTGGCTCCACGTTCTGTTCAGATTCATTCGTTGTTTTAGAAGTATCGAGAGAGATTTCCAGTAAATCGTTTGGATTAATGACTTGATTATCGATTTGTTTCCCGGAACGAAGAGTTGTGATAGCATTCAATTGGGTGACGTTGCTACCTTGAACAACATGGGCTTGATTTGAATTTGCGTTTTGATTTCTGGGATTTGAAATGGGTTGGCTTGGGAATGTTCCTCGTTAACGTTCGCTCACAGATGTGGCTAATTGACTCATTTGCATTTCGAGTTTTGCAATTGATTGGTTCTTGTTTTGCATATATGAAGTCAATAAATTTTGCAAATTGCTGTTTGATTGAAGGCTTTGAGTAGTTTCTTTAGCCAACGTTTCAAGAGTTTTCTCAAGAGAAGTTAAACGTTTATCGTCTTGGGGAGGATGAGTCGAATATGGTTGAAAATTTGATTGTTGCGGTTGATTATGAGATGGACCCGTAAAGTTTGGTTGAAAATTGTTGGGTTGAAAGGAAGGATTCGAAGCATTATTCGGAAATGCTTGCAAATTGGGACGAATCGTATTCGTGTTGGGATTGTTTTGGTTCCATGCAAAATTAGGATGGTTTCTCCAACCAGGATTGTACGTTGGAGAAAATGGGTCGTTTTTGGCTTTATTGAAAGCATTGATTTGTTCGACATAATTTGGACACTGATCGGCTATATGATTAGGATTGTTGCATTTATAACACATCGGTTGGGAAGCTTGGTTCATTTGATTTGATGAGAAGACGTTATCGAATTTTTTAATCATTGTATCGATCTTTGCTTCCAAAGCAACAGAAGATCCTATCGAGTTTGCACTCGATCGTGAGTAAATTGATTTTTCGTTCGATCGTTCCCATTGGGATGATTTTTCAACGAGGTTTTCAAGAAATTGCCAAGTATCGTCGTGATGTTGGGCAAGAAAGTTGCCTTGGCACATTGATTTGAGCTTGGTACGTGAGCTATTTTCGAGTCCATCGTATAAAATTTGGCAAATCGTCCATTTTTCGAAATTATGGTGTGGACATTTTATCAAAAGCTCTTTGAATCTTTCAAAATATTTTCCGAATGGTTCTCCCTTGAATTGATGAAAGTTTACAATTTCATTTCGGATTCTACTCGTTTTTTTCCAAGGGTAGAACTTTTTTAAGAAAGCTTTTACGAATTCTTCCCACGTTTTAATCGAGTTCGATAGCAAGCTGTACAACCATTTTTCAGCGTAATCTGTAAGAGCGAATGGGATTAATCGAAGTTTGATTCCGTCATCAGAAAGTTGTTGGAGTTTAATGGTTGCACAAACTTGTTCGAATTTAGTCAAGAAGATGTATGGATCATCGTGTTCGAAATTGCCAAATTTCGGAAGAGTGGCAATATGGTTTGAGTGAATTTCGAAATGGTTATCCGTAGGGGTGGGTAACATGATGCAAGATGGAATAGAAACTCTATCGGGAAAGATTCTATCCATAAGAGTTCGAGGGGCGTTTTCGTTTGCCATTTCGGGAGGATCGTCTATTAGAGTTAAACGGTTTGTAGAAGGGTCGCGAGTCCAACGATTTGTTGTTGTGTCACGAGTCCAAGTACTCATGCACAAGTGAAAGTCGAGAAGAGAAAGAAGTTAGAATCAAGTTTAGTGAATAAAAGAAGATTTGAAAATCGAAGTGAAAATTTTTTTTAAAGGAAGAAAAATATTTACCAAGTGAAATTTATTTTCAAAAGAGAAGTTTGATTTTTTTGTTTTTGTAAATTTTTTTTTTTGAATTTTCAAATTTTTGTTTTTTTTTTGTTTTTAAGAAGGTTTTAATTTTTTTTTGTGGAATTAAAAACTAAGTTAAGAAAAATTTACAATTTTTTTGGATTTTGGATTTTTTATATATATGCATGAACTAATGCAACTAAATGAATGCAAAGGACTTAATTACAGTTTTCTGTCCTTAGTAGCTCCTAACCCAAAATTGTATAATCACACTTTGTCTTAAATCAACAAAAATATTTCTCAGCTAGGTAACGGGCAGGGGTTATCGGTGCACCACGAATCACCGTAGCAATGCAGCCGAAGGTTTAAGTACCTTCAGAGGAACAACCAGTATAATATTTACGTATCACCGTAATTTTTATAACTGGTTATTACTCTGCCGTAGCCTAGACACCAAGAAATAAAATTGTTCAAAGAAAACAATTGTGAAGATACAATTATGCCCTCGATGAGCTCGCGACATCGTTAAGTCGAATGCCTAACTTTATTATTAGTCAAATTCTACGATGAAATGCGTTTGTGGGCTAAGGAAAGGGTGATGAAATCCCTCACCTTATGTGAATTGGGGTATTTCCCTTAGAAAGAAAATAAGATGAGATGGATGCAAAACAAAAATTAAATGTGAATTTACAATGCAACTAAAATGAAGTTTGTTTTTGTTTTTGGATTTTGAATTTTTTTTGTATATATAAATGCAAATGCAAGCAACAAACAATGCACTAGAGATGAAAGCACAATACCAGAGCGTGCAGATTATTAGCATTTTTTTTAAAGCGGCAATTATTAGCAAGGCAAAGCAGTTTATTTGGGCAAGCACTTCTTCCTTTTGAATTTCTGCTTTGGCAACCTGAGATGAAACACAAGATATATTCAACAATTATTATTATTATTATTTAGTATGTTTATCAAAGATGAAAAACAAAATAAGCGAAAAACAAAACAATTGAAAATAAAATAAATTAAAACTAAAATAAGTGAAAACAAATGAAAAATGTAACGACCCGCTATTTTGGACCATTCGCATCGATTATAAGTGTATATGTAGACACTCATGCCGGAATTGAATTGCTCAAAATACCGAGTTGTTAATTTAAATTTGGCAAAACTGAACATATACAGTAAATAAATATAATCACAGATCACAGACACAGAGTAATAAATGCAGCGGAAATAAAAGAGATAGTAGTTCATGAAGCTACAATATAAATGTATAAGTTACATCAGAGTTAAACTAGATACAACGGAAGAGTAATATGATACATCAGATACAAATCAGAATACATCACTGGAATCATCGAATACTGAAAGCAGAATAGATGGCTGGATCTTCAAGCAAAGCTCCAACTCCAAAGGTGAGTCTCGAATACTGGTACACTCAGTCTGACCCGAGCGTAAAGCAAAACACAAAACACTCGAGTCAGGATTAACATTCTTATATTTATAAATCCAACTCAAGTGAAATAGCAATTGAAATACAAGTAACTCAAAGGATGTTTGGAATAACCATCCTTTAAGGATCCGTTAAACTATCTACTACGTAATAGTGTACGATAAGTAGATAATGTCTATCAGTAATATAAAGATATCAAAATAGTGTTAAGGCGTTACCATTATCCCCCTTAACACATTTTTATAAGCATCATAGTCTATACAGCACTGTAAACTCCACCGTAAACTAGTGGGCTATCAGGGAGTACTCCATAGGTATAACGCAAAACAAATTCGTAGTGGTCGCGAATAGGGAATACAAGTATGACAAGGCACAGAGGCAATACCCAAGGTAGTGACACTACCGTTTTCCTGATCCGGACTGGTGAGAACGTGTGACGACCCGCCCTTCTCGACCCTCGAAAATCGACACAAAATACTCAACAGTATAATATGCCGACGATCGAACGCCGGAAAAGACAGATTGTAGGAAAAGAAAGAAGGTAGAAGAAGAAGAAGAAGAAGAATGAACTAAACAACATCAGAACCTCACAGTCGCAGCGGATAAAATATAATATATAGAACAGAACTTTACACAAATCAAAGCTATATATGTTTATATACAATACATCATCATCATAGTATATCAATACAATCAACCATAACCAGTCAAACAATCTCAACAATCACAGCAGCGGAATAATACAAGTACGAGAAATACGTCTCGGATTCCAGCTCCTCTCCTGAGCTCCATAGCAACCTATCCTGTAAAATACTCGGTCTGACCCGAGCATTATAATAAAATAACACCCGAGTCAGTCTGGAATACCAGCGCATCATAAATACATCCAAACTGATTATTAAAGTTTCAAAAATCCTTTGAAAACAAAAGCATCTCGTAAGACCACGCCACAAATAAACATGTCTGGTTTTTACCTTACGATAGCTAAAACACTTATATATTAAAATTCTCTGATATTATAATAGTGTCTATAGAAAGTAAAATAGAATCTAGCTGAAATGCTTGCATCTCACATTTCAACAATAGTTGGGCACAATCAAAACCGTACAGGCACGTAGGGAGAATGGATTTCCAACGAATGACTAGGCACTGGGGTACCACCTGTCACAGTACGTGGCCTAGATCACAGTACCGAGGAGTACGCCCGCTCCTCTGCAACACAAGACCGGAATCATCCCTTACTGGATAATTCCAAGTAAAATCACCCCACGGTTGGGATCAGCAACCGCACCACTAAGCCGAAATAAAAGGGACATCTAGACAGGGATGACCTTACTCTCAAGTGGGGGCTACCCACGAAGCCTTGCTGCATAACCCCTGGTTTTCAGTCATTCCCGGTTGATGAGGCTTGAGGCTAAACGATACCTTTATAGCACATATCCCTTAGAATGCCCATCGTCCACCTGACGATGTCACGAAAGCATTCGTCCATACAAGTCCGTCCCAGGTCCGAACGGAACCGAAGGCACTATTCCTACTACATCCATTTTGGAAATATCCTCAGGATTAGTAGCGACTAGCCCTTGCACTTCACTGCTCCATCTTCGACTCCGAACACGTTACACGAAACGTACAAACCGGATCGAAGTGGTATTCGAGTCTCCAGACCTAGAATCCCGGTATACGGAAACTCGATCCCGGTCTCTTCGAAACGATCAGCGCATTTGGCCAATATTGATAGTCGGTGATTTAACTATCAATTAATGTTCACAAACATCCATACACATCCATCACACAATAAATAATCTCCATATTATTTATTTTCTTCTAATATCTTTCAAAGATATATTTTCACATTTTCAAAACTCGTTTGAAAACAATTTTCCAAACTCTTCCTTTACAAGGTAAATCCTTTACCCTTTATTCCCATCGGGAATAACCAAGTATAAAACAATTTTCATTTAAAACAGTTAAAAATACTTTATACTGAAATATACTTTAATTATGAAAATTACTTCTATTTATTTACTAAAAATATAAATTTAAAATATGTGAAGAAAACTAGTTATTAACACATAAACTTTGATTTAAAGATAAGGGTTTAGTTTCACTAAATTCAAAATAGCGTTATAAGAAGAAAAATACTAATTTTAACAGCTTAAGCTAAAACCAACTTTTAAATAAATCTATTTGTAAAAATAATTGCTAATATACTCCCAAATTATTACGATATTAAAAATTATTAATTTATTCCTTTAAAAATAACGATTTCTTAAAAATACTTTTTAAAACGATTTAAAACTTAACCTTTGGTTAAATAAAATCTTTTTATAAACATTTACTTGGTTTTCCCAGGGAAACACTTTCCCGTTTCAAACATTCCAAAGTACTCTTTCATATAAATCCACTGATTTATTTCAAGTCAATTTATGATTTTAACATAAATTTCCAATTCCATACTTAACTATAACTTCCTCCGAAGTTAAATCACAATTTTTCATTTCCTGAAATTCATTTTTAAATATAGTTTAAACATTTTTAAATAAACATTTTGGGTGAATTTTCAATGGAAACCATATTTCCAATTCACTTAATTAAATTCAAATGAAATACGGCATTTCAAAACATTCATTTGAACTTGTTAATTTATAGTCGGAAACTCCATTTTAACATATTTTTAATTTCCGGATAACATTAGTCATTATTAAAAATAAACACCGTTATTTAAACAATTTATAATTTCATAAATTTAATTTCCAGAAAACTAAACTTTCCATTTACTCATTTCATAAACTTCCCATTATATTCAAAATCCCAATTTGACCCAATTTACATTTTTCTTTTCAAATCCGATTTCAAATTTTATTCTTTGAAATTCTAAATTTAACAATTCATTTTATTTCGTAAAAACATTTTTTTATCCATTTATAATTAAATTCTGTGATTACAATTTATACCACAATGTCACAGAACAACTAAATTTCCAAAATTTATCAATCTCATCATATAAGCAGGTATCACTATCAATTATAAAATAATTGCTACATTGTGAGGAATCCAGTTGGATCCCTCCAACCTGTTTCTCCCTGCATCACAGATATTAGCACATCACAATATAAATATCAATCCAGACTGATAACAGCAGAAATATTCAACCAATCACACAGATATTTAAATATCAATTATTTATAATGTCTAGCATCCAGATGTGAGTGAGAATAACTCACCTTGAATTTCGGCGAGCGTTCGAAATTCAAATTAAACCGGACGACGTCCGATTTAACCCAAATTTCTACTTGCCCGGAATGATTCCGGAACTGCACCATCGCGTAGTACGTCTCTCTGCGATTCCAACGGTTCCAGTTTCGTCTCAATCTGATATCGTATGAACCCATTATGATTTTACAAAGTTTGAATTAATATTTAAAACAATTTCTTTTTTTTTATTAAATTTACAATACCCAAACACAACCAGGCCGTCACTTTCCCACGTGAGATCGAGACCATCAACAACATCTCCCAACGCGTCACTACCCAGAACAACGAACCCATCCACGCGACTATCATCTTCATGCCGCTCATCCCCTCAAGCAACCGGAAGCTGATCGGAGGTCGCCACGTCGAAGCCCACAACGATCCCTACCTACGCCCCAAAAATCGACAAGCTCGGCGCCCTACCAGCCGAGAAAACCACACACGAACGTCCCCCCTTCGAGCCTCCATAGCCACCAATTTACTCCACCATCTCCGATCACAACCGTAGGATCTAAAGCACTCGATGAGATCTTCGATTCGCTAGTTGGAGTTTAAAGCTATGAGTGAGTGGATTGATCGATAATAGGGGAAGAAATTGGATGTTTACCGGCCATTAAACGATAAAAGAGGCGGCTGGTTGTTTTAACTAGGGTTTAGAGAATAAAACATTTATATATATATAAATTTAATATTATTTAATTAATAAAATTCTCAATTAAACAGTTAAAGCACACGACATCCAATTCTCACGTTCTGACAGGCTATCCTGGGGTTTTTCCGCATTCCGGACACAATGGAACAGGTTTCGTAAGCTAATTCGATCGTATGCACGAGATACGGAATTAAACGATCAATTTAAAATTAAATCGGTTAAATCGATTTCGATGCGTTTCGAGCTGCCACGGTCAAACGACAACTCCGATTGCTACGAAAATTGAAATCCGATAATAACTAACTATTACGGATCCAATGGAACTGGTTTCGTCGAATTCCGAGACTGCGCCCCGGAAGGCTATTTTCACTCGTCTATTTAATCAGGCGATTTTCTGAAATTATCAGAAACGCTTAAAATTTTACTTTTACATTTTTATTAACTTAAAAATAAATCATATAAAATTTATAAACACATTAAAAATCATTCTGGCTCATTCCGGACCAAAATCTGATTAAGTTGCATTTTAATAATATTAATTTCATTTTAAAATTAATATAAAATCCGAAATATTAATTTATTCGCTTTAAAATTCATCTAAAAATCCAACAATATTATTTATAACCAATTGAACCTAAAAATACATTTAAACACCATTTTTATAATCATTTACCCCAAATTCACCTTTTATCTAAATTCCGAATATTTAATTACTATTCCAAATTTGAATCGAATTATCATATTTTAAAATCTATATCTCGTTTTATAAATTGAACTCGATTCTCTTTGTTCCAAAATTAATTAGAAATCCACAGTGAACATTTAAAATGAATTAAATGTTCAAAATTCAATGGCTCAAAAATACGGGATGTTACATTCCTTCCCCCTTATAAAAATTTCGTCCCCGAAATTT
Organism: Allium fistulosum; assembly: GCA_030737815.1. Classification (NCBI taxonomy): domain Eukaryota; kingdom Viridiplantae; phylum Streptophyta; class Magnoliopsida; order Asparagales; family Amaryllidaceae; genus Allium; species Allium fistulosum. The sequence goes on from CM060907.1 coordinate 352,851,673, forward strand.
GCTAAGGTAGAAAATATTCTCCAACTCATTTACTTATCCAATTTGCTTAGTTAAAAGCTTATATTCACTTTCCCAAAAAGTTTCAGCTCCATTTCAAAACCATTTGCTTTCTTTACTCTAAAGCCTTCATTTTAACATTCGCTTCCAAAATAACTTTACTAGTTATTAAAAAATTTCCCAAAACCCCAAAAAAATTCTAACTCCCAAAATTTTTGGAAAATTTTGGCGGAGTCTCCTTTGCACGGAGGAGCTTCTGCGATATCGCAGGATACACAAATATATATACATCGGCTCACATGGCCGGAAACCAAAATATATCACAATATATAACAATATATATATCATTTTCCCAATTATATTTGCGTAGGCGTACCTTTTAGCAAAATTTTAAAAGCAAGCGGCTAATATCTCACATATACGCGCTCCAACTCTCTCGAACGCCTCCCGTACCTGTACTAAACTCAACAAACTCATCAAATTTCAAAGATAAGAACATTTCATTAGCATTTCCAATATAAATGCAAGCTAAACATATCCATTTCATAACCAAACCAACACACTCCATCATTTAACAATGTTAACCATATTTTATCAACAATTCAAAAAGCTTCAATCACTTTTTAAATTTCTTATTCAAATCCAAACTTCATTTTATTTCACTTGAATGCTTTAAATTCAAGTTCACTACATACAATTCATATTTATCTCAACCAATTCATTTCCACTTCAATATGATTACATATGCCTTTCTTACCTTTTAATTTTACTTACATTCCAAATTTGATTTATAATCAAATTTCATTTTAAACTTGAATCATTTGCATTTCTATCCATATACAAAATTACTTAATAAAATATCAACTCATTTCAGTTGATTTAAAATCCATTCCATTTGCTACTTTAAATCAATTTACTTGCATTCATTTACAAACTCTTTAAATTAGATTCCAATCCATATCAATTTATTCACAATTCAATTCCAATTGCTTTTAAACACTCAATTGCAAATACATGCAAATTTCCATGTCATTCAAGCAAAACAATTGCCACTTAAGCTTATAACCATATAAAATTAATTTCAACTTGGATGTGTATTAATTTTATTCAATTTTTTTGCATTGTTCACAATCCAAGTATTTTCTTTTCCGAATGCAATTGTTAAATTCAATATTTCCTTTACATCTTTATTTCCATTAACCAAATTCAAGTTTATATTAATATCATTCGATCCTGGGTTATATTCAACTCATACATTCTTAATTTACCACAATAATTAATGAATATCATTTCACTTTCAATTCAATTTTATTATCCAACAAATTCCATTCAAATTTCTTAATAAAGCTCATCCACAATCATTTGTTTCTCTTCCAATTTGCTTAAGTTCTTCCACACAATTTCCATCATCTTCTTATATCAATTTAATTTTATTTCCATTTGATTCTTATTCAAATCAAATTTCAATTCCTTTACAACTTTAATGCTCTTTGTTTATTTATCCAATCCATGTACAAATTTATTTTATTAACAAAAAGACCATTTAAATTATTTCTCTCACTTGAATTTTATTTACAATTCAAACCATCACTATTATAAGCTAATTACATTATTCCTTCACATTCTCAACTTTTATTGCCACAATTAAATTCTAACCCAAACTGGATTTTTATTTACCTTCAAATTTTGGCCAACAATCAATATTCCATTTAATTCGATTCTTATCCAAATTTTGTTCAAGTTTAACTAAATATTGTTTAGCCAAATTAAATTCATCCCACTTCTTATACCACTTAAATAAGGTTTGATTTCCATTTGTGATTATAATTCCATTTTTCTTGAGTTAAAATCAAATCTTCCATTCTCAAGTTCTCCAACTTATTTACTTGTAAGTTTATATTGCTCATTTTAATCCTTTTACATCTTATAATCACAATTCCAATGTCTATACATATGCATCTCTGAATTCTTAAGGATACAAATTCTTTTACTTCACCTTAATCCTTTGCAAAATTTAAATACACAATTCCAGATTATAAGTATAACACTTAATAGCTTATGGGTACAATTTGTTACCCAACGACCCTTAATTACAAAGTCATTTCACTTTTCAATTGAACCCAACTCAATTTAATTCCAATTCCCAATTATATTTAACTTATCCCAAGTTAAATTCAACTTCCCATTCATTTTAATAGTTCCATTTACTTCCATATATACTCAAATTAAATTTTAATTTCAGGATAAAATCTCATTCCCTTCTTACTTAAATCAACTTCACTTGCACGATTCTAGTTGATGTATTTCAATTTTTAACCCAAATTCTTAATTACATCAACTTTATCTTATAAGTTATATAGTTGAATCATTTCAACTTTCACATTTTTATTTTAAAATAGAATTCCCAGAATTCAATTTACCCGGATTTATTTCAAAACCAATTTGAAATATAAATCAACACATTACTCTTTGATATTCAAATCAAATACTAAATTCCAAAACAAACTGCTTTTACCAAACAATTTTCCTTTGAAAATTCCAAAATCACTTGTTTCCCAAACAAGTCCAAACAATGTCATAACCAACTATTTTGGTAGCAATCCATCACTTTAGAAACTCGAAAATGAATTCTAATGATGTGGCCAGCATCATCAGGATTATTTTCCAGCGACTGAAGTGAGTTCAATGCTTTCCACTTCCAAAATTCACCTCAAAACCATTAATATTCAAAAATATTTTCCAAAATATACTCCATCGTTGACTTCAAAACCTTTGGAAAACATTTCAACATTCCCAAAATTTCAATCAAATTCAATTTAAAACCCTTCCCAAAATTTCCGGAATCAAAATTCTGGTTTAAATCAAATTTTAATTATGCTTCTTCTTACTTAAACCATATTCAGTTAATTCTGTTTAATTACAAACCATTTTAATATTTTAACTTCTTATTTTCTTATATATATCATTTCAAATTTTAGATCATATTTTAATTTCTTATTTGATTATAGAAGAAACAACCAAACAAGCATCCAATATATATAATAATTTAGAAAAATATTTCTTTTTATATCAAAATACAATTTTGGGTAAAATTATTTCATTTACCCACTTTAAAAACAATACTATGTCGGTTTATCTTGTTTAAGAGTTTAGAAACCCCTATCGATACGGTTGTACTTCCCGCACCGACCAGAATTCATAAACACTCAACCGATAAGTCAACACAGTACAAAAACAATTTTATATCCACTAACAAGTACGCTCTCATAGCTATTATACACTCAACTCATTATAGAGTACTTCCGACTCTATTTAAAATGAGTAATTTTCCCACCAAAGCCTAGGTTGTCGCCAACCTATGCTCTGATACCAAGTGTGACGACCCGCCCTTCTCGACCCTCGAAAATCGACACAAAATACTCAACAGTATAATATGCCGACGATCGAACGCCGGAAAAGACAGATTGTAGGAAAAGAAAGAAGGTAGAAGAAGAAGAAGAAGAAGAATGAACTAAACAACATCAGAACCTCACAGTCGCAGCGGATAAAATATAATATATAGAACAGAACTTTACACAAATCAAAGCTATATATGTTTATATACAATACATCATCATCAGAGTATATCAATACAATCAACCATAACCAGTCAAACAATCTCAACAATCACAGCAGCGGAATAATACAAGTACGAGAAATACGTCTCGGATTCCAGCTCCTCTCCTGAGCTCCATAGCAACCTATCCTGTAAAATACTCGGTCTGACCCGAGCATTATAATAAAATAACACTCGAGTCAGTCTGGAATACCAGCGCATCATAAATACATCCAAACTGATTATTAAAGTTTCAAAAATCCTTTGAAAACAAAAGCATCTCGTAAGACCACGCCACAAATAAACATGTCGGGTTTTTACCTTACGATAGCTAAAACACTTATATATTAAAATTCTCTGATATTATAATAGTGTCTATAGAAAGTAAAATAGAATCTAGCTGAAATGCTTGCATCTCACATTTCAACAATAGTTGGGCACAATCAAAACCGTACAGGCACGTAGGGAGAATGGATTTCCAACGAATGACTAGGCACTGGGGTACCACCTGTCACAGTACGTGGCCTAGATCACAGTACCGAGGAGTACGCCCGCTCCTCTGCAACACAAGACCGGAATCATCCCTTACTGGATAATTCCAAGTAAAATCACCCCACGGTTGGGATCAGCAACCGCACCACTAAGCCGAAATAAAAGGGACATCTAGACAGGGATGACCTTACTCTCAAGTGGGGGCTACCCACGAAGCCTTGCTGCATAACCCCTGGTTTTCAGTCATTCCCGGTTGATGAGGCTTGAGGCTAAACGATACCTTTATAGCACATATCCCTTAGAATGCCCATCGTCCACCTGACGATGTCACGAAAGCATTCGTCCATACAAGTCCGTCCCAGGTCCGAACGGAACCGAAGGCACTATTCCTACTACATCCATTTTGGAAATATCCTCAGGATTAGTAGCGACTAGCCCTTGCACTTCACTGCTCCATCTTCGACTCCGAACACGTTACACGAAACGTACAAACCGGATCGAAGTGGTATTCGAGTCTCCAGACCTAGAATCCCGGTATACGGAAACTCGATCCCGGTCTCTTCGAAACGATCAGCGCATTTGGCCAATATTGATAGTCGGTGATTTAACTATCAATTAATGTTCACAAACATCCATACACATCCATCACACAATAAATAATCTCCATATTATTTATTTTCTTCTAATATCTTTCAAAGATATATTTTCACATTTTCAAAACTCGTTTGAAAACAATTTTCCAAACTCTTCCTTTACAAGGTAAATCCTTTACCCTTTATTCCCATCGGGAATAACCAAGTATAAAACAATTTTCATTTAAAACAGTTAAAAATACTTTATACTGAAATATACTTTAATTATGAAAATTACTTCTATTTATTTACTAAAAATATAAATTTAAAATATGTGAAGAAAACTAGTTATTAACACATAAACTTTGATTTAAAGATAAGGGTTTAGTTTCACTAAATTCAAAATAGCGTTATAAGAAGAAAAATACTAATTTTAACAGCTTAAGCTAAAACCAACTTTTAAATAAATCTATTTGTAAAAATAATTGCTAATATACTCCCAAATTATTACGATATTAAAAATTATTAATTTATTCCTTTAAAAATAACGATTTCTTAAAAATACTTTTTAAAACGATTTAAAACTTAACCTTTGGTTAAATAAAATCTTTTTATAAACATTTACTTGGTTTTCCCAGGGAAACACTTTCCCGTTTCAAACATTCCAAAGTACTCTTTCATATAAATCCACTGATTTATTTCAAGTCAATTTATGATTTCAACATAAATTTCCAATTCCATACTTAACTATAACTTCCTCCGAAGTTAAATCACAATTTTTCATTTCCTGAAATTCATTTTTAAATATAGTTTAAACATTTTTAAATAAACATTTTGGGTGAATTTTCAATGGAAACCATATTTCCAATTCACTTAATTAAATTCAAATGAAATACGGCATTTCAAAACATTCATTTGAACTTGTTAATTTATAGTCGGAAACTCCATTTTAACATATTTTTAATTTCCGGATAACATTAGTCATTATTAAAAATAAACACCGTTATTTAAACAATTTATAATTTCATAAATTTAATTTCCAGAAAACTAAACTTTCCATTTACTCATTTCATAAACTTCCCATTATATTCAAAATCCCAATTTGACCCAATTTACATTTTTCTTTTCAAATCCGATTTCAAATTTTATTCTTTGAAATTCTAAATTTAACAATTCATTTTATTTCGTAAAAACATTTTTTTATCCATTTATAATTAAATTCTGTGATTACAATTTATACCACAATGTCACAGAACAACTAAATTTCCAAAATTTATCAATCTCATCATATAAGCAGGTATCACTATCAATTATAAAATAATTGCTACATTGTAAGGAATCCAGTTGGATCCCTCCAACCTGTTTCTCCCTGCATCACAGATATTAGCACATCACAATATAAATATCAATCCAGACTGATAACAGCAGAAATATTCAACCAATCACACAGATATTTAAATATCAATTATTTATAATGTCTAGCATCCAGATGTGAGTGAGAATAACTCACCTTGAATTTCGGCGAGCGTTCGAAATTCAAATTAAACCGGACGACGTCCGATTTAACCCAAATTTCTACTTGCCCGGAATGATTCCGTAACTGCACCATCGCGTAGTACGTCTCTCTGCGATTCCAACGGTTCCAGTTTCGTCTCAATCTGATATCGTATGAACCCATTATGATTTTACAAAGTTTGAATTAATATTTAAAACAATTTCTTTTTTTTTATTAAATTTACAATACCCAAACACAACCAGGCCGTCACTTTCCCACGTGAGATCGAGACCATCAACAACATCTCCCAACGCGTCACTACCCAGAACAACGAACCCATCCACGCGACTATCATCTTCATGCCGCTCATCCCCTCAAGCAACCGGAAGCTGATCGGAGGTCGCCACGTCGAAGCCCACAACGATCCCTACCTACGCCCCAAAAATCGACAAGCTCGGCGCCCTACCAGCCGAGAAAACCACACACGAACGTCCCCCCTTTGAGCCTCCATAGCCACCAATTTACTCCACCATCTCCGATCACAACCGTAGGATCTAAAGCACTCGATGAGATCTTCGATTCGCTAGTTGGAGTTTAAAGCTATGAGTGAGTGGATTGATCGATAATAGGGGAAGAAATTGGATGTTTACCGGCCATTAAACGATAAAAGAGGCGGCTGGTTGTTTTAACTAGGGTTTAGAGAATAAAACATTTATATATATATAAATTTAATATTATTTAATTAATAAAATTCTCAATTAAACAGTTAAAGCACACGACATCCAATTCTCACGTTCTGACAGGCTATCCTGGGGTTTTTCCGCATTCCGGACACAATGGAACAGGTTTCGTAAGCTAATTCGATCGTATGCACGAGATACGGAATTAAACGATCAATTTAAAATTAAATCGGTTAAATCGATTTCGATGCGTTTCGAGCTGCCACGGTCAAACGACAACTCCGATTGCTACGAAAATTGAAATCCGATAATAACTAACTATTACGGATCCAATGGAACTGGTTTCGTCGAATTCCGAGACTGCGCCCCGGAAGGCTATTTTCACTCGTCTATTTAATCAGGCGATTTTCTGAAATTATCAGAAACGCTTAAAATTTTACTTTTACATTTTTATTAACTTAAAAATAAATCATATAAAATTTATAAACACATTAAAAATCATTCTGGCTCATTCCGGACCAAAATCTGATTAAGTTGCATTTTAATAATATTAATTTCATTTTAAAATTAATATAAAATCCGAAATATTAATTTATTCGCTTTAAAATTCATCTAAAAATCCAACAATATTATTTATAACCAATTGAACCTAAAAATACATTTAAACACCATTTTTATAATCATTTACCCCAAATTCACCTTTTATCTAAATTCCGAATATTTAATTACTATTCCAAATTTGAATCGAATTATCATATTTTAAAATCTATATCTCGTTTTATAAATTGAACTCGATTCTCTTTGTTCCAAAATTAATTAGAAATCCACAGTGAACATTTAAAATGAATTAAATGTTCAAAATTCAATGGCTCAAAAATACGGGATGTTACAGAACGCATCGCCGCAGCGACCGCAACACCGTGAAACAACACTCCCAAAATCAAGGGTGCACCAATCGACAACAAGTAATGAGTAGTTCGAAGAAGTGTGTTCACTTGAGGTAGCTGACCTCCATTGGCTCGGAACGACTCCGGTTTTAGTCATTTCCAATTTGACACAAGTGTCAAGGCTATCCATTATCGTTCTCTTTCTTCAGTCATCACGTACATCATTCCAACCACTTCATTCTGGATCACCACTCCGCGTATAGTTATGAAAGTGGTTTCGGTTTAGACAGAGAGTATGTCCATAACCGATTCCGATCTCTTTAATAACTTTCGTAATTATTACACCGATTGGTCGTTTATATATTTCAAAAACCAAATCAATTACAATTTCAATTAGAATTTGTAAACCAACATTCATTTGTCTTCCTAAATCAATTTCCATACTTTACGTTCCAAAACATCCAAATTCATATTTTCAAAATCTTATAATTCAATTTCCATCTTTATTTAAACAATTCAAATATTGATTCAAGTTCGAATATAAGTTTCATTTCGAAAACCATTTAAATTTATCTAATTTAACATTTAAATCAATTTAAATTCATTTATCAATTTCATTCAATATTCATTTAGTAAATTTGCCATTCAAAACAATTTCTATTAAATTTCCAATTCATTAAATCCATTATTTAAATTCAACTTCCTTATTTCAAAACTTACAATTTGAATTAAATTAAATTCATCAAATCAAATTCTTTAAATTACAAGTCTTACATTAATTTCAATAAAACACATTTTATTTCTTGTTAAAGAAATTCAATTTCACTTATTTACTTACTTAAATAATTTTCCAAAACTTAATTAATAAAGAAACTCAATTTCAATTATTTACGAAGTAAAATTCACTTATTCAAAGTTCAATTTCACTTATTAAAGAATTCAATTCAATTTAATCATTAAAAAATTCAATCTTATTTAATTATTAAATAATTCAAAACTTAATTATTTAAAAATTTCAAAGTTTAATAATTTCAAACTTAATTATAATTTCAACTTAATTATAATTTCAAACTTAATTATTAAATCATTTCAAAGTTTAATAATTTCAAACTTAATTCAATCATTTCTCAAATTAAACAACATTCTTTCATCAATTACATTGTTAATATTTTGTTTCAAATTATTAAATATTAACATTTTCCTTTCATTAAAATTCAAATTTCAACTTCATTTCAAAACCATATTATTTATTCAAATAAAATCTTCATTTATTTTTAAATCAAATTATTGACTAATCGGGTTTTATTTAATTCTCTCTCCTAGGTCAAAGTTCAATTTGGATATTTATCATTTCAACCCAATTCCAATTCAACTCAAAAATCAAAGCATAGCAAAGGGAACTTGTAGTGCGATAACTGGGATGGTGTCAAAGTAAATAAACAAGCAATAACAACAATCAATAACAATCAAACAATCAATTCAATAATCCCGAAATGATCGTATTAATTCACATTGTTGTTTGTGCGAATTAATATAATTATTTCTAGAATCTACACTATCATTTCATGTAGATTAAAGATTATTACACTAATATTTATACGGTTCTTCAATTGTCATTCGATTTCAATTTTAACACTACAACAATTAATCAAATATACGTTCAATGGTTCAAAGTGTAATTATCACTATTCTACATGTCAATTAATTTAACAATTAAAAGGGGTCATATTCAACTAATCAAATTTAACATATAAATCAGTTTAAAATTTCGTTAACTATCCCATATCCATTTCAATTTGGCATACTATTTATCATTTAACACTAACAATTTAACGTCCAATATAAACATCAAAAATCAATTAATTATCAGCCAAACTGTATTATCATCACATAAATAATTAACAGATAATGGTGTCAAATGTCACAGGTGAACTGATACGGGCAATAGCATATATAACAGTGTAATTAACTAACAATAGTATATTTCAATTGTCGTTTCAATTGAAATCAGATTTAATAAATAAAAGAACGTTAATCGTGAGTGATTGCTCACCTTCCGAGGCTAGAGAGAGATGACACTGAATTGAGTTACGAATCCAAGCACGAATTTCACAGCAGAGCTAGACTGGCACGAATTCGGTGATCAAAGCTGATAAATAGAAATTGACGAAATCAAATCAGAATTGGACCGATGAAGATAATTGGTACAAGTGAACTCGTATATATACTATATATATAAAAATCTATTTATATATCAAGATCATATTTAAATTACAAACACCTATTAAAATAAAACATCATCATATAGTATTGAAAATCAATACTTAAATTAAAACACCAAAAAAAAATTAAATCAATATTGAAACCAATTGCATATACATATACTAAAATATGTGTACATATATTATGTGTACAATATACGAAATCATTCTTTAAACTAATATCTTATATGTATAGTTGTATACTAATACCACTTTGTACACGTAATAACATAAATATTATAACACTTAGTTTAGTCTTTTATATATAACTGCTTATAAATATACTATTATAACTTATACGAGAAATCCAAACAAATCATGTAAACTCATATCTTTAAATTAATAAACATATTCATATACTTTAAAGCACATATTCTTTCTCGGTAACATATATATATATATATATATATATATATATATATTTGTATACACTTTCAAATCAATATACATATAAATAACAGCATGTGCCACATTAAAACTAACCTGTATAATATCAGAAAATTCATATAATATATATACAACATACTATACACAAACTATATAACTATATATAAACAGATCTAAAACTGTACCAACTTATCATTTGAAACATTTACATATATTTTACTAAGTCTCCATAGCGAGTTGTGTATATATATAAACGTCCTATATAAATGTAACAGACATATATATACTGCCGAATATATATAGTAATACTAGTTTTCATAATATTATATACATATAAAACAAGGCCACACGCTACTTTTAAACTGCACAAATCTAAATGTTTATATACATACATACTATTATATAATGCTTCCCTTGTTATATATAATATTCTAAGATATTTACCTTTTAAAAGTTGCAAACGTAAAATACTAAAATTACATATCCTGTCTATACAAATGTATATATTAGTTACTCAGGTCAAATATAGACTGACATATAACAATAGTATAACTAGTATTCAACTTAAAAAAAACAACAAACTGCTTATCTCTATATCCATCAATACAATAACTATATCTCCTAACACTAACAGATTGTAAATATAAATAGTAGGACTAACAAAACATATATAACTTACAAAATAGAAAAGAGGCGGAAGAACAGATGAACGACGGTACGGTGGAGTTCGGCAGGTCGAGGTGGGGAAGGGCTGTTGGTTTCGTTTGAGATACCCCGCATGGATCTGGGCGAGATGAAGGCGTAGAAAGCAAGGGGAATGAGGTTGGTGGTTGGTCAGGAAGTACGACTGGAAGGTGGTGGAGGATTGGTGCATTGTTGATGGTGGATGCGGGCTTCACAGCGGTGAGCGACTGGAGGTTGAGGGAGAAGCAAGCGGAGAGGAAGTGGCGGAGGTTGATGTGGTGGTTTCGGCAGCAGCGGTGGGGATCTAGGCGTGAGCTGTTCGGTCGTGTAGTGCTGTTTGAGGTGTTGCGCATGTGGGCTGATATCGAGGCAGAGTTTCACGGCATGGGGCGGGTTCAACATATAGAGGAGGATGTTGCTGTGGTGGCTGTGCTAGGGAGGAAGGAGACGCCGAGGCCAGGGTTTCGGCTGAACTGGAGTGGGATGGCGCGGTGCTTGGAGGTGGTGGGAAGAAGAGCTGCAGTGGTGGAGGCTATTACGGCGGTGGTTGGGTTCGAAGGAGCACGGTGGAAGATGGACGAGATCGGGAAAAGAAACGTGTAGCCTGTCCATCATATATGCATCCATTTTATAATAATAATATTTTCTAATAGGATGAACATGTGAATGGTAGAGAGTGGAGAGACCGAGAATTAAAAAGGACTTGGGAAATGAAACAGAAATAAAAAAAAATGTAGATGAAATAGTGTTTTAAGTTGAAAAGGTGGAAGACGTGCAGGCTAGAGAAAAAAGTATAATGAACATAGGAAATTGCAAAGGTCTAATGACAACTCCCGAAAATAATAAAAGCTAATGTCCCCGGTACGACACGGTAGATAAATGAGAGAGTAAGAAATCCAAAAGTGTCACGAAACTTGCCGATACAGTTCAACGTTATAGATTTCGTCGTCTTTCGGTCTCCAAAAAACACAAACAAATATACCGTAAAGTTCAGCGTGACGAGGCGATCAAAACGGTATATAGATATCAGTGGTACGATTGAATTATAAAATCCGAATTTTTTTTATAGCGGAAAATGCAAGAAAAACGCTGAAAAATAAGATCGACGGAGCCAAAGATGTCCGAATTTTGAAAAACGACAAACTGAAATCTTGCTCAGAAGATGGTTTAAAATTTTTCTATGTAAGAATAGTTAGGATTCGAAACATTTCATTTTCATCGATTTTTAACTGATTAAATTGAAGTAAATTTACGCGCGAAATAAACTTTCATATTTTCGGACGAAAATTTACCAGTTGCTATGTTTAACTAGACGCATTCCAAATATCACATTTATATTTCAAAATTTTATCGTTTAAAATTTCGCAAAATTTCAACTAATTACGTTATTAAAACAGTTAAAATTTACGGGTCGTTACATTCTCCCCCACTCAAAACTTTTCGTCCCCGAAAAGGAACGAGGTAGGAGAATAGAAACAACCAGAAAGAAAAACAGATTTGAAATACAAATAACAATTAATTTAAACCATATAAATTCAAATTTAAATTAATTGGTATTCAATAATTGATTTAATCCATTTGATTTCACTAAAATCAATCTCAACTATTTCTAAATTCATTATCTTATTATCCCATTTTCTTCAATTTACAATTTCTAAAACCATAAATTTGAATAGTCTTTTATTATAATCATATTTTCTTCAACAATTTTAAATTCTTCTTTATTCCAAATTACTGTTAAATTTATTCTACTTAATATATATACTCACATATATTTAACCCATATAAATTAATTTAAAACACAAAAGTTTCGATTTAAATTAATTTACATCTATTAATTTCTTTTAAATTCAAGGTATTTTCATATGTTGATCAAATTTCAATTTATTAATTCTTTCAAAACAAATTTATTAATTCTTTCAAAACAAATTTATTTCATTATTAGCTGAGTTTACTTATTATCCTATCTAACTCTATTAACATCTTTATAATCAAAATTTAGTGTATAACATTTATTATAAACACTCAAATTTTATTTCTAAATTCAATTTATATTATATATATTATCCAATTACATATTCAACTTTGAATGATTTAGGTAAGTTGTATTAGAATGCAGTTGAACAATATACAAATAAAATTTTTCCCAATTCAATTATTCGAGTTAAAATATTTATTCCAAATCTTGGTTTTATTTATAATTAAAATCATCCTTTAACAAAATTTAAGAATTTGATTTCCGATTAACTTTAAACAATTTAGCGATATATATAATATATTTATATCAAATCAAATTAAATTTTAAAATAAGATACCTATATATATATAAATCAAATTATACCGAAGAAATTCAAATCAAAATATTTTTCAAAACAAAACCATAGCAAAGCTATATAATGGTTTCTCCACTTCGAAACTCGAAAATGAATGTCGATGATGCGGCCGCCATCACCGAAATTATTTTCCAGCGACAAAGAGAAGAGCACTGATTTCAATATTTTAAAATTCTTTGAAAACGGTTTATATTCGAAAATATTTTAAATACTATACCCTTTAAAACTTTCAAATCAAAGTTTGAAATCAACAGAAATTAAATTCTCAAATTCTTTATTTAAATTCCTTTCAAATCCCAAATCAAATTATAACCAAGTTTCATAAATTCGTTTATTTATATTATGCAATAATCAATGGTTTACAAAACAATAAATGAAAATCAAATATTATTATTTCTGACAACAAATTCATTAACAAATTAATTTCAGAAAACTTATATTTATATATAATATAATCATACAAAACTATTTTATTTACCAAATTTGAAAACGATATTGTGTCAGTTTGCTCTGCTCAAGTGTTTTGGAAATCCTATCGATAGCGTTGATCAAACGAATCGATCGGAAATCCAAATCAACATCAACAACTCAAACAACACAGCATATATTAAAACATTTATATATATAGTTTACAAATACATTTCTTTGCTCGACGATACAGGAATGAATTTTCAAAATAAGGATAGGGTTTCAAATTTGATGGACTTAAATCAAAGAGACATTTGATTCGAAGATAGTTTGAAACAAGATATGATGATTAATAGCAAGGTAGGAAGATTGATAAGTTTATATAAATCGCGGGCAACCTTAACCAGGTCAACCGTGACTTCAAGAATAAGATCGATGTAGAATTTCGAGGTAAATCGACATTCGATCTCAAAGATATAAATCAGGGCATACAAGAGATAATAGCATCTAAACCGAGGATATAGAAATCTCCGGTGAATCGATGCCAATTGTAAAGGAGTTTCACTCATTTACAAAACTTCGAAGATTGGCGAGACCGCCGATCCATTATAAATATCATTTAAAGTGAGTTATGGGATGCTCCAGACTTGAAAGAAGACGAATAGTGAAGGACACAGATGAATTTCGGAACTGAGGGGAACGTTCCAAAATTCAAAGGAATTTAGTAAAAGGAAGAGCTTGAAACTCGAATGAGAGTGATTCCGTAAATACATTTACCCTATATGTTGAGTTTTGCCTAGAGCTACCAAAGCTCTGATACCAACTGTAACGGACCGCGTCAGTGGGGTAACGCCCACCGTAGCATACAGCAGTACCTATGTTCTGCCTTTACAGCCAGCCTCTCGACTGCACCAACCCCGCAGGGACATGTAGGAGTAAGAGTCATCCGCTCGCTACCAAACCAAATGCGAGAACCCCCTATCATGCTACACCCTCTAAGTGCATAGGCAGACACACATGTCAGAATTGAATTGCTCAAAATACCGCGTTGTTAATTTAAATTTGGCAAAACTGAACATATACAGTAAATAAATATAATCACAGATCACAGACACAGAGTAATAAATGCAGCGGAAATAAAAGAGATAGTAGTTCATGAAGCTACTATATAAATGTATATGTTACATCAGAGTTAAACTAGATACAACGGAAGAGTAATACGATACATCAGATACAAATCAGAATACATCACTGGAATCATCGAATACTGAAAGCAGAATAGATGGTTGGATCTTCAAGCAAAGCTCCAACTCCAAAGGTGAGTCTCGAATACTGGTACACTCAGTCTGACCCGAGCGTAAAGCAAAACACAAAACACTCGAGTCAGGATTAACATTCTTATATTTATAAATCCAACTCAAGTGAAATAGCAATTGAAATACAAGTAACTCAAAGGATGTTTGGAATAACCATCCTTTAAGGATTCGTTAAACTATCTACTACGTAGTAGTGTACGATAAGTAGATGATGTCTATCAGTAATATAAAGATATCAAAATAGTGTTAAGGCGTTACCATTATCCCCCTTAACACATTTTTATAAGCATCATAGTCTATACAGCATTGTAAACTCCACCGTAAACTAGTGGGCTATCAGGGAGTACTCCATAGGTATAACGCAAAACAAATTCGTAGTGGTCGCGAATAGGGAATACAAGTATGACAAGGCACATGAGGCAATACCCAAGGTAGTGACACTACCGTTTGCCTGATCCGGACTGGTGAGAACGCATCGCCGCAGCGACCGCAACACCGTGAAACAACACTCCCAAAATCAAGGGTGCACCAATCGACAACAAGTAATGAGTAGTTCGAAGAAGTGTGTTCACTTGAGGTAGCTGACCTCCATTGGCCCCGCACGGCTCCTGTTTTAGTCATTTCCAATTTGACACAAGTGTCAAGGCTATCCATTATCGTTCTCTTTCTTCAATCATCACGTACATCATTCCAACCACTTCATTCTGGATCACCACTCCGCGTATAGTTATTAAAGTGGTTTCGATTTAGGCAAAGAGTATGTCCATAACTGATTCCAGTCTCTTTAATAACTTTCGTAATTATTACACCGATTGGTCGTTTATATATTTCAAAAACCAAATCAATTACAATTTCAATTAGAATTTGTAAACCAACATTCATTTGTCTTCCTAAATCAATTTCCATACTTTACGTTCCAAAACTTCCAAATTCATATTTTCAAAATCTTATAATTCAATTTCCATCTTTATTTAAACAATTCAAATATTGATTCAAGTTCGAATATAAGTTTCATTTCGAAAACCATTTAAATTTATCTAATTTAACATTTAAATCAATTTAAATTCATTTATCAATTTCATTCAATATTCATTAAGTAAATTTGCCATTCAAAACAATTTCTATTAAATTTCCAATTCATTAAATCCATTATTTAAATTCAACTTCCTTATTTCAAAACTTACAATTTGAATTAAATTAAATTCATCAAATCAAATTCTTTAAATTACAAGTCTTACTTTAATTTCAATAAAACACATTTTATTTCTTGTTAAGGAAATTCAATTTCACTTATTTACTTACTTAAATAATTTTCCAAAACTTAATTAATAAAGAAACTCAATTTCAATTATTTACGAAGTAAAATTCACTTATTCAAAGTTCAATTTCACTTATTAAAGAATTCAATTCAATTTAATCAGTAAATAATTCAATCTTATTTAATTATTAAATAATTCAAAACTTAATTATTTAAAAATTTCAAAGTTTAATAATTTCAAACTTAATTATAATTTCAACTTAATTATAATTTCAAACTTAATTATTAAATCATTTCAAAGTTTAATAATTTCAAACATAATTCAATCATTTCTCAAATTAAACAACATTCTTTCATCAATTACATTGTTAATATTTTGTTTCAGATTATTAAATATTAACATTTTCCTTTCATTAAAATTCAAATTTCAACTTCATTTCAAAACCATATTATTTATTCAAATAAAATCTTCGTTTATTTTTAAATCAAATTATTGACCAATCGGGTTTTATTTAATTCTCTCTCCTAGGTCAAAGTTCAATTTGGATATTTATCATTTCAATCCGATTCCAATTCAACTCAAAAATCAAAGCATTGCAAAGGGAACTTGCAGTGTGATAACTGGGATGGTGTTAAAGTAAATAAACAAACAATAACAACAATCAATAACAAT
This sequence comes from Allium fistulosum, assembly GCA_030737815.1. Lineage (NCBI taxonomy): Eukaryota > Viridiplantae > Streptophyta > Magnoliopsida > Asparagales > Amaryllidaceae > Allium > Allium fistulosum. The sequence goes on from CM060907.1 coordinate 352,868,711, forward strand.
CAAACAATCAATTCAATAATCTCGAAATGATCGTATTAATTCACATTGTTGTTTGTGCGAATTAATATAATTATTTCTAGAATCTACACTATCAGTTCATGTAGATTAAAGATTATTACACTAATATTTATACGGTTCTTCAATTGTCATTCGATTTCAATTTTAACACTACAACAATTAATCAAATATACGTTCAATGGTTCAAAGTGTAATTATCACTATTCTACATGTCAATTAATTTAACAATTAAAAGGGGTCATATTCAACTAATCAAATTTAACATATAAATCAGTTTAAAATTTCGTTAACTATCCTATATCCATTTCAATTTGGCATACTATTTATCATTTAACACTAACAATTTAACGTCCAATATAAACATCAACAATCAATCAATTATCAGCCAAACTGTATTATCATCACATAAATAATTAACAGATAATGGTGTCAAATGTCACAGGTGAACTGATACAGGCAATAGCATATATAACAGTGTAATTAACTAACAGCAGTATATTTCAATTGTCGTTTCAATTGAAATCAGATTTAATAAATAAAAGAACGTTAATCGTGAGTGATTGCTCACTTTCCGAGGCTAGGGAGAGATGACACTGAATTGAGTTACGAATCCAAGCACGAATTTTACAGCAGAGCTAGATTGGCACGAATTCGGTGATCAAAGCTGATAAATAGAAATTGACGAAATCAAATCAGAATTGGACCGATGAAGATAATTGGTACAAGTGAACTCGTATATATACTATATATATATAAATCTATTTATATATCAAGATCATATTTAAATTCCAAACACCTATTAAAATAAAACATCATCATATAGTATTGAAAATCAATACTTAAATTAAAACACCAAAAAAAAATTTAAATCAATATTGAAACCAATTACATATACATATACTAAAATATGTGTACATATATTATGTGTACAATATACGAAATCATTCTTTAAACTAATATCTTATATGTATAGTTGTATACTAATACCATTTGTACACGTAATAACATAAATATTATATACACTTAGTTTAGTCTTTTATATATAACTGCTTATAAATATACTATTATAACTTATATGAGAAATCCAAACAGATCATGTAAACTCATATCTTTAAATTAATAAACATATTCATATACTTTAAAGCACATATTCTTTCTCGGTAACACATATATATATATATATATTTGTATACACTTTCAAATCAATATACATATAAATAACAGCATGTGCCACATTAAAACTAACCTGTATAATATCAGAAACTTCATATAATATATATACAACATACTATATACAAACTATATAACTATATATAAACAGATCTAAAACTGTACCAACTTATCATTTGAAACATTTACATATATTTTACTAAGTCTCCATAGCGAGTTGTGTATATATATAAACGTCCTATATAAATGTAACAGACATATATATATTGTCGAATATATATAGTAATACTAGTTTTCATAATATTATATATATATAAAACAAGGCCACACGCTACTTTTAAACTGCACAAATCCAAATGTTTATATACATACATACTATTATATAATGCTTCCCTTGTTATATATAATATTCTAACATATTTACCTTTTAAAAGTTGCAAACATAAAATACTAAAATTACATATCCTGTCTATACAAATGTATATATTAGTTACTCAGGTCAAATATAGACTGACATATAACAACAGTATAACTAGTATTCAACTTAAAAAAAACAACAAACTGCTTATCTCTATATCCATCAATACAATAACTATATCTCCTAACACTAACAGATTGTAAATATAAATAGTAGGACTAACAAAACATATATAACTTACAAAATAGAAAAGAGGCGGAAGAACAGATGAACGGCGGTACGGTGGATTTCGGCAGGTCGAGGTGGGGAAGGGCTGTTGGTTTCGTCTGAGATACCCCGCGTGGATCTGGGCGAGATGAAGGAGGAGGAAGCAAGGGGAATGAGGTTGGTGGTTGGTCAGGAAGTACGACTGGAAGGTGGTGGAGGATTGGTGCATTGTTGATGGTGGATGCGGGCTTCACAGCGGTGAGCGACTGGAGGTTGAGGGAGAAGCAAGCGGAGAGGAAGTGGTGGAGGTTGATGTGGTGGTTTCGGCAGCAGCGGTGGGGATCTAGGCGTGAGCTGCTCGATCGTGTAGTGCTGTTTAAGGTGTTGCGCATGTGGGCTGATCTCGAGGCAGTGTTTAACGGCATGGGGCGGGTTCAACATGGAAGAGGAGGATGTTGCTGTGGTGGCTGTGTTAGGGAGAAAGGAGATGCCGAGGCCCGGGTTTCGGCTGAACTGGAGTGGGATGGCGAAGTGCTTGGAGGTGGTGGGAAGAAGAGCTGCAGTGGTGGAGGCTATTACGGCGGTGGTTGGGTTCGAAGGAGCACGGTGGAAGATGGACGAGATCGGGAAAAGAAACGTGTAGCCTGTCCATCATATACGCATCCATTTTATAATAATAATATTTTCTAATAGGATGAACAGGTGAATGGTAGAGAGTGGAGAGACCGAGAATTAAAAAGGACCTGGGAAATGAAACAGAAATAAAAAAAATGTAGATGAAATAGTGTTTTAAGTTGAAAAGGTGAAAGACGTGCAGGCTAGAGAAAACAGTATAATGAACATAGGAAATTGCAAAGGTCTAATGACAACTCCCGAAAATAATAAAAGCTAATGTCCCCGGTACGACACGGTAGATAAATGAGAGAGTAAGAAATCCAAAAGTGTCACGAAACTTACCGATACAGTTCAACGTTACAGATTTCGTCGTCTTTCGGTCTCCGAAATACACAAACAAATATACCGTAAAGATCAGCGTGATGAGGCGATCAAAATGGTATATAGATATCAGTGGTACGATTTAATTATAAAATCCGAATTTTTTTTATAGCGGAAAATGCAAGAAAAACGCTGAAAAATAAGATCGACCGAGCCAAAGATGTCCGAATTTTGAAAAATGACAAACTGACATCTTGCTCAGAAGATGGTTTAGAATTTTTCTTTGTAAAAATATTTAGGATTCAAAACATTTCATTTTCATCGCTTTTTAACTGATTAAATTGAAGTAAATTTACGCGCGAAATAAACTTTCATATTTTCGGACGAAAATTTACCAGTTGCTATGTTTAACTAGACACATTCCAAATATCACATTTATATTTCAAAATTTTATCGTTTAAAATTTCGCAAAATTTCAACTAATTACGTTATTAAAACAGTTAAAATTTACGGGTCGTTACAAAAAACGATGTTGAAATTTTTTTCGAAATATTTTTTTTTTAGAGGAAACTCAAAAGTGATGTTTTTGCTTAAAAAAACAAAAAAAATTCTGTATAAGGATGAAAGAACTAAAAAAAAATTAAAACACAACAAAATAAGATGACATAAACAAATTCACAATCCCGGCCAAAACTAAATTTTTGTTTTTTTTTGTACTAAAGCCTAGCAAAAGCTACCCTACCCGGCCCAACAGTAATTAAGATGCGAAGTTTTCTTTTCCTTTTCTAACTAATTGGCAAACCGACTTTTTCAGTTCTTCTTAACAACCATAATGGAAAATCGATTCTTTATATAAAATTTTTTTAGCTGAATCAAAATTCACCACAACATATCCAAATTTCGATTCATATATGGAAATAAGGTGCTGGATTGTTTCGATTTGACTGATTCGGTGATGCTTAGGATTCGTGGTTGTCGAGATTTGATGGCGATTGATATTGAGGTCGCGTTCGAGTATGTTTGAGTCGAAAGTGATTTTCGATGGCGATTGGGTTTGCGTTTGCTGTTGGTGTTCGTGGTGGACTCGGGTGATAGCTTCTGCTATAGATGGTTGCGAGGAGGGCAGAAGGGGAAAGCAGGAGGTGATGATGTAGTTAAGAAGTGAGGCAGAGATGTTGGAGATGAAGGAATTTTGGATGTTTCTTCGAATCGATTGGGATTGGGGCAGTGGGTTGCTCGAGGCGGAGTTGGTTCTAGTGATGGAAGTTGAATCGAAGTAGCGAATTGGGGATTACGGTTGTTGACAGTGGTAGGGGAGAACGGGGGCGGTGGTTGTTGGTAGCGTTGCTATGTTTCGAGATTCGACGATTGGTTAGTGTTTGTTTGACTGGTGATGGTGGTGGGCTACAGAAGGTGGTTTGTTTTGGGTTACGATTGTTGACAGTGGTGCTCGTTTGCAGGAGGTTGTAGTAAGGTAGAGAATAGGCAGCACTGTGTATGGCCGATGGAGGATTGTTTGTTGTATGTATTGAGGAGGTGGTATGGCAGTGGGTTGTTGAAGATGATAGTTTCGTTTGATGGAGTGGTTTTGGTACGTAGACAGTTCGAATAGGAGATGTTGTTGTTTTTTTTGGGTTTGAAATGGGAAGGAGGTGGTGGTCTCAAACAGCTGTTGTGATGTATGTTTGGCTGTTTGTTTGTGCAGTTGCATGCATTGGTATATATTATGGATGAGAGTGGTCAGTGGGAATGTAGTGAGGAAGTTGGTCAGTGTTTGGTACTACAATGATGGTACTACAGTGGCCTGGTCGGAGGGTATTGGGATGTAAGGTGGAGGAGCAGTGGCTAAGTGTGATGGTCGTTGTTGTTTCAGTGAATGGAGGTGAGGCAGATAGGTAGAAATGTTGTGATAGGAGATGACTGTTGCATAAATGTTGTGATATGGAAGATTGGCTGTAGTAGTTTGAAGCAGTGATATGATGGTAGGTGTAGGGTAATGTGGTCTTCGCTGTTTTGGTTGGTTGATAACGATTGAAGGAGAAATGCAGTGAAGTTGTGGAGATTGTGGATGTAGAAGTTGTCAGTTGCAAAGACAAGTAAGATGTTGAGTTGTGGTGGGGATGTTTCACTGTGTTTGGGTGGATTGTTGTGGCAAGTGTTCGACTGTGGTTCGACTGGGTATGTTTGAGGAAGATGCAACAGTGAGTGGTTGGTGGAGGTAAACAAAGTTGTTTGGTTGGTGGTTTCAGAGTTGTGATTTAGTGGTTGTAGGCGAACATCAGCAGTTCTGTGGTGGTGAATTGCAGAGAGCAGGGTGCTGTTTAAGGGTGTTGATGTTTGACAGTTTGATAAAGTTCAATGAAAAGTTGTTGAGTTTTATATGGGTAGAGCAGTGAACAACTTTGGTTAATGGTGGTGATAGGGGGATAGTATGGTGATATCGGAGGGGATGTGAAATGTTTGGTCTATATGTGGGTATGAAGTGTTTGGGACAAGAAGGGTTGTTGATAAGACGATGGTGATATTGCAGGTTGGAGGTTGGCAGGGAGGAGAAATGGGAAGGAGAAATGTAGTAGTCGGTGCACAGAGATGAACAAAAAATGCAAAGGGACAGTAGTGAGAAACAGTGTATCAGAGAGTGGAATTGTGCAGGGCTGTGAACAGTGCACAGATGTAAACTATTTTTTTTTGTAATGAACAGTGTACAATGATGAAATTGCAAATGAATTGAAATGTAATTGAAAATTTGTAACAAAATTGAAGATGAATGCAATGTTCTTTTTTTTAATATGCTAATGCAAAAACAACTAGAAAATAAGCACACAACAATGTCACACAAATAAAACAACAAACACACACAATTTTTTTCTAAATGTAAACAAACACACAAAATAAAATCACACAAGAATCAAACAAAAATAATTCGAAGAATAGAAAATGAAAATCAAAACAACTCCCCGGCAACGGCGCCAAAAACTTGTTAGTCGACGGAATTTCTATCGAGTTAGAAAACCGTCGAAAAATTTCGATTTAAATTTACCGCAAGCGCACGGCGTACAATTTGTAGTACGTGGCGAATACGGGTCGATCCGCAGGGAATTGTGAGAGATAAAAAATCTATTCAATCAAATTAGACCAAAGTGAGATGAAAGTTGTTAACTACAAAAGGAAGCTAAAGCTAGAATTAAAATGTGATTACAAAAAAATTTATTAAACTAGAGAACAATTTAGAGGCAAATCCACTCTAATATTTTTGTAAATCAACAAACAAAGAATTTATGATCTCCAACTTTGATATTAAGTGAAATAAGTGTTGCATTTATCATAAGTATGGTTTGTTTATGTTATTAATTAACATAACTCAAACCATTAAACTATAATACAACAATTATACCACTTATAATTCTCATGAAAATGAAGCCAAAGCAAAAGTTATTTTAGGTATGATCTATTTACTATTGTAACTAGTAATATAGATCATCAAATTTCATTTTTACTTTCATTTCAAAATCAAAAATGGATTAGCAAATGAAGATGCAACTTGTGTTTATGTTGAATAAGTATAGCTCATTTGCATAAGCAATATAAGCTATCAAATCCACTTGTATAAACTTGCATCAAAATTCACTTTCATAAAGCACAAACAAAGAGATCATAAATCATAACAAATGTTGAAATTACATAATATTTGAGAGCTTCATTACCCCTAAATTGAAGGGGTTTAGCTACTCATTTGTGGCATTGAAGCAACAAAAATAAATTTCAACATTAAAAAGAGAAGAAAATAGAAAATAAGCAAAGAAAGCAAAAGAGATTAGCTACTAACTACTTGCACAAAAATATAAACTACACTACTTGCATAAATGTAAATCTAAGCTATGAACATTAAAGGAAAGAGAGCATAGAAATAAACATTAACAATAAAACAAAGAAAAGCATGTAGAAAAGAGAGAAGAAAGAGGCTTGGAAGCCATTTTTATTTCATAGAACATTGAGCTTACAATTTGATCTCTTAATTTCCTAAGTAAAATGAAAGAGTAGATGATCTTTACATGTACACAAGTGGGCTATTTAAACATGCATAAAACCCTAATTCCATTTTTGGGGTGCTTCCCAAAATGCCCTTTAGGAAGTGTGGCCACCAAGTAACCATTAGCCACTAATTAATCAATCATTTGTTGTGCATGAAACTTTAACCTCCACTTAGTTGTCCATTAGCTCATAATTGTACATTTAGGTAAGTGGGTGGGGTCCTCCATGATCTTGAACTTGAATTATTTCCTCTTCATTTCTTTGTATTTCATTTGTGCATGCATGTATCTTCATATAAGCCTCTTCCATATGCATCCAAATTCCTATAATAATTATCAAAAAATGTCCAAGTAAAAATTCTTAAATTAACACATGCATACAAATGACCATTTTGCCCCTGAATGAAGATGAAAATATGATGGTTTGAAAATAATTGAATGTTGGTTTTAACATGTAAAAATGCCAAAATTTGATATTTATTTAAATAAAAAGAGATAAAATATGGATGTATATATATGCACATTTACGTGCACATCAGCGGACCATAGTACTCTAAGTCCTCGGAGCGCGGAATAGAGTATAAACGACTTCAATCTCCGAGTCCCCTGAGTGCGGACTGAAGTACTCTATGTCCCCGGAGTACGGACTAGAGTATAGATGATTCGAATCTCCGAGTCCCTTGAAGCGCGGATTAGAAAAAATTCTAAGTACCCAAAAATGTGAAGCGAGAAATATGCCACTCCAAAGAATGTTCGAACAATGTAAGAATGGATTGGGAGATTATGCAACTCATATGAACTTGAGTTTCGACCACAGTTATACAGAAAGCTAAAGAAGCAAAAGAATCGTTCAAGTGACAAAGAAACTAAACTTTATTCAATCATCCAAAATTGGGTTACACAACTACTCCTCCAAAACTTGGAGTCAAAAATCTATCTACATGAACCACGAAAATGAAAAAGTAAAAGTAGTTACAGGACCTAAGAAAAATCTCGTTGAACGAGTATAGCGGCTATTTCTTCGGCTTCTTTTTCTTGTCTTCCTTTGTTTTCTTAGATGACTCCTCTCCCTCACGCTTCCTCTTCGATTTTTTGCTTGCCAAAGAAGCAGAGTCAGGAGTGGGAGAAGGAACATCCAACGGTTTGGATTTGCCGGGGAGAATGATTTTCAGAGACCTATTTAGCGGGTCGGTAAGTTCCAGTATTTGAGGCTCGACCTTGATCTCGACCTTCTTTTTCCTATCTTCTGCAAGTCGCTCCTTCATGCTCATCTTCGAAGTATGTTCTAAGGCGCCAGTGATTTCGATTTCATCACTCCCTTCAACGGGAGATGAAGTGTCAAACTTATCATCATCTAGCGCCCCGATCACCTGAGCGTTAGGGCCGGGAGTTACTCCTACATGAGCGACAGATCTTTGAACTTTTAGAAGAAGAGTTTTATATCGGTTTCTGGCTGGCTATCAGCTGCGCGCAGAGTTTCACCCTCTAGAATAAGGGATAGCACATGAACACCGAGACCGGGATCTTCCGGATCGTAGCCGGCATGCTGCTCAAATGGGTCAAGTGCTGGCCGACCGGCTGGTTGAGTGGAAGGAGGGGCTGCAGCCTCAGCTCCAGATGGACCAGCTCCGTCGTCTTTCTTTTTTGATAGGGGAGGGCCTTTACCATAGAGAGCCATAGCTGCGGACAAGTCTGATGGCTCGTTCCCCCTGAGAAATTCTTTCACTAAAGCCTCTTCATCGACTTCCTTAGTGCTCGACTCAATCTTTCTGATCTTTATCAATGTCTCCCAAGCCTCGGCTAAAGATTCAAGGTAGCCCTCACCTAAAAAGGTCAAGTCCCGGTGCATGAGGACACGAGCACTGTATTCGGCTATTAGTGGGTCGAACATACACTTAATTTCTTCTCTGTCGGCCTCTGCAGCTGCTTCAAGACGGGAGTCGGTCTCCTCGGAAGCTAGTCTCTTGCCCTCCTCACAGGCTTCGCTCTTCATCGTCTCAACCTTAGACAGCTCATCATCAAGCTTTGCTTTTAAAAGACGTGTATCGACGATCTCGTTACAATACCGTTGAGACTCTTCTTGAGCTGCTATTTTCTCTTCCCTCTCTTTAGAGAATAGCTACTTCAACTCTTTGACCTACAGGGCGAGTGTGTCCCTTTCTTTTTGAATAGAATCTTTTTCAAGAGCTAGGGCCCCACTGCGTTGGACTGCGACGTCAAGTTCTTTCTTATGGGTCGTCTCAAGACGAGCGACGGCCTCTACAGTCTCCTTGGCACTCTGTTCCGTGGCTTCAAGCTTGGACCTATATGAGTCGAGCTCCTCATCTTGATTCTTGATGATGTCCTTGTCGAAGATAGCTTCAAGCTTCAAGTGGTCAATCTCCTGTTGGCGCTCAACAGATACTTCCGAGACTTTTTCGACCAAGTGTACGAACGCGTCATGTTGAACATAGACGTCGTTGTTGCAAGCGATGGCACTCTGCTTGACATGTCCTGGAATGTGATGAATAGCTGGGAGGAACTTCAGGCCATCAAAGAAGATCTTGGGAAATTTAGCTTTCAGATCGACCATCTTCTCTGCTATTGTTGGGTCAGCCGCAGTAACAGGGGGAGGATGCTTTGAAACTTCTGTTCTCTTCCGATGTTCCCGAGATTCCCGTGTGCTTGATGAACCGGAAGGTTGATCTCGGGAAACATCGGGTTGAGACCCCTTTTGCGGAAGTTTTTCTCTGTCTGGCTCAGTTTGAGGAGGGGGATCGCGAGAGTATGAAGACTGGGAATATGTTTTCTTTCGATAAGACGACTCACGGGGACGGTTGTCTCGATCTTCATAATCGTCTCTGTCCCTACGTCTACCGGAGCCTGAATCCCGTCTCGGATGGTGAAATACAGAGGAACCGTGGAGGCGATCGAACCCGTGGGAGCGCCCCATGTCGCCTGCATAGAATAAAAATTACAGCGAGTTAGGAAAAATCGGGGTAATGGCAAAATTAAAGTGTATGGTGAAGTGCGTGTGTGCATGTGTGTCCTAGTGTTCCCCCCGACGGACCAGTTCCTTTATCTCTACTGATTGGAGTATTATCTCCCTTGACTCGGGCTTGAACTCCCGTATCGCCTCTAGCGGGCGAATGAAACTTAAGTGCCTCCGGATCGTCGAAACCGTAGTTGGGTAGATCATCAGGAATGGTGAGGTTCGACAGACCCTTCAGAGAACTTTCTAGATGTTGTGAGGAAGCTTCTTTCTCCGCTGGGACAAGGGTAATTTTGGAAGTTCCACCAACTTTTTCCTTCCTCATCTTATATGTCGATTTCTTTTTCCCCTTCAAAGGGGAAGATGACGTTTCAATATCATGCACTTCGACCAGCGGATCCAGAGTAGGACCCACATTCTCGCCATGTGTTTCAGGAGCTTCACTCTCTTTGATTTTTTTCCCTTCCTATACATCAGGGGTATGGCGTGATGACGATTCAGCTAGTTTTTTTCCTTTACCGGATGCGGGCTTGGGAATGGAGACGCCCTCAGGAAAGCTAATCCGACGACCTCCTGCTAATAGTCCAAATCTCGATAATGACTCATTTGAAATGAGGGTTCGGATGTCCCGTTACTCGGCAGGAAGAGCTCTAATGGCTTCGACGGTATCAGAATATCCTCGGCCCTCAGGATGTGGGTTGATACCTGAAAAGATGAAACAAGAAGTTAGAAAAAGCATAGCTCCAATAGAGCGCGAATGTCGACTCAGGTAAAAGACTTACTGCCTTCAACCCATCTCCTCGCGAAACCAGGAGGGCAACGCACATAGAACCATTCTTGTTTGTACAGGGCAAATTTGCTACATGCTCCAGTCAAAATTTGGCATTTGTGGTACGGCTCGAGGAACACAAAGGAGGGGCTATCTTTCCGCCTCTTAATCATATAAATATATCTGATGTCGCCGGGAGTTGGAGGCCTAGAAAAGAAGGCCATGAAAAGGAGGTAGGTTCCGTATATGAACGCGTGACCATTTGGATGCAGCTGGGACGGGGCGATGTCTATGTATTGCAACACGTCCTGAAGAAATGAATTGAATGGAGGCACGCTGCCCATCCAGCACATAAACTTATTACAGGCAGTATATCCAACTGGGGGAAGATGTGGGCGATCATGCCTCGACGGAACCAACACGTCAGGGAAAGGGATTCCGTGGATAGAGCATATTCGCCGAAGCGCGACTTCGTTAATCTTCGAAGCCTGTGAATCGATCGGATCATCCATGATAATCGATGCCTCCAGGGCATCTGGAGCTAAAGTATGAGCGGGGGAAGTCGACGGATTTGAAGTGTCCGCGACTTCTTGCTTTGAAGACGGCCCGGGCCTATCTGAGTTAGTGGCGGAGCTAGATTTTTTAGACATCTCCAATAAATAGTGAATCTGGCAAAGCACCTGTGAGAACTATACTTGCAAAATGTTCAACGTTAGAATTAACAACACGAATATTCCCCCCATGTGGTGTGTGAGCTTGTGCAATCAATCGTGTATAAGCGTTGAAAATTTGAAAGTCACAAGGTTACTGATATAAAACTGAGCTTCAAATCATCGCCTTCAAAGACCGTCGTCGCTGACCATCTCCAAAAGCCTGCCTTATGGTGATTACGGTTTCAGATTCAGAAAACGTTAAAAGAAGTTATCTGATTGTGCCAATCTAAGTTCAGGTTTATGTCTACTGAAGCTAGGGAGTTAATAGTCTGAATCAGTTTGATATGCTAGTATTCTAGAGTCCTTGTCCTTGTTTTGTTATGTGATTAGGCAAAGCAATTGTTGGTTCGACACTTATGATTGTTCGGCATTTATAATTGTTCGGCCTTGATATGGTTCGGCATTTGTGTCGTTCGGCCTGAGTATGGTTCGACATTTATGATTGTTCGGCCTTGATATGGTTCGACATTTGTGTTGTTCGGCCTAAGTATGGTTTGACATTTATGTTTGATCGACCTAAGTATGGTTCGTCATTCACATTGTTCGGCCTAAGAATGTTTCAGCATTTATCATTGTTTGGCCTTGATATGGTTCGACATTTGTGATTGTTCGGCCAAGCTACCATTCGACCTAAAACTTGTTCGGCCAAATTCACGTTCGGCATAACTATCGTTCGAACTTGTTAGCGCTCGGCAAAGCATCATTCGGCCAAGATTCTGTTCGACCAAGATAATGTTCGGCATCCCTACTAATTCATGCCTCCACCCTAGCCTTCCATTCCACTGTTTGGCGTATGGTAAGACACGCCGAACTAGAGTTATGCCGAGCCCTAACGTTCGGCACTCCACCCTTGGCTACAACTCCACTCCTCTACTCCTCCATCCACATCGAACAATAAGAACAGGTCGCTCAGCGAGTCATCCTTGATCATGCCGTTCGGCATCCTAATCGCCTCCAACACTTCCTCTATTCTTTCTTTTCTTCCGGTCTCGTTCGGCACGAAGAAGTTAAGACAAACTACAACACATCACCCAACAACTCCTACGTGCGATTATCCCTGGTCATTTCTCCTCGCCTCACATCATTCAGCCCTAAAGATATCCTAATCAAAGTTTGATTCCTCCATCCATGTAACCCTCTCGGCTAGGGTTCTAGTGCACAAATCTAAGTCTCTTATTGAAACTGTTTATCATGGAAGGGATTTATATAAAAGGGATAATACCTAGTCGGTAGATCGAAACTTGGGAAGGATTGATTAGGCTTTTAGTATCCGATTAACAGGCAAGAATTGCAAGTTTTTGGAGAATAACTTAAATAAAAGTGGAAAAGTGGGGAAGAGGTAGGACGCCTGTTTTTATAGGGAAGAAGAAGAAGTTGAAGAGGCCATAACCCGTAAAGCCGGTGAAGAAGGTATCGTTCGGCACGCACAGGACGTTCGGCTTCGAGTGTGTCGTTAGGCATTTACAATACGTTCGGCACACACCTCCATAATTGGCATTCACAAGAAATCAACCCTCAAGAGTGATGAACCAAGGTTCGAAGAGAAGCATGGAGGATACGTAATTCAAAGCGTATCACGTTCGGTCACGTAACACACTTTGGGGGGCAAGTGGTTCCTGGAGATTTGGCCAGGCAACTTAGTACTCGGCATATCCACCGTTCGGCCCAACTGGATCGTTCGGCATCTCTTTGCAACCGTCATTCTGGAACGCTCGGCATCCAGGCATTGTTAGGCCAAAGGCATTGTTCGGCCAAAGACTTTGTTCGGCCAAAAGGCATCGTTCGGCCAGAGACCTCGTTCGGTCAAGATATTGGTTCGGCCAAAAGGCATCGTTCGGCCAGAGACCACGTTCGGTCAAGATATTGGTTCGGCCAAAGGCATCGTTCGGCCAGAGACCTCGTTCGGTAAAGATATCGTTCGGCCAGAGACCTCGTTCGGTCAAGATATCATTCGGCCAGAGACATCGCTGGCCAGCGTATCGGTCAACGTACCAAGGACGTTCGGCAGTCAAAGATGGCTCGGCATTCTTCCCAGCACGACCGGCTTCGATTGTTACTCGGCCTACTCTTCCCACACAACAAGCGCATCGTTCGGCATGAAGAGGATGGTTCGGCATCCGACCGTTCGGCCTGTTCGGTTCGGCATACTGTGACCACTCCATTCGGGCCAAGGTATTCGGCTGCCAGGCCCGCCAGGGAAGTCCAACCCATCTTTGTCTATAAATAGAGAGGCAGAGGCACAGTGAAATGGACCTTTTTTCGAGAACAGTGGGGAGACTCTACCGCTTTCAAGACTCATCCTCTTTACTTAGCAATTGTATTCAAGTAGTTGGCAAACGGATTGTATTTGTAATCAATTATCTAGTAAAGCAATAAAGATTAACCTCAGAGTGGACGTAGGCAGTTACGCCGAACCACTATAAATCTGGTGTTCTCGTCTTTTCATTCAATTTAGCATATTTTTCCACATTTAAATTTACTTTCATCATTTATCTCTCTACACAATCTTTCTCAACGAGGTTAGTGACCAATTTTGGTGCTAACATCCATTAACTGAGATGGAATATTATTATTCACACCATACTTTGGAAGATGTGCAGGAGGCAAAGATTAGCTATATAGGATACTACTTATTATTATTATTTCTATGTTATGCCTGTTGTTATATGTATGTATTGAAAGTAGATGTCTCTGTCTATTTAGTAACCTTTATCAACCAAGGAGACATCTTAATATGTCGCCCTTGGAGTATTTTTTAATAATTATATTTATCTAAAATTGGACAACGTTTGGGATTATGTAATGAATATGAAATATTACCTTTAGATTGAAATGTAAAAGTTTGTTTTGAACTAGTGTTTAATATAATTTCATATTCATATGTATCTTATATTACTAGAACAATTAGCATGTCGCATTTTGTCACTAGACATTAATACCATAGATGACTATAGCATCTGTAGCGGTTAGTTTCGGGCCTTAAAATTGGGGATGTTACAACTTGGTGTCAAAGCATAGATTTATGTAAAAATTAAGAATTTTGAATTTTAAAAGAGTTCTGAAATCATAATCCAAATAAATTAGTGAATTAGATTGGGGTATGGGATAATTATATAGTAACAAACTTGTACTATCTATATACAAGTTTATCCTTTATCTCTATTCACCCTTTCTTTTAGACTATTCTTCCATGACTTAATAAGGTTTGAATGTAGATTTAAGGAGAAGTAAGATATGGAGGTAGGAAATGGAATAGTGAATTTCGGTGCAGGAAGCACCATTAACAAGGAAAATGTCAAGCCCAAAACTAGGAGGAATCCGGGTCGATAAACAACTGCCAATGTGGGTACTGGAACACCACTGATGGATATGGAAGCTATGTATCAGTTCTTTGTCAACATAATGCAAGTAGGAGCTCCCGTTGGATTAGTGGGTGGAAATGTTGGAGGAGAAAACCTAAAGTTCCAATTGTCAATAACTATGTTGTTTTGAGTAGAGATCGTGCAAGGCTTGGAGGGAACTCATTTATTAGAACCAAGGATGCAATCGAGGTGGAGAACTAGTTGCTCCATTATGAGAGAATTTCTGCTGATCTTAGTTTGAATAATGAGCAGAAAAGGAGATTATTATCCAAACGATTGTAAGATGCTGGATTGTACTGGTGGAATAGTTTGTTCGTTGGAGTGGTAGAGGAAACTTTGACTTGGGCAGAATTCCAAGAGGAGATTTAAGGAAAGGTTCGTGTTTGAAATTGCCAAGTTGATTTTGCTTATAAGTTTATTGAGTTGGTGTAAGGTGATATATGCAATCATATTCGAGGAGTTACCTAGTTATGGTTTTGCTACGGTTGATATTGTGATTAAGAGAAAAGAGAAGTTCATTCATAGGTTAAGACCTAAGCTTCCTATGTCGACTTTGCCACATCCCAAGGATCTATGTGATGTAGTAGTTAAGACGGATTTTAGAAACAAGGAGATGTTTGCTATCTTCGGAAGTAATAAGGCAGTGGAGATTCAAAGTGGGTAGAATCATAAAAGGAAGTTCTTTCATAAAAGGGAGCTCAGAAGGGTGAAGCAGCTAAGAAAGGGAAGGCAGAAATTATATGTCACAAGTGTGATGAGAAAGGGCATTTTGCAAATGCATGTCGTTCCATTGATGGAAAGAAGGTGATTGGAAAAAAGAACATTAATTTTTTTAACTATGACCCGATTGGAATATAAAAATCAATGCAAGGAACCAGCTTAAGCGGAGAAGGGAAAATTGTTTGCTTTGGAACCAGCTACCTCGAGACAAACAGCTGAGGAGAAATGGAAAGTTGTGATGGAAGGCACACTTTTGATTCACAATATACCCGTTACAGTACTATTTGATACTAGTGCATCACATTGTTTCATATCTTATTACGTGGTAGATTATCTAAGTTTAGAACCATCTTACCTAGTTACTTCCTTTAGCGTTGAAAATCCGATGGAGCTTATGAAACTCTTGGGATGATATGTGACTAGTTAGAATTTGAACTATTGGGTCATATATTTGCTTACAGCTTGCATTTGTTTCACTTCATTGGTTTTGGGATTATTTCAGATACGGACTTGTTAAGTAAATAAGATGCTATGATATTTTGCTATGATAGGAAAATATCACAAAGACACCCTAATAGTAGCGATCAGATTATTTAGTCAGTAGAGAATCCAAGTTTTGATGTTTGTGCTTTGTTGGGTAGGAGGAAGACGAGTTGAATCGTTCTTTGTAGTAAGAGAATTTGCAAATGCCTACGGGCCTATTACAAGACTATTACTGAAATTAGTAACAAAGTTTCAAATATATCTTATAAAGGGCGCTGAACCAGTTACTAGACCACCAAGTAGAATGGCACCTACTGAGATGAAAGAGTTAAAGGTGTAACTTGTGGATTTAGAGGGAAATAACTTTATTCGACCAAGTAGTTCGCCTTAGGTAGTAGTTAAAGTGTTCGTTAAGAAACCAAATGGATCATTAAGATTATGTATCATTTATCCTAAGTTGAATGAAAAGATAGTAAAGAACTAAAATCCCTTACCAAGAATCCAAGATTTATTTATTAAGTTTAGTGGAGCCAAAGTATTTTCTCAGTTGAATTTGGTAATAGGGTTCCATCAATTAAGGGTGGTAGAGGATAGTATTCCTTTGACGACATTTAGAACAACATACGGTTCATATGTGTGGTTAGTAATGACATTCGAACTAACTAATGCGCCTACTTTCTTTGTAGATTTAATGAACCAAATCTTCCGAGAGCATCTAGGTAGTTTCATGTTAGTATTCGTTGATGACGTTTGATTTATTCTTAGGATGAAAGGGGCTATGATATTCATCTTAGAATAGTGCTTGAGATGCAGAGACAACATAAGTTAAAAGTAAAGTTTTCGAAGTGTCATTTTTGGAAGAAGTATATGAAGTTTATTATTCATGTAGCCTTAGAAAAAGGGTTGTCAGTTGATCCCGCTAAGATAGAGGTAGTTAACAGTTGGAAGAGACCCGAGATAGTGATTGAGATAAAGAGTTTTATTGGACTAGCTAGCTATTACCGAAGATTCATCAAGAATTTTACCCATATAGAGCGTCGATGACTATGTTAATATGGAAGGTGGTGAAGTATGTTTGGACCGATAAATTTGAGGAGGCATTCCAAAAGGTAAAACATTTATTGACCAATGCGTCTTTGTTAGTTTTCTGGATGGAAATCAAGAGTCAGTTGTGTATACTAATTAGTGAGGAACTGGATTAGGAGCTATATTAAAGTAAGGGGTAAACTGATTGCTTATGCTTCTCGACAACTCTTACTATGTGATGTTAGATATTCGAATCATGATGTAACGACCCAGAATTTCTGATATTTGAAATTTGAATATTTAATTGATTTTAAATATTAATAAGTAGAATTAATAAGTCGAATAATTTATTTTTCGAATAACCGGATTTAATTGGATAATTAAATCGATAATTTAATAGTTGAAATTCCAGAAATAATTGAAATCTGGATTTAATGTGATTGAAAATGATTTATAAAGTTATATTAAATCATATTGGAGTTATAGTGATGTTATAGAACTTTTAAAATTGAATTTTAAGTTAAATTGTGAAAATTGAATATTTTAATATTTAATCGACTAGTGAAATTAGCCATTTTTGGGACAGTCTCAGAATTGGACGAAACTAGTTCCATTGGATCCGTAATAGTTTTTTATTATCGGATTTCAATTTTCGTAGCAATCAGAGTTGTCGTTTGACCGTGGCAACTCGAAACGAATCGAAATTGTTTTAATATTAATTTGGCGAGTTAAAATAGTCATTTTTCAAACAGTTTCGGATTTCGACGAAACCAGTTTCATCGGATCCGTAATGTGATATTATTGTATGGTTTCAAATTTCGTGTCAATCGGATGTACCGTTTGTCCGAGGCAAGCGAAAACGCATCGGAATCGGTTTAATCGGTTTAATTTAAAATTGATCGTTTAATTCCATAAATCGCACAAATGACCGAATTAGCTCCCGAAACACGTTTCATTGTGTTCGGAACATGGGGTAAACTTTACGAACGCCAGGCGGCATGTGTGATTTGGAGATCGTTTGAAAAAGTCGTTTTAAAATAAATTTTATATCATTTATATACGTATATATATACGTTCACAAGAGTAAACCCTAACCCTCTCTTCTTCAGCCACCACCTACAGTTTTAATGGCCAGAAAACGTTCATCTTCTTTCCTCCAAATCTCTCAACTACAAAGTCCTAGAGCACGATGAGATCTACGAGATCAACGGTCATGATCGGAATTGGAGCAACGGAGAGGCTACTAGAGGCTCGCGTTTGGGCTGCCTTTGGACACGAATTCCCAGGCCTATATGAGGCCGAGCTTGGTGCTATTTGGGGTGAGGGTAGAGTCGAGTGTTGGCTTCGATTTGGTGGTGGAGTGATGTGGTTTCGTGCATCGAGGAGGCCGGAGCAATTAGGGTTTGGTGGAGGCTATGGGTTTGTGCTGTACGTGATATTCACGTTGGAGAAGAAGCTTCAAGGTGCGGCCTTAATCTCGGGTAGAAGTTTGGATGGCCCAGATCTATTTGAATGATAAAGGTTTAAAAATAAATAAAAAGAAATGTAAATTAGTTTATATATTAATTCGTACGATCTTTAAAATACTGTAACTTGTTCATACGAGGTCAGAATTTGACGAAACTTTTTGCGTTGGAATCGTATGGTCAAGCACTACGCAATGGAGCTGGATTAGAGTTGATTGGAGTCCGTGAAATTTTTGGGTAAAATTAAACGTCCGTTTAATTTTGTTCGAAATAAATGCAGAAACTGAACTGAAAGCAAAGGTGAGAACTCCTCACTCAATCGAATGTTGTGTTTCGATGTAAATTTTAAATAGTTAGATTTAAAATTGTTGACGGTATGCCTGTATGCCTGGATGATAAATTTTATCTGTTATTGACTGAAATAGACATTATACGCCGTTATTAAGCGGAGGTTATTTATTAAAAACATATACCGCGATAATTCTACTGTGAAGTGGAATTGGTATTATATATGTATATAGCAATATATATATATATATATATATATATATATATATATTGGAATATGTATATATTGGAGTTGATTTCCCGCATTGTATAGCGGATGAGACCCTATTGCGCCGCAAAATAGCGGATAATATTTATAAAACCCATATATCGCGATATTTCGTACTGGAGCGGAATTGGTATTATGCTAACATTTGTGGATGGAGGGAAACTGGTTGAAGGGATCGGACTGGATTCCCCACCGTATTGATTTATTTACAGATATTGTGATATATTCTGTTATCATATGGTGATATGTGATGTTTTGTTGTCGTGATTGATGATTGGTGCTGTTGCATCATCGGATCCATTTTTGGAAGTTTAAAAATACGATTTGTAAATTATTAAAAGGATTGGTTTATTTAAATTGAGATTTTTGATTTATTTTAAAATGGTTTATAAGTATAAGATTTATAAAATTGATATTTTATAGATCAAAAATAATTGAGTTATAAAGGAGTTTTTAAAGTGTTAAAATGAAGTATAAGTAATAAGATTTATAACTTGTGAAGTTTTAAAAGAATAATTTTTGCAAATAAATGAATTATAAGCATTTAACTTATAATATGGATTTTTGGTATATAATTGAGTTATAAATTGATTTGGTTAATAAAGTGCTTTTATAAGTTAAAGTTGTTATAAAATACAAATAGAATTTATAAACATAGATTTGTAAATCCGAGAAATGACTTATTTTGATAAGTTAAATTTTTATAGCTTATTAAAGGAAGTATATTCACGATTTTGGTCAGTGGATAATTCTTTAAATGAAATGTGTAGAAATGTTGAATTTGGATAACGAAGTATATTCACGATTTTGGACAGTGAATATATTATTAAATAAAATGGATATGTTTTGGAGAAGTGATATTACGAAATGAAGTAATTGTTTTAAAAGATGTTTTAAAACGTGTTAAGTATCGGAAACATAGATTTCAACATTCATTTTTGAAATAGACGTTTCGAGAAATAAGGAAATGGTGGACTATCACTGTTGTTATAGTAAATGGTTTCCGAAAGGAAATGTTTTATAGTATTGGGATTTATATATCTATCTAAATTTCGAATCCCTATACTAGTGATTTTGAGTTGTCGTAACAATGTTTTACGTAACATTCATTTTGAATCAAATAAAATTTGTGAAAGAGAATGATTTCCTTAAAGAATGAAATATATACTTAATTTTGATTTAAGTATATTGAATATTTTCAAATGTTGAAAATAAATGAATTTGTGAATTACCTATTATTAAATAGGTATGGAAATGTTTTTCCAATATGAAGTGAAATGTTTTGAAATTTTATCTTCAAAGATAAATTGAAATGTGAAAATTGATTTGAAATTGTTTTCAAATAGTTGAAGTATGGAAATTATATATCTTGTAAAGATATTTTTGGAAGATAAATAATATGGAAATTTTTTTGGAATCTGATGATGCTGTGCAGACCTATTGATGGTTAAATAACCGACTATCAATAATTACCTTGAATGGGTATTTGTTGTGATTTGCTTGAATTTGAATGCCACACTTATTTTCAAAATAAGCGCTCATTATTCGGGTTAGCCGGGAAAGGACCTTTGTGTCACATAACCCATTCCGAATTTGTGATACGACGATATGGATCGTATTGAAGACCGGTGGTAAAGACCGGGTATTTGTGAAAATGATAGGATGACCTAACGATTGTCTCTGCACCGTTAGCTACGGTATTGAGATTTCCTTTGTGATGGGAAGTTTTATCGGGATTGTGAATACCCGGATTGCAAGGGCTTCTTTGGAAGTGCCTTCGGTTCTGTTCGAACCCGGAACAGACTTGTATGGTTACATGTCTGACATTACATTTTGAGATGTAAAGCTGATTTCTTTCAAATACATTTCTGTTGGTGGAGGAAAATTTATTCTCTTAGCTTAACACCCTTCTCTAAGACGTACGAGCTCAGAGGTTATGTAGTTGAAATTTATCAGCGATATATTCCCAATTTCGTAATGTGACATGCTGAGTGTTGCTGTGAAATGATCATTGTTTGATCATTTGTGATATGATCATTTGTTTGATCATTTATCTTTGTGATCATTACTTTGATCATTTGCTTGACCCAAAGCGTAGCTTTTGTATAAAGCGTAGCTTTGTGGATGAGACTTCGTCAGGCCTCAACAACCCGGAAATGGTCGAAACAGGAATGTTGCGGCAAGGTTATGAGGGTCGTGCCCTTTAGGGTATGTCATTTCCTTCTGGAAAGGGGTGGTATCATGGTATGGAGCCCAGATACTTACTCATGTGGACACACTTTATTTATTATGTTTGATGTTGGTTACCGAGCGCTCGGATAAAGGTCCCAAAGGACCGGGGGATGGCATATTCGTGAGTTACCTAGTTACGAGGGTAACCCGGCTTTGTTAGCAGAGAGCAGTTTGTCTCTCGGAGCGTCCAGCCAGAGGCATTTCTTTCGTGGCATAGGAAGTTCCTTAGCCTGACCATTTGTTGGCAAATCCATTTTCCAATACGAACCTTGTACGGTTTTAGTTGTAGAACCTGCCATTTACTTATGGTGGTCACCACTGTTTAGATGGTAGCTATAGTAGGCATACGATACTGGTCGTATGTTGGCTAAGATTAATATTATACTTTCGAAATGTTTTATGCACTATGCACTAATAATAATAATAATCCAATGATTTGCGTAGTAAGCATATTTGACTATCATAAGAAGAAATCTCCTCCAATTCTACGTTTGCATTGTGTGTGTGGTGGGAGGTCTTATGGTTGTTTCATTTTCCAAAAGCATTGCGAATATTTTCCACTTGCTTTGTTGTTGTTGTTTTAAAAGATAAACTGTTTTAAGTTCTCACACCAGTCACCATGACTGACCTGGAGTTTACTGTTCCCTTCGTAAAATCTGGGTGCCCACCAATTTCCACACGGGCTGTCTAGAGTTAGGTCATCAGGTCATTCTAGATTCAGGAGATGCTGTGGAGCTCAGTGGCGAGCTAGATGGCGAGACGTAGCATTTATATATGATATTATTATTCCGTTGTAAATTCTGTATGAGGACAAGTTCATATAACTGTCCAGTTGTGTTGTATACTGTTGTTGTAAACTCTGATGATGATGTAATGTATAAACTGATATAGTTCTTTGATTTAAAGATTATTCATTTATCTATTATATGTTGTTTCGCTGCGAATGTGAGATTCTGATATTGTCTCTGTTTCTGTTGTTTCTTCTTTCTTTTTCTTCTGTTTTCTTCTGTTTTCTTCTACCTCTTCTTTTCCTCCATAACAATTCGGTTTTCCGGCATTCGATTACTCGGTAGTTGATACAATGGTCGTATTAATGTCGATTTTCGAGCGACGAAAAATCGCAATCGTTACATGTATCAGAGCATATGGTTAAGCGATAACCATGGTTCTGTTGGGTGTTACTCATTAGAGATAGAGTCAGTAGTACTCTAGAATGAGTTGAGTGTAATAATAGATACGAGCGCGTAATTGTTAGTGAATATAAAATTGTTTTATATTGTGATGATTGATTTGTTGAGTGGTATATGGATTCTGGTCGGTATAGTCCGTACAACTCTATTGATAGGGATCTCTAAACACTTGTATAGAACAATTCGGCACGATATTGTTTTAAAATTGGGTAAATAAAATAATTTTACCTCGATTATATTATGTATATAAAAAAATAATTTTTCTAAAATTTTTAAAGTGTATATGATTGATTGTTTGGATGTTGAAAATATAAATATATATATATATGTTAATAAAAGTTGTTTGAATAAGTTAAATGAAAACAACAATTGTAAAAGAATAAAGTGTATAAGCAAATGAGTTATAAGTATGGAATTATAATTAAAATGATTTACAATGGTAAAATAATCTTATATATAAAAGTGGAATTTTATAAGTAAAAGATTTATAAATGTGATTTATAATCTGAAATAAAATTCCAGAGAAGTGTTTTGAAAGGATTTAATATTTTGGAAAAATGTTTTGGAAAGATGAAAGCTCTAAACTCTTTTTAGGTCGCTAGAAAATAATTCCGATGATGATCGCGACATCATTGGTGTTCATTTTCGGGTTTCCAAAAGAGGAATTGCTGCCATATTATTTTAAATGAAAGAATTTTGGAAAATTTGGATTTGGTTTTGGAAATTCAAAAGATAATTTGAATTGATTTCAAAATGGTTTTGAAAGGTTGAAAAGACTCTGGAATCCTATTTAAAATATTTATGGGAATGATAAATGAGTTGATACTTATATAATTTGAATTTTTGATAGAATAAATTTAACTTAAGAATGGAGTTAAATTAAAGTAAGTATAAGTGAATCAATTAAAATCCAAGTTGTAATTGTTAAATATAAGTAATCAAGTTTTGAATTTATAATATGAGATAATAAATTTTGACTTTGGTAAAAGTTAAATAGAATTGGAATCTGAATTGGATTTATAAGTGGAAACTTAAGTTAATTTGAACAAATGATGTTTGAAATGGAAAATAACATAAGTAATGTTGAATGAATTTGATTTTGATATCAAAGTAAATTAATAAAGTGAATTTATTAAATGAATGTGAACTTGAGCTATATAAATGAAATTCAACTTTATTTGGAAAAAATGAATTAGCAATTGAATTGAATAAATGGATTGGATGTTAATCAATCTAATGAAAATAAATTGATATGGAATAATGGATGTAAGTATTAATTCATTAAAAGCTAAATGTTATTGGAAGTTGAATAAATTGAATGGAAGTCAATTTAATATTAAACCAATTGGAATTAAAAGTATTGAACCAAATTGAATGTAAAGTAAAGTAAATTGAATAAATTTGGTTGTGTTGTTTGTGCATTGGTTGTTATATGAGTGTTGGTTGATTACATATAACATAATTCATTAACTGTTAATGAAATTGAATTAGAGAAATTAAAAGCTATAATAATTGAATCCAAATTGAAAGTGAAGTAAATTTAAATAGAAATTGGATTTGAATTGAAAGTGAACCAACTTGAATTTAAATTAGTGAATGTAAACTAATTGAAAATGAATTGAATGTAAGAAATTGAGTTGAAACTATTCGGATTGAATGCAATGGTATGTAATTTGGTTGCAAACAAATGAAACTAGTGTTAAAACCTTGAATATGTGCTTATGAATGAATATCACATGTATTGCTTATGAAAACTACTTGTTATTATTGAAAACAAGTGAAATGTGAATAGATTTTATATATATGTCACTTACATGTTTAAACTGAGTAAGTACAGGTGCCGTGGCTACCGATCAGTTGATTGGGTTACGCAAATATGCTAAATAAATAACTGCTTTGCTTAAAAATGCTAAAAAGGTACACCTACGCAATAAAAATAGGAAATATGAACTGTTTTTCTGCTTTTTCGACCGGGTGGGTCGATGTATACATATTTATGTCTATTGTGATCCTACTATGATCAAACCGCGCAAAGGAGACGCTGGCGAATTTTTCTGGAAATTTAAGGCGTTAGAAAATTTTCGGGAAATTTTCGAAATTTTTGTTAATGAAAAGTTAATTTCTAAATTGTAATGAAAATATATGAATTGAACTAGAAAAATGGAAACCATTGTTTTGGTTGAAGTTAAAGGTTTTGAAAAAGGTGAATATAAAATTTTCACAAAATGGATTTATGAAAAGTTAGTGGATTGTGAATTTTTCTTACTTGGTAATTTCGAGGACGAAATTCTTTTAAGGGGGGAAGTTTGTAACGACCCAGAATTTCTGATATTTGAAATTCGAATATTTAATTGATTTTAAATATTAATAAGTAGAATTAATAAGTCGAATAATTTATTTTTCGAATAATTGGATTTAATTGGATAATTAAATCGTTAATTTAATAGTTGAAATTCAAGAAATAATTGAAATCTGGATTTAATGTGATTGAAAATGATTTATAAAGTTATATTAAATCATATTGGAGTTATAGTGATGTTATAGAACTTTTAAAATTAAATTTTAAGTTAAATTGTGAAAATTGAATATTTTAATATTAAATCGACTAGTGAAATTAGCCATTTTTGGGACAGTCTTAGAATTGGACGAAACTAGTTCCATTGGATCCGTAATAGTTTGTTATTATCAGATTTCAATTTTTGTAACAATCGGAGTTGTCGTTTGACCGTGGCAACTTGAAACGCATCAAAATTGTTTTAATATTAATTTGGCGAGTTAAAATAATCATTTTTCAAACAGTCTCGGATTTCGACGACACCAGTTTTATCGGATCCGTAATGTGATATTATTGTATGGTTTCAAATTTCGTGTTAATCGGATGTACCGTTTGTCCGGGGCAAGCGAAAACGCGTCGAAATCGGTTTAATTTAAAATTGATCGTTTAATTCCGTAACTCGCACAGATGACCGAATTAGCTCCCAAAACACGTTTCATTGTGTTCGGAACGTGGGGTAAACCTTACGAATGCCAAGCGGCACGTGTGATTTAGAGATCGTTTGAAAAAGTAGTTTTAAAATAAATTTAATATCATTTATATACGTATATATACGTTCACAAGAGTAAACCCTAACCCTATCTTCTTCAGCCGCCACCTACTGTTTTAATGGCCAGAAAACGTTCATCTTATTCCCTCCAAATCTCTCAATCCATCAACAATTAGCAAAAACTCTCAACTACAAAGTCGTAGAGCACGACGAGATCTACGAGATCAACGGTCATGATCAGAATTGGAGCAATGGAGAGGCTCTAGAGGCTCGCGTTTGGGCTGCCTTTGGGCACGAATTCCCAGGCCTAGATGAGGCCGAGCTTGGTGCTATTTGTGGTGAGGGTAGAGTCGAGTCTTGGCTTCGATTTGGTGGTGGAGTGATGTGGTTTCGTGCATCGAGGAGGCCGGAGCAATTAGGGTTTGGTGGAGGCTATGGGTTTGTGCTGTACGTGATATTCACGTTGGAGAAGAAGCTTCAAGGTGCGGCCTTGATCTCGGGTAGAAGTTTGGATGGCCCAGATCTATTTGAATGATAAAGGTTTAAAAATAAATAAAAAGAAATGTAAATTAGTTTATATATTAATTCGTACGATCTTTAAAATACTGTAACTTGTTCATACGAGGTCGAAATTCGACGAAAGTTTTTGCGTTGGAATCTTATGGTCAAGCACTATGCAATGGAGCTGGATTGGAGTTGATTGGAGTCAGTGAAATTTTTGGGTAAAATTAAACATCCGTTTAATTTTATTCGAAATAAACGCAGAAACTGAACTGAAAGCAAAGGTGAGAACTCCTCACTCAATCGAATGTTGTGTTTCGATGTAAATTTTAAATAGTTAGATTTAAAATTGTTGATTGTATGCCTGTATGCCTGGATGATAAATTTTATCTGTTATTGACTGAAATAGACATTATACGCCGTTATTAAGAGGAGGTTATTTATTAAAAACATATACCGTGATAATTCTACTTTGAAGTGGAATTGGTATTATATATGTATATAGCAATATATATATATATATTGGAATATGTATATATTGGAGTTGATTTCCCGCATTGTATAGCGGATGAGACCCTATTGTGCCGCATAATAGCGGATAATATTTATAAAACCCATATACCGTGATATTCCGTACTGGAGCGGAATTGGTATTGTGCTAACATTTGTGGATGCAGGGAAACAGGTTGGAGGGATCCGACAGGATTCCTCACCGTATTGATTTATTTACAGATATTGTGATATATTCTGTTATCATATGATGATATGTGATGTTTTGTTGTCATGATTAATGATTGGTGCTGTTGCATCATCGGATCCATTTTCGGAAGTTTAAAAATACGATTTGTAAATTATTAAAAGGATTGGTTTATTTAAATTGAGATTTTTGATTTATTTTAAAATGGTTTATATGTATAAGATTTATAAAATTGATATTTTATAGATAAAAAATAATTGAGTTATAAAGGAGTTTTTAAAGTGTTAAAATGAAGTATAAGTAAATCTTATAAGTAATAAGATTTATAACTTGTGAAGTTTTAAAAGAATGATTTTTGCAAATAAATGAATTATAAGTATTTAACTTATAATATGGATTTTTGGTATATAATTGAGTTATAAATTGATTTGGTTAATAAAGTGCTTTTATAAGTTTAAGTTGTTATAAAATACAAATGGAATTTATAAACATAGATTTGTAAATCCGAGAAACGACTTAATTTGATAAGTTAAATTTTTATAGCTTATTAAAGGAAGTATATTCACGATTTTGGACAGTGGATAATTCTTTAAATGAAATGTGTAGAAATGTTGAATTTGGATAACGAAGTATATTCACGATTTTGGACAGTGAATATATTATTAAATAAAATGGATATGTTTTGGAGAAGTGTTATTACGAAATGAAGTAATTGTTTTAAAAGATGTTTTAAAACATGTTAAGTATCGGAAACATAGATTTCAACATTCATTGTTGAAATAGACGTTTTGAGAAATAAGGAAATGGTGGACTATAACACTGCTATTATAGTAAATGGTTTCCGAAAGGAAATGTTTTATATAGTGTTGGGATTTATATGTCTATCTAAATTTCGAATCCTTATACTAGTGATTTTTAGTTGTCGTAACAATGTTTTACGTAACATTCATTTTGACTCAAATAAAATTTGTGAAAGAGAATGATTTCCTTAAAGAATGAAATATATACTTAATTTTGATTTAAGTATATTGAATATTTTCAAATGTTGAAAATAAATGAATTTGTGAATTACCTATTATTAAATAGGTATGGAAATGTTTTTCCAATATGAAGTGAAATGTTTTGAAATTTTATCTTCAAAGATAAATTGAAATGTGAAAATTGATTTGAAATTGTTTTCAAATAGTTGAAATGTGGAAATTATATATTGTGACGACCGCCCATGACCCCTGCACTTAAACCTAGAAATAGTGCGCTGTAAAGTGTGCCAGGCAGCCATGGACGATTGCCAAGGTAAGTTAAAACAGCAAAATCTATCGTATTACTCACAGCGCATGGATAAAATTCAATAGAGAATATATATAGTGAAGCTTCACAGAATAGAATCTCATCAATAAAACTTCATAATAGTTGAATACAACATCTGGATATTCAATACATCAAGCCTCACTACATATCACTTAGAGAATTATACAAAGCAGTGGAACATCCAGTACATATAGTAAGAAAATAATATGCAAGCCTCCAGCTCGTCTTCGTCATCAACCTCGTGGAAACTAAGAACAGCACCTGTCACCTGCTACCTAGTCTGCCCGTCCCAAAATGGACGAACAGCCCAAGGAAATAAGAGTTAAAAACATAAAGCCTTGAGTCAGACAACAGTCTTAGTGAGCGGTAAATTAACTAACAACATACCAAAAGAGCATAAAGGAAAAAGGAATAGGAATCCAACCCTCCCACTCCACCTCTTTCTACAGTGATAGCCCCTAGACACATACTAAGCAGAACTAAACATAGCAAAGCAGACATTTAAAGTAAAGAAATTATCACTCGAATCAGGGGCGATGCTTTCCAAGTACAAACCCCCAAGGCCTAAACCAAGATCAGATAAGCACCCAGAAAACATTGCTCTTGAGACCGAATGACGATACAACCAAACATCCATGACTCTGGCTATCACTGTTATCATTGCTTCGATACCACCGTTAATTGAATGACCGGCACATTCTTTCAGCCGTCCGTCAAGGGCTAATGGAAACCCCGGTTCTAGACATAACTCCGCACGTCGTCGCAGCCCATGCCTAGGACTATCGAATCTGCCCAGAGTACTTGACTACCAATCAGTAGTCTTTAGGGACTATCGAATCTGCCCAGCGTACTCTTGCTTTGAGCATGCTAGAACCTTCAACAACAATGAAATCTCAGCCTTCTAGTCATCCTCCTCGACGACTATTTCCATACTAGCTCAAGCGCCTCTCGAGCAAACCATTATCCTCAAACTCGAACCATTTCACCGAGTCATCAACATGCTTGGAGTGATCCCGTCTAGATTAAACCAAGGCTATCTCACATCATGCTTCGCTTTATCTCATCATAGCAAAGCCTCATCTCAACATCAACATCATCAAATCTATCCATATGAGCTTCATCATCCGCCATATATGCCACGAGCAGCTTTTCCAATTTAAGAGCCTTTCCCATAGCTTTTGAATCATCTTCGACAAA
Organism: Allium fistulosum; assembly: GCA_030737815.1. NCBI lineage: Eukaryota > Viridiplantae > Streptophyta > Magnoliopsida > Asparagales > Amaryllidaceae > Allium > Allium fistulosum. Next base: position 352,897,726 of record CM060907.1, read on the forward strand.
CTTTCCAAATCTAATCATCAATCAACTAATTCATAACAATCAATCAAGTCAATCATTAATCCAAGTAATCAAGCATTCAAACGTGATCAGATAAACAATTATAAAAATAATGGTAAATCTGTAAATAAAGAGTCTAAATCTAACAAGTATGAAAACATGAGCAATATCTCTAAAACTTGATGAATGAACTTGCATAGGTTAACATGTAGTAAAATGGATGTCGAATCATCATGAACAATGGATCTATACTTAAGTTTACGGAAATGCATGGAAATCACCACATTAATACAAAATCAAGCCAACGATCCGATATACCCCTTTGGATCCGTGTGAGAGATAATCACCACTCAACGAATCACCTAAACACCTCAAAAGCAACACACTTCAGATCTGGACAGCGAAGGATCTAACTCTATTCTCTAAAATTCCGCTTCAAATGATGAAATCCCTCTTCGATGAATGTAGATCTTCAATCCAAGCTCTTGGATCTTCGATTCGATCTTCGGTTTGGATGGAAGGAATCACAAGATTAGAGTGGAGAAAAGAAGTGAAGAAGTGTAGAACTCGAGCTCTGAAAATAGCAGCACTTAGGTCGTCCGCCCCCTTAGGTCGTCCACGACCTAACTTCCTTCACGACCTACGACCTAAAACCCCACGACCTAACACTGTGCGACTTAACGTGCGACTTACGACCTAACACATGCGCGCGACCTACCATATATGCGACCTAACAGATGCGCGCGACCTAACAGAGATGCGACCTAACATATGCGCGCGACCTAACAGATGTGCGACCTAACATATGCGCGCGACCTAACAGATATGCGACCTAACATATGCGCGACTTAACGACCTAGTGGCCTAAGCATTAACACTAACGCGTGACTTACGACCTAACTGAGATGCCGACCTAACGACCTAACTTTCTCGCGACCTAACAACTTTAACTCGTCCACTACCTAACTTCCTTAGGTCGTTAACCCTTAAGCCGCTAATTACTAGGTCGCTTCTCCTATGCCGCTAACCCCCATAGGTCACTCCAAACCCTTAAGTCGCCCCACTTCCTTAAGTCGCTTATTCCTTAGGTCGTCTACTCCTTAGGTTGGTCAAATCCTATAGGTCGTCCCAAACTAACATACGACCTAAACCAGTACGACCTAAACCAATACGACCTAAACCAATACGCTAACTACTAGGTCGTTAACTCTTAAGTCATTCACTCGACCTAAGCCACCACACGACCTAACTTCTACACGACTTAGGCTACAACATGGCTTAACTTCCAGACAACCTAACTTCTACACGACTTAAGCTCTAGTCGACCTAAACTCTGAATGACTTAATAATACTAACAGTCTAATAACAAATGTTCTACGATGTTTCGATCCGTAAAAATACGGGTCGTTTCATTCTCTCCCCCATAGGAATTTCCCCCCTAAATTCCAAACAACAGAGCAATCAAAGACTATTCTACATGCCTATCATCCATAGCAATCAACAAACCATGCATCCAATTCTAGCTTAGCATGCAGAATTCTAAAACTGGAACAAGTTACAATGTCGTGAGATGACACGACACCTTATGGCCATACCTCGAAGAGTTCAGGTTGAGCTGCCTTCATCCTCTCTTCCACCTCCCATGTACAGTCGTTATCATCATCACTCCATTGTATCTTGAGCAACCTAACTACCTTCCTCCTAAGCTGTTTCGTGTCAGTTTCCACAACACGAAGCGGCTTACGAGGTCTCTTCTCGACTGGATCAATCTCAAAATCTTCACAGCTATCAGCAGAAACCACTGTATTCGAGTCGTGCACATACTTCCGTAGATACGATACATGAAAAACATTGTGCACACTCGACATCTTTTCTGGTAACTCCAATTTGTAGGCGAGCTTTCCAATTCGCTCGATAATCGGAAATGGTCCAACAAATCTCGGAGTCAATTTTCCTTTCTTCCCAAATCGAATAACATTCTTCAGTGGAGAAATCTTCACAAAAACCATATCACCTACGTCGAATTCCAAATCCTTACGACGCTTATCTGCATAACTTTTCTGACGGTCTTGGGCTGCCTTCATTCGTTGCTGAATGATCTCTATGCAATCCGAAGTCTGTCGAATCATCTCTGGCCCAAGTATCAGCTTTTCTCCAGTTTCTAACCAACATGTCGGAGAGTTACACGGTCTTCCATACAATGCTTCATACGGTGCCATACCAATGCTTTACTGGTAACTGCTATTATACGAAAATTCCACCAGATGAAGGTGATCTTCCCATGATCCTCCGAAATCTAAAACACATGCTCTAAGGAGATCTTCCAAAACTCGATTGACTCTCTCGATCTGACCATCTGTTTGGGGGTGATAAGCTGTACTCAAACACAACTCGGTTCCCAAAACTTCCTGGAAGCTCTTCCAAAATCTACTAGTGAACAATGGGTCTCGATCGCTCACTATACTCTTCGGAATACCATGGAATCGAACTATCCACTTAACATACAGCTCAGCCAACTTTGATGCAGTCCTAGTAGATCGAACAGGAATGAATCTTGCACTCTTAGTCAAACGATCTACAATGACCCAAATCCCTTCATTTCCCGTTCTCGTTCTAGGTAGCCCATCCATAAAATCCATCGATATTTTCTCCCACTTCCATGTAGGAACTTCTAATGGCTGAAGCAATCCACTGGGCTTCTTCTGCTCAACTTTTACCAACTGGCAGTTCATGCACTTGGAAATAAAATTTCCAACATCCTTCTTCATACCTTCCCAGTAGTAGGTTCTTTTCATATCCCGATACATCTTATTTCCGCCTGGATGAATTGTCAACTTCGAGTGATGACTTTCCTTCAGAACTTCATCTCTCAATTCATCTATATCGGGAACAACTAGTCGTCCTTGCTTCCGAAGCCAACCCTCTCGATCGACCTCGAACCCTTTATCCTTTTCTGGATCCAATCCAGATTCCAAATCACGGATAATCTTGACAAGCTTATCGTCTCGCCTTTGGCTCTCGCCAATCCTTTCCACAAGAGTCGGTCTTATCGATAAGTTTGCCAACATCTCAGATTCCAATTAACATCTAGGCCTGAAGTCAAATCCAGCTAAATACTCGAGACTCTTCCATTCTGAAAACATGGCTCCCAATCCTGCATGTCTTCGACTTAACGCATCTGCCACTACATTACCCTTTCCCGGAGTATAGGCTATCCCAAAATCATACGATGCCAAAAACTCTAGCCATCGTTGCTGCCTAAGATTCAGATCCTTTTGGGAGAAAAGATACTTCAACGACTTATGATCTGTAAACAACTCGAATCGAACTCCCAATAGATAATGTCTCCACATCTTCAGAGCAAAAACAATTGCCGCTAATTCCAAATCATGATTCAGATAATTCCTTTCATGCGGCTTCAGTTGTCGACTCGCATACGCAACAACTTTACCCTTCTGCATCAGCACTGCTCCAAGTCCAGTACCACATGCGTCGGTGTAAACCACCATCTCATCATTTCCACTTGGAATAGTTAAAACTGGAGCGCTTGTCAATCGCTCATTCAGGATTCCGAAAACTTGCTCACACTTAGCATCCCATCTGAATACTTGGTTCTTCTTTGTCAGTCCTGTTAACGGTGCATCTACCTTGGAAAAGTCCTTGATAAATCGACGATAGTATCCTGCTAATCCAAGAAAACTTCTCACATCAGATGCATTCTTAGGTCTACCCCAATCCTGGATTGCTGCCACCTTAGCGGGATCAACCGCTATTCCCTTTCCAGAGATAATATGGCCTAAGAACCTCACTTCACTCTTCCAGAAGTGACACTTCGAAAACTTAGCCCTCAGCTGGTGTTTTCGTAAGATTTCCAAAACAATACGCAAGTGCGTCTTGTGCTCTTCTTCAGTTCTGGAATAAATCAAAATATCATTTACGAACACTAGTACGAACTTGTTCAACTGGTCTTTGAACACTCTATTCATAAGATCCACAAAATATGCTGGCGCAATATTCAATCCAAACGGCATTACCAGCCACTCAAAGAAACCGGATGGTGTCCTGAAAGCAGTCTTCGGCACACTATCCTTAGCCACTCTTAACTGGTGAAATTCCGTTGCCAAATCCATCTGAGAAAATACCTTAGCTTCGTGAAGCTGATCAAACAAGTCATCTATTCTCGGCAATGGATACTTGTTCTTCTTATTTACTTTATTCAGCTCACGATAATCCACACACAACCTCAACGATCCATCCGCTTTGGTTGCGAACACAACTGGTGCACCCCATTCGGACACACTACGCCGAATGAATCCTTTCTGTAAAAGGTCATCAACCAGCACCCTCAACTCCTGTTGTTCCCAAGGCGCCATCCGCCTAAGAGGCATCACAACAGGTCTGGCTCCTTCAACTAGATCTATACGAAACTCGATCTCTCTATGCGGCGGTAACCCTTTGACCTCATCAAAGACATCCTCAAATCCATTAGCGATTGGCACCGATGATAGTCCATCCCGTGGATCAACCAGCGAATACATGAAGCTCATGAAGACGCCTTCCTCATGCTTACATCGTATCACAATCTTTCGCCCCTCCACATTCTCGACTGTCACCTCCAACCTTTCGCAGTCAACCTTTGCCGCATATTTCCTAAGCCAGTCCATACCCAAAATAATTCCGAACCCCACAAAGTTTAGAACAAAACAATCACAAACAAAAGAGCAATCATGACTCGATACAATCAGACCACGGCATAGCATACACAAACAAGACGAACCCCCAACTGGATTAGTCACAACCAATGGCCTATCAACAATATCCGGTTCTAAACCTAACCGGCCTACAAGTTCATTACAAACAAACGAATGCGACGCCCCAGTATCAAATAACACTCTCACTGGAACACCACATATGGAAAGAGTACCTTGAACCACTACACTCTTTCCTTTCTCTTCAGCGGTATGAGCTTTCGAAGATGATGGAACAGCCCCCAAAGCATAAGCTTGCACAATCTGCTTGTCCTTCCGTGGTTCTGGACAATTCTTCCTGACGTGCCTCGGCTTGTCACAGTTGTGGCACTTCACCGACACCTTTGGATTCTTACAATCTCTAGAGAAATGGCCCTTCTGTTGACAATTGTAGCAGGTCACTTCGCCCTTCGGCTTCTTCTGGCCATCCTTACCCTTTTGCTGCTGCTGCTTCCTCTTCTTGTTTCCACCATGCTGTGGTCTAGACTCCTCCTTGGTCATAGCAACAACGGATCCCTCTTTAGGAAACAGATTCTCATGCCTGAGAGCCTTCTCTACAAGCTTCTTAAATGGATCGTCCAAATGATCCACCAACTGCCTCCCAAGATAACTGTCTAAGCCTGTCACAAACTTCTCATTCTTCTGATACGAAGATTCAATATACGACCGGGCATACTTGGACAAAGCCTCAAACTCAGAAACATACTCAAGAACTGGTCTTCCACCTTGCTTGAGCTCCACAAACTTCTTGAACAGAACAGACTTCTGAGCTGTAGAAATGAACTTAGCTTCAAAATCTGGCTTGGAATTGCTCCCAAGTAATTTCTTCCTCTGGAGTATCAATGGTGATAGAGTTCCACCAATCAGAAGCACTTCCTTGAAGCTGCCTTGATGCTAGTTTCCTTTTGGTTGCATCCTCGATTCCCAAATCACCAAAGATCCTTCTACAAGCATCTATCCACCTCTGGACTTCAATGGTTGACTATGTTCCTAAGAAAACCTTTCCTCCAAGAGCAGTATAATCTTTACACAGCTTAGCAAAATCCACTGGTTTTGGAGTTTGAACATGAATTCCAACATCTACTGATGGTCCCGGAGCTGGTATCCTTCTCATGATCGAAGTCATCATAGCTTCGAACATAGCTGCATAATAAGCAGCCCCCTCAGCAGCACGGCCTTCCCTAGCTGCTGGTCTCCCTCTTCGACTCATTCTCAATATCTATAAAAGAAATGATTAATACACCTTGAGAAACAACTGCATAAGGAATTCAAATCCTTCTAAGCTACTATATTATATATATAGTAATCATCCATCAAAATACAATTACGTCTCTCATACGTAGTTACGTCAACGAGCGTTGGGTAAAATCGATTAACCAAAGCTCTGATACTAAATGTGACGACCGCCCATGACCCCTGCACTTAAACCTAGAAATAGTGCGCTGTAAAGTGTGCCAGGCAGCCATGGACGATTGCCAAGGTAAGTTAAAACAGCAGAATCGATCGTATTACTCACAGCGCATGGATAAAATACAATAAAGAATATATATAGTGAAGCTTCACAGAATAGAATCTCATCAATAAAACTTCATAATAGTTGAATACAACATCTGGATAGTCAATACATCAAGCCTCACTACATATAACTCAGAGAATTATACAAAGTAGTGGAACATCCAGTACATATAGTAAGAAAATAATACGCAAGCCTCCAACTCGTCTTCGTCATCAACCTCGTGGAAACTAAGAATATCACCTGTCACCTGCTACCTAGTATACCCGTCCCAAAATGGACGAACAACCCAATGCAATAAGAGTTAAAAACATAAAGCTTTGAGTCAGACAACAGTCTTGGTGAGCGGTAAATTAACTAACAACATACCAAAAGAGCATAAAGGAAAAAGGAATAGGAATCCAACCCTCCCACTCCACCTCTTTCTACAGTGATAGCCCCAAGACACACACTAAGCAGAAGTAAACATAGCAAACCAGACATTTAAAGTAAAGCAATTATCACTCGAGTCAAGGGTGATGCTTTCCAAGTACAAACCCCCAAGGCCTAAACCAAGATCAGATAAGCACCCAGAAAACATTACTCTTGAGACCGAATGATGATACAACCAAACATTCATGACTCTGGCTATCACTGTTATCATTGCTTCGATACCACCATTAATTGAATGATCGGCACATTCTTTCTGCCGTCCGTCAAGGGCTAATGGAAACCCCGGTTCTCGACATAACTCTGCACGTCGTCGCAGCCCGTGCCTAGGACTATCGAATCTGCCCAGAGTACTTGACTACCAATCAGTAGTCTTTAGGGACTATCGAATCTGCCCAGCATACTCTTGCTTTGAGCATGCTAGAACCTTCAACAACGATGAAATCTCAGCCTTCTAGTCATCCTCCTCGACGACTATTTCCATACTAGCTCAAGCGCCTCTCGAGCAAACCATTATCCTCAAACTCGAACCATTTCACCGAGTCATCAACATGCTTGGAGTGATCCCGTCTGGATTAAACCAAGGCTATCTCACATCATGCCTCGCTTTATCTCATCATAGCAAAGCCTCATCTCAACATCAACATCATCAAATCTATCCATATGAGTTTCATCATCTGCCACATATGCCACGAGCAGCTTTTCCAATTCAAGAGCCTTTCCCTTAGCTTTTGAATCATCTTCGACAAACTTTCCAAATCAAATCATCAATCAACTAATTCATAACAATCAATCAAGTCAATCATTAATCCAAGTAATCAAGCATTCAAACGTGATCAAATAAACAATTATAACAATAATGGCAATTCTGTAAATAAAGAGTCTAAATCTAACAAGTATGAAAACATGAGCAATATCTCTACAACTTGATGAATGAACTTGCATAGGTTAACATGTAGTAAAATGGATGTCGAATCATCATGAACAATGGATCTATACATAAGTTTACGGAAATGCATGGAAATCACCACATTAATACAAAATCAAGCCAACGATCTGATATACCCTTTTGGATCCGTGTGAGAGATAATCACCACTCACTGAATCACCTAAACACCTCAAAAGCAACACACTTCAGATCTGGACAGCGAAGGATCTAACTCGATTCTCCAAAATTCCGCTTCAAACGATGAAATCCCTCTTCGATAATTGTAGATCTTCAATCCAAGCTCTTGGATCTTCGATTCGATCTTTGATTTGGATGGAAGGAATCACAAGATTAGAGTGGAGAAAAGAAGTGAAGAAGTGTAGAACTCGAGCTCTCAAAATCGCAGCACTTCGTCGCTTCAAAATCCGGATCCCAAAAATGAAGAAAAACCCGCCTATTTATAGGCTGATTTCCTTAGGTCGTCCGCCCCCTTAGGTCGTCCACGACCTACGACCTAAAACCCAACGACCTAACACTGCGCGACATAACTACGCGCGACTTACGACCTAACACATGCGCGCGACCTACCATATATGCAACCTAACAGATGCGCGCGACCTAACAGAGATGCGACCTAACATATGCGCGCGACCTAACAGATGTGCGACCTAACATATGCGCGACTTAACGACCCAGCGACCTAAGCCTTAACACTAACGCGCGACTTACGACCTAACTGAGATGCCGACCTAACGACCTAACTTCATCTCGACCTAACAACTTTAACTCGTCCACGACCTAACTTCCTTAGGTCGTTAACCCTTAAGCCGCTAACTACTAGGTCGCTTCTGCTATGCCGGTAACCCCCATAGGTCGCTCCAAACCCTTAAGTCGCCCTACTTCCTTAAGTCGCTTATTCCTTAGGTCGTCTACTCCTTAGGTCGGTCAAATCCTATAGGTCGTCCCAAATTAACATACGACCTAAACCAGTACGACCTAAACCAATACGCTAACTACTAGGTCGTTAACTCTTAAGTCATTCACTCGACCTAAGCCACCACACGACCTAACTTCTACACGACTTAAGCTACAACATGGCTTAACTTCCAGACAACCTAACTTCTACACGACTTAAGCTCTAGTCGACCTAAACTCTGAACGACTTAACAATACTAACAGTCTAATAACAACTGTTCTACGATGTTTCGATCCGTAAAAATACGGGTCGTTACATATATCTTGTAAAGATATTTTTGGAAGATAAATAATTTGGAAAATTATTTGGAATCTGATGATGCTGTGCAGACCTATTGATAGTTAAATAACCGACTATCAATAATTACCTTGAATGGGTATTTGTTGTGATTTGCTTGAATTTGAATGCCACACTTATTTTCAAAATAAGCGCTCACTATTCGGGTTAGCCGGGAAAGGACCTTTGTGTCGCATAACCCATTCCGAATTTGTGATACGACGATATGGATCGTATTGAAGACCGGTGGTGAAGACCGAGTATTTATGAAAACGATAGGATGACTTATCGATTGTCTCTACACCGTTAGCTACGGTATTGAGATTTCCTTTGTGATGGGATGTTTTATCGGGATTGTGAATACCCGGATTGCAAGTGCTTCTTTGGAAGTGCCTTCGGTTCTGTTCGAACCCGGAACAGACTTGTATGGTTACATGTCTGACATTACATTTTGAGATGTAAAGCTGATTTCTTTCAAATACATTTCTGTTGGTGGCGGAGAATTTATTCTCTTAGCTTAACACCCTACTCTGAGACGTACGAGCTCAGAGGTTATGTAGTTGAAATTTATCAGTGATATATTCCCAATTTGGTAATGTGACATGCTGAGTGTTGCTGTGAAATGATCATTGTTTGATCATTTGTGATATGATCATTTGTCTGATCATTTATCTTTGTGATCATTACTTTGATCATTTGTTTGACCCAAAGCATAGCTTTTGTATAAAGCGTAGCTTTGTGGACGAGACTTCGTCAGGGCCTCAACAACCCAGAAATGGTCGAAACAGGAATGTTGCGGCAAGGTTATGAGGGTCGCGCCCTTTAGGGTATGTCATTTCCTTCTGGAAAGGGGTGGTATCATGGTATGGAGCTCAGATACTTACTCATGTGGACACACTTTATTTATTATGTGTGATGTTGGTTACCGAGCGCTCGAATAAAGGTCCCAAAGGACCGGGGGATGGCATATTCGTGAGTTACCTAGTTACAGGGGTAACCCGGCTTTGTTGGCAGAGAGCAGTTTGTCTCTCGGAGCGTCTAGCCAGAGGCATTTCTTTCGTGGCATAGGAAGTTCCTTAGCCTGACCATTTGTTGGCAAATCCATTTTCCAATATGAACCTTGTACGGTTTTAGTTGTAGAACCTGCCATTTACTTATGGTGGTCACCACTGTTTAGATGGTAGCTATAGTAGGCATACGATACTGGTCGTATGTTGGCTAAGATTAATATTATACTTTCGAAATGTTTTCTGCACTATGAACTAATAATAATAATACAATGATTTGCATAGTAAGCATATTTGACTATCATAAGAAGAAATATCCTCCAATTCTGCGTTTGCATTGTGTGTGTGGTGGGAGGTCTGATGGTAGTTTCATTTTCCAAAAGCATTGCGAATATTTTCCACTTGCTTTGTTGTTGTTGTTTTAAAAGATAAACTGTTTTAAGTTCTCACACCAGTCACCATGACTGACCTGGAGTTTACTGTTCCCTTCGTAAAATCTGGGTGCCCACCAATTTCCACACGGGCTGTCTAGAGTTAGGTCATCAGGTCATTCTAGATTCAGGAGATGCTGTGGAGCTCAGTGGCGAGCTAGATGGTGAGACGTAGCATTTATATATGATATTATTATTCCGCTGTATATTCTGTATGAGGACAAGTTCATATAACTGTCCAGTTGTGTTGTATACTGTTGTTGTAAACTCTGATGATGTAATGTATAAAATGATATAGTTCTTTGATTTAAAGATTATTCATTTATCTATTATATGTTGTTACGCTGCGAATGTGAGATTCTGATATTGTCTCTGTTTCTGTTGTTTCTTCTTTCTTTTTCTTCTGTTTTATTCTGTTTTCTTCTACCTCTTCTTTTTCTCCATAACAATTCGGTTTTTCGGCATTCGATTACTCGGTAGTTGATATAGTGGTCGTATTAATGTCGATTTTCGAGCGACGAAAAATCGCAATCGTTACACATGACTTAGAGTTAACTACTGTAATTTTTCTTTGAAGGTAAGGTGATATTATCTTTTAGGAGAGAGATTCAAGTGGTTTAGAGATCACAAGTGATTAAGTTACTTATACTCTCAGAGCTGAATATGAGACAGTAGAGGTGGCTAGAGTTTACAGCTTCTTATGACATTGGAATTGAGTACATACAATGGAAAGGAAACAAAGTTGTAGATGTACTTGGTAGAAAACACCAGAATTCTGTGTTAACAATGATAGCTGAATGAAAAGACTTAAAGGCATTGAGTACATCAGATATGTAGTTAAGGTTGATGGTTAGCTCTTGTCAGAATACTGCAAAGTTAACTTGCTTAGAAGTCAAAATATTTTTGAGAAATCTTGAAGAAATTTTTGATAAATAAAATTTGATTTTGAATTATAATCTGAAATGATTGGATAAGATGATATTATTTGGAATCTATGGATGAAAATTAAGACTTAAGAAAAAGGTAATAACAAGGTTTCAACGAATAGATTTTTGGTAAAGGTTTAAAAGGATTTGGTAAGTTATTTCAACTAAATGGTTATAAAAAGTAATGGGTTTTGGAATTTTCTTACCTGGTCAAATTTCGGGGATGAAATTCTTTTAAGGGGGGAGAGTGTAACGACCCAGGATTATGGTCATTTGAAATTGAGATATTTAATTGATTTCAAATATTAAAAAGTTAATTTTATAAGTTGAATAACTCGAACTTCAAATATAGCGATTTATTGGATAATTAAATTGTTTAATTTAATAATTGAAATTATTTGAATAATTGAATCTGGGGTTATAAGCTTGATAAAAATAATTTCAAAGCTTATTTAAATTCTTTTTAATAAGAATGTAGAAAAGAAGACTTTTAAATTGGATTTAAAAGTAATTTAATTGATTTTGGGAATATCTCGTTTTAATTAACATATAAAAATAGCCTCCTAGGGTACGGTCTCGAATTTTGATGAAACTAGTTTCATTGGATCCTTAATGGTGAATTATAATACACTGTCAAATTTGATGACGATCAGATGAATCGTTTGTCCGTGGGAGATTGAAATGAACTGAAATTCATAACGAAAACTTAATATAATAAATAGGTCCAAAAAACTATCTTCTGCAAACGATTGAATTAGATCTTGAAACAAGTTCCATTATGTTCGAAATAGGGTTAAAACATTAGAAACGCCAAGCGGCACTCCTCGTTTGAAGTTCGAGATTTTCGAATGTTTAGAGATTAATATTTTTAAAATTAAATGATATATATACACATTTTTAATAGCCATGCCTAGTACATTGACCCATACAAAACCACGATCACGTTGATGCCTATTCTCCTATATATAGTTCGCGTTAACTAGAGAAAGTCGCCTATTTTCAAAAACCCACTCCTTCATATCCAACGACCACCATTCGTTCACCTTGTTAGAGGCCGTATTAGCCAAAATTGCCAACTAAAAAGATGGTTGGCTTGAGGAGGGGAAGTCTTTGAATGGTGGAGATGGGCTATTAAGGTTAGCGGTGACCACAGTTCGTTGATGAACGAAATTTCTTATTTTCGTCGATTCTGACGAAGACGTTGATTTTGCAGCGAAGCCTCCAACTAGTGAAATGAATGTGAGGGATAGGGCTACCTACGGCTGGAATATGGTGGCGTGGCATGGCCTGAGGCAATGGGAATCTTGGGAAGAACAGAATGGAGTTTTTGGGGATTTTCACGGCCTGGGCATCGAATTGGGCATCGAGACGAGTGGCGTGGGGTGCTTCTTGGTTAGGACTATCTTCGGTGATGAGGGTTGGTCGTAAAATGGACGGAGGTGGCGCACGAATTGATGTAGAGGGGCGGCTGGAGGATTTTCACTTATGAGAGTAATGGATAAGATGGATTATATTTTGAGTGGGTAATTAGTTTAGTATAAGTGCAATTAATGAAATAAAAATATTATTTAATTCATGTATCTTATAAACATCATAACTTATTCGTACGAGATCGAAATCGAGCATAACGAGTTGCAATACACTTGGATCAGCAAGAACTGCGTACGAAATTGGCTTGAACGAGATTGGAGCTTGTGGGGATTTATGCTAGTTTGATTTTAGTCCAAATAGGAATGTTTCAAGGAAACGAAAATCAAGCTGAGTTAAACTCATCTTTTTGGACAACTAGTATGATATATAATTGATAAAAATCATTGAATTATTGTTTGGATGAATTACTATATTTATATTAGTTGGATTAAATATTTATGCCTGTTGGAGCGGATGAGACCATATTATGTTCCTATGTAAGAGAAAATGAATCTTTGTATACGAATCCCATCTCGAAGTGGTTGATTTATATTTTATGATTATATAACGTTGGTGATGCAGGGTAAACAGGTCAAAAGGATCCAATAGATTCCTCACAACTGTTGATTTTAATTACATATATATGTGCTAATATATATGAGCTATGTTGCAGGGGGATAGGTTAGAGTGATCTAATGGGATTCCTTGATATTGTTGAATTATTCCATAATATTTATCTTATATGGATTGTTGAAAAATGAATCTGATTGTGGACACTGTGCTTATAACATGTTATATGTTCGAAAATAAAACCCAGTAGTGATAGAAAATCAATATTGATACCAGTTAAGTGTTAGGGGCTATTCTCCTTAAATTATTATTTTAGAAATACTGTGAATTATCAATTAAGTCGGAACTGGTTTTTGGAGACAAGAAGCGGTTTTTAAATTCGAAATATTTTGTTTAAGGGTTTAGGAAATATTTTGTTTAAGGGATATTTAATTAATTATAGTACTATTGTTTTTAAAGTTATTTAAAAACATTAATATTATTTTAAAGTTGATTAATTATATTAAAATTATTTTAAAATTATTTATTATTTTAATATTGTTTAAAAGTTATTTTTTATAGTTAATATGTTTTAAGAATTTATAAAAAAGTTAATAAGTTGAAAGGTTAGTTATCTAATGAATAATTATGGTTTGAAATTAATAATAAGGGTTATTAATAAGATTTTGGAAATGAATCATAATTATTATGAATATGGTAAAGATTAATTATTATTGTTTCTTAAACAATATTTGTAATTATTAATTATTATATTTTAAGATGTTATAAAGTTAACAATTTTCATTTATTTATAATGTTTATTGTTAGTAATTATTATTATTATACAATGATATTTTGAAGTAAAGGATTTCTAATTATTTATAAATGTTTTACAGACCCATGGATAGAATTTAAAGATTTGGACTTTATAAAGGAATTTAAAAAATGGTTTTGAATACTTAAGGGAATATTATTTACAATGTAAAAGAGTTTATAAATTATTAGATATCTATAAACGAATTATAGAAATAGATTTACAAAAGGAGTTTTATAAATGGTTTATTTATTTATAATGGGTTTATAAATGATTTTTGAAATGTACAAAGAGTTTGTATGTGATTGAATTTCGAAAAAGGGATTATAAAAGATTTTTCGGAGACTGATAAAATGGTGTATAGATGGTTTTGGCGAAGTGAAAGGGAATTTATAAATGATATGAGAATCGAATAAAAACAAAATATTTCTCAATTTTGTGGATATACTTATACCGTTGAGATAAGTATATGGATATTTTCTAAGTATTGAAAAATAGGGATGGCGGATATACCCATGTAAAGGTATTTCTGTACAAGTAATTTACAAAGTGCTTTTAAAATGAATGTAAGATTTATTAAAAGGAGGCCGGTTGTTGCTTATGTGCTTAACCGATGTTGTTTTCACATATGGAATAAATCATTGTTCAAATGTGTGTTTGTTGATAGTTAAATAACGGACTATCAAATCATGGCCTAAATATGTAATCCTTCTAAATTTTTGTTGTATGGAAATATTCCCTACTTAACACCGAAGGATTTTACTCGGAAAATATCTGGGGGAAATATGGGAATTATATGGTATAGTTACCATCGGTCGTGCTTTACTATACCTATAAACTCGTTTCCTTCTTCTAGGACAAATGATGAGGAGATCCGTCCACTTAAACGGTTAAAGGGTGATCCCTGCTCTTTTGTATTATCTGATTGTTTCCTAAAGAATCGGTGTTGAGCATTCTGGAAAAATCGACAATTAGATGTTGGAGCACAAGAGAAACGGAAGAGCGTACTCGTAAGAGATGACTCGAAATCCATAACAACTCGGAAACCATATACAGTTCTATGGAGGAGTTTCGTGACATATTTTGGAATGTTGGAATCCATGCGTGGTTCCAAGACTCGTTCGGTTATGGTAATCATGTGGGATTCCGTAATCTATTTGGTGGAAGTGCGTAAGATGGAGCACTGGATGTAGCATCATCAGCGGTAATGGCTAAAACCAGAGATAGGAAGGCTGGTATGGTTGGCAAACCCATAGGATGCAGTCGGCTCCTCCTAGATATTACTCACAGTTGTTATGAATGCATGAGGTGAAGCATTTGGTCTTAGCAGGACCGGCTATCTTTTTCCTATGGCACATCACTAGGGATGTATACTACTTCATGGAATCCTACACAATTAGCGAGCGAGCCTTATCGGTTTTTTATTATATTCCAAGTATTGTTGTGACGTACACTCACGAGCATCACAACTACTTGATTATTATTATTTTCACCTTATACATTATTATAATATCAATGGATTTTCTATAGAAAATATTTTGGTTATCGTAAGGTAAAATCCCGTTTGTGTTTATGTGCGGCATGATCCTACGAGATTCTTTTGATTTCAAAGATTTTTATATAACTTAAATATCTAGTTGGGTGTGTTTTCTCACGCTAGTTTTCCAGACTAACTCGTGTGTTATTTTATTATAATGCTCGAGTCAGTCCGAGCATAATCCAGATTAGTTTGGATGTTGGGAGCTTCAGGAGACAAGTTGGAGGCCGAAAGACGTATTAGCATGCATGCTTATTTTCCGACGTATTCGTTGTTGTGTCTATCGGCAATTGTGAGGACTGGTTGTTATAACTGTCCAGGCTGAAATAGGTTGGTATACTCTGATTGATATTTGTGTGTGTGTGTATTACAGTTTAACTTTGTGTAAAGTTTACCGTATATTATAGACTATTCGTTCCAATGTGAGATTCTTTGTTGTTTAGTTTACTTCTTATTTTCTTTCTTCTTTCTTTTCCCCTAACAATCGGGTTTTCCAGCATTCGAGTTCTCGGATTGTAATACAGTGGACGTATTAGTGTTGATTTTCTAGGGTCAAAATTCTCGGTCGTTACATTTGGTATCAGAGCTGAAGGTAAGCGAGAACCTTGGCTTTGGTGGGGTAGTCATTTGAGATAGGATCAGTAGAACCCTAGAATGAGTTTGAGCATATATATATATATATATATGAATGCGTATTTGTCAGTGATATAAAAATTGTTTACTATCATGTTGATTGGTCAGTTGAATGTCATATGGATTCTGGTCAATAGTACTAATTAACATTATTGATTGGGGTCTCTAAACACTTGAAAGAGTAATTCGAAACGGTATATTTTTTAAATTGGGTAAATGAAATAAGCTTACCTAATTATTTTTATATATAAAGAAATAATTTTTTAGAAATTATGGTATATTTGGTGTGCTTGGTTGTTTGAAAATGATAATGTTTGATTATTATCATTTGTGTTAATTTTTGTAATCGAATAAAGTTTGCATTATTATAAGGCAAACTAGATTAAAAATTTAGAAATAATTTTATATAACCAAAGTTGGATTATGTATATGGTTTATATGTGTGATTTATAAATTGAAAAGAAATGAGATTTCAAAAGTATATTATAAATGTGATTTTTAAGTAAAAATATTTTAAAAATTAGGAATTTGGAAATCCTAATCCCGTTGGTTTGGAAATGATCTTTCAAAGTTTTGGAAAATAATAATAGTATTATTTGGAAGATATTTTTGAATGGAAATAATTTTTAAAAGGATTTTATGGGAAAAAAGAACTAAACTCACTTCGGTCATCAGAAAATAATTTCAGTGATGACTGCAGCATCATCGAAGTTCATTTTCGAATTTCCAAGAGAGGAATTGCTACCATTGGAGTTTTGTTTTGGTAAATCTTCTTTTGATTTTGAAGCTTAAAGGAATGATTTGACATACCTAAGGAATTATGCATATATATGATTTCAAATTGATTTGAAATAAATCAGAACCAGGTGTTTAAACTCTGGTAAATTTTCATTGAGTATTTTCATAAAATATGAGAAAACAAGTTTGATAACTTATAATATTTGAAAATTAGTAAGTTAAAGCAATGTTTTAAAATGTTGTATGTGAATGCAAGAAAGGTAAATTTGAAACTGAACTATGGAATGAAATTTAACTTAAATTAAGTTAAATAAGGTGAATTTTGAAAATTTAGCCTAAGTCAGGCTAAATGAAATAATTTTTGAAAATGGAATTGATTGAGATTTGAAATGGATTAATGAAATGAACTAATTAAATAAGTTAGTGAGTTGAATATAATTTTGGGATGGTTGAAACATTGAAGTTGAAACAAATGGATTGAGTCAATGGAACTGAAATTGATTTAAAATGGATATGAACTTTAAGCTGTGAAGTGATAGTAAACATGAGAAATGCTTATAATAAACTTAAGAAAATTTACGGAATAATTCTTAAGTGACATTAGCATTGAAAGTAAATACCAAGAATAAATGGGCGTCAATAATTGAATGTGGATAAAATGAATGAGAACGAGATAAAGGTGAATAAAAGGATTTTGATGTAGCTTAGAATAAATTGAAATAAATACGTAAGTTGTATGTATATTATTTATTCGCATAACGATTTGGTCTAGATTCGAGTACAAGATTTTGAGATGATTTACATCAGTCCGAACAAGGATTTTTCACTCGATTCTCGACGGCGGACACTAGATATGGATTTTTGGTTGATTCTGGAATCATATATCATAGTATATGGCTGTATAAGTTGAATGATGGTTTCTTGTCAAGGAACCAAATTTGAGTTTGCACTAGAGTGGTTGTGTGAACGATACTAGTTCGGAAGTTAAATTGTGTGATCGAGCGAGCGATCGGATTTGGTATTGCGTAAAGATGATATATGTACATCGTACAGGCTTTAGTAAAGAAAAGGCAGACAATTGAAAATGCAAAATAAGATGCAGGTATATAGAAGCAAGAGCTAAATTTATGCCTTTGATTTCTTAAATAAAATGAGGTTGCCCAACAAAAAGGTACATATTTATATTGTTGATTGATTTGATGGCTTTATGAATTGTGCCAATTGTCTTTTATTTTCTTTTGCTGGTTTGGGCCTTGAATGGTGATTTGTAGTTTTTCGATCTAGCCGTGCAAAGGTGGCGTTGACGAAATTTTCAGTGGATATAAGAAGTCAGAAAATATTTGGCAAATTTTAAAGAAATTTTTTATAACTAAAATTTGATTTTGAGCTATAATATGAAATTATTAGATGAGATGATACTAGTTGGAATATATGGATGAAAATTAAGACTTAAGAAAAAGGTAAGAATAAGGTTTCAACGAATAGATTTTTGGAAAAGGCTAAAGGTTTAAAAGGATTTGGTAAGTTATTTCAACTAACTAGTTTTAAAAAGTAATGGGTTTTGGCATATTCTTACCTTGGCAAATTTCGGGGATGAAATTATTTTTAAAGGAGGGAGAGTGTAACGACCCAGAATTTTGGTCATTTGAAATTGAAATATTTAATTGATTTTAAATATTAAAAAGTTAATTTTTTAAGTTGAAACACTCAAATTTCAAATATAGCGATTTACTGGATAATTTAATTATTGAATTTGATAATTGAAATTATTTGAACAATTGAATTTGGGTTTAAAGCCTGATAAAAATAATTTCAAAGCATATTTAAATTCTTTTTAATAAGAATAAAGATATGCAAACTTTTAAATTGGACTTAAAAGTGATTTAACTGATTTTGGAAATATCTCATTTTAATTAACATATAAAAATATCCTCCCAGGGTACTATCTCGCATTTCGACGAAACCAATTTCGTTGGATCTGTGATGATGAATTATAATACTCCGTCAAATTTCATGACGATCGAATGAATCGTCTGGCCGTTGGAGATCAAAACGCGTTAAAATTTATATCGAAAATTTAATATAATAACTAGGTCCAGAAACCTATCTTGTGCAAATGATCGAATTAGGTCTCGAAACAAGTCCCATTGTGGTCAGAATAGGGTTAAAACATTAGAAATGCCAAACGACACGCCTCATTTGGAGTTCAAGATTTTCGAACGTTTAGAGATGAATATCCTTAAAATTAAATGATATATACATTTTTAGCAGCCATGTCCTAGTGCATTGACCCATACCCAACCACGATCACGCTCATGCCCATTTTCCTATAAATAATTCGCGTTATCCAAAGAAAGTTGCCAATTTTCAAAAACCCGCTCCTTCTTATCCAACGGCCAACATTCGTTCACATTGTCAGAGGCCATATTAGCCAACGTTGTCAACTGAGAAGATGGTCGACATAAGAAGGGGAAGTCTTTGACCGGTGGAGATAGGCTTGTGAGGTCAGTGGCAACCACAGTTCGTCGATGAATGACATTTCTTGGTTTCGTCGATTTCGACAAAGACGTAAGTTTTGGGGCAAAACCTCTAACTAGTGAAATGAAGGGGAGGGACAGGGGTACCTATGGCGGGACAAGGTTACCTACGGCTGGAATATGACAACGCGGCATGGCCTGAGGCAGTGGGAATCTTAGGATGAACGAAATTGATTTTTTGTGGGTTTTCACGACCATGGTAGCGAATTAGGTATCGAGGCGAGTGGCGTAGGGTGCTTCTTGGTCAGGACTATATTTGGTGATGAGGGGTGGTCGTAGAATGGATGGAGGTGGCGCGCGAATTGATGTAGAGGGGTGGCCTGGAGGATTTTCGCATATGAGAGTAACGGGGAAGATGGATTATATTTTAAGTGGGTAATTAGTTTAGTGTAACCGTAATTAATGAAATTAAAATATTATTTAATTCATGTATCTTATAAATGTTATAACTTGTTCGTGCGAGATCGGAATCGAGCGTAACGAGTTGCAATACACTTAGATCAGCGAGAACTGTGGTATGGAATTGGATTGAACGAGATTGAAGCTTGTGGGGATTTATTCAAAAATCGAACGGCTGTTTGGTTTTAGTCCAAATTGGAAAGTTCCGATGAAATGGAAATCAAAGTGAGCTAAATTCACCTTTTCGAACAACTAGTATGATATATAATTGATAAAAATTGTTGAATGATTGTTTGGACGAATTACTATATTTATAGTAGTTGGATTGAATATTTCCGCCTATTGGAGCGGATGAGACCCTATTACATTCCCATGTAAGAGCTGATGACTATTTGTTTACGAATCTCGTCTCGGAGCGGTTCATTTATATTTCATGATTATATAAGGTTGGTGATGCAATGGAAACTGGTTGGAGGGATCCAACAGGATTCCTCACAACTGTTGATTTTAATTACATATATATGTGCTAATATATACAAGCTGTGTTATAGGGGGACAGGTTGGAGGGATCCAACGGGATTCCTCGATATTGTTGAATTGTTCCATAATATTTATATTATATGGATTATTGAAAAATGAACCTGATTATGGACAATGTGGTTATAACATTGTTATATGTTTAAAAATAAAACACAGCAGTGATAGAAAATCAATATTGATATTGGTTAAGTGTTGGGTGGCTACTGGCCTCGAATTATTATTTTATAAATACGTTAAATTGCCGATTAAGTGGGAATTTGTTTTTGGAGACAAGAAATAGTTTTTAAATTCAAAATTGGGTTTCGAAAATATTTTGTTTAAGGGTTATTTAATTAATTATATTAATTTTGTTTTTAAAGTTATTTAAATACAATAATAGTAGTTTAAAGTTAATTAATTATATTAATATTATTTTAAAGTTATTTAATTATTTTAATATTGTTTAAAAGTTATTTTTTTATAATTAATATGATTTAAGAATTTATAAAAAAAGTTAATAAGTTGAATGGTTGGTTATCTCATGGGATAGAGTTTTTATAGTACATCGAGCACCAAGTTTATCCCATATTGACAATACACTACACTTGCCCCAGTTCGTACTTGAAATCCGACGTGTTGATTATAAGTCAATGGTTTTTCGGAACTCAAGTGTCATAGGGGATACTTATGAAATTAGGATTGGTTTACCTGACCATTTTTCGACGCGGGTTCTGCTATATAGAACGAAGCACATGTCCACACGCCGTAAGTTAAGCGGGCAAAGGCCAGCATTCTCCGAAGCTGAATCATCATCCACGTTGCAAGCCCGGTATGGTCAATTAGTTACGGTTGGGCCCATCGTGGACCGCACGCCTCCTAACTTTCGAGTCCTGCTTAATCCTCTCGAAAGAGCATCGTTAGTGATTTCCGCCAATGCTCTTCACAATATATGTACACAACATGGAATTCTCGAAGATGATGTGCGTCTGCCCGCGAAAGACGAATTTTCTCATTTGCATCCCCCGAGGTTCATGGCTTGTCATCGATATATGTATTTGAATTGAGTTGTGCCTCCATTAAACGATTTTCTACGCGAAACACTTTCGAACTTGGGAATTGCCCCTTTCCAGCTTCATCTAAATGGTTATGCCATCCTAACTTGGTTGCATGTCCTTTTCATGCAAACGTTCAAATGCGCTAAAAATTTCGATGAGTTACGGTATTTTATAGCGTTCAAGAGGAGATATGACTGTCCCTCTTTAATCTAATCGAAGCCTAGAGGAACTAGAAGATCGTCTTGTGATTGCAAAGCAATCTATCAAAGTTTAAGACATAATATTTCCTTGTTAGGTGACCTGAGGGGTTTAATCGCCGATGGACAACAAGGGGTAAGCTTTTCTTTTCCGTTTGATGGACTTTGAATTGCTGTAATGGGGTTTCTAACTGATCGTGTCTGTTGCAATTATCCAAAGGCCAAACAGAGATGCGGTTCTTAATGAAATTAGCCAAACTTTTAAAGGTTGTCGATGCCGATGAGCGGTGCGTTAAAGTCTTGCTGACCATTGATAACTTGCACTAATACATACTATTGGCCCCGGGTAGATCTGTCGCTCAGATTGAGGCTTCCTCTCCCGGTCGAGCCAGAGTTCACGCAAGACCATCTTCTTCGTCACACAATTCTGATGAAGGTCAGGAAATAGGCAGCCCACTAGGAAGATCACTCGATGAGGCCTACAAGGAGAAAAAAGCCGCTATGGCTAGTCTAAGTGGTTCAGCCAGAATGCCTCCCATCCTATAGGAAATGGAAGACGAGCCCGTGTATAGAGAATGCAAAGCCGTGGTGGACACACAAAAAGAGGAGGGGGAGTTTGAAAGTAGCAACGGTGAAACCATGGCCAGTGATTACTTTTTGTCAGAATCTGAAGGTGAAGGCTTGGAGTCTTGCAATGAGACTTTGGAAATGATTCCTATTCTTCTAGATTCGCCCCTTTTTGACACAAGTGGCAAAGGCAAAGCCCCGAAAACTAGTAAATGGCATGATTCTCCAAATAAGAATGTTGGGGTGGACCATGGAGATTTTAGCGAAGTATTCGTTGATTATCACGCGCTTATGAAGGGAGATTTCAAATTCGACACGACGCTGTCCTGTTCAGGTGATATCGCTCCATCAGTTAGCCTAGCTCTGCCTATAATAACCGAAACTAGTTTGATCCACCCTTCGATAGCCGTTCGCTCCAGTTTGTGACGATGCCTTAGGCCCATATTAGAAATGCACGACACATCACACTAAGGTTACATTTATTTCTATTCTTTCATTCCCTCATATAATTTCCTAATTCTTGTTGTGCTTTTGAAATCTTTCATATACACTTCATTCCAGGTATGACGAGAGGGCGAGGCTTCTACAACGACTTCGAGGATTATATCGATTAACATCGGTACACGAAGCGCTCATTTAGCCACCAAAAATTTCGAGAAATAGAAGGCGAGTATAAGCGTAGAAAAGAACTTGAGGCTGAAACCCGCCGCCACGAGGAGAGAGATAATGCTCTCTCACATCGAGGCGGGTATGAGAAGAGATGGTCTCATGAGGAAAGAGACGAGTCGTCAAAGAAATCAAAATTTGACTATCACTCCCATCCTTCAGAACTGGCTTTGCAACACACTTCCATTGGTCAAGAGATACATGTTTCTTCTGCCCCGACTCTACCCACAACACATATTTCGTCTTCCTCTATTGTTACTGACGTCCCTAGCGCATCTCATCCCCACCGAAGGCCGGCCTACCCTCTTCCTACAAGCCCCCAAGCTTGAGTCAGCTCTTCCGAGCTGGTTCTTAAGAGGAGTTATGTTTGACATGGACCTTCATCCTGTTCACAGGGATTCCTTTGTGCTGTTTCTCCAAGCTATCAAAAATGACCTAGAATAGGCTGAGAAATAGGAAAAGGTCTGCAAGCAGCTAGCGGACACGAATAGGAATAATTATTAAGAGATCCTCTCTTTTGAAACTGAGAAAGATGATTTTGAAAGGGCGTTGGCTGATCGAGATGCTAAAATTAAACAGTTATAGGAGGAGAAGGAAATAGAGCTCCGAGAAAGTAAGAGAACTACCAGCCAGATGAAAGAGCCGAAGGAGGCGCATGAGAAGGTCGAGATCGTCTGGAGAGATGAAATTAAAAAGACTAATGCATAGGAGGCGAAAGTGAAAGAGGAAGTGATTACTTGCAATACCATTATCGAAGCTCAACGGAAAACAATCGCTGACCATGATCTGATTATCGAGGGGCACAATAAAACGATCTATCACCAAGCCGAGATCATCGCAAAGTTACAAGTTCATGTCTCACAACTCAGTGCCAACAAAACTGCTATTGAGATTGAGAAGGCTACGATGATAGCAGATTATTTGGGCCTTCAACATGCTTTTGGTCGGAAAATGGAGAAGTTGGACGCCACAATTCTAAACCTTTATTTCAACTCCTTGTTTCATCAGGGGAGCCTCAACTACCTCAGCCTGAGGTACCACGCACTCTTGCCCTAGTTTGGGAAGAAATCTTATCCCGCTTTGCAGAGAGCGGCAACGCTTATATGGACCAAAAGTTGTGGGATACTTATCTCAATGAGGAGTCCATGAAGGTGCTACTTGAGAGCCAAGAGATTCTTCGGGTTGAGCATGAGAGGGAGGCCATCAAAGCTGCTTTGATGATCGCAATCGGCACACTTGCTAAGTCTTCTATCTCTGCAATGGGCGGACCGTCGAAGCAGCTCCATAACCAGCCAACGAGGTCAGGGCCAGATGTTATTCCTCATGTGGTGGAGCCCTCAAAAGAAGGCAAAAGCAATGAGTTTAAGGTCACCATTCATAATCCTTCCTCTGGTACAGGTAACGTCCATGTTTCTCCCAAATTCGGGAGCCTCCATCTTACGCCACAGGGGAAAGAGGAGATTAATGCTTTCCTTTTTGATCTTATAGGTCCATCCACTCTTCCTGTTGTTGCGCCAACTACTTCGGCGCCTGTGCATGCTGCCATTTTCACCTCCTCTAAGATTGTATCCATTCCTACTATAGTTCTCATATGTACATCTAGTTCATAGCCAAGGATAGAGGAAGAGAAGATTGCGGCGCTTCACGTCTTGGACGACCCTTCGGCATCTCTGGAATGTGATACAACCACAGTTGAGGCTAAGGAGTAGGAGACATCGATGGAGCAGCCAAAAAAGATTCCATAAGACTTGGTTGCCATTAAGAAGGAAAGAGTAGAGGTGGTTAAGGTTTCGAAGAGCTCTAGAAAATTGAGAAAACGTAAAGTGAAGGGAGGCTATCTTGTAAAGATTTATAAGGAGGATGAGGAGATCACCACCGAAGTGTTCATTGATGTTACCGATAGCGACCCTTCTCCTGAAAGGAGGCGGAAACTGCCAACCAAAGGTGGAAAAGGTAGCAATGGCAATAAGCATTGAGCGGCCGTTGCTTTGGTGGATTTGGTTTTGGCTTACAGCATGTAGGAAACCTGTCTTTTGTTTGTTTTTTGTTTCTTTTTGAGTAATTTTTTCAAAGTGCATAGTCTACACTTTGTGTCCTGGTCGTAGAGTCTGTTTTTTGTTGCTCGTTATTTTGTGGGTACGGCCCCCACATTTTAAAACCTTCAATGGAACTTCGAGATTGATAGCACTTCGTGGATTTTTGTTCAGAAATTCACTAAACATTAGGAAAATTTCTAAGTTTTAGAAATTTTTGATTGGAATTAATTTTTATTTACAAATTTCTAAGTTTTAGAAATTTTTGTTTGGAAGTTGATAAAACATTGGGACAAAACTTGTAAACTTGTTATTGTTTGGAATGACGGAGCCTGTGAGCTTATTATGTTTTTTGGTTAGTACAGGTGTATGCCCCCCAGTTCACAGGATTGTTTACTCCAGACAATTCTTAAGTATCTGGTAGCTTAGGGTTCAGATGACATCTATTGAGAATCTAATTAAGTCATGCCCTGGGTTTCCTTTCCCATGAAGTTTTGTGACCTTAGCAAGTATTCTCAGTCCGGCAGCATTCAAGTTAGTATGCAATTTATGAATGGGTGGGTATTGTCAATCATTGAGTGCCTTCCTTCTAGCACCAATTATTGCTGAATATAAGTGTTAGTTTTCTCATGCTTCTCGTTGTTGCCTATCTCCGGGCAACACAAGAAGTTGGTTTTTGATGTTCATCGGTGTTGCCTATCCTCGAGCAACATGAGGAGTTCATTTTTGAGGGTTCTTGGAATTGCCTTTTTCCGGGCATGCGAGTAATTTGTTTTTGGTGCTCCTCGGCATTGCCTATCTCCGAGCAGCATAGGGATCTAAATTTGAATGTGTGGCTTACGAGATGAGTGGCTTTTGAGGTTCCTTGGCATTTCCTATCTCTGGGAAAAGCGAGGAGTTTGAATCTCGAGCTCGTTGGCGTTGCCTATCTCCAGGCCATGCGAGGAGTTTGAATTTGGAGCTCATCGGCATTGCCTATCTCCGGGCAACGCGAGGATTCTGACTTTGGAGCTCTTCGGCTTTGCCTATCTCCAAGCAATGCAAGGAGTTTGAATTTGGAGCTCCTCGGCATTGCCTATCACCGGGCAATGCGAGAAGTTTGAATTTGGAGCTCCTCGGCGTTGCCTATCCCCGGGCAAGGCGAGAAGTTTGAATTTGGAGCTCCTCGGCGTTTCCTATCTTCGGGCAACGCGAGGAGTTTGAATTTGGAGCTCTTCGGTGTTACCAATCTCCAAGCAACACGGGGAGTTTGAATTTGGAGCTCCTTGGCATTGCCAATCTCCGGGCAACGCGATGAGTTTGAATTTGGAGCTTCTTGGCGTTGGCTATCTCTGAGCAACGTGAGGAGTTTGTTCTTGTGGCTCCTTTGCGTTGCCTATCTCCGGGCAAGGGGAGGAGTTTGTTTTTGTGGCTCCTCTGCGTTGCCTATCTTCGGGCGACGCGAGGATTTTATTTTTAGGGGTCCTCTGTGTTGTCAATCTTTGAGCAACGCGAGAAGTTTAAATTTAAAGCTCCTCGGTGTTGCCTATTTCCGGAAAACGCGAGGAGTTTGAATTTGTGACCCTCTTGATGCAGCTGGAGGAGCACCGATTTTTAGGAGACCAAGATCGAGTTCCGCCTATCCAACGGTTTGAGTCGATTTGCTTCCGTCAACTCAGCGGGTAATTAATATGAATGCAGTTTGAGTAGTTCAAGAAGCAAACTTTATTTAGAAAAGCATGACAGATTCTTTGCCTATTTACAATGCAGCTGGCATCTCCTGGATGGCTTATTTGCTTGAAGAAAAAGAAAATACATAAATTGCTTTTAAATGAAATAACGGCGTAGTGATTCGCTGTTCCAGGCTCTGGGAATTGCGATCCCGTCAACCATAGTCAAGTTGAAGGTCCTATCTCCGAGCTTTTGATTAACGACAAATGGTCCTTCCCAGTTTGGTCTGAAGGCTCCCGGGACAAGGTAAACTCGCTTGAGCACGACTTCAAAGGTTAGACTGTGAACTTTGGAGTTGAAGTATCATGCGATCCCTTTTTGGTGGGCGACAATTCTCAATAATGCTTCTTCTCTTTTTTCATCAACCATGTCAAGCGATTCCAGTAGGAGTTGCTCATTTGGCTTTTGATCGAAATTTGACCTTCGGTGTGGGGAGACTTCTAATTCAATAGGAATCATTACCTCTTAACCATATGCCAATGCGAATGGAATGTGGCTTGTTATCGCTTTGTGTGTAGTTCTATAACCCCATAGTGCGAGTGGAAGCTCATCAACCCAGTTTCCCTTCGCTTTTGTTAATCGCTTTTTGATGGTGGACTTGATGATCTTGTTTATTGCTTCCGCTTGCCCGTTTGCCTGCGGATGAGCTACTTTAGATGAGCTTTTTTCAATTCGGAAGCCCTTGTAGAAGTCTTTGAACTCGGCGCTTTTGAATTGTGTTCCATTGTCGGTGATGAATTTTTGCGGCACGCCAAACCTGCAAATGATGTTTTTAGTAACAAAATTTCTTTGTGGTTATGGTGTCTAGCGGTTCTGCTTCGCCCCATTTTGTGGAAAAATCTATGGCAACTATAGCATATTTGGCTCCTCCTTTTGCTATTGGAAGGACGCCAATTAAATCTATCCCCCATACTATAAACGGCCACGGGCTGACCATCTACATCAGTTCCGTTGATGGAGTTCGCTTGATTTTGCCGTATCTCTGACAGCGATCACATCTTTTAGCGTGATCTACGGCATCGCGATTTATTATTCAACAGAAGTACCCGTATCGAAGGACTTTCTTTTCCAGTGTCTGCCCTCTAGTGTGGTCTCTGCACTCGCCTTCATGTACTTCCTTCATGGTTCATCGTATCCTGTCCTACACATTACCCACGGCGCCTTTCGTTGTAGTTTCTTCCATTGATTTCAGTCAGTTGGAAGGGTTCCTGCCAGTAGATAGTCTTTATTAGTGTCATCCATGTGTCTGGTTCCTCGATGGCCTTGAAGACCCATTCTACGTCCATTTCGTCAATGCTTGGATTGGTTAGAGTTTCGACTGGGACCAATACCAATGGCTGGGCTTTCTCGGAGCTTGCCAGCTTAGCCAAATAATCTGCCTTGGTGTATTGCTCCAATGGTATTTGAGTTATAGTGTAGCAGTCGATGTCGCTTAGCAGCTCTTGCGCTTTGGACAGATATGGGGCCAGATTTTCACCATGCTCATGGTACTCTCTTTTTACTTGAGATACAACCAGCTGGAATTCGTTATATATATGGACGGAATTTATTTGAGTTCCTTCACGACCTTTTAGTCCTGCAAACAGTGCTTCGTATTTCGCTTCGTTATTTTTAGCTGGGAACTCCAGGCGCAAAGCATATCTAATGGCTCGCCCTTTGGGATTTCAAGCACTACCCTTGCGCCTGAAGAGAAGTTGTTTGATGCGCTGTCGACGAATAGCTTCCATTTCACATCTGTTTGTAATTGAACTTCCTCCTCGTCGTCTCTTATAGTGAATTCGGCAATGAAGTTGGCCAATGTTTGCTCATTGATTGCTTTCCTTGGATGGTATTCGAATATTGTATTGACTCAACTCTATGTTCCATTTGAGTAGTCGTCCGGAAGTTTCTGGCCGGTATAAGACTTGTTTTAATAGCTGGTTAGTCAATACTTTAATCGAATGAGCCTAGAAATACGGTCGTAATTTCTGGGATGTGATCAAAAGGCAATACGCTAGCTTCTCCAGCTTTCGGTAATTATTCTTGACCCCGGTCAATCGCTTGCTAATGTAGTACACTGGTCGTTGGATTCTCACTTCTTCGCATACAAGATCCGCGCTTAATGTGTGCGGGGAAACCACTAAGTAAATGAATAGGTCTTTTCTATCAACCGGCTTTGATAATGATAGGGGGAGTTTCCATGTGTCGCATCAATTCCTCAAAGGACGCATGACAAGCTTCGCGCCATTAAAAAATTTTCTTTCCCTTTTCTAGTGCATCGAAGAATGGCGCACACTTGTCTGTAACTTTAGAGATGAATCGACTTAGAGCTTCGATTTTCCATTCAAGCTTTGAAGTTCTCTCTTATTTTTAGGGGCCTGGACGTCCTGCAACGCTGTTATTTGCTCTGGATTTGCTTCAATGCCCCGGGCACATACTATGAATCCAAAGAACTTCCCAGAGGCTACTCCGAAGTGACATTAAGCGGGTTAAGCTTCATTCCATATTTTCCAAATATTTCGAACATTTTAGCGAGATTGTCTAGATGGCTAGCGGCTACTCGAGATTTAACCAACATATTGTCCATGTAAACTTCCATAGTTTTCCCAATTTGGCGCTTGAACATAGTGTTCACTAGCCTTTGATACGTTGCCCCAACAATTTTCAGACCTAATTGCATTAATCTATAGCAGTATAGTCCCAAATCAGTGATGAAGCTGGTGTTTTCAAGGTCTGGCTCATACATCAGGATATGGTTATAGCCTGAGTATGCATCCATAAATGACAATAGTTCTGCCGGTGCTGCCTAATCTTCCCCTGAGCTCTTCTTCCTTGGGTCCAAAACCTTGTCGAACCGGCTATGATCCCTAGGACAAAGGCGGTTCTATAGTAGCTATTCGTAGGGTTCACGGATGTGGAGGGCTTCCTTAAATCCTTTCCTTTTTTCTTTCTTCTTGACTCATGCAATTCTGCGATATAACACTCCCGGGTGATGCTTCGGTCTCCTTTCACAATTCTGAATTCGCGCTCAGTAGGGAACTTCATTGTGAGGCACCATTGGGCCAATTCTATCCTGAAATCGGCTAACGTGGGTTGTCCCAAGAACGCATTATATGCTGACATTTCATCCACCATCACAAAAGTCTAAATGAGGATGACTCATCGCTCAACTTCTCCAAGTTCTACGGGTAGGTCAATTGTTCCCACCAATTGTTTTGGTTCTCCGATAAACCCCTGTATCTTTGTTTGGCACACCGATATGCTTTTCATGCCAATCTTCATCCGATCAAAAGTACATTTGAAAAGTATGTTAATTGAACTTCCACTATCAACCAACACTCGTCGGACTACTATAGGCCTGATTCCTATTGTCACCACCATTGGGTCAAGAGTTGGAGCTTCAATTCCTTCGGTGTCCCGATTGCGGAACACTATGTCATTGCTCATGTTCTTTTGCTGCTTGACCAGAGTTTTATCATATATTGTTAAACACGATTCCTTTGGAGCATGCTTTAATGAACTTGCATATCGCTCCATCTCCCCTAACTTCTTTGTGCGGGATAGGGTCCCCCGGATATTGTTCCGATAATAAGCCTTTGGTCGGTTCATTTTGACCCTTTTTCACTAGTTCCAGCCTGATTTCTTTGCTCTTTAGGAGGTCGAGGACCATAGCTTGGCTGGGTTTTTGTGGCATCTTCACATATTGTTGAATTTTGTTGTTTCGGATTAATCCTTCAATGAGGTCCTTAAGTTGGCGACATTAATTTATATTGTGCCCGTGCGTCTCATGGAAGCGGCAGAATTTCGTTGAGCGCTTCTACTGTTCTATTGCCTCCTTTTTAAGGGGTTTCTTATACTCTTTAGTTTCTTGTGTTGTGAGATAAATGTTCTCGGAGTGTCATTCAGGGGGGGTATAGTCTGCTTGTCTAAATTCTCTAAATCTTTTGTTGCTGCTGCCATCATTTCTCTTGTTGGAGTTCTGGCTTCTTCTATTTTGGTTCCCACTCTTCCCTACGACTCGTTGATTATTTCAAGGATCGCGCGTGTTTTAATTTGGTTTCATGCCATGTTGTTCGGTGTTCATCAGTTGTACTCCAGCAGCCTTTCTTTCCAGCTCCTGTGCTTCTTCCAACCTCAAGTACCGACTTGCCTTGCGATTAAAGTCTATCCTATTGGTAGGCTGCTTCATCTTGATCCACTTCCTCAACTCCGTCTTCGGATGGATAGCGTGGAATAATGCCATAAAAACCATGTCCTCGTTGGGGCTGCTGACTTCTCTCACCATAGTGTTAAACCTGCTCATGAATGATCTCAATGATTCGTTGCGCCCTTGAACCAGTCTGGATAGGGACATGATATCCTTGGGTTGCATGGTATGGAGCCTGAATTGGTGAAGGAATTTTGTTACTAGTTGGTTAAAGGTTGAGATAGATCTTGGGGGAAGTTTTGTGAACCACATAGACACAATTTCTTCTAGAAAAATGGGGAAACATCGGCAGCAAATAACTTCTAGAGCATTGGCTCCATCCATGTACCAGCTGTACTTGTACAAATTGGGTTTTGGGTCCTTTGTTCCGTCGTAGGAGAGAATAGTTGGCATATAAAATTTGTCTGGGTATCTTTCATTCAAGATTTCATCGATAAATGGCGTCCGACTTGGGTCAGATTCCCATTCATCAACTTTTCAGCTTTTACTTTCATCCATCAGGCATTTGACCATGTCTTCTATGTATGTCTCTGATGTTTGGTAGTCCTGGGTGCGGCAATCAGTCACTGTACCATGTTTTTGGTTGTGCAAATTGTCTGGGCGCATGGGTTGATGCCTCGGCTCTCTTGTCTTCGAGAGAGCCACTCTCGCAGGTCCCCGTGGGCTTTCATAAGGCCGAACTGGGGCAGCCTGGACGTTTCTAGCATTACCCAATGCGTTGACATCATCTTCCACCTGATTACGATGCTCTCCATCTTCCGAATCAGAGGGATTCACTACTACGTCCTCCTATTGTGTTTTGGCCCCTTGATACGGTTTCAAATTCGGTTACCTAGCATCAGATGGGTTGTTCTCATTCTCCATAAGATTACACCCTATTGTTCACCTACTTAGTGGTTGTTTTCCATTTCTTCTACGCAGGCTAAAAACAGAGGAAGTTTTTTACTCTACAATAGTTATTGGTTCAGCCATAGTCCTTGGGGCGGAGTTTGATTGTAGAGTTAGCAAAACGTTGAGCTTATCCTTCAAAGCCTTTTAACTATTTTCCATTCTCCGATTGATCTCTTTAGTCGTCTTATTAAACTCATCCCTGGTGACAACTTCGTGATGACTACGGGACCCTGGTGCTTGATTTCCCAAATTAGCACCATTTACTTCAGCTTGTTGGAGACTAACACCTTTTGCAGCTATTGCTGCCCCTATGAACCTTCCAAAGGAAGTCCTTTCGAGAGCCATTGACTTTGAAACAGCGAGTTCTTTAAGCAAAGATTGGGGATCAAACTTTTGGACCTATGAAATCCAAAGTAGATAGCTTGATCTAGATCTTGAGTTGGATTTCTCAGTGAAAGCACCAAAATGTTGGCCTAAAAATGGACCAAACCCTGATTTGAGTTTGAAAGCAACAGCCCTGCTCTGACAGAGCAATATCATCGATAACAGATATAGAAAAAGGACAGTAATAGAAAATAAAAATACAGAGAATTTTTATAGTGGTTCATCTGTTAATGAAGCCTACGTCCACTTTAGAGTTTTATTGTAGATTGATTGCTGTTACAAGAGTTGTTTGATTACAAGGATTTGATTCTTTCCTAGCTAGATTGAATCTCTAGAGTAAGAATCCATTGGAGAATCATAGTGTATTCCTTTGGATATTGTTGTGAGGGAGGTAGAGAGTGAAGAATAGTTCCAACAGAGCTTCAGTAATCATTCTGAAGAAGATCCTCTTTGTGTTGCAGGTGGATGGTATTTATAGAGATCGGAGAGCTTCTTAGCCAGGCCTGTCTTCATCAGCTCACAAGTAGGTTACATGCGACCCTGGGGGCTTTGGCTTACAAAACAAGTCAAAGCTATGGGTCACCGGCGACCCATGGCCGATGGGTCGCCGGTGACCCGTAGTCTATGGGTCGCTAGCGACCTGTAGTCTATGGGCCGCTAGCGACCCGTAGACTTGATTCGTTTAGAAGACCAAAGTCTTTCCTCCTCTTGGTAGTGTTCCCTTTCTTGTTTGTTTGATGATTTGAGTAGAGGTATGGTTCAGCGACGAGCTAAGCACTTAGGATTTTTTCTGGGGTCTAGACTTAGAGATGCTCCCATGGCCTTTTATCGTCACTCTTACATTT
Source organism: Allium fistulosum (assembly GCA_030737815.1). Lineage (NCBI taxonomy): Eukaryota > Viridiplantae > Streptophyta > Magnoliopsida > Asparagales > Amaryllidaceae > Allium > Allium fistulosum. The sequence continues at coordinate 352,930,627 of CM060907.1, forward strand.
TGATGGCGATTCCCTTGCTATTTACGCTCAGCTGCTGATTGGATTAAAGGAATGCTGATCTCTCGCCTCCATTTCGTATCGCTTAGCTCTTGTTGATCCCTTGTCTTAGCTTTTCTGGTTAAGTCTTGAACAATCCTGTCCCTACAAGGTTATTCTTTTTTCTACTGGTTTCTATTGGGTAAAAAACCCAGATAACAATTACAATGTAATACCCACATAAAAACACCTTGAAAAATAAGTTTCGACTCCATAACCGAACTACAGCTTATCAGTTTGTTACACTGGTTTATGTAAGTTACCTACTCCTAAGCTAAACTAAAAACTTTTTACAATGGAAGTTGTCATAATTTAACTAAGGTTTGTAAATAATAATAATAATAAATTAACTAAGTTTTATAAAAATAAATAAGTTTGTAATAATAATAATAATAAACTAAGTTTACTAAATTTATAAAAATAATTAAGTTGAATAAAAATTTAACCAAGTTAACTAAGTTTAATAAAAATTAAAAGGTTTATAATAACGATGATGATGATTAATTAAGTTTACAATATTAACCGAATCTTATAAAAGTTAACTAAGTTTATAATAATAATAATAAATTGTAAAATATTAACCAAGTTAACCAAGTTTATAAAAATTAACTAAATTTACAACAATAATAATAATAATTTAACTAAGTTAACAAAGTTTTATAAATAATAATAATAAATTAACTAAGTTTACAAAAATTAACTAAGTTAACAATAATAATAATATAATCAAGTTAACTGAGTTTTAACAATAATAATAATAAATTAACCAAGTTAACCAAGTTAATAAAAATTAACTAAGTTTTGTTAAAATTATACAAGTTTTATAAAATTAACTAAGTTTAAGTTAACTAATTTTACAAATAATAATAATTTAACTAATTTAACTAAGTTTTATAAATAATAATGATGACGATGATGAATAATTAACTAAGTTTATAAAATTAACTAAGTTTTTAATAATAACAATAAAATTAATTTAATTGAGTTTTAATAACATCAACAACAATAATAATAAATTAACTAAGTTAACAAAGTTATTAAAAATTAACTATGTTTTGTTAAAATTAACTAAGTTTTGTTAAAATTAACTAAGTTTAAGTTAAGTAAATTTTATAAATAATAATAATATAACTAATTTAACAAAGATTTATAAATAACGATGATGATGATAAATTAACTTAGTTTGTAAAATTCAAATAAGTTTATAATAATAAGTTAACCGAGTATGAATAATAATAATAATAATAAATTAAGTTAACAAAGTTAATAAAAATTTACTAGGCTTTGTTAAAATTAAACAAGTTTTATAAAATTAACTAAGTTTAAGTTAACTAAATGTTATAAATAATAATAATATAACTAATTTAACAACATTTCCTATATAACTGTAGATTAGACTTTATTTATTTCATTTGGTTTATTACTTTGATTATTTATATGACATTATTCATAACATGATATACTCTTACAATGTTGTAGATGTGTGATATTTGACTTGAAGTCCTACAAATTAACATAATTATTTGACTATATGTTGTGCTTTCACTTGTGCAGGCGTTGGATTTTTGAAGAGAGCAAAGTTGGACTTTTATGGTGTTAGCTTTCACTTGTGCATGCAACAAAGAATTATGGGTAATCAAGCGTTTTGTTAGTACAACATTTTATTAGTAATAGGTGTGTAAATTTGTATACGAATGGTTATTGTATGTGAGTTTGGTTATTTTATCAAAAAACTGTAGTATTAGAATGGTTATGGATATCTTATTTGATTATATGATTATTATTTTTTAATTGTTTGAATATGATGATTTTGTGAGGGATTGTTGAATGATATAGTAGAAACAAAATAGACCATCAATAGGAAATAATAGCATGAAAAATGGTGCAAAATGATCAACAACTTTTAGTAACATTTCAAAAACACTACAGAAATACATATAGTGGCGTTGAGTAAAGGCTACCGTAATGTAGGGGTAAAGTTGGAAACTCTATCGGGAGCACCAAAATACCTTTTGGTGGCTTTTTTAAACGCTAAAAATAGATTTATGGTGGCGCTTGAGAAAGGATGCAACAAAAGGATTTACAGTGGCGTTGAAATAAATGCAACTAAAAATCATGAATTTTTAGTTGCGGGCTTTATAACAGCGTTATCAAAAGGCTGCCATAAGTTTTGGTACCGTTTTTTGTGCGCCACCAAAAATATTTTTTTTTGTAGTGAATTATGGTTTGAATTTAATAATAAAGGTTATTAATAAGATTTTGAAAATGAATCATTATTATCATAAAGATTGTAAAGATTAATTATTATTGTTCCTCAAACAATATTTGATATTATTAATTATTATTTTTAAGATGTTCTAAAGTTAATAATTTTCATTTATTTATAATGTTTATTGTTAGTAATTATTATTATATAATGATATTTTGAAGTAAAAGGATTTTAATTATTTATAAATGTCGTAGAGACCCATTGGTAGAATTGAAAGATTTGGACTTTATAAAGGAATTTATAAAATGTTTTTGAAGTCTTAAGGTAAGATTATTTACAATGTAAAAGAGTTTATAAATGGTTAGATGTTTATATACAAATTTTAGATATAGATTTATAAAAGGAGTTTTATAGATGGTTTATGGATTTATAATGGGTTTATAAATGATTTTAGAAAAGTACAAAGCGTTTGTAAGTGACTGAATCTGGAAAAAGGGATTATAAATAGTTTTTCGAGGATTGATAAAATGGTTTATAAATGGTTTTGAAGAACTGTAAGGGAATTTTTAAATGATATGAGAATCAAATAGAAATAAAATATTTCTCAATTTTGTGGATATACTTATGAAGTTGAGGCAAGTATATGTATATTTTCTAAATACTGAAATTATAAGGATGGGCGAATATACCCATGTAAAGGTATTTTTGTACAAGTAATTTAAAAAGTGCTTTTAAAATGAATTTAAGATTTATTAAAAGAAGGTCGGTAATTGCTTATATGCTTAACCGATATTGTTTTCACCTATGGAATAAATCCTTGTTTGAATGTGTGTTTATTGATAGTTAAATAACCAACTATCAAATCTTGGCCTAAATATGTAACCCTTCTTTATTTTGGTGGTACAAAATATTCCCTACTTAACACCGAAGGATTTTAATTAAGAAAATATCTAGGGGAAACAAGGGAATTATATGCTATAGTTACCGTTGGTGGTGCTATACTGCACATATAAACTCATTTCGTTCTTCTAGGACAGATGATGAAGAGATCCGTCCAATTCAAAGGTTAGGGGGTGATCCCTACTCTTGTGTATTGTCTGATTATTTCCTAAAGAATCAGTATTGAGCATTCCGGAAAAATAGAAGACTGAATTTTGGAGCGCTAGGGAAATGGAAGACTGTACATGTAAGAGATGTCTCGAAACCCGTAACCGCTCTAAAACTATATGTGGTTCTATAGAGGAGTTTCGTGACATATATTGAAATGTTGGAATCCATGCTTGGTTCCGAGACCCGTTGGGGTTTGGGAATCCGTATGGGATTCTGTAATCTATTTGGTAGCAGTGTGTAAGCTGGAGCACCGGACGTAGCCTCATCAACAGTAATGGCTAAAACCAGAGATATGAGGCATGGATAGTAAGGTAGGCAAACCCATAGGATGTAGTGGCTCCTCCTAGATATTACTCATAATTATTATTCATGCATGGGGTGTTGCATTCGATCTGTGCGAGACCAGCTATGTTTTTTCTATGGTACATCACTAGAGATATATGATGCTTTGGAAGGATATCTCTAATCCTTGTGTAGGAGGACCGTTCTCGAAGTACTGAAGGCACCTTCGTGGAATCACACATAATTAACGAACGAGCCTTATCGGTTTTTGATTATATACCTAGTATTGTTCTGATGTACACTCACGAGCATCATAGCTACTTGATTATTATTATTTTCACCTTAGACATTATTATAATATCAATGGATATTCTATAGAAAATGTTTTGGTTATCGTAAGTTAAAAACCCGTCCGCGTTTATGTGCGGCGTGGTCTTATGAGGTACTTTTGATTTCAAATATTTTTATATAACTTAAAAATCCAGTTGGGTATGTTTTCTCATGATCGTTTTCCAGACTAACACGGGTATTACTTTATTATAATGATCGACTCAGAGCGAGCATATTACAGATTAGTTTGGATGCTTGGAGCTTCAGGAGACAAGTTGGAGGCCCAGAGACATATTCACGTAGATGGTTATTTTCCGATGTATTCATTGTTGTGTCTATCAGCAATTATGAGGACAGGTTGTTATATCTGTCCAAGCTAAAATAATTTGGTATACTTTGATTGATGTTTATATATACATATATTATAGTTTGACTTTGTGTAAAGTTTATCGTATATTATAGATTATTCGTTCTACTATGTGATTCGGTGTTGGTTAGTTCTCTTCTTATCTTCGTTCTTCTTCTTTTTTCCCTAACAATCGGGTTTTCCAGCATTCGAGTTGTCGGCATGTAATACAATGGACGTATTATTGTCGATTTTCAAGGGTCGAAATTCCTAGTCATTACAAAAGTTCTTAAGGAATGTCATCGATACAAGTTCACTATTCATCCAGGAGAACTAAGATGTATCAGGATGTGAAGAGAATTTTCTTTTGGGAATATATGAAAAGGGATGTAGGCTTATGGGTAAAGTAGGGTTTGAATTGCTAATAGGTAAAAGCTGAGCCTCAAAAGCAAACCAGATTGCTTCAGCCTTTAGATATACCATATGGAAATGTGATTCTATATCTGTAACGACCCATAATTTCAGTCATTCGAAATTGGAATATTTAATTGATTTTAAATATTCAAAAGTTAATTTTATAACTTGAATAACTCATATTTCGAATATAATGATTTTATTTGATAATTAAATTGTTAATTTAATATTTGAAATTGTAGAAATAATTGATTTTTAATTTAATAAGAATGAAAATGATTTATTAAGTTGATTTGAAATCTATTTAAATTAGAGTGGAGTTGGTAAACTTTTAAAATTGAATTAAAATTTAGTTTGTAGAAGTTGGAAATTTTATTATTTAATTGACGTGTAAAAATAGTCATTTTTGACACTGTCTCGGATTTCAACGAAACCATTTTCATTGGATCCGTAATAGTTAGTTATTATAAGATTTCAAATTTCGTGTCCATCGGACTTACGGTTTGGTCGTGCGAAGCTGAAACACATAGAAATTTATATATGTAAAATTAATTAAAATAAATCTATTTGAAAACCTATCTTCCAAATACGATAGAATGCCTCCTGATATATATTCCATTGTGTTTGAAATAGGGGTAAAACATTATAAATGTCGAGCGGCATGCTTCGATTGGTGTTCGGAAATATTTCGCGTGGATAGTGTTTTAAAACGTTGCCTATATAAAGGACTCAACCCTTCAAAACCTAGCCATCCAACCACCACATACCATCTCAACGGTCGAACTTCCAATCTTCCCCCTCGATTTTCTCTCGATCCATCCACTTTTACGAAAAACTTTCAACTACAAAGTTGTAGAGACCAGCGAGTTCTACGGATCCAACAGCTATAATCTGGAAAGGCGCGGCGATGGGAGATAAATTGGCTCGCGTTTTGGCCGCGTTCGAGCACGATTTACGAGGCACAACAAGTGCCGAGACGAGCATGGGACTAGTCATTTGGCGTTGCTTGATCATGTTCCTAGACGATATAGAGGCCGTGGGAGGAAGATGGACGAGCGTGAGTTGGGTTCGTGGGTTCTTGATGCTCGAATGATGACGATATAAGAAATCTCATTCGGCCCAGATCTCATTTAGAATAAATGAACGGCCCAGATTTATGGATTAAAAATAATAGAAAAAGTTTTTAAATTAAATTATAAATTCATGTAATATTCTAAAATTCATATCTTTGTCAAAAGAGGTCTGTTTCTCACGAACCAAATAGCATTGGGTTCGTATCCGTGAATATTACGCGATGGAGTTGGATTGGATTTATTTGGAGCTGCTATGAATTTTGGGTAAAATTATCAAAGTGCGTACAACTCTTTCTTTCCGACTCGCTTATATTTTTATATATGTGAGAAAAATTTTATTTATGATGATCGATGCTTGTTTGGATGATGTATGAACTATTATATATATATATATATATATTAGTTGGTTTGGATATATTCCTGCATTTTTTAGCGGATGAGACCCTATATGTTCTCGTGAATGAGCGGATGACCCTTGTACGCGCGTCTGCCTCGAAGTAGACATTGTACATATTTTCCCATATGTATATTTGTTGCAGGTGATAGGTTGGAGGGATCCAACCGGATTCCTCACTATGGTTGATGTTTATTTACACATATTGATATATATGTTGTATTATGTGATATTTGTTGTGATGGATGCTATGATTGCTATTATTGATGTGAATCCCCTTATTTAGCATTTTTGCAGCATTGGGCCATATTTTGGAATATTAAAATATTAAAATAATGATTTCAAACTAAAAAGAATTTCAAAGTGATTTTGAAAATATATATGTTTTATTAATTCTCGAAAGATTAAAGGAATGAATTCATTTTATATAAATAAAAAGTTATAATTTTTATGTTATAAGTTATGGTATTGTGAAATATACTTAAATATGATTTTTGAAGTTATATAAGTTTTAATAATGATTTTTAAATTATTAAAAGAAGAAGTTTATTTAAATGGAATCAAAAGTATGTTTTTTGAAATAGGGAGTTAAATGTTTTGTAAATTAAGTTATATGAGAAATTTGAATTTATTGTATATGGTTTCCGTATAAGAATTATAAAATTGATATTTTATAAATAAAAGTAATGGAATTATAAACGAATTTTATAAGTGTTAAAATGAAGTTGTAAATGGAATAATATAAGTAAATAAGATTTATTAATTGATCAAGTTATAAAAGGAATGAATTTGTTATAAGAGATTTATAAGTTAATTAAATTATATTTGGATTTTGGCATATAAATGAGATATAAATGGAATTGGTTAATAAAGGAATTTTATAGATGGAAGTTTTATAAAATAGAAATGTGAATTATAAACATTGTTTTATAAATGTGAAATCAATTTAATTTGATAAGCTAAATATGGATTTTTATAAAAAGAAATAAATTCACGTTTTTAAAGTGGAAAATCCTTAAAATAAATGTTTTGGAAAGTGATATTATAAAATGGAGTTTGAATGGTTTGAAAATAAAGTAAATTGTGAATTCGCTTATTATTAAAGTAAGTATATGGAAATGTTTTCCTAATAGTGAAATATTGAAATGGTTTTGAGAATATATCTTTTTAATGTTAATTTGAAGTAAATGATTTGGAAAAGTGATTTAATTAATAAAAGCTTAATTAAAAGGGCATAGCGATTGTTTATGGTCCTAGATATTTGTTTGTTTTCTTTGACAGTTAAATAACCGACTATCAAATGGACATTGGCATATTTATCGTTGTTGGTGCGAAGAGACCAGGATAGGTTTATCCAAAAACCACATTGGACCAACGAATATGAGTTCGATTGTGCAGGTTATTGAAGATATTAATATTTAGGATTTTTCATAGCGAAGGACTGTTTGTTAATCGTTTGGGGTTAAAATCCCAATATACATATAGTAGTAGTAGTCTCTTCGTTATGAAATATCCATTGTCAGGAATATTCGCTACTTATCCTAGGGGTGATTCCCGACAGGATGTGGTAGGAAAGTACCTTCAATTTGTCCTGTTCCTGGATAACTTGTATGGACGGATGTCTGACGATGCATTTTCTGAGATTCCGTATATTGGATTTTACGAACATACATCTGTGGTGGCGAAGAAGGCAACTTCTCTTAGCTAAACAACCTCCTTGAGACATACGAGCTCAAGGGTTGTATTTTTATGGATAACAATTAATAGTCAATGGAAACGACAATATGGCATTCAAAGATGATGTGATGTGATATGTAAAAGGTAATCATTACCTCAGGCCTCATCAACCAGAAATGATCGAAATAGGGTTAGATGCGGTAAACCTAAGTGGGTCATTCCCAATTAGGATATGATCATCCCCTTCAAGATATATTTCTTCCTACTATGACGTTCGGGAAGCAAATTATTATGGATGTATGCTATGAGGTCCCTCAAAAAGGTCTGTACCGACCAGTGGATGACATATTCGGTAATATCTAGTTATAGAGGTAAGCTAGTCTTGTGTTGATAGAGGACCTTTGTGATGGATCCTCGGTACATTCTTCTAGAGATGTACTGCCGGAAGGTAGTCCCTTCACCTTGTCATTTGTATGGAAATCCAAACTCCGCTACATGGCTGCCATTTTGTTTGTATTGCCCACTTTAGGCTATATGCTGGAATTTATCAATGTAACAATTTCGGTTATGATTAATATTATTTGTATAATAGACACTATTATAATATAATTGGATTTGATATGAAATGTTTTGGTTATCGTAAGGTAAAATCCCTTCCGTGTTTATATGTGGGCGTGTCTTACGAGATACTTTTCTTTTCATAAAAGAACGCTTTGATAGATTTGAAGTAAATTTAGTTGAATGTGTTTTCTCATGCTTGTTTACCAGACTGATCCGGGCATTTTTTCCTTTCAATGCACGGGTCAGACCGAGTATTTTTTTCAGTTTAGAGTTGGTGCTTTGAAGCTTAAGTAGGAGAGCTGGAATTCTTCAGATCGTATTCCCGTATATGTTTTTTTCCGCCGTTTTCTTATTTAAATTATTATCCATTGTAAGGACAGTTTATTGTAACTGTCCATGCTAATGATTAGTGATTGATTGTTGGACTCTAATTGATGTATGTATATTATAGTTTCTCTCTTGTAAAGATCATTGATATGATATTATATGTTTTCCGCTACGATGTGAAATTCTGTATTGTTCTGTTTGGTTCTCTCTTCTCTCTTTATTCTCTTCTTCTCTCTTCTTTTTTCCCCTGACTTTCCGTCATTCTATGCTTTTTGGATCAGACATGTGTGGTTTATTGTCGATTCAAAGGGTACGGATTTGCGGGTCGTCACACGTGGTATTAGATTTTAGATTTAGTATATTCCTAGGCTTTGATGTGTACTCGGTATAGATAGGGTCAGTAGCACCCTAGATTGAGTTTGAGCATATTATATATATATATATATATATATATATATATGAGCGTGTATTTGTTAGTGATATAAAAATATTTTATATTGTGTTTACTTATCTGTTGAGATGGTTATGAATTCTGTTCGATGCGTGGGACGCCATGCTATCGATAGGGATTTCTAAACACTTAAAAAAGAGGCAAGTCGACATAGTATTATTTTTAAGTTGAGTAAATGAAATAATTTTACCTTTATTACATTTTATATATAAAGGAAACCATTTTTCAGACATTATTATAATATACATGAATTAACTGTTTGATTATTAGAAAATGTAAATATATATAAGTTAATAAAAGCTGTTTGAATAATCTAAATAAAAACAACAATTGTAAAACAATAAATTATATAAGCAAATGAACTATAAAGTATGGAATTATAATTAATATATTTACAATCGTGAAATAGTCTTTTATATAAGAAATGAAACTACATGAGTATATTTATAGATATGAGTTGTAAATAAAAATGGATTTAAACTAAGAATTTGAGAATTGCAATCTCGTTGATTTTGACTGTTGTTTATCAAAGTTTAAAGGGGTTATATTATTATAAATCTAAATAAGATAAATAAATTTGGAATGAATCGTATATAAGTGAAGTAAAATAGTGAATTTATATAAGTAAGAATTTATAAATGTGATTTATAAATATAAAAAGGGATTCTAAAAGAATATAAAGCACTGAATTCACTACCATTGCTGGAAAATAATAAGGATGATGACTACAGCATCATCAATATCATTTTCGAGTTTCAATGTGATTGATTTGCTACCAATAGTAAAATGAAATTGAAGTTTTATTATGATAAACAAATTTTAATTTAAAATCCAGTTTGAAATTGATAAATATAAGTAAAATGAGTTTTGGACTTACAATACGAAATAGTAAAAAATTTAACTTTAGTGAAGTTAAATAAACTTGAGTTAGCATAATAAAATATATGATTTGAAATTTAACCAAAGGGAAGTTAAATAAATTGAATTAAATTTGAACTGGATTAGATAAGCTATTGAAATGAAAATTAAACTTAAGAGGCAAGTGATTATATCATATAAACTTGGAAGCTTAAATAACTGAGTTGTACAACTTATACATTTATTTTAACAAGTTGAAAACAAGAGTTTTAAACTTGTAATTAGAAAACTTTAAAATTTGAATATGAAATTAGAATTTAACTTCTGTAAGGTTATATGAAATGGAGTTAGTGAATTGTATTAAGTATATTGATGAATCAAATAAAAGTGAACTTACACTTAAGTTGTAAAGTGATTGTATAACCATGAATTGAAATTATAAAATGAGAATGAAAGCGAACATAAATAAATATTCTTGGAAGTTGAAGTGGATAAGTATAACTTATGAATTTTGTAATAATAAGTTGGAAACAAAAATTTAGATTTGCTAATTATGAAATGTTAAGAAATGAAAATTTGAAATTGAATAGTGATAGGAAATTTGACTTAAGAAAAATTTAAATAAAATGACTTTAGAAATGTTGTTGTTAAGAATCAAATAAAACTTAAGTTAAGAAGTGATGATAAAATCAGTATTGAAATTGTTGTATAAAAATGTGAATACAGTGAATACTAGAATTCAATCTAAATTGAATATTAAACCAATTGAAATTAAAAGTGTTAAACCAAATTGAATGTTAACGAAGTAAATATGAATGTTCACATTCACCAATTCCTTTTATAAATTCCCACCTTGAATTTATCCTTCCAAATATTCACTGATATATTACTTTCACTTTCATAAACCCGGTTTATAAATTTTAAAATCTCAATTCCCTTTTAAAAATCCAGGGTTTAAAACGCATAAATCAATTTCCAAATTGATTTCCAATTTATTCATTTTGAAATAAATTCCCTTACATTCTCCATTTATTTCAAATCCATTAACCTCAGATTTTATTTCTTATTAAAATCCTTTTTAACTGAGAATACCAATTTCTGATTCCCAAATTCCTTTCTTATCCATTTTAAATAAATTCAAACCTTGAATTCAAAATAAATTCTTTATTTCTTAAATAATAATTCTTGAGTTTTAAAATTCATTATTTCTGGGTTATTTCAAAATTCCCTTTCCATACTTGGCATTTATTTACTAGAATTTAAAAATCTCTTTTATTCTTTCCAATTCATTCGTGAATTTATTCAAATTCTCTATCATTCTATACTTAAAAATCTTCTCTTATATTCCCTTTTCAAAAGTCCGATATATATATATATTTTTGGTAACCCAGTATACCCAAATATATTTAATCAACCCGTTGCATTCAACAATCAAATCATCAATATAATTCATCATGGGATATCAAATATTCATAACAGAGAATATTAACATTCTAAATAATTTTTTAAGGAATCCAGTTGGATCCCTCCAACCTATTTCCCTACATCCACAGACGTTAGCACAATACCAATTCCACTTCGAGGTGGAATATCGTGGTATATGGGATTAATATAATATCATTCGCTATTATGCGGCGCATAGGGTCTCATCCGCTATATAATACGGGAAATCAATCACTCCAATATATATTATATACTACTATATATTATATACCTCAACCAATCAATTTAATCATTCAACCAATTATATAATAAATTTGGTTATGTTGGAAATGCATTGGATGTTAGTTGATTGAATAGAAATTCATTACATGCTGATGAAATTGAATTAATGAAATTGAAAACTAAGTAATTGAATTCAAATTGGTACTAAGTGAATCTAAATAGAATTGAATTTGATTTGAATTTGGAAGTGAACTAACTTGAATGTAAATTAGTGAATGTAAACTAATTGAATATGAATAAATGAATATTAGTATAAAATCCAATGTTAATGAATCAAATGTGATTAAACTGAAAACCAATTCAATGAATATTAATGAGAAATGAATGTATATTGATTTGGTTATGGATTAATTGGATAGATATTGGTTTGTTGAATGTTAGTTGGATGATAGTTGTTTGATGGTTGAATATGTTGCTTTTGATTGCATTTGCTATATTGGCATATATAGTTGTTGTATTGGTATATGTTGTATATTGATATTACTTTCTATATATACATGTACTTATTGTTTGTTGAGTGTTTAGTAGGTGCGGATGGTGTTGCTTCACATTTTGGAGCTCGCTTTCGCGTTGTATTAGCTGTATATGCTCACCAATAATATATAAGGTACATATCTTGGATTACATATCGTACTATTTTATTTTTTCCCTACGGTATGTCTCATCCTCAAAGATAAGATGTATATTTGTGATGTATATATATTATGATTTTTATGGATCGAACCGCGCAAAGGAGGCTATGGTGATTTTTTTTGGAAATTTAAGGCGTTAGAGAAATCTTGAGAATTTTGAAATTTTTTTGATATTGAGTTAAAAGTTAAATGATATTAGTTGGTTTTAAAACCTAATTTGGAATTTGAAAACTTAGAAATGTTTTTATAAGAAGTCTAACTAATGGATTTTTGAGGAGCTAGAAGGTTTAAATGATTTCGGTAATCTAATTTGAACTAATTGTTTTTAAAATTTAACGGATTTTGTGGCATTTTCTTACTTGGTAATTTCGAGGAAGAAATTCTTTTAAATAGGGGAGAATGTAATGACCGAGAATTTCAGTCATTCGAAATTGGAATATTTAATTTATTTTAAATATTCGCAAGTTAATTTTATAAGTCGAATAACTCATATTAAGAATATAATTATTTTATTTGATAATTAAATTGTTAATTTAATATTTGAAATTGCAGAAATAATTGGATTTTGAATTTAATAAGAATAAAAATGATTTATTAAGTTGATTTGAAATCTAATTAAATAAGAGTGGAGTTGGTGAACTTTTAAAATTGAATTAAAAGTTAATTTATGGAAATTGGAAATTTTACTATTTAATTGACGTGTAAAAATAGTCATTTTTGACACTATCTCGGATTTCGATGAAACTAGTTTCTTTGGAACCGATAAGAATTAGTTATTATAAGATTTCAAATTTCGTCTCAACCGAACTTACGGTTTGGTGGTGCGAAGCTGAAACGTGTAGAAATTTATATGAGTAAATTTAATTAAAATAAATCAATCCAAAAACCTATCTTCCAAATACGATGAAATTGGCTCCCGGTATATATTCCATTGCGTTCGTATTAGGGGTAAATCATTATAAACGGTGTGCGGCACACTTCGATTGGAGTTCAGAAAATTTTCGCATGGATAGTGTTTTAAAACGTTGCCTATATAAAGGACTCAACCCTTCGAAACCCTAGCCATCTAAACAACCCAGCCGCCACATACCATTTCAACGACCGAAATTTTTAAATCTCCACCCTCGATTTTCTCTCGATCCATCCACTTTTACGAAAATCCTTCGACTACAAAGTTGTCGAGGGCGGTGAGTTTTACGAATCCAACGGCTATGATCTGGAATGGCACAGCAATGGGAGAGAAATTGGCTTGCGTTTTGGCCACGTTCGAGCATGATTTACGAGGCACAGGAAGCACCCGGTCGAGCATGGATCTATGCGTTGATGAAGTGGTGATCGAGCAATCATTTGGTGTTGCTTGATCATGTTCAAGGACGATGTGGAGGCCGCGACAAGAAGATGGACGAGCGTGAGTTGGGTTCGTGGGTTCCTGATTCTCAAACGATGAAGATAGAAGAAAACCCATGCGATCGGATCTCTTTTTGAATAAATGAACGGCCCAGATTTAAGGTTTTAAAATAATAATAAAAAGGTTGTAAATTAAATTATAAATTCATGTAATCTTCTAAAATTCATATCTTTGTCATACGAGGCCCGTTTTGCACGAAACAAGTTGCGATGGGTTCATATTCGCGATTATTATGTGATGGAGCTGGATTGGATTGATTTGGAGCTGCTAGGAATTTTGGGTAAAATTAAATGTTTGAAATAAAACGGTGCAATGTCTATTGGGATCAAAGTGAGTACAATTCACTCTTTTTGACATGCTTATATTTTATATATGTGAGAATAAATTTATTTATGATGATTGATGCTTATTTGGATGAAGTATGATATTATATATATATACATACATATATATATATTAGTTGGTTTAGATATATTCTCGCATATTTTAGCGGATGAGACCCTTTACGTTCCCACGTATGAGCGGATGACCCTTGTATGCGCGTCTGCCTCAAAGCAGACATTGTACATATTTTCCCATATGTATATTTGTTGCAGGTGACAGGTTAGAGGGATCCAATTGGATTCCTCACAATGGTTGATGTTTAATTACACATATTATTATATATGTTGTATTATGTGATATTTGATGTGATGGATGCTATGATTGCCATTATTGATGTGAATCCCCTTATTGGTATTTTTGCAGCATTGGGCCATATTTTTGAATTTCAAAATATTAAACTGATGATTTTAAATTAAAAAGGATTTCAAAGTAAATTTGAAAATATATGTGTTTTATTAATTCTCTAATGATTAAAGGAATGAATTCACTTTAAATAAATAAACAGTTATAATTTTTATGTTATAAGTTATGGTTTCGTGAAATATACTTAAATATGATTTTTGAAGTTATATACGTTTTAATAATGCTTTGTAAATTATTAAAAGAATAAGTTTATTTAAATGGAATCAAAAGTATGGTTTTTTGAAATATGGAGTTAAATATTTTGTAAAATAAGTTATATGAGAATTTTGAATTTATTGTAAATGGTTTATGTATAAGATTTATAAAATTGATATTTTATAAATAAAAGTAATGGAATTATAAATGAGTTTTATAACTGTTAAAATGAGGTTATAAATGGAATAATATATGTAAATACGATTTATGAATTGATGAAGTTATAAAAGGAATGAATTTGTAGTAAGAGATTTACAAGTTAATTAACTTATAATTAGATTTTGGCATATAAATGAGATATAAATGGAACTGGTTAATAAAGGAATTTTATAATTGGAAGTTTTTATAAAATAGAAACGTGAATTATATATATTGTTTTATAAATGTGAAATCAATTTAATTTGATAAGCTAAATATGGATTTTTATAAAAGGAAATATATTCACGTTTTTGAAGTGGAAAATCCTTAAAATAAATGTTTTGGAAAGTGATATTATAAAATGGAGTTTGAATGGTTTGAAAATAAGGTAAATTGTGAATTCACTTATTATTAAAGTAAGTATATGGAAATGTTTTCCAAATAGTGAAATATTGAAATGGTTTTTAGAATATTTCTTTTAAAGATAATTTGAAGTAAATGATTTGGAAAATTGATTTAATTAACAAAAGATTAATTAGAAGGGCCGAGTGATTGTTTATGGTAGATATTTGTTTGGTTGCTTTGATAGTTAAATAACCGACTATCAAATAGACATTGGCCTATTTATCGTTATTGGTGCAAAGAGACCGGGATCAGTTTATCCGAAAACCACTTCGGACCAACGTATATGTGTTCAATTGTGCAGGTTATTGAAGATATTGACATTTCGGATTTTCATAGTAAAGGACTGCTTGTGAATAATTTGGGGTTAAAATCCAAATATACATATAGTGGCAGTAGTCTCTTCGTTATAAAATATCAAATGCAAGGACTATTCACTACTGATCCTAGGGGTGATTCCCGATAGGATGTGGTAGGAAAGTACCTTCGATTTGTCCTGTTCCTGGATAACTTGTATGGACGGATGTCCGACGATGCATTTTCTGAGATTGCGTATATTGGTTTTTATGAACATACATCTATGGTGGCAGAGAAGGCAACTTCTCTTAGCTTAACACCCTACTTGAGACAAACGAGCTCAAGGGTTGTATTTTTCTGGAAGGCAGTTAGTAATTAATGGAAATGGCAATGTGGCATACAAAGATGATTTGATCTGATATGTGAAAGATAATCGTTACCTCAGGCCTCATCACTTGGAAATGACCGAAATAGGGTTAGATGCGGCAAGGCTAAGTGGGTCATTTCCAATTAGGATATGATTATCCCCTTCTGGATATATTTCTTCATGCCATGACATTCGGGAATTAAATTATTTTGGATGTATGCTATGAGGGCCGTCGGAAAGGTCAGTGATGACCGGGGGATGACTTATTCGGTGCTATCTAGTTATATAGGTAGGTCGGTCTTGTGTTTGTAGAGGATCTTTGTGATTTAACCTCGGTACATTCATCTAAAGATGTACCGCCGAAAGGTAGTCCCTTCACCTGGTCATTTGTATGGAAATCCAAACTCCACTACGTGCCTACCATTTTGTTTGTATCACCCACTTTTGGGCTATATTCTGGAATTTAAGCAATGTAACAATTTTGGCTATGATTAATATTATTTTTATATTAGACACTATTATAATATAATAGGATTTGATATGAAATGTTTTGGTTATCGTAAGGTAAAAACCCATCCGTGTTTATGTGTGGGCATGTCTTAAGAGATACCTTTTTTTGATAAAAGAATGCTTTGATAAATTTGAAGTAAATTCAGTTGAGTTTGTTTTCTCATGCTGGATTTTCAGAATGATCCAGACATTCTTCCCTTTCAATGCTCGGGCCAGACCGAGAATATTTTCAGGTTTAGAGTTGGTGTTTTGAGCTTCAGCGGGAGAGCTGGAAGTCTTCAGATCGTATTCCCGTATATTTTTTTTTTGTTGTTTTGTTATTTAAATTATCAGCAATTGTAAGGATAGGTTATTATAACTGTCCAGGCTGATGATTAGTGATTGACTGTTGGACTCTGATTTATGTATGTATATTACAGTTTCTCTTTTGTAAACATCATTGATATGATATTATATGTTCTCTGCTGCATTGTGAGATTCTATATTGTTCTGTTTGGTTCTCTCTTCTCTCTTTCTTCTCTTCTCTTCCTCTCTCTTCTTTCTTTCTCTTGACTTTCCGTAGTTCTGTGCTTTTTGGGTCGGACATGTGTGTTTTTTTGTCGATTCAAAGGGTACGGATTTGCGGGTCGTCATAGTATTAATGGACTTCATAAATGGATGGCTAAGGTCGAATAAAGGAAATAAAATTATCAGGGTTATTGTAGATAGACTGACTAAGATTGCACACTTTATACCCGTTAAATCGACAAGAATGGCATAATTTTTGGCCAAGTTATCCATTAAGGATATAGTTAGACCACATGGAATTCATAGTATTACAGTCAATGAAAGATATTGGTTATTTACTAGTGTATTCTGGAAGAGTCTATAAGAAGTTTTAGGTACCAAACTCAAGTTGAGTAACGCTTACTATCCACAAACCGATGGGCAAGCAGAAAGATTAACAAAGTCTTAGAGGATTTGTTAAGAGCTTGTGTGCTAGATTTTGGAGGATGATGAAAATACCATCTACAGTTGGTCGAATTTTCATATAACAATACTTATCAGACTGGTATTAGGTTGGCACATTTTTAAGCTTTGTATGAAAGGCCATGTATATCACCCGTATGTTGTCTAGAGATCGGAGATAGATTAGTTCTTGGTACAAATTTAGTGAGAGAAGCTGTAGAAAAGATTGAGTTAATTCGAGCTAGAATGAAGAAAGCTCGGTCTAGGTAGAAAAGTTATGCAGACAAGAGACGAAAAGACTTGGAGTTCTCAGTTGGAGATCATGTTTTCTTCAAGATATTACCGGTAAAGGGTGTGGTAAGATTTGGAAGATCGAGAAAATTGGCACCTAGGTCTGTTGGACCATTTTCGATTATAGAATGAATCGGTTAACTCCCATATAGGATAGATTTACGGAACAGTTTGGTAGGGTCCATAATGTTTTCAATATTTTGCATTTAAAGAAGCGTGTTTGAGATCCATAATTACGTCGACTACATTGGAAGACTTATTGGTGGAATCAGACATGACCTTGGTTAGACTCCCAGTTCATATAGTGGCTAGGGATGAGAAGAAGCTAAGGAACAACACATCAAATTAGTAAAAGTCTAATTAAGTGACGACGAGAGAGACTTTACATGGGAAACAAAGAAAAGGATTAAAAACACTTATCATGACTTATTTTATGGTACATTTTACATTTATGATTTTATATTTGATGTGTGCGCGCCATATTTTAATTTCGAGGATGAAATTCTTTAAAGAGTAGAGTTTTTAACACCCTTAATTTTGATTAATATTATTTAGGAATTTATTTAGACAAATTAAAATAAATAATGTAGGTTAATAAGGAGATTGAGATTTGATAATTGAAATGGATCGAGCCTTAATTAATAAAATAATTTGATTAATTAGAACATTAATATAAGGAGGTTATGTGGACAAAAAAATAGGAATAAGCTATAATTCCTAAACACTCGCTCTTACCTTCCTTTCCCTTTTACACTTTTGTTTATACAAACAAAATAAAAGTGAAAAGCAAGGCCAGTCGTCAACAAGGGATTCAAGGGAAGAAAGCTAGGAAAAGATGATCAAAGCTTACATGAATCAAATCTAAACACAAATCTCAACCTTCAACAATCATCTAACGTGAATAATGTACCCATCTCATAGTATGTTTGTTGATTTGGTTTTAGGATTAAAATTGAATTGTTTTTTTTAAATCAATAGGCTAAGGGAGCCTTGCCCGTTTGTTATTCCAAATGTCATTACAATCAGCATAAAACTTTCAGAATATACAATTGCTTAAGATTGATAGTGTAGCCTTTATACACTTAGCATAAAAACAGAATTAAAGTACATTGAATACCCCTTCCAATACCTTTCAGCTTATCTTGCTTAACACACATGCTTCCAATTCTAATTCTCCGATCTACTTATTATTTTACTTCTTGCATTAGAAATTCAGTATTTGATCTTTAGTAAAGCACCCAGAAGTCAGTGAACCAATACACAGATTATTCTCAAACATCAATTGCCCAGACTGCTTATTTACACCTGCATAACATCAATTGTCCAGATTGCTTATTTACTATGCCCAGATCTTTATTTGCTCCTTACACCTATTTGTTCTGCTAATAATCAATTTGTTAATCACTGTAAATAAATCACTAGAAGCAGTAACTTTATCAGAAAAAATTCTTCCATTTCTTTCCTTCCAAATTGCGTAAACAAAAGCTTTAAGGACAATTAGTAAAGCTTTAGATCTAGAAGTCTTCCTTCTTGTAGCTTTATATATGTTGAACCATTCTTCTTTGGAATTCCTATCTGGTAAGTGAAATTTTCCTGTAGCCATTAGCCTGAACCAAATTTCACTTGTATATGAACAACTAAAAAACAAATGAGTGTTATTTTCAAGTTGATCATCACATAATACACAAGTGGTATTATCAATCAATCCATATCTTTCCAATTTATCCTTTGTCAACAATGCATTGGCCATAACTTTCCAAAGCATGAAATTCTCTTTAGCTGGACTATCAGAATTCCAAATTATGTCCTTCCATGCAAACTTTTCATTACTCACATTATCCAGAAGCATGTTGTATACCAGTTTTATTGAATGCCTTCTCCTCTACATTGACCATAACACTGTTAGATCACTGTCAGGAAGTTTAACCTTTGCAATTTCATTCCAAACCTTCCTAACATCCATAGAACTGTTGTATGGTAGTTCAGTATGATTATCCTACAGAAATTCTATTACCTTAGTCAAAAGTGGAATTCCAGTGGACATAAGACTAGAATAATTCATACAATTTTTCAAAATTAATCCAGGCTTAGCCCATGGATCAGACCAGAATCTACAATCAATCTTCATTGGATTAATTTGAATCATTGATAAGAATTTATCCCTAAGCTTTAGAATATTCCTCCAACTCCAATTAGAATTTTGCTAAATTTGCATATCCCAAAAATTCTTTCTCTTTATCAAATTTGCTTTAGTCCATAGGGTCCATAAGTCATCACTATTACTCAGGATTTTATCAAAGTATTTTGAAATTGCAGCTTGGTTCCAGAGTTGTAAATTGATAATACCCAAATCTCCTTTAAATTTAGGCAGAATTATCTTTATGAAGGAAATAGGAATTAATTTCTTAGAGAAAGGATCACCATGCCATAGAAATCTACTCAAAGCACTATTGATCATAGAAATTAATTTTACAGGTAGAATATAGTGCCTCATCCAATAAGTAGTCATGGCAGTTGCAATGTATTGAATTATAACTAGTCTTCCAGCTTGAGATAACTTTGAGCTTGGCCATGATGTGAGCTTTTCAGTGATATTCTCATATAGAGGTAAACAATTGACTTTTGTGATTCTAGTGGTAATAAGAGGTAATCCTAAGTAAGAGGCATTAGAAGGCATTATTTTTAATCCAAAATTTTTTATCAATTCATTTTTAAGATCCTCCTCCACACCAGCTATAAGAATATTGGACTTCTTGATGTTAATTTGTAAACCAGTGATACTTTCAAATTTGGCAAGAATATCCAAAACTGACTGAATGTTTGCAATTGTAGGTTTTGTAAACACCACTAAATCATCTGCAAAAAGTAAGTGGGTGATCAAAGGATCTTTACATTTTGGATGTAATTCCAGAGTTTTATTGTTTACTTGCTCCTTAATTAAGACATTCAAAATCTCCATTACTATGATAAACAAATAAGGTGATATTGGATAACCTTGCCTTACTCCCTGTGTACCTTTGAAAAACCCATTTAAACATCCACTTCTAGAAATTGAATAGTAAGGAGTAGATATGCATGTATAAATCCAAGCAAGTATAGGTTTTGGAAATTTCATCCTAGACATAATTGCAATGATAGAACTCCACGAAATAGAATCAAATGCTTTTCTAATATCCAGCTTTAACATGCATCTAGGTGATATATTAGAATTTTGATAACCCTTTAATAATTCTTGAGTGAGTAAAATATTATCATTTATGTTCCTATTAGGAAGTAAAGCCACTTGATTATCAGATATAATGGAAGGTAGAACTACTTGCAATCTTGAAGCTATGATTTTTGAGATTACCTTATAAAAAACATTGCAACATGAAATTGGCCAAAAATATGAAACATTAGATGGATTTTCAACTTTGGGGACCTATATTATTGCAGTAGCATTAAAACCTTTTGAGAGTTTATTGGAATTAAAAAAGAACTTAACAGCTCTTAAAACATCATATCTAATTATCTTCCTACAACACTGTAGAAAGTAGGCATTAAATCCATCAAGACCTCCACTACTCTCCCTATTCAAATTAAAAACAGCTTTCTCAATCTCCTCATTAGAAATTTCTTCAATGATACTATTAGCCTGTGATTCTGATAAGTAAGGGGTTTGTAGGTGAAATAAAGGTTCCACATCAGTAGTAAAAGGTTTAGAGTTAGCAAGAATGGAGGCAAAGTAATCCAAAAAAGCAGCAGTAATATTCTCTTCATCTACCTGCTTAATCCCTTTGGCATCATATATACAATTAATTCTTTCCTTAGATTGCTTAACCTTGATACAATTATGAAAGAATTTTGTATTCCAATCTCCTTGTCTATCATATTTAGCATGAAGTATCTCTTTAGTTATAGACAATTCAAATTCTAACATAGCTTGTAAGGAATTAGAGATTTCAGATTCATCCATAGCAAGTTTTGAATTCAATGGATCAGAAAGTAATGCTTGTTGTACCTCAGATAGCTTGTCTCTCAAATCAGAAGAAATATCAAAACCAGTACCAAAAACTTATTTAGACCAGATCTTCAATTTATTCTTCAAATAGAGCTTAGTCTTAAGGATATACAATGGATTACCATAGACCTCTTCCTGCCAAACCTGAAATACAAAATCCTGAAAAGAAACATGATTAGTCCAAGATTTAAAAAATTTAAAAGAGGAATACTTAGCCTTAGCAACCTCTCCCCATGTTAAAATGAGGGTACTATGATCAGAAATTGAAGGAAGAAGAATGTTATAGAAAAGAGAAGGCCAAAGAGAAATAGCTGAATTGTTTTGAAAGGCATGATCAAGTTTGCAAAAAGTTCTAGGGCCATCTTTACTTTTGTTATTCCAAGTGAATAAAGGACCAAAAGATTGAATGGAAGAGAGTGAAGAATGCAATAACATTTGACAGAGAGGAGAAATATCCTTGATAGAAAGAGGAGTACCACCTGTTTTTTGAGTTGAAGAAAACATACAGTTGAAATCTCCTAAAATAAGCCAGGGTAATAAAGATTGATTAAGATTAGGCAATTGATTGAGCAGGATTTTCCTTCTATCAGGGCAGTTCTGGGCATAAACAAAGGTTAGAAAAAAGGAGGAATTGGTTTCAACAGATAGAACTTCATAATGCAAAAATTGATTAGTTTCTTCCAACTTTTTGAACTGATAAAAATCCAAGTTTCACAACACCATTAATCTTCCATAGGGAGCACAAGATAAATTATCATCATAGAGCCAATTAGGAGCAATATATATGCAAGCTTTCCTAGTTAATTCAGCATTCAGCTTTGTTTCACTTACACACATAATTTGAATGTTTTCCTCTTTAATCAATTTCTTAATTTCTTTTTGTTTAGAGAGCAAGTGCCCTCCTCTAATATTCTAGTAGGCTATATTCTTCATCAACATCAAGTTTTGGGTAAGATTAAATTATTTGGATGCCTCCTTTTATGTCTAGCAAACTTTTCTGAAAAACTTAATTCTTTACTATCTGATTTTGGTTAGACTTCTTCAATACTACAATCAATCCCTTTGTTCATATCCACATCTTCATGAGAGTGATTCAATTTACTACCCTTTACTTTCCTACCCCTTTTTACTGTCAAAGTGGGTGAAGTTTGGTTATTATTTAAATCAGGCAATTGGTCAGTAAGATTTGGATTTTCAATCCAAGAAGGAGAAGAAGAATTGGCAGGTGGTTTTGGAATAAGTGAAGCATTAAATGGTAGAATAAGATTGGAATTGTCTTGTAAATTGGTAGAATTCAAAATAGCAGGAGAAGTTGAAGATTGTGAAACAGGAGGATGAAGAATTATATTAGAGGGAGGTGACAAGTGAGAATATGGTGAAAGGTTAAGATTTGAGTTAGAAGGAAATTGAACAGAAGAGGATTCCTTGTGAACACCATCTACAATCTCATTATCATAATTTTGAGTATCACCTTCACACATATCAGCTAGAATTGAGAATGCATTAGTTGTAACCGCTTTGCTAGAATTTAAGACTGTATTTTGATTTTCTTTGGTCACATTTTCCTTAACAGCAGATTCCTTATTAACTTCCTTTTCATTGTTTATGCTCTGTGCACCTAAAACATGCACACCATTTCCTTTTCCAAGATCTCCAATTGTTTCATTTATCAATGTCTTTTGCTTAATACTATCCACTGGTATAGGCTCCTTTTTCTTCCAAACTTTATTCTTTCCCTTCTAAAAAACAAACTTGTTAACTTCTGAATTCCTTGTTTGATTAAATTGTGAAGAACTATTATTCAAAATATTAGTATTAACTGGCACCTTAAAATTCCTACTGCCTTCAGTAAAATTATTCCTAAATCGAACACCTTCATAAGCCTCATAGTCATTATCCATTTCTGATTCCGAATAATTCTCTTTAGTATGCCCAAAAACTTTACACAAATCACAAATATTAGGTCTCCAATCATATTCAACTCTCACTTTATAGCTTCCTTCACCCAGTCCATCAATTTCTATATAATCAGGTAGAACCTGATTAGTTTCAATTTCTATCAAGGCCTTTGCATATTAAAATCTTATCAATTTTTCTCTATTCTCATCAAAGCAAATCAATCTTCCTAAATGACACGCTAATAAGTTAATATCCATAAGAGTCCATGCAATTGTAGGAATTTTGTAAAAGTGAACCCATATTGGAACTCTCCTTATACTTGCTTGCACACAACCAATTGAAGGATTCCAAATATTGATTATGAACATTTTACCTTTTATGAAAATGGGGTCAGATTGAAGAATATGTAGTTTATCTTGATCATTCGTAAATTTAAATAGAAATTCTCATTATCAGATTTGATATCAACATCACCTTTCAGTTTCCAATATCTTCTGAGATGATTAACAACTGTTAGGTAAGAAAGAGCTCCATCCAGCAAAAACCAAACCAAATGATCACTCCAATATTTAATTCCTTCATTCTTAACATCCTCTGGTAACTGCTTTGGTTTGCCATCTCTAATAATATCGAAATTTCTAGGAATATAAACTCCAACGTTCTTGGGCTTTTTCTTGAAAAGAGATGACCATTTTGGAATCTGATCAATATCCTTACTCTGCATCCATGTATCTTCAACAACAACAACATCACCATTATTAGTAGAATTCTGAACAATCTTACCATTAACAGATTTAGAGAGAGTCGGAAACTGATCAAGATAACTAGGAGAAGGAACTTGAAGAATCCTATCCCCAGAAGGCTCCAAAGAAACAGACGAATCAAGAACTCTATGAAATGAGAAAGAACAAGGATTCTCAGCATTGCGAATAGGAAGAGAAGATGAATTAATCTCAGATTCATTAATCAGAATAACACCAATCTCAGAAGAGGGACCAGAAGATAAAGAAATGGTAGGAGGAGAAGGAGGAATAAGAGAAGGTGGAGGAAAGGGAGGAATGAGAGAAGGTGGAAAGCAGGGAGAAGAAGGACAGGACGGAGGAATGACTGGAGAGTGAGGCATCAGGCAGGGAAGAAGAGAGAAAGAATCAAAACAAGGTCGGAGGTTGCCATGGCTAAGCTTTCTATGTATGTTTTGATGAATATTATGCCATGCTTAGATGATATATGCTAATTGATGAATTATAGGATTTATTATGAAATTTATTGATATGTTGTAGTGAGAAAACTTATCATATGATACTAAATTGACTCAAAATTTCTATATGTTGTTAGAAACAATATTTTGGAAGTTAATTTTCAATTTCATAATTTGCTAAGCAAGTATGAATTTTCTAAATGGTGAAAATTTTGGGTTTTAATTAAAAATAATAATTAAGTAAAGTTTTTGGCCCTGAAATTTTTATATGTTAAAGAATATATTAAATTCGATTTATTTTGATTTTTGGGGATTTTGCTAACAGTTTGTGATTTAATATGAATTATTTGAGCTAGAAAGGCTTTATTATTATATTAAGATATTAATATGAAAGGTATGGTTTGCAAATTGCTTCAAAAATCAAAAATCTGCTCCATAACGGTTTTTTGGAAAGAAATTAGGTAAATTAATTGTTAACTAATGAAATTTTGATAACAATAGGAGTTGGTGGAAAAGAAATTACTTTTATCAGTAAATTAGTAGTTTTTACGTTAATTATAACTATGCCATGCCGCGTTTATAGTGCTGTCTCACACCTTGCTGCGATTATGTCTGTAGACGTTAATCATGTGTGATACATTGGATACCAACTCCGGTTATATGAAATGAAATTTCCTTGGTTGGAGTGCATAGTGTAGCATCGAGGTCGACATTTTGAACTTCGACGTTAACATTGCCGCATGAATTAAGTGCCGCACTATATACATTAAGAAAAAGGCATTGTGCCATGTATTTATAACGTTGCCAATCCTATTGCTTTAGAAGTAAACTATAACGCGATAATGATGCCGCTTTTCATATCGACTATAATAATGCTATGTTTTATCCTTTTTGATTTTATTCTTTACTACATAAGGCCACGTATTAATGACCATAGTGACGCTGCCCATCTTCTTAAGGCATAGACACGAGACTCATCTAAGCCACAACCTACCTTTTAAGACTTAGAACTATGCAAACCAAGTTTTGCACTATATGATGTTGACACTCTATGAAGTGTGACATATATAATATCAGCCCATGGCCTTATGTTTTATAAGTTAAAGGCCTTAACATATCTTGATATCGACGATGGCTGATGACCCCACGTGGTGAGATTCACGTCGAGTTTTACCAATTTAATAGTTTATTAACTTTGGCTTTATAACCTATGGTTTTGAGGTAAGGTAACCTCTAAATTGTTTTGAATTCATCAATGTTACTTTATAAAAGAATATATATCATGGTTTAAGTATTTTGGACAGAGTAAAGGGCTATACTTTTTCTTGTTTTAAATGTATGATTTCAAGGGTTAAATCTATTATAAAGATGTATTTTCAAGGAATTAGAAAAGGGATTTAGCCCAGAATTTTACTAAAGAGTAAGCATTCTTATCACCTTAGCATAAATTGTGATGGGATGAATTGACTCGGAGATTAGAAAACCAGATGAGACTAGTATAGTGTCATGCAACGACCCAAATTTTGATTAACATTATTTAGGACATTTAATTAGTTAAATTGAATGAAATAAAGAATGGTTAAGGGAATTGAGGTTCTAATAATAAAGGGGTGGAAGGGCTTACTTAAACAATGGACAAGAAGAGAATTAAAACGAGATAGATAAGGGTAATAGGATAAGGGCAAAATAGGAATAGGTTATATTCTACCCTAAGCCCTCACACCACTTTCATTTTACACGTTCACAAACAAAAACTTAATCAAGTAAGGTCAGCAACCATTAGGAGAAATCAAGAGAAAGATAAGCTAAAAAGAAGAGGAAGGAAGTTTAACCAATCTAATTCAAGAAGCAAATATCATACTCCTTTATCGCAAAGCTAAGGTGAATAATATGCTACATCTCATTTTATTGTTTTCGGATTTAGTTGAGATCCGAATTTATTTTGCAACTGATTTTCCATGTTTTTATTGTTTAAATGGATATATATATATATATATATATTCTTATTGATGATCAATGCTATTTCATTTTATGTTAAGGTTTTGTTGAAAAACCTACTACATGACATCCCAATGCCTTGCGATTTTGATATAAGGTCAAAAATATTATGTTGGAGATGGGTTTCAAGTTTCATAATTTTTTGAATTACTGTAGATTTATTATAAATTTTCTAGTAAAGAAAATAATTATTTAATTGCGGATATTATATGTTAGATTTTGGTCAGAAATTTATATATGTTAAAAATCATATTAAAAGTGATTTATGGGAATTTTTGTAAAATTTCCCTAAGAGTTTTAATAAGTACAAAAAATTAGTTACTATGTGGGAATTAAATTTTTTATGTGTTTATAAAATGAAAAGGGGTTATTTGCAAGTGTTTCAAATTGTTAATCTCTGAAATTCAGCAGCACTTTTAGAAAAGATTTTGAAAAAAAATTGACAACTAATTATATGATGACAAATAAGCATGGTAGTTGAAAAGAAATTACTTTAAAAGGTTAAAAATCGGTTTTACAAGGTTTTTGCTTTTTCGCCACATTGGGTAGCACCTTTCGACGCCATACTATCGCCTTCATCTAGGCCAAAATCAATACACATGGTATCGGCTTTGGTATGTAGTGGATTGGAGTTGGATGAAAGGTATGGAGTAGAAACAAGGCTTTCGAAGGGGTTGAAGTAGCTTCTGAATACATAGAACTATTTTTGTTGTAAATGAGGATTTCGAAGGTGATTGCGTTTGACTTGGTCCATGGTTTAGGGAAAAGAGCTTTCGAAAGAGGTTGATGCCTTTTGTTTCAAATAGAGCTTTCAAAGGGATCGAAAACACCACTGGCACTTTCTACCTTTCGAAGTAATTCTTTTGGAAGTGTCATTTTGTTCTAAATCTACAGCCGCTTCACCAATGATTTCGAAGGGATAGGTTTCGAAACCATCCACTTCTTATATTTAGGAAATGATTTCGAAAGAGTTGCTTTCGACCCAAGTCCCTTTTGATATTTTGAAAGTTAAACCCTAAGGTTTCGAAAGGAATGGTTTTAGATGGTTTCGAAAGGTTGTTCCACAAGTTTTTACTTGAACCCAATGCTTTCGAAAGGTTTGATTTATGCAAAGGATTTAATGCTTTCGAAAGGTATATGATAAAGGTTTCGAGGGGGTAGTTTCCTAATCTTTTCGAAAGGTTGAACTTTGGTGTTTAAATGGACGGTTTCTAATGTTTTCGAAAGGCATGTTTAAAGTGTTTCAAAAAGAAGATGTCTAAGGTTTTATAAACCGTTTGAAAGGGAGACTTTCAATGTTTTCAAATGGTCTAATGTAAATAGTTTCGAAAGGTATGTTTTGGCCTTACGACTTTAGGTTTCAAAGTGAAGTAGTTAACTTGTATCGAAAGCGATACTGTCAAGGGTTTCAAAATGGGTTGTTTAAATTTTTTAAACAAGGGTTTTGAATGTTTTCATTAACAATGTTCAGTGTAAAGTATATATAACATGGAAAAGTGGTTTGAGTAAATCATAGAGTATATTTTCCTTGTTTAAATGCGATTTAAAGGGTTAAATCAATTTGAAAGAAATGTTTTCAAGGAAAATTTGATGGGGAAGTTGACCCTAAGAAAATGACTCAAATATTAGAATACTAGATGGGACTGGTATGAGGGAGTGCCCTATACTTTATCTAGTAGCCCCTAGCTAATATTAGTCCAAAATTCTAGTGTGTAGGGTTTTATCACAGGTAAGACTAAAAGGATGTTACACATAGAAAGGAATATACAGAGAAGGATAGGTCAAAACCACTAGGATCACTTGACCCAGTGAGAAGTAAGTTTGGGACAAACCGTCCAAGTGTGTGGCTAATAGAGGTTAGATAATTTACTTTGTCTAGTAGGCACGAGTCAGCCAAAGGTTAGTAGTTAGCCAAACAAAATTATAATGTTCGGACAGATAGTCCATTGTTTACTTGAATTTTATACATACATGATATTGCTATTATTGTTTTAACTAGTTTGGTTGCAGGATTCTGATTTGCAAAAAGATATGTTTTAAAGAGATATTTGCGAGGCGAAACCCATTCCGCTAAGTAGCGTGTACTCACATAATATCAGCAAACCGAGATGCAATAGTATTAATCACACCAGGCTTTATGCCTGACTCAAAGTTTATATTTTGCCCTTAAACTCTCGGGTGCTCAAAATTGATTTGAGTCGGTTGAAAGTCTAGGTTTCTAGGTTTAGTAGGTGGACGAATAAAGTCTCCGAAGATGGGCATGAGGCTAAAGATAGCTATTTAGGAGTGCTTATTTATATTTTCCGCTATGATGTATTAAGACTATTTGTTTATTGAGTACTCTGATCATTTAAGTGGCATCTTAATTTGTCGGTCTTAGTGTATTTTGTAATAATGATATTTGGTCAATGCCAGGGAAAAGTTTAGGACTATGTAATGGAATAAGAAACATGATTTCGC
Organism: Allium fistulosum; assembly: GCA_030737815.1. NCBI lineage: Eukaryota > Viridiplantae > Streptophyta > Magnoliopsida > Asparagales > Amaryllidaceae > Allium > Allium fistulosum. The sequence continues at coordinate 352,959,970 of CM060907.1, forward strand.
AAATTAATATCAATTTTTTTGGAATATGTGATTTTATTTCATGTACTTCCGATATTATGTATACCATTAATATTACTGTATTTTTCCACTATAAGTTAATACTATGGATGAATGCAGCATCTATTGCACTTAGCTTCGGGCCTCAAGATATGGGATGTTACAACTTTGTATCAGAGCATAGGTTTATTTAAAACTTAAAAGAAATTTCAAACTTAAAATGATTTTAAAAACATAATGTTATCCCGCGTTTTGGCAAGGCCGTGACACCAAGAACCTGAATATAGATCAAAGACAGTTCGTCTAGAAAATCGGTTATACACAGGTTTACTATGGATATCGGCGAACTTTGTCCAAGTCCGGATCGAGCCGAAATTGATATGACACGACAAGCGAAGCTCTGGGAGTCAACGTTCCAAATTTCTGGTCAATCCGAGTTCGTACGCTCAAGTTACAGCCGATGCAAAAGTGAATAAAAACAGCAGCCTCGCGTTCGACTGGCTCAGTTCGCGTCCCTTAGGAACACCACCTTCGACTCGCTCCGCTTCAACCCGCACTTCGACTCGCTCCAGTTCGAGTCCAAAGGAAGTGCACAATTCGACTCGCTCCCTTCGACTCACACCACATCCCTAAGATGCCAACTTCGACTCGCTTCGCAACACTCAGAAGCGACCACTTCGATTCTCTTACTTCGACTCGCTTCGCAACCATCAGTAGTAATTGCTTCGACTCGCTTCACAAATACTCAGAAGTGCCTACTTCGACTCGCTTCACAAATACTCATAAGTGCCTACTTCGACTCGCTCTGCCTCGAGCCTACTTCGACTCGCTCTGCCTCGAGCCTACTACGACTCGCTCTGCCTCGAGCCTACTTTGACTCGCTCTGCCTCGAGCCTACTTTGACTCGCTCTGCCTCGAGCCTACTTCGACTCTCTCTGCCTCGAGCCTACTTCGACTCGCTCTGCCTCGAGACACACTTCGACTCCAACATGAAATCACTGTTCGACTTGCTCCTCTTCGACTCCATCAGAGAGCCACGCTCCGACTCGATCTACTTCACATCCAAATAACAGGGCATGGCAATCAATGCGAACGAAAGCATGGTCATCGATACAAACAGAGGGACTCGCATCGATGCGAACAGGGCTAATTCGTAACCGAGTCGAAACAAGCGAGTCAAACGAAACAGCCATCCGGAAATCCCAATTCGTATCGATCGTATATCCTAATCTACAAGTCCAAATGCTATGAAATTTTCACAGAAGACTACGTGCATGCTGAAGAATGTCCACACCAAATTTTGACTCCATTGGATGAAATCTTGATTGAGTCGAAATCTGTTCGTGTCGATCACGGATAGGACAGAAACTTCACGGGCTTGGGCGTGCAGGCCTGGTCACGTGCTAGAGAGGGTCTCCCGAGATCTGAGCGAAATATCAGCCTCCTACACCTATAAATAGACCCCCAAAGCCAACAGAAAAGAGGTTCTTCTTCTTTGAGCTCTCCAACGTCTAGAGTCTGCCGAATCCAGATCCAAACTCCATTGCTGCTGCTACCAACGAATTTCACTGCTGCAAATCATAATTATCTGCTGCAATTCATTGAATTCACTTGTAAACAGCAAACAAAGATCAATAAAGCAAACTACTTCAGAGTGGACGTAGGCAAGATCGCCGAACCACTATAAATCTTGTGTCTCTGTCTATTTCTTTCTATTTTAAGTTTATTATTCTTCATTTTTATTCCCTACAATACTTAGATCTGAGATCTGTGATTATATATTGTTGATTTGTGTTCATACACTGGTGCTTTCACGACATTTGGGGTTTGTGACCATTTTTGGCGCAAACACTTTGGTGCTTTCACCGAGAGGAACTAGCACCCGCTATACCAGATTTAAAAGCTTGAAGGATTCAGATCTATAAGAGCTAGGACAAGGCAATCAAATAGAAGGAAAAGGCCAGAGAGAAGTCAGCATGAAGGTAGTCAAGAGGCTTCTTCAGGTGCAAATCAGACATCAATCGTCATCACCAGGAATGAGATGGAGACAATGATGAAAAGACAAGAGGAAATGATCCAGAATTTGCTTCTTCAAATTGGGCAGCTTGGAGCACAAAAAATCAAGGAGCAACCAGACTTCAGAATGGAGAAGGACCATCTGACGTAGCGCCAGAACTAAGGTGCAATAACCCAGAGCATGTTGGCCCAACCCCGGGCAGAGTACCAGGTGGAACTACGCAACATAACGTTGATGGAGAAATGAATGCTCAGCCAGGAGAACAGATTTCAGGAATCCCCCGTGAACTTGGGGGACAAATTGGAAACGACGGACAAGGACTACAACCTGGAGATAATGACAGATTAGCAGAGATGGTCAGATGAACCATGAGAGGCGGACTAGTAAATAGAGATCTGGAGGATGTGAATAGGAGTCCCTTTGCTACTACAATCAAGCAAGCTAGGAATCCACCGAAATTCAAACTACCATCAGTGGACATGTACGATGGAAGGATGGATCCTGCAGTCCATCTGACGAGGTATATGAGGCACATGGAAGTGCTGGGGGCATCATAGGAAGTCATGGCCCGGTGCTTTCCATTGTATCCGACGGACATCGCGGCACTATGGTTTAGACAGTTTGAGAGCGGTTCCATTGGAACATGGACCGATTTGACCGAATGGTTCATGAGGCAGTTTACGGTTCACATTTCAAGACCCAAGAATGTGATGATTCTGGCAGCACTGAAGCAAAGAACCGGGGAGTCTTTGAGGAACTTTCTGACACAATTCAACGCAGCGGCAACATCAGTGGATCGACCCGATCCATCCATGGTTTTGATGGCACCTGTATCTGGCATAGCTGATGGCACATAATTTAAGAATTCATTGACAAGGGATCCACCTATGGATCTAGGAGAATTTTATCACGAGGCTGAAGGATTTTTACGATTAGAGGATGCAAATGCTGAGAGAGAGGAAGGAGAAGGAGTTGATGTTTATGCAGTCAAGGGTGAAAATCCTCCTAAAACAGATTCAAGAACTGGTAAAGGGAAACGAAAAGCTGAGGATAACAGTGATGGACCAACTCGACCACGAAAGGAACCAAGATTCACCTCCTACACGGAGCTGAATGAGACTTTGGAGCGAATCTACCAGGACACCAAGGGGCAGATTCCTTATCGAAAGCCAATAAGAAAGGATCCGACCAATAATGAAAGAAGGTCTGACAAGTACTACTTATTCCACGAGCTGAATGGCCATAGCACGAATGATTGCAGACACTTGAAGGATGAGGTTGAGGGACATATTCGGAATGGTCTGCTATCGCAGTATGTAAGAAGGGGAACAACAACGGTGGAATGAAAGCGGCCACCAACTGCACCTACTGGAGACGGCTTAGGATCGAGGCGTCAACTTGTCATCAATTGATTGGGATAATGACGAATAAGTAGCAAACTCCACACCAACGCGACTTAGTCTTGTTACACATGTACAGGACCGCGAACGATCCTCAGGCATGCTCTAATACGACTACCGATCGCAACAGTGTAGGTGTTTGCACTTTGACGTCCCTATTTTACCTTTATTTTCCATTTCTAATGTTTGAACCTGATTTTGTTGAACATCTCTGTTGAAAAACTCATTTTGAACAAAAATACACTACCTATGATTTCACAACGACTAAGCCACTTACACATGTAAGGGATCACGAACGGTCCTCAGGCATGCTTTGAGATGGCGATAAACCGCCACCACAAACAGTTCAGAAACTCACTCGAACGTGATATCTGACATTGTTAATACTAAGTCCCCCCGGGGCACACAAAATTTTCCTCGAACGGCACCCGACCACGAACGGTCACAATTCGCCTCGAACGGCGCCCGACCACGAACGGTCACAATTCGCCTCGAACGGCGCCCGACCACGAACGGTCACAATTCCCCTCGAATGGCTCCCGACCACGAACGGTCACAATTCACATCGAACGGCACCCGACCATGAACGATCACAATTCGCCTCGAACGTCACCCGACCACGAACGATAACAATTCGCCTCGAACGGCACCCGAACACGAACGGTCACAAATCGCCTCAAACGGCACCCCTACCGCGAACGGTCATCATTCGCCGCGAACGGCATCCGACCCCGAACGGTCACATATCACCTCGAATGACATACGATCCCGAACGATCATCATTCGTGGTCAAATAAAACTGTCAATTCCTTTGCAGGTCATCAACAGGATATGAGCATCCAGCTCATTGCATTATAAAGCAACAACATTCATCAAAGAAATGATAACTATTCAGAGAAAAGATTGCAGCATTTCAAAGCACATCATGTTTCCACAAGATGTACTTTGGGGGGCAAATGTTATCCCTCCTTTTGGCAAGGCCGTGACACCAAGAACCTGAATATAGATCAAAGACAGTTCGTCTAGAAAATCGGTTATACACAGGTTTACTATGGATATCGGCGAACTTTGTCCAAGTCCGGATCGAGCCGAAATTGATATGACACGACAAGCGAAGCTCTGGGAGTCAACGTTCCAAATTTCTGGTCAATCCGAGTTCGTACGCTCAAGTTACAGCTGATGCAAAAGTGAATAAAAACAGCAGCCTCGCGTTCGACTCGCTCAGTTCGCATCCCTCAGGAACACCACCTTCGACTCGCTCCGCTTCAACCCGCACTTCGACTCGCTCCAGTTCGAATCCAAAGGAAGTGCACATTTTGACTCGCTCCCTTTGACTCACTCCACATCACTCAGATGCCAACTTCGACTCACTTCGCAACACTCAGATGTGACCACTTTGACTCACTTCCTTCGACTCGCTTCGCAACCATCAGTAGTAATTGCTTCGACTCGCTTCACAAATACTCAGAAGTGCCTACTTTGACTCGCTCTGCCTCGAGCCTACTTCGACTCGCTCTGCCTCGAGCCACCTTCGACTCGCTCTGCCTCGAGCCTACTTCGACTCGCTCTGCCTCGAGCCTACTTCGACTTGCTCTGCCTCGAGCCACCTTTGACTCGCTCTGCCTTGAGCCTACTTCGAATCGCTCTGCCTAGATCGACACTTCGACTCCAACATGAAATCACTATTCAACTTACTCCTCTTTGACTCCATCAGAGAGCCACGCTCCGACTCGATCTACTTCACATCCACATAACAGGGCATGGCAATCGATGCGAATGAAAGCATGGTCATCGATACGAACAGAGGGACTTGCATCGATGCGAACGAGGCTAATTCGTAACCGAGTCGAAACAAGCGAGTCGAACGAAACAGCCATCCAGAAATCCCAATTCGTATCGATCGTATCTCCTAATCTACAAGTCCAAATGCCATGAAATTTTCACAGAAGACTACGTGCATGCTGAAGAAAGTCTACAATAAATTTCGACTCCATTGGATGAAATCTTGATCGAGTCGAAATCTGTTCGTGTCGATCACGGATCAGACCAAAACTTCACGGGCTTGGGCGTGCAGGCCTGGTCACGAGCCAGAGAGGGTCTCCCAAGATTTGAGTGAAATATCAGCCTCCTACACCTATAAATAGACCCCTAAAGCCAACAGAAAAGAGGTTCTTCTTCTTTGAGCTCTCCAACGTCTAGAATCTGCCGAATCCAGATCCAAACTCCATTGCAGCTGCTACCAACGAATTTCACTGCTGCAAATCATAATTATCTGCTGTAATTCATTGAATTCACTTGTAAACAACAAACAAAGATCAATAAAGCAAACTACTTCAGAGTGGACGTAGGCAAGATCGTCGAACCACTATAAATCTTGTGTCTCTGTCTATTTCTTTCTGTTTTAAGTTTATTATTCGTCATTTTTATTCCCTACATACTTAGATCTGAGATGTGTGATTATATATTGTTTTTTGTGTTCATACACTTGTGCTTTCACGACATTTGGGGTTTGTGACCATTTTTGGCGCAAACACATAATCCTAAGGAATTAGAGATATGATTGGGGTATGGGATTGCGCTTTAGTAATGTACTTGTATTTGTATATGTAAGTGTACGCTTTATCTCTAGTCTCCCATCTCTATTATGCTATTCTTCTATATCTTACAAAGACTCAAATGTATATTTTATGGATGTAAGATATGGATGCCAGAAGTGAAGAGTTAACCTTAGTGTGGGAGGCACCATAATTAATGGAAATGCCCTACCAAATACCAGGAGGAATAATGGTCAGGCACAAGATGCAAATGTGAGTGCTGAAGTACTGCAAGTCGATATAGGAGCAATATATCAGTTCTTTGTAAATGTTAACGTAAAAACCGAACGCTAACACCCCGGTATGAATATTAGTAAAGTGAAAGCACCACCCGTTGGTACGGGAACTAAAACAAGCAGATAATTGCAGTAAAAGTAAAGAGACGGCAGTTTTTATAGTGGTTCGACTTAAAATCAAGCCTACATCCACTTTATCTTCTTTATCACAAGTTCGATTACAAGTTTTATAAGAATTCCTTCGATTATTCAACAATCGATACAAGTAATCAGCACTACAATGCAAAAGAGATTCTGGAATCCATCTTGAATGTAGTTGATCTTCTCTTTAGGTAGTTTGGAATGTTTTTGGTAGTAGAGGTGTTGTAGAAGATGTGAATGCAGTAGAGTTTCGGCGCTTCAAAGTCTGGAAAAATCCCCCCCCCCCGAATGTGGAGTAGGTGGGGTATTTATAGGAGGAGCAGTCCTTAGGTCGGCTGTGATAGGTCGTATGCGACCTAAGAATCGTGCGACCTAAGAATGTCTCGAGGTAACTAAGTCGTCCGCGACTTAGTGGAGCTATCCTGGGCAAGTTACGGGGTGTGAGCGACCTAATGTAGTGAATACAAAAGTTATCTCGGCCAAATTTAAGTCATGAGCGACCTAAAAGGAGAGGCAGGTCGTGTGGCTTTACTCTGGAGCATGTTAAGTCATTCCCTTTTCCTGAGTTGCTAGGTCGCTGGATTGTTAGGTCTCTAACTCGTTAGGTCGCTTTCTAGAGTTAGGTCGCTTGGTCGCTTTTTGGAATTTGGTCGCTGGGTTTCTGGACCACTGAGTCGCTCAGCTTCTTAGGTTGTTAAGTCGTAAGTCGTTGGGTCACTAAGTCGTCAAAAAAGAGGTGTTAACACTTGCCCCTCGAAGTATACGCCTAGGGACTAGGTCGTGTGCTTTGACACCTTTTAACTCGTGCCATTTGAATTGCTAAGTCGTGAGTCGCTCGAGTTGTTAGGTCGTGAGTCGCTTGAGTTGTTATGTCGTTCTAAGCCGATTCGAATTCCACCTTTCCCGCCTATAAGTTGCTCGGCTCCTTCTTCCTTTTCCTCACTTGCTCTATTATACGAAACTACCATTGACATTTTCCCCAAGCTTTCGAAGACAAATTCCAACCTTCTCGTCGTCGATCAACCCTCCGTTCAACTACATAAGTAATTCTGGCCATCGTTCTCCTACATTCGTTGTCAAATCGCTGATTTCCACTTTTCGACTTCGATTCACTTTCTTTTGCTGCATTTCATCGAGAATCATGTTTTGACCAATTTGTGACCGTTGTCGATCATGCAGTGGCTGCGATTCATGATAAAATAGCAATATTGAATTTGTGGCGAATCTGAGAAGATGTTAATGGTTTTTTGGGTGATTTGGTGGTATTGGACAGACGAGGGTTTTTAGTCGTGAGGGCGCCAACGGGTTATCAGGTTATCGGGTTCATGAGTTAGGCAACCCGAGGAAGATTAATCGAGTTAGGGAGTTGGTGAATTGATGTATTGGGAAGTAGGGAACGGGATAAGGCATTAGGCGAGTTAAGGATTTGAGTGGGAGCAACTTACGGTTTAAACATGAATCACACGACATAACTCAGCAAACGGTTTAACCAAGCAAACGACTTAACCAAGCAACCGACTTAACCAAGCAAACGACTTAACCAAGCAAACGACTTAACCAAGCAAACGACTTAACCAAGCAACCGACTTAACCAAGCAAACGACTTAATTTTAACCCGTGGAGAGTTTTAACTCATAGGGTTGATGAACTTTTATAACCCAGGCAGAGCGACCTAATAGAAGGCCGACTTATGCTAGGTCATTGAACATGATTTGGACGACCTATGTAATCCCGAGCTAGTCTTAAGTCGTTCTTGCGACTTAAGGACTTGAACACTTGCAAAATTTTCACAGGACTTGACTGAACTGCCAATTTGAACTGCTTGAACCTGTTGTACTTTTACATAGATTGTATTGACTTGATTGCTAATAACCTGTTAAATTCAACATTTGCAGAAAACTGGGATGAATATACTCATCATTGACTGCCCACATCGAATGATGGATTAAATCAAGAGACAATATTCTACTTAAATAAAATAAACTGAATTCAATCGAGTGTGAAATGCTACGAATAAACTAACTTGAATGAAGTGTCAACGCAAAATTCTCACAGTTAGAACTGCTTACTATCGAATGTTATCTGCATTGACACTACTCTTAGTTTAATTTAATAACAAGTCTTGAATTTTCCTAAATTGACGTATGCCAACCAGTATTGTTATTTTTATTTACTTGTTATTTTATTAGCTTCGCACAACACTTCACACGCTTTTAGGAAACGTGCACCTTCATATTTGAACATCTAGTTCCTTGTGTAGAATGACTTCTCATCAAGCACAAGAAGTAATAGTAGAACAGATTGAAGAAGTCTTCCCAATTGCTGACCCTCTGGAGAATCCTCCGGAAACAGTTTTAACCACTCTAACCCAACGGGCTTTCAGCCAGCTTTGCATCCAATTTGGCATTGCTGAGATCGAAGCTTTACTTCCTGGAGTAAATGATACCGCTGACATGCCACCTCCTGGCTTTATTGCGGTCAACCGTCAGATGTGCTTAAGCAAAGCTATTCCTCATTTCAATGACTTTCTCAGAAAGCTACTTCTTCGGTTGACTATCTCTCCATTTCAGTTGCACCCCAATGGCTACGCCATTCTGATGGGGTTGTATGTGTTGTTCGAGAGAACACTTAACCGCCTTCCAAGCTTCGACGAAATTTGCTACTTGTGTTTGTTCGGGAGGAATAAAGATCATCCTTCCATAACACTTATAAGGAGCGCTAGAAATCGTAAACTGATTATAGACTTGCCCGAAAGCGCTCACGGGTTCTTAAATCAGTTTTTCTTCGTTCGTTGCCCTTCAGAATTCTATGGCATTTGGAGAGTAGGAAGTAAGATTGTCTATATCCATTTACTCCATTTCTGAGCCTTTCAGAATTCGGGTTGTCAAGTATTAACTTCATTTTTACTCTTGTAGCACTTCCTTCCCTTTCTAAAGACTCCAGTCACAAGTCAACTTTTGGAAGGCTAAATGTTGTAGCCGTCGAGGAAAGGAGTATCAAATTTCTTTTGAAAGGTGAATTTCTACATCAATTTGGCCTTTTACATCCTTCATGACCCCTTCAGCTTCGCGATGCCCCTGCTCCTCAACCGAAAACATCTGATGCCCCAGCCCCCGCAAAAGAACTTGCGTTGAAAGAACTAGTTGCAGAAGCTTCATTGATAAAATGCTCCGGTTCTGCTGAGGGTGCAGAGTTTTCCGGCAAGTCTAAGCTTCTTCCAGTTATCGAAGAGGAGGAACTTCATCAATGTCTCGGGAAGACCACTACGGAAGCTGATGAGGGGACGGAGAAGGTAAGTTCTGCCACAAAAAGTGCTAAACATGTTGAAGAAGGAACTGCTGGTGTGACTCACTCGGCTGGGCATGATGGTGACGACATCTTCGAGTGGTTAAGCGATTTTATGGTGACTTCTCAAGAGCTTTTTAAAGACGATATCACCGCTCCTAAGCTTGTCTCTCCATCGGTTGAAGCAACATCTGTCTTGCGATCACTTCTGTCAACCCAAGATTTGACCCCTATTGTAAAAGCTGACATCACTTCTAGGCTGAAGAGTGGTTTGCAGCTTGACGCGCGTAGTTTGCACGCCACACACACTTAGGATTTTTAGCAGTTACTCGCACTTAACTTCCTTTTTCTGGAGATTTCTAAATTCTATCTCTTTTTCATTTTCAGATTCTCCAATGGGACGAAGCGGCTCGTATTATGATGATTTTATACGCTACGGAAGGCGTGACTTTTATAATCCTCGGCGTTATCTCTCTGCCCCCAAGGAAACTGATGAGGAACGAACGGCTAGGAAAGCTCGTGAGAGGCAGGCTGACGAGGAGCGGTATGGAAGAAAGGATGACCGCCATGACTCCTACCAAAGAGATGACGATTCTCACAAAAGAAAATCTCACGATGACAGGGGAAAGAGTCACATAACCGAGGAGCCAAGCAAGCGGGCCAAACTCGACGACAAGTCTTTATCTGAAATCTCTAAAGTGCCCGCTGCTTCTATCTCTTTAGACATTCCTCCCAGCTCTCCTGCCCTCAAAAGAACTAATATCCAATCAATCATCAATAGGCCTCCCTATCAATTCGAGACGCTTCCGCCTACACTCCACAGCCGATTCCCGAACTGGTGTCTCAAAGGAGTGCGTTTCGATTTGGATTTGGTACCGATCGACAAACAAGCCATGCTGCGAAATCTTGATGCTGTAAAGCTCGATATCGAAAGAATGTCCAGCTGGCAAAAACTGGTCGAGGAACTCCTAAGAGTAAACCGCCTAAATCTTGAGGCTATGATGACTATGGAAAATGATAAGTCCGAGTGGCAGAAAATTATTGATCAGCATGATGCAGAAATGAAGAGCATCACTGTTTTCAACGAGGAGTTTGAGGCTGAAGTTAAGAAACTTAAGGAGGACCTTGCTACCTCTTCCGCTTCCCATTCTCAAAAGGAAGAGGTTTTTCAAAAGCAAGTGAGAGATGCGCATGCTGCACAGAGAGATGCCGAGATCAAACTTGAGGCGGAACAACATGTTGTTGAAAAATACCGCAACGATACCGTCCAGTTGCGGGAAAAATTCAGCTCCCAAGACTTGGAGATTAACATGTTAAAAGCTCAACTTTAAAAAGCAGAAAAGGAGCATGATGAGGCCATTGCCAAAAAAGTGGCTGCTGAAGAATCGCACGAAACAACCAAGGTCACCATCAGCTCCACACTTTTTGAGTTTTACGTTCTCAGTGTCTTAGGGAAAGGCAGCCTCTCTTTCTTGGGCCCGAAATATGAGATTACATTGGCTGAAGTGTGCGAAGCAGTGGTTGAAGCGTTCAAAGATGCCGACTATACCGAAGAGGATTTTGAGGCTAACTACTTGGACGACGAGGGTCGTGCTGCCCTCGCGAGAGGGAAAGAACAACTTGCTAATCAACGAGCTGAAGTAACGGAAGGAGATCGTCCAGGGAAGGCACCTTTGACCGACCCAGCTCATCCTTCGTCTTCGGTCGACGTTGACATTATTGTCTCAAGTTCCCATTCTCCGCCTCCTGCTAAAGCCGAAATTGAAATTAAAACTTCTCACACTGAAGAAGAGGCCCAAGAAAGTACTGAAGCCCAAGACTATGAAATCGAAGTGATCAACCCGAGCTCTCCAGGTAACTTCAATTCCGATCTGGCTCAAGTGGACTGCTCGTTTGCTTTACATGAGCTTGATGAACTTTTTGCCTATTACTTAAGCTTTGACGTGTCACTATCTCCTCACTTTGCGGGAAATACTAATGTTTTTAACTTTTCTTCTTCTGTAGCGAAAACAATAAGTGCCGCACAAGCTTCGCCCCCCCCAGCTACTGCTCCTTCACCTCTTCAAGTTACTCCTCCTTCTACTTCTCAACCGGGGTCGCAAGAAGAACAAATAGAAGCACTCCAAGGTTTAGACGACCCGACGGCTTCTCAAGATCAAAAAGTCGAGGAACTTGAGGAAGGCGAGAGGACCCCAGAGATATTCACTGCCGATGATACAAAACTTTCTGATCTTATTTCTCTAGGCAGTGAATCTTCTTCAAAGAGGAGGGGAAAGCGCGGGGCTTCAAAGAAAAAGAAAGGCGCTTCTGCTGATGATGAGAAAGCGGACACTTCCGCTGGTGACCAGAAAACAGAAGAAGACCCAATTGTATCTCTTTCTCCTTCTTCCGCAACTCGTCCAAGCCGGCCTGGGAAGTTAGTCATTAAGCCAGGTGAAGGCTCCAAAGGCAGCTTGAGGAAGAAGAAATGAGTTTGGTTCTATCTTTCTTGTTTTGCTATTTTGCCTTTTGTCTAAAGGCTTGTACTGACCGGAGATTGTGCGGGTACCGGCCCCCGCTTTTTGAAACCTGTACATGTATAAAAAATTTGATAGTATGGAATAAAATTGACTCATTTTACTTGTACAATCTCTTGTTAGTATTTTTGAATGCATTTATTCCTTGTTCTTGCACAAGTTTCTTTATTTTCTTTGTATGATATTGCAGTGAGCTCGTGGTATGCTGTTTGAGCATTGTTTTTATTATTAATATAGCTATATGCCCCCATACCATGGCTCATTGCAATATTCTGAAAAGACTTGTACTCTTAATCTAGAGAATAATTCTTCCGTTTTGAGGAAATATTATTCTACTTTTAATAGAGTGTGCCTTGAATCAGAGAAGTTCACTTCAACTTTCAGAGATGGTCACTTTTTATCTTTTGAAAAGTGGATTCCCCTACACAGTGAAGCGAGCTTCCGAAGAAAGCTTTGATCTGTTTGTCAGAAAGTTATGTTTCATCGTTGAATGGGCCCACGGGACAGACATCAGCTGTTTTATCGGATATTTGTTTGCAAAAATGATCACAAGTATTTAGCTGAGGCCTAGAACCTTCTTCTTGAGAAGGTACCCCTTCGGTGGTTCCACCAATGAAGTTTCTGGATATGCCTCCTCAGAGGGCTTTATTTGTTTAGTGCTTCCGAAGAAGGCTTTGTGCCTCCGAAGAGGGCTTCTCGATTTGTGCCTCGGGAGAGGGCTTGTTTGATATGCCTTTGGGAAGGGCCTTTTTTTTAAGATATGCCTTTGGGAAGGGCTTTGTGCCTCCAAAGAGGGCTTGTGCCTCCGATGAGGTCTTTTGCCTCCGAAGAGGTCTTTGTTTGTGTGCCTCCGAAGAGGGCTTGTGCCTCCGAAGAGGTCTTTTGCCTCCGAAGAGGTCTTTTGCCTCGTTGGAGGTCTTTGTTTGTGTGCCTCCCAAGAGGGCTTGTGCCTCCGAAGAGGGCTTTGTTTGGTTTGCCATGAAGGTTGCATCTCATAGTTAAATGGGTCCACGGGGCAGACGCAAGCTACCCGACTGGATGTTTGTTTGCACAAACGATCGCAATCAAGTAACAAGGGCATGGAACCTTCTATCTTGGGAAGGTGCCCCCTTGGGTGGTCCCACCAACATTCTTGGGTGAGAGACAAGATTCCACTTCAGCTGTTTTTGTCTGCTTGTCCATGTCTTTTCATCAACTGCCGCTTAGCGATTCCTCGTTATCATTCTCAACTGCATGTTCCTTTCTTTGGTAAGCTGTTTGATTTTTCCTGGGAAGTGTACTTCATGGTTTAGTGAATCCACGGGCAGACGCAAGCCACTTAACCGGATGTCTGTTTGCACAAACGATCACCGTCAGTTAGCAAGGCCCTGGTGCCTTCCTTTGGGAAGGTGCCCCATTGGTGGAATCACCAACCGTTTGTGTGAAGTCCTTCTTGTGAACGAATTGATTCTGAAATTTTTGTGGCTTGACATTTGTTTGTTGAGTGATTTATGGGAATCGCTTGGGTTTGTGACGTGTTGAATAGGTAAGCTTTGCTTTGATTGCCTGCAATATTAAATCGATATTTTAGCAACATATTTAAGATATTTGCATATCGAAATGAGACAGGCATTTTATAGTAGTAGAAGACACAAGATTTATAGTGGTTCGGCCAAGAATTAGGCCTACATCCAGCTTATAATTCTTATTGCTGAGTCACACTGATTTTACAATGGCATACAATACAAGAATGATACATTCAGAATTATTTTACAAATTTAAGCATAGCTTTTAAGTAAAATATGGACGCAAGTGATTGCTGTTCCAGGCTCTCGGGATTGGATCTCCTTCGACAGTTGTGAGTTTGAAAGTGCCATCAAGAAGTTTTTTGCCTATGACATATGGCCCGTCCCAGTTTGGCCCAAACAATCCTGTTGCTGTCATGATCCTTTTCAAGACTAGATCCCCAATCTGAAAGCTGCGTTGACGAACTTTAGAATTGAAGTGCCTGGCTATCCTTTGCTATTGAGCTGCAACTTTGAGTTCAGCTTCTTTCCTTCTTTCATCAAGCAAGTCAAGTGCTTCAAGTTGCAGCTTTTCATTTTCAGCTTGGTTGAAATAAATTCTCCTGTGTGAGGGGACCTCTATTTCCACTGGAATCATTGCTTCTGATCCATAGGCTAATGAGAATGGAGTGTGCCCGGTCGAAGTTTTGTGGGTATTCCTATATGCCCATAGTGCTAGTGGCAGCTTATCAACCCAACCACCTTTTGCTTTTTCTAGTTGCTTTTTGAGGTTGATTTGATGATTTTGTTCACTGCTTCCACTTTCCCGTTTGCCTGCGGATGAGCCACTGCTGAGAAGCTTTTTCGGATCTTGAATCGCCTGCAAAATTCATGGAATTCTTCGCTTTCGAACTGGGTACCATTGTCTATTATTATCTTCTGAGGCACACCATACCTGCAAATGATATTTTTAGTCACAAAATTTATCATCTTTTTAGAGGTAATAGTAGCCAATGGTTCAGCTTCAGCCCATTTAGTGAAATAATCAACAGCAACAATGGCATATTTGATTCCGGATCTGGCAATCGGCATAGGCCCAATGAGATCTATTCCCCAAATGGCGAATGGCCATGGACTGACCATCTGTGTTAGAACGGTGGAAGGTGCTCTTGGGATTTTTGCAAATCTCTGGCATCTGTCACACTTTCGGGAGTAGCTAGCAACATCTCGATTAATATCCGACCAAAAATACCCATAACGGAGAATTTTCTTTGCAAGAGTTTGGCCACCTGAATGATCCACACATTCTCCTCCGTGTACTTCAGCTAAAATTGTCTTAGCCTCTTCTTTGGTTACACATTAGAGTAATGGCATCGAGAATCCTCGTCTGTACAAATGGTCGCCTTGAATTACATATCTCGGGGCTTTTCTTAACAGCTTCTGGCGTTCTTTTGAGTTTTCGGGCAAGGAGCCGTTGAGTAGATATTCCTTGATCGGGGTCATCCATGACTCCTGTTCTTGAGATACAGCCATGATCCAGTCAATATCCATCTCATCAATACTCGGAGCTGTCAAGACTTTACAGGGATCAATCCCAATAATCGAGCTTCACCAGAGCTTGAGTATTTCGCGAGAGAATTTGCCTTCATGTACTCTTCCCGGGGTATATGGTTGATTGTATAATGATCAAAATCATCGAGAAGTTGATAGGATTTTGATATGTAAGCAGGCAGATTTCCTCCTTTAGTTTGAAACTCTATCTTGACATGGCATACAATAAGCTGGGAATCACTGAAGATCTGCAACACTTTAATGTTTAGTTCCTTAGCAATCCTCGAACCGGCAATAAGAGCTTCATATTCGGCTTCATTATTTGTCGAAGGAAATTCCAATCTCAATGCATAACACAATGACCTCCCTTCAGGGGTTTCAAGCACAACCCCAGCTCCGGAGCAGTAGTCATTTCTTGCACCATCAACATACAATTTACATCGGATCGGAATGTCATCGGTTACCTCTTCCTCACCGTCACCTTTGTCGGTGCATTCTGCAATGAAATCTGCTAAAGCTTGTCCGTTGATTGCTCTTCGAGGATGGTAAGTGATATCGTATTGACTAAGTTCAATATTCCACTTCAGAAGACGACCCGATGTTTCAGGGCGAAATAGGACTTGCTTTAGAGGTTGATCAGTGAGGACTTTAATAGGATGAGCCTGGAAGTATGGCCTCAACTTTCTGGATGCGATCAATAGGCAATAGGCGAGCTTTTCTAACTTCGAATAATTCATCTCTGCCCTAGTGAATCTTTTGCTGATGTAATAAACTGAACGTTGAACTTTTGCGTCTTCTCGTACCAACGCTGCACTGAGAGCATGAGATGAAACTGCTAAGTATATGAATAGATCTTCACCATTGTTGGGCTTAGAAAGTAATGGAGGCGTTTCCATATGATGAATCAGCTCATTAAAAGCTTTTTGACACTCAGGAGTCCATTCGAAATTCTTCCTTCCTTTCTTCAGAGCATCAAAGAAGGGAATGCATTTATCTGTGGCCTTGGAAATAAATCGACTCAAAGCAACGAATTTCCTGTTGAGGCTTTACAATTCCTTCTTAGTTCTAGAGGGTTTGCTTCTCTTAAGGCAATGATCTGAGCGGGATTAGCTTCGATGCCCCTAGCACTCACAATGAAACCTAATAATTTTCCGTACTCAACCCCGAATGGACATTTTAGAGGATTCAACTTCATCCCTTACTTTTGGAGGATCGTGAACATTTTTGCCAGATGGCCTATGTGGTCTACTGCCTTCTTTGATTTCACTAACATATCATCAACGTATACTTCCATAGTCTTGCCAATTTGAGGCTTGAACATGGCATTAATGAGTCTCTAATAAGTTGCCCCCGCGTTCTTTAGTCCGAAGGGCATGACTTTATAGCAGTAAAGACCAACATCAGTGATGAAGCTCGTGTCCTCTTGATCTGGCTCATGCATCATGATTTGGTTGTATCCTGAGTAAGCATCCATAAAAGACAATAATTCATTCCCGACTGTTCAATCCACCAACTGATCGATTCTGGGCAATGGGAAACAGTCTTTGGGATATGCTTTGTTCAAGTCTAAAAAGTCGATGCATACTCTCCACTTCCCATTTGCTTTTTTAACCAACACCGAATTAGAAACCAATTTGTATAAGTGGATTCTCTGATGAAGCCATTCTCCATGAGCCGATCTACTTCTTCTTTCAATGCTATTGACCTTTCAGGACCCTGGGTTCTTCTTTTCTGCTTCATGGTGTGAACTTCAGATCAATATTTAAAGCATGCACTACGATTTCTGGAGATATTCCACACATGTCGGCATGACTCCAAGCGAAAACATCCGGGTTTGCTTTCAAGAATGCTATTAGTATATTCTGAACCATCATACCAAGTTGTGAACCCACATTCAGCACCTTGTTTGGGTCACTCGGGTCAACAAGTATTGGTACCGTCACTTCTACCGGCACCACTCTATTCTCCCCTGCACCGGTCTTGCTGGGATCAATTTCTTTTCGCGAACCACTATGCTCACTAGTGCAGGGTCCACCCCGTAATTGCTATAAGGTGGGTTCTTTGATGCGGAGCGGAGCTGCCGCACCCTTTCCCATTTCTCTCTTCTTTGCCTCCCGCAACTCTATGAGATAACATTCCCGCCCAGCATCCTAGTCTCCCTTCAAAACCCCAACGTCGTTATCCATGGGGAATTTCATAGTTAGGCACCACGGGGCGAGAATAGCTTTGAATGCAGCAAGAGTTGGTCGTCCCAAGAAGGCGTTATAAGCAGAAAATTCATCAACAATAACAAAAGTTTTCTTACGGACCACTTTTCATTCCCCTTCACCAAGTTCTACAAATAAGTCGACGGTTCTGATGGGCTGTTTTGGTTCCCCAGTGAACCCAACAATTTTTTGCGAAGAAGCTTGAACATTAGCCATCGGAATTTTCATTTGATCAAAGGTCTTTTTGAAGAGGATATTACAAGAAGCGCCGCAATCAACAAGCACTCTTCTTACAATAGCTGGTCCGATACCGGCGGTTATTACCAAAGGATCCATGGTGGGAGCCTCAACTCCCACAGAATCTCTAGCTCTGAATACGATGTCATCGTGAAAAGTTCTTTGCTGTTTTGAAGGCACAGCTTCTTCCAAGACAAAAACAGTTTCTTCTTTCGGGGCATGTCTTAGAGCATGAGCATACCTCTCCATCTCTCCCCAACTTCTGCCTGCTGGGTGAGGACCCCCTGTGATTACATTAATAACAGGCCTTTCAGATTCCTACACCACAGCCTTTTCACCTGAGCCAGATTGACGAGCAGGAAGTTGCTGCCCCTGAGTAGATGAGGTCGGATCTCCTCTGTTCTCTTGACATACTATTGTAGTTTATTCTGTCGCAGCAGCTCTTTAATTAAATTCTTCAAATGGCGACACTCATTAGTGTCATGGCCAGGCTTATTATGAAATCGACAGAATCTTCCATTAGGCACAAATTTTTTCCCAAGCTTCATCTTAGGTGGCTCAGGGTACTCGATAGCATCCTTGGTTGCGAAGAAAATGTTCTCTGGAGTCTCAGTCAAAGGAGTATAATCCGAAAAACGGCGAGGTTTCTTCATATCTTTATGCTTTTCCCACCATTATTTTCCCTCTTCTGACCTCCAAATTCTTTCTTATTAGAAGCTTCAGCCACATTGTTGTTTTGAATTTCAGCCACAACCACCTTTGCTGGTGCAGGAAGATTCTCCAGACGCATAAATTCGTCAGCCTTCTTATAAAATTTCTCAAGTGAATTTGGTTCCTTCATCTTCAACCATTTTCCGAACTCACTTGTTTTATCGATGGCTCGCATCAAGTAAGTTAGAATCATTCGAGGCTCAGCATTATCCACTTCAGCTAAGGCTATATTGAAGTGGTTCAAAAATGATTTGATAGATTCTCCGGGAGCTTGTTCAAGGCTGGACAGTGACATTATGTCCTTGGCCTTTGAAGCATACAACCTGAACTGATCCTTGAATTTACGAGTTAAGTCAGAGAATTGATCCACAGATCGGACTGGTAGCTTTGTAAACCAAAGTAGAGTCACCCCCTCCAAATAGACAGGAAAATATCTGCATTTAATCTCATCTGTTGCCCTGGCACCTGTCATATGCCAGTCATATTTGTACAAGAACTGATTTGGGTCGCTTGTCCGCCGATAGGCTGGGATAGTATGGGGAACAAATTTCTTTGGAAATTCAGCTTTTAGAATTCTTTCGGTAAACGGAGTCTGGCTTGGAGCAAATCCCTAGTCATTTTCTTCTTCATCCCTTTGCATGCTTTCTTTCATAATTTGGCGAACCATTCCTGATAGGTATTCCTCATCGTCCAGGGGTTTTGCCGGGCAGACGTCAGCCACTTTTTCGAAAGTTTGCCTAAACAATTGTTCGCGAAGAGGTGGCTGCGGCCTTGAACCTCCAGCTTGGGGAGGTGCCCCTTCGGCGGTGCCAGCTGTCCTTGGAGGAATACTTTTCTCTTGGGAGTCATGAGCATCTTCAGCAAAAGTTGGTTCATTATTTTCCGGTTGTCGGTTCACCCCAAGCAGAGCGTTTAACCTGTCCATCATCAGAGCATTTTGAGCTTCCATTTGTTGGTATAACCCAGACACAACATCATCAAGTTCAGCCCTTGTGACTCCAACAGTTGGAGTCGCCTGATTTGGCGCTCGAGAAGAGGCAGCCTTGTCATAAGCATCTCTGGATCTAGTGGATCTACTCTTTCTTCCAAGAGCCATGATTTCAGATAGACTTCTGGTTTTTAAGGAGAGTCTTTCAACAAATTTTTACGAAGCAATGGTGAGAACACGCCTAAGTTCGATGTTCTCAGTGAAAGCACCAAAAATGTTAACGTAAAAACCGAACGCTAACACCCCGGTATGAATATTAGTAAAGTGAAAGAACCACCCATTGGTACGGGAACTAAAAAATGCATATAATTGCAGTAAAAGTAAAGAGACAACAGTTTTTATAGTGGTTCGGCTCAAAATTAAGCCTGCGTCCACTTTATCTTCTTTATCACAAGTTCGATTACAAGTTTTACAAGAGTTCCTTCGATTATTCAACAATCGATACAAGTAATCAACACTACAATGCAAAAGAGATTCTGGAATCCATCTTGAATGTAGTTGATCTTCTCTTTAGGTAGTTTGGAATGTTTTTGGTAGCAGACGTGTTGTAGAAGATGTGAATGCAGTAGAGTTTTGGCACTTCAAAGTCTGGAAAAGTCTCTCCCGAATGTGGAGTAGGTGGGGTATTTATAGGAGGAGCAGTCCTTAGGTCGGCTGTGATAGGTCGTATGCGACCTAAGAATCGTGCGACCTAAGAATGTCTCGAGGTAACTAAGTCGTCCGCGACTTAGTGGAGTTATCCTGGGCGAGTTACGGGGTGTGAGCGACCTAATGTAGTGAATACAAAAGTTATCTCGGCCAAATTTAAGTCATGAGCGACCTAAAAGGAGAGGCAGGTCATGTGGCTTTACTCTGGAGCATGTTAAGTCATTCCCTTTTCCTGAGTTACTAGGTCGCTGGATCGTTAGGTCGCTGGACCGTTAGGTCGCTTTCTGGAGTTGGGTCGCTTTCTGGAGTTAGGTCGCTGCCTTCTTATCTCGTTAGGTCGTTGGGTTTCTGGACCACTGAGTCGCTCAGCTTCTTAGGTTGTTAAGTCGTAAGTCGTTGGGTCACTAAGTCGTCAAAAAAGAGGTGTTAACAGTAAACATGATCCAAGTAGGAGTTGCTGCTAGGTTAGTTGGAGGAAATGTTGAGGGTGGAAATCAAGGAGCTATAGTGGTTAGTAACTATACTATTTTGAGTAGAGATTATGCTCGGCTAGGAGAAAAGCCATTTACTGGTATTAAGGACACAACCGAGGTGGAGAATTGGTTACTTCAGTGCGAGAGGATTTATGCTGATTTTGGGGCTCGATGATGAGCAAAAGAGAAGGCTTGCTTCTAGACAGTTATAGGGAGAAACATTGTACTGGTGGAACAGTGTTACGGTCGGAGTTAATGGGGAGACTATGACTTGGGCTCAGTTCAAAAGAAGGTTTGTGGAGTGGTTTGTGTCAGAGATTGCGAAGTCAACTCTGCTCAAGAAGTTTGCTGAGTTGGAGTGGGGGATATGTTAGAGTTTGAGTATGCAATCAGGTTTGAGGAGCTAGCATGATATGGCTACGCTACGATTGATAATGTTATTAAGAGAAATGAGAAGTTCGTTTGGGGGTTGAAGATTGAGCTTGCTAAGGCCACATTACCGCATATTAGAGATCCATGTGATGTTGCAGTTGAGATGGCTTTGAGGCATGAAGAAATGCTTGCTTTTCTTGAAGGAAATAAAGCAAAGGAAACTCAAGGAGGGCAAAAACAGAAGAGAAAGTTTTTCCATAAGAAGGTAGGTCAAAAGGGTGGAGCTACCAAGAAGGGAAAGGTGGAGGTTGTCTACTATAATTGTGACAAGAAAGGACCAATGCAAGGAGCAAGCTAACGATGGAAAAGGCAAAGTGTTTGCATTGGAGCTAGCTAACATGAGGCCAATTGTAGAGGAAAAAGGAAAAGCTATGTTTGGAGGTATGCTTTTTATTTATGGTATGTTAGTTAGAGTTATGTTTGATACCGGTGCATCGCGTTCTTTTATATCTCATTGTCCGATAGATAAGTTTAACCAAGAACCCGCATATCTAGTTACTTCGTTAAGGGTTGAAAATCCGATAAGTGGGTATGCAACTCTTGGGATGAGATGGGACCACCTAAAGTTTGAATTGTTTAGTCATACATTTGTTTGTAGTTGGCATGTGTTTGATTTCGTAGGGTTTGGAATTATTTTGGGAATAGATTGGTTAAGTAAATCGATGCTAGGATATTTTTCCATGATAGAAAAATATCACTTAGACACCCATACTGTAGTGACCGGATTGTATACTCTGTAGAAATCTCTAGTTTAGAGGGAAGCTTTATTAGGTGGAGGTAGAAGACGAATTGAATCGAATTTTCGTTGTTAGAGAACTTGCAGATGTCTTTGAACAAGTAGTAGGATTGGTGCCAAAATGAGATTTTCACCGAAATGAGCCATTGAGTTTTGGATACATTTAGTACCAGGAGCACAACTGGTAGGTAGACCGCCAAGCAGAATGACACCTACCGAGGTGAGGAAGCTAAAGGTGTAGTTAGTGGATTTGGAAGGCAAGAATTTAATCAGAACAAGTAGTTCGCTTTGGGGACCAAATCTAGTGTTTGCAAAGAAACTAGACGGATCGTTAAGGTTGTGTATCGATTATCTTAAGTCGAATGAGACGACGATAAAGAATCAATATCCATTACCTAGAGTTGATGATTTGTTCGACCGGCTGATTGGAGCCAAACTATTTTCCCAGTTGCATTTAGCAAAGTGTTCCATCAGCTTAGAGTGGCAAAGGTTAGCATTCCTTTGACGACTTTTAGAAATAGATATGGATCGTACGAATGATTAGTAATGCCGTTCGGACTAACTAATGCGCCATCATTCTTTGTAGATTTGATGAACTGAGTTTTCCGAGAGCAATTAAATAGGTTCGTGTTGGTTTTCATAGATGATATTTTGATATACTCTAGAGATGAAAGAGAGCATGAAGTCCATCTTAGAGTGGTACTTGAGATGTCAAGGCAGCATCACCTGAAAGCGAAATTTTCGAAGTTTCATTTCTGGAAGAAGGCAGTGAAGTTTCTTGGTCATGTAGTCTCAAAAAAAGGGTTGTCCGTAGATCCGACTAAGATTGAGGTAGTGAATAGTTGGAAGAGACTTGAGACAGTGACTAAGATAAAGAGTTTTCTTGAATAAGCTGGGTATTATCGGAGATCCATAAAGGATTTTTCATGGATAGCGGCACGATGACCAAGCTAACATGAAAGGATGTGAAATTCGTTTGGACGGATAAGTGTGAGGAAGAATTACGGAGATTAAACCGATTGTTGACTAATGCACCTATGTTAATTGTTCCAAAAGGTAATCATAATTTAGTAGTGCATACGGATGCATGTGGAACAAGGTTAGGAACTGTGTTAATGCAAAGAAGTAAAGTGATTGCCTATGCATTTCGACAACTTAGACCGCATGAGGTTAGATATCCAATGTATGATTTGGAATTAGCTGTGGTAATTTTTGCATTGAAGCTGTGAAGACATTACCTTTTGGGAGTAAGATTTGAGCTGTATATAGATCATAAGTCACTGAAGTACTTATTCTCTCAGAAGGAGCTAAATATGTGACAACAAAAGTGGGTAGAGTTTTTAGCCGCTTATGACTTTGGTATTGAGTATAAACTAGGAAAAGGCAACATGGTTGTGGATGCACTTAGAAGAAAACATCATAATCAGTATTTGCAATGATAGCCGAGTAGAAAGATTTAGAAGCAATTACTACATGTGGGATAAAGTGGAGATCTGCAGCTAGATCTTGTTAAGAGACTGCTATGTTGTAATGTTTAGGAGTTTGAGGAGTGATGATCGAGAAGATTGCTTCTAAGCAAAAGGAGGATCCATTATTGATTGAACAGATTGAAAAGTTATGGGATGGAACGGAGAGCGATGACTCGAGAGATTTTAGTCTTGACCAGAACGGGTGGTTAAGAAAGAAAGGAAGAATATGTGTTCTAAATGTGGGAAACATAGGAAGGAAGTTCTTGAAGAATGCCATCGCTTGACATTTACTATTCATCCAGGGGGAACAAAGATGTATCAGGATATAAAGAGAAGTTTCTTCTGGAAGGTATAAAGAGAGATATCGGCTATTAGGTGAAGCAGTGTTTGAACTATCAACAGGTAAAAGACGGACATCAGAAACCAAGTGGTTTACTTCAGCCTTTAAATGTTACAGTATACGAATGGGATTCTATCTTAAAGGATGTTAAAGATGGATTGCCAATGTCAAATGGGGAAATGAAAGTATATGGCTCATAGTGGACAAGTTGACCAAGAGTACCCATTTCATTCTAGTTAAGTCAACTAGGATGGCACCTGTTTTAGCTAAGTTATTTACGAAGAATGTAGTTAGACTGCATGGAATTCCTAGTAGTATAGTAAGTAATAGAGATTCCTTATTCACTAGCATTCTGGAAGAGTCTACATGAGACTTTAGGTACCAAGCTTAAGATGAGTACCGCTTACCTTACGCAGGTAGATGGGTAAACAGAAAGCGTTAACAAAGTCTTAGAAGATTTGTTATGAACTTGTGTGCTAGATTATAAAGGATCGTGAGAAGACCATCTACATTTAGTCGAGTTTTCTTATAACAACAATTATCGAACTAGTGTAGGGAAGGCACTGTTTGAAGCTTTGTGCGAAAGGCCTTGCAAATAACTCGTTTGTTGGTTAGAGACTGGGAATATGTTAGTTCTTTGTCCCGATTTTATTAAAGGGGCCGCAGAAAAGTATGAGTCAATTCGAGCTAGAATAAAAGAAGCTCAGTCTAGGCAGAAGAGTTGTGCTGATAGAAAACGGAAAGACTTGGAGTTCTCAGTTGGAGATCATGTTTTCATCAAGGTATCGCGATTAAAGGTTTAATCAGGTTCAGAATGTCATTAAAATTGGCACCAAGATTCACTAGACAATTTCCTATTGCGAATGGATCTTGAAACTCGCATATAGGGTAGAGTTACTGTGTAATTTGGTAGGAGTCAATAATGTTTTTCATATTTCTCATCTGAGGAAGTGTATTCAAGATCCGTAGTCTACTATAGCACTAAATATGTTAGAGGACTTAGTAGTGAACTAAATTTGACTATAGTTAGAATGGCAGTTCGTATAGTCGCGAGAGATGAGACGATGCTAAGGAACAAGATAGTCAGATTAGTTAAAGTCAAGTGGAGCGATGAAGAGAGAGAATGTACTTGGGAAACTGAGTGTAGGATTAAAGACGCTCATTCTGACATGTTTCATGGTATTTTTATCTTTCTGATTCATTTGATGTTTATCGTATCATAATTTCGAGGAAGAAATTCTTTAAGGAGGGGAGTGCGAAATGACCCTAGTTTTGGTTAACATTGCTTAGGACATTTAATTAGTTAAATTGAATGAAATAGTGAATGGTTTAGGGAATTGAGATTTGAAAAATAAAGGGGTAGAAGGGCTTAATTAAAAAATGAACAAGAAGAGAACTAAAATGAAATAGATAAGGGTGATAGGATAAGGGAAAAGTGGGAATAGGTTATATTCTATACCCAAAGCCCTCAAACCACTTTCATTTTACACGTTCACAGACAAAAACTTAATCAAGTAAGGTCGGCAACCATTAGGAGAAAGAAAGAGAAAGATATGCTAAAATCAAGAGGAAGGAAGCTTAATCAATCTAATTGAAGAAGCAAATCTTAGACTCCTTTATAACAAAGCTAGGATGAATAATAAGCTACAGTTCATTTTATTGTTTTCGGTTTTTATCGAGATTCGAATTTATCTTGCAACTAATTTTCCATGTTTTGATTGTTTAAATGGATATATATTCTCATTGATGATTTATGCTATTTATTATAGATTTTATGGTAAAGTTCAACTTGAAAAATCTATTAAATGACATCCAAATGCCTTGTGATTTTGATATAATGTCAAAAATATTATTTTAGAGATGTCAACTTTAATAATTTTTTGAATTATTATGGATTTATTATGAATTTTCTAGTGAAGAAAATGGTTATTGGGTTTAAAATTAATTACGGCTATTATACGTTAGTTTTGGGTCAAAAATCTATATATGCTAGAAAACATATTGAAAGAGATTTATGGGAATTTTTGTAGAATTTTCCTAAGCATTTTAATAATTATATAAGTTATGAGACTTAAATGTTTTATATGTTTATAAAAGGAGAGGGGGCTGTTTGCAAATGATTTAAATTGTTAATCTCTGAAATTTAGCAGCACCTTTTAGAATAGATTTTGAAAAAGTATTGGCAACCAATTCTATGATGAAAAATAAGTAGGTTCGTTGGAAAGTATTTAACTTATAAAGATAAAGATAAGCTTTGAAGGATTTTGCTATTTCACCACTTTCGGCTGCACATTTCAACGTCATATTGCTGCCTTCATCTAAGTCGAAACCAACAAACATGGTACCAGCTATGGGGTGTGTAGTGGATTGGATTTGGGTAAAAGGTATGAAGTTAAAAAAAGGCTTTCGAAGGGTTTGAAGTAGCTTCTGAATACTTAGAACTATTTTTATCATAATGAGGCTTTCGATGGATACGGCTTTCGGCTTTCTCAATGGTTTTATATAAAAGAGCATTCGAAAGAGGTTGATGCCTTTTTCTTTAAATAAAGCTTTCGAAGGGGTCGAAACCACTGCTGCCGCTTTCTACCTTCCAAAGAAATGGTTTTGGAAGGGTCCTTTTGTTTTAAATCCAGAGCTACTTCTCCAATGCTTTTAAAAGGATAGGTTTCGACACCATCCATGTAACGACCCGGTATTTCGAACCATTCGCAACCACACATGTCGGACTTGAATTGCTCAAAACAACAGATTGTTAATTTATATTTGGCAAAACTCAGCATTTACAGTAAATAAATCAATCATAGAATCACAGACATAGAGTAAATAAATAATAAGCAGCGGAATAAATAAATAGTAGTTCATGAAGCTACTATAAACATTAGAGTTTGAAGTAAAATACAACAGATATCTCGAATACACAAAAGTCTCAATACATAGTCAAATACAAAATCTGGATATAAACAGCTGGAGACAACTGAATAATTGAAAGCTGAATAGATATAGGTGGATCTCCAAGCGAAGCTCCAAACTCCAAAGGTGAGTCTCAAATGTTGTGACACTCAGTGTGACCCGAGCATAAAGCAAAACATAAAACACTCGAGTTAGGATTAACATTCTTATACCAGTAAATTTAACTCAAGTGAAATGTCAACTGAAATACAAGTAACTTAAAGGATGTTTAGGATACCCATCCTCTAAGGATTTGTGGAACTATCTACTATGTAGTACAATACACTATTAATATATGTCTATAGTAAAGTAAAGTATTAAAATAGCGTTAAGGCGTTACCCATACCCCTTAACACATTTTTATATATTCCCATAGTCTATATAGTACCGTAATTCCTCCGTTAACTGGAGGGCTATCAGAGGGCACTCCATAGGTATGGTACAAACCAAACTAGTAAAAGGCACGCGAGGCAATGCCAGGGTAGATATATCGTTTGCGGATTCGGACTGGTGGTAACACATAGCAGCTACTACCAGCCACCTCGAGACACACTCCCAAATCAGAGGTGCACCCAATCAAATCACAAAGTAATAGAATGGTATCGAAGGAATGTGCCCGATCAGAGGAATGACCTCACTTGGCCCGGCATGGCACCTGTTTTAGCCACATCAAGCTGACTCATGGGAGTCAGGGCTGCGCTAAAACCTCATATAGAATCATCGCCAAACAATCCTACTTTGTTCTGGAATTTCTACCACGTACACAGTTGTTAAAGTGGTTTTCGGTATTAGCAGAGAGTATGACAATATCCGATCCTGGTCTCTTTAACAACCAAACGCTTATTTCACACCGTGGTCATTTCATTTCAAATAGTTCATACTTCATATCAAAATATCATATTCATTTCAAAACCATATCAATTCGATATCATTATTCACCTTAAATAATATCCATTTCTGTAATCGTAACACTTTTGAAATCATAACACTTTTGAAATCATAACACTTTTGAACTCATAATACTTTTGAAACCACAAGACTTTTGAAATCATAACGCCTTTGAAATCATAACAGTTTAGATTTTGAAAATAGTATATATATTAAAATAGTTATAACTTAAAATAGTTTATATATTAAAACAATTTATATATTAAAATAGTTTATATATATTAAAACAATTTATATATTAAAATAGTTTATATATGTTAAAAATACTTTATATAATAAAAATATTTTCCTCAAATTTAACAAATCGATTCAAATTAGCTTAAATTCAAAAATTCAATTTAAATCAATCCCTATTCAACACTTTAAATTTAAAAAGGTTAAAGATTCAATTCAAATTTTCAATAAACCATTTAAATTTTTATCGATTTCAAATCCAGGTTTGAACTATCATTTCGATACCAATAAGATTAAAGGTTTAAATATTCAAAAAAATTCAATATAAGTTTCATTTTTATTTCAACATTTAACTTTAATTTTATTCAAATTGGAAATTAATCACTTAATCATTTTTAATAACAATTAATTAAAATCTCAATTTATAGATTTAAATCAATATTAAATATTCAGTCTCAATTTTATTTAAAGTTAAGAATAGTCATTTAATCACTTTTTTTCAAATCGAGTAATAAATCATATCTTTCAAAACCTCAAAATAAATAAGTTTATATCAATTCTTATATAAATTCAATTATTAACAAATTTAATTCCAAGTCAACATTAATTTATCTTCCCAACGTCTATTTTTAAAGTTATTGAAAATCTATTTTTAGAATATTAATATAAATTTAAATAAATACTTAAACATATTATAAACCAATTAAATTAAAAAAATTTAAATTAAATATTATTATTAAATGTATTTTGTATTAAATCTTATGTTATATATTTTTAAAATAATAAAATTATAAAAAAATCTTAAAAATTATATTTTCAAACTAACTTATAAATTTAAAATTTCCAAAACATATAATTTTAAAAAATCTAAATTTTACACATATATTAAAATAAATTCTTTATATTATAATTTAAAAATCAATATTTAATAAAATCCATATATTATGTTTCAAACTCTGGAAATCATTTTTCAAAATAGACCAACGGTGTTCGTATATTATCCTATGGTCAAGTGATACAGATATTTATCATTTTAATCCGCAATTTAAATATTTACGAGTATATATCATTTCAACCCGCAATCTCAAAATTTCAAAATAAATGAAAATTGCTTGGGTTTATCATTTCAACCCATAACGATTTTCCCTTATCCTACAAGATCGTTTGGGTATGTATCATTTCAACCCGCAAAGATTTCTAAACTAACAGAGAACTTGCAGAGTGAGAACAAATATGATAATAATATAACCTATCAACAACAGGGAACTTGTAGAGTGAGAACAAATATGATAATAACATAACATATCAACAACATGCATATATCATCAGTAACAAATTAAATATAATATATATATTACTAGATATGGTGTCATATATCATAGGTGAACAATTACATATAATGGCATATCATACTTAACAATTAAATAACTAACAAATCAAATTTAACAGCATATTTCAATCGTCATTTCATGTGAATTTAAATTTACTAAGTATAAGAATGTTAATCGTGAGTGATTGCTCACCTTTCGAGGTTAGAGAAATTAGACACACAACAATTTACGAATCCAAGCACCAATTTCAAAGCACAGCACGATGAATACGAATTCGACGATCAAAGCAGAGCTGGTAGCTTGGAATCGATGGAAGAACAAATCAAACTAGTTTGATGGGGACAAAAAATATAAATTTTAAAATCTAAAATTTATTAATAAGGAAACCTTTATATTATATATATTTCTTTTAAAAATCAATATTCGATTTGAAACACATGTCAAAACCATTTCTTTATATCTATTAATATCAATATTTAATTCAAATCTATCTATAGAAATAAAATCTATATGTATTATATTACAACATCATTACTTAATTTAAACGCATATATTTTAAATTAAAATGTATATATATATTATAATTAAAAGTAAATATTAAATTTGAAATGCATATAAAAAAATAACATCTATATGTATATACTCCAAAAATAAAAAACACATATACGTATATATTTTACAATCAATGCTAACATATACATATATGCTCTAAGCGTCAATATTATTATAACATATATATAAACTGACATATAATATAACTTACATAAATCTATATATATAAAACAGAATATATAAAACTTATACCTTACCAACAACTTATATAGTAGGTATGGTAGGGCTAGTCACGACTATAGCAAGTCACGACTAATATATATACATTATAAACATTATATACATTGTTTATATATATTAGAAACAGTTTATATATAAACAAACTCATTTTATATAATTTGTATAAACCTCTATATATATAACAAGCATACCCTATACATTATATAAACTTTTATATATATACAAACAGGATATATATATAAAAATACCACGATGAAGCTGCAAAGGAGGGGAGGGCGAGGTGATGGAGGATGGCTCGGGTTTAGACGGCCAGAAAGAAGTTTGGGTGGAGATTTGGTGAGGCGCGTTAGGTGGTTGAACATGGTGGCTACAAGCGATGCTCGTATAAGGTGGAGAGGTAGGTTGAGCAGGCTATGGGCGGAGTAATTAGAAACTGAGGTGGCGGGTTCGAAGGGAAGGGCTGGGCGGACGAAGTTGATGAACAACTTTTGTGGCTTTCATGGAAGGTGGAGGGGAAATGGAAGGCCGTATGTGCTATTGGGTGGGAGGTTGTGAGCGGAGGGATGGGACAGGTCGGCAAGTTGGGTGGTAATGGATTTTGGCGTTTGTGGGATGATGGAGTTCGGCGTTTGTGGGATGGTGGGCTGTCTATGGGCAAGGTGAACGAGCGGTGGATGAGGAAAGTACAAAGCAGGGGGAGGTGGTGAACGAAAGGGGACAAAGCATGGTTTAGTGGGAGAAGAATGTGCTGCTTCTCTGGTTTAATATATAAGATATCCTTTTTTTAATATAAGCATGGCAGAACGAAAGGGAAGCAGAGAAAGAAAAGGGAGAGAATGGAACGAAGGGACAAACCAATAAATAAATTGAAACCAGGGAATGGAAAAGTCATACGTCAATTCAGGTACAATAATTAAAGCAAGCATTACTTGAATTACACATTTGAAATATGAAAAGGCAAAGGAAACAAAAGGGCACAAATACGGCACTGCTACGACGAACCGTTACGTCAATTTTACTGCGTATCAGGCATCGAATTATAGTAATAAATATACTATGTAGATCAGTACGACGAGACAAACAGAATGGTATACAGATACGAGTGATACGATAATCCTATCAAAAGTCGATATTCGCTGTCAAAATGTT
Source organism: Allium fistulosum (assembly GCA_030737815.1). NCBI lineage: Eukaryota > Viridiplantae > Streptophyta > Magnoliopsida > Asparagales > Amaryllidaceae > Allium > Allium fistulosum. The sequence goes on from CM060907.1 coordinate 352,990,775, forward strand.
GTAAATTCACCGAAAATAAGATAAACGCCATTATAGAAGTCCAAATTTGGCGAAACAAAATATGACGTCTCACTCAGAAAATGCTTTACATTTTTATTATATAAAAATATTTAGATTTCAATAGTATTTTATTTACATCAATTTTTAACTGATTTAAACTGAAATTGAAATTACACAACAAAACTAACTTCCATATTTATCAACGAAAATCTACTATTTGTTATGTTTGAATAGATGCATACCAAATACCAAATTTTCATTGCTAAATTTGATTATTAAATTTCATGTAAAATTTCAATTAATTATGTTATAAAATCGTTAAAATATACGGGCCATTACAATCCACTTCTTATATTTAGAAAAATTCTTTTCGAAAGAGTTGCTTTTGATCCAATTCTTTTATGACCCTTTTGATATTTTGAAAGTTAAACCCAAAGGTTTCAAAAGGAATGGTTTTAAATGGTTTTCAAAATATTGTTCCACATGTTTTTACTTGAACACCATGCATTTGAAAGGTTCGATTTATGTAAAGGACTTAATGCTTTCGAAAAGTAAATGATAAAGGTTTCGAAGGAGTAATTTCCCACTGTTTTTGAAATGTTTACCTTTAGTGTTTAAATAGAAGGTTTTCAATGTTTTCGAAAGGCATGTTTAAAGTATTTTAAAAAGAGGATGTCTAAAGTTTTATAAAGCTTTCGAAAGTTTAACGTTTTCGAAAAGTCACATATAAATAGTTTCGAAAGGTATGTTTTGTCCTTGAGACCTAAGGTTTCAAAGTAAAGTAGTTAACTTGTTTCGAAAGGGGTACTTTCTACGATTTATAAATGTGTTTTTGAAAGTTTTTAAACAATGGTTTCAAATGTTTTCATTTGCAATGTTCTCTATAAAGTATTAATAACATGACAAAGAGATTTGAGTAAATCATAGAGTATATTTTTCTTGTTTAAGTATGATTCAAAGGGTTAAATCAATTCGATAGAAGTGTTTTCAAGGAAAATTTGATGGGTTAGTTGACACTAAGTAAGTGACCCAGATATTAGAATTCCAGTTGGGACTGGAATGGGGTCGCACCATATACTTTAGCTAGTAGACCCTAGCTAATTTAAGTCCAAAATTCCAATGTATAGGGCTTTGTCATAGGTAAGACTAAAATGATGTTATGCACAGAAAGGAATATACAGAGTATAGGTTATTGTTGAGCCCGCAAAACCATTAGGATTAGTGGACCCTAGGAAAGGTAAGTTATGGACAGACCGTCCAGGAGTGTGTGTAATAGAGGTTAGATAATTTATTTTGTCTAATTGGCCTGAATCGGCCAAAGGTTAGTTGTTAGCCAGACAAAAATATAGTGTTCGTATAGATAGTCCACTGATTACCTAATTTGTATGCATATGTGATATTTCTATTATTGTTTTAACCAGTTCAGTTGCAAGATTTTAATTTGCAAAAAGATATGTTTTAAAAAGATATTAGTGAAGGAAAACTCATTCCACTAAGCGGCATGGTCTCACTTAATATCGATAAAACGAGATGTAATAGTAGTATTCACACTAGGCTTTATGTCTGACTCGAAGTTTATATTTTTCCCCTTAAACTCTTGGGTGCTCAAAATTGATTTGAGTAGGTTGAGATTGAGGTTTAGTAGGTGGATGAATAAAGCTTTCGAAGACGAGCATCATACTAAAGTTAGCTATTTAGGAGTTCTTATTTATATATACCGCTGTGATGTATTGAGACTATTTGTCTATTGAGTACTCTGATCATTGAAGAAGCATCTTCATATGTTGCTCTTGGTGTGTTTTTTCATAATTATATTTAATCAATGCCCGAGAAACATTTGGGATTATGTAATGGAATATAAAACATGAATTTACGATGTAATCATCAAAGTTGTTTTGGAATCTGTGATTTTGTTTAAGGTCCACGTGCTTCTAATATTGTGGATACCATTAACATTACCGTATTTTGTCACCGGAAGTTAATACTATGAATGACTACAACATCTGTAGTTCTTAACTTCGGGTCTCAAGATAGGGGATACATGTCCCACCCGATACTTCAGTTGTTAGCCCCTAACTGATATAAGTTCAAAATTCCAATGTATAGGGCTTTGTCATGGGTAAGGCTATAGATTGGTTTATGCATAGTAATGAATACACAAAGTTGAGTTAGGTTACTAGTTAGCTCGCAAAACCATTAGGATCAGTTGACACTAGAAAGAGTGAGTTTCGGACAGACCGTCCAGTTTTCCTCCAACAGTAAGTTAGGACATTTGATATATTGGTAAGGCCTGAGTTAGCCATATAGGTTGGTAGTCACCTAGAGAAAACTAAACATTGGGATAAATAGTCCACCGACTTACCAATTTGTTCATGGTTACCCAGTTAGCATGCATGCAAATGTTTATTGTGATACTGTTTAACTATTGTGATTGTAGGAGAATGATTGTGACTAACATATATTCAGAGGACACTAGTGAGTGGAAAACGAATTCTGCTCGACGCCTTGGTCTCACTATATATCCATTGACCAAGATGACATATTATTATTAACACCAGACTTATTGTCAGACACGAAGTTTTATTTTTTCCCTTCAACTCTCAAGTACCCTTTTTAGTAGTCCGAGAGTAAGGTATATAGGTTTAGTAGGTTTGGCGAATAAACTTCCAATACGTGCAAGAGGCAAAGACTAGCTATGTAGGAGATTATTTATTATTATTATCCATTGTGTTATTTTAGTTGTTGTATGTATGTGTATTGATAGTAGATATATCAGTCTATTTAGTAACTATTATCAACCGAGGAGGCATTTCCATGTGTTGCTCTTGGTATATTTTTTAATTATAATATTTATCTGAACTTGGGCGACGTTTGGGCTTATGTAATGAATATGAAATATTACCTTTGGAATGAAATGTAATAGTTTGTTCAGAAATTATATTTTAGAAAATTTTATATCCATGTGTATTCGATATTACTAATACAATTATCATGCCACATTTTGTCATCGGAAATTAATACTATAAATTAGTGCAACATCTACATCGGTCAGTTCTGGACCTCAAAATGGGGATGTTACATAGACCTCATTTCTCCAAAAAATACTTGGCCATTTAATACTTCAAATCCAAGGCGAAACCTCATTATATTTCCCCTACCTATCTGCAACACATACCTCTTCCCCGTAGGTCCTATTGTTCGAGGTATCTCATATCAGTAGTAAGTATACGCAACTATTGGCAGCCTCTAGATGAAGAGTAGACTTCTATTGTGTGACAATATCGACCTCGAATATCAACCCTAACTAAACCAAACTAAACACCCAAAGCCAAAGTGTTTGGCTGGGCCCACTAATTCATGCTTGTCCTAAATGTATAATTGAAGTATATAATTTTCTACTATGAAAATTATATTGCTTTCTACGTATAATTAATAGTATTAATATTTACTTATTTGCAACGTTGTTATTTTTAATTTATATGCTTAGGCTTTTGTTTCCTTGTAATGTCTAATAAATGTCTATTACCCGTAATATTTAGTCATTAATGTTAAAATTAGAAAATCTCTAATAAATCCTCATTTAATGCACTTAATCTATTTACCAATTTCAAAAAACATAAGTTATGCAAATTCAAATTCCCCATAAATGTTATATTAATTTCCCTAGCCAGTCCCCATTTAATTCCTTTTTAACTCTCTATTAATTACAAATTTATTGCCTATTAAATCTTTTATTTATGTGCAAAAATCCTGGCCTTAAAATTTATATGATTTTAATAACTAATATGATTGTTGTCATAATTTACGCTATTTACATATCTTTATTTTTAATGTTAAGCATGATTATGCATGTTCATTACATATATTTATTTAATTTTAATTATTATCTCCCAAACTAAAGCATTCATGTCCACATTTTAATTTATCATAACTATCCTTCTAAAATGGTTTACCATTATAATTTCCATAAATTAACCAAATGTGAGATATTTGCTTGGTTTAAGATTACAAGTATTTATTATTTTTCTTTTATTGAAATAGACAGTGTAAACTATAGAAAAGAATATCCATATCTTATACATCACTTTTCCTTTTGGGTATATCCTTTGTTAATTCAAACGACGTGCATTTAATTATAATTTTAAAATTGGATAATTTATGGAAATTATATGGTATCTGCTAAAAATTAATCAAAACATAGAAATACACGTTCCAAGTCAACTAGAGCAACCTAATTTACAATCCAATTGTAGATCTAGAGTAAACTGTTCAAACCTTCTACAATAATAAATATTTGGAACTAAATTCAAATTTCTATATTAGATTGTTCATACTATTCCTCTTTTAATTACCTATTTTATTGAATATGTGGTGATAATCCTAGAAGTTTGTTTTAAGCCTATATTTCATCAAATCTTATTTAGGCATAATAATTAAATAAGAATTCAACAAGGTAAATTTCAATGTTATATATAAATTATATAATTTTCCACTCACCTTTTTAACCTTTCCAAATCTCTAAATCTGAATCCATTCCTATACTTTACTCCTTTTCCACTCTAATCCCAATGAATATGTATAACAAGGTGTATACGTAATATTAGAATTATAGATCTAAGAAGTGCTTAGGTGTTTAGGGAAAATACAGATTTATAATAATAATAGTTACCTTTTCCAACAATATTGATTCGATCCTTCTCTTCTTCTCTTTTATTTTCTACCCTTCTCCGATTAAATATTTTTATATAATATTTTATAATATTTAGAAGTAGTGGAGAAGACCAAATGGCAGATCTTCGATGGTTAGAAATGAAACTAGGAGAGGAGAAGTGACGTGTAAGACTTTATTTATAGGCGCACGAGTCAATCGTAGCCTTTAAATTAAAATAAATAAATCTGGGCCATTGGCCAGGGTTCAAATCTTAGACATCACGCTCTAATTGGTCGACTCTACCTCCATTGGGTCATCGGCCACTAATTGTAAACGAACCCATAGTGGGGGTCGACTGGTTAGAACAAAAAATGTCACAGAAGCCTAAGGAAAATTAGCAAAGAAAAAATGAAGAAAATAAATGAAAATGAGTAAGAAATGAACTTATAGAGTTTATAGTGGTTCGGCTAATCTTGGCCTGCGTCCACTTAGTGATTTTTATATGTTATATTCTTACATGGAGGTAGAAGTTCTTACGGGCCGGTAGGACTTCGATAGTGATTACAAGAAAATAGAATAGAGAGAGTAAGACAAAAGAGATCCTAAAAACTAAGCCCCGCCTTTCTATTATAGAGGTAGGAAGCCCAAACTATCATCTAGAAGATTTCTACATAGTTTTCTATGCCATAGACTAGTTCTCCACCAAAGTAGGAAGCACCTCATCAATTTGTACAGGGCGGTACGACTCCGTAAGTTTGCCAATTTGGTCACCTTGAACTCTTCACTTTGGCCCATCTTATGGTTAGTGTCATGATTTGATAGTTGTTTGCACCAATGTTAGCCTGTTTCGAAGTCCAAATGACGAAGTTGCAAAAGAAAAGAGTTCCATATTCAAGAGTTCATGGAGATCGACAAAGAATAGCATTGGAACACCAAAACACTACTTGAAATGGGGTATTAGCATCAAGTTGATTAGGTAGGTAGAAGATGAGGTCAACCAATGGAGAAAACGGGGAGGTACTGACGCCTGATGGTGGTTTAGTACCACCCCACCACTTGGATGGATCCTATTTCTATTCTCTTCGGATTGCTTGGTGTTTGCCTCTTTGCTTCGTTTGTATTTGATTTTTGGGTTTCGAAGTCACCTCTCCGAGTGACTTGCATTGATAACTTTGAAGATTTACTCCTCGAGTTTACTCATATTTTGCCAGGTCAAAAGGCGGGATAACGCTTGCCCCGTAAAGACGCCTTGTGAATAGAGCTTTGCTCGAGAGCAAATGTGATGTCAATCTCTGATAGTTGAGCTCATTGGCTACTTAAATCTTAGTGAATCGTCTAGTTCCTTTGGATTCGCTCCTGAGTCATAGGTCGTCCAAACCCATTGTAGCCTAAGAGTCTAGACTTTACCTAGGGGTTACCTATATATCATTTTCATTCCAATTTGATTCAGAGTTATTACATCATATATCAAAAATCATCTTATGTTCACCCAGAATTCTTAATTCTATTCCAATTACAAGACGTTAACATCCTTTTATCAAAATCAAATCTGTTTTCACTTTTAGGTTCAATTTTTCTGTGTCATTTTATATTTACTATCATGCGCGATCTCTCTGGATCGGTAATCAAATTCGTGAATGTTCAGAGCCAATATTTAAATATATGATCTCTCTAGATCATTAATTGTGTTTGTGTCCGTTCAAGGTTGGTGATCAAATCTGTAGCCGTTCATGACCGGTCGCTCGGGCATGATAATCATATCCATGGCGGTTCGAGGTTGATAATCAAATCTGCGGCATGCTGATTATCAAATTCATGGCACTTTAGGGCCGATAATCAAATCCAAGGTCCCTCCAGACACATATCGTGCCCAATCTGCTCAATTTCTGCGAGGGGACTCTACAAAAGTAAGCCCATTCGCTCTTTCTGATGAGAGGATTTCTTTTTACACTTTGGTCTCATCTTTCCAGTCGGTATTTAAAGTGATCAACATCAGTTACCATGTTCAATGTTCCCATGTGCTGAATGTACCTTATCAGATGACATGTTGGATTAGTCTTTCCATTATACGTCTCCAACATTGGCAACTTGAAATCAGGCGTATTCCTAGAATACTGAATATTCAGAGTGAATGGACTCTTATTTACATCCTCCATGCTTCAGTTTACAGTCCACCCCTCATAGCCTGTATCACCATCTCAGCAAGTCTATCATCGTCATTCAAAGGAATTCTCAAGTTAGCATTCTTAGTTTACCCCTAACTCCATGAGGAAATTTAAGCACATACTGCTTCGGCTATGCATCAACATTCTAGTTTACATCCACATGCTAAGTATCATCCCCAAATGCATTGTATTCCTTCTCAAGCTAGCATGATCCATGCCCCCGAGCCTTTGGCAGTCAGTACCGACCCATACTTATGGATCGATACCGACCCGTGTGTTTGGCTCAGGGTTTGTTCCATTCTGATCTCTTCTATTTTCTGGCTTGTTTGCTCCTACTACAGGTCTATGGTTTTGGTTTGTAGTGACCCTAATTGTTCCTGCTTGCCCTATTCTTTTGAAGAAAATTTCCATCATCTCCTCCTATCATGCAATCATCCTTTCCTGCAATTCATTCTTCATAGTTTCCATCTCATTCATTTTTTTGTAAATTGATGGGGGTTAGCTTTAGAGGATGCCTCTTGGTTGTCCCTTGGTTGATTCCTCCAACAGTAGCCCTCCAGTTAATTGTCTAGTTATTCTGATCCTTATCAAATACCAAATTAATGAATTTAAGTATCACTCAATGAATGCACCAAAATGTTTGAATCAATGGCACAAACACCAAGGGAAATAAGTTGAAGAATAAGGCGATGAAAAAATTGAAAAATGAGTAAGAAATTAACACACAGAGTGTATGGTTGTTCAGCTAATCTTGGTTTATGCCCACTTAGTTATTTTTATTGCTTATATTTTGATTTGGAGGCAGAAGTTCTTAAGGGTCGCTATGGCTCCGACAATGATTACAAGAAAAAATAATATAGAGCAAGAGCCAGAAAATCTTGAATAATAAGCCACACCCCTCTATTTTATAGTGGTAGGAATCCTAAAGTCTCGCCTAGAGGATCTCCATATGGTTTTCCACGCTATAGACTAGTTCTCCACCAAAGTAGGATGATACCTCATCAGTCTATACTGGTTGGTAAGACTCCAAGAGCATAGTTCAGTATGACTCCATAAGATTTCCAATATGGAAATCTTGAATTCTGCACTTTGGCTAGTATTATGGTTAGCATCATGATTCTATAGTTATTTGCACCAATGTTATCTTGTTTTGGAGTTCAAATGATGGAGTTGTAGAAGAACAGAGGTGCATATTTAAGAGTTCATGGAGATCGATAGAGAATTGGATTGGAACACTAAAACAATACTTGAAATGGGGTTCTAGCATCAGGTTGGGTAAGTAGGTAGAAGACATGGTCCACTAGTGGAGAAAACATTGGTCGGTACAGATCCATGATAGTGGGTCGGTACTGACCCATCACATAGGTAGATCCCATCTTCTATTCTCTTCTGATTTCTTGGAATTTTCCCCTTAATTCCGTTTTTATTTGAGTTTTGGGATTTAGGGCCACCTCCCCGGGCATCCTGTCTTCATAACTTTGAAGTTTGATTCATCGAGTGTGTTCATATACTGCCTAGTCAAAAGAAGGGATAATAGGTCCCAAATATTAATGTTATTTATCACTACATTTGTTTTTTTAATTATTTTTACTCTTGAAAACTTAAAACGCTAATAACATTTTCATTTGAGCTTTAATCGTGAAACTTTAAATATGAAAGTTGCTTGGAAAATCACCACAAACACAATAATGCATGTTTCGTGACCTCATTCCAACATTTTCTCAAATTCCACTTTTGAAGCCTTATTGATTATCGTTAATTTTATGGGGTGTTACATATACTGTTTTTTGCAGTTTGTTTGATCTGCATCTTAGGGTCACATAAGTTCCATAATTTAAGCCATAATTTACTTCTATAAAAGAATGGTTCTCTTCCTAGAAATATCCTCTTAAATTAGGTATTTCTTCCACAATTCTTATTCATGTATCATATTTTCATATTAGCAAACTTAGTACTATAAACAATTTCACTTATCGCTCGCAAAAATTCATTATATGACATATCCATTCTTTATGTTTGAATTATATCTCTAAAAGTGTTTTTCATAAATCCATAACGTAGTATTAATTTCTCATAGGGTTTATAAATAATATAGGCTTTTCTTTAGTTTGTATATTAATTATTTAAAAGAATATCTGTCTTCTCATATTATTATCACCCACCAACGCTCACTCAATATTATTCTCTCATTAACCTAAGGGGAAAATTTTCACTAAGCCCTATAAAACTAAATATCCTCATTCAGAACAAAATCTATTTCTATTGTAACTCAAATGCATAAAGCTATCATAACATCACTATTTCCTCTGTACATTCCTCCTTTTTGAATCTATTCTATTTATTTATAGTATATAATGTTGAATATATAACCTTTAATCTCCTCTCTTCTCATTTAGATTCAATCCAAATACCAAACTATCATTAATTTAAGTCAATATTTCACATTTTCCCCTCGGTATTTATGTTTTAACTAAGCATCAATCTATTTATTTATACCATATTAAAATCCACTGTTACTCAAATGCTTAGTGGTAACCTAACTCCATTATTTAATTTATACATTCCTCTCTTCTAAATCTTTTCTATTTACTATTATAATACCTGAAATTTCGAGCACTTCGTATTTAAATATCTAAATTATTTAAATATTTGAATTCTTAATTTAATTTGATTAAATTGATTTAATAATCCTATTAGAACTCATATAATTAACAAAAAATGATGGTAAACTTGTTTTAGAACATGTTTATAATAATAAATAGTTTGAAGAAATATTAGTAATGTGACCGAAAATCATAATATCGATAAACGACTTCAAAGGACCAGAAATTATCATCCTAGGGCATTGTCTTTGATTTTGACAAAACTAGTGTCATCGAGATAGGAAAAATAAGATTATGTTTGTGAATGAGTTTCATGGTGATCCTATGTGCTATGGATCGTAAGAGCTTGAAACGTGTTGCGGTTTATTTATGAAATTAAATGGAATATATATTTTTATTTTATACACACTCACCACACTTTGATAATTCATTTCCCTTCTTCTTAGCTCTTCTCCTCCTCCATTCACAAATAAAAAGTAGAAAAACATAGCCATCACCTTCTTCGAATTAAACCTAGAGCTATGGGCATCGATAGAGGATAAGGTTGGATTTTTTGGACTTGGGATAGGGAGAGATTCAAATCGATGTGGCCATTAAGGGGTGTAGCGAAGCTTGTCCGACCCTAAAAGTTAGATGTAGGTTAGGGTTGAGCCGTGGAGGTGATAAATAAGGAGTTAGGAAAATTTGAGAGCATGGTCATAATTCTCCTTACGACTTGCATAGGGAAGGAAACTACTTAATTATGGTCAACGATTGTGCGACATTTTCTATTGTTAAGGAGGTGCCAGGTCGCAAATTTCTATATGTTTCTAGAGATATTTGGTGGTGTGGCTGGACTTGATTCATGGAGAGGGATCTGTTTAAGTAGTATGGATAAGTTTCGGTCGATGGAGAAGGGTTGCGACAGAACGTTGTCAATTAAGGCATAGCGATCATTATTTTTTAGACCAAGCTAGAGTGGATAAGTTCAGGATCATTGTGGTGAGGGTGCAAAGGGTGATGCATTGGTGAATACATTTCATCAAACCAAAAAGAATTGATGAAGAAATCGATGGGGAAGTGATGTGTGTGTATGGTTTTGTGTAAGGGAAGTACATGTGGGAGATTTGGAAATTAGGAAAGATGGATTATGAAAGGTGATTAATGATTAACTAGTTAACTAATTAATTAAAAAAATTAATCTATATTCTTATAAAATTCGCATCTCTTGAGGTCCAATTAGGATGCGGTGTTCACCATTGCACTCGTAATAAGATTATCTTCGTCCTGATTTGGTTTGGATTTGAGTGAGTTATCTCACATTTTAAGTCTTATATGTTGTGCATATATTTGTTGTTGTTGAAATATAATGTTTAAAACAGAGAACAATGCAAGTTATTACTTTTTGACCCCTCCCCGCTTTGGAAACAAAGTGAAAACTTTAGGTATAGTATAATCTCTCTTATAAACCTATAAAACATGTACCACGGACAAGACTTGTTATTTACATGTCCAATAATGTTATATGTGAAGTTGAAGTGTGTGGAGAATGTTTGAATTGAAATAGTCACTATAAACATGCATGGAAACCTCTTGTTTAATGATATAATCATCAACATCCAAAGTTGCATTGGATTGAAAGTGAATTAGAAGAAGATCCCTTTCGAAGGACTTTGAAAGGGTTTGTATTATTGGAAGCGGTATTCAATGTTGCAGTCCTATTTATTGCTCCTTTCGAGGGGATCAAAATGAGGTTAGGAACACATTCGAATGGACCCATTCGAAGGTGTCGATGCAACATCTATGGGGTGATCTCCTTCGAAAGCCAAGATATATTCGAAAGTACTCAAATGCCTTTTGAAGAAGTCCTCCTAAAGGGTTTGATTCAACGGTTACAAGGAGAACCCCTTCAAAGTTCTATTACCCATTGAAAGGATTCAAAACTCAATAATATATAAAAATTTGGGAAAAGAGTGGATTCAATGTGCCATAGAGATTTATTTTGGATAAATGTCGTAAGTCCAGTGGACTCAATAATGTTGAATTATCATCACCACCTTACTTTAGTGTCGAAGGGCTTAGGATGTAATGATAATACGCTTTAAAGTCAAGGTAACTAAATAGATTATATAGCGTAGCATATGCTAATAATGGGTAAAGAAGATAAGTCTGTATCATGTGCAATTGGTCAATAGACATGCTAATGGCCGAGTTGATCATTCTCATGTTCAAAATCAATATCAAATCCACGCATTCTACCATTTAATTTCTCACAAATGGATTACAAGTAATAGAATTTGTCCCTAATTTGATTTGGGGTTACAAATAGTTCTATTTGACAAAGAAATGTAGGAATGAAAAATTGGTCCCATACTTGGACCCCTAGGGTCTTATTTATATATGCAGGTTAGACCCTTTCATGTCCATCCTTCCGATATTGTCGAAAGGTCTCTTCATCGATCTTATGCTATCATTGATGTTGAGATGCTACTGCTTTCTTTATTTAAGATTTCATAACACTTTAATTTACCTTCAACTAGTGGGTATCGAATCAATTTCCATTCCGCATATATGCATCTTTGGAGGCTTTCATCACTATCAAAAGGCGATTATTCTTGGTTTCAAAAGGGTTGTAACATAGGTAAAGGCTTCCTGGATCTCTCCACTGTTCTTAGGATCTGGTGCTAACATGGTAGATTGTTACTTGAACGAGTGAGGAAGGGCATTTGGATGTGCTCGAAAGGACTTAATGGTGGCAGAAGGATCATTGCAAAAGGTCACTTATAATGGAGGAGGCTTCTTGATGGACATATGATGGTTGCAGAAGGTGGCTTTCGAAGATAATCCCCTTGATTAATGCGAAGACCGTTTTCGATGCTTGTAGAAGCAATATTTACGTATATGAAGCCTTTCTAATTTTTGCGGGAGGGTTTAATAGATTCGAAAGGCTAGTCATTGCAAAATCTTGCTTTCAAATGTGAAGTATTCATAGAGTCTTCTCTGCGGAAGGTAGATAGTGGTAGAAAAAATCGTTTCAAATGATTTGATTTATAAAAAAAGGGTAATGTTGGAAGATTTAGTTATTTCCATCTTCTAAGGAACCAACCAACACTTTCATCCCCAATCCAATCTGTTTGGAAGCTACTTCAATGCCCTCGAAACCGCCCTTTTGGACCATGGTGGAACCCTTAATTTTTATCCACTCTTGTGAAGCTTCTATAATGCTTTTGCAAACCTTCTTTTAACACTTACGGTACCCTTCTTTTAATGCCTTCGGAAGCCTTCTTTCATACAAGATTTCTTGAGTGAAGTTTATGGTTAACATTTAGCCCCCCATATACGAAAGAAACTTTTGTTCTTTTGGACAAAAAACTAAGAATTCTCTTTTGTATTATTTCATCATCAATGGTCTTCCTTATTAATCTTATTTTTCTACAAAGTACAAAGTAGACAATATTTCTTATTATTAGTTTGAAATTTATGTTAGAATTAGAATATCTTCAGTAGTTTATCCATTTTATTGGCGATAGTGTTAGAATTCTTGATAATTGATTTCCAAACGTCTAGATTTTGGAATATTGGAAATTAATATATCATTATCTAAAGATAATAAGTTATGAGAAATGAATAGTTGGGAATGATTAAAGACTGTAAATTCTTATTTGACAATAATAGGATCCCTGAAATCAAACTTTTATAATAATGAGAGAAGACCAACAATTCACCTTTGGTTATATTAATAGAAAACCAGAAATCTAATTATAGAATAAATAATAGAGGGTCAAAAATCCAAATATGGCATTAATAATAAAGTCTAGAAATCCACTTTTGGAAATAATTGATAGAAGACCGAGAATAATCGTCCAGTAATAATAAATGCCCAGAAATCATCGTTTGTAAATAAGTAATAGAAGATAAGGAATTATCATTTAGGGACAAATAATAGGAGTCCAGGAACCCTCATCTGGAAATAATAGAAGACCTGAAATCCAGATTCGGGTACTGATAAGTATAGTCCAAAAGCTAATAAAGGAAGAACCAAGACTCGGATTCGGGTATTAGTAAGAGAGATTCAAAATTATCATTTGGAAGTTAGTAAAAGACTAGAGATCCATAATAACAGAAGACCCAAAACCCAGGTTCGGGCATTGATGAATGATGTTTAGAAACCATTAGTAGAAGAACCGAAACCAAGATTAAGGTATTGATAAGTGAAGTACAAAAATCATCTTCTAGATATAGTGGAAGACCTTAAATTCATTATAGAAGACCTGAAACCTAGATTCGGGTATTGATAAGTGAAGTAAGAAATCATCTTCCAGAAATTAGACGAAGGCCATAAATGCATATCTAATTATGAATGTGATCTGGTAGTTATCATCCGGAAATAATAGAAGATTCGAAATCCGTTTCTGGCAATAAGAAGGGAAGTTTAAAAATCATTATTCGAATAATGGAAGTTCAGAAATTCTCATCTGAGCCTTTTGTTCTGCGCCACTCTTTGGACTTTTATTGTTCGAATCTTTTGCTTTGTTTTACCTCTCTGGTTCTAGGTATCTGATTCTTTCGATATGCACCATACTTTAAGCTTCATATAATGTTAATTCTTTGTGTGCACTCCTTAGGCTTGGACGTCATAGTCCGTTGTTGTCCGGTGCGCTTGGTTAACTCATCCATAAGCGGGACCCATGTACTTACCCGACCTACCACCAGGAGGTGCTCTAGCCAGGCTTTATAGGTGGGTCTGAAGGCTCGTCTGGTGCCTTGACCAGGCCATGGTCTGGTTGGATTAAGGGCTAACTCCTTAAGGAGATGCTTCAGCCAGGCCTTATAGGAAAGACTAAAGGTTGGTCGGTGCCTTGAATTGGTCGTAGCATGGTGCATTCAAGGGCTTACTCCATCCTCCCTTCAAAAGGCACATTGATCTAGACAAAGCATGACGCGATCAAGGGCTTGCAAATACTTTAACTTGGCCATAGCAAGGCATGACTAAAGGATTTCTCTGATCTCCCTCCAGAAGGCGCTTTAACCTGGCCATTTTGGCACGAAATAAAGCTTATGACTGATTATGGTTGTTTCCAAGTTTAAGGAGAATTCTACTCCCAACCATATAGATTTTCTTAAAATAAAAGAGGCACTTTATTCATCCAGTATTGAATAATACGGACATAAATGTTCCACGTTCCATGTTATTGGAACCATATTGCCATTTGTCAACATAATTTGTAAGATCTCAGAGGATTTACTTTGCACACAATTAAAAAACCCTCCCAGTTTGGTCCTAGCGGTCCGTCTTTAGGATTTTTAGTGTTTGTCATCACTCCTCAGAGCACTAGATCTCCTTCTTGAAATGATCTTATCTTTACTGTTGTAGTATTTTGATATTCTTCTTTGATACTTAGTAGTTCGAATAGCTGTTCATCTCTTAGTTCATGTTTGAAGTCTAATAGCTCTTTCTTTAATTCTTCGTTTGGATCAAATGCATATGCAATTCTTCATTGGGAAGGTATTTCAATTTCGACTGGTAACATTGCTTCATGTCCATATGTTAGAGAGTAAGGGGTACAACATGTAGCAATTTTGATATATGTACGATATGAGCAGGGTACAAGTGGTAATTCTTCCACCTAATTTCTTTTGGACTTATTTAGTCGTTTTCTCAAGATGGTCTAAATAGTCCTGTTGGCTGATTTGATGGCTCCATTAGCCTTTTGGTGTGCTACAAAAGAAACACTTTTGATGATTCCATTCTTATGGAAAATTGATAAAACTCTTCACTTTCAAACTGTGTTCTATTGTCAGATATAACCTTGTGTGGGATCTCAAATCTAGTAGTGATGTTCTTAATAACAAGTCTAAGTACTTTCCCAGAAGTGATTTTAGGAAGTGGTTCTGCTTCTACCCATTTAGTAAAGTAATCAATGGCAACTACAACATACTTTTCCCCTCCTTTAGAAATTAACAATGGTCTAACCAAATCAATTCCCATGCATCAAAGGGCTATGGAGTGGAGATCGTGGTTAATTGGCTTGGTGGTAATGGGGAATCTTTGAGTATATTTAGCACCCTTCGCATTTCTTCATGTGATCTATAGCTTGACTAGTCATTTGAAGCCAATAGAAACCTTGTCTCACTATTTTCTTAGCGAACTTTATCCCATTGGAATGGTCTCCATAAAATTCTGCATGCGCTTCCTTTTATAGATTCAGTCGATCTTAAGAATTCACACATCTTAAGTAAGGAAGAGCATATCCTTTCTTATAAAGAATTACATCCACCATAGTGAAGGTTGGAGCTTGACGTCAAATTCTCCAATCTTTCATTTTGTCAGATAGTCGTATTCCATTGGTATGATGTTCTACAACAAGTATCGTCTAAGTGTTCTTATAGCAGTTGTCTATTTTTGAATGAATGGGCTCTTCATATGAAATTTCTTCTTCAATTTGTCTTTCTTATCTTTCTTGTTTCATGGCTTGGGAACTAACTAAAACCAATAGTTCTTTCCCTGTTCGAGCATTTCCTCTTCAATACTGGGTCTTTCTTGATACTCTACTGGTTACATACAGTTTTCAAGAGCTCCTCTTGAACTAGCCAATTTTTATAACGAATCTGCTTGAAAATTATCTCCCATTGGGACTTAACATACAGAAAAATCTTCAAATAGGGTAAGCATTTTTAGCACCTTATTAACATATAGGGAAAGTCTAATGTCTTTAGTCTGATATATCTTCTTTAATCGATTTACCATTAGTTGAGAGTCGCCAAAGAGTTGAATTTGTGGGATCTTGAGTTGTAAGGCTAGAGCTAGTCCTATCATCATTGATTTGTATTCAGCTACGTTTTTCTTGCAGGAAACCCTAGTTTCATTTCATAGTGTAGGTGGTGTTCACCTGGTGTGATTATGAGATACCCTGTTATGGCTCCTTGCTCATTTGATGCCCCATCCACAAATAGTTGTCATATGGGCTTTTGATCTTTCTCCTTCTTTGATTTCTCTTTAACAAAGCATGTACATTCATGGATAAAGTCCGCTAATGCTTTCCCTTTGATTGTTGTTCATGGATGAAATTCTATGCCATATTTGCTAAGTTCAATTCCCCATTTTACTAGCCTACATGAAGTCTCAGGTTTAATGAAAACATGCTTGAGTGGAAAGTTAGTCAATACTTTGATTGGATGGGCTTGGAAGTATGCGCTGAGTTTCTGTGCTGTAAGTATCAAACAATAACCAACTTTTCTATGACTGGGTATCGAACTTCGACATCCTTCAACCTTCTACTCGCATAACAAAAGGGAAGCCGAGTTTCATTTTCTCTTTAATCAAAACCAAACTAACTGCAAGTTGTGAGACTTCTATATATAAGTATAAGCTTTATCCATTCTCGGGGCTGAATAATTTTGGTGGCTTGTCCAAATGATTTTTTATTTCTTGGAAGGCATTCATATAGTCTTCTCCCCACTCAAATATCTTTCTTTTCTTGGTTATATTAAAGAATGGAATGCATTTCTCGGTTGCTTTGGAGTTGAATATGCTCAAAGCTGCAACTGTACTATTCAAACTCATTACATTTTTGCTTGTTTTGGGCTCGACCATGTCTTTGATAGTTTGGATCTGTTCAAGACTAGCTTCAATTCCTTATGCACTAACAATGTAACCTAAAACTTTCTGGAATGAACCCCGAAAGAAAATTCTATGGATTTAGTTTTAATTGATACCTTCATAATACTTCAAACATTTCTTCAAGATAAGGCGACTCTCAGCTCCATAGGAGTTTACTAGCATATCATCCACGTAAACCACTATATTTCAACCAATTTGTTCCTTGAACATTTTATTGACTAATCTTTGATTAGTAGCTCCTGCATTCTTTAGTCGAAAAGCACTGCTTTATAACAGAAAGCTCCCCAATCGGTAATGAAGCTTGTATGTTCTTCCTCTCACTTGAACATGGGTATATGATTATGTCTTAAAGAAGCATCCATGAGATATAATAGCTTGTGTCATTAGTCACATCAACTAACTTGTCTATTTTGGGTAGTAGATAATAGTCTTTCAGGCATGCTTTGTTTAGATCAGTGTAATCTCCACTTCCCATTCGACTTCTTTCCCAATATTGGGTTTGCTAGCCATTTCGGATAAAAAACTTCCCGAATGAGTCCACTTTCAAGTAGCTTTTTAACCTCTTTTTTCAAGGCGTTAGATCAAACTTTGTCAAACTACCTTTTCTTTTGCCGGACAGGAGTCACATTTGGGTTAATATTTAGTGCGCGGTACATAACAGATGGCTCAGTCCCGACCTATCTGGATAGGCCCATCCAAATATGTTAACGTAAAAATCGACGCTAACACCCCGGTGTGAGTATTAGTAAAGTGAAAGAACCACCCGTTGGTACGGGAACTAGAAATAAGCAGAAAATAGCAGAAAAAGTAAAGAGACAGTAGTTTTATAGTGGTTCGGCTTAATATCTAGCCTACGTCCACTTTAATCTCCTTTATTGCAGATTCAATTACAACTTTTGCAACAATCTTCGATTACAGCACCACTTTAGACGAGTAGCTAGAACTTGAATCGAGAAGAGCTCTTCAAATCCATGTTGAATGTGTTAGATCTCTTCCAAAAGTTCGTTGAAGCGTCTTTGGTGTTTGGAGTGCTTGAAGTGTTGGATGAGTCGATAAAACAGCAAAGTATCGGCGTTCCAGAACTGATCCCAAAAAAGTCCCCTTTCAGTTGGAGTAGGTGAGGTATTTATAGGGAAAAACCTTTGCTGAGCCATAGGTCGTGAACGACCTAAGGTAGGTCGTAGGTCGTAGGTCGCGAGCGACCTAAGGTAGGTTGTGGGTCTCTAGGGATTTAGAAGACATGGCTTGATAGTGATAGAGTTGCACTTGATCTGTCTGAATGGGTTGGTAAGTTGTAGGTCGTGAGCGACCTAGAGGAGTGGTTGGCGATTTAACCATGTTGAGATACCTAGTGGAGCGACCTAGGTAAGTTGCGAGGGTAGTAGCGAGCTTGTAAGTCATAGGTCGTACACTTGATAGGTCGTGATAACCTTAGGTCGCTAGGTCGCTTGTGACGTTAGGTCGCTAGGTCGCTGTATCTACCTGCTGTGGTATACTATTGCCCCGTGTTGATAGTTAGGTCGCTAGGTCGTTCCATCTTTTAGGTCGTTAGGTCGCTTATACTTTTAGGTCGTTAGGTCGTTGGAGCTTTAGGTCGTTAACCCGCTATGATCTCTAGAACCTTTAGCTCGTTAAGTCATTGGGTCGCTATTCCTGTTAGGTCGTTTGTTCTTTGGGTCACTAGGTCGCTTGTGAAATTAGGTCGCTAGGTCGCTTTAAAAGAGGAGTTAACACTTGCCCCTCGAAGTACAGGCCTATGTCATAGGTCGTGTGCTTCGATCTAATTCTACTAAGTCGTGAGCGACCTAAAACATGTGCTAACTTGCGTGCCCATTCGCCTTCCTTTCTTTGCCCCATATAAACTGGTAGCTCGCTGCTTCTTCCTTACTTAACTGTTTCGATACCCTGCTCTGCCATTAACGAAACTTCGTGATTTTAAAGGCGAATTTGAGCTAATCAGTCGACGATTCATCCTTGCTATCATATTGCGTAAGTGAACTTGATCTTTATCCATCCCATGATCATCGTCAAACCACGAATTCCAATCTTCAAACCCCAGACCAACTTCGTATTCCGTGCTTCACTTTTGAGACATGTTGTGATCGGTTTTGATCACCATTAGCTATGTTGCCATTGCGATTCGTGAAAGCATAGCAGCGCGCTGGATCTATGATGGATAAGAAATGATTTGAATCCGCGTTGAGCGATTTGATGGTGTGGATAGATAAATGGTCTTGCTGAGAATATGGTGGATTTCGTTGCTTTAGGTGATAACGGGTTATCGGGTTACCAGTTAACGAGATAGCGAGCTGTTTAGTGGAGAAGAAGTTAGCGATTTAGTGAATCTGAGCGACTTAGAAACCTTTGCGACCTAAGAAACCTGGCTGACTTATCAACCTGCGACTTAAACCACTCGCGACTTAACTTCTTAGGTCGCGCTTGTATTCAGGCGACCTAGGACTTAGTCTGATTTACACTGCTTTGTCTTGAACAATGTGACTTAAAAGAGTTCGACTGATGTAAGTCGCGACCTTGTTGTGTCTTAACTTGGCAGAATATCATAAAGCTTAGAGCAGAGTGACTTAACAAACTAACAACCTAACTTCTTGCGGCATAGGTTTTAGGTCGCGGCCGAGCTAGTACTTGGACAAATTTGCATTATCTTGACATGAAGCCTTATTCCTTAATATGCATCATAACTTTAACTTGAATCCTCAACCTGAACTGTCGAGATAACTTGCCTGAACTCGTTACATTTCTTTACATATTATATTAACTTTAACGCTAATAACCTGTTAAACACAACATTTGTAGAAAAATGGGACGAATATACTCATCATCGACCGCCCACATCAAGTGATGGATTAGATTAAAGAATTCGTTATTTTACTTAAGTAAAATAGTATGAAACTGGCTAAAGATGAAGTGATGTGAATCAACTGATTAAATGAAGTATCAACGCAAAATTCATACAGCTATAACTGCTTATTACTAAATATCATCTGCATTGATACCACACTTAACTTTGGTTTGATAACAAGCTTCGAAACTTCCTGAATCGATGTGAATCAATCAGTACTATTTCAAGTTTTATTTTATTTACTTGTTATTTCAGTAGCTTTGCACAACACTTCACACGCTTTTAGGAAACGTGCACCTTCATATTTGAATATCCAGTTCCTTGTGTAGAATGTCTTCTCAACAAGAAGAAATAGGACAAGTTGGAGAGGTCTTTCCAATTGCTAACCCGTTGAATGATCCTCTGGAAAGAGTATCGACCACTTTGAACCACAGAGTTTTTAGTCAGTCATGCATTCAGTTCGGCATTGCTGAAGCAGACGCTCGGCTTCCCGGGATAAATGATACTGCTGATAGGCCACCTCACGACTTCATTGCAGTTAACCGACAGATGTGCTTGAATGGAGCTATTCCTCCTTTCAATGACTTTCTTCGAACGCTCCTTCTTCGATTAACCATTTCTCCTTTCCAACTACACCCCAATGGCTATGCCACCTTGATAGGGTTGTGTGTGTTATTCAGGAGGACACTTGACCGTCTTTCGAGCTTCGAAGAAGTCTGCTATTTGTGAACTTTCGCAAAGAACAAAGATCATCCTTCAATTATTCTCGTGAGAGGCGCGAGAAACCGTAAACTGATTTTAGACTTTCCCGAGAGTGCACATGGGTTTTAAAGTCAATTCTTCTATGTTCGTTGCCCCCCGGGGGTCTATGCCATCTGGAGAATTGGAAGTAAGATTGCCTATTTCTACTCACTTCACCTTTTCTGAATTTTTTGGAACTCGAATTGCCAAGTACTTAACTTAAATCTTTACTTTTTGTAGCACTTCCTCCTCCGCTTAGAGATCCCAGCCATAAGCCAACCTTCGAAACATTAAGTGCCGTGGCGGCTGAGGAGAGGAGCATCAAGTTTTTGCTGAAAGATGAGTTTCTACACCAATTTGGGCTTTTACATCGCTCTCGATCTACTCAGTTTCATGAAATTTCTTGTTCAGAGACTGAAACATCAACTGCCCCGGTTTCTACCGAAGAAGTCGCATCGAAGGAAACTACTGCAGGAGCTTCATTAGTGAAATTTTCCACCCCCGCCGATGTCGTGGGGTCATCCGGCAAGCTTACACTTTCCCCGGTGATTGAAGAAGGAGTAGAAAAAGAAAGCTCTGTTGGGCATAATGGTGACGATATTTATGGTGGACTGAGTGACTTGATGATAACTTCATAGGAGCTTTTTAAGGATGACCCTGTTATTACTAAAGTTATTTCTCCAGTAGTTGAGGCGACATCCGCTCTACAACAAGCTCCGTCAGCTCAAGAGTTGATACCGGTTGCAAAAGTTGTCACCGTTCCTAAGCCGAAGATTGGTTTGTAGCTCGTACTACGATGATTTCCAGCACCATGGAAGGCGTGGCACTTATGATCATAGGCGCTATCTCCCTGCCGTTAGGGAAACTGACGAAGATAGGGCTGTTAGGAAGGCTCAAGAAAGAAGAGCCAATGAGGAGCGATACAAGAGAAGGGATGAACGATATGACTCTTCTCAAAGAGATGATGATTCCCATAAACGAAAATCTCATGATGTTAGAGGGAAGAGTCATGTCACTGAAGATTCAAGCAAGCGGGCCAAGCTTAGTGATGCGTCTGCAATTTCTGAAAAGACCATTGCTTCTATCCCTCTTGACATCCCCTTCGGTTCTCCTGCTCTCAAGAAAACTGATATTCAGACAATCATTAGCAGGCCTTAGTACCGAGTTGAACAAGGTCCGGCTACTCTTCATAGTCGGTTTCCGCAGTGGTGCTTAAAGGGAGTGCGTTTTGATCTTGACTTGGTTCCCATCGACAAACAAGCCATGTTAAGGAACCTTGATGCCGTCCGACTTGACATCGAAAGAATGTCCGGATGGCAAAAACTTGTCGACGAGCTTCAGAGAGTCAATCGTGCAAATCTTGAAGCCATACTAACTATGGAAAACGATAAATCCGAGTGGCAGAAAGTTCTCGACCAGCACGATGCAGAAATGAAGAGCATCGCCGATGATAATGAGAGACTTGAGGCTGAAGTTGAAAAACTCAAAAATGAGCTTGTTACTTCTTCTACTTCCTATACTCAAAAGGAAGAAGTACTTCAAAAACAAGTTCGCGATGCTCATGCCGCTTAAGGGTATGCCGAGGCTCAATTTGAAGCTGAACAGAAGATGACAGAAATCTATCGCACCGACATTGCCCAGCTATGGGAGAAGGCAAGTTCCCATGATTTGGAAATTATGCGGTTGCGAGCTCAACTGTCAAAAACTGAAAAAGAGCGTGATGAGGCTATTGCTGGAAAAGAAGCAGCTGAACAGTCGCATGAAGCAACAAAAGCCAACGTCGGCTCTACTTTATTTGAGTTTTATCTCCATAGTGTTTTGGGGCACGAAAGCCTCTCATTCTTGGGCCCGAAGTATGAGATCACCTTGGCTGAAGTGTGGGAGGCCGCAATTGATATGCTCGGAGGTGCTGGCTATGATGAAGCAGACCTTGAGGCACACTATTTTGATGATGAAACTCCTGCCGCTCTTGCCAGAGGAAAGGAGCAACTCGCTAAAGTGCGAGCCGGATCGACGGAAGAGGAGCATCCAGGGAAGGAAGCACCTTTAACTGCCCCTATCCATACTTCGATTTCAGCCGACGTTGAAATCATAGGCTCCTGTTCCCATTCTTTGCCTCCTGCTAAAGTCAAAACCGAGATTACAACTGCATAGGGCGGAGACGAAGGCGAAGAAAGTGCCGAAGCACAAGCCTATGAGATTGACATTACAAAGCCAACTTCTCCAGGTAACTTCAACGTTGAACCAAGTCAAGCGGATTACTTGTTCGCTTCAACTGAGCTTGATGAATTTCTCGCTTATTACTTAAGTCTCGATGAGCCACCATCTCCTCTCTTTACGAGGAATACTGATTTTGACTTTTCTTCTTCTGTAGCGGAAATACCAAGTGCTACACAAAATTCTCCTCCTCCAACAATTGTTCCTCCATCTTCTCAAGTTACTCCTCCTTCTGCTTCTCCATCGGGGTCGCAGGAAGAAAAAATAGAAGCTCTTCAAGACTTGGACGATCCGGCTGCTTCTCAAGAACAGAAGGCGGAAGAACTTGAGGAGGGCGAGAAGACCCTGGAACAACCTTATGACGATGACACAAAGCTTTCTGCATTGATTTCTCCGGGAAGTGAGTCTTCTTCAAAGAAGAAAGGGAAACGCGCAGTTTCGAAGAAGAAGAAGAAAAGCGCTTCTGCTGGTGAAGAAAAAGTGGAAGCAGATCCAGCTACACCTCCTTCTCCTTCTTCCCCGACCCGTCCACTCCGGTTTCAGAAATTAATCATCAAGCCGGGCAAGAGCTCTAAAGGTGGCGGGAAGAAGGAGTAATGAGCTTGACTTTACGCTTCTTGTTTTGCTTTTTGTTTGTATTCTCAGACTTGTATTGTCCGGAGATTGTGCGGGTACCGGCCCCCGCTTTTTGAAACCTGTATATGTACAAAAATTTTATAGTATGGAATAAAATGATTCTTTTTACTTGTACAATTTCTTGCCAGTATATGTGTGAATGCATTTATTCCTTGTTTTTGCACAAGTTACTTTGTTTACTTTATATGATACTGCAGTGAGCTCGTGGTATGATGTTTGAGCGTTGTTTTTATTAATATAGCTATATGCACCCATACCACGGCTCATTGCAATATTCTGAAAAGACTTGTACTCTTATTTCAGAGAATAATTCTTCCGTTTTGAGGAAATATTATTCTGCTTTTAGTAGAGTATGCCTTGTATTGGAGAAGTTTTCTTTCTCTCTTTTTTTTATATATATACTTCAACTTTCGGAGATGGTCACTTTTTGTTTTTTGAAAAGTGGACTCCCCTACGCAGTGAAGTGAGCTTTCGAAGAAAACTTCGATCTATTTGCCAGAAAATTATATTTCATCGTTGAATGGGCCCACAGGACAGACATCAGCTGCTTTATCGGATATTTGTTTGTACAAATAATCATAAGTATTCAGCTGCGGCCTGGAACCCTCTTTTTGAGAAGGCGCCCCTTTAGTGGTTCCATCGACGAAGTTTTTGGATGTGCCTCGTTAAAGGGCTTCACTTGTTTAGTGCTTCCGAAGAAGGTTTGTGCCTCCGAAGCAGTTTTTTGCTTACGAAGAGGTCTTTGTTTGTGTGCCTCCGAAGAGGGCTTGTGCCTCCGAAGCAGTTTTTTGCTCATGAAGAGGTCTTTGTTTGTGTGCCTCCGAAGAGGGCTTATGCCTCCGAAGCAGTTTTTTGCCTAAGAAGAGGAGCATTTGGCCTCCGAAGAGGAGCATTTGGCCTCCGAAGAGGAGCATTTGGCCTCCGAAGAGGAGCATTTGGACTCCGAAGAGTAGCATTTGGACTCCGAAGAGTAGCATGTGGACTCCGAAGAGTAGCATTTGGATTCCAAAGAGTAGCATTTGGACTCCGAAGAGTAGCATGTGGACTCCGAAGACTAGCATTTGGACTTCGAAGAGTAGCATTTGGCCTCCGAAGAGGAGCATTTGGCCTCCGAAGAGTAGCATTTGGACTCCGAAGAGTAGCATGTGGACTCCGAAGAGTAGCATTTGGACTTCGAAGAGTAGCATGTGGCCTCCGAAGAGGAGCATTTGGCCTCCAAAGAGTAGCATTTGGACTCCGAAGAGTAGCATTTGGACTCCGAAGAGTAGCATTTGGCCTCCGAAGAGGAGCATTTGGACTCCGAAGAGTAGCATTTGGACTCCGAAGAGTAGCATTTGTTGCTTGTGTCCTTCCACCATCTGCTTCTTAGCGATTCCTCGTTATCACTTCAAATACATGTCCCATTCTGTTGCAAGTTGTTTGCTTTTTGCCAGAGAAGTGTACTTTATCGTTGAGTGAATCCATGGGGCAGACACAAGCTACTTTACCGGATGTTCGTTTGCACAAATGATCACGATTGGTTAGCAAGGGTCTGGAACCTTCTCGTTAGGAAGGTGCCCGCTTTGGTAGAACCATAACTGTTTGTGAATAGAACTTCTTTTGTAGGAGTTGAATTTGGAATTTTATGGCTTGGCATTTGTTTGTTGAGTGATTTGTAGGAATAGCTTGGCTTCGTGATGTGTTGAATAGGTAAGCTTTGCTTTGATAGCCTGCAATATTAAATCGACATTTTAGCAATATTTTTAATATATTTGCATACCGAAATGAGACACGCATCTTATAGTATTAAAGAACACAAGACTTATAGTTCTTTATTATTGACTCGCACTGATTTCTCAGTGGTTTACAATACAAGAGTTATACATCCATCATCATTTTACAAATTTAACAATGCTTTTTAAGTAAAATATGGACGCAGTCATTGCTATTCCAGAATCTCGGGATTGAATTTCCATTTCCATTTGATCATAGTTTTGGATCCATATGCCAGACAGAATGAAAAGTGCCCAATTGCAGTTTTGAGGGTGGTTAGCAGCACTTTGATTAACTTCATCTCAAAGCGTAAGCATATTTCTCCAACTCGTCCCAACTTCTGCCTACTGGGTGAGGACCCCCTGTGACAACATTAATGACAAGCCTCTCAGATTCATGCGCTGCAGCCTTGTCATCTGAGCCGGATTGATGAGTAGGAAGTTGTTGCCCCTGAGTGGATGAGTTTGGGTCGACTCTGTTTTTCTTCACATATTGTTGCAGTTTATTCTATTTCAGCAACTCTTCAATCACATTTTTTAACTGGCGACATTGGTTAGTGTCATGGCCAGGTTGATTATGAAATCGACAGAATTTCCCATTATGCACTGCACCTCTCCCCATCTCAGGTGGTTTGGGATACTTGACAACATCCTTCGTTGCGAAGAAGATATTTTCCGCTGTATCAGTTAAGGGAGTAAAATCTGAAGGATTAAAAAGTGGCGAGGTTTCTTCTCATTTCTCTGCTTCTTTCCTCCGTCATTTTCCCTTTTCTGGTTTCCAGATTCTCTTTTGTAAGAAGCAACATCGTTATTCTTGACTTCGGCAACAACTACTTTCGCTGGCGCAGAAAGGCTTTCTAGGCGCATGAATTCGTCGGCCTTTATATAAAACTTCTCAAGTGAATTTGGTTCCTTCATTTTTAACCATCTTCCGAATTCACTTGATTTGTCGATGGCTCGCATCAAGTAAGTCAGGATCATACGGGGTTCTGCATTATCCACTTCGGCCAAGGCTATATTGAAACGGTTCAAGAAAGATCTGATAGATTCTCCGGGCACTTGTTCAAAGCTGGACAGTGACATCATATCCTTAGCCTTTGAAGCATACAACCTGAACTGATCTTTGAATTTTCGAGTTAAGTCGGAGAATTGATCTACGGACCGAACTGGTAGTTTTGTGAACCAAAGTAGAGCCACTCCTTCCAAGTACACTGGAATGTATCGGCATATAATCTCATCTGATGCTCTTGCACCGGTCATATGCCAGTCATACTTATATAGGAAATGATTAGGGTCACTTGTCCCCCTATAGGCCGGGATAGTAGGAGGTACAAATTTCCTTGGAAATTCTGCTTTCAGGATCCTTTCAGTAAACGGAGTCTGGCTTGGAGAAAATGCCCAGTCGCTCTCATTTTCTTCCTTCTGCATGCTCTCTTTCATGATTCGGCGAACCATCCCTGATAGGTACTCCTCATTGTTCAAAGGCATCGCCGGGCAGACGTCAGCTATCCTTTCGGAAGTTTGCCTGGGCAAATGTTCGCGAAAAGTTGGCTGCAGCCTTGAACCTTCAGCTTGGAAAGGTGGCGTTTCGGCGATGCCAGTTGCTCTTTGAGGAATACCTTTCTCTTGGGAATTATGAGCATCTTCGGCAAAGGTTGTTTCATTGTTTTCTGGTTGTCGATTTGCCCCAAGCAGAGCGTTTAATCTGTCCATCATCAAAGCGCTTTAAGCTTCAATTTGTTGGTATAATTCAGACACTACATCGTCTAATTCAGCCCTTGTGACTCCAATGGTAGGAGTTGCCTGGTTTGCTGTTGGGGAAGCGAAGGTCCCCTCATGAGCATTTCTGGATCTGGTAGATATACTCTTTCTTCCAGGAGCCATGATTTCAGATAGACTTCTGGCCTTTAGAGAGATTCTTTCAGCAAACTTTTGCGAAGCAATGGTGAAAATATCCCTGAGTTCAATTCTCAGTGAAAGCACCAAAAATGTTAATGTAAAAATCGACGCTAACACCCCGGTGTGAGTATTAGTAAAGTGAAAGCACCACCCGTTGGTACGGGAAGTAGAAATAAGCATAAAATAGCAGAAAAAGTAAAGAGACAGTAGTTTCATAGTGGTTCGGCTTAATATCTAGCCTACGTCCACTTTAATCTCCTTTATTGCTGATTCAATTACAACTTTTACACCAATCTTCGATTACAACACCACTTTAGACGAGTAGCTAGAAGTTGAATCGAGAAGATCTCTTCAAATCCATGTTGAATGTGTTAGATCTCTTCCAAAAGTTCGTTGAAGCGTCTTCGATGTTTGGAGTGCTTGAAGTGTTGGATGAGTCGAGAAAACAGCAGAGTATCGGCGTTCCAGAACTGATCCCAAAAAAGTCCCCTTTCAGTTGGAGTAGGTGGGGTATTTATAGGGAAAAAACTTTGCTGAGCCATAGGTCGTGAACGACCTAAGGTAGGTCGTAGGACGCGAGCGACCTAAGGTAGGTTGTGGGTCGCTAGTGATTTAGAAGACATGGCTTGATAGTGATAGAGTTGCACTTGATCTTTCTGAATGGGTTGGTAAGTTGTAGGTCATGAGCGACCTAAAGGAGTGGTTGGCGATTTAACCATGTTGAGATACCTAGTGGAGCGACCTAGTTAAGTTGCGAGGGTAGTAGCGAGCTTGTAAGTCATAGGTCGTACACTTGATAGGTCGTGATAACCTTAGGTCGCTAGGTCGCTTGTGACGTTAGGTCGCTAGGTCGCTGTATCTACCTGATGTGGTATACTGTTGCCCCATGTTGATAGTTAGGTCGCTAGGTCGTTCCATCTTTTAGGTCGTTAGGTCGCTTATACTTTTAGGTCGTTAGGTCGCTGGAGCTTTAGGTCGTTAACCCGCTATGATCTCTAGAACCTTTAGCTCGTTAAGTCATTAGGTCGCTATTCTTGTTAGGTCGTTGGTTCTTTGGGTCACTAGGTCGCTTGTGAAATTAGGGCGCTAGGTCGCTTTAAAAGAGGAGTTAACAAAATACATCCTTTCTAGCTTTAAGGAAGTTAGTCGAGTCTATTTCAAGTTTGTTTTGTTCTTTCCCCACTTTGATTATTTTGGTTTAATCGGTAGGATCTATACATATTTCTTCCAGACTCAACAATATGAAGTATGGTTATATATATATATATATATTATTTAGAGTGAAAGCCCAATTTTAGCTATGTTAACATCTATCCTCAAGTAGTTCACAAACATACACATTCAAAACATTTTATTTAAATGACAAATCGAGTTTTCAAAAAAATGCATGGGGCGAGGCTCAAACCCAGGTCACTAGTTTAAAAGGTAAGTGCTCTAACCGAATGAGCTATGGTAGTTTTTGTTTAACAATAGAATTCAGACGACTAACACACTCAGTCAGTCGACTGAATCTGTGCACTTTTGAATGCACATGCACGTTTTTGAATTCGGTCGACTGAAGCTTCTATACCGGTTGGCTGAACTGTATGTAACTGTCATTTTTTGAAAAGACACTTCCTTTTTGAATAGCCTTCTTCCTCGCGACGAGTTGCAGCCATTGCTATTCGTTGAGAACTCTTCACCAACAGTTGCAACTCCTTATCTAGTATATATATGCTTGTGTTCTAATGATCAACTTACTTCAATTACTTTTCTCTCTTGCTCTAACTTGAATTATATTCTCCGAATCTATTGCTTTCTTGATTTCATATATTTATTGCTTACGATCTCAATTTCATATCTTTCAAGCAATTTGAAGTTTCTTATTCTTCATATACACACAATCATATACATCATACTTGAGGATAAGAATATAGGAAGGGTGTATTACAAGTGACAAATCCGTGTTATTAAAGAGCACACAAGGTCAAGACAATCTACTTTGTAATCAAGTCGTGTTCGGTTGCTCAGACGGTCAAGTCCTGTTATGTTGCCCAGGCGGTCAAGTCCAGTTCGGTTGCTCAGGTGGTCAAGTCCTGTTCTGTTTCTTAGGCGGTCAATTCCTGTTCGGTTGCTCAGGCAGTAAAGTACTATTCGGTTGCTCAGGCGGTGTAATACTAATTCCTCCGGGTTAAGTGAGGGCTACTAATTTTAACTCCACAAGGAGTCTGGGACTGGTCGTAGAATGAGAGTTCGAACCAGTATAAAAATTCATGGTGTCATTTTAATTTACTGCCATTATTTTCCGTAATAGTTATTTATTATATTCCATATTACTCGATCCTGTAGCACAGTCACCTTCACCTTATCAACATAACTCTTCAACCTAGATCTAGCTTCCTTTATTCTGGTCCATATTAACTCAATCATTTATGCAGCTTCTTTAACCAAATCCGAACCAAGAACTAATCTATCCCAGTCTCTAACCAACAAACTAGAGATTTGCATGGTCATCCATACAAAGCTTCAAATGGTTCCATCCATATGCAAGTTCGATAACTTTTGTTATACGAAAACCCGACTAAGTGTAGATGGTCTTCCCATGGTCCTCCATAGTCTGGCACATAAGCTCTTAACAAATCCTCTAAGACTTTGTTAACTCTCTCCATTTTCCCATCTATCTGCAGATGGTAAGCGGCACTCATATTGAGCTTGGTACCTAAAGTATCCTATATACTATTCCATAATTCACTGGTGGATAAGGAATCTCTATCACTTACTATACTACTAGGAATCCCATGCAATTTAACTATATTCCTCATGAATAACTTAGCTAAATCTAGTATTTTCCTGGTCAACTTAACGGGTATAAAGTGTGCACTCTTAGTCTCTTAGTTAATCTATCCACCATGACCCAAAAACTCTCATTTCCTCTATTCGACCTTGGCAATTCATCTTTGAAATCCATTAAGATAGAATCCCATTTCCAAACTGGAACATCCAAAGGCTAAAGTAATCCACTTGGTTTTTGATGCTCG
Organism: Allium fistulosum; assembly: GCA_030737815.1. Taxonomy (NCBI): domain Eukaryota; kingdom Viridiplantae; phylum Streptophyta; class Magnoliopsida; order Asparagales; family Amaryllidaceae; genus Allium; species Allium fistulosum. Next base: position 353,020,915 of record CM060907.1, read on the forward strand.
GCCTTCCGCGGTTGACAGTTCAAACATTGCTTCACCCATAGGCCTACATCTCTTTTCATACCTTCCCAAAAGAAACTACTTTTCATATCCTAATATGTCATAGTTCCTCCCGATGAATAGTGAGCTTCGAACTATGGCGTTCTCTAAGAACTTCCTTCCTAGTGTTTTCCACACTCGAAACACATAGTCATCCTTTCTTCCTCAACCACCCATTTTGGACGAGATTGAATTCTTTCAAGTCATCGCACTTTGTTCCATTCCTTAACCTTCTAATCTGCTCGTCTAATATTGAATCTTCTCCTTGTTTAGAAGCAATCCTTTCAACATAGGTCAAACTTCTAAACATGATAACATGACGATTTCTTGACTAGAACTAGCCTCGGATCTCCATTGTACTCCGTATGTTGTCAATTCTTCTAAATCTTTCCACTCAGCTATCATTGCCAATACTGCATTCTGATGTTTACTACTAAGCGCATCTGCATCCTTATTTCCTTTTCTCTATGTGTATTCAATACCAAAATCGTATGCAGCTATGAACTCTAACCATCTCTACTATCGCATTTTCAATTCCTTTTGAGAGAATAAATATCTTAGTGACTTATGATCCATAAATAGCTAGAATCTTTCTCCCAAAAGGTAATGTCTCCACTGTTTCAATGTGAAAACTACCGCAGCTAACTCCAAATCATGAGTTGGATATATAACTTCATGCGTTCTGAGCTGTCGAGAAGCTTAGGCAATCACTTACCCCTCTGCATTAGCACAACTCCTAATCCTGATCCACATGCATCCGTGTACACCACTAAGGCTCGATTCCCCTTTGGAAAAACTAACACAGGTGAATTAGTTAATGATGTTTCAACCTCTGGAATGCTTCCTCACATTTATCGATCCAAACATACTTTACTTCTTTCCTGGTTAAATTAGTCATCGGCGTTGCTATCCGCGAGAAATCCTTAATGAATCTCCAGTATTAGCCATCCAATCGAAGAAAACTCTTTATCTCAGTCACTATCTTAGTCTCTTCCGACAACCCTTTCTCTGAGACTAAATGACCAAGAAACTTCCCTTTCATCTTCAAAAAGTGATACATCGAAAAATTAGCCTTTAACTGATGTTGCCTTAGTCACTTTCCTAAGATGAACTTCATGATCTCTTTCATCCTTGGAATATATCATAATGTCATCCATGAATACTAATACAAACCTGTCTAGATGCTCTTGAAATATTTTATTCATTAAGTGCACGAAAAATGCTGGCGCATTAGTTAGTCCGAACTGCATCACTAGCAATTCTTATGATTCATATCTTGTCCTAATCACCGTCAAAGGAATACTATCCTCCGCTACTCTAAGTGGATGGAACTCTGTAGCTAAATCTAATTAAGAGAATACAATGGCTCCACCCAACTGGTCGAATAAATTCTCAATCCGAGGTAATGGATATCGGTTCTTTATCGTCTTCTCATTCAGCTAACGATAATCGATACACAACCTTAATGATCCATCCGGCTTCCTTACAAACACTACAGTTGCTCTCCAAGGTGAACTACTTGGTCAAATAAAATTCTTACCATCTAAAACAACCAACTGCACCTTTAGCTCCTTCATCTCGAAAGGTGTAACATCCCCCTACATGTATGCCTAAAACTAACGGCTATGGATGCTGTAGTCATCCATAGTTATTAATCCTCGACGACTAAATAAGACAATATTAGGTACATTGATACATAGAAACACAAGAATATGGAAAATATTTTAAACGGCAAACAAAACCACATTCCATTTCAAGACATTTCAAATAGATTACATAATCCTAGTTCGCAAACCACGTTGAGATAAAATATAACAACAAAAATACGCCAAGAGCGACATATGAAGATACCACCTTGGTTGATAAGAGTATATATTCTAAGGCATTATGTAGTTTTCCTTTACAATAATAAAACACAATGGCAATAAAATAAATTTAGATAACAATCTGCCACCTGCACGCCTCTGGAACCCTTATTCGTCTAAGAAAAAACATGAAAACCTTAACTCTCAACCTACTAAAAATCAATTGAGTACCCGAGAGTTTAAGGGGAAAACAAAAACTTCGAGTCAGACATAATACCTGGTTTGAATAATAATCTACCATCTCAAACCATTTAGATAGCTAGTGAGACAACGCCGCTTAGTGGAATAGGTTTTTCCCTCACTGGTATCCTAAAATATTTACAAACCATATATTGTGTTTCCTGCATCCACAATAGTTAAAAACATAGTACTACAAAGTATTATGATGATATGCAAAATAAATAATTCAAATCCGGATTGCCCATCCTCGTTCATTTTGACTGTCTGTCTCAATTATAGTTAAAAAGGTTACTATTAACCTGTTAATGTTAAGGACTATCTATCAAATTACTTAGTTTTCATGGGATTACTAAGAACCTATTGGTTATTTCAATATCATATTTCTTACCCTAGTTTTCATGGGATAACTAGGAACCTATGGGATGACGGCCAATATCTTAATATGAATATAGTTTTCATAGGCAGACTATAAACCTACTGGCCCCGCCTGTATCAAATCATGGTTTTCATGGGCTTACTATGAACCTATTGACCCTTGCCAATACTATATGGTTTTCATGGCCTTACTGTAAACGTATGGACCCCTACCAATATCATTAAACTAAGAATTTAACACCTGCTATGTTATATTCACTATTGGGTCAATCGAACCGGTTATTTTTCTCTTTCCCCAAAATTCACTTAAGGCTTAATAACAATGTGAATATTATTTCCAAAATCTATTGTTCATGCCATGGTTTTTCCTTAAAAATGAGAATGGGTTATTAGTTTTGAAACCTTAAAATATCACTTTCGAAACCCCTGGATGACCTCCTTCAAAAGCATAGAGAGCTCTTTCCAAAACTCTAAATATATACCTTTCAAAACCAATAAGTCCTTTTGATGGTATCAAGAAAACATATTTTAAAACATAGGCTTCGAAACAAGTAAAATACCCTTTCGAAAGCACAGGTTTTACTCTTGAATCATCATTTTGGATCAAGATGGTTGTATACGAAAGTATCTCTTTCGAAACCAATAAAAACTAGAATTGGGAAAAATTGGTGGTGTTGGAACTACCTTAATCTAAAGCAAAAGGACTTTACAATCAAGACTTCAAAGTTCTGAGTCGATACACCCTTTCGACTCCATTTCCTTCGAAACCCTAACCCCTTTCAAAAGAAATTAAGAAGTGGCTTAACCTAGGTAAAAAAATGTATAACCATTCAAAGGTATTAATGGTTCAATACTTCAGAAGGAAAAAGGGCGTTTAGGTTTCGACAAGGTCGGAACCTACCCTTTCGAAAGCTTCTTATTTTAAGGAAAAAGTTCCCCTTCAAAAGCTATTTATAAAGTTCCTTTCGAAAGCATAGCTTTCGGCCATGTTGAAAACTTTAAGTAAATCATGGCAATAATTTAATCATCAGAAAACAAACTAAGATTTCGACTCTGTAGGGTATCAACTTGGTTCAAAAGTCCTTCCAAAAAAACTAGGGAGGCGTTGGTCTTCTTTTAAAATTGTAGTCTTGGTTTCGACTACGACGAAGGCCTAGCTTTCGACGCGTTACCTTCCGCTACTTAGCAACATACATCATAGCAATTTCCGTTGATACCATGCACCTTGGTTCCGGTTATATTGGTTTCGACAATGATGGTTTCGAATAGGATGGAGCGGAGGTAAAGGATTCGAAAGGTGACCCCCAAAATAGGCGGAACCTCCTTTTTCCTGAAAAGCTGTTTATGTTTAAAAAAAGAAATTACTTTATAACTAAACTGCCATTTGTAACTCCTTAATTGGCTACTTTAAAGCTTTTCAAATACTTTACAGGTAAACACTACCGCACTAATTAGACCTGAATCAAGGCTTTGTAACGTTGAGCCCTTCAATATGACAAAAACCAATATTTGTAGAATGTTCCTTCGCTAACAATAATTTATTTTCCCAAGTAAATCAAATGGGAAAAATCCCCAAAAATTATAGAAAATCAATTTAATCATGTAGTCAAACATATTAAAATTTAGAACCAAATTCTTTTAAGAGTATTCGAAATAAATTTCTAATCCCATATTTACCATCGTAAATTTATAATAAAATTTTCATTATTTGGAAAATACTAAAAATTAAAACCTATCTTTAAAATTATGTTTTACTCAACATAAAAAATATCCACGGTAATTTAAAATAAATAAATCTCGGTTTTGGCCCTTAAACCGTACAGATTTCACATAATTTAATGGTTTAAATCAAACAATCCATAATTTAAGCATATCATCATCCAATATATCATGGAAACAAAATAAATAATCAAATCTGAAATCACATGGTTATAAAACCAAAAAGAGAAGGCAAGTATTGTTGTTCATCTTAAACTTGATAGGGAATTTGAGCTTGTTGTTGATTAATCCCCTCTAAATTTTGATCCTTAGTGCTAAATTAAAATTCCTCTTTTACTCCTTGATAATGGTCGGCTATCTTAGGGTTTTTTGCGTTTGTTTTGATTTGAAAAATAAAAATGAATGTGAATGGACAAAGGCAATTGTATAGCCATGAATAGAAAGTGCGACGGTTTTTTTAGTAATATGGCCTTATGTATGTTAATTGTCTCATAAATCAAATTAAAGCCCATTTAACTTTTAATAAGCAGGTCCTATTATGTAATATATTCAAATCTGAATATCCTTATCATCATTATTCTATTTAACTTATCTAATTAAATCTTTTGAGTAATGTTATCAAAAATTAGGGATGTTACAGGCATCCCCACTAAAAGAATTTCATCCTCGAAATTCAGTACAGACTAAATATTAAACATAACACTCATCTATAACAACTCCTAACAATCATACTACTCTAATAGACTAGGAACAATCTATATAAATCTAATATTGGACATACCCTCAAAATAAATCAGGATATGTATCTCTAAACCTATCCTCTATCTCATAAGTATAGCCCTTCTCTTTGTTGCTACACTGAAATTTACCAACCTGACTATCTTGTTTCTTAATCTTTTCTCATCTCTAGCTACAACATGAATTGGTTGTCGAACAATAGTCAAATTAGGATCTACCACTAATTCAACCAACCTTATCGGAGGAATGGTAGTCTCTAGATTATGCACATTCTAACGAAGATGAGACACATGAAATACATTATGGACATCGGCCAAACTACTCGGCAACTCCACCCTATATGTGAGCTTTCCAAGCCTTTCTAAAATATGGAATGGACCAACATATCTCGGGGCTAACTTCCCTGACTTTCCAAATCATCCACGCCCTTCATAGGTGACACTTTAATGGAAACTTTATCTCCAACTGAGAATTCTAAATCTTTACGCCTCTTATCTGCGTAACTCTTTTGTTAGACTGAGCTTCCTTCATCCTTTCTTGGATTAACTCGATCTTCTCTGACACCTCTCTAACCAAATCCAGACCTAAGGCTAATCTATCTCCAATTTCCAACCAACATGCTGGTGATTTACATGGCCTTCCAAACAAAGGTTCAAATGGCGCCATTCCTATACTAGTCTAAAAACTATTGTTATAGGAAAACTCAACCAATTGTAGGTGATCTTCCCAAGATCCATCAAAGTCCAATACACAAGCCCTTATAAATCCTCGAGTACCTTATTGACTATCTCTGTCTACCCATTTGTTCGAAGGTGATATGCAGTACACACATTAGGCTTGATACCCATCACTTCCTGTAGACTCTTCTAGAATTCACTAGTAAACAAAGCATCTCTGTCACTGACTATACTACTAGGAACTCAATGTAGTCTAACTATGTTCATCATGAAAGACTTAGCTAAAACAGGTGTCGTCCTGGTCGACATAACTGGAATGAAATAGGCGCTATTTGTCAATCTGTCCACTATAACTCATACACTTCAATTGGCTCTATTTGACCTTGGCAACCCATCTATAAAATCCATGGATATCAAATCCCATTTTGAAACTGGAATCTCTAAAGTTTCAAGCAATCCACTGGGCTTCAGATGTTCAGCTATCACTTGTTCACAGTTTGCACACTGTCTAACCCATAAGCCAACATCCCTCTTCATGTCATTCCAATAGAAGCTCCTCTTCCATCCTGATATATCTTGGTTCCTCCATGATGAATCGTAAACTTTGTTCGATGATGTTCTCCAAGAAATTCCTTCCGCAACTCCTCCACATTCTGGACACGCAACCGTCCCTTCTTTCTTAGCCATCCTCTCTGATCAATGCTACAACCCTTTAAATCATCAATCTCGTTTCCAACCTCCAGTCTTATGATCCTTTTAGCTAATACTGGATCCTTTTTCTTCTTAGAAGCAATTATCTCAATCAATATTTGTTGAACTTCTAAATAGGATAGTCTGGCGGTACTTTGGCTACAACCAGCAATTGATCTTGACCGCACACCACAATTGACTAAAGCTTCTAGATCTTTCCACTCCACTAACATAACCAACACCATAGTTTGATGTTTTCTACTAAGAGCATCTACTACCTTATTATCTTTTCCTGGTGTATACTCCATACCAAAATCATAAGCTGCCAAAAACTCTATCCACCTCTACTGCCTTATATTCAACTCCTTATGAGTGGATAAATATCATAAAGACTTATGATCGGTATACAACTCAAATCTCTCATCACAGCTACCAACTCCAAATCATGAGTATGATATCTTTTTCATGCGATCTAAGCTGCATGGATGCATAGGAAATAACCTTACCATTTTGCATCAATACTGCTCCTAATCCAGTTCCACATGCATTACTATATACTACCAACCCTTGGTTTTCGTCTAGAACCACTAACATGGGTGCATTGGTTAACAAATGATTAAACTTAAGGAATGCTTCCTCACATTTGTCAGACCAAAAAAACTTCAGCCACTTTCTGGTTAGCCTAGTTAACGGTGCTACTAACCATGAAAAATCCTTAATGAATCTCCGATAGTAGCCAACAAGTCCAAAAAAAATTATGATCTCGATCACCGTCTTTGGTCTCTTCCAAATATTAACAGCTTCGATCGTATATGGATTGACTGACAATCCTTTCTCTGAAACCATGTGACCAAGAACCATAACCTCTTCCTTCCAAAAATGACATTTGGTAAACATTTCCTTTAGCAGATTCTGCCTCACCATATCAAGCACAACTCAAAGATGAGCTGCATGCTCCCTCTTATACTTAGAGTTTACTAGAATGTCATCTATAAACACTAGAACAAACCAATCCATGTACTATTAGAAAACTCAATTCATCAAATCCATGAAGAAAGCAGGTGCATTCGTTAATCCAAATGGTATCGCTAAACCACTCATATGAACCATATTTAGTTTGAAATGTTGCCAAAGGAATACTGCCCTCCGCCACTCTTAAATGATTGAAACCTGTTGCTAAGTCCAACTAGGAGAATACTCTGGCTTCATTTCAACTGATCGAACAGATCATCTAGTCTAGGCAAATGATACTTATCCTTAATTGTCCTTTCATTCAGCTTATTATAGTCAATGCACATCCTTAATGAACCATCTGGTTTATTCACGAACACCATGGCCGCTCCCCAAGGCGAACTGCTTTCTTTGATAAAATTCTTTCCTTCTAGATCCACTAGCTGCACCTTTAATTCCTTCATCAATATTGGTGTCATTCTGCTAGGTGGTTTACCCGTAGGCTAGCTTCCAGCATAAGATCTATTCTAAACTCAACAGCTCTTCTAGAGAGGGTAATTTAGCGACTGGTTCAAAGACATCTACAAACTCTTTTACCACCCAAACTTGACTTAACTCATCTCTGTCTCCATAGAATTTAGCAAAGGACTAATACTCTAGTCAGTATTCTCCATTGAGAATATCACTAGATTATGGCTATTATGGTGTCTCAGTGATATCATTCTATCATGGCAAAATATTCAAGCCTCATACTTACCCAACCAATCCATTTTCAAAATGATCCCAAAATCTACGAAATCGATAACATACAAACTACATGGAAATTTATGACCTAACAAGTCAAGTTCTAACTGGCCACATCTTAACACTAGAGTTGCATACCCTCCTATAGGATTCACAACCCTAAAGGAAGTAACTGGGTAGGTGGGTTCTAAGCATAATCTACTAACTAAACACTGAGATATAAATGAATTTGATGCACCGGTATCAATAAGTACTCTAATAGAAATACTCTAAACCAAAAGTGTACCTTCCATCATAGTTTTTCCCTTGTCAGCTACAGTAGGCCTAGCTGATCCAATTGCAAAGACCTTTCCTTTTTCTTCCCTAACTTGCTCTAGTTATTGGTTCTTGTAATGCCCAACTTGACAACAGTTGAAGCATTTCCTATTCTTCTTTACTGCAGCCTTCTTCCCATTTCCTAACCGGCATTCGATGGAAAAGTGACTCTTCTTATCACACTTATAACAAACTACCTCAGCCTTCAACCTCTTAGATGTGCCTCCCTTATGGGCACCCTTCTTTTTAAAGAACTTCCTCTTCTTCTCTGGAGAACCCTGGGTTTCCACTGACTTCTCTTTAGCTAGATCAGCAAGCAACTCCTTATGGCGAATAGCCATCTCCACCACTATATTACAAGGATCGTGGAAATATGTCATTGTCATTCTAGCAAGCTCAGGCCTTAGTCCATGAATGAAATTCTCTTTCCTTTTTATGTCAGTATATATAAGAGAATAACCATATCTAGACAGCTCTTCAAACTTAGTAACATACTCAACTACTGACATCTCTCCTTGCACTAAATTCATAATTTTCCTCATCAGCTCGAAAATGGAAAACTCAGATACAAACTTCTGCTAAAATATCATCTTAAAATCCGCCTAAATTAGCCGCTCTTTTGGTATTTCGGTAGTAACACTGTTCCACCCTTGTAGTGCTGACCCCTGTAACTGTCTAGAGGCTAATCTTCTCTTTTGTCCATCATTCAAACCCATATCAGTAAATATTCGATCACAATGCAACAACCAATTCTGAACCTTTACGGCACTTTCCGTTCCAAAGAATGGCTTTGTACCCAAACTAGTGTAATCTCGACTAAGCAATGCAATATTTCCGATTGGAGCCACTGGATTATCTCTTCCTACATTTCCAGCAACACCAGCCGTAGTTCCAGCTTTCAACAAACCAGCAAAGAACTGATACGTTTCCCCGATATCTACTGGTTGATTTCCAGCACTGATGGCTTCAGCATTTTGGTTATTAGCATTAACTGTTCGACCCGGATTTCTCCTGGCAATGGGTCGAGCATTTCAATTAGTTGTGGTGCTTCCTCCATCGAGATTTCCTCTTTCGTTTCCTACATCCATATCTCCTTTCTTATAAATCTGCATACAAGACTTGGTAAGATACAGAAGAATGGTCTAAGAAAGCGAGGTATACGCACTTATATATATAATTATATATATATATATATATTAATTATAAGTACATTATTATACTGTTAACCCAAAGTCCAAACTTATTATCTGATTCATTGGATTATGTTTGAAAAATCTTTTAGTTTTAAGTTTCTTTTAAAGTTTCATAAACCATGCTCTAATACCAACTGTTAACATCCCCCGACTTGGAGGCCCAAAACTAATGGCTATAGATGTGGCAGTCATCCATAGTTATTAATCCTTGGCCACCAAATATGGCAATAATATATACATTGACACACAGAAACACGAGAATATGGAAAATATTTTAAACGACAAATAAAACCACATTCAATTTCAAGGCATCTCAAATTGATTACATAATCCTAGTTCGTAGACCATGTTCAGATAATATATAGCAACAAAAATACACCAATAGCGACATAGAAGATGCCCTCTAGGTTGATCAGAGTACATATTCTAAGACATTAAATAGTTTGTCTTTACAACAAAAACAGACAGCGGAAATAAAATAACTTTAAATAACAATCTGCCTCCTGCACGCCTTTGGAAACTTTATTCATCTAAGAGAAAACCTGAAAACCTTAACTCACAACCTACTCAAAATCAACTGAGTACTCGAGAGTTTAATTGGAAAACAAGAACTTCAAGTCAGACATAAAGCCTAGTATGAATAAAAATTTACCATCTCAAACCATTTAGATAGCAAGTGAGACCACATCACTTAGCGGAACGGGTTTCCCCTCACTGGAATGGTAAAACATTTACAAACCATATACTGTGCTTCCGACATCCATAGTGATTAAAATAATAGTATTACAAATTATTATTATGATATGCCAAAAAAATAATTCAAATCTGGATTACTCATCCCTATTCATTTTGACTATCTTTCTCAATTATAGTTTCTAGGGTTACTATTAACCTTTTAATGTTAAGGACTCTTTGTCCAATTACTTAGTTTTCATAGGATCACTAGGAACCTATTGGTAACTCCAATATCATATTTCTTACCCTAGTTTCCATGGGCTAACAAGGAACCTATTGGATGACGGCCAATTTCTTAGTCTGAATATAGTTTTCATAGGCTAACTACAGGCCCCTGCCAATATCAAATCATAGTTTTCAAGCGCTAAGTATGGACCTATTGACCCTTGCCGGTGTCATACAGTTTTCATGGGCTTACTGTAGACCTATTGACCTCTGCCAATATGATTAAATTAAGAATTAACATCTGTTAAGTTATATTCTCTATTGGGTTAACCAAACTGGTTATTCTTCTCTTTCTCGAAATATAGTTATGGGTTAATAACAATGTGAATATTATTTCCAAAATCTATTATTTATGCTTTTTTTCCTTAGAAATGAGAATGGGTTATTAACTTTGAAACCTTAAAACATCACTTTCGAAACCCCTGAATGACCTTCTTAGAAAGCATAGAAACCTCTTTCTAAAACTCTAAATATATACCTTTCAAAACCAATTAGTCCTTCCGATGGTATCAAGAAAAACATATTTGAAAACATAGGCTTTCAAACAAATAAAATACCCTTTTGAAAGCATGGGATTTACTCTTAAACATCATTTGGTTCCAGATGGTTGTATATGAAAGTGTCTCTTTCAAAACCAACAAAAACTAGAATTAGGAAAAATTGGTGGTGTCGGAACCACCTTAGTCGAAAGAAAAATACTTTAGAATCAAAACTTCAAAGGGCTGAGTCGAAACACCCTTTTGAATCCATCTCCTTCGAAACCACAACCCCTTTCAAAAGCAATTAAGAAGTGATAAAAACAAGTATAACCTTTTGAAGCTATTGATGGCTTCAATACTTCAGAAGGAAAAAGGGCCGTTAGGTTTCGACAAGGTCAGAACCTACCCTTTCGAAAGCTTCATATTTGAAAGAAAAAGTTCCCCTTTGAAAGCTATTTGTAAAGTTCCTTTCGAAAGCATAGCTTTCGACCATGTTGAAAACTTTAAATAAATCATGGTAGGAATTTAATTTTCAGAAAATAATCTAAGGTTTTGACTCTATAGGATATCGACTTTGTCGAAAGCCCTTCCAAAAAAACTATGCAGGCTTTGGTCTTCTATTAAAATTTAAGTCTTGGTTTCGACTAGGATGAAGGCCTAGCTTTTGACACCCTACCTTCCACTACTTACCAATACACTTCGTACCAATTTCCTTTAATACCATGTGCCTTGGTTCCAATTATGTAGGTTTTGACAATGATAGTTTCAAATGGGATGGAGCAGAGGTAAAGGAGTCGAAAGATGACCCCCAAAATAGGCGGAACCTCCTTTTTCCTAAAAAGTTGTTCATGTCTAAAAATAATAATTATTTTATAACAAACCTGCTATCTGTAACTCCTTGATTGGAATCTTTAAAATCTTTTTAAATACTTGACAAATAAAAACTGTTGCACTAATTAGATCTGAATCAAGGCTTTGTAATGTTAAATCCTTATGTACGACAAAAACCAATATTTGTAGAAATGTCCTTCTTTGACAATAATTTATTTTTCCTAGTAAATCAACAGGGAAAAATCCCCAAAAATTACAGAAAATCAATTTCATCATGTAAGCAAACATATTAAAAATTTAGACTCAAATTCTTTCAGGAATATTTGAAATATATTTCTAAAAAAAATACTTCATATTTACCATCAAAAATTTATAATAAAATTTTCGTAGCTTGGAAAATTCTGAAAATTGAAACCCATCTCTAAAATTATGTTTTACTCAACATAAGAAATTTCCATGGAAATTTAAAATCAATAAATCTTTGTTTTGACCCTAAAACCGTATGGATTTCACATAATTTAATGGTTCAAATCAAATAATCCATAAATTTAAGCCTATCATCATTTAATATATCATGGAAACAAAATAAATATTCAAATATGAAATCATATTGTAATAAAACCAAAAAGAGATGGAAAGTATTATTATTCATCTTAAACTTGATAAGGAATTTGAGATTTGTTGTTGATTAATCCCCTCTGACAATTGATCCTTAGCTTTATATTAAAATCCCTCTTTTCCTCCTTTATAATGGCCGGCTATATTAGGGTTATTTGCATTTGTTTTTGATTTGAGAAATAAAATTGAACGTGAATGGACAAAGGCAATTGTATAGCCATGAATAGAAAGTGTGGCTATTTTTTACTAATAAGGCCTCATGTAAGTTAATTATCTCATAAATCAATTTAAAGCCCATATATTTTATTAATAAGCATGGCCATATTCTGTAATTTATCCAAATCTCAATCTCCTTATCATCATTATTCTATTTAATTTATCTAATTAAATCTTTCGAATAATGTTGTCAAAAATTAGGGATGTTATAATAGGTGTCATTCAACTTGGCTCTTTTTGGCGGTAGTTCTATCAGGGGTTCAAAGACATGTGCAAATCCTCTAGTAATGAAAGCTCGATTCAACTTGTCTTCTTCGTCCATAATGCCCAATAAAGCGAAAAAATCTAAATTCGGGTTCTCTACAGTGTATATAATTCGATCACTACAACCTTGGTGTTTAAGTTATATTATCCTATCATGGCAAAATATTCTAGCATCGTACTTACTTAAACCATCTACTCAAAATAATTTCGATACATGCAAAATCAAACACAAGCATACTGGAAGCAAATATATGACATAGTAATTCAAGCTTTAAGTGGTCACATCTCATCCCAGGAGTTGCATACCCTCCTATCGGATTCGCAACCCTTATGGATGTAACTAGGTATTAAGGTCCTTGGTTAAGCTTATTTACCAAACAATGAGATATAAAAGAATGTGATACACAATTATGAAATAGAACTCTAACTGACATACCATGAATCAAAAGTGTACCTCCCAACAGAGCTTTTCCTTTCTCCTCTACTGTTGCGTTTCAGGTAGCTACTTCCAATGCAAACACTTTGCCCTTTCCATCCTTGGCTGGTTCCTTGCACTAGTTCTTATAATGTCCAATCTGATCACAGTTAAATCATTTGATATTCTTCTTTCCGTACACTTTCTTTCCATCGCCTGAGCAACATTCATCAGCGAAATGCTCTTCCTTATCAAACTTGTAGTAGATAACTTTTGTCTTTCCTTTCTTGGCAGCTCGACCCTTCCGAGCTCACTTCTTGTGCAAAATCTTTCTCTTCTGGTTCTACCTACCTTGAGTTTCCACTGCTTTGTTACCATTAAAGAAAGCAAGCATCTCCTCATTCCTCAAAGCCATCTCAACAACTACATCGCATGGATCCCTAATATGTGGTGAAGCTGCTTTAGCTAGCTCGGATCTTAATCCACGGATGAATTTCTCATTCCTTCTTGTAATCATATCAACCGTAGCATATCCTTATCTCGATAATTCCTAAAATCTGGTAGCATACTCAAGCATTGTCTTGTTTCTCTGCAACAACTCATCAAACTTCCTGGTTAGAGTTGACTTAGCGATCTCCGACATGAATCTTTCCTCGAACCTCCTTTCGAATTCCGCCCAAGTCATGGTCTATTCCACTACTCCCATGGTAGCACTATTCCACTAGTATATTGCTACTCCTTGCAACTATCTGGATGACAATATCCTTTTTTGCTAATCATTAAGTCCTAAATAAGAAAAAGTCCTTTCATAATGAAGCAAACAATTCTCCACTTCCATTGTGTCCTCAATCCCGATAAACTACTTCCCTCCAAGCTTAGCATAGTCTCTGCTCGGTACTGCATAAGTATTAACCATAAGAGCTTCCTGATTTCCTTCTCCAACATTTGCTCTTACTAATCCTGCAACAGCTCTAGCTTGCATCATGTTGAAGAAGAACTGATACATAGCTTCTATATCAACTTGCGGTGGTCCAACACCCACATTAGCAGCTTGTGCCCGACCTAGATTTTTTCGAGTATTTGTTCTGGCATTTCCATTAGCTCTGATGCTTCCTCCACCAAGGTTAACTCTTCCATTCCTAGCATCCATATTTTACTTTTTTTTTAAATTCTACATTCGAACTTTTGTAATATATATAGAAGAATAGCCTAAGGGAGATAGGAAGATGGAGATAAAGCGTAGACTTATATATAATAAATACAAATATGCTACTAAAGCGTTATCACATACCCAACCTTTTCTCTAATTTCATAGGATTATGCTTTTTTAAAATAATTTTAGGTTTAAAGTCTGATTTAAGTTTCCATAAACCTAGGATCTGATACCGTGTTGTAAGATCCCCTATTTTTAGTCCCGAAGCTAACCGCTACTGATGTTGTAGTCATTTATAGTACTAACTTTCGATGATAAAATATGGTAATATTAATTGTATCCATAATATTAAAAGCGCATGAATATGAAATAAAATCAACACAAATTTCAAACCAGTTTTTCTTATTACATTTCAAATCAATATTTCATATTCGATTACATAATCCCAAAACGATTCCCAGGTTCATATAAATATAATTATCATAAAATACGCTAAGAGCAACATATGAAGATGCCCTCTTGAAAGATCAAAGTACTAAATAGGCATATCGGTCAAAAAATACATTACAACCGAAACAATAAAGGATAGACTTCTAAATAGCTAATCCTTGCCTCCTTCACGTCTTCGAAAGCTTTATTTGTTACTTACTAAAACCTGAAATGCCTTAAATCTCAATCTACTCAAATTAAATTTTGAGCACCCGAAAGATTAAGGGGAAAACATAAGTTTCAAGTCATACATAAAGCCTGGTGTGAGTAGTTCTATTACATCTCAATTCATTGATATTAAGTGAGACTAAGCCACTTAACAGAATGGGTTTCCCCTCACTAATATCCTTTTAAAATCATATCTTTGGACAATCAAAATATTGCGATCAAACGGATTATAACAACAATAGCAATAACGTATATGCATATAAATCAAGTAATCATTGGACTATTCGTCTGAACATTGTAGTTTTATCGGGCTGACTATTAGCCGTTGGCTTATCGAGCCTACCAGACATAATAAATATTCCAACTTCTATTAGACACAATACTGGACAGTTTGCCCTTAACTTACTTCTCCTAGGGTAAACTAATCCTAATTGTTTTGCGAGCTCACCAATAACCTATCTCTACTTTGTGTATTCCTTTCTGTATGTAACATGATTTTAGTCTTACCTGTGACAAAGCCCTACACACTAAAATTTTGGACTTATATTAGCTAGGGGCTGCAAGCTAAAGTATAGGGCATGATCCACTAGTCCCATCCGGTCCTCTAATACCCAAGTCATTCTTTTAGCAAATATCTGTGCTAACCATCCTATTCAAATTTCATTTCCTTGAAAACAATCTTTACAAATGATTTTACCCATGAAATCATATATTTTTAAAATAAAGAAATCATACAATTTGCTTTACTCAAAATACTTATGACATGATATATGCTTTATACAAGACAATGTTGATGAAAACCTAAAATCAATTGGTTACCTATCCCTTTAAAATAAATTAAAGACCTTTTTAACTTGGAAAACATAAGGCTATAAAGCGAAAACAATACCTTCGAAACCATTCTTGAAAATCTTAAACAACCTTTTTCGAGATCATTGAAAGCATTATTTTCGAAATCATTTAGGTCACAGTTAATAAAACTATAGGGTCCAAAGGAAAAGGGGGAAAGCATCACTTTCGAAAGCATAGATCTCAACTAAAAGAGTTGGAGAAGAGGGTGGCTTTGAAACTATCCTTTCGAAAGCATTGCCTCCGAAACTATTAGTAAACGCGGTTAAGTCAATCCATTAAAAAACATCAGGGAAGGCGGCTTCAATGTTACCGGAAGGTACGAAGATGAAAGTCTCCCCTTTCGCATGCATTGTTTAAAGGTTGTAAAATGTGGCCTCTAACTAAGGCAGGATATTGATACGGCAGCTAACATAGCGATGAAGGAATATAAGCAGCAGCTTACCCTTCCGCGACCATTATTTTAAACAAGGTGGAACCATAGCGTCGAAAGCATTGGAAAAAGGCGGCTTTCTCCCCTTCGTACGCATACCTTCGCTACCTAGTTTCCTTTTGTCCATACTCAATACATTCATATCAAGACTCTTATTATCGTATGATAGGTTCCGACGTTATCAGAAAGGTAAAGGTGGTTGTATGGTGGCAGAAGCAGACATAAGGAAGTGGCAAATGTGTTAATTCGTACAAAACTGATTTTATGATTTATAAAGTAACTCTTTTTCATCAAACATTCATCAGTTTTCAAAACGTGATTGGTTGACAATTTCTTTTTGAAATTTACCGCCGCAAGTCAAAAATTAAAATATTAAATAATTTTACATTTTAGCCCATTTAAATCTCATTTTAATTAAGTAAATAAGCCCTTTTTACTTAAAATAATTTATTTGGCTCTCTAAAATCTTAGGAAAAATCCACAAAAATAAAATTAAATCATTTTCTACCCCATATCTAACTTTTTTTGCTGAAAACGTATTCTAAACATTTAAAATATTTTAAACCAAATTAATCATTTCTCGAATTAGAAAATTCACCATAAATCCATATTAACTTGGAAAATTATAAAACTAGTAACCCACTTCTAAAATAATGATTCTTATATAATATCAAAAACTTAAGTCAATCGGATGTCATATGAATGTATTTCTAACTCAAACATAACATAGAATTCATATTCAAACCATAAATCATCAGAATCACATATAATCACTTTTAAACACTAAACATGTCATATACTTGCAAAAGAGAATATATTTACCTTTAAACTGAAATCATTCATCAAAAATAGAGATATAAAGTAATTATTCACCGTGATTTGAATTAAGGATTTAAGACTTTAATTCAGATTCATTTCCTAAGCTCTTCCCTTTAATCTCTTGTTTTCCTTCCTTATAATGGCGGCCCGAACTTAGTTTTGTATTTTTTTTAGGTTGTGCATGTAAAATGAATGAGGAAGTGGAGAGAATGGAAGGATTTATGGTATAGGAATAAAGACTCTTCCTAATATACCCTTATCATAACTATCCTTCTAACCTACGTCCGGTTCCCTTCGTTAATATATTGATTAGGGCACAACTCACGTTTAATTATCAAATCTCAATTCCTCTAACCTTTTATATTATTTTATTTAATTTGTGTAATTAAATATCTAAGTAAAGTTAGCTAAAATTAGGGTCGCTACAATGGTTCCGATTTTGTAGATGAGAATATGGTGGATAAGTTTGGGATCATTATGATGAGGGCACCAAAAGCGATGCATTGGTGCGTGAAGGGTTGATTGAGAAATTTATGGGGAAGTGATGACATATATAGGATTGTGCAAGGCATGTACATGCAGAAGATCTAGAAATTGGAAAAGATGTGTTATGGAAGGTGATTAGTGATTAATTAGTTAATTAAGTTAATTAATTTAAAATTTAGATTCATATTATTATAAAATTTGTATCTCTTGCATACGAGGTCTAATTGAGATGCGGCCTTTCGGCGTTGCACTCGTATGAGATTATCTATATCTTTGTTTGGCTTGAATTTGGGTGACTTATCTCACCATTTAATTTATATATGTTGTTCGTATATTTATTTTTTTTGAAATATTATGTTTAAAATAGAGAATAATGCAAGTTATTACTTCTGGATTCCTCCTTGCTTTGGAAAGCAAGTGACAACATTATGCATAGTATAACTCTCTAGAACATGATCATGGCCAAGACTTGTTGTTTATATGTTTAATAATGTTACATGTGAAGTTGAAGTGTGTTGTGAATATTTGATGTGAAATAATAACTATAACTGCACTTTGAAATCCCTTATACTGAACCTATGTTAAATTAGTTAAAACAGGATTATATTATTATATAATATAATTTGGTTGTTCTCCCTACGTTATTGGCGTATGGGTTAGTAGAGAATATGTTTGGAAAGTTATAGAAATTGTGAATGGAAGTTGTGGAAGTTAGAAGCGAACAAGTCACTATGGAAGCACTTTGAAAACGCCTTTTGTTCAGCGATTTTTAAAAACTTTAAAAGACATCCTAGCACTATAACAAAAATACTCTATTATAACGGTGTTTTTACAACGGTCCAAAAAAGCCCGTTGTAATAGGTACATATTACAACGGTTTCTACTAGTCCGTTGTAACAGACGCCAGTTTTCAGCGCAAAATACAACAGTCCAAGAAGGCCTATTGTAATAGAATCATATTACAACAGTTTTGTCTTATCTGTTGTAAGAGATGTCAGTTTTCAACAACGGTCTAAAAAAGCCCATTGTAATAGATACATATTACAACGGTTTGTACTAGTCCGTTGTAATAGACGCCAGTTTTCAATGCATAATACAAGAAAGCCCGTTGTAATAAAAACATATTACAACTTTTTCCTTTGTCTATTGTAATATATGCCTATTACTAAATTTTTCATTTGCCGGTTGTAATGGATGTTGATTTTTACAGCTTTTTTTACTAGTTGTAATCGATACATATTATAACCTTTATAGTTTAACACTTCTTATAAATGCCAATTTTCAACAACTATTAACTTACCATCGTTTTCTTTGATTATTTTAAATGTCGTAAGGCAGATTTAATCAGTATTCCAACAGACTTAATTTTACTTTCCAGCTATTAGTAATTATGTATGAAGTTTTCAAAATAAAATATAATAAGAATATTCTAACTGTTAATCATGTTTAAAATTAATATATTCAAAAGGAAAAAAACCAAAATTGGGAAACTCATGTTTTGTTAAACATTATGTTTACGTAATAATTTTAGCAGTTTTGTTAGATCACCTTACAATAATTTTAGTAAATAGGATAATATATTTACTAAAGTACTAACAAAAATATTTTCTTATATTCATGAGTTTTTTCTATAAAATTAGATAGAAATTTTCCTATTATACTTTTAAAAATGAGTTTGTTGCCACAAAATTTTTTTGGTAATTATTATATATTTGGTTAAGTAATATTTCACATATGCTTGGCCGCAAATACTTGTTTAATAATGTTAATGCAAAAAATGTACGCTAACACCCCGGTGTGAGTTGTGATATAGCGAAAGCACCACCCGTTGGTACGGGAACTAAAAGCAAGCAGAAAATGGCAGAAAATAGTAAAGAGGAAAATTTTTATAGTGGTTCGGCTCAAAGTCAAGCCTACATCCACTTAATCTCTTCTATTACTGATTTGATTACAAACTTTACAATAATTCTTCAATTACAGCACAATTAAGACATGTAGTCAGAACTTTGATGCAGAAAAGCTCTTTGAATTCATGTTGAATGAACTTGAACTTTTCTGAAGGTTCTTTGAAATGTCTTTTGAATTTAGCGTGTTGGAGCAAGTGTAGAAGTAGTGAAAACAGCAGAGTCTTGGCGCTCCAAAAATCATCCAAAATTCCTCCCCTCTTAAGTGCAGAGTAGGCGGGGTATTTATAGGAGAAGTTGGGCTTAGGTCGGCCATGTCATAGGTCGTGAGCGACCTAGGGAGTTGCGACCTAAGAGTGATCCCGAGGTAGCATAAGTCGTTAGCGACTTAATGGGGCCATCCTGGACAAGATATATGCTATGAATGACTTAGCATGTGTAGCACAGGAGTTACTCGGCTTGCTAAGGTCATAAGCGACCTAATGGAAGAGGCAGTGCGCATGTGGCTAAACTCTGAAGCTTGCTAGGTCATTAGGTCGCTCTTTCCTTAAATTGTTAGGCCGTTGCCTTCATTGAGTTGCTAGGTCATTAGGTCATTGAATCGCAAGAGTCTTTTGGTCTCTAGGTCGCTGGAGCCCTTAATTCGTTGAGTCATGCCATATTGAGTCGCTCTGTGCTTTAGGTCGTTAGGTCGTGCCCTGCTATAGGTCATTAAGTCGTTTATGCCTTGGATAGTTAAGTCGCTTATTCCCTTAGGTCATTGAGTCGAATAGGTCGCTAAGTCATGAATAAAAGAGGTGTTAACACTTGCCCCTCGAAGTATACGCCTAGGGGCTAGGTCGTGTTCTTCGATGCCACTTAACTCGCGCCATCCTGAGTCGCTAAGTCGTGAGCGACTTATGAGAGAGCTAGGTCGTTCGTGCCGATTCGAGTTCCATTGCCCATGTATATAAGTGGCTCAGGTTGCTCCTTCTTCTCTTCACTTGCTTTAACACTCTAACCCGCCATTGAAGAATCTCCGAGCTCTCGAAGACGAATTCAAACCAACCAGTCATTGATCATCTTCACCATCACATTACGTAAGCGAATCCGATCATTATCCAATCACGATCATCATCGAATCGTGAATCCCCCATTTTCCCACCCTAATCCGATTTCATGTGCCGCATTTCACCACGAGTCTTGTTACGATTGATTTTTGATCGTCATTGGACATGTTGTCGTTGTAATTCATGAGAACACAATAGTGCATCGGATCTATGATGGATCTGAGGCGATTTGAATCGGTCTTGGATGATTTGGCGGTGTGGAGAGATGATGGATTTCATTGTGGAGATGCTAATGGGTTATCAGGGTACGAGTTAACGGGTTAGCGAGTTAGGCGGGTTGTTGAATGAAGAGGAGTTAGCGGGTTAAGGAGAGTTAAGAAGTGCCCGACATAGGAGCTTCGAACGACCTAGGTCTTAGCAGTTTGGACATGAATCGCGCGACTTAACTTAGTGAACGACTTAACGACTTAACATTCAAACTCTGAATGACATAAGGGACTGCGACTCATATGACTTGCGACTTAACTTGCCAGAATAGCACATGACTTAAAGCAGAACGACTTAAAGAATCAGCACGACCTAATTTAACCCGCGGCATAGCTTTAACTCGTAGGAACGTTACTGATGAACTCCATAACTTGAGCAGAGCGACTTAGGGAAGCCCGACCTATGTTAAGTCGTATGGACATGATCTGGATGACCTAAAGAGTCCCGAGCTAACTTAAGTCATTCCTACGACTTAAGGAATGAACATGACTTGAACACTTGTATAATTTGACAGAACTTGATTGAATTTCCAACTTGAACTGCCAGAATGAACTGCTTGAACTTGTTGCACTCTTTCACAGATTGTATTAACTTTTAAGCTAACAACCTATTAAATACAACATTTGCAGAAAACTAGGACGAATATACTCATCATCAACTGCCCACATCGAGTGATAGATTAGGTCAAAGAGATAATATTTTACTTAAGTAAAATAATACGAATCTAATTAAAAATGAAATGCCGTGAATCAACTGACTTAAATGAGGCATCAACGCAAAATTCATACAGTTATAACTGCTTATCGCTGAATATTATCTGCATTGATACTTAATTTTCATCCAATAACAAGCCTTGAGTCTTCCTGAATTGACGTGCGCCAACCAGTACTATTTCAAGTTTTACTTTATTTACTTGTTATTTCAGTAGCTTTGCACAACACTTCACACGCTTTTAGGAAATGTGCACCTTCATATTTGAATGTCCAGTTGCTTGTGTAGAATGGCTTCTCAATAAGTGCGAGAAGATGAGGTTTCCCAATTGCTGACCCTTTGGAGAATCCTCCGGTAAGAGTCTCAACTACTTTGAACCAACGGGCTTTCAGCGAGCTATGTATTCAATTCGGCATTGCTGAAGCGGATGCTCTGCTTCCTGTGGTAAATGACACTGCCGATAGGCCGCCACCTGGCTTCATTGCAGTCAATCGTCAAATGTGTCTGAATGGTGCTATTCCCCCCTTCAACGATTTTCTTAGAACACTCCTCCTTCGACTAACTATTTCTCCATTCCAGTTGCACCCTAATGGCTATGCGATTTTAATGAGGTTGTGCGTACTATTTAGGAGGACGCTTAACCGCCTCCCAAGCTTCGAGGATATCTGCTATTTGTGTTCATTCGGGAGGAACAAAGATCACCCTTCCATTACTCTTGTAAGAAGCACAAGAAACCGCAAGCTGATTACGGATCTGCCCGAGAGCGCTCATGGGTTTTTAAACCAGTTCTTCTTTGTCTGTTGCCCCCCTGGATTCTACGGTATCTGGAGAGTAGGAAGTAAGACTACCTATCTCTGTTTACTTAATTTCTGAGCCTTTCAAAATTCGGGTCGTCAAGTGCTAACTTCATTCTTTACTTTTGCAGCACTTCCTCCTCCCTCTAAAGATTCTAGTCACAAATCGACTTTCGAAAGATTGAGTGCCGTAGTTATCAATGAGAGAAGTATTAAGTTTCTACAGAAGAACAAATTTTTGCAACAATTCGGACTCTTGCACCCTTCTCGATCCATTCAGTCCCGTGATGCCCCCAGTTCTCAAGTAGAAACATCAAATGCCCAAGCCTCCGCAGAGGAATTCGCACTGAAGGCACCTATCGTAGAGACTTCATTAGTGAAATGCTCCAGTTCTGTTGACGGTGTGGGGTTATCTGGAAAATCTAAACTTCTCCCAGTTATTGAAGAAGAGGAATTTTCTCAACATTCTGGAAAGGCTACTAGAGAAGCTGATGAGCAAGCTGAGAAAGAAAGTTCCGTTACGAAGAGTGTAAAACGTGCTGAAGAGGGCACTGCTGATATAACCCATTCCATTGGGCATGATGGTGATGATATCTTTGGAGGACTAAGCGATCTTATGGTGACTTCCCATGAGCTCTTTAAAGATGACACCACTGCTTCTAAGCTTGTTTCTCCAGCAATCGAACCGACATCCGCCTTGCGATCAATTCCATCAACCCAAGAGTTGACTCCTGCTGCAAAAGCTGACATCCCTCCTAAGCCAAAGAGTGGTTTGTAGCTTGACGCGCGTAGTTCGCACGCCACACACACTTAGGATTTTTGGCAATTATGCGCACTTAGCTTCTTTATTTCGAAGATTTCTAAATTTTGTCTCTTCTTCACTTTCAGGTTCTTCTATGGGACGCAGCGGCTCATATTACGATGACTTTCAACGCTATGCGAGGCGTGATTCTTATGACCCCAAGCGCTATCTTCCTGCCCCTAGGGAGACAGAGGAGGAAAGAGCAGCTAGGAAAGCTCGCGAAAGGCTGGCTTATGAGGAGCGTTATGGAAGAAAAGACGACCGACATGACTCTTACCAGAGGGATGATGACTCCCATAAGAGAAAGTCTCATGATGATAAGGGGAAGAGTCATATAGCTGAAGATTCAAGCAAGCGAACCAAGCTCAGCGAAAAGTCTACATCTGAAATTTCTAAAGTGCCTGCTGCTCCTATCTCTTTAGACATCCCTTCTAGCTCTCCTGCCCTTAAAAGAGCTGAAATTCAAACAATCATTAATAGGCCTCCTTATCAAGTTGAGAAGCCTCCGTCTGCACTCCAAAGCCGATTTCCGCATTGGTGTTTGAAAGGAGTACGTTTCGATCTGGACTTGGTTCTAATTGATAAACAGTCCATGTTAACAAATCTCGACGCTGTCAAGCTTGATATTGAAAGAATGTCCGGCTGGCAAAAATTAGTTGATGAGATTCAAAGAGTAAATCGTTTGAATCTCGAGGCTATGTTGACCATGGAAAGCGATAAGTATGAGTGGCAAAAAGTTCTTGATCAGCATGATACGGAGATGAAGAACATCACCGCCCACAACGAGAAACTTGAGGCTAAAATCAAGAAGCTTAAAGATGATCTTGCCACCTCCTCCACTTCTTATGCTCAAAAGGAAGAGGTTCTTCAAAAGCAAGTAAGAGACGCCCAAGCTACTCAACGAGATGCTGAGGCTAAACTTGAGGCGGAGAGGAAAATTGTGGAAATGTACCGCAATGATGCTGCTCAGCTGCGGGAAAAGACTAACCCCCAAGATTTGGAGATTACAATGTTAAAGGCCCAGCTTTCTAAGGCTGAAAAGGAGCGTGACGAGGCCATCGCTGGAAAAGCAGCAACTGAACAATCACATGAGGCGACTAAGGCCAACGTTAGTTCCACTCTATTCGAGTTTTATGTTCTCAGCGTCTTGGGGCGTGGCAGTCTTTCATTTTTGGGCCCAAAGTATGAGGTTACCCTGGCTGAAGTGTGAGAGGCAGTAGTTGAAACGCTTAGAGACGCTGGCTATGCCGAGGAGGATCTTGAGGCTTATTATTTAGATGATGAGGGTCGTGCCGCCCTTGCCAGAGGGAAAGAACAACTTGCCAAGGAACGAGCCGAAGCGATGGAAGGAGAGCATCTAGGGAAGGCACCTTTGGCCGACTCAACTCGTCCTTTGGCTTCGGTCAACATCGATATTATTGGCCCCAGTTCCCACTCTCCGCCTCCTGCCAAAGCCGAAACCGAAACTACAACTGCTTATGCTGAAGACGAGGCCCAAAAAGGCACCGAAGCCCAAGGTTTTGAAATTGACGTGATAAAGCCAATCTCTCCAGGTAACTTCAATACTGATCTAGCTCAAGTGGACTACTCGTTTGCTTCACATGAGCTCGATGAACTTCTTGCTTATTACTTAAGCCTCGACGTGCCACTATCTCCTTTCTTTGCGAGGAATACTGATGTTTAACTTTTCTTCTTCTATAGTGAAAACAACAAGCGTTGTACAGGCTTCGCCTCCTCTAGTTGTTGCCCCTCCACCTCTTCAAGTTACTCCTTCTTCTGCTTCTCAACCGGGGTCGCAAGAAGAAAAAATAGGAGCTCTTCAAGGCTTAGATGACCCGGCCGCTTCACAAGAGCAGAAAGCTGAAGAACTTGAGGAGGGTGAGAGGACCCCGTATAAATTTACTGCCGATGATACAAAGCTGATTGATCTTATCACTCCGGGCGGCGAATCTTCTTCAAAGAAGAGGAGAAAGCGTGGAATTTCGAAGAAAAAGAAGGAGGGCACTTCTACTAGCGATGAGAAAGTGGAAGAGGACCCAATTGCACCTCTTTCTCCTTCTTCCTCGACTCGTTCAGGCCGACTCAAGAAGTTAACCATTAGGACCGACGAGGGCTCCAAAGGCGGCGGGAAGAAGAAGTAATGAGTCTGGTTTTATCCTTCTTGTTGCTTTTTTGCTTTTTGCTTGTATCTAAAGACTTATATCGACCGGAGATTGTGCGGGTACCCGCCCCCGCTTTTTGAAACCTGCACATGTATACAAATCTTTTATATTATGGAATAGAATGACTCTTTTTACTTGTACAATCTTTTGTCTGTATTTGTGAATGCATTTATTCCTTATTTTCGCACATGTTTCTTTATTTTCTTTGTATGATATTGCAGTGAGCTCGTGGTATGTTGCTTGAGCGTTGCTTTTATTAATGTAGCTATATTGCCCCCATACCACGGCTTATTGCAGTCTTCTCCTTTTTGAAAAGACTTATACTCTTACTCTGGAGAATAATTCTTCCATTTTGAGGAAATATTATTCTGCTCTAGTAGAATGTGCCTTGTATTGGAGAAGTTTTCTGGTTTTTTTTTGAAAAAGTTTTTACACTACAACTTTCGGAGATGGTCACTTTTATTTTTGAGAAGTGGATTCCCCTACGCGGTGAAGCGGGCCTCCGAAGAAGGCTTTGATTTGTTTTCCTGAAAGTTACTACTCATAGTTAAATGGATCCACGGGTCGGACGCAAGCTACCTAATTGGATGTTCATTTGTACGGACGATCACAATTTGTTAGCAAGGGCCCGGTGCCTTCATTTTGGGAAGGTTCCCCTTCGGTGGTTCCACCAATCTTTTTGGTTGAGAAAAACATTTCATTTTTCGGCATGCCTCGTTGGAGGGCTTTCTTTGGCACTTCAACTTTTTTTGGGGAAGAATGTTCTCATTATGGAGAAATTGATCTTCCCTTGAGAGTTCAAGTGTGCCTCCGAAGAGGGCTTTTTATTAGCACTTCAACTTTTTTGGGGAAGAATGTTCTCATTATGGAGAAATTGATCTTCCCTTGAGAGTTGAAGTGTGCCTCTGAAGAGGGATTTTTGTTTGCCTGAAAGTTACTTCTCACAGTTAAATGGATCCACGGGGCGGAAGCAAGCTACCTAATTGAATGTTCATTTGTACGGACGATCACAATTTGTTAGCAAGGGCCTGGTGCCATCATTTTGTGAAGGTGCCCCTTCGGTGGTTCCACCAACCTTTTTGGTTGAGAAAAACATTTCATTTTTCGGCGTGCCTCGTTCGAGGGCTTTCTTTGGCACTTCAACTTTTTTGGGGAAGAATGTTCTCATTATGGAGAAATTGTTCTTCCCTTGAGAGTTGAAGTGTGCCTCCGAAGAGGGCTTTTTTGTTTGCCTGAAAGTTACTTCTCACAGTTAAATGGATCCACGGGGCGGACGCAAGCTATCTAATTGGATGTTCTTTTGTACGGACGATCACAATTTGTTAGCAAGGGCCCGGTGCCTTCATTTTGGGAAGGTGCCCCTTCGGTGGTTCCACCAACCTTTTTGGTTGAGAAAAAAATTTCATTTTTTGGCGTGCCTCGTTGGAGGGCTTTCTTTGGCACTTCAACTTTTTTGGGGAAGAATGTTCTCATTATGGAGAAATTGATCTTCCCTTGAGAGTTGAAGTGTGCCTCCGAAGAGGGCTTTTTTGTTTCGTTTGCCAAGAAGGTTGCATCTCACAGTTAAGTGGATCCACGGAGCAGACGCAAACTACCTAACTAGATGTTTGTTTGCACAAACGATCACAATTAAATAGCAAGGGCTTGGAACCTTCACTTTAGGAAGGTCCCCCTTCGGTGGTTCCACCAACCTTTTTTGTTGAGAGACAAGATTCCATTTTGGCTGTTTTTGTCTGCTTGCCCATGTCTTTTCACCATCTGTCCCTCAGCAATTCCTCGTTATCACCTCTAATTACATGTTCCTTTCTTTTGCAGGTTGTTTGATTTTTCCAGAGAAGTGTACTTCATTATTAAGTGAATCCATGGGGTAGGCGCAAGCTACTTAACCGGATGTCTGTTTGCACAAACGATCGCAATCAGTTAGCAAGGGCCTTGAACCTCTACGTTAGGAAGGTGCCCCTTTGGTGGAATCATCAACTGCTTGTGAGAAGCACTTCTTATGTAGGAATTGAATCTGGAATTTTTGTGGCTTGACATTTGTTTGTTGAGTGATTTGTAGGAATCGCTTGGCCATGTGATGTGTTGAATGGGTAAGTTTTGCTTTGATAGCCTGCAATATTAAATCAACATTTTAGCAACACATTTAAGATATTTGCACATTGAAATAAGACAGGCATTTTATAGTAGTAGAGAACACAAGATTTATAGTGGTTCGGCCAAGAATTGGACCTACATCCACTTTATAGTTCTTATTATTGATTCACACTGATTTTACAATGGCTTACAATACAAGAATGATACATCCACAATCATTTTACAAATTTAAGCATAGCTTCTAAGTAAAATATGGACGCAAGTGATTGCTGTTCCAGGCTCTTGGAATTGGATCTCTTTCGACAGTTGTGAGCTTGAAAGTGCCATCAAGAAGTTTTTTGCCTATGACATATGGCCCTTCCCAGTTTGGCCCAAACACCCCTGTTGCTGTCATGACCCTTTTCAAGACTAGATCCCCAATTTCAAAGTTGCGTTGGAGAACTTTAGAATTGAAGTGCCTGGCTATCCTTTGCTTATGTGCTGCAATTCTAAGCTCAGCCTCTTTCCTTCTTTCATCAAGCAAGTCAAGTGCTTCAAATTGCAGCTTTTCATTTTCAGTTTGGTTGAACTGAATTCTTCTGTGTGAGGGGACCTCTATTTCCACTGGAATCATAGCTTCTAATCCATATGCTAACGAGAATGGAGTGTGCCCAGTCGTAGTTTTGTAGGTAGTTCTATATGCCCAAAGTGCTAGTGGCAGCTTATCGACCCAACCACCTTTTGCTTTTTCCAGTTGTTTTTTGATGGTTGATTTGATAATTTTGTTCACTACTTCCACTTGACCGTTTTCCTGCTGATGAGCCACTACTGAGAAGCTTTTTTGGATCTTGAATTGCCTGCAAAAGTCCCAGAATTCTTCGCTTTCGAATTGGGTTCCATTGTCTGTGATTATCTTCTGAGGCACACCATACCTGCAAATGATATTTTTAGTCACAAAGTTTATCATCTTTTTAGAGGTAATAGTAGCCGATGGTTCAACTTCAGCCCATTTAGTGAAATAATCAACGGCGATAATAGCATATTTTATTCCGGACTTGGCAATCGGCAAAGGTCCAATGAGATCTATTCCCCAAATGGCGAATGGTCATGGATTGACCATCTGTGTTAGCTCGGTGGAAGGTGCTCTTAGAATTTTTACAAATCTCTGGCATCTGTCACACTTTCGGGAGTAGCTAGCAGCATCTCGATTAATATCTGGCCAAAAATACCCATAGCGGAGAATTTTCTTTGCAAGAGTTTGGCCACCTAAATGATCCCCACACTCTCCTCCATGCACCTCAGCTAAAATTGTCTTAGCCTCTTCCTTGGTTATACATCGGAGTAATGGCATCAAGAATCCTCGTCTTTACAAGTGGCCGTCTTGAGTTACATATCTCGGGGCTTTTCTTAACAGCTTCTGGCGCTCTTTTGAGTTTTCGGTAGGGAGCCGTTGAGTAGACATTCCTTGATCGGGGTCATCCACGACTCCTGCTCTTGAGATATAGCCATAATCTAGTCAATATCCATCTCATCAGTACTTGGAGCTGACAAGACTTCCACAGGGACCAATCCCAATAATTGAGCTTTGCCAGAGCTTGAATATTTTGCGAGAGAATCTGCCTTCATGTTCTCTTCCCGGGGTATATGGCTTATTGTATAATGATCAAAATCATTGAGAAGCTCCCAGGCCTTTGACAAGTAAGCAGGCAAATTTCCTCCTTTAGTTTGAAACTCTTTCTTGACTTGACATACAATAAGCTGGGAATCACTGAAGATCTGCAATACTTTGATGTTCAGTTCTTTAGCAATCTTCAAGCCGGCAACAAGAGCTTCATATTCTGCTTCATTATTTGTTGAAGGAAATTCTAATTTCAATGCATAGCATAATGACCGCCCTTCGGGGGTTTCAAGCACAACCCCAGCTCCGAAACAATAGTCAGTTCTTGCACCATCAACATATAATTTCCATCGGATCGGGATGTCATCAGTCACTTCTTCCTCACTGCCACCTTTATATGTGTATTCTGCAATGAAATCTACTAAAGCTTGTCCATTGATTGCTCTTCGAGAATGGTAGGTGATATCGTATTGGCTGAGTTCAATATTCCACTTCAGAAGACGACCCGAAGTTTCAGAGCGAAATAGGACTTGCTTTAGAGGTTGATCAGTGAGGACTTTAATAGGATGAGCCTGGAAATATTGCCTCAACTTTCTGGATGCAATCAACAGACAATAGGCGAGCTTTTCCAGCTTTGAATAATTCATCTCTGCCCCAGTGAATCTTTTGCTGATGTAATAAACCGGGCGCTAAACTTTTGCGTCTTCCCATACCAATGCTGCACTGAGAGCATGAGATGAAACCGCTAAGTATATAAAAAGATCTTCACTATTGCTGGGCTGAGAAAGTATTGGAGGCATTTGCATGTGACGAATCAGTTCATCAAAAGCTTTCTGACATTCAGGAGTCCATTCAAAGTTCTTCTTTCCTTTCTTCAGAGCGTCAAAGAAGGGAATGCATTTATCAGTAACCCTGGAAATAAACCGACTCAAAGCAGCGACTTTCCATTGAGGCTTTGCAATTCCTTCTTTGTTCTAGGGGCTTTGACTTCTCTTAAAGCAGTAATCTGAGCAGGATTAGCTTCGATGCCCCTAGCACTCACAATGAAACCCAAGAATTTTCCGGACTCTACCCTGAATGAATATTTCAGAGGATTTAGCTTCATCCCATACTTTCGGAGGACCGCGAACATTTCTACCAAATGATCCATGTGGTCTACTACCTTCTTCGATTTCACCAACATATCATCAACATATACTTCCATAGTCTTGCCAATCTGGGGTTTGAACATGGCATTAACAAGTCTTTGATAAATTGCCCCCGCGTTCTTTAGTCCGAAGGGCATGACTTTATAGCAGTAAAGACCAACATCAGTGATGAAGCTCGTGCCCTCCTGATCTGGCTCATTCATCATGATTTGATTATATCCTGAGTAAGCATCCATAAAAGACAATAATTCATGCCCGGCTGTTCCATCCACCAACTGATCAATCCTGGGCAACGGGAAATAGCCTTTGGGGCATGCTTTGTTCAAGTCTGAAAAGTCGATGCATACTCTCCACTTCCCATTTTCTTTTTTAACCAACACCGGATTCGAAACCCAATTTGGATAAGTGGATTCTCTGATGAAGCCATTTTCCATGAGCCGATCTACTTCTTCTTTTAATGTTATCGACCTTTCAAGACCCTGGGTTCTTCTTTTATGCTTTACGGGTGTGAATTTTGGATCAATATTCAAAGCATGCACTGCGATTTCTGGAGATATTCCACACATGTCGGCATGACACCAAGCGAATACATCCAGGCTTGCTTTTAAGAATGATATCAGCATATTTTGAACCGTCATACCGAGTTGTGAACCCACATTCAGCACCTTGTTTGGATCATTCAAGTCAACAGGTATTGGCACCGTCACTTCCACCGGCACCACTCTACTCTCCCCTGCACTGGTTTTTCTGGGATCAATCTCTTTTCTTGCATCACTATGCTCACCAGTGCAGGGTCCACCCCGTAATTGCTAAAAGGTGGGCTCTTTGATGCGGAGCGGAGCTGCCGCACACTTACCCATTTCTCTTTTCTTTCTTTCCCGTAACTCTATGAGATAGCATTCTCGCCCGGCATTTTGGTCCCCCTTCACAACACCGACGCCATTATCAGTGGGGAACTTCATAGTCAGGCACCATGGGGCAAGAATGGCCTTGAATGCGGCAAGATTCGGTCGACCTAAGAAGGCATTGTAAACGGAGAATTCATCGACATTCACAAAAGTTTGTTTTCGGATCACCTTCTTTTCCCCTTCTCCGAGCTCTACAAATAAGTCAATAGTTCCAATAGGCTGTTTTGGTTCTCTAGTGAACCCAACAATTTTCTGTGAGGAAGCTTGGACATCAGCCATTGGAATTTTCATTTGATCAAATGTCTTTCTGAAGAGGACATTGCAAGAGGCGCCACGGTCAACAAGCACCCTTCTTACAATGGCTGATCTGATGCCTGCAGATATCACCAAGGGATCCATGGTGGGAGCCTCAACACCAACAAAGTCTCTAGACCGGAAGATGATGTCATCGTTAAAAGTTCTTTGCTGTTTTAAAGGTGCAACATCTTCTAAGACAAAAACATTTTCTTCCTCCGGGGCATATCTCAAAGCGTGAGCATATCTCTCCATCTCACCCCAACTTCTACCCGCTGGGTGAGGACCCCCTGTGATAACATTAATGACAGGCCTCTCAGATTCCTACGATGCAGTCCTCTCACCTGAGTCGGATTGATGAGCAGGAACTTGCTGCCCCTGAGTAGATGAGGTCGGGTTACTTCTGTTTCTCTTCACATATTGTTGTAGTTTATTCTGTCTCAACAGCTCTTCAATCAAATTCTTTAAATGGCGAAATTCATTAGTGTCGTGGCCAGGTTGATTGTGGAACCGACAGAATCTCCCATTATGCACAACATTTTTCCCAGGCTTCATCTCAGGTGGTTTGGGGTACTCGACAGCATCCTTGGTTGTGAAAAAGATATTTTCTAGAGTATCAGTTAAGGGAGTAAAATCTGAAGGTTTATGGTAGCGAGTTTTCTTCACATCTTTCTGCTTTTTCCCACCGTCATTCTCCATCTTCTGGCCACCAGATTCCTTTTTGTTAGAAGCAACATTGTTATTATTAACTTCAGCCACGTCTACTTTTGCTGGCACAGGAAGTCTTTCTAAGCGCATGAATTCATCGGCCTTCTTGTAGAACTTCTCAAGTGAATTTTGCTCTTTCATCTTTAGCCATTTTCTGAATTCACTTGATTTGTCAATAGCTCGCATCAAGTAAGTCAGAATCATCCGAGGCTCTGCATTGTCAACTTCGGCCAAGGCTATATTGAAGCAGTTTAAGAAAGATTTGATAGACTCTCCGGGGCTTTGTTCGTGGCTGGATAGTGACATTATGTCCTTGGCCTTCGAAGCATATAACCGGAACTTATCTCTGAATTTCCGAGTTAGGTCGGAGAGCTGATCCACAGATCGAACTGGCAGCTTCGTGAACCAAAGCAAGGCCACTCCCTCCAAGTACACAGGAAAGTATCTACACTTGATCTCGTCTGTTGCTCTGGCACCTGTCATATGCCAGTCATACTTGTATAAGAACTGGTTAGGATCACTTGTCCCCCGATAAGCTGGAATAGTAGGGGGAACAAACTTCTTCGGAAATTCAGCTTTCAAAATTTTTTCAGTAAAAGGAGTTTTGTTTGGAGCAAACCCCCAATCACTTTCATCTTCCTCCCTTTGCATGTTATCCTTCATAATTTGTCGAATCATTCCCGAGAGGTACTCCTCATCGTTTAGAGGTCCCACGGGACAGACGTCAGCTACTTTTTTGGAAGTTTGCCTGGACAAACGTTCACGAAGAGTTGGCTGCGGCCTTGAACCTCCAGCTTGGGGAGGTGCCCCTTCGGCGGTGCCAGTTGCCCTCTGAGGAATAATTTTCCCTTGGGAATCATGAACATCCTTAGCATAGGTTTCTTCATTATTTTCTAGTGGCTGGTTAACTCCAAGCAAAGCATTCAACTTGTCCAACATCAAAGTGTTCTGGGCTTCCATTTGTTGATACAACCCAGACACTACAGCATCCAATTTCGCCCTTGTGACTCCAACAATAGGAGTCGCTTGATTCGACGTGGGAGAAGTGGTGGTATTGTCATGAGCATTCAGATCTAGTAGATTTACTTTTTCTTCCAGGAGCCATAATTTCGGATAGGCTTCTGGTTCTTGGGGAGGTGCCCATTCGGCTGTGCCAGCTGCCCTTTGAGGAATACTTTTCCCTTGGGAATCATGAACATCCTCAGCATAGGTTTCTTCATTATTTTCTAGTGGCTGGTTAACTCCAAGCAAAGCATTCAACTTGTCCAACATCAAAGTGTTCTGGGCTTCCATTTGTTGATACAACCCAGACACTACAGCATCCAATTCCGCCCTTGTAACTCCAACAATAGGAGCCGCTTGATTCGACGCGGGAGAAGTGGTGGTGTTGTCATGAGCATTTCCAGATCTAGTAGATTTACTTTTTCTTCCGGAAGCCATAATTTCGGATAGACTTCTAGTTCTTAGGGAGAGTCTTTCCACAAATCTTTGTGAAGCAATGATGAGAGCACCCCTGAGTTCAATTTTCTCAGTGAAAGCACCAAAAATGTTAACGCTAACAATGTACGCTAACACCCCGGAGTGAGTTGCGATATAGCGAAAGCACCACCCGTTGGTACGGGAACTAAAAACAAGCAGAAAAAGGTAGAAAATAGTAAAGAGGCAAATTTTTACAGTGGTTTGGCTCAAAGTCAAGCCTACGTCCACTTAATCTCTTCTATTACTGATTTGATTACAAACTTTACAATAATTCTTCAATTACAGCACAATTAAGACAGGTAGTCAGAACTTTGATGCAGAAAAGCTCTTTGAATTCATGTTGAATGAACTTGATCTTTTCCGAAGGTTCTTTGAAGTATATTTTGAATTTGGAGTGTTGGAGCAAGTGTAGAAGTAGTGAAAACAGCAGAGTCTTGGCGCTCCAAAAATCATCCAAAATTCCTCCCCTCTTCAGTGCGGAGTAGGCGGGGTATTTATAGGAGAAGTTGGGCTTAGGTCGGCCATGTCCTAGGTCGTGAGCGACCTAAGGAGTTGCGACCTAAGAGCGATCCCGCGGTAGCATAAGTCATTAGCGACTTAATGGGGCCATCTTGGACGAGATATATGATGTGAACGACTTAGCATGTGTAGCACAAGAGTTACCTCGGCTTGCTAAGGTCGTAAGTGACCTAATGGAAGAGGCAGTGCGCATGTGGCTTAACTCTGAAGCTTGCTAAGTCGTTAGGTCGCTCTTTCCTTAACTCGTTAGGTCATTGCCTTCATTGAGTTGCTAGGTCGTTAGGTCTTTGAATCGCAAGAGTCTTTAGGTTGCTAGGTCGCTAGAGCTCCTTAACTCATTGAGTCGTGCCATATTGAGCCGCTCTGTGCTTTAGGTCATTAGGTCGTGCCCTGCTATAGGTCATTAAGTCATTTATGCCTTGGATAGTTAAGTCGCTTATTCCCTTAGGTCGTTGAGTCGAATAGGTCGCTAAGTCATGAATAAAAGAGGTGTTAACAAATAATATTTCAAATATATTTGTTTTCAATATATACTAATTTACGCAATATTTCATTAAATAATATCGAATATTTGCCTAAGCACCTACGTTTGGCTGCCGTTCACGTAGTATTTTGTAAAGTTTGGTTCACATCTTATGTTTATACGGAAAGCTATTGTTTTAAGAAGACTAAAAAATTTAATCTTAGAAAATTATTTATTTTTGTGTGGAATTTTCATGTGCAAGTGTAGAATATGGCAAAGAAGTTGATGGATGCAAGTTTATCGCTAAATAATCATATATCAATTGAACCTAAGTATCGATTTATTTATCATATGATAATTATATAAACATGGCTGATAATTTTTAAGTGCATTTTTTTGATCTACTTGAGCTTTTAAGCAATTCTCTAAATAAGGTTTTAGGCAACATTTTTTCATATTCACTTATAAAATACTGTCAAAAAAACATTGACTTGTAAGTTAATTTTAAGGTGTAAACGATGACTGGAAAACATAGCTTATGACTTGTTGGTTTATCACTTTATACGATATGGAAATGACAATTGTAGCTTACGTCGTCTGTGACCACATCAGAAAATTTCATAAACCCACCTTCCTACTTAGGGCATGCGCCACTTTTTCTACGAAACCTCTTCGTCCCCTCCAATCCTCCACAATAGAAAATGTTTCTTCTTCTAGGGCACGCGAAATCATTTCTTCTCCTAGGGCACGCGAAATCAAACCAGGTTTCAGTTCGTTTGCAAATTTAGCGTGAAATCCAAATCCACAGAAATCAATGAAATAAGGGAAAAATTAGGGATTGATCGACTTCCAGTTTGAAAAAGCTTAGACGAAATCGGTGAAAAGCAAAGAGGTATCAGTTGTCCGTTTTCTTTTTTATTTCCTAGCGATTCACTCCTTCAGTGGTCTGTCATCTCTGTACGATGTATGATATTTTATGCTGAAATGGATGCAAATTAGCGATGACTATATCAAATAGATGCAAAGTAGTTGTACTAATTTATTTGTTTTTTATTTTTATTAACTAGGTTTCGTTGTTCATAGTCTCAAGTACTGTATTTAAATTGATTTTACCTTCTTCACATATGAGCTATCATCGGTTTAATTTTGTTTTTGATTTTCAATAATTGATTTTTTTGATCACATGGCATCAATAATGATTTTTGATGCATCTGTTTGGCCTGTGAGTGAATTAACTGTATAAACATAAATTTTGAAAATTGACTAAATAATAAGTTTATTAGTGGCATGATACAAGATAATTTCTTCAGTTTATTGATGATTCAACTATAAAGTATGAACACCAAATCTGAACATACATATGCTATGATATGCCTCTGTAGCTCTGTTGGTACCCCTTATTAAAATAATTGGTATTGTTCCTCCTTATTTCTTTACTGAATGAAATTGGAAACATGTTATTTTAACTTAGCTTTATCTATTAATGAATAATTTATTGCATTTTCATTTTGGATTTTTGCTTAAATATTACAAACTACATTTGTGTGAAGGAAGTTACCAATTAATACCCAAGTGTGCTCATTGAGATATAATGTGTTTGTATATTCTATTTCTTTAATAGAATTACTAAACATCATTATCCCATTGAGTAGGGCCGGTTTAGTTAAATTTGGACCAATTATTTCATGAAATGCAGGTAGTGTTATAAATTTGTAGAAGTCTTATTACTTGTACTGTTATTAAGTTTCAAAATTAATAAACTCTTTACGGTACTTTTTAACTTTTTATATATTCATGTTTTATTTACGTACCCAAAATATTACCTCATCACTTGAAGTATTTTTGGTTCAGTCAACTAATCTCATAACATACTCGCTATATTGATCTGTTCTTTTTAATTTCGATGATAGCTCATATGTTTTACCCTATATTGATATCAAATAATCAATGTTCTGTAATGGTAACAATGTAAATATAGTGTTAAAACTATGGACAGATCTATGTCTTCACATATAAGGTTAACACAGACGCACCTTCTTCACATGAGTTTGCCTACTAGTCCACCTTATAATATAGAACCACAAACTCTTCATTGCACCAAAACAAAACTTGATCTTCTTTCTGTGTAATATATGATGGCTTTTACCAAAAGATCAAACGATCGTGGTATATTCGAACTATCATACATCCATATCCTTTATAATTTATATATATATTTGCAAATTAGTGATGACTATATAAAATTCTAAGTCTTAAGTCGATGTTTAATAGTTTAAATTGATTTATTCAGACTCCAGAAAACAGCAGTTCATTAAATAAATTAAATGGAGCATAACTAAAAAAAGAGACGATTATATAACTATAACATAATAACTTCAATTTAGGTTTTGTGAAAGAATATATTACAAAGGTGTGGAGGCCATGTGGTGATTTCCTGATTCATAATGCAAATATGGATTACATGCTATTTAGCTTTCATATTGGCTAATTATGAATGAATACTGCATAAAAAAAACCTTTTATATTATGGAAGACTACTCATTATCGAATCGTGCCTCCAAGTATATGAGTTTAAAAGTATAAACTTGTAGACAGTTTAGATTTGTGCTAGCACATGTGGTTTAGATATGGAGATGTAAACTACTGATGCACGTTCTATAATATCAAGTTTTATTACAAATCAATCAGGTTGGATGAATTCACAAAGATGAATTTTTTTACAAAGCACGCAAAGATGCTTAATGAAATTAATGTCCAATATGCATTAGTTGTAAAAATCCCTAATTCCTATTTCGCTAAGAGTACCCATTCACAAATACATATGGTTAGAGGAATGCCTAAAGAGATATTTCATTATGACAAAGTCTCCCCTTTTTGTTGGGCATGACGTCTTTTCATTAGGTTTAAACATTAGAGGATTATCAAGATGGACAAATCATGGATCCACCTACCCAGATTTACTCAATTTTGATTATTAGTTTCA
Source organism: Allium fistulosum (assembly GCA_030737815.1). Classification (NCBI taxonomy): domain Eukaryota; kingdom Viridiplantae; phylum Streptophyta; class Magnoliopsida; order Asparagales; family Amaryllidaceae; genus Allium; species Allium fistulosum. The sequence continues at coordinate 353,058,460 of CM060907.1, forward strand.
TACTTGTAATTACTTAGGGTTGATTATTGATATCATCATGTTTTATAAAATGACTGAAGAATACAGACAAGCTGTTCGAAATTTTGTATATGGGCATGCAGAAAGGAAGGGAAATCCAAAATAAATTATTTGTCCTTGCTCAAAATGTAGGAATTTTATTCGTCATTCATCAAGGGATGTTGTATCACACGTGATTTGTTCTGGAATTGACCCAATATATAATGTATGGATTTTTCACAGGGAAGCACGTCCTTTAGAAAATGAAGATGATGAAGTGACAGATTCATATAGATTGTACTTTGATACACAAATATGTTATGAAAGGGTGGAAGATAATGCTAGTGTAAGACATGGGGTAGGGATTAAGGAGATGATGGAAAATGCTAAAATTCCTTTGTATCCTGGTTGCGCAAACCACACAAAATTGCCAGCTACAATGCTTCTTTACAAACACAAGGCTCGAAATAGTGTATCTGACACAACATTTACAGAACTTCTTAAACTCCTCAGGGATATGCTCCCTATGGAAAACACGCTTCCCGATTCGACATATGCAATAAAGAAGCTACTTAAATCATTTCGTTTAGGCTATAGACAAATACATGCATGTGTAAATGATTGCTGTCTATTTAGAAAAGAGCTTGCACATAGTGATTTTTGTCCAAAATGTGGCAAATCTCATTGGAAAAAGAACGAGACAAAGGAAGACAGAAAGTAAGCCAAAATACCTGCAAAGGACTTTAGATACTTTCCAATAATACTAAGACTGAAAAGAATGTTTACGTCCTCAGAAACATCAGAGCAATTAAGATGGCATCGCACCCATAAGAGTGAAGATGGTAAATTGTGTCATCTAGTAGATTCTTCTCAATGGGCTACAGTTGATAGGATGTATCCTTCCTTTGCATCCGATCCACGAAATTTAAGGTTTGGGCTTGCAAGTGATGGATGTAATCCCTTTTGTGATTGGAATTGTACATATAGTTGTTGGCCAGTGTTTCTTGTTGCTTACAACTTTGCTTTGTGGCTTTGTGTGCACAAAGATAATATGATGTTATGTTTGTTAATTCCTGGGCTACGACAACCGGGGAATGATATTGATGTGTACTACAACCACTTATTGAAGATTTGAAAAAATTATGGGATAAATGGGTGAAGGTGAATGATGCATACATTCGTAGCGAATTTAGATTAAATGTTATTTTGATGTGGACGATAAATGATTTTCCAGCTTATGGAAATTTAGCATTTTGCATCGTAAAGGGTAAGATGGCCTGTCCTATTTGTGGCGTTAATACATGCTCAATATGGTTACCATCTAGTAAGAAATGTGCATATTTAGGCCATAGGCGATTCCTTGAACCTAACCATGAATATCGTCAATGAAAAAACTTGTTTGATAGAACCATAGAGAATAGACAAAGGCCTCTAGTACAAACCAATTCTCAAGTATTTGATATTGTTAAAGATGTTTGTAATGACTGGGGAAAAAAGCAAAAGAGGAAGAGAAAGATAAAGAGCAAGAGAAAAGGAAAAGGAAAAGAGAAGATGGGAAGAAAAATGAAGTCAAATATGGAATAAGAAGTATATTTTCTTTAATTTGCCTTATTGGCAGGTAAAATTCAATTACAAACAAAATTGCCTCTTCTTTTCTATGTAATCAACACTTTATTATCAAATAGTTATTTTCAAATTTTGGTTTTATTAGGTACTTCCTTTCCGTCAAAATCTAGATTTAATGCATGTTAAAAAAAATATGGGTGAGAGTATTCTAGGTACGTTACTTGATATTAAAGGAAAATCAAAAGATGGCATTTATTCACGCAAAGATCTAGAAGTACTGGGTATTAGAAAAAAGTTACATCCTATAGAAATGGGAAGCAAAGAATTACTTCCAGCCATGCCTTGCACCTTAACTGACCAAGAAGAGGAGATCTCTTACAATAGGACGAGGAATTTGAAAGTACCTGATGGGTATAGCTCGAATATTGGGAATTGTTTTGCAAAACAAAACAAAATTTCAAGTCTTAAGTCCCATGATTATCATGTTTTGATGCAACAACTGTTGTCTGTATCACTGAGAGGACTTCTACCTAAATGGACAGGGAATGCATTACTACGATTATGTTCATTTTACAATGACATTTGCCAAAGAGTGGTTGATAAAGATAAATTAGAATCCATCGAGAATCAAGTCGCATTAACACTATGCGATCTTGAGAGATTCTTTCCTCCTTCCTTTTTTGACATCATGATGCACTTGACAATAAATTTAGGGGGAAGCAAGAATTTGCGGGCTAGTATAATATCGGTGGATGTATCCCTTTGAAAGGAAAAATTTAGCATGAATACTTAAAGTAGTAAATGGTATATGTGCTTATGAAAGTATTTTATGTATGTGTCTTGATTATAGATATATGAAAACACTGAAGGGGTATGTTAAAAATCAAGCATGGCCTGGAGGGTGGATAGCTGAGCGCTATTCTGCCGAAGAATGCATGAAGTATTGTGCTGGATATATTAAAGATGCATTAGAAATCAGCCAAAGAAAAATAGAAATAAAGTGGAACAAAGAAATTCCATACACAGGGATGTCCTATTTCCAAGGAAACCTATTGTAGTCACTAAGGAGGTGATTGATGCTGCTCATCGGTATGTGTTGTTTAATATCGAGGAAGTGGAGCCTTATATAAAGTAAGTATAATTCAAGTTCAACTATCATGGTTAAAATAAATTATATTTTGAGTTATATATTTACATATATTGGATGCACAATAAGGAGCTGATACGTTTGCACCCCCGGCTTTCACGAGATGATGTGGAACTTTAAAAGCTGCATTTAGAGACTTTTAGTCATTGGTTTGAAAAAAAGGTTGAAAGCGTTATATCTTCTTTTAAGATGGATAAGTTTGATATAGAATTATATATTATCGTGATCAGACTTTATATATAAAATTATGCTTTTCCAGGTTAAAGATGATAGAAAAACATCTGATGTTAGTGAAATAAAAAATTAGCTTTCATACGGACCTCGCCGTCAAGTAATCTCTTATACTTGTTATACTATCAATAGCCGTAGTTTTTATATAAAAGACTATGAGAAGTCTACACAAAATAGTGGTGTTTCCATTGAAGCAAGTACTGTTCGAGTAGATGGGTCCATTGAGAAAGTAATATATTATGGGGTTTTGCATGAAATTTTGTTGTTAGACTACCGCCTGTTTCAAATTACCTTATTTAAGTGTGATTGGGAAAATATTGATCATGGAGTTAAGATTGAAGGTGGATTTACATTAGTCAATTTACATCAGTTCCAAAATCAATTTGCAAGCAATCCTTTCATCTTAGCAACACAAGCTATACAAGTGTTTTTTTGTAGAGAAAGTAGTTTTTCAAATTGGTACGTTGTGCTAAGGGCACCCGCTAGAGGTTTTCATGAGTTGGAAAACTGTGATGTGGAAGATGAGTCAACTAGCGAACCGGTAGATGAGTCACTACTTGATGATAGAGATGTTGATAATGGGGATAAAAGTTATATAAGGAAGGATTATGATGGCATTTTGGTATGACATAGGCATCCTTTATTGATATTTGTTCTATACATTGTTATATTCGTATGAGTTTAAATATACTTAGTTTTGTACATAGTTATATTAATTAATCATCAATTCCGATTAGTAAACTTAGGAAAACATAATCATTCATTTGCAAATTACTGCCATTTCACATCATGATTTTTATATTTTATAATAATGGCTAATTAGTATGATGTTCTAATTATTTGTATATTATGATTTTTTCCAGGTTGCTCACTTAGCAGAAGAGAATTGAACTTGAAGCATCAATAGATAACAATTAGAAAAATCGTGGAGAGGTAATGTGACTCCCCACCTCTATACTCATGCTAGCCAAGAACACTACTGGGTAATGCCGTCGACTAGCATGAAGAATAAGACTGTTGAGGAGCGACCATCTGTGTAATTGCTTTGTGCGAGTACCGATATGTCAGATAATACAACTTACATTTCATTTCAAGAGGAAATCCGACATATCAAATAGAAACTCAAAGCTACCACACAGTGGCTATGAGGCCTTCAGAAACAAATATAGAAATAAACATAGCACAAATCAGCCATAGATATTCATATCACAAAGGCGGAAACATATATGAATATAACACATAAAACTGTACATCAAAGTAGTGGTAAAACAAGATCCACTACATCACAAAAGAATAGATACAAGTGCTAGACAAAAGAATAACTATACATCAAGGAGTCTATATCTCAAATGTATAATAACAAAAACTACTAATCTAAAGTAGTTAGCCAAAAAGAATCAGATGATAATCCCTGATAAGAAGGCAAGCAGGAGCACCTGAAATACCTCGGTCTGATCCGGGTATTATTTAAGAAGAAAATAATAAACGGATCGGTCTAACTATAAATATCAGATAAAAATGAGATAGGGTAAGAGATATAATGAATACGTATGATAACCATAATGCCATACTGTGACAAGTATACATTTAATAACAACAAAGTCATACAATATCTCAAGAATCTCAAAGCGCCAAATAGAATGTCATATTCTTTATTTCATTCACCAAACCCCAATTATTGACAAAAATACCATTGCCAATCACAAAAAGAGGTGAAACATAAATTCTAGAAATCATCAGCCAGAAATCCAGAAATCACAAAGGGGGGAGGCCTATCACATACGGGTGCATGAAAACTCACCATCACGTGTATCACAAATGGAGCACTATTCCATAACTTAGGAGCAACGACGCAGTACAATAAGGTACGTCCGATGAACCAATAAGTCGGGACATCGATGTAGTACAATAACGGTACATCCGATGAACCAAAAAGTCAGGACATCGATGTAGTACAATAACGGTACATCTGATGAACCGAACACCATAAAAGAACATGGGTCGCTAGCCCATAAAAGAAATGAGACGAAGCTCAATAAAACGAGGTACAGTCCCCCACGTGGACAAAGAGACATCGCACATTGCTAGTGTAAACCACAAAATGATCATCATAGACCAATAAAAGTGTGAATTACACTAAGCTAGTAAATAAATAAGTTTAGCTTCATGTCCCATAACCACTGGCTGAACTTAAATATCTACGAACAAATTGTAGATTTCCACACGAAAATTGTCACAAGAGTTCAATCGAACAAGTCCAAGAATTAACCGACGAAGTAAATGCAAGCGTTTCATACCACTTGTTTTACTAAGTCATTTAATTAGATTTCTCATACGAATGAGGTAAAGGTTTATATATACTAATAGATTGGAAAACGGTTTAAAAGAGAGCTTTATATTTAAAATAGTGTCGAAAGCGTTTTGATGAAAGAGTTTGAGTATTTTACTACTAGTATAGAAACCTTTGTATTTAGAAGTGACAAATCACAAAAATGATTGTAGAAATAATCTGTTAACCCCTCTTCGTTAACGACCTAAGAGATGTACGCGACTTAAGGCAGTTACCGACTTAAGATGTGGACCGACTTAAGGAGCATAGCGACTTAAGGCAGTTACCGACTTAAGATGTGGACCGACTTAAGGAGCATAGCGACTTAAGGCAGTTACCGACTTAAGATGTGGACCGACTTAAGAAGTCTAATGACCTAACTACTGAAAGGAGTTAGCGACCTAAGGAGTTAAAAGGACTTACGACCTAACGACTTAACAGGTTACGACCTACCGACCTAAGGAGCTAAAGACCTAAGTGGATGAACGACTTAACGAGCTAAAACAAAGTGAAGTTATGTTCCCTGCCGCATCTCCTAGGTCGCTGCCGACCTACGACTTATACTAAGTCGCACGCGACCTATTAATTCGTTCAGAAGAAACCAAATGCAATCGAGATGACCCAAGTTACATCCCCTAGGTCGCTGCCGACTTACGACCTAATAACTCGTTCAAGTCAAGTTCAAAAGCAACATTTTCGAGTGATCCCCTAGGTCGTCACCGACCTACGATCTACCTTTAGTCGTACGCGACCTAGGACTTGGGGGAAAATTCTTGTCCAGATTCCACCCTATAAATACAGCCCTAGCTCCAACATTTGGGGGACTTTTCGATCATTCTCTGAAGCGCCGATACTCTGCCGCTTTCTCAACTGAATCAACACTTGAAGAACTCCAACACCAAAGACACTACAACAAGCTTCGAAAGAGATCTTGCACATCCAACATGGATTCAACAAATCACATCATCGAAGTTTGAGCTACTAGTCTGAAGTGTTCTTGTGATCAAAGTGAATCGTATTTGAAGTACATTGTATCAAATTGTAACTAAATCAGCAATAAAAGAATATAAAGTGGACGTAGGCTTAATTTCGAGCCGAACCACTATAAAACTGTTGTCTCTTTACTTTTTCTGCTATTTTCAGCTTATATTTTGTTCTCGTATCACGGGTGGTGCTTTCACATTATTACTCTACACACACCGGGTGTTAGCGTTCACTTTTTAGCGTTAACATTTTGGTGCTTTCACTGAGAAAACTAAACTCAGGGATTTTTCCACCATTGCTTCGCAAAGACCTGTTGAAAGGATCTCCTTGAAAACTAGAAGTCTGTCTGAGATCATGGCTCCCGGAAGAAAGAGTAGATTCACCAGATCTGGAAATGCTCATGAGGGGACCTCCGCCTCCCCAATAGCAAACCAGGCAACTCCCATTATTGGAGTCACAAGGGCTGAGTTAGACGACGTAGTGTCGGGATTATACCAACAAATTGAAACTCAAAATGCTTTGATGATGGACAGATTAAACGTTCTACTTGGGGCAAATCGACAACCAGAAAACAATGAAACAGTTTTTGCTGAAAATGCTCATAATTCCCAAGAGAAAGATATTCCTCAAAGAACAGCTGGCACCGCCGAAGCACTACCTTTCCAAGCTGATGGTCCAAGGCCGCAGCCAACTTTTCACGAGAATTTGCCCAAGCAAACTTCTGAAAGAATGGCTGATGTCTGTCCAGCGATGCCTCTGAACAATGAGGAACACCTATCAGGGATGGTTCGCCGAATCATGAAAGAGAGCATGCAGAGGAAAGAAAATGAGAGTGATTGGGGATTTGCGCCAAGCAGAACTCCGTTTACTAAAAAGATCCTGAAAGCAGAGTTTCCAAGAAAATTTGTACCTCCTACTATCCCGGCTTATAGAGGGACAAGTGACCCTAATCATTTCCTGTATAAGTACGACTGGCATATGACCGATGCAAGGGCATCGGATGAGATTAAATGCCGATACTTTCCGGTGTACTTGGAAGGAGTGGTTCTACTTTGATTCACTAAGCTACCGGCTCGGTCCGTAGATCAATTCTCTGATTTAACTCGAAAATTCAAGGATCATTTCAGGTTGTATGCTTCAAAAGCTAAGGATATAATGTCACTGTCCAGCCTTGAACAAGTTCCCGAAGAATCTATCAGATCTTTCTTGAACCGTTTCAATATAGCCCTAGCCGAAGTGGATAATGCAGAACCCCGTATGATCCTAACTTACCTGATGCGAGCCATCAACAAATCAAGTGAATTCGGAAGATGGTTGAAAATGAAAGAACCGAATTCGCTTGAGAAGTTTTATAAAAAGGCCGACGAATTCATGCGCCTAGAAAGCCTTCATGTGCCAGCGAAAGCAGTTGTTGCCGAAGTTAAGAATAACGATGTTGATTCTAGCAAAAGAGAATCTGGAGGGCAGAAGAGGGAAAATGACGAAGGAAGAAAACAGGGGAATGAGAAGAAACCTCGCCGCTTTAATCCTTCGGATTTTAATCCCATAACTAACACACCGGAAAATATCTTCTTCGCGACAAAAGATGTTGTCAAGTATCCCAAACCACCTGAGATGAGGGGAAGTGCAGTGAATAATGGGAAATTCTGTCAATTTCACAACCAACCTGGCCATGACACTAACCAATGTCGCCAATTAAAAAATGTGATTGAAGAGTTGCTGAAATAGGGTAAACTGCAGCAATATGTGAAGAACAACAGAGTCGACCCACCCTCATCCACTCAAGGGCAACAACATCATGTCCATCGATCTGGCTCTAGCAACAACACTGCAGTGCAAGATTCCGAAAAGCTTGTCATTAATGTTGTCACAGGGGGCCCTCACCCAGCAGGCAGGAATTGGGACGATTACTGACTACCCATAAGGCTGCAGCTGGGGCATCTTCCAATCTCTCTGGCATATAAATCCAAAACTATGAGTCCAGTGAAAATGGAAACTCGATCTGGAGTTTCTGGAACAACAGTCACTTGCATCCATTTTTTACTTAACAACATTGCTTAATTTTGTAAAATGATGATGGATATGTAACTTTTGTATTGTAAACCACTGAGAAATCAGTGTGAATCAATAATAAAGAACTATAAATCTTGTGTTCTCTAATGCTCTAAAATGCCTGTCTCATTTCGATATGCAAATATCTTTAAAATATTGCTAAAATGTCGATTCAATATTGCAGGCAATCAAAGCAAAGCTTACCCATCATAAGGCCAAGTGAGCCCCGTAAATCACTCGATAAACGAATTTCAAGCCACAAATAGTTCCAGATTTAAATCCAACATAAGATGAACTTCATGCAAAAAAGTTGACGATTCCGTTAAAGGGGCACTTTTCCAAAGAAAAGGAACCAGACACTTGTTAACTAATTACGATCGTCTGTACAAACAGATATCTGATTAGATAGCTCGCGCCTGCCCCATGGAACCACTTAACAGTGAAGTTCGCTTCTTCGGATGGGGAAATTACTTACAAAAAAGGAACACAGGCTCAGAGACAATAACAGGGGACCGCTAATGAACAAACGACGGAGAGACATGGGCAAGCCAGTCAACAAAAGCCCTCTTTGGAGGCACAAGACCTCTTCGGAGGCACAACTCTTCGGAGGATAAAGACCTCTACGGAGGCACAAGCCCTCTTCGGAGGCACGCCAAAAAATGGAAGTTCTCTTCTCAACAAAGATGTTGGTGGAACCAGAAGGCGTAGGACCTTTGTTAACTAGTTGCGATCGTTTGTGCGAACGAACATCCAATTAAGTAACTTGCATCCACCCCATGGATCCATTTAACTTTGAGAAAGTAACTTCCAAGCAATCAAATAAAGACCTCATCGGAGGCACAAGACTTCTTCGGAAGCACAAGCCCTCTTCGTAGGCAAGAAATTGCTTCAGAGGCACAATCCCTCTTCGTAGGCAAAAAATTGCTTTGGAGGTACAAGACTTCTTCGTAGGAAAAAAATTGCTTCGGAAGCACAAGCCCTCTTCGTAGGCAAGAAGTTGCTTCGGAGGCACAATCCCTCTTCGTAGGAAAAAAATTACTTCGGAGATACAAGACTTCTTCATAAGCAGAAAATTGCTTCGAAAGCACAAGCCCTCTTCGGAGGCACAACTCTTCGGAGGAGCCCTCTCCCGAGGCATAACAAAAAGCCCTTCCCAAAGGCATATCAAACAAGCCCTCTTCAGAGGCAAATGCTAAACAAAGCCCTTTAACAAGGCACATCCAAAAACTTCGTTGATGGAACCACTCAAGGAGCATCTTCTCAAAAAGAAGATTCCAAGCCGCAGCTGAATACTTATGATTATTTGTACAAACAAGTATCCGGTAAAACAACTGACGTCTATCCCGTGGATCCATTCAATGATGGAATATAACTTTCTGAGAAGCAAATCAAAACATTCTTTAGAAGTTCACTTCACTGCGTTGGGGAATCCACTTTTCAACAAATAAAAGTGATCATCCCCGAAAGTAAAAGTGTTCTTTAAAAAGAAAGAGAAAGAAAAACTTCTCCGATACAAGGCATACTCTATTGAAAAGCAGAATAATATTTCCTCAAAAAACAGAAATATTATTTCTAAAATAAGAGTACGAGTCTTTTTAGAATATTGCAGTAAGCCGTGATATAGGGGCATATAGCTACATTAATAAAAGCAACACTTAGACAACATACCACTAGCTCACTACAATATCATACAAAGAAACTTGTGCAGAAACAAGGAATAAATGCATTCACGAATATATACAAGAAAATTGTACAAACAAAAAGAATCATTATATTCCATATTATAAAATTTGATACATGTGCAGGTTTAAGAAAGCGAGGACTGGTACTCACACAATCTCCGGTCAATACATGCAAAAGCAAAAAGCAAAATGGAGAAAATAAAATCAAGCTCATTTCTCCTTCTTCCCACCTTTGGAGCTTTTACCGGGCTTAATGATTAGTTTCTAAGGCCGATGTGGATGGGTCGGGGAGAAAGGAGAAAGAGGCACAGCTGGGTCAACTTCCGCTTCTTCTTCAGCAGCAGAAGTGCTTTTCTTCCCTTTCTTTGAAACCGCGCGTTTCCCCTTCTTTTTCGAAGAAGACTCACTGCCTGGAGTAAAAAACTCAGAAAGCTTTGTGTCGTCATCATAAGTTTGCTCCGAGGTCTTTTCGCCTTCTTCAAGTTCCCCAGTCTTTTTCTCTTGCGAAACAACCGGATCGTCCAAGTCTTTGAGGGCTTCTATTTTCTCTTCTTGTGATCCTGGTTGAGAAGCAGAAAGAGGAGTGACTTGAGAAGGAGGAGGAACAACAGCCGGAGAAGGAGAAGTTAGCGCAGCTTTCGGTACTTCCGCTATAGAAGAAAAGAAGTTAAAATCAGTATTCTCCGAAAAAAGATATTGGCTCATCAGGGCTTAAGTAGTAAGTAAGAAGTTCATCGATCTCAGTCAAATCAAATGAGCAATCTACTTGACCTGGATCAACGCTGAAGTTACCTGGTAAAGTTGGTTGTCTAACTTCGATCTCATAATCATGCGCTTCGGTGCTGTGCTGGCCTTCATCTCCGCCTTCTGAAATTTTGGTTTCAACTTTCGCGAGAGCTGGAGAATGGGAGTTGGAGCCAATGATGTCAATTTCAGCCGAAACCGAATGACGAGCAGAGGCAGTAAGAAGTATTTCTTTTTCGGAATGCTTCTCTCCCGTCGCTTCGGCTCGCACACGGGCAAGTTGCTCCTTTCCCTCAACAAGTGCAGCACGGGCATTTTCATCTAAATAATTTGCTTCAAGATCTGCTTCGGCATAACCGGCACCACCAAACATATCGATTATCGCCTGCCATACTTCAGCCAAGGTGACTTCATATTCCGGCCCCAAAAACGAGAGACTTCCGCGTCCCAAGACACTGTGGACGTAAAAGTCGAATAAAGTGGTGTTAATGGTGGCTTTGGTTGCCTCATGAGATTCTTCGGCTGCAGCTTTGCCGGCGATAGCTTCGTCGCGCTCTCTTTTAGCCTTTAACAACTGAGACTGCAGCCTTGTAATTTCCAAGTCTTGGGAGCTAACTTTCTCCCGAAGCTGAGCGGCGTCATCGCGATATTTCCCAGTAACGTGCTGCTCTACTTCAAGTTTCGCTTCAGCATCTCGCTGAGCAGCATGGGCATCTCAAACTTGCTTTTGGAGCATTTCTTCTTTTTGCGAATAAGAAGTGGAAGAAGTGGCAAGCTCATTCTTTAGTCTTTCAACTTTGGCTTCAAGTTTCCCATAGTCATCAGCGATGCTCTTCATTTCAGCATCGTGCTGCTTACAAATTTTATCCCATTCTGACTTGTCATTCTCCATAGTCAGCATGGCTTCAAGGTTCATGCGATTAACTCTTTGAAGCTCAACAAACAGTTTCTGCCATCCAGACATTCTCTCAATGTCAAGCTTAACAGCATCGAGATTCTTCAGCATGGCCTGCTTGTCAATAGGAACCAAGTCTAAGTCAAAGCGAACTCCTTTTAAACACCAGTTTGGAAATCGGTTCTGAAGTATGGGAGGAGCATCCTTTACTTGATACTAAGGCCGGTTGATAATCGTTTGAATGTCGGATTTCTGAAGAGTAGGAGAATCAGAGGGGATATCAAGAGGAATTGAAGCAGGGGTCTTTTCGGAAATTGCAGACGCGTCGCTATGTTTGATCCGCTTGCTCGGATCATCGACAAGGTGACTCTTTCCCTTATCATCATGAGATTTCATTTTATGAGAATCATCGCTCCTGTGAGAAGAGTCGTATCGTTCATCCCTACTCCCGTATTGCTGTTCATGAGCTCTTCTTTCTCGAGCTTTTCTGGCGGCTCTTTCTTCGTCAGTTTCCTGGCGGGAAGGGAGGTAGCGTCTGAAATCATAAGAATCGCGCCCTCCATAACGCCGGAAGTTATCATAATATGAACCGCTCCGCCCCATCGAAGAATCTAAAAATGAAAAAGAGTCAAGTATTAAAAATCTTCAAAGGAAAGAAGCTGAGTGCATTTAAACGTAAAAAATCCTAAGTGTGTGTGATGTGCAAACTACGCGCGTCGAATTACAAACCACTCTTTGGTGTGGGAATGGCGACGACTTGTGTAGAAGATGTCGAGACTTGTTGTAAAGAGGAAGTAGCCTCGACAGCAGGAGAGATAACTTTCGAAGCATCATCTTTGAATAGTTCCTGTGAGGTTATCATCAAATCACTCAACCCCTCAAAAATGTCAGTGCCGTTATGCCCGGCAGAACTTTCTTTTTCAGCTTCTACGTCGGTAGCCTCTCCGGAATGATGAGGAGATTCTTCTCCTTCTTCTTCTTCAACAACTGCGGCAAGTGCAAATTTGCCAGATGACCCCGCAATGTTAATAGAAGTAGAACACTTCACCAGTAAAGCCTCAGTGGTAGGTTCTTTCGATGTAAGTTCTTCAGCAAGAGCTGGGGCATCTGATGTTTGTGCTGGAGAATCATAGACTTCATGAGGCTGAGTAGAACGGGAAGAGTGTAGAAGTCCGAATTGATGTAAGAACTCGTCTGTCAACAGAAATTGGATACTCCTCTCCTCAGCTGGCACGGCCATGAGCCTCTCAAAAGTTGGTTTGTGACCGGGATCCCTAGAAGGAGGAGGAAGCGCTAAAAAGAAAAGAGCAAAGTTAACGCTTGACAACTCGGGCTTCGAAAAGTTCGAAAACATAAGAAACAGAGATAAATGATCTTACTTCCTACTCTCCAGATAGCGTAAAATCCCAGAGGACAGCGAACATAGAAAAACTGACTCAGAAACCCATGAACACTGTCAGAAAGACTAATGATCAGTTTGCGGTTCCTAGCACTTCTCACAAGTGTGATGGAAGGATGGTCTTTAATTTTGGCAAACGAGCACAGATAACAAACTTCGTCAAAGCTCGGATGACGATCCAGCGTCCTTCTAAATAGCACACATAGTCCCATTAGGATGGCGTAGCCATTAGGATGCAACTGAAAGGGAGAAATAGACAGTCGAAGAAGAAGCTGCTGAAGGAAATCGTTAAAAGGAGGAATGGCGCCGTTCGTGCACATTTGGCGATTAACGGCAACAAAACCGTGGGGTGGTATGTCAGCGGTGTCGTTTTTCTCAGGCAGTATGGCATCAGCTTCAGCAATCCCGAACTGAGTACATAGTTGGCGGAAAGCTTTATATGATAGTGTGGTCGAAATTCTTTCTGGAGGATTAGTTAATGGAGCAGGAATAGAAACCGCCTCTCCAGCTTGAACTTTTACTTCTTCTTGTTGAGAAGACATTCTACACAATCAACTAGATGTTCAAATGTGAAGGTGCATGTTTCCTAAAAAGTGTAAAGTGTTGTGCAGAACTAATTAAAATAGAAAGCAAACATAACTGGAATTAAACTAGTTGACAATTGGTCGATTGCTAGATTTCAGGACTTGTTAATCTAAAATTCAAATGCAGTGTTAATGCAAACAAATCAGCTTCAGTTAACTATTATAGTTTTGCTTTAATACTTCACTTGAATTGGTTAGTTTACAGCATTTCGTTCATGCATTTCGTCCACGCAGTTCATTTAAGTTGATTTTTCTTTATCGACTAATCTGTCATTTGATGTGGGCAGTCAATGGCAGTATATTCGTCCCAATTTTCTGCAAATGTTATGTTTAATAGGTTGTTAGCTTACAAGTTAATGTGATCTGTAGAAAAGTCCAGACAGTTCAAAGTTCAAACAATTCAAAATTTAGGCAGTTCAATGCGCTAGCTCGTCCACAACCTAAAGAGTATGCTGCAAGTTAAGTTAAATCGTTGATTCTCTAAGTCAGTGATTCTTTAAGTCGTGAGGCATAGTAAGGAGAAAAGGTCTCAAGTCAGAATGACACAACCGGCCAAGTCCTAGGTCGCTACCGACCTACGACCTACTTTAGGTCGTTCACGACTTAGCACCTATGTCGTTGAGAGTCAAGTCTCGTGGTTCTTGTTCAAATTTCCAAGGCCTTAGGTCGTTCGTTTTTCCCCGATGCATCAGTTTGCCTAACTCCTAACTCCTAACCCGTTAATCCGTTAGCCTCTCCATCAACAAAAGCCCTCATCTTCCCATGCCATTGAATCACCCCGAAATCACCACAAATCCAATGCACTGCCATTCCATCAAAAACCACGAATCATTTAACCTGAAGCACTGTAACCCATTGCCTTCTATCAAATCGTCTAAAGCTACATCGAACCATCTCAAGTCCGTCAACAATCGATGTAACGAGATCTGAGATGAAACATGGCATAAGGAGGTAGGTCAGAAATGGGAAATGGAGTTCGTGAATCAATGATAATCGAGGAATGGATAATAAGCGAATCCACTTACGTGATAAGAAAATGAGGATGATCGGCAACCGGATGGTTTAAATCATCTTTGGGAAGCTTAAGAATTCGTTAATGGTGGATTCAAACAGAAGAACAGATGAGGAGAAGGAGGAAGGACTAAGCTATTAATACCCCGGGGCAGTAAAATGCGAATCGGCACGTACGATCTAGTTCCCTTGATAGGTCGCTTACGACCTAACAACTCATCAGAGCACGAGTTAAGGAAATCGAAGCACACGACCTACGACCTACAACCTAGGCGTGTACTTCGAGGGGAAAATGTTAACCCCTCTTCGTTAACGACCTAAGAGATGTACGCGACTTAAGGCAGTTACCGACTTAAGGAGCATAGCGACATAAGGCAGTTACCGACTTAAGATGTGGACCAACTTAAGGAGCATAGCGACTTAAGGCAGTTACCGACTTAAGATGTGGACCGACTTAAGAAGTCCAACGACCTAACTACTGAAAGGAGTTAGCGACCTAAGGAGTTAAAAGGACTTACGACCTAACGACTTAACAAGTTACGACCTACCGACCTAAGGAGCTAAAGACCTAAGTGGATGAACGACTTAACGAGCTAAAACAAAGTGAAGTTATGTTCCCTGCCGCATCTCCTAGGTCGCTGCCGACCTACGACTTATACTAAGTCGCACGCGACCTATTAATTCGTTCAGAAGAAACCAAATGCAATCGAGATGACCCAAGTTACATCCCCTAGGTCGCTGCCGACTTACGACCTAATAACTCGTTCAAGTCAAGTTCAAAAGCAACATTTTCGAGTGATCCCCTAGGTCGTCACCGACCTACGATCTACCTTTAGTTGTACGCGACCTAGGACTTGGGGGAAAATTCTTGTCCAGATTCCACCCTATAAATACAGCCCTAGCTCCAACATTTGGGGGACTTTTCGATCATTCTCTGAAGCACCGATACTCTGCCGCTTTCTCAACTGAATCAACACTTGAAGAACTCCAACACCAAAGACACTACAACAAGCTTCAAAAGAGATCTTGCACATCCAACATAGATTCAACAAATCACATCATCGAAGTTTGAGCTACTAGTCTGAAGTGTTCTTGTGATCAAAATGAATTGTATTTGAAGTACATTGTATCAAATTGTAACTAAATCAGCAATAAAAGAATATAAAGTGGACGTAGGCTTAATTTTGAGCCGAACCACTATAAAACTGTTGTCTCTTTACTTTTTCTGCTATTTTCAGCTTATATTCTGTTCCCGTATCACGGGTGGTGCTTTCACATTATTACTCTACACACACCGGGTGTTAGCGTTCACTTTTTAGCGTTAACACAATCAATCGCCAAAGATTCACATTCGAAGACGTGAATCAAATCCAAAGAAATCAATACCAAATCCATCAAAATGGATATTCCCAAAAATCTAAAGAAAGAAGTCATCAAACTCGATAATAAGTGATGACAACTGTCCAGATCAACAACAATCGATTAAAAATGGGAAATCCACTCAAAACAGCCTGAAAAGGCAAAAGTGAACTTTTCCAGACGTTTGGTTTGGAATCCAGACGTCTGAATTTGTTTTCTGGAAAAAGTTCAGAAAGCCACCCAGGCGTCTGGAATAGCCAAAACAGACGTCTGAGCCATGGCCAGACGTCTGGTTCTGAATCTAGATGTCTGGTTCTGAATCCAGACGTCTGGTTTCGTTCTTTGGAAATTATCCAGAGAACCCCCATACGTCTGAAAACTTTAAGTCAGACGTCTGAGACTCATCCAGACGTCTAATCTTGAATTTCAAACGTCTGGAAATAGTCCCTGGCATTTTTTTAATAATCTTCGTGCATACATTTTGCTCTCCAGGTCCAAACCGGACATCTGGACTTGGTCACCAGACGTCTGGTCACCTGGTCTGGGCAACAATTCGCCTAGGCCAAAGTGGCCAAAATGTATCAGAAGCGATCGGACGAGCAATGGCGACTAAGGATTTACGCCAAACGACAACCCGGCCTTATAGGCTCTTCGACACCCCGAATATCAATGTCCAAATATCCATATAAGGATTTTCATAAAATTGGACCAAAACACCAAAATTTGGAAAATTCACCAAATCAATTCAAATTAAAAGCAAATGAACATGAACAGAAGTTAGGAATTCATACCTAACAACAATGAAAGTTATAGACGTAGATGTGAGTTCAAGAACTCACCTTTAAACCCAAAAACAATGAAGGAGAAGCTTTTAAAACAAGGCAAGAACAATTCCTCTTTAACACACCTCTAGAATCTTCAATCTATTATTAAAGATGAAGTTTTTCCTAAGTTATGGTTAGGAATTTCTGAGAATTGAAGAGAGATTGAGATGGAGAAGAAGAAAAGGATGTTTACCTAAGCTTCTCTTTGATGTTGGAGCTAGAATTTGTATTTCCTAATCAAAACTAGGGTTAGGAATTTTAATTTCCCTTCTCTTCCACCATTTCTGCTTTAGCTAGAGAGTATAAGGAAAATGAGAATTAATGAAGGAGCCTGAGTGGAGTATAGGGTATTCAGTTGGGTTAAAGGGGTTGAAACCCAAACCCAAAGCCGAATAGAAAAATAGCAAAAATTCCCCCAACTCCAAACATATCGATGCTTATACTCAAAAAAGTTGTAAATGCCATTTTGGACTCAATGGAAGTGGTCTCGAGTCCCAATTCGACTGTTTACAAAAGTAGCTTTTCAGACTTTACTCCAATTAACAGCGCTATATTTAAATAAAACATTTAAATATTCAATCGTAAAATATGCGGGTTGTTACAGGTAAAATATAACCGTCCCACATATATTACATGTGTATTGTTTTGAGTCTGCTTGGTGAATCTGATATGATATTTACGATTGAAAGTTGGAAGTTATAAAGAACCATTTACGATTGAATGATGGTTTTTAGCTGCTATTTTCTATAGTTTCAAGTAGTTTTTATAGCTAGAAAATTTGTTAGTATGCTAAATGCATGGACAACACACCGATATTGATAGATACAAATGAATACTCAGTAAACAACTGTTTTATAAATCTAGTGAGATTTCTTGTTTATGAATTAGTGTATGCCAATTTTACAATTTAAATCTGTTGTTTTAGTAATACAGTAATAGAGGGAACTTGTACACATATGCTTGTATATTAGCAGGATAATCTCATTAAGGATTCAAAGGAAATAATAGTATGTGTGTATGTGTATTTTGCAATCTAACCTTCAAGCTCCTTCATGCTTGTAGTAGCCTTAGTCAAATAGTGGTATAAATATGGTAACTTTTTTATAAATAGTTACCTGTTTAACAGTATTGCAATAAAGTCCAGGTATATCTTGTCAAAATCGGACTAACGGGGAAGATAAATATCAAATAGAACGATGCTGATCCAGAACATAGTCTGTTTACACAAAAAATTGGTACATAATAAACATAAAATTTAACTGTGTGCATGCAATCTAGATTAAATTCTTCTACAGACTTAGGAATAAGTGATATAAGGATATCATTGACTACTCCTCATTAACAATGTAGTACAGAAGATTATCCCGAACAATTTAATGCAAAGACAAACTCATATAAATATGAATGGAATATTATATATGAATTGAAAGCAAAGCATATCCGTAGTCTTAGATATAGACTAGTTGAACTTGCGTTTGAAATCAAAATGAAATGATTTGAGTATGTATTAACAAATCTAAAATATTTTTTACCTTCTAAATGGAAGGAACAGGGAAGAATAATGTTATGTATACGATTGGAAAACACAATGGCATTTATCAATATGTACAATGACTTACATAATGAAGAATATGGCTACTTTAACTTACGGTTGATAAGTCTTCATGCATGATTCTTTCTTTTTCTTCAATCTTTGTAGCTAATACAGTCTTAGATACATTTTTCTCATTATCCTCAGGCTCACTGATTATAAATCCTTTTGTGCTTTTACTTCTTCCTCTTACCTTGATGCAATTTTTCATTATTTTTGTTCTAGATTCACTCACATCATCCATAACAATATTTTTACCCTTCCTTATCGTTGTTGTCGCTCATTATTGTCAAATGGCATTTCATAGTTGTATCTTCTTGTTTTTTTTTGAATACGGGTTCAAACTTTTCTATTAAAGAGGAACTATAAGCAAAATATTTACAAGAGCCAAAATGCAAGCCCAAAGCAAAGCTAAGTCAGCTTCTAAACAAACAAGACAGACCCAAACTAATCGTTCAACACTATCGGGCCAAAGCCCACCTAGCAAAGAGCAAATGCCAGAAACTTACTTTACTCAAAGCAAAAAAGGCAATATGACACTTCATTTACTTCATTTACTTCATTTACTCATCTCTAAAGAAAAAATAAAAAAGAACAAAAATGGCGGCGAGCGAGGAAGAACGAGAAACACATTCTAAATTACTACAAGATTGAAACAACTGTCGAAGGTCAACTGGAACTCGAGGCATCCTCTGCTACTTCCAGATCGGAGCTTCTACCAAATCAAATCCAGAAACCAGCACTTCCTCGTGAAGAACAATACAGATCTTAGCAGATAAGTCTCTAACACCTAAAAAGGAGAAGTCTTTAAGCTTTGAATGAAAAACTAACATATTTCCTTTGAAACTGAGGAGATGAACAGCAACAAGGAATCGAAGGGCAACAACTAACAAGAGATCTTCGATCCATCCAGAACTGACAAGACAGGTATAAGATCTGAGAAAACCTTCTAAATAAATCTCATAACTTCAGTCTAAAACTTCTTTTGTGACCAGTACGTGATTACAAGCACTCGGAGCAACCTAAATCACTTCAAGGTCGACTGTTGCTCGAAACCTCGTCTTCTGCTTCCAGATCTAAGCTACTATCAAAACTATGGAAGCAAATCTAGAAACCAACACTTCCTCATGAAGAACAGAGAAGATCTTAACAAGATAAGTCTCTAATATCCAAAAAGGAAACTTCTTTAAGCTTTATGTGAAATAATTTCCCTTGAATCTGTTTCCAGATCTGTAATGAATGCAAATCTAGGGATATCGAGACTGCAATCATGAATCAGAGGACGACAGCAAGCCAAGGATGTTAGATCCCTCCAGAATTGGCAAGACAGGTATAAAATCTGAAAAATACCTTCAAAATAAATCTCATAACTCAAGTTAAAAATTCTTTTGTGACCAGGACGTGATTACAAGCACTCGGAGCAACCTGCAAAACTGCAACCTTATAAACTAATTCAATAATTATTGTTAATTGTAAATTATTATGTAATTTAAGTGAGAGGAGGTGAGGACACTGTAAATAATACAGGTTCGCAGAACCTAGAGCCAAGAAACATAGAAATAGGAAGATGGCAGAAGAACAATACTTATGATAAGGCAGATGATGCCCCAATTCAGCGTTGGGAGGTATATCCCCATTTCTATGCTATTGCTTCATTCATGCAAGTAATATTCTTAAAATGTTTTGATTTGGCCATTATGATATTCATTGTCTGGAAAATTTTGGCACAAATCTGCGACCTTTCAGTAAAACGATTCTGAAAAATCCTACCGTTCCTTTCTTTCTAAATATGCCAAACACAAACAGAAAGAGATAGTTGGAACAAGTCTGAATTGAGACTTTTTAAGCTAGGTATAGAAACAATTTTCTGTAAATCATCTTTCAAAGAGAAAGAGAATAGACTTTTCGGCGTTTGAAAAAAAAAATTACAGCTCCAAAACCAAACATTTTCTGTAAAATTACATTGAAAAAATAGATGGTCTATATTTTCAATGTGATTATTACAAAAGATGCAGTTATGGTCCACGACTATCTGCTTCTAAAGTAATCTTTCTTTTGTCAATCGATAGTCGTTAATGGCTTTAAACAGGCATACCGCCATTTTAGGAACGTGAATTTTGTTCCAGACCAAAGACGCCCAGTACTTAATTTCAAAACTGGATCTAACCTTGTTCCAAACTTTTTTAAACTGATACAAACCATCCTTAGAACACTTCCAAGACCAGAAATCCCTCTCCCTATTCTTGTGTATCTTGACACCTTCAATTTCTGCATGTATTTGAAATAAAAAACTATACGAATCCCACTGCCACTCACCATTTCTTAAAATCCTGCTGAGAGACAATTTTCCGTACCAGTTCTGAAAGCTGTGTCTCTACCAATACGTTCCATAATAGTACTTCCATTTAGCCATGGATCATACCATAGAGAAGTAGTTTTACCGTCTGCAATGTTAAGAGAAAGGCAATTCAAAGCTTCATGTCTATTCTTCAAAATGAATTTCCAAACTCCCGAGTCATCTGATCGCTGGTTAATATCCCAAGAACTTTTCTGACCAATATATTTACAATGCATGAGTTCCGCCCAAATTCCTTCTGAATTGATTACTTTCCATATCAATTTGATATATAACGCTCGGTTCATCTCTTCTAAATTTCTCAATCCCATTCCTCCTTCTTCTTTTTTCCTACACACAACCTCCCAAGGAATCTTACTGCTGCGACTTTTCCAAAGAAAGTTCAGAATCAAGTGTTTAATTTTTTGAACTGTAGAGGCTGGAAGACAAAAGCATTGCATCCAGAATTGTATTATGGGGTAAATGGTAGATTTAATAAGTTCAAGTCTCCCAGCTAAGCTAAGCATTCTTGTTTCCCATCTACCAATCCTTAACTTGATCTTCTCTATTAAAGGATAACAATCCTTATCCCTCAAATTAGCACTAGACAAAGGAATACCCAAATACCTTATTGGGAGATCCGATTGTTGAATATTGAGGATCATACTAATATCAGTACAACAATCCACCCCTTTCCCAAAGAAAACGTTAGATTTCTCAAAACTTAACTCCAAGCCAGTAACCCTCTTCATGGTCTCAAAAACATCACTAATAGCAATTGTAGTTTGGGCATTGGCTTTAGTAAAAACAATAATGTCGTCAGCGTAAATAAGGTGAGTCGACTTATTATCAAAGTCTATAACTGGGGAAATAAGACCAGCCCTGACTTTTTCATCCATCAATAACGTAAAATATTCCATAACCAAGGTGAAAAGTATCAGGGAAAGCGGGTCGCCTTGTCTAAGCCCATTAGAACTCTTGAAATAACTATGCGCTTCTCCGTTTGCAATGATAGAAAACACAGGAGTCTTAATAATGTTTTCAATAATTTTCACCCATTTGTCTGGGAAACCCAAGCTTATTAACATATGTATAACAAAAGATCGATTAATCGAATCATATGCTTTCTTTAAATCAACTTTGATACACATATTTTTGTTATCCTTTCTTTCGAGACCCCTAATATTTCATGAGCAAACAAAATTCCATCCCCTATTGATCTTCCTTTGATAAATGCCGTCTGATTCGGGGACACCAACTTATCCAAAAAAGGACCCAGTCTGTTGCACAGGATTTTGGTGAAAACCTTATATAAAGTATTACAACAGGCAATGGGTCTAAAATCTAGAATACATGTGGAATGGTCTTTTTTTGGAATCAAGTGTAAGAACGTATGATTCCACTCGTTGATTATAAGACCCTTTTGAAATATATCGTTCAGAGCTTTGAAAATTAAGTCTTTCGAAAGATTCCAATAAATTTTAAAAAACAGTGAATTAAAACCGTCCGGACCTGGAGAGATAGTATCTTTAATATCCCACAGTGCAAATTTAATTTCTTCCAAAGATATACCTTCGTTCAAAAAATTAGCACCGTAATTAATAATTATCGATTTACAAATCACTTCAGGGAAATGTTCACATAAGGGAAGGTTAAAGATTCGTTTGTAGAAATCAGTAGCTGATTCAACAAACTTATCTTACGAAACCACCTTTCCATCGACAACAATGTTGGTCAAACGCTTTCTACTTCTTTTACTAGACATTTTAGCGTAGAAAAAAGAAGAAGCCTCGTCACACATCATCAACCATTCACATTTAGCCTTTTGTTTGGCATCCAAAAATTCTTTCTTGAGTGCTAAATCCAGATTTATCTAGGCATTTTGAAATTCCATAGCTAAATTGTGATCATGTGTTTTTTCCAGAAGTTTCTGAAGTCTTGAACAATTCTCTCTCTGAATATTAACCTCTTGTTTGATATTACGTGATTTAGCACTCCAACTCTTAAGCTCTCTCTTGATATTCTTGAGAATACTAATGATTTGATACAAAGGTCTGTCTGTATGATTAGAAATCCAGTGTTTCTCGATCAGAGGAAAGTATTGATCACATAAAGACCAATGGTTCATATATCTAAAAGGTATGTTCTTGTCCCTAGGCTTAGTGAAAAGCGAGACGAGGACGGCATTATGATCGCTCACAGAAGGAGGCAAATATTCAACCGATAAGTCTGTGAATAAGTTGATCCAATTTAGGTTTGCAAAAACCCTGTCAATTTTAGAAAATATGTTTCGACTCGGGCCAGACCACCAAGAAAATTCATAACTTTTAACATTGATCTCATTAAGACCAGTATAGTTAGACATATCATCTAATTCAAACAAGTTACCAAATGTCACTGGGTTATCTCCCTTTCTTTCTGAGGGACTGCGAATGCAATTAAAGTCCCCAAGAACCAGCCATGGTCTATAAATATTGATAGCATCCTCCTATAAATTCTTCCATAATCTTTTCCTGAATTCAACAAAGTTATGAGCGTAGACAAAGGTTAGATTACATTTGAATTTCGAGGTATTGATCAATTCAATGGTAATATGTTGATCACTCATACTAATATAGTTGAAATCCCAAGAATCTCCGTCAACGAGGACCATAATCCTGCACTTAAAATAACAAGAGACGTTACTTATTATTTTCCATCTGTCATCCAACGCTCTTTCTAGCTTCAGTATATCCGAAAACAACAGCTTATTTTCCAAAACACCGAAACAACTTATTTTATACTAATCAATGAGTTTTCTCACTTCTCCCATTCTGTTGGGGTTATGAAACCCTCTAACATTCCAGCAAGCTATTGACATTATGTAACCTTGTTATTGCGGGTCCTCAACGACCTACTGCTGGAGGACTCCCCTTTGTCCTCCGTAGGAATGCCTAGCATCTGCACCCACTTGGGATTCTTGCGAACAAGCTTATCCTTATGAATATTCTCAAACTCTATATCTTGAGGCTTAGGAAGAGGTTGCTCCACATATACCTCCTGAACTGGGTCTGCATTATCATAAGTATTCTGTTCCTCTACCACTTCTGTCGTTCCTATATCCTGATCCAGATTATCTTGCACATGTAATTCAATACAAGGTCTAGTGCCTCTCCAAAAATTAACATTATTAATTATACAATCATCAATAAATATATCGTTAGAAAATAAAGAGTTTGGAAAAGAAGGAGAATCCGATGATGACGAAGGGCGTTTGAGAATAGTTATGTGGGTCGAAGGTGACTTCGGAGGTGATGTTCTCGGATCTCTGGCTCCCGGGGTAGTTAGAGACACAGGAATGAAAGGCTCACTAGTTCCTTGATCAGGAGGAACTTCCGACCTGGCCAGAGGAACAGTGAAGCAATCTTCACTGACTCCTACTTCGGTAAGAGTAACAGGTTCTGACTCTGGTGCTTCTGAGATTGCCCCCTCACCGCGCTCTTCTGAGGATACAACTCTTTCTAAAATCTGATCCGAGGATAAAACTTCTATTTGCTTTTGTTCTGAAATGGGCTTTCCCCTAATTTCTGTCTCCAGCCCATTAGAAGCTATCTGGTACCTATCCCGAGACCCATCAATAGGTGGGCAGTCAACAATTAGGTTTAGATTTTCTTGATGCACTTCTGACTGTAAGATTTCGGTCATACCATCACCACATGAGACCTCCGCCACAAGATTCCTGATTTCTCCATTAAACAAATGACCATCGTGTAGTAATTCAGAATTAAGGGAATCAGTGGGATAGCCATCATTCAACTACTTTTCAAGATCATTAGAAATCTCAATTCCGCCTTCCTCCCTTACAATTTCCGCACAACCAACAAGACTTGGATCCACAAGGCTTTCCTTATCAGAGTTGACAACTTGGGTCAGTTTAGGAACCCAAGACTTGGTCATTGGGCATTCATCAGTTACGTGTCTGAAACACACGCACTTACCACATATGGGAGGAGGATTCTCATATTCCACTTCCTGAATGAAACTCCTCCCATTTTCATCCATGCCTTCAATGGTGTTAGGCATACCATAAGTAGCATTAACCTCAACCAAAATTCTGGCGTAGGCTAATCAAGATTTATTTTTCTTGGCCTCGTCCATCTTTATGGGAACTCCAATGGTACTTGTTAGTGCGCTAATTGCCTTATTGCCCCATAACTTAAAACTTAAACCAGGAAGTCTGACCCACATAGGCAAGGATGTAAGTAGATCTCTATCTGTTCTCATGTCTGGGGACAGTCGCTTCATGATGATCAAGTTCCGGTCCTTGAACCAAGGACCTAATTTCAAAATCTTGTTGCAATCCTCCTCAGAGCCAAATCTCACTACAAAAGAATCCATTATTCCTTGAGTGAACTGAAAACGGCTTTTTTGTAGCCCAAACCCTGTTGGCATATCCCTCAAAAGTTCTAAGCCATGGTTTTTACCCAACCACATACAATAATATACATAAATCCCAGCCTCCCTCCACTTCTTTGATAGCTTCAGAAGAAAGGGAACCAATGCTTTCTAGGTTTCCTAAATCTCCTACCGCTCCTACTTTCACTGCCTCACTGTATGAAAAAAATTTAGCGTTCTCTGAGACAGTGAATTTGATTTTCGGGTTGCTTCCTGGCAGCAATACTTTCTGTTTAGTTGTTTTCGAAAATTTTGTTGATGTCCGCCCAGCATGATCCGCCTGCACCCTCCTCCCTATGTTCCGATCTGGAATAGCCTCAGATCTGCTCAGTCTTTCCCAGGTTGAGCCTTTGTTCAGGTCCCAAAGACACTGGAGCCTTGCCCCTTTTCCTTCTAACCTCCTCCCAGCCTTCATTATCCTGCAAAGATCCCATGATTTAACTATGACGTCCAGGTTTGAGGAGATAGAAGTGAAGACAGAAAATAGAAATAAGCATAGAAAAGCAAGATTACTTGGAAAAATCGAAAGAAAATAGGAGAAAAGGGAGAATCCCTAATCTCCAGATCTAGATCTGGAAGCCATTAGTTTTCGTTGGTATCTTCTTGTTTTATCTGGCATGGTTTGTTTTGACAGTCATCTTTGAGCATCAGTTTGTGCTCTATAGAAATGCTATAATTGGTCGTCCTTGTATCAATAACTGTTTGTGCTCCTCAGAGCACATCAAAAATAGTATCAATCTTTAGTTGAACATATATCAATGCACATAACCATACACAAAAGCACATAGTACACTCACATACATATCACCGCACACACAATACATCTGAACATCTAAAATCTGAACAAGCACATAGACAAATATATGGCATAGCAGTTTTAAGTATTCATGTTGAATTGTTATTTTTAGTTAACCAAATATATGGGATAGCTGTTTTAATCATTGTGATTTCTTGGAATATTCCATTTTTCAATGCCTTATTTAGTTAACTGATGCTCATTGTGCTTTCATGAAATTGTATATTCATTCTTCAATATGATATTCCAGTTTTGATGAAGCTGAAATTGGTTGCTATTATAATTCATATTGAATAACATGCTATAATTCAACCTCGTATTCATGATAAGTGTTTGCTGATTTCAGACATTAACGGTAGTAATGAGACATTCGAAGAGGCAAACTTTACCTGCAATTGCAGCTTTTCGAGCAAAAGATAAGACTGGTGGTTTAAAATCAATGAATCTAGAGATGCTGAAGTTGAAGTCGCCCATACTCTTCAAAGTTTAAACACTATGGTTAGAAGATCGCCTCGTAAGCATGCTGAAATGCAGCCTCCACCTGACAAAATTCAGCCTCCAAAAGTCGTTCGTAGCCCTAATTCAACCGACTCTCCAAATGTTACCCCCATAAACACAGACTCAACCAACACCATAGATGCCATGAATAACTCAAGTTTTTGTAATGATGGTTTTCAACTAGAGATGTCCAGGAAAAAAAGAGGAAAGACAATGCTGAAAACATTTTCTTTGATGCCAAAGGAGAAAACCAAAGTTGAATTTAACGATCGAAGTCAACCAATAGGTTCCAATTCTAAACATTTGTCATCTTATCTTGTTACCTTAGCAAGGAAGTGTAACACCTCGCATTTTTATATAGTTAAAAATTTAACTAATAAACGATAAGTAATGGAAATAAATATTTTTGGAATTATCGGAATATAGCTTCGGAACTTGTACCATTGCGTCCGGAGTGATTTTCTGATCAGTTTCCATATATAACTTGTTAACATCCGAGCCAATATGAGGAAGTTAGGAACGAAATAAGAACGAGTAATAAATAACAATAATAATAATACGTGTATAGGCCGACCAAGATGTCACCCAATTAGCTCAACGGTCGACCGCACGGTCGACCGGTGTCTTTGGGCGGTCGACCGCCCGGTCGACCCGCATAGCGACCTTGACGAAGTTTCATCCAGGTACGCGCCAGTGGCATAAATTTTAGTTTTTAAGAGATCTGGGCCGTTCGTTCTTCAATCCAATGGCTCCAGATCGCCCTATGACGTGATGGCTCTAGATTCAATCCAAGAAAAAAACAGTCCGAGATCCCCAAGCTCCCCTATGAATAGAACCCTAGGCCTAGCTCTTTTCTCACAATTAGATTTTCTCCCAATGAGTTTTTGGCCTAAGGCTGAACCCTAAATAGAAAATATATTTCTTTAGGTCCTTGGCCAAAAGGCTGGACCCTAAAAAAGAAAATATTTCTTGGAAAAAGATCTTCTAAATTTAAATATTATGCATCTTAGAGGGGGATCCAGAAGGACCACAGAGCCAAGTTGAGCACAGGAAAGCTAAGGACGATGGTTGAGTGGATTTAATTATATTCTTTTACGTTTATAATATATTATCATTGAATTTCCATTAGATAATTTATTCCAGTAATTAATTAGTTATGCAAACAATATAAATTTTATTTGTATTTAATTAGGCTTGACAGTTAGAAAAGGCGTAGGCCTAAAAGTAAGAAATTTACAGTAATTTACATCTATTTTAAAAGTTATAATTTAGCCTTAATACCGGTTCCTTTTATTCCCTTTTTACGCGAATAATGTAGTTAGAAAGAGAATTCGCGGTTATGGATTAAAATACTAGGCTTTATAGAAGTAGATGTAAAATAAGAAAATTGGAATAAAGTTAGAAAAGTGGAATTTTACAATAAATTACGCTGAACAGAAACAACAAATTTTATTTGATAATTTAATTGGGGGAGTAAGTAATAGATTAATTGATTCGTTTAGAAACTAGAATACATTTCTATAATTTAATAATTAAAAGATAACGATAAACGTAAATGCAGGAATAAAAAAGGAAAGAAGAAGGGAACTAGTGTAAAATAGAGGGACCATTGTATTTTAAACTATCCCAAAATAATAAAGGAAATTTCTTGCGGTTACGAATTATCATTTATAGTATTCTTTAGTATTAAATTATGAAAATAGATTTTAGTATAGTTTTCACAACCAACCAAATAAAATAGAATTACTTCCTAGAGTGAAAGAAAATAAAGTAGAGTATGAAACGAATCAAATAAATTATTAGATAAGAAATTAAGGCTGTGAACAATAAACGAACCTACGTCT
This sequence comes from Allium fistulosum, assembly GCA_030737815.1. Taxonomy (NCBI): domain Eukaryota; kingdom Viridiplantae; phylum Streptophyta; class Magnoliopsida; order Asparagales; family Amaryllidaceae; genus Allium; species Allium fistulosum. The sequence continues at coordinate 353,086,762 of CM060907.1, forward strand.
ACATTTACCGCGCAAGTTATTATAATAAGTTAATTATATAATAAAAAGAATTAAAATGAATTCTATATCATAATAAAAGAATACAAACAAGAACAAAAAAGAAACACTTGTAATTATATACATATTTTAAAAGAAATAATAGTAACAGTTACAAGTATAATTATAGCATAAGTTATGATTAAGCAAAAGCATAGAAAGGCTTATTTGGGAACTTAGAATTAGTAAGCAAAGATAGTAAAGATAAATAGTAAAAGCTTATTTTAGACTTTTGTTAAATTAATAAGCAAATAGGACAAAAGATGCTTATTTAATAAACTTAAGACATAAATTAAGTTAATAAGAAAGAAGTAGCAATACCAATAGCATTCCCTCTTGGATCAATGCTTGTCTCACAATAGCCAGAAGCGAGACACAGGCAAGAATATGCTAATTAGGGTAAACTAGTAGCCAATAAAATAAGAAAAGTAAACTAAACGCAAATTAAAAAGTTTGACTTAGGGTCTAATAGAAGAGAGAGATGCGTTTGGAGCAGCCCAACGGATGAAGAGCCTAACGAAGAAGTTCATCACAGATTTCAGTATTGGAGAAGCACGTCCAACTTAGTTATTTTTGGACTAGAAGGAAGTATGAGACTTCAATGGGACGTGAGGGTACTCTAGGGTGGCCCTCTGGGTAGGCCTAACGAAGCAGCATTCCCAGTGGAAAGTCTGTAGGTGTTCCATCAAGAGAGTACACCTTGACTGCATTTGCATTATAGGCCTAACGAAGCAGACCTTTGTAGGCAGTCGGAAGTGTTTGGTGTTAGGAGTACGATAATCATATGTTCCAGTACTTGCAAGTAAGTTTAGTGGGTAGGACCCAAAAGGATAGTCGCATGCGGATATCACGCCAACATCAAAACCAAGAACGAGTTCGGGAAAGACTAGAGTTAAACCAACAGACCAATGATTCTTTCACTAACGAGACATTGTGTGAGGGGCACCGCCAATTGGATGTTAGTTTGCTTGTAGTAGGGCACGACCACTTGACTCTTTAGAAGTCTTTCGGTTAGTTGAGGGGTGGCTGCATGGGGCCATAGCCACGATGAAAAAGAGATAGACCAACTAGAATATCTGTTTTGTAAGCCTAACGAAGCAGTCCTTTATAGATATAGAAAATCCCCGACTGAATTCCATACAAGGTATACGTTGTTGGTGGGATTTAAATAGTAGACAAAATGATTACGTAGTCCTCAATGTATGCACTGGGTGGTATATTGTGGATGTCCGAGCACTGGCATAAACTAGTGCGGACACGATTTACGTTTTCATAGTAAGTAGTGGAGCATCTGTATTGTAGGCCTTATGAAGTAGTCCTTTACAGATGTAGCTACGGAACGCTCGCAGAGCAAGACGATGGAGTATCTATATTGTAGGCCTTACGAAGCAGTCCTTTACATATATAGCTACGGAGCAAGACGGTGGAGCATCTGTATTGTTGGCCTTACGAAGCAGTCCTTTATAGATGTAGTTACGGAACGCTCTCGAAGTAAGACGATGGAGCCCTTTTCGAGGAGGATACGGAAGGTACCATGGGTGGTACCTTGGACTAATATGCTCATTGGGCATATAGCTACATATATGTATATATTAGTTATTAGTTCTTAATCTACTATGTAGTTGATGGGCATGGTTCATGATAGAGGCGAGAGTATTGTAACCAAACGAACCTAATATAAGAGTAAATGGAAATAAAATGATATATGTAAAATTAAGCCTAGAAGTATATAATTTATTCATTCACCAGAACTTTAATTCTGTCCCCCTCCTCATAATATCCTACAGGTTAGGTAGATGGCAGAGACTTCCCAGCTTTAAGACACTTGTTTAGAAAGTGTTATTATATCGGTGAGTATTTACTTACCATTATATTTTTGTCAATTCGACTATGAGATATTTAATTAAGCTCTGATATATTTGTCTTTGACTATTTGTAGGATACCAAATTCCTAACTCGGGTTTCAGTGGGCTTGGGTTTAGCATTTTTGCAAAAAATCCAGACCCACTGGAATTTGGGTTGTTACATTTGGTATCAGAGCCAGGTTCAGAATTCCTAGGTAGATAGGGAGTGAGCATATTTGTATTTTTAGTAAATATATATGTACTCTTAAACCCAAAGAGAAGTCCATTCCTTTTAGTATATCATAGCTTGGAATAAGGAAACCCCAATAGCTAAAAGACCTCATATGGCAAAGATTTTTAGATTCAGTAAGGAATAGTCTTGCGAAAACAAGTGCCTATTGGTAATTATTTCAAACAAGCATATTTGGCATTATGACCCTAGAACTAAAGATAAGCATAAAAAGGAAATGGATTAAGCATATTGGATTGGGTAAACTAACTTCTTGAGGGGTATTTGGGGAAGCGTAAGGGAGTTAAAAAGCCAATTTGAATCTAGCCCAATAGTTAAACTTTTAAGGGTTTGAAATTTTTTTAGGAAATTTTCAAGTTTTAAGCTTAAAAGTTTAGAACCCTATATTTGTATTAGTTTAAATATGGAATGTTTGGGAGAAACAACTTTAAAGAATTTTTAGGTTTGAAAAGAAAAAGGGGTTATGGTTTTATGTTGAAGAGAAAATACACAAGATTATACAGTTTAGAAAAATATAAAATTATATATATATATATATATATTATTTACTTTAAAGACTAGTACTTTGGGCTGTAGTGACGGTGTTTTACGCAACATATGTCTTTACCCAAGTAGAAACATATTTTGAAACTCTTATTTTAGTATGAAAAGGTTTGTAAGCACGAAAAAAATTGGGTTTAGACAATTAAAGTGGTTGGAGCAAAAAGATAATAGGGGTTCAGATGGAATATAGAGGACGTTAAGACTCCACTTGGTGGGTGGAGGGCGACCAAAGGCAATTTAGCCAAAGTTGTAACCGCGACTTAGACAACCTGGAGATGGATAGGTTAGGCTTTGGTTAGTTAAGGAGGAGGAAGGCGACACGGCAGCATGAAGAAAAAATTTTTGGAAAATACGCCGACCCAGTCGACCGAGCGGTCGACCGGCCAGTCGATTGTACGGTCAACCTGTTACTGAGGCGGGTCGACCACCTTAGTTCATTCGAATGCATATAAATGTGTGCCCCCTTCTCCTTCGTGATTCTTATTTCCTCCTCCCCGAAGACGGCAACCGAACCCAAAAACCACCCCTTCCAACCACCCAAACACCTCAAAAACACCACCATTTCGCTCACGGTTAGTGCTAAATCAAAGCGTGTCGTGAGATCTACTCGGATCCATACTTATTTTTTCACAAATCTGAGAGTTTTTCGCCATGCCTCCATGACCCTCTGTAGTCCACCTTTTTCCCCACCTTACACCACAAGAGATAACGTGGTGCCAGAGTGATAGGAGGATTGTGTAGTCCTACTCCAATACAGCCACATAGCGGATTTTGCAAGGAAGGGCGGTGATGTTTTCTGATTTTCCGAGCACCCCTTTAGAGCAACTTTTCTTAGACACAAGGCTACGATAGATTCTGGGCCATGAGACGTTCGAGCGGCGAGCGTATCCTAGGTTAGTATGTCTTTTCGATGATAACTTACGTACTAGTGATGAGGATGAGGAGTTGGCCTTCCAGTCGGAGGTCAAGGGAGTAAGGATAGTATTTACCGAGACTCAGCTGGCTAGTATTTTAGATATTAGAGGACATGGATTGTAGATAGGACATATTGAGATGACGGACACGGCCGTCTTGCACCAGATTTTAGTAGATCCACAGCACCCCGACTGGCGCGTTGGACAGTTGCCCTCATTAGCTAGGTTGGTTATACGCATTTTATAGCATAACCTTTTCCCCAAGACGGGGAGCTATGACCATATCTACCCTATAGTGAGGCATGCCACCTACGCCATATTCAGAGGCTTGCAGGTGAACTGGGCTAGGACGATTATGACCCAGTACATGACCACAGTGGGACTTCGCCAATCTACTATGATATATTGTCACCTTTGGACATAGGTCTTTAGGTGGACCGGAGTTGAGATGGAGAGAGAGACTTACAGTGATCAGGCCCACCCTATGATTGATTCATCCACTCTGAGGAGGATGAATATAGGTTTAGATCAGATACAGCCTCCACGGGAGGAGCAGAAGCACGAGCCACATTTCCAGGCACCATAGTACTTTCACGAGTAGCAGCACTTTCCTTCGCTACCATTTGGAGGTAGCGCCGGGCATGTAGAGTCAGCATGGCCCGTTTTGCCATCAAATCCACGACGCAGAGTCCGTGGGGATATGGATCTTGTGGGGAGGGAGCAGGACCCTCTCAGCCCCCTCCACCGTTGATCTACGATAACTAGTTTAGAAGCATTGTCGAGGGGCACGAGCGGCATGCCAAGGAGCACGCGGAGCTTCTACGAGGACAGAAGGAGTTGGTTAGGACACAACAGCATTTAGCTAGGACGTAGCAGGAGATTGTGAAGAGCACTAGGCGGTAGGAGGAGCGCCTTAGCTGTTTTGATTTTTTATTAGGGCCTTCTTGTGTCACGGCGAACAGGGTCCTAGGTCTCCTATCCCGAGATGATAGCTGCGTTAGCCTACTTGTGTCACCTATCTAGCACCGTAATGTAGTAGGTTTTTTTTTCTTTAGATATAAAATTGTTCTCTTATGTAAGAATTTGAAAACTTTGTTGTAGTAGATCAATATTGATGCTTTTTCTCTTTTTTTTTGTGATGTTCACAAATAGAGAACAAGGACATAAGATGTTATTATAAAAAGTAAAAGCAGAAATAAGAATAACCGAAAAGGAAAACAGCAAAGTAAAGAGAAGCAACAGAAACGTCAATAGAAATAAATGAGAATTGCCAAAGAAAAATACATCTTTCCCATAGATTAAGTATGAAAAAACTAATTCTTATGTACACCGTGCTTGGGAAAGAAAATAGGTATTTTATAGGATAGCGGTATAAGTTCCAAGTATGAAGAGAGAGGTACGAAAAAGTAAAATAGAGAAATGTGAAGTTTTTCCATTTTCTACCTTCTTTCTGGCATAAGAAATCGAGTTCGGAAAATTTGATTTTTGTGAAATTCAAATATTATAAGTTTTGTGGTAGGATTTGGATGAAAAATTCGTTGAACCACACCCCTATTCAGTTGGAGTGTAGGAAAAATTGGATGAAAAATGTTTTGAGTTTTCAAAAAAATTGCATTCATAAAGAAATTGCAAGTATATTTAGGATGTGTGCAAAATATTTTAAAATAACATTTTAAAAATAAAAAGCATTCGTATAGGAGGTACCATTTAGAAATTTATGTACATGCATATATTTTGTCTAGAAAAGCACCTTTGCACAAAAGCACGGATGGTTGTGACTTTGGATGTACACAAAATGGTCGTAATTAATGCGAGGGATCACATAAATTTTACCCTTGTCGAATTTCAGGGATGAAATTTCCTAAGAGTGGGAGAATGTAACAACCCGCATTTTTATATAGTTAAAAATTTAACGAATAAACGATAAGCAATGAAAATAAATATTTTTGGAATTATCGGAATATGGCTTCAGAACTTGTACCATTGCGTCCGAGGCGATTTTCTAACCAGTTTCCATATATAACTTGTCAAAATCCAAGCCGATATGAGGAAGTTAGGAGCGAAATGAGAACGAGTAATAAAAAATAATAATAATAATAATAATAATAATACGTGTATGGGCCGACCAGGAGGTCGACCCAATTAGCCCAAAGGTCGACCGCGTTGTCGACCGGTGGCTTTGGGCGGTCGACCCGCATAGCGACCTGGACGAAGTTTCATCTAGGTACGCACCAATGGCGTAAATTTTAGTTTTTAAGCGATCTGGGCCGTACGATCTTCAATCTGATGGCTCCAGGTCGTGTCATGGTGGCTCCAGATTCAATCCAAGAATCCAACGGTCCGAGATCCCCAAGCTTCCCTATAAATAGATCCCTAGGCCTAGTTCTTTTCTAACAATTAGATTTTCTCCCAATGGGTTCTTGGCTTAAGGCTGAACCCTAAATAGAAAATATATTTCTTTGGGTTCTTGGCCAAAAGGCTGGACCCTAAAAAAGAAATTATTTCTAGGGAAAAGGTCTTCTAAATTTAAATATTATGCATCTTGGAGGGGGATCCAGAAGGACCATGGAGCCAAGCTGAGCACAGGCAAAACTAAAGATGACATGTGAGTGGATTTAATTATATTCTTTTACGTTTATAATATATTATCGTTGAATTTCCGTTAGATAATTTATTCCGGTAATTAATTAGTTATGCAAACACTGTAAATTTTATTTATATTTAATTAGGCTTGATAGTTAGAAAAGGCGTAGGCCTAAAATTAAGAAATTACAGTTATTTACATCTATTTTAAAAGTCATAATTTAGCCTTAATACTAGTTCCTTTTATTCCCTTTTTACGCGAATAATATAGTTAGAAAGAGAATTTGCGGTTATGGATTAAAATACAAGGCTTTATAGAAGTAGATGTAAAATAAGAAAATTGGAATAAAGTTTGAAAAGTGGAATTCTGCAATAAATTACGCTGAACAGAAACAATAAATTTATTTGATAATTTAATTTTTGGAGTAAGTAATAGATTAATTGGTTGGTTTAGAAACTAGAATACATTTCTATAATTTAATAATTAAAAGATAACGATAAACGTAACTGCAAAAATAAAAAAAGAAAGAAGAAGGGAACTAGTGTAAAATAGAGGGACTGTATTTTATACTATCCCAAAATAATAAAAAAAATATCTTACAGTTACGAATTATCGTTTATAGTATTATTTAGTATTAAAATATGGAAATAGATTTTAGTATAGTTTTCAGAACCAATCAAATAAAATAGAAATAATTCCTAGAATAAAAGAAAATAAAGTAGAGAATGAAATGAATCAAATAAATTATTAGATAAGAAATTAAGGCTGTGAACAATAATTGAACCTAGGTCTGCATTTACCGTGCATGCTATATAAAAAGACAGTTATTATGATAAGTTAATTATATAATAAAAGAGAATTAAAAAGAATTCTATATCATAATAAAAGAAGACAGACTAGAACAGAAAAGAAACACTTATAATTATATACAGATTTTAAAAGAAATAATAGTAACGATTACAAGTATAATTATAACATAAGTTATGATTAAGCAAAAGAATAGAAAGGCTTATTTGGGAAACTAGAATAAGTAAGAAATGATAGCAAAGATAAATATTAAAAGCTTATTTTAGACTTCTATTAAATTAATAAGCAAAGAGGACCAAAGATGCTTATTTAAAAAACTTAAGACATAAATTAAGTTAATAAGCGAGAAGTGGCAATACCAATAGCATTCCCTATTAGATCAATGGTGGTCTCACAATAGCCAGAAGCGAGACGAGGGCAAGAATATGTTAAATACGGTAAACTAGTAGCCAACAAAATAAGAAAAGTAAACTGAATGCAAATTAAAATGTTAGACTTAGAGTCTAATAGAAGAGAGAGATGCGTTTGGAGCAGCCCAAAGGATGAAGAGCCTAACGAAGCAATTCATCATAGATATCAGTATAGGAGAAGCACGTCCAACTTAGTTATTTTTGGGCTAAAAGGAAGTACGAGACTTCAACGGGGCGTGGGAGTACTCTAGGGTGGCCCTTTCGGTAGGCCAAACGACGCTGCATTGAGACAGGTCTGTAGGTGTTCCATCCAGAGAGTATGCCTTGACTGCATTTGCATTGTAGGCCTAACGAAGCAGACCTTTGTAGGTAATCAGAAGGGTTTGGTACTTGCAAGTAAGTTTAGTGGGCAGGACCCAAAAGGATAATCGCATGCGGATTTCACGCCAGCATCAAAACCAAAAACGAGTTCGGGAAAGACTAGAGTTAAACTAATAGACCAATGATTCTTTCACTATCGAGACATTGGGTGTGGGGCAACGCCAATTGGATGTTGGATTGTTTGTAGTAGGGCACGACCATTTAACTCTTTAGAAGTCTTTTGGTTAGTTGAGGGGTGGCTGCTTGGGGCCATAGCCACGATGAAAAAAAGACAGACCAACTAGAATATCTTTATTGAGGCCTAACAAAGCAGTCCTTTACAGATATAGAAAATCCCTGACTGAATTCTGTACAAGGTAGACCTTGTTGGCGGGATTCAGATAGTAGACAGAACGATTACGTAGTCCTCAATGTACGCACTGGTTGGTACATTGTGGATGTTCGAGCATTGGCATAGACTAGTGCGGATGCGATTTACGTTTTCATAGTAAGTAGTGGAGCATCTGTACTGTAGGACTTACGAAGCAGTTCTTTACAGATGTAGCTACGGAACATTCGTGGAGCAAGACGATGAAGTATCTGTATTGTAGGCCTTACAAAGAAGTCCTTAACAAATGTAGCTACAGAGCAAGACGATGGAGCATCTGTATTGTAGGCCTTACGAAGCAGTCCTTTACAGATGTAGTTATGGAACGCTCTCAAAGCAAGACGATGGAGCCCTTTTCGAGGAGGTTACAGAAGGTACCATGGGTGGTACCTAGGACTAATATGTTCATTGGGAATATAACAACATATATATATATATATATTAGTTATTAGGTCTTAATCTAATATGGAGTAGATGGGCACGGTTCACGAATAGAGGCGAGAGTAATGTAAACTAATGAATCTAATATAAAAGTAAATGGAAATAAAATGTATATGTAGAATTAAGCCTAGAAGTATATAATTTATTCGTTCACCAGAACATTAGTTATGACCCCCTCCTCATAACATCCTACAGGTTAGGTAGATAGCAGAGACTTCCCAGCTTTAGGACACTTGTTTAGAAAGTGTTATTATATCGGTGAGTATTTACTTACTATTGTATTTTAGTCAATTCCACTCTGAGATGTTTAATTTATCTCTGATATATTCATCTTTGCCTATTTGCAGGATACCAGATTCCCAACTTGGGTTTCAGTAGGCTTGGGTTTTAGCATTTTTGAGAAAAATCCAGACCCATTGGAATTCGGGTTGTTACAAGGAGATGATACCGGTGACTATTACCGAGTGAAAAAAGGTCGACAAGGACTTAAAAAAAGATTTATGGACATGTATTCAGGTATGAAAAAAATTCAATTTGGGTATTAACTGTTAGTACATGATTTTCCGAAGTCAATGTGTGTACATGCTTTTCCAATATTTTGGTAAAAATACATGTTCTATCAAAACTAAGTCCTGAATTCCTAATTAAAAAATGCATATCACTAGTGGATAAATTATTTAAAGCATATGAACTAATTTATTCCAATTGATTAATAGCTGAGCTGATTAGTAGTCGAGCTGATTAGTCAATGTTTTTATTATGAATTGTTAGAATGTTGATGCATTGATCATTGATCACTTGGAGCTTGTTTGCTAAATTATAGTAATTAGTTTTATTATGTGGTAAGTCAAACTTTATTTTCTTTTGCATATGATTTCTAAATTGAAGAATAATATTATAAATTGAATTTGGGGAAAATTAGCCTAAGTTATTAGTTAGAGGACGATAATATTTGTTGTGTGGTTATACACACTCAGGTTGCTTGTTGATTTTGTTGCCTGATACAAGTTGTATGCACCGTGTGCTATGTGTTTTAGTTGTTGTTACATGTTTCTGAACTCAAAAGAACTTGAACACCTAAATTTTGTCATTGAGATAATTTGGTAGTTGTACACTTATTTTATTTAAGATGGTTGACATTTAATTGCAAAGTTTAGTTGCTGAAATATCAATATGTTAGCCTGAACGAGAAAAATATGTCTGTACATATGACATGCTAACCTTAAATATATCTATTGTAATATATTTGCTATAGCATGTTTTTGACATTAAACATATATGTTTCTTACTCATATAAATGATGAAACTTTAAATTTGTAGCAACATATATTTAAAAAAATAAGCAGTGACATGTTTTCTTGATTTCAATACAAAAAATAGCATGGATGTAGATTATCATTTAGATAAGTAACTTTTGTTGGCCAAAAACCCAGTGTGTATATGCTGACTTTAATTATAGATATAGTAGCATGTCATGATTCAGTTATACACAGTGTCTTGTTCACAAAATTTAAAGCTCAAAATTTTATGTTTCATGATTTTCAGTTATACACAATTGTCTGTACATATGACAATTCAGTTATACACAACGTCATGTTCAGTTATACCAATGTTATGTTGTATAACAATTAAACTTTTGTTGTGCGGACAAGATTCCAAGTGGATGAAGTATACAAGGATTTGTTGATTAAGATGTTGGGACTACGATGGAGAGAGGCAAAATCAAGATTGATTTCCGCTATAAAAGTAGCATTTACTTGTCCCGACTCTTCCTCTAGAATAGCCATGTTAAAATCGGACAATATAGACAATGTTCAAGAGTGGAATGAATTTCTGAAGGAAACACTATCGGAGAAATTTGAGGTAATAAGCTGTATTTTATTCATTATAAATTAAAAGGTAAATTACATTTTATTAATGAATTTCTCTTATGTAGTCAACTAGCAACAAATTCAGAGCATTGAGACATAAGAATAAAATTCCACACACAATGTGTGGAAAAGGTTACGCACGATTGGCAGAAGACATGGTATGAAATGCATGTCTATTTACGTCGATTATATTATTATTTTTGGTTATTATTATTATTTGCAGAAAAAGAAAAGTGGAATATCAGATATTTGTAGGGATGAGCTATGGTGCAAAGCCCATACCAAGAAAAATGGAGACCCACTGAATTCTGTTGTTGCCGACTGCATTGTAAGGGTCTTTTATATTATTATCGTAATATTTCCATACATTGTAGTATTTTTTGATTTCTTAATATTGTATCTATTTTAATTTGTAGGCTAAGATAAAAGAGTACAATAGTAATGCTCAGTGCTCTCAGGGAAAAAATTCGGTAAGTGGAGATGGAGTGTCAAAAGTTTTTGGCAGTGAACATTAGGGTAGAGTGAGAGGACTAGGGTTTGGTGTTGTACCATCTCAAATGGGTTTTTATTCAAGTAATTCAAAAAAGGTGTGTGCATTGGAAAACCAAGTTACTCGCTTGGAGGCTAGGGTAGAAGAGCTAACTAATTTGTTCATTGCGGTTAGTTATTGTTAATTAGCTACTGTTAATGAATATGTGATATGTGCTTACGAATTACTAAGTGCATGTCTTGTACAATTTGCAGACTGTGAATAGAAGGCAAAATGATAATTTGGTAGATATGGTGACACTTCTGCTAATACGCCTTAGGTTAGAACACTTCACGCCTATATTTAGAACTTCATAAACATAACGACTATAATAAATGAGATATCTAAAAGTCTATGCATTGTGTTCATCTGAAGTATGTACGTATAGCTTTTTGAGAATACTCACCAAATATATTTGTGATTCTAATACCATCTCCTATATTGAAATAGCACTATTATTGAGTCCAATTTGCATTAGTGTACTCCCACAGTCCTGAAAACGATATATATCTAGCTTCTTCAGTCAAAAATTTTATGTACAGTTAAATACAAAGTATACTTATGGTGAAGTTAATGTTGCACACTTGCATCACACTTCAACCTTACTTAATCTGACATCACATACAACCTTCATACCAATCATGAGTTAAAATTATCCAGATTATCATTTTTTGTGCATGGTTATATCAGTTTAGGTAAGTTCTCTTATGTAGACATAAAACATAATGAAATCAAATGTGGTGCTTAGACTAGATTCACAACAAGGATCTCATATATGTGTCAATACTTTTACACCAAACCATAGATTATACCATGATAGTCCATGGTCGAAGGTTCTCTAGGTCGAACAGATTGTAAAGTTAAAACTGTGGCACTTTTACTTTCATTAATATTTGAATGGTTAAAAATTAATACATTATATAAGACCAGTTCTCAAGATATGATAAGAAAACACTATTTTAAAATCAATTTTATAATTTTATTTGCAAAAAAGGGTTTGTTTTTAGAAACTTTTAGTTTGAAAACCTTTGTTTTAATTCGTTTAGTATTTTAAGGCTACACATCACACAGCAAACTAGTAATGTATTATGTATACTTCTATATACACAAGTTTATGAAACTGTGATGTATACTTGACAATATAATTTATATGAGCTATTTCAAAACTTTGAAAATAAATGTTTCAAAATATTAATGTGCTTCAAGATATGATTTTTAATTTTGAATGTAACGAGCGGTAGCACTTGGAAAAATAGAGACAATAATATGATATATCCTGCATCTTATAGTAAGCAGGTATGACTATACAAGGTTTTCCTTTATCATATTGGATGGCTTTAAATTTTGAGAAGATGAATCAAAATATTTAATATAAATGGAATTGTTTCGGTTGGGTTTCTTTCTTTGAACCGACTGGCTTACCAGTTTTGAACGTTCTTGCACTGTTCTAGTCTAAGCAAGGTTAGATGGTGTTTTGTACTATGATGTTTGACAGTTCTTGAATAACCGTGGTTTGGTTGACAACATACTAAAACAAATAATCTATAATATACCAATTTATATATTGGTATATTATAAATTTTTAAATTTAAAGTGATAATCATCACTGATAATATGTGTCATCATGTCTTGATATGTAAAACATTGTTCTTTGCTATTTTAGGTATTATTTATAATTTAACAGATTATCAGATTATTTTATTTTTATGCTATTTAATGAAAATAAACTAGTCTATAATTTAACAAACCAAAGATTATCATATTATAATTCCACCCATACTAAGTTTAATAGACTAAGTCTATAATTTAACAAGTTTAACCATTGATAATCTATGTCAGTAATGGTTGACAACATACTAAAACAAACAATGTTTTCCTATAAATATTTTAAATGGAAACCCAAGACAATCATCACCCTCCATTACTTTCGGTTTGTATATGTGTGTATATATTTTGTCTCTAGCAAAGACCTCTGAAATTGTCTTACAAAAATAAATAAATAAATAAATAAAAGAAGTTAAAAACATACCTTACCAAGTTGGTGGCAACCAGAACACTGTTCAACTTACGGCCCTACGCCTTGTGCCTCCATTAGCTATAAATTGTCAAAGGAAACGAGTAGACGTTAAGCGACTAACTAATAATAACCACTGTTTAAAAAATCGCATCCATGTGTCTAGACGTTAAGCGAGGCATATGGCTTAGATGAAGCTTAAGGCCTCATCAACCATTTATGTAGCTATCTTTGAAATACGTAATTATAAATACATTGTTATGTTGAACAATAAACACATTCTAAAGAATTTGAAATTTTCAAACGACGGCTGAATTCGTCCTTTGCCTTCAAATTTCAAAACTGAATTCCAATTATTAGATATAGATATATTTTTTTGCAACATTAAAGAAGTTTTTTAATGAAGTATATAAACTAAAGATTTGTTAAAAAATACATGTCTATCAAAAGCATTTTGATTTATCTTTGTTAATGCCACATAGACGATTAGTCTCTAATCTAAACCAACTGTCTAACATCCTTCTTATGATTTTTACAACATTGATAGTAACATAACATCCTAGCTGGAAATTCTCTGTTCTCTTTGAATTGACAATAAGAAAAAACATATTAGAAGGCATGAGATCATATTCAACCTAAAAACTGGTTTCAGAAAGTCTGATTATCATCATGTTTACGTATATCAGTCTGAAACTGAGGAAAAAAAGATAGATAAATGCAAACTGAGTTAGGTGTTTGTATGCTTTTTTCAATTGTAATTTTTTTGTAGTGTAATTAATATTTCTATAGCACAAAAAGAATTGATAGAGTAGAGGAGCCTGAAAAAGTGTTTGTTGTGCAATTTATTATATGTTAGTGTATATGCATAGATAATTATATCCTTTTCATTGTTGATTCCTAAATTAAGTAACAGATTATACATTGCTCCTTTGATGCCTTCTACTCGTTTACACATGTTTCATATTCCAACCAGACTACTTTTGCCATTTAACAAATTTTATATTATACACACAACGTCAATAAAGATCTACAATAAATTATAAAACAACACGGTGCAACTTGTTTTGTCCATGGAGTGGTTAAATCCACATTAATGCAACCTATATATACCTCTGTTTACATACAGTAAACCTATATATGCTTCTGTTTAAAGTTCTACAAGTTTATATGTCAATAAATGGTTAGGCTTATTTAGACATGCCAATGAACTGTTTTTTGTTTGCTTGCAGTCACAATGCGATAGTAACAATATGCAAGCTCAATGTCACCAAAATCAGGAAACTCGGGATGTTTCGGAGAAAAGAAAGTGCACGCTATTGAGTTGGAAAAAGAACGTAGTTGCGGAAGGGACGATAGTAAGCACTGATCCTGATGCTTCGGTACATTTTCTAAAGCTTGGACCAGATGCTTGGAAGGTATGTGCGCATGTGGTGGTGGAACCAGAAGCTTTTTTATTTAGGCCGAATTCAAAGTTGTCCACTATTAAAGAGGCTATTGGATCAACCGTCGCTTGTTACAAAGACTTTATTTCCTTGGCCTAGTATGCATATGTATTTTGGTATGTGTTGGTGCTTAGAACTTGATATGTATTTTTTGATTAGTTGTTATGTGTTAGTGCTTTTTGGAACTAGCTCTTATGTATATATTTAAGGATTATGTGCATAGTACGTTAAAACTCTCTATGAATGTAAACTTATACATCCCTTTGAAATGTGTTGAAACTTTGTGCATGTGGCTTTATATAGTCTTTTTGTATGTGTGATTTTGGTTGTTTTATGATAACATTATTAGTTATTACATATTGGTATAGGTGTATAGTATGGAAGTTCTTGCAAATTGATTTTATTGTTGCATTTATTTCGCAATGGTTTAAAATAGTTGCAAGACGAAAAGACAACGTACAATGTTTGTTGTTGATGGAGCTTATTGCAATAGTTTATGCCTATTGTAATGAAGGCCTATTACAACGGGCTTGGCTAGTTGTGGCCGTGGCATATTAAAAGGGGCATTAACCATTGTAAAAGACTCTATTACAACGACTGATGCATGTTGTAGTTGAGATCTATTACAACGGGCTGGACCAGTTGTAATATAATGTACTACTAAACGAAATGGTCCATATTTACAACAAGCATTAACCGTTGTAAAAGACTCTATTGCAACGGGCTTGCACTGTTGCAAAAGACTCAATTACAATAGCCCTAAAATGTTGTAAAAGACTCAATTTCGATGACCTTGCACTGTTGTAAAAGACTCTATTGCAATGGTCCTGCACCGATGTAAAAAGGTTTAATACAACGGGCCATTACCATGGTTTTAAACTATTGTAAAATAATCTTGGTCTGTTACAACATTGCATAAGACAACAAGCGATGACACGTTGCGAAACCCCTATTACAACAGGTATTGCCCATTGTAAAAGGGGTATTTTGTTGTAGTGTAGGGGTTTCTTTGTATTTTTAATAAGTACTATTTGTTAATACCTTGGATATTGATTTTGATGAAATAACTATATAAATATTGATAATAATATTTTTCCCAAGTTGTATAGCATGTTATTCAGGTTTATACAAGTTCTGGACAACCAAATTTGAAGGTTGATCAGTAAATACACAGGAGATAGAGATTCAACAATGATGATAAGTATATTTTGAAGACTCATGAGTTTAGAGATAGAGACTAGAAGAATTCAAGACTATATTTTAAATAGGTTTGAATAAAATTGTCAAAGTCCTCGGATAACAATGATTTGATCAAATTCTTTTGAATGTTATACTCTATATTGTTTTTAGACCTTGAAATGCACATTATTATTTATGAAAATTTTATGATGTCTGGATTTTTGGATCTTTGATGATAATTTTGTGAATTTGTAGGATACGAGAGTAATTTTGGTTTTATTGACTTAGTGAATTTTGTTGCAATGCATTAATTTTCAGATTTTGGTGATACAATATTTTAGATTTAAGTAAATTTTAGAGATATTTGAGTGAAGGTGAAATTGTGGCTGAAATACATTTCCTCTTTTATAGATTTTCTAGATTTGGTTGAGTGATTAGTTGCTTCATTTATTACAATAAAAAAGGCAACAAGTTATCTATATGAAAAGGATTTATTTTTAAAAGATGAAATAATAAAATGTTGATTAATGAACGCATTTTGTCAAGGCAATTATAAATAAGCATGTATAGGGTTCATTATATGTGTGGGGGAAAAGCGTATTTTGTTGGTGTTGATGATTGAGATTTCTTCTCAATTTAAGGCCCTCTTTTGTAATATATTTGGTGAATTAATAATTGTTTCTTGTTTAGAGGAATTTGTATGTTTGTTTTTCCTCACTTCTTATTTCTTTTAAAATATAATAATTATGCATCCTAGGAAAAACCCTAATAGTTGGTATCAGAGCTTACACAATTTTTTTGAAGAGAGTTTGGTTATGGAGAAGGTAAGTGTAGAAAGCTTAACGGGAGAAATTGGGGATTTTTAGAATTTAGAGGTTTGAAAGGATATTTAAATTTAAGTATTTTGTTTCATTCTTTTTACAAAGGTTAATAACCCTTATTAGAGTATTTTAAAAGTGGTCTGACTTTTTTATGAATTTGTAAGAGTTATCTATGAATTTTCAATGTAGAAGGATTTATTTAAAATATATAGAAAACCAATAGATTTCAAGTTTTTGAGTAAATTATAAACTTGTTAAATTCAAGTAATATTTTGGGTGAATGTTTTAGGACCTACTGTAAATTTTAATGTGTTTTTAAATGTATTTTATGGTGCATATATAGTTTTTTTAAAATGTGTTGACTATTTATCAAAGTATTTTATATAAATATCTTATCTTTTAAATGGTCAATTAAATATCTAGTTTTATAAATAAATTACTATACAAACATACATACACACACATAGGGATATATATATATATATATCATTTTAAAGGTTATAAAAGTACAAACCAAATACTTGGAAAGGGGTTAGGAACTACTCAATGGTCAAATGGTTAATTGTTTAACTACTTATTTGGAAAGTAATTAACTATGCTTATCACTAAGTGCCAACGAAGTAGGATAATTTATTTGTGAGAGATAAGATTGATGTTCGAGTAGGGATATGAGCAATAGAGTTCTTAACTACCAGCTTTCCTCTTGGCTGAGGAATATATAGGTGGAAAATGTCAGAAATGTGTTAATAGTATTGATTTCTTACTTGTTTATGGAATTCATTAATACTATATTTAATACTAAAAGACAACGAGGTAGACTTATCTATTTGTAAGATTCAAGAATGAAGTGTCTAGGCAAAGCTTTGATGCAACCAGTACTCTAACTTGTCTGGCTTCACTCTTGTACGAGGAATAGTTAAGTTGGAATGTTGGAAATGAGTTAAGCATACAAACATTAATTTGTATAAGCAATTGCTTTGACTATATAGTCTATTAGTCGACTATTGAACTTGACCAAATATAACTTTAGAAGTTACCGAAAGGCTTCGCGATTTCATACCAATAAGAATCCCCAGCGAGGAGTATTGGTATGAAACATATCTAGCTTTCCCATATTTCTAAGGGAATGGGAATTGAGTTAATTGGAAATTCGTCAATTGGTTTCGGGTAAGTTGGAAAAGTGTACTTATATGAGATGACACAAACCCGTAATCACTTAAAACCATATATGAGATCTATGTTCTATAAAAGGTTATCAAGTGGGATGATATAGAGTTGAATTGTCTATCCCAAGGTTAAGTCCAAGGAAAATTTTTGCATTATCATTTCGAACGATGCTATCGTGTAGGACTGTCTACCTTGAGGATTTTTCCAAGAGAGAGAATAACATTAACATTCATTGGAGGACTTATGCAAGGAACCAATATGGAGGTTCGATATCTTTTCAAGATGCTCAAATCCATGTAGCGATTCGTGTTCTGTTCAAGATGATGGGATCTATTTGAGCATTCGTGTTCTATTCGAGTGATGAAGACTTATATGAGAGATGTCGAACGCGACCTCGACATTATGAAATGGCTAAACAAAGAGAAGGATGCATAATCCTGGGTATAGCTAACCTTTGAGGGTATATTAACTTCATTATCTAGAGATGCGCTAGCGGGATTTGTTAGTACTTAGTTCCATTAAGTTCATATATGTTCTAGCGATGGGCCTGTTGTGTTACCTTATGACATATTTTATCTAGAGATATACGATACTCGGAAGGTACTTCTGATCCTTGTCATGGAGATCCACTTCAGTTAACTGGAAGTGTCTCTATACAATTATGCGAACGCGCCTTAGCGGCATTGAGTGTATACCTATTCCTGTTGTGACGTTCATACAAGAGCTATTTGATATGGCCTATATGCTACACTCTAGACATTACCTATCATATTACTATATTAAACTTAATGAATGATTAGTTTTTTAAAGGGAAAACCATTATGGGAATCCGTACATTCTCAATGGTTATTGTTACTTATAACATATTTCTTGAGTTTCTCACACTTGTTTATCAAACTAATCCGAGTGTTATGTTCTTATAATGCTTGGGACTGCTCCGTGTATATTTCCAGATTTAGATCTAAGTGCTTTGGAGTTCAGGGAGAAGGGTTGGAGGATTTCTAATCGTAGAATTCTTATCTCCGTTGCACTACAATTTGATATATCAACATATCTGAGGACAGATTATTATAACTGTCCAGCGTGATGCTGGCACTTAGGGTTTATTAACTCTGATATTTCTATATCCAGAGTAACCCTTTATAATATTTCTTTGATATTATATATTATCGTTCCATTATGAGGTTGTAATATGGTGTTTTCCCTATCTTGTTCTATTCTATTTTTTTATTTTACCCTGACTTTCTATATTTCTAGCACTTAGATGTTTGGCATACGAATACCATAAATGTATTTAATGTCGACGTTTTAAGGTAAAAAAGAAAGGTGAGCATCACATAAATCATGTCCATCCTCTATTTTATAAAAAAAATCATGGGACCTAGCTTCAAAATGAATGGAATGAAATGATTGGAGACAACGGGCACATGGATTTTGTGACAGAGGAATGCACTGATACAAAATTTTCATCTGATCTAATTTGTTTAATTTCAACTTCGTTGTTCTTCTATAGCTCATGTACGTAAAAGAGTTTCGATGGTATATGTTTATTCTATCTTCCTTAATATATCTCTTTTTATTTGGGAGACATATGCGGTGTTATTCCAAGTATTATAGTTAGATTTTCATTAGTAGTAGATGATCTATAGCTTCATTTGATCTGATTGATGATTGACCTTGACTAGACACATTCATCAATCTATTCTTGCAATGCTAGTATTTTGGAATGGACGAATGATATAGCGACTAACGTTTTCTTTGTATATTTTCAGGAGATAGCTGTCCTTTATTAAATGCATGTCTAAGTCCTTTTAGGATTGCTAGACTAATTAAATATTGAAATGTAGTCATATCCATCACTGTGAGCAGGTTTTAACAAAATCGATCGTTGGTCTCTGTAAAACAATTTGTGCAACAATTAAGGATTTATATTGAACAATCTCATCCCTTTCGTTTTATTTTCTTGCAAACACCAACTTCTAACCTATAGTGCTCATATCTAGTAGTTTTCGAAGTACAAATCATAATACTTCTTGCCTTGCACGGTTTTACCTGAGATTTTAAAACCTAAACACTACTAAGGTACCGTTCGCAGTCTTTAAATGTCCGGTCACCGTTCATGACAAGTTTAACATGTTCGTAATAAGGAAAATGTCCCATTGGAATGATTACAAAACAGTGGTGCGTTGGTGTTAAACTATGCTTAATTAAGTTAAATTTATATTTTATAAATTAATAATTTGTGCAGAAAAGGTCCTCTTGAGTTGTGGTTTTTTCATTGTGATCGTACCAAGCTACACTAACTTATGAAGTCGGTTTGAAATAAACCCAAACAATTTATAATTTTACAATTTTTTATTTATTTATTTTAGCAAATTATTAACATAAATTATTTATTAAAAATAATAATTAATTAATGGAATATAAATCAATTAAATTAAAAATCACAACTTAAATACCCCACTCAAATACCTCATTCATAGTGCTAAACGCATTTCATATTCACTCAATGTCCCCACTCAAATGCTCCGCTCGGCTATCCCACTCAGATTCCCCATTTCTACTCATTAATGAAGCGTCCTAAATCATACTGTTCTATCCAGCTAAGTCGTCTAGTTTTATCACCTATCATTGAATTACTTACATAATAAATTACGTCATGGATTCCATAAGGGTTTAATGATGGTCTTGAGCTTACTCACTACAAGAACAATAGTGTTTTCCGATAGAAAAAAGCCTTCGGTAGGCCGTCAGAAACCGTAGGTCCATCGGAATACGAGTCATTTTTCGTAACGCCGTCCGACGGCATCGACGGCATATTTCCGACGACTTCCATCGGCATTCTAGGATGGTTTCCGACAGCTATGTTGGACACGTGGCAAATCAGGATGACCAGATTGCCGTCGGAAGCCGTTGGAATGTGACGACTATAAGCCGTCGGTAGCCGTTTGAAGCCATCGAAAATTTCGGTGGTTTTCTTCTTCTGTTTTTAAGCCTGTTGCCTTCCCGTCTCTACACATCCATCAATAGACATAACAGCTCCATTTCGAGCATATATAAACCACTAATCATATAAATAACCAAAATAATATTCAATCCAAAATATCCAAATCCAACATAATCCAAAAAATCAACATCCAAATTCACATATGATAATATACAATCCATAAAAATGTGTAAAAAACATCCTCACCAAGTCGAAGCGTATATATATAGGCAAAAAGACATAATAGAACATACCTAGCATCACTCATCATCCCCTACAGAACCACCCGACGAAGGAAACCTCCCATGCTGCTCCATATACTCCGCCAAGCGTTGGTTCAGCTGCTCTATCTGCACAGCACGATGGCGATCATGCTCCTGCAGCTCGGGGATCTGGGCTCGTAGATCTGCAATTTCTTCTTTGTCTTAAGCCATCTTATACGCCTTCTCAGATGTCCAAGCCTGTGAATAAAAGTAAAATGTTATAATGCCTCCAACATCATAAATGTAATTTACATAACTTTAATTGAAAAGTATGCATTGTTTGAATTTACTTTATTTTTTTAAAATTACCGCTTGGATCCCAAATCCATAGCGTCTGCCGTGGGATGGTAGATCCATGACAAACTCGAAAATAGCGTCCTTCTCATCAGCAGTCAACTCAACCCGTCCTGTCTCGGCCAGTAGTTGTGCCCGTGCTTCTTGGAACTTTTGTTGTAATGCAAAATACAATTGAGTATAAATAATAGTAATTGAAATAACACTAATCATTTTTAAGCAGACTAATCGCTATACTAAATAACAAAAAGTTGGAATGGTCAGTGGTATAAATAACACTAATTAAAATATCTATAAATGTGTACTTAATTAATTAACTGTTAATTATTAACTTAATTATAATATACTTACATAAGCAGCAGTCGCTTTATCATCATGCTACCATGAGTATACGACTCAGCCCGAATTGTAACAACCCAAATTCCAGTGAGTCCAGATTTTTCGCAAAAATGCTAAAATCCAAGCCCGCTGAAACCCGAGTTGGGTATCCGGTATCCTACAAATAGGCAAAGACAAATATATCAGAGCTCAGGTAAATATCTCACAGCGGAACTGACTAAAATATAAATAACACACTCTAAACAAGTGTCTCAAAGCTGGAAAGTCTCTGCCATCTACCTAACCTATAGGATCTTATGAGGAGGGGGTCAGAACTAATGTTCTGGTGAATGGAAAAATTATACACTTCTAAGATTAGTTCTACATGTACGGTTTTATTTCCATTTACTGTTATATTAGCTTCATTGGGTATATAATACTCTCACCTCTGTCCGTGAATCGTGCCCATCTACTCCCAAGTAGACCAAAACCTAATAATTGATATATATGGAGCTATATGCCCAAAGACTGCATCGGTCTTAGGTACTACCCATAGTACTTTCCGTATTCTCCTCGCAAAGGAATCCATCGTCTTGCTCCTATAGCATTCTATGACTACATCTGTAAAGGAATTCCTTGTAAGGCATACAATACAGATGTTCCATCGTCTACTATGAAAACGTAAAACTGCGTCTGCATTAGCCTATACTAATGCTCGAACATCCACAATGTACCACCCAATGCGTACCTTGAGGACTATATGTAATCATTCTGTCTACTCCTTGAATCTCGCTTAACAAGGTCTACCTTGTATGGAACTCAGTCGGGGATTTTCTATGTCTGTAAAGGACTGCCTTGTTAGGCCTACAATACAGATATTCTACTTGGTCTGTTTCTTTTCTTATCGTGGCTATGGCCCCACGTAGCCACCCCTCAACTAATCCAAAGACCTCTAAAGAGCTAAGTGGTTGTGTCCTACTGCAAACAATTTAAACATTCAATTGGCTATGCCCCTCATCTAATGTCTCGATAGTGAAAAAATCATTGTTCTTTTGGTTTAACTCTAGTCATTCCTGATCTCGCTTCTTGGTTTGAGGCTGGCCCGATATACGCATGCGACTATCCTTTTGGGTCCTACCCACTAAAACCTACTCGCAAGACAAGTACGCTGTCATACGAATATCCTACTCAAAACATCAACCCCTTTTGATGCCTATAGTGGCCCTGCCATGCAAAAAGTAGTCAAGGCATACTCTCTTGATGGAACAGCTACAGACCTGCCTCCGGGGGATTGCTTCGCTATGCCTACCCCAGAGGGCCATCCTGGTGTACCCTCACGTCCTGTTGATGTCTGGTATTTCCTTCTAGTCCAAAATAACTAAGTTGGACGTGCTTCTTTTGTGCTGAAATCTATGATGAACTGCTTCGTTAGGCTCTTCATCCTTTGGGCAGCTCTAAACGCATCTTACTCTTTTATTAGACCCTAAGTCTAATCTTTTATTCTGCATTTAGTTTACTTTTCTTATTTTGTTGGCTACTTATTTACCCTAATTAGCATAATCTTGTCCCAGCCTCACCTAACTATTGTGAGACCATCAGTTCCTGACTGAAAGGGAATGCCGTTGGTATGAGACACTTCTATTATCTTGCTTATTAACTTAATCCAAGGTCAAAGTTTATTAAAATAAGCCTCTTCTGTTATTTCTGATATTTGCTTATTAACTTAATTTAAGTCTTAAAATAAGTATTTTCTGTTCTTTCTGCTTAATTATAACCTATGTAATAATTTTACTTGCAATTGTCACTACTATATTATTTTATAATCTATATATTATAAATATAATTGCAAGCGTCTCTTTTCTATTCTAGTCTGTCTTCTTTTATTATGATATTGAATTCTCTTTAATTCTCTTATACTATAGGACAATCTTGACTAGGGACTACATCCTACTGTCACAAATTTACTTATCATAATAACTACTTTGCTTTTATTCTACTATCTATACAGTAAATGTAGATTTAGGAACATTTCTGTTTATTGTTTCTTTTCTAATAATTAACTTGATTTCTTCTTTAATTTCTATAACTCTTCACTTTAACTTCTTTTATTCTAGGAAGTGGTTCTATTCTATTTGGTTGGTTATAGAAATTGTGCTAAAAATCCATCCATATTTTAATACTAATAATGCTATAAACAATAGTCCGAAACTGCAACATATTTCTTTTATTATTTCTTTACTTTTTGGATGGTGCAAAATACAGTAGTTTCTCTATTTTACACTAACTCCCTTTTTCTTCCTTTTATTCTTGCAATTACGTTTATCGTTATCTTTTAAATATTAAACTATAGAAATGTATTCTCTTATCTAAACCAACCAATTAATCTATCACTTACTTCCAAATCAAGTTATTAGATTTTTCCTTAATTTATTACTCCTGTTTTAGCATAATTACTGTAAATGTCTTTCTTCTAGGCTTAAGCCTTTTTCTATAATTGTTAAGCCTAATTTTATTCATATTAAATGGATCTCTTTCTTTCATTTCCATATAAATAGTTAAATATAAATTCTTATATAAATTTACAGTCTCATCGTAACAAATTAACAGAATTAATTACTGAAAATAATGCTGAATTAAATAATTAACGGAATCTAACGATAATATATCATAAACTTAAAATATATAATTTAAATCCACTCATCTGTCGTCCTTAGCTTTGCTTCTATTTAGCTTGGCTCCATGGTCTTCCTAGATCCCCTTCTTAGGTGACAAATATTTTTATTGAAAAGATCTTCTTCCTAGAAATATTTTCGATTTAGGGTCCAACCTTAGGCAATGAACCCAAAGAAATATTTTCTATTTAGGGTCCAGCCTTAAGCAATGAAACCATTGGGAGAAAATCTGATTGTGAGAAAATAGCTAAGACTAGGGTTCTATTTATAGTGGAGTTTAGGGATCTCAGACCGTTGGATTCTTGGATTGAATCTGAAGCCACCACATCACTGGGTCGTTCGGAGCTATCAGATCTACCAACGTATGGCTCAGATTGGATAAAAATCACTTTTTTTTGGATCGGCACGTACCTGGACGAAATTGCGTCTAGGTGATAATGCGGGTCGACCCTAGGGTGACCTGGCCGTCGACCTGGGATGCTCTGGGTCGACCCATATATATATATATATATATATATATATATATATATATATTCGTTTTTCTTAACTTTTGCTTCTTTCGTAATTTCTCCGTATTAACTCGGATTTTGACAAGTAATATATGGAAATTGATCAGAAAATAGCCACAGACACAATGGTATAAGTTTCGAGGGGATATTATAAATTTTGCAAAAATATTTATTTTAACTATTCATTGTTATATGATTATTTAATTATACAAAAATGCGGGGTGATACATTCTCCCACCCTTTAGGAAATTTCACCCTCGAAATTCGACATGGGTAAAATTATGTAATTCCTCGCATCAATCACATCCATTTTGTGTACATCCAATTTTGCGCCCATCTATGTTCTTGTGCAAAAGTGTTATTTAATACAAAATATATGCATGTACTTGAATTTGTAAGCAATACCTCCTATATGAATGCTTTTCTTCTTTAATAATTTATTTAAAAATATGATGCACACATCCTAAATATACTTGTGGTTTCTATATGAATGCAATCTTTTAAAAATTCAAAACATTTTTCATCAAATTTTTCCCATACTCCTACTGAATAGGGGTGCAGTTCAACGAATTTTTTATCCAAATCCTACCACACAACTTTTAATATTCAAATTTCAGAAAAATCTATGTAACGACCCGTATTTTTACGGATCAAAATATCATAAAACAATTATCATTTGGTCGCATTGTTGATGAGTTGTCCAGGGTCTAAGTCTTAGGTCGTATAGTGGTTAGGTCGTAGTAGACGACCTAAGGAAGTAGAGCGACCTATAGGAAGTTGGCAACCTAAGAAGTAAAACGACTTAAGGAGTTAGGTCGTGTGTGATAGCTTAGGTCGTAGAGTAAGTTAGGTCGGGTGAGCGACCTATAGGAAGTTGGCGACCTAAGAAGTGGAACGACCTAAGTAGTTAGGGCGTGTGATAGTTAAGTCGTATAGGAGTTAAGTCGTATGGAGGCTTAGGTCGTGGGGTAGGATTAGGTCGGAGGAGCGACTTAAGAGGTTGGAGCGACCTAAGAGAGTTGGCGACTTATAGGAGTGGCGACTTAAGAAAGTTAGCGACCTATAGAATGTAGCGACCTATAGAATGTAGCGACCTATAGAATGTAGCGACCTATAGGAATTAGCGACCTAAGGGTTAGTAACCTACAGTAGTTAGGTCGTAGACGACCTAAGATGATAAGTCGTATCCTAGCTAAGAGTTAGGTCGTGAGCTACTGTGTAGAGTTAGGTCGTGATCTTCTGTGTTAGGTCATAGGCGACCTAAGATAGTTAGGTCGCGTGTGTGTTAGGTTGCAGGTGTGTTAGGTCGTAGAAGCGGTCTGTGTTAGGTCGCTAGGCTACATCCTCGTTAGGTCGTAGGTCGCGAGGAAGCGCGCATATGCTAAGTCGTTAGGTCGTATAGGCGCGCATGTGTTAGGTCGTAGGTCGCATGGAAGCGCAGATTCATTAGGTCGTAGAAGCGCTTGCACTAGGTCGTAAGTTGCAGGGTTTTGTTAGGTCGTAGGGTTTTAGGTCGTAGGTCGTGGACGACCTAACTCCGAGTGAGCGACCTAAGGTGGATTTCAGCCTATAAATAGGAGGGTTCTTCTTCATTTTTGGGATCCGGATTTTGAAGCGACGAAGTGCTGCCATTTTGAGAGCTCGACTTCTACACTTCTTCACTTATTTTCTCCACTCTAATCTAGTGATTCCTTCCATCCAAATCGAAGATCAAATTGAAGATTCAAGAGCTTAGATTGAAGATCTTCATCCTTCGAAGAGAGATTTCATCGTTTGAAGCGGATTGGTGATAGATCGAGTTAGATCCTTCGCTGTCCAGATCTGGAGTGGGTTTCTTTTAAGGTGTTTAGGTGATTTGGTGAGTGGTGATTATCTCTCACACGGATCCAAAGGAGTATATCGGATCGTTGGCTTGATTTTGAGTTAAAGTAGTGATTTCCATGCATTTTCCTAATCCTAAGTATAGATCCATATAGATCCATTGTTCATAATGATTTGGCATCCATTTTACTACATGTTAACCTATGCAAGTTCATTCATCAAGATTATAGAGATATTGCTCATGTTTTTAGGCTTATTAGACTTTTGACTCTTTAATTACGAAATTGCCATTATTGTTATAATTGTCTATTTAGATCATATTTGAATGCTTGTTTACTTGGATTAATGTTTGATTTGATTGATTGCTATGAATTAGATGATTGATGATTTGATTTAGACAAGATGGTCAAAGATGATTCAAAAGCTAAGAGAAAGGCTCTTGAATTGGAAAAGCTGCTCGTGGCATATGTAGCGGATGATGAAACTCATATGGATAGATTTGACGATGATGTTGAGATGAAGCTTTGCTATGATGATGATGAGGCGAAGTATGATATGAGATAGCCTTGGTCTAATCCAGACGGGATCATTCCAAGCAGATTGATAACTCGGTGATATGGTTCGGGTTTGAGGATAATGGTTTGCTCGAGAGGCGCTTGAGCTAGTATGGAAATAGTCGTCGAGGAGGATGACTAGAAGGCTGAGATATCATCGTTGTTGAAGGTTCTAGCATGCTCAAAGCAAGAGTACGTTGGGCAGATTCGATAGTCCCTGAAGGCTTCTGATTGGTAGTCAAGTACTCTGGGCAGATTCGATAGTCCTAGGCACGGGTCACGATGACGTGCGGAGTTATGTCTAGAACCGGGGTTTCCATTAGCCCTTGATGGACGGATGAAATAAAGAGTCCGTCATTCAATTAACGATGATATCGAAGCAATGATAACAGTGATAGCCAGAGTCATGGATGTTTGGTTGTATCGTCATTCGGTCTCAAGAGCGGTATTTTTTGGGTGCTTATCTGATCCTGGTTTAGGCCTTGGGGGTTTGTACTTGGAAAACATCGCCCTTGACTAGAGTGATAATTGCTTTATTTTAAATTGTATGCTTTGCTATGTTTGCTATGTTTGCTTCTGCTTAGTGTGTGTCTGGGGGCTATCACTGTAGAAAGAGGTGGAGTGTGAGGGTTGTATTCCTATTTCTTTTTCCTTTATGCTCTTTTGGTATGTTGTTAGTTAATTTACCGCTCGCTAAGACTGTTGTCTGACTCAAGGCTTTATGTTTTAACTCTTATTGCCTTGGGCTATTCGTCCATTTTGGGACGGGCAGACTAGGTAGCAGGTGACAGGTGCTGTTCTTGGTTTCCACGGTGCTGATGTCGAAGACGAGCTAGAGGGTTGCATATTATCTTCTTACTATATGTACTGGATGTTCCGCTGCTTGTATATTCTCTGAGTGTTATGTAGTGAGGCTTGATGTATTGATTGTTCAGATGTTTGTATTCAACTATTATGAAGTTTTATTGATGAGATTCTATTCTGTGAAGCTTCACTATATATATATTCTATTGTATTTTGTCCATGCGCTGTGAGTAATACGATCGATTCTGTTGTTTAAATTTACCTTGACAATCGTCCATGGTCGCCTGGCACACTTTACAGCGCACTATCTCTAGGTTCGGTGCAGGGGTCATGGGCGGTCGTCACATTTGGTATCAGAGCTTTGGTTAATCGATTTTACCCAAAGCTCGCTGACGTAACTACGTATGAGAGACGTAATTGTATTTTGATGGATGATTACTATATATAATATAGTAGTTTAGAATGATTTGGATTCCTTTATGCAGTTGTTTCTCTAGGTATGCTAATTATTCCTTTTTATAGATACTAAGGATGAGTCGAAGAGGGAGACCAACTGCTAGGGAAGGCCGTGCTACTGAAGGGGCTGCTGATTATGCTGCTATGTTCGAAGCTATGATGACTTCGATCATGAGAAGGATGCCAGCTCCAGGGCCATCGGTGGATGTTGGAGTTCAAGTTCAAACTCCAAAATCGGTGGATTTTGCTAAGCTGTGTAAGGACTACACTGCTCTTGGAGGAAAGGTTTTCTTGGGAACGGAACCAACCATTGAAGTCCAGAGGTGGATAGATGCTTGTAGAAGGATCTTTAGTGATTTGGGAATTGAGGACGCGGCTAAGAGGAAGTTAGCATCAAGACAGCTTAAAGGGAGAGCTTCTGATTGGTGGAACTCTATCACCATTGATACTCCGGAGGAAGAGATTACTTGGGAGCAATTCCAAGTTAGATTTGAAGCTAAGTTCATTTCTACAGCTCAGAAGTCTGTTCTGTTCAAGAAGTTTGTAGAGCTTAAGCAAGGTGGAAGACCAGTTCTTGAGTATGTTTCTGAGTTTGAAGCCTTGTCCAAGTATGCCCGGTCGTATATTGAATCTTCGTATCAGAAGAATGAGAAGTTTGTGACAGGCTTGAACAGTTATCTTGGGAGGCAGTTGGTGGATCAGTTGGACGATCCATTTGAGAAGCTTGTGGAGAAAGCTCTCAGGCATGAGAATCTGTTTCCTAAGGAAGGATCTGTTGTTGCTATGACCAAGGAAGAGTTTAGACCACAGCAGGGTGGAAACAAGAAGAGGAAGCAGCAGCAACAAAAGGGTAAGGATGGCCAGAAGAAGCCGAAGGGCGAAGTGACCTGCTTCAATTGTCAACAGAAGGGCCATTTCTCCAGGGATTGCAAGAATCCGAAGGTGCCGGTGAAGTGCCACAACTGTGACAAGCTGGGGCATGTTAAGAGGAATTGTCCAGAACCACGGAAGGACAAGCAGATTATGCAAGCTTATGCTTTGGGAGCTGTTCCATCATCTTCGAAAGCTCCTACCGCTGAAGAGAAAGGAAAGAGTGTGGTGGTTCAAGGTACTCTCTCCATTTGTGGTGTTCCAGTTAGAGTTCTATTTAATACTGGGGTGTCGCATTCTTTTGTTTGTAGTGAACTTGTAGGCCGGTTGGGTTTAGAACCGGATATTGTTGATAGGCCATTGGTTGTGACTAATCCAGTTGGGGGTTCGTCTTGTTTGTGTATGTTATGCCGTGGTCTGATTGTATCGAGTCATGATTGCTCTTTTGTTTGTGATTGTTTTGTTCTGAACTTTGCGGGGTTTGGAATTATTTTGGGTATGGACTGGCTTAGGAAGTATGCGGCAAAGGTTGATTGTGAGAGGTTGGAGGTGACAGTCAAGAATGTGGAGGGGCGAAAGATTGTGATACGATGTAAGCATGAAGAAGGCGTCTTCATGAGCTTCATGTATTCGCTGGTTGTTCCACGGGATGGACTGTCATCTGTGCCAATCACTAATGGATTTGAGGATGTCTTTGACGAGGTCAAAGGGTTACCGCCGCATAGAGAGATCGAGTTTCGTATAGATCTAGTTAAAGGAGTCAGACCTGTTGTGATGCCTCTTAGGCGGATGGCGCCTAGGGAACAGCAGGAGTTGAAGGTGCAGGTTGATGATCTTTTACATAAAGGATTCATTCAGCGTAGTGTGTCCGAATGGGGTGCACCAGTTGTGTTTGCAACCAAAGCAGATGGATCGTTGAGGTTGTGTGTGGATTATCGTGAGCTGAATAAGGTGACTAAGAAGAACAAGTATCCATTGCCGAGAATAGATGACTTGTTTGATCAGCTTCACGAAGCTAAGGTGTTTTCTCAGATGGATTTGGCAATGGGATTACACCAGTTAAGAGTGGCTAAGGATAGTGTACCGAAGACTGCTTTTAGGGCACCATCCGGTTTCTTTGAGTGGCTGGTAATGCCGTTTGGATTGACTAATGCACCAGCATATTTTGTGGATCTTATGAATAGAGTGTTCAGAGATCAGTTGAGCAAGTTCGTGCTAGTGTTCGTGGATGATATTCTGATTTATTCCAGAACTGAAGAAGAGCACAAGATGCACTTGCGTATTGTTTTAGAAATCTTGCGAAAACATCAGCTGAAGGCTAAGTTTTCGAAGTGTCACTTCTGGAAGAGTGAAGTGAGGTTCTTAGGCCATGTTATTTCTGGAAATGGAATAGCGGTTGATCCCGCTAAGGTGGCAGCAATCCAGGATTGGGTTAGACCTAAGAATGCATCCGATGTGAGAAGTTTTCTTGGATTAGCAGGATATTATCGACGGTTTATCAAAGACTTCTCCAAGGTAGCTGCACCGTTAACAGGATTGACGAAGAAGAATCTAGTGTTCAGATGGGATGCTAAGTGTGAGCAAGCTTTCGGAATCCTGAAAGAGAGATTGACAAGTGCTCCTATTTTGACTATTCCAAGTGGGAATGATGAGATGGTGGTTTACACCGACGCATGTGGTACTGGACTTGGAGCAGTACTGATGCAGAGAGATAAAGTTGTTGCATATGCAAGTCGACAACTGAAGCCGCATGAAAGGAATTATCCGACTCATGATTTGGAGTTAGCGGCGATTGTTTTTGCTCTGAAGATGTGGAGACATTATCTATTGGGAGTTCGATTTGAGTTGTTTACGGATCATAAGTCGTTGAAGTATCTTTTCTCCCAAAAGGATTTGAATCTTCGGCAGCAGCAATGGCTAGATTTTTTGGCATCATATGATTTTGGTATAGCTTATACTCCGGGAAAGGGTAACGCAGTGGCAGATGCGTTAAGTCGAAGACATGCAGGATTGGGAGCCATGTTTTCAGAATGGAAGAATCTCGAGTATTTAGCTGGATTTGACTTCAGGCCTAGATGTGAATTGGAACCTGAGATGTTGGCAAACTTATCAATAAGACCGACTCTTGTGGAAAGTATTGGCGGGAGCCAAAAGCGAGACGATAAGCTTGTCAAGATTATCCGTGATTTGGAATCTGGATTGGATCTAGAAAAGGATAAAGGATTCGAGGTCGATCGAGAGGGTTGGCTTCGGAAGCAAGGACGACTAGTTGTTCCCGATATCGATGAATTGAAGAGTGAAGTTCTGAAGGAAAGTCATCACTCGAAGTTGAAAATTCATCCAGGTGGAAATAAGATGTATCGGGATATGAAGAGAACCTATTACTGGGAAGGTACGAAGAAGGATGTTGGAAATTTTATTTCCAAGTGCATGAACTGCCAGTTGGTAAAAGACAAACAGAAGAAGCCAAGTGGATTGCTTAAGCCATTAGAAGTTCCTACATGGAAGTGGGAGCAGATATCGATGGATTTTATTGATGGACTACCTAGAATAAGAATGGGAAATGAAGTGATTTGGGTCATCGTAGATCGTTTGACTAAGAGTGCAAGATTCATTCCTGTTCGACCGACTAGGACTGCATCAAAGTTGGCAGAGTTGTATGTTAAGTGGATAGTTCGATTCCATGGTATTCCGAAGAGTATAGTGAGCGATCGAGATCCATTGTTCACTAGTGGATTTTGGAAGAGCTTCCAGGAAGTTTTGGGGACCGAGTTGTGTTTGAGTACAGCTTATCACCCTCAAACAGATGGTCAGACCGAGAGAGTCAACCGAGTTTTGGAAGATCTCCTCAGAGTTTGTGTTTTGGATTTCGGAGGATCATGGGAAGATCACCTTCATTTGGTGGAATTTTCATACAACAACAGTTACCAGTCAAGCATTGGTATGGCACCATATGAGGCATTGTATGGAAGGCCGTGTAACTCTCCGACATGTTGGTTAGAGACAGGAGAAAAGCTGATACTTGGGCCAGAGATGATTCGACAGACCTTGGATTGTATTGAGATCATTCGGCAACGAATGAAGGCAGCCCAAAACTGTCAGAAAAGTTATGCCGATAAGCTTCAAAAGGATTTGGAGTTCGACGTAGGTGATATGGTTTTTGTGAAGATTTCTCCTCTGAAGAATGTTATTCGATTCGGGAAGAAAGGAAAATTGACTCCGAGATTTGTTGGACCATTCCCGATCACCAAGCGAATTGTAAAGCTCGCCTATAGATTGGAGTTACCAGAGAAGATGTCGGGTGTGCACAATGTTTTTCACGTATCGTATCTACGGAAGTATGTGCACGACTCGAATATAGTGGTTTCTGCTGATAGCTGTGAAGATTTCGAAGTTGATCCAGTCGATAAGAGACCTTGTAAGCCGCTTCGTGTTGTGGAAACCGACACGAAACAGCTTAGGAGGAAGGTAGTTAAGTTGCTCAAGATACAATGGAGTGATGATGATAACGACTATACATGGGAGGTGGAAGAGAGGATGAAAGCAGCTCATCCTGAACTCTTCAAGGTATGGCCCTAAGGTGTCGTATCATCTAACGACATTGTAACTTGTTCTAAGTTTTAGAATTCTGCATGCTAAGCTAGAATTGGATGCATGGTTTGTTGATTGCTATGGATGGTAGGCATGCAAAATAGTCTTTGATTGCTTTGTTTGTTTGGAATTTCGGGGGCGAAATTCCTAAGGGGGGAAGAATGTAACGACCCGTATTTTTACGGATCAAAATATCATAAAACAGTTATCATTTGGTCGCATTGTTGATAAGTTGTCCAGGGTCTAAGTCTTAGGTCGTATAGTGGTTAGGTCGTAGTAGACGACCTAAGGAAGTAGAGCGACCTATAGGAAGTTGGCGACCTAAGAAGTAAAACGACTTAAGGAGTTAGGTCGTGTGTGATAGCTTAGGTCGTAGAGTAAGTTAGGTCGGGTGAGCGACCTATAGGAAGTTGGCGACCTAAGAAGTGGAACGACCTAAGCAGTTAGGGCATGTGATAGTTAAGTCGTATAGGAGTTAAGTCGTATGGTGGCTTAGGTCGTGGGGTAGGATTAGGTCAGAGGAGCGACTTAAGAGGTTGGAGCGACCTAAGAGAGTTGGCGACTTATAGGAGTGGCGACTTAAGAAAGTTAGCGACCTATAGAATGTAGCGACCTATAGAATGTAGCGACCTATAGAATGTAGCGACCTATTGGAATTAGCGACCTAAGGGTTAGTAACCTACAGTAGTTAGGTCGTAGACGACCTAAGATGATAAGTCGTATCCTAGCAAAGAGTTAGGTCGTGAGCTACTGTGTAGAGTTAGGTCGTGAGCTTCTGTGTTAGGTCGTAGGCGACCTAAGATAGTTTGGTCGCGTGTGTGTTAGGTCGCAGGTGTGTTAGGTCGTAGAAGCGGTCTGTGTTAGTTCGCTAGGCTACATCCTCGTTAGGTCGTAGGTCGCGAGGAGCGCGCATATGCTAAGTCGTTAGGTCGTATAGGCGCGCATGTGTTAGGTCGTATGTCGCGTGGAAGCGCAGATTCATTAGGTCGTAGAAGCGCTTGCGCTAGGTCGTAAGTCGCAGGGTTTTGTTAGGTCGTAGGGTTTTAGGTCGTAGGTCGTGGACGACCTAACTCCGAGTGAGCGACCTAAGGTGGATTTCAGCCTATAAATAGGAGTGTTCTTCTTCATTTTTGGGATCCGGATTTTGAAGCGACGAAGTGCTGCCATTTTGAGAGATCGACTTCTACACTTCTTCACTTCTTTTCTCCACTCTAATCTAGTGATTCCTTCCATCCAAATCAAAGATCAAATTGAAGATTCAAGAGCTTAGATTGAAGATCTTCATCCTTCGAAGAGAGATTTCATCGTTTGAAGCGGATTGGTGATAGATCGAGTTAGATCCTTCGCTGTCCAGATCTGGAGTGGGTTTCTTTTAAGGCGTTTAGGTGATTTGGTGAGTGGTGATTATCTCTCACACGGATCCAAAGGAGTATATCGGATCGTTGGCTTGATTTTGAGTTAAAGTAGTGATTTCCATGCATTTTCCTAATCCTAAGTATAGATCCATATAGATCCATTGTTCATAATGATTTGGCATACATTTTACTACATGTTAACCTATGCAAGTTCATTCATCAAGATTATAGAGATATTGCTCATGTTTTCATGCTTATTAGACTTTTGACTCTTTAATTACGAAATTGCCATTATTGTTATAATTGTCTATTTAGATCATATTTGAATTCTTGTTTACTTGGATTAATGTTTGATTTGATTGATTGCTATGAATTAGATGATTGATGATTTGATTTAGACAAGATGGTCAAAGATGATTCAAAAGCTAAGAGAAAGGCTCTTGAATTGGAAAAGCTGCTCGTGGCATATGTAGCGGATGATGAAACTCATATGGATAGATTTGATGATGATGTTGAGATGAAGATTTGCTATGATGATGATGAGGCGAAGTATGATATGAGATAGCCTTGGTCTAATCCAGACGGGATCATTCCAAGCAGATTGATAACTCGGTGATATGGTTCGGGTTTGAGGATAATGGTTTGCTCGAGAGGCACTTGAGCTAGTATGGAAATAGTCGTCGAGGAGGATGACTAGAAGGCTGAGATATCATCGTTGTTGAAGGTTCTAGCATGCTCAAAGCAAGAGTACGTTGGGCAGATTCGATAGTCCCTGAAGGCTTCTGATTGGTAGTCAAGTACTCTGGGCAGATTCGATAGTCCTAGGCACGGGTCACGATGACGTGCGGAGTTATGTCTAGAACCGGGGTTTCCATTAGCCCTTGATGGACGGATGAAATAAAGAGCCGGTCATTCAATTAACGATGATATCGAAGCAATGATAACAGTGATAGCCAGAGTCATGGATGTTTGGTTGTATCGTCATTCGGTCTCAAGAGCGGTATTTTCTGGGTGCTTATCTGATCTTGGTTTAGGCCTTGGGGGTTTGTACTTGGAAAACATCGCCCTTGAATCGAGTGATAATTGCTTTATTTTAAATTGTATGCTTTGTTGTGTTTGCTTCTGCTTAGTGTGTGTCTGGGGGCTATCACTATAGAAAGAGGTGGAGTGGGAGGGTTGTATTCCTATTTCTTTTTCCTTTATGCTCTTTTGGTTTGTTGTTAGTTAATTTACCGCTCACTAAGACTGTTGTCTGACTCAAGGCTTTATGTTTTAACTCTTATTGCCTTAGGCTGTTCGTCCATTTTGGGACGGGCAGACTAGGTAGCAGGTGAAAGGTGCTGTTCTTGCTTTCCACGGTGCTGATGTCGAAGACGAGCTAGAGGGTTGCATATTATCTTCTTACTATATGTACTGGATGTTCCGCTGCTTGTATATTCTCTGAGTGTTATGTAGTGAGGCTTGATGTATTGACTGTTCAGATGTTTGTATTCAACTATTATGAAGTTTTATTGATGAGATTCTATTCTGTGAAGCTTCACTATATATATATTCTATTGTATTTTGTCCATGCGCTGTGAGTAATATGATCGATTCTGTTGTTTAAATTTACCTTGACAATCGTCCATGGTCGCCTGGCACACTTTACAGCGCACTATCTCTAGGTTCGGTGCAGGGGTCATGGGCGGTCGTCACATTTGGTATCAAGGCTTTGGTTAATCGATTTTACCCAACGCTCGCTGACGTAACTACGTATGAGAGACGTAATTGTATTTTGATGGATGATTATTATATATAATATAGTAGCTTAGAATGATTTGGATTCCTTTATGCAGTTGTTTCTCTAGGTATGCTAATCATTCCTTTTTATAGATATTAAGGATGAGTCGAAGAGGGAGACCAGCTGCTAGGGAAGGCCGTGCTACTGAAGGGGCTGCTGATTATGCTGCTATGTTCGAAGCTATGATGACTTCGATCATGAGAAGGATGCCAGCTCCGGGGCCATCGGTGGATGTTGGAGTTCAAGTTCAAACTACAAAACCGGTGGATTTTGCTAAGCTGTGTAAGGACTACACTGCTCTTGGAGGAAAGGTTTTCTTGGGAATGGAACCAACCATTGAAGTCCAGAGGTGGATAGATGCTTGTAGAAGGATCTTTAGTGATTTGGGAATTGAGGACGCGACTAAGAGGAAGTTAGCATCAAGACAGCTTCAAGGGAGAGCTTCTGATTGGTGGAACTCTATCACCATTGATACTTCGGAGGAAGAGATTACTTGGGAGCAATTCCAAGTCAGATTTGAAGCTAAGTTCATTTCTACAGCTCAGAAGTCTGTTCTGTTCAAGAAGTTTGTAGAGCTTAAGCAAGGTGGAAGACCAGTTCTTGAGTATGTTTCTGAGTTTGAAGCCTTGTCCAAGTATGCCCGGTCGTATATTGAATCTTCGTATCAGAAGAATGAGAAGTTTGTGACAGGTTTGGACAGTTATCTTGGGAGGCAGTTGGTGGATCAGTTGGACGATCCATTTGAGAAGCTTGTGGAGAAAGCTCTCAGGCATGAGAATCTGTTTCCTAAGGAAGGATCTGTTGTTGCTGTGACCAAGGAAGAGTTTAGACCACAGCAGGGTGGAAACAAGAAGAGGAAGCAGCAGCAACAAAAGGGTAAGGATGGCCAGAAGAAGCCGAAGGGCGAAGTGACCTGCTTCAATTGTCAACAGAAGGGCCATTTCTCCAGGGATTGCAAGAATTCGAAGGTGCCGGTGAAGTGCCACAACTGTGACAAGCTGGGGCATGTTAAGAGAAATTGTCCAGAACCGCAGAAGGACAAGCAGATTGTGCAAGCTTATGCTTTGGGAGCTGTTCCATCGTCTTCGAAAGCTCCTACCGCTGAAGAGAAAGGAAAGAGTGTGGTGGTTCAAGGTACTCTCTCCATTTGTGGTGTTCCAGTTAGAGTTCTATTTGATACTGGGGCGTCGCATTCTTTTGTTTGCAGTGAACTTGTAGGCCGGTTGGGTTTAGAACCGGATATTGTTGATAGGCCATTGGTTGTGACTAATCCAGTTGGGGGTTCGTCTTGTTTGTGTATGTTATGCCATGGTCTGATTGTATCGAGTCATGATTTCTCTTTTGTTTGTGATTGTTTTGTTCTGAACTTTGCGGGGTTCGGAATTATTTTGGGTATGGACTGGCTTAGGAAGTATGCGGCAAAGGTTGATTGTGAGAGGTTGGAGGTGACAGTCAAGAATGTGGAGGGGTGAAAGATTGTGATACGATGTAAGCATGAAGAAGGCGTCTTCATGAGCTTCATGTATTCGCTGGTTGTTCCACGGGATGGACTGTCATCTGTGCCAATCGCTAATGGATTTGAGGATGTCTTTGACGAGGTCAAAGGGTTACCGCCGCATAGAGAGATCGAGTTTCGTATAGATCTAGTTAAAGGAGCCAGACCTGTTGTGATGCCTCTTAGGCGGATGGCGCCTAGGGAACAGCAGGAGTTGAAGGTGCAGGTTGATGATCTTTTACATAAAGGATTCATTCGGCGTAGTGTGTCCGAATGGGGTGCACCAGTTGTGTTTGCAACCAAAGCAGATGGATCGTTGAGGTTGTGTGTGGATTATCGTGAGCTGAATAAGGTGACTAAGAAGAACAAGTATCCATTGCCGAGAATAGATGACTTGTTTGATCAGCTTCACGAAGCTAAGGTGTTTTCTCAGATGGATTTGGCAACGGGATTACACCAGTTAAGAGTGGCTAAGGATAGTGTACCGAAGACTGCTTTTAGGGCACCATCCGGTTTCTTTGAGTGGCTGGTAATGCCGTTTGGATTGACTAATGCACCAGCATATTTTGTGGATCTTATGAATAGAGTGTTCAGAGATCAGTTGAGCAAGTTCGTGCTAGTGTTCGTGGATGATATTCTGATTTATTCCAGAACTGAAGAAGAGCACAAGACGCACTTGCGTATTGTTTTAGAAATCTTGCGAAAACATCAGCTGAAGGCTAAGTTTTCGAAGTGTCACTTCTGGAAGAGTGAAGTGAGGTTCTTAGGCCATGTTATTTCTGGAAATGGAATAGCGGTTGATCCCGCTAAGGTGGCAGCAATCCAGGATTGGGTTAGACCTAAGAATGCATCCAATGTGAGAAGTTTTCTTGGATTAGCAGGATATTATCGACGGTTTATCAAAGACTTCTCCAAGGTAGCTGCACCGTTAACAGGATTGACGAAGAAGAATCTAGTGTTCAGATGGGATGCTAAGTGTGAGCAAGCTTTCGGAATCCTGAAAGAGAGATTGACAAGTGCTCCTGTTTTGACTATTCCAAGTGGGAATGATGAGATGGCGGTTTACACCGACGCATGTGGTACTGGACTTGGAGCAGTACTGATGCAGAGAGATAAAGTTGTTGCGTATGCAAGTCGACAACTGAAGCCGCATGAAAGGAATTATCCGACTCATGATTTGGAGTTAGCGGCGATTGTTTTTGCTCTGAAGATGTGGAGACATTATCTATTGGGAGTTCGATTTGAGTTGTTTACGGATCATAAGTCGTTGAAGTATCTTTTCTCCCAAAAGGATTTGAATCTTCGGCAGCAGCGATGGCTAGAGTTTTTGGCATCATATGATTTTGGTATAGCTTATACTCCGGGAAAGGGTAACGCAGTGGCAGATGCGTAAGTCGAAGACATGCAGGATTGGGAGCCATGTTTTCAGAATGGAAGAATCTCGAGTATTTAGCTGGATTTGACTTCAGGCCTAGATGTGAATTGGAACCTGAGATGTTGGCAAACTTATCAATAAGACCTACTCTTGTGGAAAGGATTGGCGGGAGCCAAAAGCGAGACGATAAGCTTGTCAAGATTATCCGTGATTTGGAATCTGGATTGGATCCAGAAAAGGATAAAGGATTCAAGTTCGATCGAGAGGGTTGGCTTCGGAAGCAAGGACGACTAGTTGTTCCCGATATCGATGAATTGAAGAGTGAAGTTCTGAAGGAAAGTCATCACTCGAAGTTGACAATTCATCCAGGTGGAAATAAGATGTATCGGGATATGAAGAGAACCTATTACTGGGAAGGTACGAAGAAGGATGTTGGAAATTTTATTTCCAAGTGCATGAGCTGCCAGTTGGTAAAAGCCAAACAGAAGAAGCCTAGTGGATTGCTTAAGCCATTAGAAGTTCCTACATGGAAGTGGGAGCAGATATCGATGGATTTTATTGATGGACTACCTAAAATAAGAATGGGAAATGAAGGGATTTGGGTCATCGTAGATCGTTTGACTAAGAGTGCAAGATTCATTCCTGTTCGACCGACTAGGACTGCATCAAAGTTGGCAGAGTTGTATGTTAAGTGGATAGTTCGATTCCATGGTATTCCGAAGAGTATAGTGAGCGATCGAGATCCATTGTTCACTAGTGGATTTTGGAAGAGCTTCCAGGAAGTTTTGGGGACCGAGTTGTGTTTGAGTACAGCTTATCACCCTCAAACAGATGGTCAGACCGAGAGAGTCAACCGAGTTTTGGAAGATCTCCTCAGAGCTTGTGTTTTGGATTTCGGAGGATCATGGGAAGATCACCTTCATTTGGTGGAATTTTCATATAACAACAGTTACCAGTCAAGCATTGGTATGGCACCATATGAGGCATTGTATGGAAGGCCGTGTAACTCTCCGACATGTTGGTTAGAGACAGGAGAAAAGCTGATACTTGGGCCAGAGATGATTCGACAGACCTTGGATTGTATTGAGATCATTCGACAACGAATGAAGGCAGCCCAAGACCGTCAGAAAAGTTATGCCGATAAGCGTCAAAAGGATTTGGAGTTCGACATAGGTGATATGGTTTTTGTGAAAATTTCTCCTCTGAAGAATGTTATTCGATTCGGGAAGAAAGGAAAATTGACTCCGAGATTTGTTGGACCATTCCCGATCACCGAGCGAATTGGAAAGCTCGCCTATAGATTGGAGTTACCAGAGAATATGTCGGGTGTGCACAATGTTTTTCACGTATCGTATCTACGGAAGTATGTGCACGACTCGAATACAGTGGTTTCTGCTGATAGCTGTGAAGATTTCGAAGTTGATCCAGTCGATAAGAGACCTCGTAAGCCGCTTCGTGTTGTGGAAACCGACACGAAACAGCTTAGGAGGAAGGTAGTTAAGTTGCTCAAGATACAATGGAGTGATGATGATAACGACTGTACATGGGAGGTGGAAGAGAGGATGAAAGCAGCTCATCCTGAACTCTTCAAGGTATGGCCCTAAGGTGTCGTATCATCTAACGACATTGTAACTTGTTCTAAGTTTTAGAATTCTGCATGCTAAGCTAGAATTGGATGCATGGTTTGTTGATTGCTATGGATGGTAGGCATGCAGAATAGTCTTTGATTGCTTTGTTTGTTTGGAATTTCGGGGGCGAAATTCCTAAGGGGGGAAGAATGTAACGACCCGTATTTTTACGGATCAAAATATCGTAAAACAGTTATCATTTGGTCGCATTGTTGATAAGTTGTCCAGGGTCTAAGTCTTAGGTCGTATAGTGGTTAGGTCGTAGTAGACGACCTAAGGAAGTAGAGCGACCTATAGGAAGTTGGCGACCTAAGAAGTAAAACGACTTAAGGAGTTAGGTCGTGTGTGATAGCTTAGGTCGTAGAGTAAGTTAGGTCGGGAGAGCGACCTATAGGAAGTTGGCGACCTAAGAAGTGGAACGACCTAAGCAGTTAGGGCATGTGATAGTTAAGTCGTATAGGAGTTAAGTCGTATGGTGGCTTAGGTCGTGGGGTAGGATTAGGTCGGAGGAGCGACTTAAAAGGTTGGAGCGACCTAAGAGAGTTGGCGACTTATAGGAGTGGCGACTTAAGAAAGTTAGCGACCTATAGAATGTAGCGACCTATAGAATGTAGCGACCTATAGAATGTAGCGACCTATAGAATGTAGCGACCTATTGGAATTAGCGACCTAAGGGTTAGTAACCTACAGTAGTTAGGTCGTAGACGACCTAAGATGATAAGTCGTATCCTAGTTAAGAGTTAGGTCGTGAGCTACTGTGTAGAGTTAGGTCGTGAGCTTCTGTGTTAGGTCGTAGGCGACCTAAGATAGTTTGGTCGCGTGTGTGTTAGGTCGCAGGTGTGTTAGGTCGTAGAAGCGGTCTGTGTTAGGTCGCTAGGCTACATCCTCGTTAGGTCGTAGGTCGCGAGGAGCGCGCATATGCTAAGTCGTTAGGTCGTATAGGCGCGCATGTGTTAGGTCGTATGTCGCGTGGAAGCGCAGATTCATTAGGTCGTAGAAGCGCTTGCGCTAGGTCGTAAGTCGCAGGGTTTTGTTAGGTCGTAGGGTTTTAGGTCGTAGGTCGTGGATGACCTAACTCCGAGTGAGCGACCTAAGGTGGATTTCAGCCTATAAATAGGAGGGTTCTTCTTCATTTTTGGGATCCGGATTTTGAAGCGACGAAGTGCTGCCATTTTGAGAGATCGACTTCTACACTTCTTCACTTCTTTTCTCCACTCTAATCTAGTGATTCCTTCCATCCAAATCGAAGATCAAATTGAAGATTCAAGAGCTTAGATTGAAGATCTTCATCCTTCGAAGAGAGATTTCATCGTTTGAAGCAGATTGGTGATAGATCGAGTTAGATCCTTCGCTGTCCAGATCTGGAGTGGGTTTCTTTTAAGGTGTTTAGGTGATTTGGTGAGTGGTGATTATCTCTCACACGGATCCAAAGGAGTATATCGGATCGTTGGCTTGATTTTGAGTTAAAGTAGTGATTTCCATGCATTTTCCTAATCCTAAGTATAGATCCATATAGATCCATTGTTCATAATGATTTGGCATACATTTTACTACATGTTAACCTATGCAAGTTCATTCATCAAGATTATAGAGATATTGCTCATGTTTTCATGCTTATTAGACTTTTGACTCCTTAATTACGAAATTGCCATTATTGTTATAATTGTCTATTTAGATCATATTTGAATGCTTGTTTACTTGGATTAATGTTTGATTTGATTGATTGCTATGAATTAGATGATTGATGATTTGATTTAGACAAGATGGTCAAAGATGATTCAAAAGCTAAGAGAAAGGCTCTTGAATTGGAAAAGCTGCTCGTGGCATATGTAGCGGATGATGAAACTCATAT
Organism: Allium fistulosum; assembly: GCA_030737815.1. Classification (NCBI taxonomy): domain Eukaryota; kingdom Viridiplantae; phylum Streptophyta; class Magnoliopsida; order Asparagales; family Amaryllidaceae; genus Allium; species Allium fistulosum. The sequence goes on from CM060907.1 coordinate 353,128,985, forward strand.
GGATAGATTTGATGATGATGTTGAGATGAAGATTTGCTATGATGATGATGAGGCGAAGTATGATATGAGATAGCCTTGGTCTAATCCAGACGGGATCATTCCAAGCAGATTGATAACTCGGTGATATGGTTCGGGTTTGAGGATAATGGTTTGCTCGAGAGGCACTTGAGCTAGTATGGAAATAGTCGTCGAGGAGGATGACTAGAAGGCTGAGATATCATCGTTGTTGAAGGTTCTAGCATGCTCAAAGCAAGAGTACGTTGGGCAGATTCGATAGTCCCTGAAGGCTTCTGATTGGTAGTCAAGTACTCTAGGCAGATTCGATAGTCCTAGGCACGGGTCACGATGACGTGCGGAGTTATGTCTAGAACCGGGGTTTCCATTAGCCCTTGATGGACGGATGAAATAAAGAGCCGGTCATTCAATTAACGATGATATCGAAGCAATGATAACAGTGATAGCCAGAGTCATGGATGTTTGGTTGTATCGTCATTCGGTCTCAAGAGCGGTATTTTCTGGGTGCTTATCTGATCTTGGTTTAGGCCTTGGCGGTTTGTACTTGGAAAACATCACCCTTGAATCGAGTGATAATTGCTTTATTTTAAATTGTATGCTTTGCTATGTTTGCTTCTGCTTAGTGTGTGTCTGGGGCTATCACTGTAGAAAGAGGTGGAGTGGGAGGGTTGTATTCCTATTTCTTTTTCCTTTATGCTCTTTTGGTTTGTTGTTAGTTAATTTACCGCTCACTAAGACTGTTGTCTGACTCTAGGCTTTATGTTTTAACTCTTATTGCCTTAGGCTGTTCGTCCATTTTGGGACGGGCAGACTAGGTAGCAGGTGAAAGGTGCTGTTCTTGCTTTCCACGGTGCTGATGTCGAAGACGAGCTAGAGGGTTGCATATTATCTTCTTACTATATGTACTGGATGTTCCGCTGCTTGTATATTCTCTGAGTGTTATGTAGTGAGGCTTGATGTATTGACTGTTCAGATGTTTGTATTCAACTATTATGAAGTTTTATTGATGAGATTCTATTCTGTGAAGCTTCACTATATATATATTCTATTGTATTTTGTCCATGCGCTGTGAGTAATATGATCGATTCTGTTGTTTAAATTTACCTTGACAATCGTCCATGGTCGCCTGGCACACTTTACAGCGCACTATCTCTAGGTTCGGTGCAGGGGTCATGGGCGGTCGTCACATTTGGTATCAGAGCTTTGGTTAATCGAATTTACCCAACGCTCGCTGACGTAACTACGTATGAGAGACATAATTGTATTTTGATGGATGATTATTATATATAATATAGTAGCTTAGAATGATTTGGATTCCTTTATGCAGTTGTTTCTCTAGGTATGCTAATCATTCCTTTTTATAGATATTAAGGATGAGTCGAAGAGGGAGACCAGCTGCTAGGGAAGGCTGTGCTACTGAAGGGGCTGCTGATTATGCTGCTATGTTCGAAGCTATGATGACTTCGATCATGAGAAGGATGCCAGCTCCGGGGCCATCGGTGGATGTTGGAGTTCAAGTTCAAACTACAAAACCGGTGGATTTTGCTAAGCTGTGTAAGGACTACACTGCTCTTGGAGGAAAGGTTTTCTTGGGAACGGAACCAACCATTGAAGTCCAGAGGTGGATAGATGCTTGTAGAAGGATCTTTAGTGATTTGGGAATTGAGGACGCGACTAAGAGGAAGTTAGCATCAAGACAGCTTCAAGGGAGAGCTTCTGATTGGTGGAACTCTATCACCATTGATACTCCGGAGGAAGAGATTACTTGGGAGCAATTCCAAGTCAGATTTGAAGCTAAGTTCATTTCTACAGCTCAGAAGTCTGTTCTGTTCAAGAAGTTTGTAGAGCTTAAGCAAGGTGGAAGACCAGTTCTTGAGTATGTTTCTGAGTTTGAAGCCTTGTCCAAGTATGCCCGGTCGTATATTGAATCTTCGTATCAGAAGAATGAGAAGTTTGTGACAGACTTGGACGGTTATCTTGGGAGGCAGTTGGTGGATCAGTTGGACGATCCATTTGAGATGCTTGTGGAGAAAGCTCTCAGGCATGAGAATCTGTTTCCTAAGGAAGGATCTGTTGTTGCTGTGACCAAGGAAGAGTTTAGACCACAGCAGGGTGGAAACAAGAAGAGGAAGCAGCAGCAACAAAAGGGTAAGGATGGCCAGAAGAAGCCGAAGGGCGAAGTGACCTGCTTCAATTGTCAACAGAAGGGCCATTTCTCCAGGGATTGCAAGAATCCGAAGGTGCCGGTGAAGTGCCACAACTGTGACAAGCTGGGGCATGTTAAGAGAAATTGTCCAGAACCGCGGAAGGACAAGCAGATTGTGCAAGCTTATGCTTTGGGAGCTGTTCCATCGTCTTCGAAAGCTCCTACCGCTGAAGAGAAAGGAAAGAGTGTGGTGGTTCAAGGTACTCTCTCCATTTGTGGTGTTCCAGTTAGAGTTCTATTTGATACTGGGGCGTCGCATTCTTTTGTTTGCAGTGAACTTGTAGGCCGGTTGGGTTTAGAACCGGATATTGTTGATAGGCCATTGGTTGTGACTAATCCAGTTGGGGGTTCGTCTTGTTTGTGTATGTTATGCCATGGTCTGATTGTATCGAGTCATGATTGCTCTTTTGTTTGTGATTGTTTTGTTCTGAACTTTGCGGGGTTCGGAATTATTTTGGGTATGGACTGGCTTAGGAAGTATGCAGCAAAGGTTGATTGTGAGAGGTTGGAGGTGACAGTCGAGAATGTGGAGGGGCGAAAGATTGTGATACGATGTAAGCATGAAGAAGGCGTCTTCATGAGCTTCATGTATTCGCTGGTTGTTCCACGGGATGGACTGTCATCTGTGCCAATCGCTAATGGATTTGAGGATGTCTTTGATGAGGTCAAAGGGTTACCACCGCATAGAGAGATCGAGTTTCGTATAGATCTAGTTAAAGGAGCCAGACCTGTTGTGATGCCTCTTAGGCGGATGGCGCCTAGGGAACAGCAGGAGTTGAAGGTGCAGGTTGATGATCTTTTACATAAAGGATTCATTCGGCGTAGTGTGTCCGAATGGGGTGCACCAGTTGTGTTTGCAACCAAAGCAGATGGATCGTTGAGGTTGTGTGTGGATTATCGTGAGCTGAATAAGGTGACTAAGAAGAACAAGTATCCATTGCCGAGAATAGATGACTTGTTTGATCAGCTTCACGAAGCTAAGGTGTTTTCTCAGATGGATTTGGCAACGGGATTACACTAGTTAAGAGTGGCTAAGGATAGTGTACCGAAGACTGCTTTTAGGGCACCATCCGGTTTCTTTGAGTGGCTGGTAATGCCGTTTGGATTGACTAATGCACCAGCATATTTTGTGGATCTTATGAATAGAGTGTTCAGAGATCAGTTGAGCAAGTTCGTGCTAGTGTTCGTGGATGATATTCTGATTTATTCCAGAACTGAAGAAGAGCACAAGACGCACTTGCGTATTGTTTTAGAAATCTTGCGAAAACATCAGCTGAAGGCTAAGTTTTCGAAGTGTCACTTCTGGAAGAGTGAAGTGAGGTTCTTAGGCCATGTTATTTCTGGAAATGGAATAGCGGTTGATCCCGCTAAGGTGGCAGCAATCCAGGATTGGGTTAGACCTAAGAATGCATCCGATGTGAGAAGTTTTCTTGGATTAGCAGGATATTATCGACGGTTTATCAAAGACTTCTCCAAGGTAGCTGCACCGTTAACAGGATTGACGAAGAAGAATCTAGTGTTCAGATGGGATGCTAAGTGTGAGCAAGCTTTCGGAATCCTGAAAGAGAGATTGACAAGTGCTCCTATTTTGACTATTCCAAGTGGGAATGATGAGATGGTGGTTTACACCGACGCATGTGGTACTGGACTTGGAGCAGTACTGATGCAGAGAGATAAAGTTGTTGCGTATGCAAGTCGACAACTGAAGCCGCATGAAAGGAATTATCCGACTCATGATTTGGAGTTAGCGGCGATTGTTTTTGCTCTGAAGATGTGGAGACATTATCTATTGGGAGTTCGATTTGAGTTGTTTACGGATCATAAGTCGTTGAAATATCTTTTCTCCCAAAAGGATTTGAATCTTCGGCAGCAGCGATGGCTAGAGTTTTTGGCATCATATGATTTTGGTATAGCTTATACTCCGGGAAAGGGTAACGCAGTGGCAGATGCGTAAGTCGAAGACATGCAGGATTGGGAGCCATGTTTTCAGAATGGAAGAATCTCGAGTATTTAGCTGGATTTGACTTCAGGCCTAGATGTGAATTGGAACCTGAGATGTTGGCAAACTTATCAATAAGACCGACTCTTGTGGAAAGGATTGGCGGGAGCCAAAAGCGAGACGATAAGCTTGTCAAGATTATCCGTGATTTGGAATCTGGATTGGATCCAGAAAAGGATAAAGGATTCAAGGTCGATCGAGAGGGTTGGCTTCGGAAGCAAGGACGACTAGTTGTTCCAGATATCGATGAATTGAAGAGTGAAGTTCTGAAGGAAAGTCATCACTCGAAGTTGACAATTCATCCAGGTGGAAATAAGATGTATCGGGATATGAAGAGAACCTATTACTGGGAAGGTATGAAGAAGGATGTTGGAAATTTTATTTCCAAGTGCATGAGCTGCCAGTTGGTAAAAGCCAAACAGAAGAAGCCAAGTGGATTGCTTAAGCTATTAGAAGTTCCTACATGGAAGTGGGAGCAGATATCGATGGATTTTATTGATGGACTACCTAGAATAAGAATGGGAAATGAAGGGATTTGTGTCATCGTAGATCGGTTGACTAAGAGTGCAAGATTCATTCCTGTTCGACCGACTAGGACTGCATCAACGTTGGCAGAGTTGTATGTTAAGTGGATAGTTCGATTCCATGGTATTCTGAAGAGTATAGTGAGCGATCGAGATCCATTGTTCACTAGTGGATTTTGGAAGAGCTTCCAGGAAGTTTTGGGGACCGAGTTGTGTTTGAGTACAGCTTATCACCCTCAAACAGATGGTCAGACCGAGAGAGTCAACCGAGTTTTGGAAGATCTCCTCAGAGCTTGTGTTTTGGATTTCGGAGGATCATGGGAAGATCACCTTCATTTGGTGGAATTTTCATATAACAACAGTTACCAGTCAAGCATTGGTATGGCACCATATGAGGCATTGTATGGAAGGCCGTGTAACTCTCCGACATGTTGGTTAGAGACAGGAGAAAAGCTGATACTTGGGCCAGAGATGATTCGACAGACCTTGGATTGTATTGAGATCATTCGGCAACGAATGAAGGCAGCCCAAGACCGTCAGAAAAGTTATGCCGATAAGCGTCAAAAGGATTTGGAGTTCGACGTAGGTGATATGGTTTTTGTGAAGATTTCTCCTCTGAAGAATGTTATTCGATTCGGGAAGAAAGGAAAATTGACTCCGAGATTTGTTGGACCATTCCCGATCACCGAGCGAATTGGAAAGCTCGCCTATAGATTGGAGTTACCAGAGAAGATGTCGGGTGTGCACAATGTTTTTCACGTATCGTATCTACGGAAGTATGTGCACGACTCGAATACAGTGGTTTCTGCTGATAGCTGTGAAGATTTCGAAGTTGATCCAGTCGATAAGAGACCTCGTAAGCCGCTTCGTGTTGTGGAAACCGACACGAAACAGCTTAGGAGGAAGGTAGTTAAGTTGCTCAAGATACAATGGAGTGATGATGATAACGACTGTACATGGGAGGTGGAAGAGAGGATGAAAGCAGCTCATCCTGAACTCTTCAAGGTATGGCCCTAAGGTGTCGTATCATCTAACGACATTGTAACTTGTTCTAAGTTTTAGAATTCTGCATGCTAAGCTAGAATTGGATGCATGGTTTGTTGATTGCTATGGATGGTAGGCATGCAGAATAGTCTTTGATTGCTTTGTTTGTTTGGAATTTCGAGGGCGAAATTCCTAAGGGGGGAAGAATGTAACGACCCGTATTTTTACGGATCAAAATATCGTAAAACAGTTATCATTTGGTCGCATTGTTGATAAGTTGTCCAGGGTCTAAGTCTTAGGTCGTATAGTGGTTAGGTCGTAGTAGACGACCTAAGGAAGTAGAGCGACCTATAGGAAGTTGGCGACCTAAGAAGTAAAACGAATTAAGGAGTTAGGTCGTGTGTGATAGCTTAGGTCGTAGAGTAAGTTAGGTCGGGTGAGCGACCTATAGGAAGTTGGCGACCTAAGAAGTGGAAAGACCTAAGCAGTTAGGGCGTGTGATAGTTAAGTCGTATAGGAGTTAAGTTGTATGGTGGCTTAGGTCGTGGGGTTGGATTAGGTCGGAGGAGCGACTTAAGAGGTTGGAGCTACCTAAGAGAGTTGGCGACTTATAGGAGTGGCGGCTTAAGAAAGTTAGCGACCTATAGAATGTAGCGACCTATAGAATGTAGCGACCTATAGAATGTAGCGACCTATAGAATGTAGCGACCTATAGAATGTAGCGACCTATAGAATGTAGCGACCTATAGGAATTAGCGACCTAAGGGTTAGTAACCTACAGTAGTTAGGTCGTAGACGACCTAAGATGATAAGTCGTATCCTAGCTAAGATTTAGGTCGTGAGCTACTGTGTAGAGTTAGGTCGTGAGCTTCTGTGTTAGGTCGTAGGCGACCTAAGATAGTTAGGTCGCGTGTGTGTTAGGTCGCAGGTATGTTAGGTCGTAGAAGCGGTCTATGTTAGGTCGCCAGGCTACATCCTTGTTAGGTCGTAGGTCGCGAGGAAGCGCGCATATGCTAAGTCGTTAGGTCGTATAGGCGCGCATGTGTTAGGTCGTATGTCGCGTGGAAGCGCAGATTCGTTAGGTCGTAGAAGTGCTTGCGCTAGGTCGTAAGTCGCAGGGTTTTGTTAGGTCGTAGGGTTTTAGGTCGTAGGTCGTGGACGACCTAACTCCGAGTGAGCGACCTAAGATGGATTTCAGCCTATAAATAGGAGGGTTCTTCTTCATTTTTGGGATCCGGATTTTGAAGCGACGAAGTGCTGCCATTTTGAGTGCTCGACTTCTACACTTCTTCACTTCTTTTCTCCACTCTAATCTAGTGATTCCTTCCATCCAAATCGAAGATCAAATTGAAGATTCAAGAGCTTAGATTGAAGATCTTCATCCTTCGAAGAGAGATTTCATCGTTTGAAGCGGATTGGTGATAGATGGAGTTAGATCCTTCGCTATCCAGATCTGGAGTGGGTTTCTTTTAAGGTGTTTAGGTGATTTGGTGAGTGGTGATTATCTCTCACACGGATCCAAAGGAGTATATCGGATCGTTGGCTTGATTTTGAGTTAAAGTAGTGATTTCCATGCATTTTCCTAATCCTAAGTATAGATCCATATAGATCCATTGTTCATAATGATTTGGCATCCATTTTACTACATGTTTACCTATGCAAGTTGATTCATCAAGATTATAGAGATATTGCTCATGTTTTCATGCTTATTAGACTTTTGACTCTTTAATTACAAAATTGCCATTATTGTTATAATTGTCTATTTAGATCATATTTGAATGCTTGTTTACTTGGATTAATGTTTGATTTGATTGATTGCTATGAATTAGATGATTGATGATTTGATTTAGACAAGATGGTCAAAGATGATTCAAAAGCTAAGAGAAAGGCTCTTGAATTGGAAAAGATGCTCGTGGCATATGTAGCGGATGATGAAACTCATATGGATAGATTTGATGATGATGTTGAGATGAAGCTTTGCTATGATGATGATGAGGCGAAGTATGATATGAGATAGCCTTGGTCTAATCCAGACGGGATCATTCCAAGCAGATTAATAACTCGGTGATATGGTTCGGGTTTGAGGATAATGGTTTTCTCGAGAGGCGCTTGAGCTAGTATGGAAATTGTCGTCGAGGAGGATGACTAGAAGGCTGAGATATCATCGTTGTTGAAGGTTCTAGCATGCTCAAAGCAAGAGTACGTTGGGCAGATTCGATAGTCCCTGAAGGCTTCTGATTGGTAGTCAAGTACTCTGGGCAGATTCGATAGTCCTAGGCACGGGTCACGATGACGTGCGAAGTTATGTCTAGAACCGGGGTTTCCATTAGCCCTTGATGGACGGATGAAATAAAGAGCCGGTCATTCAATTAACGATGATATCGAAGCAATGATAACAGTTATAGCCAGAGTCATGGATGTTTGGTTGTATCGTCATTCGGTCTCAAGAGCGGTATTTTCTGGGTGCTTATCTGATCTTGGTTTTGGCCTTGGGGGTTTGTACTTGGAAAACATCGCTCTTGACTCGAGTGATAATTGCTTTATTTTAAATTGTATGCTTTGCTATGTTTGCTATGTTTGCTTCTGCTTAGTGTGTGTCTGGGGGCTATCACTGTAGAAAGAGGTGGAGTGGGAGGGTTGTATTCCTATTTCTTTTTCCTTTATGCTCTTTTGGTATGTTGTTAGTTAATTTACCGCTCACTAAGACTGTTGTCTGACTCAAGGCTTTATGTTTTAACTCTTATTGCCTTGGGCTGTTCGTCCATTTTGGGACGGGCAGACTAGGTAGCAGGTGACAGGTGTTGTTCTTGCTTTCCACGGTGCTGATGTCGAAGACGAGCTAGAGGGTTACATATTATCTTCTTACTATATGTACTGGATGTTCCGCTGCTTGTATATTCTCTGAGTGTTATGTAGTGAGGCTTGATGTATTGACTGTTCAGATGTTTGTATTCAACTATTATGAAGTTTTATTGATGAGATTCTATTCTGTGAAGCTTCACTATATATATATTCTATTGTATTTTGTCCATGCGCTGTGAGTAATACGATCGATTCTGTTGTTTAAATTTACCTTGACAATCATCCATGGTCGCTTGGTACACTTTACAGCGCACTATCTCTAGGTTTGGTGCAGGGGTCATGGGCGGTCGTCACAATCTAAATTTCTGAATTTGATTTCTTATGCTAGAAAGAAGGTAGAAAACGGAAAAAAACTTCATATTTCTTCGATTTTCTTTTATGCACAAATTTCTCCGTACTTGGAATTTAGGCTACCATTCTATAAAAATCCCTATTTGCTTTCCCAAGCAAAGTTTACATAAGAAAATACCCATTTTTAAATTTTTCCGTTGATGTTTCTATCGCTTTCTTTAAATTTGTTATTTTCCTTTAAGTTATTCTTATATCTGTTTTTACTTTTCTTTTAATACAAATGTCTTATGTCCTTATTCCATATTTGTGAACATCACAAAAACACAGAGAAAAGACATCAGTATTGATTTACTACAATAGGAGTTAAATGCTTACATAAGAGTACAATCTTATAAGTAAAAGAGAAAAAAATCCTACTACAAAGTGATACAAGATAGGTAACAATAGTAGGCTAAACACAACTATCATCTAGAGCTAGAAGCCCTAGGACCATGTCCACCCTGACATAAGAAGGTCCTAATCAATGAATCTAAATAACTAATGCGCTCCCCTTGCCGTTTGGTGCTCACTAAAATCTCGCGTTGTGTCCTAATTATCTCCTGCTGTCCATGCAGGAGCTCTGCGTGCTCTATGGCGAGCTGCTCTTGCCTCTCGGTAATGGTCCTCATCTGCTCGTCGTAACCCATCGGCGGAAGGGGTTAGGAGGGTCCCGCTCCCTCTCCCCAAGATCCCTGCCCCCAAGTAATCTGCGTCGTGGGCTCTGGTGGCCAAGCTGGCCACTGTGAATTTGAATGTCCAACGCCGCCTCAAAACGGCGTTGAAGGAAATCTCCACTGCCAGTGGAAATACTACGGTGCCTGATGGTGTGGCGAAGGCTGTAACTCAGGCTCCTGCTCCTTTTGTGGAGCCTGTAACTTGGCTAACTCTATACCCATCCTCCGTAGGGTTGAGGAATCTATCATGGGGTGGGTCTACTTAATATAGGCCTCTCTATCCATCTCTATCCCAGCCCACCGAAAACCCATGTCCAAAGATGACTAGAGATAATAGAAGATCGACAACCCCTCGCTGGTATCACGTACTGGGCCATGATCTCCTTAGCCCAGTTTACCTGTAAGCCTCCAAATATGGCATAGGCAGCCTGCTTCACTACAGGATAAATCTGGTCGTAGCTCCCCATCTTAGGGAAAAGGTTATACTGTAGAATGCGTATAACCAACCTAGCTAATGGGCGCAACTGTCCTACGCGCCAATCGGGATGCTGGGGGTCTACTAAAATCTACTGTAAGATGGCATGGTTCGTCATCTCAATCTGGTCTATATCTAGACCATGCCCTCTAATATTTAAAATATTAGCAAATTATGTCTCGGTAAATGCTACTACCATTCCCTTGACCTCCGTTTGGAAGGCCATCTCATCCACTCCAATATGGCTTTTACCGCTGAAAGAAGATCTTGTTCCATATGAAAATAGCAATAACTGTTATAAGCCGAAGGAAAAACTTCACGAACACTTGAAAGCAAACCTTGGTGCCGATCTGACATAAAAACCAAATTACGATCTTCTTGAAGCATTTGTTTTAAATGGTTCAAAAACCATGTCCAATTATCTACATTTTCTACAGAAACTACACTCATAGCTAAAGGGAAGAAACCTGCAAATGCAAAAATAATTAGTAAAAAAAACTAAAACTAATTTTGACCATAAATCTGAAACTATTCATGAAACTGATACTAACATTAAAAAAACTGATACCGAAAACCTGATATGACCATTATAAAATATTGATAACCAAGACATTATACACATTAATCTTCATTCTAACACAACAAAGTAATGTACATTAACATATATTATAATACAAATGAAATTCCAATACTACACAACTATATATGATACCATATATTAACATACATGAACTGATACTAACATTATACACAAACAGATACTAATTGCCTGCTAAGCATTATGAAATTATGATACCAAATACAAACATACAATTCAATACAATGCAAATTCTGATACTAGAAACTTGCTAACTATAAACTACATATCTTAAGACTGATACCAACATAATACAAATTATAATAACAAATACATATTAAGGCTAATGCCAACTATTATGATGTCAATACAAATAAATCAAAACTGAAAACAAAGACATACCTTGATCACCATTTTTTGCAGTAGCACCCATCAAAACACCAGGACGTCCCTTCAAATGAGTAGCATCTAAGAATATCATAGGACGACAATGCTTGAATCCAAGTAAACAAGCACCAAAAGCAATAACCACCCTCTCAAATTCATTACTACAAGGATCAACATCCATGTCAACAAAACTATTTGGATTAGACTTCTTCACTGCTTCCAAATACCAACTCAAATCATTATGAGACAAAGCATCATTACCATGCAACTCCATTAATGCAAGTTGTCTCCCATGGTAAGCATAACCGTAAGACAACTAAACATTGTATTATCTTCTAAAATCAACTATAATATCTTTAGGCTTTTTACTAGGACAATCGCGGATCTCGTCAATAATCAACGATTTAACAAACGAACTAGATATATGTGGATTATTCACATTTCTAACACCAACCCCACAAGAATGATCAGCAACCATATTTCTCATAAAAAACTTCTTCAATTCTCCAGAATCACAAGAAGCATGGACTTTGAAAAGACAACCATCCTTATATGAAGAGAAAATTACAGTAACTCTTGTAGCACAATTCTTTAAAACTACTAATTCATATCCCTTTTGAATTTGATATGCCATCAAAAATTCTCTAAAATGTTTAGCTCCTCCAAAACAAAAACCAACAAAATCAGAAATGCATAATGTCGACCCTCTCCTCAACATATCTTTTAAATAACTTTTACCATTAACAACAACATTTGAACAGACAGATACAGTAGAAGTTGAAGCACGAACATTAGATGAACTTGAAATAGAAGCACCATCAACATATTCCAATTCAGAACCCTTAACCTTAACAGTAAAACTGAAGAAAGAACTTTTCTTGTATAACTGAAAACAAATTATACTCTGAATATAAGAATCAGTATCAACCATAATAACTTTGTCCTCAAGTACATAAGAAATCTGAATGGAAGAAGGAGTTAATTGAGACCAACATCGACATATTTCATTCTTCAAATCATACAAAGAGCATTCGATAGAGAATCGAGTGCTAAAAGTGTTATTATTCAACACAAACAGACAAAGAAGACTGTTATCACTACTGCCAAAAAAAAATAAAAACAAAAACATTAGTAAAAATATGTTCAGTTTAAAACATTAGTTTTTCTATTTCACAAAACTGATACCTATCGTCTATAAAACTGATACCTAGTTACTGATAATATAAAAAAATGATACCCAGAAACTGAACCTAAACTATGATACTTTCCACTCTATCACAACTTTATATACAACCCAAGCAATCATACTTTTCCAATCATCCCAACATTAATGCAAGATTATGCAAAATAAATTAAATTTAAAGCATATTAGAATACAGCACTGCATAAGGAAACGAATAAATAAAAAAAAACCTGCTGCTAATTTCAAAAGTTACCATAGAAGAACGAACAAGCAATTAGAAAAACAACACTGCACGTAATTTGTAAAAACAAACACAATTAGAATTAAATCAATTTTTTTTAACTGTAATAGAAAAAAAAGAATAATATAAACATACCTAGTTAATATAATTTGAAGAAAAACAAGATCACAGTAGAAATATGAAAAGAACGAGATCGACAAACGCGCATGAGAAAAATTTGATTGATGAAATACAATTTTCAGAAGAACGAATTTGAAATGACCAAACGAGGTTGATCGATATTTTGATTGCGAGAGAGAAATTGGACCGCGATAGAAAATTTGATTGAAAGGAAGAAGAAGAAGCTCGCGAAAGTTGGCCGGAAGGAAAATTCGATAATTTGTCCTTAAGATAAAATTATTAATGGGTTGTCATACATCCAAAAAAAAACCCTAAAAATTGTCCTTCAGAAAAATTTTCTGTATAAAAAATTTGTTTTTTATCTTAAAATCTTCAAAATATAAAAACATTAAAAAAGCATCGGAAAGGGTCGGAGATTGTCGACGCTGTTCGGAAATGTTTGTCTTCATGCCCCCGCCTGCTTATTTTCTTATTTTCATTTTACATGGATGGACACAAAATAAAGTAGATCCCCTAAACCAAAATTTCTAAAACCTAAACTTGACTCTGGTCAAGCTAGTGGTACCGCCTGCCACCACATCGCAACCGCCTGCGCACCAATCGTATTATCCTATGGTCACATATGGAACTCAATCGGTGTCCCTAAATTGGCGGTCTCTAAGAAAAACTTCGTGGATCTGAGCCTATTGCAGACCGATTATGAGGTAGCCATTAACAAGAAGAAAGATCTGAAGATAGCGAACTATTGCAGACCGATTACGAGGTAGCCGTTAATAGGAAGAAAGATCTGAAGATAGTGACTTAATCTGATGTAGAGTGGCGCAGTTGGAGATTTTTTTTACCGAATATGATGCTAGTGAGTGATCCATATTTTTGTTCGATGTTACAAATTTTTGAGATGGTTTAATCATGTTCGAATTTTCTATAAAAATTGATAACGGTACATATTAAAATATGTTTATATTTCAGTTTGATGTTAAAAACATTTTAAAATAACATTTAATGCTGATCGTTTAAGAGAAATAATGAATTAAAATTGTTGAGCAGCTTGATATAGATATTATAGGGAGAAAAATGAACCACAGAAATTCAAAATGGGAATGTCAAGAAATCTTGAGAAATTCAAAATGGAAATACCATTAAATTCCATAAGATGATTTCTTATTGTGGGAAAAACGCACCGTAGAAAACCTGGCACAAAACAGCTCAATAACGACCATTTTCTAGTGTTTCTAAGACTTTAATTGAATCTATAAAATGCTTCACTCACAGTGTTTTTGAGAAAAAATTGGTATGTATGCTTACTTAAAATGTTTATTTATTTAAAGACCTTTAATACTAAATTTGCTACACATTTTTTCTGCTTAAATTTCTACAACTGGAAAAGGCTAAAGCTTTGATGTTGCGATGGGACTACATTTGGAGGCGATTCAGTGCAAAAATGGTGTAAGTAATTTTATAAAAAATATGTTTTATTATATTAAAATTGTAAAGACCCAAAAGTCAGCCTTCAAAAATCGGCACCCATACTCCACTTGTACTCAAAATGCCGTAGATTCAAACGCCGAATCTGGTTCTCCAGAGCTTATAACACAATTAAGTAAATAACACAACGGAAGAAAAAGAATAATACATTGATATACAATATCTGATACAATATCTGATACAACAGAGTGATACAATGAATATCAATATACATCAGAGATATGATACAAGAAATAGCAGCGGAAAAGAAAACGATAACATCAGCAGCGGATAATCTCCATCTTCAAAATGCCAATCCAGAAATAGCTTGAACTCTCAATAACGATGCACAAAGATAAGCAAGTGCAATCCATATGTCATCCCCCAGTCCCGGATCCTAACTGGATCTCTGCTACACAAGGCCGGGTTACCTCTAGCTGGGTAACTACTGACACGAATATGTCATCCCCCGGTCGTTTGCGACCTTTTCCCGAGGATCCTCGATTCCAACAACCACAAGTAATAAATTTGCAGCAACCACAAAGTAAGTATCTGGGCTCCATACCATGATACCACTCATAATCCAGAAGGAAATGACATACACTAAGGGGTCGCTATCCCCTAATAACCTTGCTGCCACGATTCCTGTTTCGACCATTACCAGGTCATGAGGTTCAACGAAGTCTCGTCCACAAAGCTACGCTTTGTCACAAAGCCAAGCTTTGGGTCAACAGATGATCAAAGAAATGATCATAAAGATAAATGATCAAACAAATGATCATATCACAAATGATCAAACAATGATCATCACACAGCAACACTCAGCATGTCACATTACCAAATTGGGAATATATCGCTGATAACCTTCAACTACATAACCTCTGAGCTCGTACGTCTCAGAGAAGGGTGTTAAGCTAAGAGAATAAATTCTCCGCCACCAAACAGAAATGTATTTGAAAGAAATCGGCTTTATATCTCAATTTGTAATGTCAGACATACAATCCATACAAGTCTGTTCCGGGATCGAACAGAACCGAAGGCACTTCCAAAGAAGTCCTTGCAAATCCGGAAAATTTTCTAATCATGTCCAGACTTCCCATCACAAAAAGAGTGATATAAATCTCTATACCGGAGCAACTCGGTGCAGAGACATTCGACAGGTTGTCCTTTCATTTTCGAAAATATCCGGTCTTTAACACCGGTCTTCAAATGCCATCCATATACAACGTATCATTATTCAGAATGGGTTATATGACACAAAGGTCTTTTCCCAGTGTTCATCGATGGAAATTCTATAGGTTTAGAAAACCGTCGAACGAATTTTATAATAAAAATAACCGCAAGCGCACGGTGTACGAATGTAGCACGTGGCGAATACGGGTCGATCCATAGAGAATTGATGATTTTAAAAATCTATTCAATCAAATTAAACCAAAGTTGAGAGTGATTAGCTAAAAAATGAGAAAAACAAGCAAAAGAAAATTGATAAAAATATGAGAGTGTGAAGGCAATTTAGAGATAATTCCACTCTAGATCATATAGTTCGACCAAATATGAAATTATGATCTCTCTTTTTTGGCCAAAAGTGAATTTAAATGATGTGTTTATTATAAGTATGGCTTATTTGTGCTATTAATTAGCTCAACATAAGCCATCAAACTATAACACAACCTTTAAACCACTTACTACTCTCATGAAAATGACAACAAAGTTGAAAATGAAATCTATTTTAAGTATGGCCTATTAACTATTAATTAGAAATATAGACCATCAAATTTGAATTTCAAATCACTTTCTTATGCCATAATCATATTTTGATGAAGAGGCATTTGTGTTAGTGATTGTTTAAGCATAGCCTATTTGGTGTCAACAATATAGGCTATCAAATTCAAAACAAAAACAACAAATTAAACCACTTCAAGTATTGTCATTAAGCACAAAAAGAGAGCTATAATTATCAAAATGTTGAAGCTACATGATTAGAGGCTTCATTACCCCTAAATTGAATGGATTAGCCTCTCATATTTGTTATCAAAACAACAAATGTAGCTAGCAACATGAAAGCAAAAGAAAAGGAAAGTGGAAGCTAATGGAAAAGAGAACTACTATTCTACTTGCATGAAAAATAAAAGAAATCTACACTACAACATGAAAGGAAATAAACAAGAAAAGAAGAAAGAACATGTATTAAATTGCATAAAAGAATTACATAAGAGAAGAAATGGCTAAGTAGCCATGAAAAGAAAGAGAGCTTTGATTTATTTTCTAAGCTAAAAACTAACTAAAGAGAGACTAAAGGAGGAGAAAGTTACATGAATATAATGGGTTATTTATACAAGCTTGAAACCCTAATCCATAATTTGGGGAATGCCCAAACTACCCCTTAGGAAGTGTGGTGGCCAAGTAACCATTAGTATCCATTAATCATCATTTAAGTGTACATGAAGCCATTTATTCCATAAGCATGTGCATTAGCCTCTAATGTGTACATTAAGGTAGGTGGGTAGGTGGGGTCCTCCATGTTCTTCACTTTGAATTATTTCCATCTTCATTCTTTTATATCTTCTTTGTGCATGCATATTCCTTCATGAAACCACTTGTAATTGAGTTTAAATTCCAACAATATAATATGGAAATTTCTAATTAAATTTTCTCAAGTTAATTTATGCACAAAAATGACTATTTTGCCCTGGATGAAGATGAATATGTGACAATTTGGAATTAATATGGATTTTGGTTAAAACAAGTTAAAATACCCAATATGATCATTTATTTAAATTAATTAGAATAAATATGGTGGTAAAAATATGCACATTTACGTGCACATCAAATACCCCCACACTTTTCTTTTTATTCGTCCTCGAATAAATGAAAAACTAAGATAAATCCATTTTCGTAGGGAGCACGATTGCATTGAGCGTATGCAACAAGCCGTTAAACCTCTGGGTGTCCCCAGTAGGACGAGTGTTGTCTCGTGAGGGTTTTCAGCGGATACTACCCACAAAATCCAAATGCAGGATGAAAATATTTACAAAATGCAAGATTTATTTACAAAGATGTGAATGCAAGTTTTTGAAAATATTTACGAATGAAGGATTTACTTTTAAATTAACAAAAATAAGTTAAATATAGGTTTGGTTATTATCTTGAAATTTAAGTCATTTACTCGTCAAAATTTCCAACAAAAATTAAGTTATCATAACAAAAAGTCAATAGTTTAACTCGTTGTTTCAGTTGATAACAAAGTGTAACCATGAAATAGGTCCTTAGTTGATTATCAAAGTTTATCAAAGTGGTATTTTCATTTCTTTTCAATAACAAATCAAATCAAATAAGTAAAAATAATGCAATCATTTCAATTGCTTGCTCTCTCATTATTTGCAGGAAAAACTACACACCTAGCTCAGGTAAACTAAGGCCAGATATACCACCCATGCACTGCCTTTCGGGCTTATTTGAGGGGAGTACAGAGCATGGAGAGTGCACACACTTTCGTGCATACACCTATAGACCGTAGGTGGCTTTTATTAAGTCTGTTCTTTTTTTTACATGTGTTCCATACATGCATAATCGTGAGGACTTTTGAATGAGTATGAAAGCACATAATCAAAGATTCCAAGTAATTCACCCATGCATAACCGTGAGGACTTTTAAATGAGAGTGAATACTTTGGATGTTGTTATTTTTTTTTTCTTAAGAGAGAGAGAGAGTTTTGCAAAATCATCTTAGCACCATTTAACTTAGAAGACAAAAAAAATGTTATATCCTTTACTTTAAATCAACCACTTTTTAAAACAAAGATTTTCAATTAGGACGTATTTCATAATTAACATGTATGAATCTTCCTATGTACTAGTTAACCATTATTATTTGTAATCAAACTTCATTTTTATTTTTGTTAAAACGAATAAATTTTCAAAATTTTCAATTTAATAAACCAAAACCATATATTTATTCTATAGCGTTTCTTTAAAAATAAATCAAAATGGTTTTTTTTTAAAAAAAAAAAATTTGTTTTTTTTTTAGATTTTTTTTATTTTGGAAAGAAAAATTGAAAAATGATCATGAGTCTCCCCCCCACACTTGATTTTTACCGTGTCCCCACAGTCAACCCAAGTGGAAGGAGAAAGAAGAAAAATAAAAATCCTATATTTACATGAAAGGATGATTATTTACAAGAGATGAGAAAGTATGCCGTCATAAAGTAAATGAAACGGTCTTCCAAAGACCGATTCATTTGTCTTGTCAGGTATGCGAGACACAGCTTAAGCTTGGAAAACCAAATCGTAAAATATTTCAAAGTTGAATGTTGATTTGGAAAAACGAATGTCGTTTTATGAAAAATCGTACGAGTTGTTTTGTAACGACCCGTATTTTTTTACGGATCGAAACATCGTAAAACAATTGACGTTTGGTCGCATTTGTGATAAGTCGTCCTGAGTCTAAGTCATAGGTCGTTAACGACCTAGGGTATGTCGTAGGTCGTGTGCGACTTAGGATGCTTCAGCTTCGACTTACTACTAGTAGCATTACATCTTGATATTAGTAGTTGAAGTGGTAAGTCGGGGATGACCTAAGGAAGTGAACTGGTTAAGTGTTAGGTCGGTTGGGACGACCTATAAGATGTTAGCGACCTAAGGGATTAAGTGAGTTAGCGACTTAAGGATTTTAGGTCGTAGGTGGTTAGGTCGTATGGTAGGTTAGGTCGGTCGAGCGACCTAAGTGTTGACGACTTATAGAAGTTAGTGAGTTAAGAGAGTTTGCGACCTAGTAGTTACCGTGTTAGTATAGTTAGGTCGGCAACGACCTAAGGAAGCTGGGGTAGCGGTGGGCGACCTAGGAGTTTTGTGATAGGTCGTTTGAGCGACTTAAGGTTAAGTAGTTAGGTCGTAAGCGACCTATGGGGGTGCTGTGTTAGTTAGGTCGTAAGCAGCCTTTGTTAGTTAAGTCGTTCAGACGACTTAAGTGTTGGGTCGTAACGCTGTTAGGTCGCGTGGGTTGCTAAGTTGTTAGGTCGCAAGGTTTTGTAAGTCGTAGGTCGTAACTCAGTAAGTTGTTAGGTCGTAGAGGCAGTCTGCGTTAGGTCGCTGGGTTTTGCCTAAGTGTTAGGTCGTACCTGTTGTTAAGTCGCGCGATGTTTTAGGTCGCGAGATGACTTAAGGTGTTAGGTCGTGAGCGACCTAAGGGGTTGTTAAGTCGCGAGCGCTGCTAAGTCATAACTCGTAGATAGGTTGGCCTGGTAGGTCGTGAGTGCGCTTGGGCTTAGGTCGTTAGGTCACACGCCTGCGATATGTTAGGTCGTAGGAGTGTTAAGCAGTTAAGTCGTAGGTCGTACGGGTTGTTAGGTCGAAGACTTAGGTCGGTGGTGGTCTTAGGTCGTAGGTCGGAGACGACCTAACTCCGAGTAGACGATCTAAGGGGATTTTCAGCTATAAATAGGAGGGCTTTGTTCCATTTTTGGGATCCGGATTTCGAAGCGACGAAGTGCTGCCATTTTGAGAGCTCGACTTCTACACTTCTTCACTTCTTTTCTCTACTCTAATCTAGTGATTCCATCCATCCAAGTTGAAGATCAAATTGAAGATTCAAGGGCTTGGATTGAAGATCTTCATCCTTTGAAGTGAGATTTCTTCGTTTGAAGCGGATTCGTGATAGATCAAGTTTGATCCTTCGCTGTCCAGATCTGAAGCGTGTTGATTTGAGGTTGTTTTGGTGATTTGGTGAGTGGTGATTATCTCTCACACAGATCCAAAGAAGTATATCGGATCGTTGGCTTGATTTGGTGTTAAAGTAGTGATTTCCATGCATTTTCCTAATCACATGTGTAGATCCGTATAGATTCATTGTTCACGATGATTTGACATCCATTTTACTAAGTGTTAACCTATGCAAGTTCATTCATCTAGATTATAGAGACATTGTTCATGTTTTCATGCTTATTAGACTTTCGACTCTTTAATTACGAAATTGCCATTATTGTGATAATTGTCTACTTAGGTCATATTTGAATGCTTGATTGCTTGGATTAATGTTTGACTTGATTGATTGCTATGAATTAGATGATTGATGATTTGATTTAGACCGAAGATGATTCAAAAGCTAAGAGAAAGGCTCTTGAATTGGGAAAGCTGCTTGTGGCATATGTAGCGGATGGTGAAGCTCTTATGCATAGATTTGACGATGATGTTGAGATGAAGCTTTGTGAGGATGTGATGAAGCGAGGCATGATATGAGATAGTCTTGGTATAATCCAGACGGGATCATTCCAAGCAGGTTGATAACTCGGTGATATGGTTCGAGTTAGAGGATAATGGATGCTCGAGAGGTGCTTGAGCTAGTATGGAAATAGTCGTCGAGGAGGATGACTAGAAGGCTGAGATCTCATCGTTGTTGAAGGTTCTAGCATGCTCAAAGCAAGAGTACGTTTGGCAGATTCGATAGTCCCTGAAGGCTACTAATTGGGTAGTCAAGTACTCTGGGCAGATTCGATAGTCCTAGGCACGGGTCACGATGACGTGCGGGAGTTATGTCTAGAACCGGGGCTTCCATTAGCCCTTGACGGATGGCTGAAAGAATGTGTCGGTCATTCAATTAACGGTGATATCGAAGCAATGATAACAGTGATAGCCAGAGTCATGGATGTTTGGTTGTATCGTCATTCGGTCTCAAGAGCAGTGTTTTCTGGGTGCTTATCTGATCTTGGTTTAGGCCTTGGGGGTTTGTGCTTGGAAAACATCGCCCTTGACTCGAGTGACAATTTCTTTACTTTACATTGTATGCTCTACTAGGTTTGCTTCTGCTTAGTGTGTGTCTGGGGCTATCACTGTAGAAAGAGGTTGGAGTGGGAGGGTTGTATTCCTATTCCTTTTCCTTTATGCTCTTTTGGTATGTTGTTAGTTAGTTTACTGCTCACTAAGACCATTGTCTGACTTAAGGCTTTATGTTTTAATTCTTATTGCCTTGGGCTGTTCGTCCATTTTGGGACGGGCAGACTAGGTAGCAGGTGACAGGTGATGTTCTCTTCTCACGATGCTGATATCGAAGACGAGTTGGAGGGTTGCATATTATCTTCTTATATGTACTGGATGTTCCGCTGTTTGTATAATCTCTGAGTGTTATGTAGTGAGGCTTGATGTATTGACTATTTGGATGCTTGTATTCAACTATTATGGAGTTTTATATGATGGCATTTTATTCGGTAAAGCTTCACTATACATATGTTCTATTGTATTTTGTCCATGCGCTGTGAGTAATACGATAGATTCTGTTATTTTGATCTACCCTGACAATCGTCCATGGTCGCCTGGCACACTTTACAGCGCACTATCTCTAGATTCGGTGCAGGGGTCATGGGCGGTCGTCACATTTGGTATCAGAGCATTGGTTAATAGATTTTACCCAACGCTCGCTGACGTAACTACGTATGAGAGACGTAATTGTATTTTGATGGATGAATACTATATATAATATAGTAGCTTAGTAGAGTTTGAGTCCTTTATGCAGTTGTTTCTCTAGCTGTTCTGATCATTCCTTTTTATGGATATTGAGAATGAGTCGAAGAGGGAGACCAGCTGCTAGGGAAGGTCGTGCTACTGAGGGGGCTGCTGATTATGCAGCTATGTTCAAAACTATGATGACTTCGATCATGAGAAGGATACTGGTTCCGGGGGCAGCAGTAGATGTTGGGGTTCAAGTCCAAACTCCAAAACCAGTGGATTTTGCTAAGTTGTGCAAGGACTATACTGCTCTTGGAGGGAAGGTTTTCTTGGGAACAGAATCAACTATTGAGGTCCAGAGGTGGATAGATGCTTGTAGAAGGATCTTTGGTGATTTGGGAATTGAGGATGCGACTAAGAGGAAGTTGGCATCGAGACAGCTTCAAGGGAGAGCCTCTGATTGGTGGAACTCTTTTACCATCAATACTCCGGAGGAAGAGATTACTTGGGAGCAATTCCAAGTCAGATTTGAGGCTAAGTTCATTTCTACAGCTCAGAAGTCTGTTCTGTTCAAGAAGTTTGTGGAGCTCAAGCAAGGTGGAAGACCAGTTCTTGAGTATGTTTCTGAGTTCGAAGCATTGTCCAAGTATGCCCGGTCGTATATCGAATCTGCATATCAGAAGAATGAGAAGTTTGTGACAGGCTTGGACAGTTATCTTGGGAGGCAGTTGGTGGATCATTTGGACGATTCATTTGAGGAGCTTGTGGAGAAAGTTCTTAGGCATGAGAGTCTGTTTCCTAAGGAAGGATCTGTTGTTGCTGTGACCAGGGAAGAGTCTAAACCCCAGCAGGGGGGAAACAAGAAGAGAAGCAGCAACAGCAGAAGGGTAAGGATGGCCAGAAGAAGCCGAAGGGCGAAGTGACTTGCTACAATTGTCAGCAGAAGGGCCATTTCTCTAAGGATTGTAAAAATCCGAAGGCAGCGATGAAGTGCCACAACTGTGACAAGCCGGGGCATTTCAGGAAGAATTGTCCAGAACCGAGGAGGGACAAGCAGATTGTGCAAGCTTATGCTTTGGGAGCTGTTCCGTCGTCTTCGAAAGCTCCTACCGCTGAAGAGAAGGGAAAGAGTGTGGTGGTTCAAGGTACTCTTTTCCTATGTGGTGTTCCAATGAGAGTTCTGTTTGATACTGGAGCGTCGCATTCGTTTGTTTGTAGTGAACTCGTAGGCCGGTTAGGTTTGGAACCGGATATTGTTGATAGGCCATTGGTTGTGACTAATCCAGTTGGGGGTTCGTCTTGTTTGTGTATGTTATGCCGTGGTCTGATTGTATCGAGTCATGGTTGCTCTTTTGTTTGTGACTGTTTTGTTCTGAACTTTACGGGGTTCGGAATTATTTTGGGTATGGACTGGCTTAGGAAGTATGCAGCTAAGGTTGATTGCGAAAGGTTGGAGGTGACAG
The DNA here is from genome assembly GCA_030737815.1 of Allium fistulosum. Taxonomy (NCBI): domain Eukaryota; kingdom Viridiplantae; phylum Streptophyta; class Magnoliopsida; order Asparagales; family Amaryllidaceae; genus Allium; species Allium fistulosum. The sequence continues at coordinate 353,151,925 of CM060907.1, forward strand.
TTGAGAATGTGGAGGGGCGAAAGATTGTGATACGATGTAAGCATGAAGAAGGCGTCTTCATGAGCTTCATGTATTCGCTAGTTGTTCCACGGGATGGACTGTCATTAGTGCCAATCGTAAATGGATTCGAGGATGTCTTTGACGAAGTCAAAGGGTTGCCGCCGCATAGAGAGATCAAGTTTCGTATAGATCTAGTTGAAGGAGCCAGACCTGTTGTGATTCCTCTTAGGCGGATGGCGCCTAGGGAACAACAAGAGTTGAGGGTGCAAGTTGATGATCTTTTGCAGAAAGGATTCATTCGGCGTAGTGTGTCCGAGTGGGGTGCACCAGTGGTGTTTGCAACCAAGGCAGATGGGTCGTTGAGATTGTGTGTGGATTATCGTGAGCTGAATAAGGTGACTAAGAAGAACAAGTATCCATTGCCGAGAATAGATGACTTGTTTGATCAACTTCACGAAGCTAAGGTGTTTTCTCAGATGGATTTGGCAACGACCAGTTGAGAGTGGCTAAGGATAGTGTGCCGAAGACAGCTTTTAGGACACCATCCGGTTTCTTTGAGTGGCTGGTAACGCCGTTTGGATTGACTAACGCGCCAGCATATTTTGTGGATCTTATAAATAGAGTGTTCAGGGATCAGTTGAACAAGTTTGTACTTGTGTTCGTGGATGATATTCAGATTTATTCCAGAACTGAAGAAGAGCACAAGACACACTTGCGTATTGTTTTGGAAATCTTACGGAAACATCAGCTGAAGGCTAAGTTTTCGAACTGTCACTTCTGGAAGAGTGAAGTGAGGTTCTTAGGCCATGTGATTTCTGGAAATGGAATAGCGGTTGATTCCGCGAAGGTGGCAGCAATCCAGGATTGGGTTAGACCTAAGAATGCATCTGATGTGAGAAGTTTTCTTGGATTGGCAGGATATTATCGACGGTTTATTAAAGACTTCTCCAAGATAGCTGCACCGTTAACAGGATTGACGAAGAAGAACCAAGTGTTCAGATGGGAAGCTAAGTGTGAGCAAGCTTTCGGAATCTTGAAAGAGCGATTGATGAGTGCTCCTGTTTTGACTATTCCAAGTGGGAATGATGAGATGGTGGTTTACACCGACGCATGTGGTACTGGACTTGGAGCAGTGCTGATGCAGAGGGATAAAGTTGTTGCGTATGCTAGTCGACAACTGAAGCCACATGAAAGGAATTACCCGACTCATGATTTGGAGTTAGCGGCGATTGTTTTTGCTCTGAAGATGTGGAGACATTATCTACTGGGAGTTCGATTTGAGTTGTTTATAGATCATAAGTCGTTGAAGTATCTTTTCTCCCAAAAGGATTTGAATCTTCGGCAGCAACGTTGGCTAGAGTTTTTGGCATCATATGATTTCGGTATAGCTTATACTCCGGGAAAAGGTAACGCAGTGGCAGATGCGTTAAGTAGAAGACATGCAGGATTGGGAGCCATGTTTTCAGAATGGAAGAATCTCGAGTATTTAGCTGGATTTGACTTCAGGCCTAGATGCGAATTGGAACCTGAGATATTGGCAAACTTATCGATAAGACCGACTCTTGTGGAAAGGATTGGCGAGAGCCAAAAACGAGATGATAAGCTTGTCAAGATTATCCGTGATTTGGAATCTGGATTGGATCCAGAAAAGGATAAAGGATTCGAGGTCGATCGAGAGAGTTGGCTTCGGAAGCAAGGACGACTAGTTGTTCCCGATATAGATGAATTGAGGAGTGAAGTTCTGAAGGAAAGTCATCAATCGAAGTTGATAATTCATCCAGGTGGAAATAAGATGTATCGGGATATGAAGAGAACCTACTACTGGGAAGGTATGAAGAAGGATGTTGGAAATTTTATTTCCAAGTGTATGAACTGCCAGTTGGTAAAAGCCGAACAGAAGAAGCCAAGTGGATTGCTTCAGCCATTAGAAGTTCCTACATGGAAGTGGGAGCAAGTGTCGATGGATTTTATTGATGGACTACCTAGAACAAGAACGGGAAATGAAGGGATTTGGGTCATTGTAGATCGTCTGACCAAGAGTGCAAGATTCATTCCTGTTCGATCGACTAGGACTGCATCAAAGTTGGCTGAGTTGTATGTTAAGTGGATAGTTCGATTCCATGGTATTCCGAAGAGTATAGTGAGCGATCGAGACCCATTGTTCACTAGTGGATTTTGGAAGAGCTTCTAGGAAGTTTTGGGAACCGAGTTGTGTTTGAGTACAGCTTATCACCCTCAAACAGATGGTCAGACCGAGAGAGTCAACCGAGTTTTGGAAGATCTCCTCAGAGCTTGTGTTTTGGATTTCGGAGGATCATGGGAAGATCACCTTCATTTGGTGGAATTTTCATACAACAACAGTTACCAGTCAAGCATTGGTATGGCACCGTATGAGGCATTGTATGGAAGACCGTGTAACTCTCCGACATGTTGGTTAGAGACCGGAGAAAAGCTGATGCTTGGGCCAGAGATGATTCGACAGACTTCGGATTGTATAGAGATCATTCGGCAATGAATGAAGGCAGCCCAAGACCGTCAGAAGAGTTATGCCGATAAGCGTCGTAAAAATTTGGAATTCGAAGTAGGTGATATGGTTTTTGTAAAGATTTCTCCACTGAAGAATGTTATTCGATTCGGGAAGAAAGGGAAATTGACTCCGAGATTTGTTGGACCATTCCCGATCATCGAGCGAATTGGAAAACTCGCTTATAGATTGGAGTTACCAGAGAAGATGTCGAGTGTGCACAATGTTTTTCATGTATCATATCTACGGAAGTATGTGCACGACTCGAATACAGTGGTTTCTGCTGATAGCTACGAAGACTTCGAAGTTGATCCAGTCGATAGAAGACCTCGTAAACCGCTTCGTGTTGTGGAAACTGACACGAAACAGCTTAGGAGGAAGGTAGTTAAGTTGCTCAAGATACAATGGAGTGATGATGATAACGACTGTACGTGGGAGGTGGAAGAGAGGATGAAGGCAGCTCATCCTGAACTCTTCAAGGTATGGTCCTAAGGTGTCGTGTCATCTCACGATATTGTAACTTGTCCTGGTTTTAGAATTCTGCATGCTAAGCTAGAATTGGATGCATGGTTTGTTGATTGCTATGGATGGTAGGCATGCAGAATAGTCTGTGATTGCTTTGTTTGTTTGGAATTTCGGAGACGAAATTCCTAAGCGGGAGAGAATGTAACGACCCGTATTTTTTTACGGATCGAAACATCGTAAAACAATTGACGTTTGGTCGCATTTGTGATAAGTCGTCCTGAGTCTAAGTCATAGGTCGTTAACGACCTAGGGTATGTCGTAGGTCGTGTGCGACTTAGGATGCTTCAGCTCCGACTTACTACTAGTAGCATTGCATCTTGATATTAGTAGTTTAAGTGGTAAGTCGGGGACGACCTAAGGAAGTGAACTGGTTAAGTGTTAGGTCGGTTGGGACGACCTATAAGATGTTAGCGACCTAAGGGATTAAGTGAGTTAGCGACTTAAGGATTTTAGGTCGTAGGTGGTTAGGTCGTATGGTAGGTTAGGTCGGTCGAGCGACCTAAGTGTTGACGACTTATAGAAGTTAGCGAGTTAAGAGAGTTTGCGACCTAGTAGTTACCGTGTTAGTATAGTTAGGTCGGCAACGACCTAAGGAAGCTGGGGTAGCGATGGGCGACCTAGGAGTTTTGTGATAGGTCGTTTGAGCGACTTAAGGTTAAGTAGTTAGGTCGTAAGCGACCTATGGGGGTGCTGTGTTAGTTAGGTCGTAAGCAGCCTTTGTTAGTTAAGTCGTTCAGACGACTTAAGTGTTGGGTCGTAACGCTGTTAGGTCGTGTGGGTTGCTAAGTTGTTAGGTCGCAAGGTTTTGTAAGTCGTAGGTCGTAACTCAGTAAGTTGTTAGGTCGTAGAGGCAGTCTGCGTTAGGTCGCTGGGTTTTGCCTAAGTGTTAGGTCGTACCAGTTGTTAAGTCGCGTGATGTTTTAGGTCACGAGATGACTTAAGGTGTTAGGTCGTGAGCGACCTAAGGGGTTGTTAAGTCGCGAGCGCTGCTAAGTCATAACTCGTAGATAGGTTGGCCTGGTAGGTCGTGAGTGCGCTTGGGCTTAGGTCGTTAGGTCACACGCCTGTGATATGTTAGGTCGTAGGAGTGTTAAGCAGTTAAGTCGTAGGTCGTACGGGTTGTTAGGTCGAAGACTTAGGTCGGTGGGGGTCCTAGGTCGTAGGTCAGAGACGACCTAACTCTGAGTAGACGATCTAAGGGGATTTTCAGCTATAAATAGGAGGGCTTTGTTCCATTTTTGGGATCCGGATTTCGAAGCGACGAAGTGCTGCCATTTTGAGAGCTCGACTTCTACACTTCTTCACTTATTTTCTCTACTCTAATCTAGTGATTCCATCCATCCAAGTTGAAGATCAAATTGAAGATTCAAGGGCTTGGATTGAAGATCTTCATCCTTTGAAGTGAGATTTCTTCGTTTGAAGCGGATTCGTGATAGATCAAGTTTGATCCTTCGCTGTCCAAATCTGAAGCGTGTTGATTTGAGGTTGTTTTGGTGATTTGGTGAGTGGTGATTATCTCTCACACGGATCCAAAGAAGTATATCGGATCGTTGGCTTGATTTGGTGTTAAAGTAGTGATTTCCATGCATTTTCCTAATCACATGTGTAGATCCGTATAGATTCATTGTTCACGATGATTTGACATCCATTTTACTAAGTGTTAACCTATGCAAGTTCATTCATCTAGATTATAGAGACATTGTTCATGTTTTCATGCTTATTAGACTTTCGACTCTTTAATTACGAAATTGCCATTATTGTGATAATTGTCTACTTAGGTCATATTTGAATGCTTGATTGCTTGGATTAATGTTTGACTTGATTGATTGCTATGAATTAGATGATTGATGATTTGATTTAGACCGAAGATGATTCAAAAGCTAAGAGAAAGGCTCTTGAATTGGGAAAGCTGCTTGTGGCATATGTAGCGGATGGTGAAGCTCTTATGCATAGATTTGACGATGATGTTGAGATGAAGCTTTGCGAGGATGTGATGAAGCGAGGCATGATATGAGATAGTCTTGGTCTAATCCAGACGGGATCATTCCAAGCAGGTTGATAACTCGGTGATATGGTTCGAGTTAGAGGATAATGGATGCTCGAGAGGCGCTTGAGCTAGTATGGAAATAGTCATCGAGGAGGATGACTAGAAGGCTGAGATCTCATCGTTGTTGAAGGTTCTAGCATGCTCAAAGCAAGAGTACGTTGGGCAGATTCGATAGTCCCTGAAGGCTATTGATTGGGTAGTCAAGTACTCTGGGCAGATTCGATAGTCCTAGGCACGGGTCACGATGACGTGCGGGAGTTATGTCTAGAACCAGGGTTTCCATTAGCCCTTGACGGACGGCTGAAAGAATGTGCCGGTCATTCAATTAACGGTGATATCTAAGCAATGATAACAGTGATAGCCAGAGTCATGGATGTTTGGTTGTATCGTCATTCGATCTCAAGAGCAGTGTTTTCTGGGTGCTTATCTGATCTTGGTTTAGGCCTTGGGGGTTTGTGCTTGGAAAACATCGCCCTTGACTCGAGTGACAATTTCTTTACTTTACATTGTATGCTCTGCTAGGTTTGCTTCTGCTTAGTGTATGTCTGGGGCTATCACTGTAGAAAGAGGTTGGAGTGGGAGGGTTGTATTCCTATTCCTTTTCCTTTATGCTCTTTCGGTATGTTGTTAGTTAGTTTACTGCTCACTAAGACTGTTGTCTGACTCAAGGCTTTATGTTTTAATTCTTATTGCCTTCGGCTGTTCGTCCATTTTGGGACGGGCAGACTAGGTAGCAGGTGACAGGTGCTGTTCTCTTCTCACGATGCTGATATCGAAGACGAGTTGGAGGGTTGCATATTATCTTCTTATATGTACTGGATGTTCCGCTGTTTTTATAATCTCTGAGTGTTATGTAGTGAGGCTTGATGTATTGATTATTTGGATGCTTGTATTCAACTATTATGGACTTTTATATGATGGCATTTTATTCGGTAAAGCTTCACTATACATATGTTCTATTGTATTTTGTCCATGCGCTGTGAGTAATACGATAGATTCTGTTATTTTGATCTACCCTGACAATCGTCCATGGTCGCCTGGCACACTTTACAGCGCACTATCTCTAGATTCGGTGCAGGGGTCATGGGCGGTCGTCACATGTTTTGTTTTCAATGATTTTCGGGGTTGATAGAATAATTGATTGAAATTCAAATTTATTATCACCAAGTTGAAAGTCAAGCTGTTCATTGAAAAATTCTTCAGAATTATTGATTTCAAAATTAAATTGGTGATTTATATCTTCCCCATCAGAGTTTAACGACTCGTTTTCAAAAAGTCCATAAAACTCGTGTTCGTTAAATTCGACTTCCTTTGTTGTATTATCAACAACTTCATTGCGTATCTCAAGTTCAAAATCCAAAGTTGTTGTATTCAAATTTTCAGAAAAAGGAAGATCGAAATTTAAATCGAGTTTCTCACCCTCAAAAGAATTGAAATCCAAGTCAATCACCAAATTTTCAACAACTTCGTTAAGATCGTTATTTTCAATTTCAAATTTTGTTATTTGAAAATCGTCGATTTGGGTAAAAGATGGATTATTGTTTGACTCGTCACACGTTGGAATTTGATTTTGTTTTTTACGTTGTTTCATATATGTTTCGAACAACGAATCCGTGTGATCATCGTAAATTTCGTTCATTTGCTCAACAAAATCCAATTTATAGTTATTAGCCTGAGGATTTTCGATTTGGATTTGTTGACAACAAAAATTTTCACTTGCATCATAGTCGAGATTATTCCCATTGCCAAAATTATTTGAAAAGTGGATCACATTTTCGTTTTGATTTTGAAATTCATTTTGGAGTTCAAAATTGAATTGGCATGGGTTATACTCGAAATCGTTTGAATTTTGAAGTGAATTCAAATTTTGATTATTTTGAAAACTTTGATTTGAATCATTGCCCAAATATGAATTACACAAATCATTTATCATTTGATTTTGTTGTGTAGAGATTTCAAGTAAAGATGAAATGCTCTTTTCGAGATTCAAGGGTGGTTCGTCATTTTGAAAATTTTGTGGTTCAAAACTCAAATCGTTTAAACAATAGTTGTTGTTAAAATATCCATATGGATTTGGAGTGAAATCATATGGATTATATTGATTTTCACAACTATTGTAAAATTCACGTAAGTGGGGAAACTCGGACATTTTCAAGAATGTTTTTGTTTTTTTTTTGTTTTTTTAAGGAAAAATATTTACAAATAAAATTTATTTATCAAAAGGGAAATTGATTTTTTGTTTTATTTTTTTTGGTTTTTCAATTTTTTTTTGTTTTTGAAAAGGTTTTATATTTTTTTTTTGATTTTTGAAATTTCAAAGAAAAAGGATTTGAAAATTTCAAAGAAAAAGAAATATATACAATTATTTTTTAGTTTTGGATTTTGAAATTTTTTTTAAAATATGCATGAACTAATGCAACTAAATGATTGCAAGGGCTAATTACAAATGATTTATCCTAAGTTAACCCAAAATTGTATAATTACAAATTGTCTTAAATCAACAAGATAGTTCTCGGCCAGGTAACGGGCAGGAGTTATCGGTGCACCACGAATCACCGTAGCAATGCAGCCGAAGGTTTAAGTACCTTCAGAGGAACAACCACTATAATATTTACGAATCACCGTAATATTTATAAATGGTTATTAGTTTGTCGTAGCCTAGACACCAAGAAATTAAATTGTTCAAAGAAGACAAATTGTCGATATACAATTAAAAGTTATCGATGTCTAATCGTTATTATTAATCAAAATCTAGGATAAAATGCAAAGCAGAAATTAAACGTGTATTAACAATGCAACTACGAATGTGTTTTTTTTTTAATTTTTTGATTTTTTTTTTTTAAAAAATGCAAGCAAACAACAATGCAAGGCAAATAAAAACAATATATATAGCAACCAAGCAGTTTTTTTTTTGGCAAGCAAAGCGAAGCAATTATTTTTAGCAAGCAGCTCCTTTCCTTTTCTGCTTTTGCAACCTGAAAATAAAAACAAGATATATATACAGTTTTTTTTATATCGAAGAAGGAACTAAAATAAATGAAAAACAAATTCAAAACAACCCTCGTTTTTTTTTTGGAAGAGAATTTTTTTTTTTGAAATTTTTTTTTTTGGAAAGGAAACTTAAAAGTACTGTTTTACTTTAAAAAAAAATTAAAAAAATAAAATAAAATAAAAAGAGAATGAATTTAAAAAAAATGGAAACAATCAAGTGGAAAGAAAACAAATGAAAACAAGAAAGATGAAAAACAAAAAAAAAACAAAACAAATAACACTTTTTTTTATATAAATCTTAAAGCAGCCCAAAACGAAGTAACTCACACTTTAAAAAAAAAATCTTGTTTACCACAATACAATCTCAAGCCCAACTAAACACTATCCAGCCCGATAAAGAAATAAATAAGAGAACCGTTCTTCACTATTACAACAGAAGGATCAAAAGAAAAAAAAATCACAAGCGACGATCCTGGCAACAGATGCAACAAATTCGACTTCACAAATAATCGATCAATTCCACACTCAATTCATGAAAATCACCGAGCCAGATCAACGTCAAAATCAAGAATCAATGCACTCGGTTTGGACGAGGCAATTTGAGCTTGAGGTTGGGTTTCGATTTAATGTTGGTTGCTGATTTGGGGAAATGGTATCGCGGTGGTCTGTTTGAGGTGGTGACGCTGGGTTTCTGGTGGTTAGAAGCGTGGCTGCAGTCGATTTTGCGAAGATAAGAGGTGGTGGTGATGACGATTTCTGGCAATGGTTGGAGGAAATTGGGGTTGTCGCAGTTGTTTGCTTGAGGTTGAATTGGCGGTGGGCTTGACTGTTGAGGGCGCTGGGTCGCGAGTTAGCGTTCGAGGCCGTTGACGATAAGGTTGTTTGATTTACTGTGAGGTGGAGATGTTCAAAGCGTTCGAATCGAAGGTTGTGGGTGGTTGCGTGTGTTCAAGCTGTGGTTTTGGCTGATGGTAGGAGAGGTTGAAGGAGTTTGGGTTGTAATGGTGGGTAGGATGGAGATAGTTATTGGCAATAGTGATATGCACAGTATTGAAGCGAAGGGAGTAATTGCACAGGGAGCGTGGTTGTTGCAGCTACAGTTTGGTTGTAGGGGATGAATGATGTAGAGCTGAAAAGAAGTGGTCGATGAAGTATGACAGTGGAAGTTTTCAGGTGATATGCATATTTTGTATGGTTGAAATGTGCTGTTGCACAGATATATTTTTTTTGGTGATGATGGAGGAAAGTTGTGAAAACTGTCAGTTTGTAGAGGTTGATGCAATGTTTGGTTGTGGACAGACAAATTGTTTGAAGTGGCAGAGATGGTGTGATGAATGGTGGTTGGAGCAGGAAGTTTGGAGGCAAGGGGTTGTTTAGATGTTGAGGCAGAGATGAGACTGTCGATGTTGCGATTGTTGAATAGGTTGATGTTGTTGTTCGACAATGTTGCAGTAGTAGTGGCTGATCAGGTAAAGTGAGATGGTGTATTGATGGTGGCAAGTGTATAAGGAGATAGAGTGAAATTGAATGGCAAATGAATGTGAAGGGGATGTCAGAGATGGGTAGAGGTGGTGATGAAGTGGTCAAGTAATGACAGTGATGGTGCACTGTGTTGCACTGGTATGTAAGTTCAAGGGCAATGGAGTTAATGGAAGTGGTCAGTTTGTGGAAGGCAAATGTGGAGTAGTAGTTGTAAGTGAATAGAGAGGATGTGAGATGATGCAGCAGTAATTGACAGTTATTGGTTGTGAAGGGGAATGAACAGTGGTATGGTGGTGCTTGCTATGATGTATATAACAGAGCAGGTGGTTTGGGTAGGTGGTGGCAGTGGTGGTGAAAGTTTGAAAGAGTGGTGGAAGTGAGGCAAAGAAGTTTGCAAGTAGAGGAGTGTATGTAGTGATAAGTAGCAAATTGAAATGTATGCAGAGAAGTGGCAAGAACAGAGAATGGAAATGAAATGGATGGCAATGTAAAAATGTAAAACATGAAAAGCAATGGTAATGGAAAATGTAAATGGCAATGGAATATTTTTTTTTTCAAATGAAATTGTGCAGTTTTTTTTTATAAATATGCAAATGCAAAACAATGAAAAGGAAACAAGCACACAAACAAATGCACACAAAAATCAAACAAACACACAATTTTTTTTTTAAAATGCAAACACACATAAAATAAAAACATACAAAAATCAAACAAAAAAAATAATTCGAAGAATAGAAATCAAAAATCAAAGCAAACTCCCCGGCAACGGCGCCAAAAACTTGTTCGTCGATGGAAATTCTATGGGTTTAGAAAACCGTCGACCGAATTTTATAATAAAAATAACCGCAAGCGCACGGTGTACGAATGTAGCACGTGGCGAATACGGGTCGATCCACAGAGAATTGATGATTTTAAAAATCTATTCAATCAAATTAAACCAAAGTTGAGAGTGATTAGCTAAAAAAATGAGAAAAACAAGCAAAAGAAAATTGATAAAAATATGAGAGTGTGAAGGCAATTTAGAGATAATTCCACTCTCTAGATTATATAGTTCAACCAAATATGAAATTATGATCTCTCTTTTTTGGCCATAAGTGAATTTAAATGATGTGTTTATTATAAGTATGGCTTATTTGTGCTATTAATTAGCTCAACATAAGCCATCAAACTATAACACAACCTTTAAACCACTTACTACTCTCATGAAAATGACAACAAAGTTGAAAATGAAATCTATTTTAAGTATGGCCTATTAACTATTAATTAGAAATATAGACCATCAAATTTGAATTTCAAATCACTTTCTTATGCCATAATCATATTTTGATGAAGAGACATTTGTGTTAGTGATTGTTTAAGCATAGCCTATTTGGTGTCAACAATATAGGCTATCAAATTCAAAACAAAAAGAACAAATTAAACCACTTCAAGTATTGTCATTAAGCACAAAAAGAGAGCTATAAGTATCAAAATGTTGAAGCTACATGATTAGAGGCTTCATTACCCCTAAATTGAAGGAATTGGCCTCTTATATGTGTTATCAAAACAACAAATGTAGCTAGCAACATGAAAGCAAAAGAAAAGGAAAATGGAAGCTAATGGAAAAAAGAACTATTATTCCACTTGCATGAAAAATAAAAGAAATCTACACTACAACATGAAAGGAAATAAACAAGAAAAGAAGAAAGAACATGTATTAAATTGCATAAAAGAATTACATAAGAGAAGAAATGGCTAAGTAGCCATGAAAAGAAAGAGAGCTTTGATTTATTTTCTAAGCTAAAAACTAACTAAAGAGAGACTAAAGGAGGAGAAAGTTACATGAATATAATGGGTTTTTTATACAAGCATGAAACCCTAATCCATAATTTGGGGAATGCCCTAACTACCCCTTAGGAAGTGTGGTGGCCAAGTAACCATTAGCATCCATTAATCATCATTTAAGTGTACATGAAGCCATTTATTCCATAAGCATGTGCATTAGCCTCTAATGTGTACATTAAGGTAGGTGGGTAGGTGGGGTCCTCCATGTTCTTCACTTTGAATTATTTCCATCTTCATTCTTATATATCTTCTTTGTGCATGCATATTCCTTCATGAAACCACTTGTAATTGAGTTTAAATTCCTACAAAATAATATAGAAATTTCTAATTAAATTTTCTCAAGTTAATTTATGCACAAAAATGACTATTTTGCCCTGGATGAAGATGAATATGTGACAATTTGGAATTAATATGGATTTTGGTTAAAACAAGTTAAAATACCCAATATGATCATTTATTTAAATTAATTAGAATAAATATGGTGGTAAAAATATGCACATTTACGTGCACATCACCCGGCTAACCCGAATAGTGAGCGCAATATTTAAAAACATATGGATATGTGATTTCAATTAAGTCACAACTCAATAATTCAACTTCTTTTTAAATGGTTTCAATCGATTACCATTTCAAATCCTTTAAACAAAAAGATTTATTTTAACAACCTACAACGGTTTAAACAATTTCTACATTTTTTTATCTTTTAAACAAAAGATTCATTCACAGATTTTCCAAATTCAATTTCCATTTCAATTTAACTCGTTAAATCTTTAAATCAAAGATTTAACTTATAGCTTTCAAAACAATTTCATTTCGAATGGTTTACATAATTCATCATTTTAAATCTGTTAAAAATAAACAGATTCAATTCATAGCTTTCAAAAAGAATTCATTCATAACTTGGAAAACCATTTTTTCAATTCAATCTTGAAATTCCTTTAATTAAACTGGAATTTCATTTCTTATCTGAAAGCTTTTATTCCTTTAAAACAAACAGTTTTCATTTTGGAAATCTGATTCATTAATACAAGTTAAAGTCTTTGGGTTAAATCCGAATTCTCAAAATTATACTTTTAAATGGTTTAACTTCATATAAACACATTTATATCATCTTTAATCCCTAGTTTCAAATCATAGGATTCAATTTCAAACTTGAATTCAAATTTAAATCAAATTATTTAAATTTTCAAAACTCGATTAAGTTATTCAAAATAACTTTTATCTTTGAAATTCCATTTCAAAAGCTTTTCACTTTAAACCCAAATATCCAATTTCAAAATCAATTGAAATTAAAATTTCAATTTCAAAAACATCAAATTTACATTATCTGTGACTTAACCGATTTCCACGTGAAATCCATATTTGTGTGTGTAAGAGTGTGGTCCAGGGGTTTTACACAGTAGTGCGACATCATACAATCATCACAGATCAGAATACAGAAATATAGCTGATAAGCGGTATTAACTATCACGCTTATCGTTCATTCACAGATCACAGATATATATATCACAGATAATCAATTACATTCATCCCAGATAAATAAATTACAGATCACAACACAATCAGGATGTATCACAAAGCATCATATATCAGGAATATCAAATAATTCACCTATTCAATAAAATCCAACATTCGTAAGTAGGATCAATTTAATTATCTGATTGATCTAAATCAGATTAATTTATATGAATAAATTTACTAGTTATGGTAAAGTAATAATCAATTAATTACGAACCATTTAATGAATTATCCTTTAATTAATCATAAATTAACCCTTAATTCTTAATTTATAAAAGTGAATCGCCTATTTAATTTCCAATTAATTTCTTAATTAATTTATTAAGCATTTAATTAGTTAATTACTATTCATTAACTTTAAGTAGATAGTTAAATTCTTAAGTTCAGAATTGATTTAAACGCAAAGTTATAAATATCAATCTTTAATTGCAGATTTATTAAATCTTAAATTACTTATTTAATTACAAGTATAAATCGATTACATTTGCTCAAATAAACTTCCCATATAAATTAATTATTATTGTAATCTCTCTTACTGATTTTAAATTATATCTTAGTTTTAAATTTGTCAACTATGTTTACTTAAATAAATATTAAACTTTACTTCACAAAATAACTTAAAAGTTATAGGCTGATTTACAAGAAAATATAACCCGAGACAGTTACTTAATTTACCCGAGTAATACTCGCGACCTTCACTGTTCTTTCCCGTGTCACTCTCCCTTCCCACCTGCTCTTTCTTCTTACCTGTTCCTTCCTTCTTCTTCTTTTTTTCTTCCAGTAAGTTAAATTTAAATTTAAACTTAAATAATAACCACAGACAACAAGCTCACGAACTCAAGTTTATACTCGATCCAAAACCCATTATTCCCGAGATCATCTTCGAGTCGTCACGAAACACCCAGATACGCAAACTTGCATGTACACGTGCACAAACGCGGCGCCCCTCGCCGATCAACGTTGATGCCACCGGCACGTCACCCTCAACCACCCAAACTAGTTCGATCCACCTAAAAACCAAAATCACCCCATAATCGAAATCGAGTCAATGGGTTCAACCTGGAAACAGCAGACATAAACCACCACTCGAAACCTGTCAACGTCTCATGTGCGACGCCTCGACCACTAGAAAATCAACAGCTCCGGTTACGACTTCGACTACGACCCAGCTATCACTTCCCAGAATCTCATAACACTCGATCAACCACATGTGCCGTGGCGATCGATTCATCAAACCCATCAAAAACTAGGGTTCTAGGAAGAAACTCTCTGCTGCAACCTCCATGGAGAATTACATCACCATCCAATATTTTTCCTAGATACTACGATCGCTCCTCCATCACCAGAAAGAGGCTCGACCCCTCCAGTCACCATGATCATCAGAAGTCGACCAAAAATCAAATTCCAGGCAAACCAAAATTCCACATTCGATACTTCACTTTAAATTGTGGTTTTGATTTTAAAAATAATGAGTTTGTATGATGATTCAAATCCTAACTCTGAAACATCAAATCATGGTATTTGAATTTTTACTTATTTAAAGTTTATACTGCTGTAAATTTATTTCCAGAGGCCATACACATTATTTTAATTCAAACAAATTTTTAAACCCAAGCTTATGCTATAACAAACATATTTGTTTAAGACTTAAGTACTAATAAAGATGTGATCAAGTGAGATTGATTCAAGAGTAGATTTAGAACTTGGAAACTAAACATTTTAATAACATGTACACATCATTCATCCATATACACACAGGAAAATACATATATACAAAGCATACTGGCATAATTATCAACCAACAATCACTTTTCACAATCTATTTCAAACATTAACTTAGACATCAAAATATATAGATGGGTTTTAAATAAGTTTGCTCACAGGTGGAAGAAACAAAGAAGGCTAGTTAAAAGAAGGTTTACTCACAAGCATCAAGCAATCAAAACAAGTTAAGCTTCTAAAAATAGGAGTTGCTCACCTTGAAAAATGGCAGAGAAGAACAGAGGGGAAAGAACAGAGAACTACTTTGAACCAGGCTTTGAAATCATTTCTTCATCTCTGGTTTCTCCATTGATTGAATTGTTGTTTTGATGTTTAAATTGAATTTTTGTTTGAGTTTTCAAGAGGATGCTTTGCTTCATTTTCTCAGCTGAGAAGGGTCGAACTGGAATGGATAGTTTGATATATACATAAATATATGATCCTGTTTTGCTTTGCTTACAGGTGATAAACTATTTTGTACAACACTGTTTTTAACATTGACTAAACCCATGCTGGAGAGTAACAACATTAAATGCAAGCATTAAATGAAAGTATGCTGCTTTGTAATCTACAACATGCCGTGTTCATGCTTCATCTTTTGATAAAGGCTGCTTTGTTTTTGTTTTCCAGCAAGTACTTTATGTTTTTATATGTTTGCCTAGTTTGTTTCGAGATTGTGGTGGCTGATATTTTGTGTTGATGGCTAAAGATATTTGTCTTCATACTTATATTTAAAACTTTGTTTTGTCATTGCTTTGTTTAGTGTCTTCATATTTTTGTTTCATTTGTTCTATTTTTATATTGATTTGTAAATATGTAATTAGGATTTAAATTGGTATAAAACTATATATATTTATATATATATAGATAAAATTTTATTTATTAATATAGATGAATTTCCATATTTTTATTTTGTTGTTAAATTATTTTACTTTACTATTTATTGTTTTATATTTAATTTATAAATACAAATTATTATTAACCATCCATTCTAATATTTATTATTATCATTTATTATTAAACAATTTATTTACAATTTAAATTCAAATCAATTGTACATACATGTATATTCACATATATACAATATTTATTAAATTTAAATGATTTATACAAAATATATTTGGATATCGGGGAAACTCGCATTACTTTTCTAATTTAATTTTACAAATTTTTATTCAAAATTCAATAAATTATTAATTTAAATTAAATAAAAATCTGGGGTCGTTACAAACTCCCCCCCTTAAAAGAATTTCGTCCTCGAAATTCGCAGGCACGAAAACAACACAGAGATAGACAGATTAGATCTCCTATAATTCCTCAAACTTAAGATATGAATTCCAAACTCAAGTCGAAATATCTCAGAATACATACAAATTTGTCCCTCTTCGGACTTTGGTATTCACAAGAAATTACAATAGAATTTCAAAATTTGGTTTCAAACGAAATCGTTTTATTTATTTAATTCAAGTTTATCCTCATATTCTATTAATCAATTTACCTCAAATTAAAATTTCCAATTTCAAATTCATTAAGGTTTAAATCAAAAAGCTGATAAGAAACCAATGAAGATACGAAGTAAGAATTTTCTACATCAATTCGTTGGGCCATCATCACACCGAAACTTCTTCTTGTAGCTGGTACGAAGCAATCAAAAGAATTTGGAAACGAATCAAAGAAAATTAAGAAGAAAGTTATTTCCACTGTCGCAGGGTATTGACCATTTATAGTGGTACTTCCCTGTCCCATATCTCGTCCTCTTCTTGCACACATACTTACTATTAGTGGATAACAAGAGAATTTACTGAGACGTTCAAACAGATATCTGAGGAATTACTCATTCTAGGGTATACTTCACCCTATCTCTAATGAGTTACTTAATGTGTTATACTCCTGAGCTAAAGTTCAACCTTAGCTCTGATACCAAATGTAAAGACCCAAAAGTCAGTCTTCGAAAATCGGCACCCATACTTCACTTGTACTCAAAATGCCGTAGATTCAAACGCCGAATCTGGTTCTCCGGAGCTTAAAACACAATTAAGTAAATAACACAGCGGAAGAAAAAGAATAATACATTGATATACAATATCTGATACAATATCTGATACAACAGAGTGATACAATGAATATCAATATACATCAGAGATATGATACAAGAAATAGCAGCGAAAAAGAAAACGATAACATCAGCAGCGGATAATCTCCATCTTCAAAATGCCAATCCAGAAATAGCTTGAACTCTCAATAACGATGCACAAAGATAAGCAAGTGCAGTCCATATCCAAAGACTGAACTAGCTCCAGAAAATCTACTAATCTGACTATTTGAAAAACCAAACTCTAGACTGCTCATGTAGAAAAAAGATTTGAGCACCTAGAGTTTAGGAAAGAAACAATAAACTCCGGATCAATCATGGGACTGGTGTAACGACCCGGAATTTTCAATCCCGAAAATTCCAGATAGTTAGGAAAAGAAGAAAAAGATAGAAGAAGAAGAAACAGAAACACAACACAGATTCTCACATTCGCAGCGGATCAAAATATAATATCAAATAAATAACATTTTACAAAAGAATATTGTATCTGTCAATTACATTTTTATACATCAGAGTTATAACATTTACACACACACTGGACAGTTGAATATAACATGTCCCAGAGAAATAACAATATCTCACAGCGGAAACACTCCATGCGTTCCTGCCATCCATCTCGCCTCCTGAGCTCCGGAACGTCCTTACCTGGAAATTTGTAATACTCGGTCTGACCCGAGCATTACATCAAGGTAACACCAAGGTCAGGCTGGAAACCAGCGTGAGTAAACCCAGCTAACATGGATTACCAAAAGCATAAAACTGAAATAAAACCCGGGAAACTCATATCAATTTATAAAAATGGTCCAATTTGCTTAATCATTCCATTCTAGTCCATTGATTTCGCCAATCGAATCTGTACAGAATTATCATAAATTACAAGTCGAAGTGGTTTCGGGTATATACTAATACCCGACCCAGTCCCTTCGAATCCAGAGTCATCATAACCCAAATTATCCGAGTAAACACTACTTACTTATATATACTGGATGTTATTTTACACAGTAATTTATCATTGGCAGATAACCGCATAATCACTATTTAACACAATCATTTTATACCAGAAATACCAATCAATCATTCATAAGCAAGATTAATTAGTCTCTCATTACTAATTTAATCAAATTACTTTAAATTATTATTAATCTTGCTTACTTATCAATAATTAATTACAAACCACTAATTAATCATCCCTTAATTATCCTTTCTAATTATACATAGCAATTAGCCTCTAATTAATTTTCCCCAATACAAGCGACTTCCTTTCATTTAATAATCCATCGTTAAATAAATCTCATTCCTTAATCAATCCTTGATTAATCCTATTCAGAAATTACTATTTTTGATAAATTAATTAAACTCTTAAATAAATTAATAAATCCTTTTATTCATTACATTGAGAAATTAACCATAATTGCTTCTACTAAGTAATTATTCTTTCCCGTCAAGTATTACACATTGTTTAATTACATTATGCAATTATTCATTTATCAACTACAACCCTCTTAGTTAATTATTCTTTAATCATCTATCTTAATTAATCCTCTTGATTAATTATCCTTAAGTACTTATCAACTTATTTATTTAATTACTTAAACTTTCTTAATTTAAAGACCTCAGTACATCTTTTCATTAATATCTTATTAATGGCCTAGGAAACAATTTATCAGTAACTTAACCCTTAAGTTTAATCAACGATTTAACATATTTAATCACCTTATTAATTGGGTTTTAAGTAAACCTCAAGAATCAACTTACTAGGATCAAATAAATTATATAACTTAATTAAATCATCATTCAATTTAACACCTTTATTTCAACATATGATTAAATGAATTATCAAAAACTTAATTATGTCATCTTTAACACTTGTACAAGTTGTTTTACCCGAGACAACTCAGCGTTTACCCGAATGAACCCTGAGACTTCATCTTCTTTCTCGAGTTTCATTCTTTCTTTTCTACTGACCCTATCTTCTTCTTCCCTTCCGTTTTTTTTCCAGTTAAGTTTTAAAACACAACAGCAGGTATTACAACCCACTCACGTACCATCAGGTAACCCAATACAATTCCCACCCATTCTCGAGTATCACTCGAGACGAAATAACCCACGCGCTCGCTGATACACCCACGCCACCGTGCACGTGCACGGTGGTTCGCCGACCCTCCGGCGACCCTCACCACCCCCAACAAACCCCAAATCAACTCAATATTCGAAATCAAAGCCCAGTTAGTCGCGTAATCCACGAAATCGGAAAAAGCCTGAAGCTCGAACGCAAATCACGAACAACCCACTGGAAATCGCCACGTTCTGCCACCACACTCCACCGGAGGCAAAGCCCCTTCGCCATCGCCATGGCCATACCTCCCTCGGCCTTCACCCAAAACCACTAGTCACTCGATCAAAGCATGGTGGCGAAAACCAGCATTCACAGAGCATCAACAAAACGTTCAACGAAACCCTACTTTCGATCCAATCCCAAAATCCTTGCATTAAAAAAATATTTAGCATTTTTCCTGAATTGATACATCATCAAACTTGCCTCTCACCAAATTTCAGAAATTAAATTTGTTTGAATTAACTGGAATTGGTAAAAATGCATCTTTGCTTCGTTTTCGAACTACACCTCGAATACTGTCTGAAAAATCATTATTCTTATTTTAAAAATCCTAACTTAGTGTGCTAAATCCAGATATGAGATCGAATTCATGGATTAAAACGTTTAAATTTTGACATATTGATTCCTTTAAACTGCAAGTTAAATAAACAGTTTCTACATTATGTTGTTGTGCTTCAAAAATAAACTTCCAGGCTAATAAATCAAGTTAAACAACTATATTAGCTTAAATTCTTAGATTTAAATTGTTTATATGAAGAAGTATTTAAAATTTCCTCTGCTTTACTTTGTTCAGAACTTGGAATGTTGAAGAACACCACATAGCAGAGCTTCCAGTAACAAACAATTTTCACAGTATTTTCAATCTTTATCAACCATATGAATTCCATAAACTAATTTTCAAAACTCAACTTTAAAATGTGTGTGTTTACTCACCTTCATACTGTTTTGAACAGAGAACAGAGAAGGCTTTGAAAACTGGCAATTGATCCTGATCCACTTGTTTAAGCTTGACTAACTTGTTTGAACTTTGAGTTGCTTCAGTCTTTTCTTGCTTTGATTTTAATGGGGAAACTTTGCTTTGTTATATTCGAGTGAAAGAAAATGAAACAAGGTAGAGGCATGAATAAAGGATGGAAGTGTATCAAGCAAGCAAGCAGTGGCTGCACCTTGTTCAGGCTGAGATATTTGTATTTAATCTGATCCTTTTATAAATTGTTTGTACACTTGACTAGAAATATTGTATGCTTGACTAGAGATATTTTTAAATTTTTTTCTTGACTAGACAAAATGTTGGCTGAGAGATTGGCATTTAATGCCTTGCTTCTTGATTGGTTTGCATACTTATAAAAATGTTTGCTGAGTATATAAATTTGTATATAAAAGTACACTTTGCAGTTAGGAATTTGGCTTGTATATGAAGCTTTGTTTTGTATGTAAACATTTTCTTTATTACTTCTAGTCCACATAGTTTATACACGCATGTTTTTGTCAGATATTGATTTATACTTTGGTCATGTATGAAGATACCTACATATATATATTGTTTATTCTTTTTAAAGCTTAAGTACCAAACATTTAATTTATATCCATATTTTATTTTATGCTTATGAATTACTTCCTAGAGAAAATAAAATAAAACTATTTATGTTTATATATATAGAACAATACATTAATAAGTGTTATTTGAGAGTAATAATTTGTTAAATTTAAATGATTTATAGAAGAGATTATAAATTCCTATTATCATTAAATTAATTAATATATCACATTTATTAAACAATATTTTAAACAACCCTTAAATAAATCTTGAACTTAAGCTAAGATAAAATTTAGCCCATTAAACATTTATCTTAAATATTTTAAAGCTATATATATTTAAATTTAATCATTATTCCCAAATTACCAAAATATATTAGAATTAGAAAACAAGATTCATTTATTTATTAAACTTAAAACCAAGCTTATCTGTTTACCATATATACAAATATACATATACATTATAAAAAAAACAATTTATTAGCTTTTAAAAGATAAATTATCAGTTAAATATTTATTTAAAAGAAGATTATTAAATCAAATTCCGATCTTATTAACAAATATTATCAAATCAATTTAATTTCTAATACAGATTATTAAATTTATATTGCCAGAAATTCCGGGATGTCACAACTGGTGTGAGCAAAAAAAACAGTTTATCTTTAAAAACGAACAACAAGAGAATTTTTTAAAGTCAATTCGCAATGCTTTTGGAAAATGAAACTACCATAAGGCCTCCCGCCACACACACAATGCAAACGCAGAATTGGAGGAGATTTCTTCTTATGATAGTCAAAGATGCTTACTACGCAAAATCAAATCTTTTTGATATTATTATTAGTGCATAGTGTAGAAAACATTTCGAAAGTAGAATATAATTCTTAGCCAGCATAGGTACCATTATAGTATGCCTACTATAGCTACCATATTAAATGGCAGGTTCTACAACTAAATCCGTACAGGGCTCGTATTGTTTTGTTTGGATTTCCAACAAATGGTCGGGCAAAGGAACTTCCCAAGTAAAATAAAACGCCTCTGGAGTGACGTTCCCGGATCCTAACCGGATCTCTGCTACACAAGGCCGGGTTACCTCTAGCTGGGTAACTACTGACACAAATATGTCATCCCCCGGTCGTTTGTGACCTTTTCCCGAGGATCCTCGATTCCAACAACCACAAGTAATAAATTTGCAGCAACCACAAAGTAAGTATCTGGGCTCCATACCATGATACCACTCATAATCCAGAAGGAAATGACATACACAAAGGGGTCGCTATCCCCTAATAACCTTGCTGCCACGATTCCTGTTTCGACCATTACCGGGTCGTGAGGTTCGACGAAGTCTCGTCCACAAAGCTACGCTTTGTCACAAAGCCATGCTTTGGGTCAACAGATGATCAAAGAAATGATTATAAAGATAAATGATCAAACAAATAATCATATCACAAATGATCAAACAATGATCATCACACAGCAACACTCAGCATGTCACATTACCAAATTAGGAATATATCGCTGATAACCTTCAACAACATAACCTCTGAGCTCGTACGTCTCAGAGAAGGGTGTTAAGCTAAGAGAATAAATTCTCTGCCACCAAACAGAAATGTATTTGAAAGAAATCGGCTTTATATCTCAATTTGTAATGTCAGACATACAATCCATACAAGTCTGTTCCGGGATCGAACAGAACCGAAAGCACTTCCAAAGAAGTCCTTGCAAATCCGGAAAATTTTCTAATCACGTCCGGACTTCCCATCACAAAAAGAGTGATATAAATCTCTATACCGGAGCAACTCGGTGCAGAGACATTCGACAGGTTGTCCTTTCATTTTCGAAAATATCCGGTCTTCAACACCGGTCTTCAAATGCCATCCATATATGACGTATCATTATTCGGAATGGGTTATATGACACAAAGGTCTTTACCCGGCTAACCCGAATAGTGAGCGCAATATTTAAAAACATATGGATATGTGATTTCAATTAAGTCACAACTCAATAATTCAACTTCTTTTTAAATGGTTTCAATCGATTACCATTTCAAATCCTTTAAACAAAAAGATTTATTTTAACAACCTACAACGGTTTAAACAATTTCCACATTTTTTTATCTTTTAAACAAAAGATTCATTCACATATTTTCCAAATTCAATTTCCATTTCAATTTAACTCGTTAAATCTTTAAATCAAAGATTTAACTTATAGCTTTCAAAACAATTTCATTTCGAATGGTTTACATAATTCATCATTTTAAATCTGTTAAAAATAAACAGATTCAATTCATAGCTTTCAAAAAGAATTCATTCATAACTTGGAAAACCATTTTTTCAATTCAATCTTGAAATTCCTTTAATTAAACTGGAATTTCATTTCTTATCTGAAAGCTTTTATTCCTTTAAAACAAACAGTTTTCATTTTGGAAATCTGATTCATTAATACAAGTTAAAGTCTTTGGGTTAAATCCGAATTCTCAAAATTATACTTTTAAATGGTTTAACTTCATATAAACACATTTATATCATCTTTAATCCCTAGTTTCAAATCATAGGATTCGATTTCAAACTTGAATTCAAATTTAAATCAAATTATTTAAATTTTCAAAACTCGATTAAGTTATTCAAAATAACTTTTATCTTTGAAATTCCATTCAAAAGCTTTTCACTTTAAACCCAAATATCCAATTTCAAAATCAATTGAAATTAAAATTTCAATTTTAAAAACATCAAATTTAAATTATCTGTGACTTAACCGATTTCCACGTGAAATCCATATTTGTGAGTGTAAGAGTGTGGTCCAGGGGTTTTACACAGTAGTGCAACATCATACAATCATCACAGATCAGAATACAGAAATATAGCTGATAAGCGGTATTAACTATCACGCTTATCGTTCATTCACAGATCACAGATATATATATCACAGATAATCAATTACATTCATCCCAGATAAATAAATTACAGATCACAACACAATCATGATGTATCACAAAGCATCATATATCAGGGATATCAAATAATTCACCTATTCAATAAAATCCAACATTCGTAAGTAGGATCAATTTAATTATCTGATTGATCTAAATCAGATTAATTTCTATGAATAAATTTACTAGTTATGGTAAAGTAATAATCAATTAATTACGAACCATTTAATGAATTATTCTTTAATTAATCATAAATTAACCCTTAATTCTTAATTTATAAAAGTGAATCACCTATTTAATTTCCAATTAATTTCTTAATTAATTTATTAAGCATTTAATTAGTTAATTACTATTCATTAACTTTAAGTAGATAGTTAAATTCTTAAGTTCAGAATTGATTTAAACGCAAAGTTATAAATATCAATCTTTAATTGCAGATTTATTAAATCTTAAATTACTTATTTAATTACAAGTATAAATCGATTACATTTGCTCAAATAAACTTCCCATATAAATTAATTATTATTGTAATCTCTCTTACTGATTTTAAATTATATCTTAGTTTTAAATTTGTCAACTATGTTTACTTAAATAAATATTAAACTTTACTTCACAAAATAACTTAAAAGTTATAGGCTGATTTACAAGAAAATAGAACCCGAGACAGCTACTTAATTTACCCGAGTAATACTCGCGACCTTCACTGTTCTTTCCCGTGTCACTCTCACTTCCCACCTGCTCTTTCTTCTTACCTGTTCCTTCCTTCTTCTTTTTTTTTCTTCCAGTAAGTTAAATTTAAATTTAAACTTAAATAATAACCACAGACAACACGCTCACGAACTCGAGTTTATACTCGAGCCAAAACCCATTATTCCTGAGATCATCTTCGAGTCGTCACAGTTAAAATGATGTGTGCTTTCGCTACCTTCTGATTATCAATCCGTGCGCATCTCATCTTCTCATCAGGACCGCTCATTATATCCAATGGCAGAGATATTTCACAGATCTAGTTTAGATCATGGGCTATTGTATTTAGGCCCTACACTATATTGTATATAAGCTCTCTGTTTAATCTTTACAATATATGTTGTATTACATTCTTGTATCTGTTGATTGAAAGCAATAAATATTTTCTTTTACAAAATATTACAAATCAAAACATTCTCATCAACTCACTTTCTCAACTTGGTATCAGAGCAGGCTGTATGCAAACTGCATCAAATTTGTTAGTCAATCTGAAAGGTTTCATCATCTGGACTCCTCCCATCAAGAATTCAAAATTCCTTCACTTGAGAGTTGTAACTATTCTCTAATAAACCGTGCCTCGCCAGAATCTTGTCTGACTACACCAGTTTACCAAAGAAAGTAAAATTCCATACTTTAAAGAGCAAACTGATCAAGATCTTCAAGAAAAATTCTTGTTGAATCAAGAGCTTAGTGAAAACTCATCAGAAAGCAATTCAATCAAAGAAATCATCATTTAAATCCTCAGAAAACCATCAAGATTGAACTCCGAAAACTTTCTTGAAAAAATCTCAATTCAAAGTGTGCTCCAATTAGGAATTTACATACCTTTCTTCGGATTTTGCAATCCGTTTATTCATCATGGCCGATCAAGATGATGCAGCAAGCCCACAATTCTCTAGCTCCAGAGTTTCTCAAAGCCAACCACAATCTGACTCAGTAAATGATCTGATGAAGGCTATCATCAAACCCCAGAGCCAAATGATCTCCATTCAGTTGGATGAATCAAATTTCCTGCTCTGGAAATTACAAATAGAAACATCAATTAGAGGATATGGGTTAGAAGATTACATTCTTGGTACAAGAATCACACCACCAAAATTTGTCAAAAATAATGAAGACAAACTGGTTCCCAATCAAGAATATACTGCACACCAAAGGCAAGATAGCCTTGTGTGTGCATGGATGATGTCATCCATAAGTGCATCTATTCTGCCTTAACTCATTGGATGCAAAACTGCCCAAGAAGTTTGGACAACAATTGAAAGAAATTTCACTTCACAGTCATCTGCAAGGATCATGCATCACAAAAGACAGCTACAGAGTATCAGAAAGAATGACATAACAATGAATGAATATCTGCTTAAAATTAAAAATCTATGTGATAACTAGCTTCTACAGGGCACAAAGTACCTGAATCTGAACAAGTACTACATATAATCAGTGGATTAGACAATGAGTATGAAGTTGTTGTGGCCATCATCTCCACTATGGAACCAACACCACCCTTACAGTTTGTATACACTACCCTTCTCTCACATGAAGGAAGAATAGAACACAACAAAAGTATGAGTGCAGATATTTCTGTTAACTACACTTCCAAAAATAAACAAAATTCAAATACCAAAGGACAGTACAATAATTTTCAAAGGAGTGGATCTACAGGCAGAGGAAGAAGAGGAGGCAGAAGCAACAATAACAACAAAATAAGATGCCAGATATGTGAGAGATATGGTCATGGAGCAAATAAATGCTACTTTAGATTCCACAAAAACTACACTCCTTCTCAACACGACAACAGTTCAAATGTAAATCTCACCACTGTATCAAAAGACAACAATACAACTCAAGCAGAAATCTTAAATACTGAAACCACAACAAATGATGATGCCGGTGATGACTGCTGGTATCCAGACTCAGGGGCTACTAATCATGTGACCAACAATCTCAACAATCTGAACTTGGGAAACAAAGAGTATAAAGGTACCCAAAAACTTTTTGTTGGTTATGGTAAGACAGTACACATTACACACTGGAAATGCTAGCTTACATGGACCCAAACAACTTCTTCTAAAAAACTTGCTAAGGGTTCCATCAATTAAAAAAAATCTAATGAGTGTTTCCCAATTTGCAAAGGATAATAAAGTCTATTTTGAATTTTATCCTGACACATGTATAGTAAAAGATATACTAACACAAGAAATTATCTTGCAGGATAAAGAAAACAATGGACTGTACAGATTTGATTTTTCAAATTCAAAAATTTCTGAGAATAGAGAAAATCTTCATGTATTGAATGTTGCTAGTAATAAAAACTGTAGTAAGTTTGAATTGTGGCACCGCAAACTGGGACATCCCAGCATAAAGATTGTTAAGCAAGTCATGAGTAGCAATAAAATTTCTTTTAGTGATAATCCTGATTCTTATTTTTGCACCTCATGTCAATCGAGAAAGAGTCATAAACTAGCATTTCCAGACTCACACACTTGTTACACAAGACCTCTAGAATTAATTGCCAGTGATCTTTGGGGACCAGCACCTATCAGTTCTGATTATGGTTACAAATATTATGTATCTTTTATAGATGCTTATTCAAGATTTGTTTGGATATACATGCTAAAGTCTAAGTCTGAAACTACTAATACAACAATACAATTTATCAACAAGCTTGAAAACATGACTGGAAATAAGGTTTGTACTTTTCAGTCAGATGGTGGAAGAGAATTCCTACCTTTGAAAACTTACTTTGAAAAAAAGGTATTAATCATAGAACCACATGTCCATACACATCTGAACAAAATGGAATTATTGAAAGAAAACATAGACATATTGTAGAAACTGGTTTAACTTTACTAGCACAAGCTTCTATGCCTCTAAAGTTCTGGCCAGAAGCATTTAACACTGCTGTGCACTTAATAAATATTCTACCCACAAAAAACCTTCAATTTAAGTGTCCTCAAGAAGTGTTAACTAAAGTTAAACCAGACTATGAGCATTTAAAAATATTTGGGTGTCAATGTTTTCCTTGTTTAAGACCTTATAACACACACAAATTAGATTTCAGATCTACCTCCTGCACCTTCTTAGGATATAGTAACAAACAAAAGGGGTATAGGTGCTTAGACAGCAAAGGAAAAAAATATATATCCAGACATGTAAGATTCAATGAATAGAAATTCCCTTACAGTAGTTCAGAAATTAAAACTACTGAAAAAATAAGGAATTCAAGATTCATAATTCCTGATCTACCTGAAGAGATTGAGATACAGCCCTCAGTTCAGCCCATAAGAGATGAGACCATCACAGGTTCTCAACACACCATGACTGACAAAGAATTAGGCCAAGAGCAAGCTGCAAATGAAGACATTAGCAACAATCAAGATAATCAAAGTCAAGGCACTTACAGCCCAAATCATGATCAAGTCATCAATGATGATAATATGGGCTGCAGTAACAACAATCCTGACAGTAGTGCCAGGAATAGCATCAATGTTCACCCAATGTTAACTAGAGCAAAGTGTGGTATCTATAAACCAAAAATTGTGAACAATACAGTTATTCAAGAAGAACCCTCTTCCTACATAGAAGCTGCCAAAAAAAATAATTGGAAAGTTGCTATGCAGGAAGAGTACAATGCTCTAATTAACAAAAAAACTTGGGATCTGGTTGAGAAACCAGAGAACAAAAATATAATTGGGTGCAGATGGACTTTTAAATTAAAGAAAAATGCAGATGGCTCAATTTCTAAATATAAAGCAAGGTTAGTTGCCAAGGGGTATTCACAACAACATGGATTTGATTTTTCAGAGACTTTTTCTCCTGTTGTGAAACCATCCTCAATTAGAGTTATTCTAACCATTGCTTTAAGTAGAAATTGGAGCATCAAACAATTAGATGTTAATAATGCTTTCCTTAATGGCATTTTGCAGGAAGAAGTATTTATGGAACAACCAAAAGGGTTTACACAGAAAGCTGATAAACAACAAGTGTGCAAACTCAATAAAGCTATCTATGGCTTAAAACAAGCTCCAAGAGTTTGGTTTGATAAGCTCAAGTCAACTTTAATGAAATTTGGCTACAAATCATTAAAATCTGACAACTCCATATTTACTAAGATTAATGACATTGCCACCACATATATTCTAATCTATGTTGATGATTTTATAATTACAGGAAGTAGTGTGCAAGAAATTGAAACAATCACTACAATGCTCAACTCAGAATTCTCAATCAAAGATCTGGGCAATCTGAATTACTTTTTAGGAATTGAAGTTCAAAAAAACTCGAATTCAGAAATACATCTTAATCAAAGAAAGTACATTTCAGAAATATTAGCAAGAGCTAAAATGGAAAGAGCAAATCCTTTACCAACTATAATGATTACAAATCATCAACTATCAAGATACAAGGGTGAAGCAATTCAAAATCAAAAGCAATACAGGAGTATAGTGGGTGCACTTCAATATGTGACTATAACAAGACCAGACATATCATTCTGTGTTAACAAAGTTAGCCAGTACATGCAAAACCCTTTAGATAATCATTGGAAAGCTGTTAAGAGGATACTCAGATATCTTAAAGGAACAAAAGATCACGGACTCATCTTAAAATCCAGTGACACACTCAATACAAATGCCTATGCAGACTCTGACTGGGGTACCGATACTGATGAAAGGAAATCAACATCAGGTTATTGCATCTATTTAGGTAAAAATCCTGTATCATGGAGTGCAAGAAAACAAAGCACGGTGTCAAGGTCAAGTACAGAAGCAGAATTCAGGTGTGTGGCAAGTGCCGCGGCCGAAGTTATGTGGTTAGAGTCACTATTAAGTGAACTCAACATCAAACAAAGCAAAAAGGCAACAATTTGGTGTGATAACGTTAGTGCCATATCATTAACTTCCAATCCAGTTCTTCACTCAAAAACCAAACATATCGAATTAGACCTCTACTTTATCAGAGAACAAGTTATTAAAGGGAAGTTAAAGATTGGATACATACCATCGCAGCATCAAAAGGCAGATATACTTACAAAACCACTGTCAAAACCAAGCTTCACAAAATTGAGAGAAGAGCTCAACGTTGATGACGCCGACTGCAGTCAGAGATCGCAAAGAGTCATCTACATTCCAGAATGACTGTATTGATTATGGATTTCATGTCAGCTCTCGCTCTAGAGAAAAAAAATGAGGAGCCGCCATTATTCGTCTTTCTTCAGCAAACCCTAGCTCGGGTTTGAAGGGGGGAGTTAAAATGATGTGTGCTTTCGCTACCTTCTGATTATCAATCCGTGCGCATCTCATCTTCTCATCAGGACCGCTCATTATATCCAATGGCAGAGATATTTCACAGATCAAGTTTAGATCATGGGCTATTGTATTTAGGCCCAACACTATATTGTATATAAGCTCTCTATTTTAATCTTTACAATATATGTTGTATTACTTCTTGTATCTGTTGATTGAAAGCAATAAATATTTTCTTTTACAAAATATTACAAATCAAAACATTCTCATCAACTCACTTTCTCAACTATCACGAAACACCCAGATACGCAAACTTGCACGTACACGTGCACAAACGCGGCGCCCCTCGCCGATCAACGTTGATGCCACCGGCACGTCACCCTCAACCACCCAAACTAGTTCGAGCCACCTAAAAACCAAAATCACCCCATAATCGAAATCGAGTCAATGGGTTCAACCTGGAAACAACAGACATGAACCACCACTCGAAACCTGTCAACGTCTCGTGTGCGATGCCTCGACCACCAGAAAATCAACAACTCCGGTTACGACTTGGACTACGACCCAGCTATCACTTCCCAGAATCTCATAACACTCGATCAACCACATGTGTAGTGGTGATCGATTCATCAAACCCATCAAAAACTAGGGTTCTAGGAAGAAACTCTCTGCTGCAACCTCCATGGCGAATAACATCACCATCCAATATTTTTCCTAGATACTACGATCGCTCCTCCATCACAAGAAAGAGGCTCGACCCCTCCAGTCACCATGATCATCAGAAGTAGACCAAAAATCAAATTCCAGGCAAACCAAAATTCCACATTCGATACTTCACTTTAAATTGTGGTTTTGATTTTAAAAATAATGAGTTTGTATGATGATTCAGATCCTAACTCTGAAACATCAAATCATGGTATTTGAAATTTTACTTATTTAAAGTTTATACTGCTGTAAATTTATTTCCAGAGGCCATACACATTATTTTAATTCAAACAAATTTTTAAACCCAAGCTTATGTTATAACAAACATATTTGTTTAAGACTTAAGTACTAATAAAGATGTGATCAAGTGAGATTGATTCAAGAGTAGATTTAGAACCTGGAAACTAAACAGTTTAATAACATGTACACAGCATTCATCCATATACACACAGGAAAATACATATATACAAAGCATACTGGCATAATTATCAACCAACAATCACTTTTCACAATCTATTTCAAACATTAACTCAGACATCAAAATATATAGATGGGTTTTAAATAAGTTTGCTTACAGGTGGAAGAAACAAAGAAGGCTAGTTAAAAGAAGGTTTACTCACAAGCATCAAGCAATCAAAACAAGTTAAGCTTCTAAAAATAGGAGTTGCTCACCTTGAAAAATGGCAGAGAAGAACAGAGGGGAAAGAACAGATCTACTTTGAACCAGGCTTTGAAATCCTTTCTTCATCTCTGGTTTCTCCATTGATTGAATTGTTGTTTTGATGTTTAAATTGATATTTTGTTTGAGTTTTCAAGAGGATGCTTTGCTTCATTTTCTTAGCTGAGAAGGGTCGAACTGGAATGGATAGTTTGATATATACATAAATATATGATCCTGTTTTGCTTTGCTTACACGTGATAAACTATTTTGTACAACACTGTTTTAATATTGACTAAACCCATGCTGGAGAGCAACAACATTAAATGCAAGCATTAAATGAAAGTATGCTGCTTTGTAATCTACAACATGCCGTGTTCATGCTTCATCTTTTGATAAAGGCTGCTTTGTTTTTGTTTTCCAGCAAGTACTTTATGTTTTTATATGTTTGCCTAGTTTGTTTCGAGATTGTGGTGGCTGATATTTTGTGTTGATGGCTAAAGATATTTGTCTTCATACTTATATTTAAAACTTTGTTTTGTCATTGCTTTGTTTAGTGTCTTCATATTTTTGTTTCATTTGTTCTATTTTTATATTGATTTGTAAATATGTAATTAGGATTTAAATTGGTATAAAACTATATATATATAGATAAAATTTTATTTATTAATATAGATGAATTTCCATATTTTTATTTTGTTGTTAAATTATTTTACTTTACTATTTATTGTCTTATATTTAATTTATAAATACAAATTATTATTAACCATCCATTCTAATATTTATTATTATCATTTATTATTAAACAATTTATTTACAATTTAAATTCAAATCAATTGTACATACATATATATTCACATATATACAATATTTATTAAATTTAAACGATTTATACAAAATATATTTGGATATCGGGGAAACTCGCATTACTTTTCTAATTTAATTTTACAAATTTTTATTCAAAATTCAATAAATTATTAATTTAAATTAAATAAAAATCTAGGGTCGTTACAAAAATTCTATCTTTACAAAAGCTTAACTAGCTATTTTAAGCAGTGCAAGTTACTGCAATTCAAAGGTAAATGGATATTTGATGCTAAAATCAAAAGGAATGCTCATACTGCTAAGAAGGTAAATTTTGTTATACACATTACCTGACATGACATGTGAATATAATTATTTTGTTAATATATATTTTGCTACAAATATGATTAGGCTTTACGTTGTGGATGTTCTACGGATGGCCTTGCTACTTTCGTTCACTGTAGTAATCTTGCTAATCTTCTCTATAACGCTAAACTTAAACGCATGAGTGATGCTGGATTTTTCTTGAATGCATAAATTTACTTGTACCTTTAGCATATTTTGTTATTAGTGTATTGATATGACGATAGTAAAATTTTGTTATTTATTCGTATGTTTTTCTAGGATTGACTTGTTTGGGAAAAGCACTACAGGTCAGCGTTTCAAAAGCGTCTGCCAACTTCAGGTTTGTTTCAATCAGTTCCATCTGTTTAGATGCAAAAATCAATATTTTTCTCCTAATTAGTTTTCATTTGCAAGGTGTACAAAGAAATCTACTTGCAAAGTTGTTTCTTCACAAAGCAATCTAGTTCAGGTGTGCATCAAATTTAACTTCACACATAGCAGATAAAAACATTATAGATTTCTACTCTAGAAACTTCTCATTTCATGTAGTGTTTCTTTCCCCAATTATTATTACCGTACATCCAAATGCCATATTTTATATTGAATTTAGATTATGATGTATTTTTAGTAATTTTTTGTATGTCACTAACTAGTTATTGTTGGAGGGTTTTGTGGTGCCCGGTCTAAAAATGAGATTAAGGTAAATTTGTTTTATCAATGGATTTATTATAAGATTGTTTAATATATACAATTATTTGAATATATAATTTGATATCTAAAAGAGAGTTGAAGCAACCTTGAATCTTGGTTTTCATATATAATTTTATGTACATGCAACATGAAAAGAAATTAAGGATGACCCTCTGTGATTTCCTATCTTAAATCAAGGTCATTTACTTATATGAGTGGCAGGTTGTGATTGTTGTTATTAGTAGTAATAGAGTTATGGTACAATATGATTATTGTTTCTTATACAATTTTCTGGTTTTATTTGTGTGCATCAGTTATGGGCCGGGCTTCATCATTAGCAGCACCTAAGGAATAGGAGTTTAGCGGTAGTTGAAGAAATTTTTGCAGCAATGGACTTCATTTGTGTTTTCATGTTGGTATTGTTTGCATTGTTTTATAACAAAAATTGAATTTATTATTAATATGCATACCTTCCTTGAATGTTGGAAAACATTTGATTTACTTATGGATTATGGTAATGAGAGGTTTAGCCGATTGGTTAAGCAACTCATGGGTGGACAAGCAGTCGAGCCTCGATAGGATCAAGACCGCGTGGAAAACGAGTGAAATATTTTGTTTGACATGCAATTATGGTTTCTTTTTTTTTTACTTTAGGCATCATGGTGTAAATATATCTATCTACTATGTGGACATGATTTCCATTTAGACGTGCATGTATGTGATATTAGTTAATTTGTATCAGATAATTTTATGAATGTTATGTGTTATTTGAATGTTTCATCGACTATATCATTGTTTTGTAAAACAATGCTTTTGGTAATATTATTTTATTTAGTTGAGATATATATGTCTCGTATCATGTTTGGTATAGTCAAAATGAATGTATTTGATGTTGAGTTCGAGTATTTGAAATATTGTAAAAAATGTTGGAGAATTGTTTAGAAATGGTGTCAAAAAGTCATCAGAAAGGTGTGAAAAAATTGAAAATTGTATTAAAATATTTGGTCGTCATAGCGTCGGTAAGGCGTCGAAAAATATTGTCGAAAAAGCATTGGAAAACATACAATGCATGGCCTCGGAAAAGCGTGGAAAATATTTTTCCCAAGCTAGTTTTACCGACGCCAAAAAAGGCATCGGTAAGATATGGAAATATGTTTTCGATGCCATATCGACGCCATTTTGACGTTGGTAAATCAATTTTCTATCGTAATGTACCTCTAACTCTATCATGAATTATGAAGCATTGCTTTTGCTTTATATTTAGATTTGCGAGACATCCATGTGTTAATGATAAGTTCTATGTTATTCTCCTCAAACCCTGCAGCATTTTGGACCGTGGGATCATCTCCATTACATTATTTACTTCATTTGCAGTAGCTTGCACAATAATAATTTGCATATCTATATTTTGATCTAAGGTAACTAAACATGAGATTGAAATTGAGGGGTTCCAGCCTCAAATAGCTCTCTATTCTTTTCTCCTCCAAACTTTGTGTTTGTATGCTTGTTCTCTGTCTAAGTTTCATGTTATTTTTCTTGTTGCTTCTATTTGCTAATCGACAATGATTTAAATCCTAGGTTCATTGAGCTAATTTTCATTATAGTTTTTATCATCTACATTCAAAACATTATCCAGATTAATATGTTTATATTTACATTTTTGTTCTGCAAGTTCTTTGACATAATAATGGATTTCTAGTAGGGATGTCTCCTTGTTGTCTGAACTGGAACCCCATAATAGGGGATATCTCATGAACATGTAAAAAAATTTAGGTACTTTCATGATTTTCTTAAAGTCTATATTTCTTTGACACCTAGGCTTTTCTGAACAACATTGATTTTTAGTATGCTCTAAGCACACATAGATTTCACGTTTTGATGGAACCCACTCGTAGAACGATACTTTCCCTATTGTATAATGTCAGACGTAATTATTCAAGTAGTTCCGTACTAGCAGTCACTTTCACTAGAACACGAGCATGGTTTAATTTTATGTAGTGGCTACATCCAATTTCAATGGTTTTTTAATTATGCTTGCCGTGGCACTAAATGCTCCTTGATCCTTAATTCAAATTAACACTCGGTAACATGACCCGGGTTGCCATTGTAGTAAGTATCTAGGTTGATTGATTTTGATCATTTCCTAATGATGATACGTACCATCATAAAAATAAGATCGATTCTTGAGTATGAGCGTTACGACACGCGCTTCGCGCGTGATAATGACACGTGCTTTGCACGTGAATTGTTTTTGAGCAAATTATATATGTTTAGCAAATTCAAGAAAAAATGTTTTATAGAAATATTTAAACATATTTTTGCGTTGAAGTCATTTTTGTAAGTTTAAATTTTATTTTAAGTTGCAACATCAATCTTTATTTTTTAAGTTTGAATTTTTAATTATATTACTAATTAATAATTTATTTGTTAGATCCTAATTTTTAAGTGAACTTAAAATTTGACATTAGGGGCATAAACATAAGTCACTTTTATAATAAATTCAATTGTTAGATCCTATTTTTAAGTGTATAAAGATTTGGTATTATGGGCATTTTCGTTAGTTAACGTTAACACCGAAAAAAGTGCGACACCAAAGGTATTATAACTATTATTAAAAGTATTTTAACAAACAACTAGTTCTTTAAAGTGAAGAAGGAAAAAAATTCACTTGATATATCACAAATACATTGAAATCCACCGTGTTTTTCCACATTTTTGATATACAAGCTTTAAAATGCATTAAAATAGTTTTGCTCCAGCTAAATATGCTAAAATCGAGTTGTTTCTAAAGACATTAGTTATTTGGCATACTCCTTTTATTGATACCATAATCTTATTATTTTTTACTTTGATTGGAGGAATACTTGTTCATCAACAATGATATTTTTCCATACTTTTCGACCTGATTTGTTAAATGAGATGGTAATTGTGCTCTTTTTTTAACTAATGTCGAAATCGTTGTTCTGAACAGTATAGTTTTGAGATTACAGAATTCTTAAATCACTCCACATATCTATAAATGCATTTTTATTATTAAAAGAATAGAAATCTCTGTTTAATTTGACCATTTATCTTTCTCTTGCTAGTCTTATTTTGAACCGACGAATTTTTTCATCATAAACGATAAATTCTCCTCTTAATAATCTAATATGAATAGAATATTCTAAGTTAGGAGGTCAACCTAAAATGATTTTGTTGCGAATTTAAAATTGGTTTTTTTGAAGAAGTTAATTTTCCGGTAGAATAGAAGCAAAACCTGAGATTTCTGTATTCTTTTATAACCAATAAAGATAACATAGATTTAATTTTATTAATATTAATTTTAGGAATAAGAGTTTATATATGATAATTTTTTTAGTTTATGTCTGCTAGATATAAAAATGGAAAAGTAAAAAAAAATTGTTTTTCTTATTTCATATTAATAAATAAAATTTTATTCCAATTTTTTAAGTTTACATAGTCTAGTTTGTTTTCACCAATATATTATCAGCATAATGGATCATGGTTAACATAATGGTTGTAACAAAGAAGAGTTGTCCAATTAAAAGAGAATAAACATAAACTTAAAATGTTATATATATATTTAACACACATGATTTATGAGAGGTCATAAATTTATTGTTGTACATTTACACACCACCAACAAATTACTCATGAACAAAAATGTGGAAAACAACCTAATCAGTTCATAAACATATGAGAAGTTGTGTATTCCAAATCCAATAGTGCAGCCTCAGCCCAAACAAATAATGGAAACATTAGTTATAAGCCCAAATATAATTAGTTCTTAACTAGTACAACCGCACAATATGGAAGAACCGACCATTTGGTTGTATATTCTAAAAATAAATTACTATATCTTTTCATTAATTTCAAATAAGTATATATTTATAATATGTTGCCAATAGATTATTTACATTATTTAGGGACAAAAATATATAACAATCAGCATAACCTAAAGGGCGCGCGCGTGTGTTTGTGTATGTGTTTTATTATGAAAAAAATTTTGGAACACAAAATGCTGATACAATGAATTTCAACCATTGGATTGCCCTTAGATTTCAACCCCATTTGTGAAAACAATAAGATTCGACAGCCCAAATCTATTACGTCAATTATTGTGTTTTATTTTGTGTCTAAATAACCAATAAACACACATCTATCAAATAGTTTTAGTATAAACGATTTCAATTTATTTTTCAAAAATATACTATTATTCCCAAAAAAGGTAGTGTTGGTGTGACGCCCCACCTCTATACTAACGCTAGCCAAGAACACTACGGAGTAATGCCATCGACTAGCGCGAAGAATAAGGCTGTTGAGGAGCGACCATCTGTGTAATTGCTTTCTGCGGGTACCGATACGTCAGAAATTATAACTTACATTTCTTTTCAAGAGGAAATCCAACATACCGATTCAAACTCAAAGCTACCACACAATGGCTAAGTGGACCTCGGAAACAAATATAGAAATAAACATAACACAAATCAGTCACAAACATTCATATCACAAAGGCGGAAACATATATAAATATAACACAAAGGAGTGTACATCAAAGTAGTGGTAAAACAAGATCCACTACATAACAAGAGAATAGATAAGGTGCTAGACAAAAGAATAATTATACATCAAGGAGTCTATATCTCAAATGTATAATAACAAAAAATACTAATCTAAAGTAGTTAGCCAAAAGAATCAGATGATAATCCCTGATAAGGAGTCAAGCAGAAGTACATGAAATACCTCGGTCTGACCCGAGTATTATTTAAGAAGAAAATAATAAACGGATCAGTCTAGCTATAAATATCAGATAAAATAATATAGGATAAGAGATATGACCAAAAACGTATGATAACAAAAATGTCACACTGTGTCAAGTATACATCAAATAACAACAAAAATCATAAAATATCTCAAATCATCTCGAAACTCCAAGAAGAATCACATTCTTTAAATTATTCACCAAAACACAAATATTGGCAAAACATATCAATGCCAATCGCATAAAAATTGGTGAAACACAAATTCCAGAAATCACAACAAGAAATCCAGAAACCACAAAGGGGGAGGCCTATCACAAACGGGAGCATGAAAACTCCCAAACATGTGCAACATAAACGGAACACTATTCCATGGGTCGCTAACCCAACAAATGAACCGAACATCGACGCACCCTAAAAGATATGACTCATGCACAGATTCGGTCGTGGTACAGTTCCCCACGCGGATAAATGAGCCGAACATCGACGCACCCTAAAAGATACGACTCATGCACAGACTCATTGAGCCGATTGCTCCACGAACGGTCCGAAGACCATGGGTCGCTACCCTGCCAATTTTGAGCCGAAGCTCCCCAAATGGGTTTTAATCCCCATACCAACAAAGAGACTTCGCTCAATCGCTAGTCTAAATCACAAAATGATCATCAATGATCGATAAGTGTTAATTACACTAAGCTAGTAAATATAAGAGTTTAGCTTCATGTCCCATAACCACTAGCTTAACTCAAATATTTACGAACAAATTGTAGACTTCCACTCGAAGTTAAGTGTAAATTACACTAAGCCAGTAAATATAAGAGTTTAGCTTCATGTCCCATAACCACTAGCTTAACTCAAATATTTACGAACAGATTGTAGATTTCCACTCGAAAATTGTCACAAGAGTTTCAATCGAACAAGTCCAAAAATTAACCGACGAAGTAAACGCAAGCGTTTCATACCACTTGTTTTGCTAAGCCGTTTAATTATATTTTCTCATACGATTGAGGTAAAGGTTTGTGTATACTAATAGATTGGAAAACGGTTTTGAAAACAAGCTTTATATTTAAAATAGAGTTGAAATCATCTTTGTAATAGAGTTTGAATATTTACTACTAGTATAGAAGACCTTTATATTTTAAAGTGACAAATAATAGAAATGATTGTAGAAACAATCAATCACCAAAATCCACGTTCGAAGACGTGAATCAAATCCAAAAAAATCGATACCAATTCCATTAAAATGGACATTCTCAAAAATCCCGAAAAAGAAGTCATCAAAGTCAATGATAACAATAAATCGGATAATCATGAATCGATAAAAGTTGGAATCTCTAGTTAAATAGGCAAAATGAAGCAGGTCAGTCGACTGGCCTTCTGCAGTCAGTCGATTAAACCAGAACCCGAGAGTTTTCTGGGCCTGTAGTCAGTCGACTGACTGTAGGAGGTCAGTCGACTGGCTGTAGCTGAAATTGTTTTTCAGCCTCTCAAATGGAAGAGCAAACTCTCATCATTAGCAACCGGTCGAGCAATGGACTTTAGGGGCTTTTGCCAATCGACACCCCAGTCCTTTAGGCTCTCCGAAACACCCCCAATAGCATGTTCATAAATCAAATATAGGATTTTCAAAGTTTTAACTTCAAAACAACAAAAATTGAAATGTTCACCAAATCAATCCAAACCAAAATCAAATGAACATGTGAAGATGTTAGGAATTCATACCAAACAATCAAGGATAGTTATAGACATAGATGTGAGATAGAAATCTCGCCTTTTTAACTCAAAAACACAAGAAAGAAGCTACAAAGCAAGGCTAGAACAATCACTCTTCAATTTCAACCCAAATGAGCTTCAATCTAAGCTCAAAAGAAAACATTTCCTAAGTTAGGGTTTAGAACATTTCAGAAATCGAAGAGGAAATGAAATGGAGAAGATGAAGAGAATGCTTACCTAAGCTTCTCTTTGATTTTGGAGCAAGAATCGAGCTTGCAAAAGGAAACTAGGGTTTAGGAATTTCTATTTCCAATTTTTTCCCCCATTAATCTCAAAAGCTTAAAAGTGTTAGGAAAATGAGAGTGAAGTGAGAAGAGGGCTGAGTTAGGGTGTTTAGATGGGTTAGTGGGCTGAAACCCAAACCCAAAGCCCAAGTAGAAAAATATCAAAATTCACTCAACTCCAAATATATCGAAGATTATACTCAAAAAAGTCGCAAACTCCATTTTGGACTCAATGGAAGTGGTCTCGAGTCCCAATTCGACTGTTTGCAAAAAGTAGCTTTTGGGACTTCAATCCAATTAACGATTCTATATTTAAATATTCAATCGTAAAATATGTGGGTTGTTACAGACTCCCCTCCTTAAAGAAATTGCGTCCTCGCAATAATTAAGAGGAAAATAAAAAGTAACAACCATAAAAGCATATCAACACAAAAGAAAATTTGAAATAAGAAGTTCACCATAAAGAGCACGAAAGAGTAAGCTCGAACATGTTCGCTCGATGAATTCTCGGGATTCCCAAGAGAAATCTTTGGGATTTGAGAACCATTGAACTTTCACAAAAAGGGAAATCTTTATTTAGAAGGCGCTCAATCTCCGAAGCAATGATGCGAATAGGATGTTGCTCATAAGTCAAATTTGGCGAAACCTCAATTTCTTCAACAACAACGGGCTCAAGAATAAAAATCGGAATCCCAAAGGTATTTCCGTAGCGGAGAAACGTGGAGAACGTCATGAATAGCAGAAAAATTGAGCTGGTAATAAAAGGCGATAAGCCACAGAACCAATACGTTCGGTGATGGGAAATGGACCGTCATATTGAGGTACTAACTTTCCCGATCGACTAGAACGCACAACACCCATCATCGGTGAAACACAAATGAACACCAATAAAATCTTGACTTAAAACCAGCTTCTCACCGGCTTTAAGCCAACACGAAGGAAATCGGCACGGCCTTCCGTAGAGTGCCTCGAAAGATGTCATACTAATACAAGATTGGAAGCTATTATTGGAAGAAAACTCAACAAGAGACATATGATCTTCCCAACTTCCACCAAAATCAAGAACACATGCACGAAGAAGATCTTCAAGAGTTTGATGCACACGCTCGGTTTGTCCATCGGATTGAGGACGATAAGCGGTGCTAAAATTAAGCTTTGTTCCCAAAGCTTTTGAAGACCTTCTTCAGATGTATCAGGAGCCCCACCTATAAGGGGCACCGAAGGCCCGGCCTACTCTTTGCCCTTCTCCGCCATGGATCCGGTTGTAGTGGCACCAGTTGGGAGGCCAGTTCGACGACCTTCCGCCAACAATCCAAACTTCAAAAGCAATTCATTGGAAATAATGGATTTGATCTCCCGGTCTCTTACGGGAATAACTTGAATGGCCTCGACGACCTCGGAATATCCAGCGCCTTCAGGTATTGGGCGGATACCAATAAAAGTCGAAGGAAATTTAGAAAGAATGCACCTCGAGCCTTAAACAAATATTAGTCAAGGAATAAAACTTACTCCCTTCCAGCCATCTCCTCGCAAAACCAGGGGGCAGCGTACCTAGAACCACTCTTGCTTGTACTGGGAAAATTTACTCCATGCCCCCATCAGCATTTGACATTTAGAATGTGGCTTAATAAATATGAAGGATGGGCTGTCGGACCGTCTTTTGAATCAGTAAATATAGCGGATGTCCTCGGGAGTAGGGAGTCAAGATAAGGTGCTCATAAAGAGAACACATGTGCCATGAATAAATGTAGGACTATTGGGGTTTAGCTGTGCCGGAGCAATCCTGATATACCATAACACTTCACGGAGAAAAGAGTTGAAAGGTGGCACACTACCACACATAAATTTATTGCATGCTATATACCCGGCTGGGGGAAGACGAGGCCGATCTTGTCCTGATGGAACTAAAACATCGTTGAAAGGGATTCCATGAACTGAGCACAATCGACGAAGAGCGGCTTCGCCAATTTTTGAGGCTTGTGAATCAATAGGATTATCCAGAATAACGGCTCCATCTATAACATCAGGAGTCGGGCCTATAACTGCAGTAAATGGATCCGGAATACCCTATGTAGAGGTTGTCGGTGGGTTCAAAATTCCTACTACCTTCTGCTGAGAACCTGGCTCGGGCTTATCAGAAACTGTAGCAGAGCTCAATTTTCTGGACATCTCTAAAGAGCAATGGATGTGAACATGTACCTGTTTAAACTATACTTGAAAGACAATCGATATCAGATATAACGACAAAAATATTCCCCCTCCCCTTGCGTGGTGTGTGAGCTAGTGTGATGGTTCAAGTAAAGAGTACAAATAAATTAGAGCTCTAAAGAGTAAAGTGTGGCGCGACGAGCTTTAAGTTATCATCTTTAACAAGCTTTAAGTTCACATTTACAATGATTCAAATTGTGAATTTATTAGTCTTGATCAGTTCCACGTGCCTTTGAACTTAGGTTCATATCATGGATTTATTGGTATGTGATTAAGTATGGAATTAAGCAATGATATTATGTTCAATGAGTCGAGGTGAGGTAAGTGTGTTTATCAATGTCGATCCCCGAACCTAGGACCGTTCGTCCATTCAAATGCATGCATGCCGAACCATGTTGCCTTGCTCGGTTCCAATCCTTAAAACCTATCTTGCTTCGCTCGCTCCTTCCCTCTCTCTGCTCACTGACTCACTCTCCCGTAGACCACTGAATGCCTACTTAGACCAAAGATAACCGACCCACTCAAATGTGAAATACCGACCCAACCTCGATCGGCTACTATTGGAATATGCCGACCTGACACTCCCTTAAGGATCAGCCTACGAAGACTGCAGACCGGACACTTTACTTCTCAAGCAACGACCCCCTCTCTCTTGCAAAACAATAAACTCTTCTCTTATATACGTCACTGATCTCCCTTCCTAGAAATACCTATGCCAGCTCCTCTCGATTCGGTGCCGAACTGTGTCACTCACTCCACTATCCTAATCCATACACTCATTCCCACTATCTCTCTTCTCTCACCCTCACTAAGAAGGGCCGAGTACATGCATGACTCAGATCCAGGGCGTGTTCGGGGAGGCATGGCTTAAGAGCTCAAAGAAAAATTAAATCCTTACCTATGAAATAGTTTGGGGTTGAGGTGCGTGATTTCTGATGCTCGAAGTCAAGAATAATGGCGGA
The DNA here is from genome assembly GCA_030737815.1 of Allium fistulosum. NCBI lineage: Eukaryota > Viridiplantae > Streptophyta > Magnoliopsida > Asparagales > Amaryllidaceae > Allium > Allium fistulosum. The sequence continues at coordinate 353,194,386 of CM060907.1, forward strand.
AGGCGTATGGGAAGATAGTTAAAAGGAGGGTGGAAGCAGTTCGATGGGAGAAGACTTTTTGGTTGTGAGTAGAGTCGAGGGGAAAGGATAATAAAGTGACGGTGGGAAGAAGAAAGTAAAGGCCTGAGCTTTTATATGGAGAGGGGGATGTGAATCGGCGTTCTCCTAAAGACCCAGTAACCATGTTTCACGGGGTCGGCAAGGCGACATGCCGACCCATCCCAAATAAGCCGACCGAGTGGATCGGCTTTCATATGCTGATCCCTCTTTTTTTAAAAATAAAATAAAAATAATAAATAATAAATAAATAATGATAGTAAAAGATATATCGATGTATATACACATGAATAAGTTCATGTACATTGACGATTGAACATCATATGTGATAAAAAGACAGATATTACCGCCATGATTCAGCCTTCGTGAGGTCATATATACTCAGCTTTTGAGAAGTTAAAAACAAGATCTAAGCAACAGTCAGTTATCATTCTGGATGAACTAGTCTCTGAAGGCAGGAATTGCTCGCCGATTCAAAGCGCGTCATGTTGACTCACACAATGCACTTTAGAGGGCAAATGTTATCCGGCCACTTGAATCGGCTACCAGATGATAGTTACAAAGGCTATTGTTAGGGAACTTAAGCCACGAAAGTAATGAAAATGCAAGGCTCGGTATAACTTGACCGAGTTGGCCTGTAAATGTGGTTTGGTGTTGAGCAGTGGGTCGGCCATGGTAAGTAGATAGGACTTGGTCGTTTATGGATTGGATCGGCTTAGCTAGTTCGGTGATGGACGTTCAACGTAGCTGGATCGGTCTAAGTGGGTCGGTCGGGGGAGAATGAGTTGAAATGGTACGGTTGAATAGGGTCGACCTAGCTGTGTCGGACTAAGTGGCTCGGCCAAGGTAATTAAGGAGAAGTGGCCCGACGCGAATGGGTCGGCCTGAATGGTTCGATGCGAATGGATTGGCCCGTTCGGCGCGAATGGTTTGGAATGAGTGGTTCGGCTTTTTGAGGTCGGTCAGTTGGTTCGACATCCCTAGGTTGGTGCACTCCAATGAAGTTAGCAGGTTTTCTGATCTACGAAAAGCAAGGCGTCCGGTATTTCTTTGCTTCAAGTCACATCACTACTTGCTCCGAGTCACTTTGAGGAAAGCTTCGAGTCACCTATGAGGAAACTCCAGTCTCCAGCCATGCAGCAATGGTTCGATCAGAGTGGCTCGACAACCATCATTCGGTAATGGAGGGTCGGTATGCTTGGCTCAGTGCACAGAAGTTGTCAACTGTGGGACGAAGTATCTTGGTTATAGGCTTGCGCAGGGAGTCCAGCCTATCTTCATCTATAAATGGAGAGGCTGGGGTACAATGAAGAGGACCTTTTTTTTCCGGAACTCTAGAGAGACTTTGCCATTTTCTGCACTAGCTTTTTTTTGGCTAAAATTTGTATCCAAGTTGTTTGTTTACGGATTGTATCTATATTCAAGTATTTGAGAAAGGCAATAAAGATTACATTAACAATGGACGTAGGCAGTTATGCCGAACCACTATAATTCTAGGTCATTTACTTATATGAGCGGCATGTTGTGATTATTTTTATTAGTAGTAATAGAGTTATGGTACAATATGATTATTATTTCTTATACAATTTTCTGGTTTTATTTGTGTACGGCAGACATGGGCCGGGCTTCATCGTTACCAGCACCTAAGGAATAGGAGTTCAGTGGTAGTTGAAGAAAATTTTATAGCAATGGACTTCATTTGTGTTTTCATGTTGGTATTGTTTGCATTCATTTATAACAAAAATTGAATTTATTATTAGTATGCATACCTTCCTTGAATGTTGGAAAACATTTGATTTACCTATGGATTATGGTAATGAGAGGTTTAGCCGATTGGTTAAGCAACTCATGGGTGGAAAAACAGTCGAGCCCCATTAGGATCAGGACCATGTAGAAGATGAGTGAAGTTTTTGTTTGATATGCAATTATGGTTTGTTTTTTTACTTTTGGCATCATGATGTGTGTGTATCTACTATGTGGACATGCTTTCCATTTAGACGTGCATGTATGTGATATTAGTTAAGTTGCATCAATATTATGAATGTTATGTGCTATTTGAATGTTTCATCCACTATATCATTGTTTTATAATGATTTTGGTGATATTATTTTATTTAGTTGAGATGAATGTTTCATGGCATGTTTTGTATTATTGGAATGAATGTATTTGATATTGAGTTTGTGTACTAGAAACACGGTAAAAATGTTGGAAATTGTTTAGAAATGGCGTCGAAAAGGTATGGAAAATTGAAAATTTCATTTTAAATTTGGTGTCACCATGGCGTCGGTAAGGCGTCGAAAAAATGGTGTCGGAAAGGCATCGGGAAACGTCAAACGCACGGCGTCGGAAAGGTACGGAAAATATTTTTTCCATGTTAGTTAAACCGATGCCAAAAAAGGCGTCGTTAAGGCATTGGAAAGACCTTTTCCGATGCCATATCGACGCCATTTTGGCGTCTTTGATGCCGTACGGATGCCTTATTTGGCATCGGTAAATCAATTTTCTATTGTAGTGTACCTCTGACTCTATCATGAATTATGAAGCATAGCATTTGCTTTATGTTTAGATTTACGAGAAATCTTTGTGTTAATGATAACTTCTTTGTTATTCTCCTCAAACCCTGCAACATTTTGGACCGTGGGATCATCTCCATTCCATTATTTACTTCGTTTGTACTAGCTTCCACAATAGTAATTGGCATACATATTTTTTGATCTGATGTAACTAAATGTGGGTTTGAAATTGAGGGATTCCAGCCTCAAATACCTCTTTATTCTTTTTTCCTCCAAACTTTGTGTTTGTATGCTTGTTTTTTGTCTAAGTTTTATATTATTTTTCTTTTTGCTTCTATTTGCTAATCGACAATGATTTGAATTCTAGGTTCATTGAGCTAATTTGCATTACAGTTTATATCATCTAGATTCAGAACATTATTAAGTTTAATCTTTATATTTACATTTTTGTTTCTGCAAGTTCTTTGACATAATAACGAGATTTCTAGTAGAATGTCTCCTTGTCTGAACCGGAAGTGTAACAACCCTGGTTTTGGAGATTACCCATAAATATTATATTATAACGGAGGTTATAATTTAATATTGAGAATTAAAATAAATTAGAGATTTAAATCGTTTATTTGGAATAAATAATAAATTTTGAAAATAAAATGTGAAAATAAGTTTTGGAAACTTTATTATGTTTATTTGTGAGAATAATGAGTGGAAAATGATTTTAATTAGAGAAAATGCAATAATTTTATTAATTATTGCCAGTTACTTCTTTTAATAATTTTTAGGAAGTATTTGATTTTAAAAGGTGTTTAATTAAATAAAAAGAAGGAATTTGGTGTAAAAATGAGTTTTAATTATAAATTTGAGTTTGAAATGGTTAGTTATATTTTTCTAAGTAAGAAAATAAATTTTGTAGAATTTTTGAAGTTAAAAATGTTAACTAATACATTTATTTGGTGTAAATTGTTTATTTTTGTAAATTAAGGGCTTTTAATAATAAAATTTTTTAAAAAACTAAAAAAAATTATATGATGTAAAATATTTTTATTTATCTTGTATATAAGTCTACATATTTTGTTGTGTGAAAATTGGAAGAAGATGACATTTGTTTTCATATAACTAGTGTAAATATGTGCATTTGGTTTTAAGTGTTAAATAAATTCTCAAAGCCTAATTTATTTTCTTCTTAGGGACCAAAAGCCCATTACCTTATCCGTAAATGAGAAAGAAGTGAGAAGCATTGTAGTGTACGTACAAAGAAATTGCTTTTCTTCTTCCTCTTGTCTGCAAAAGAAAGTTCATTATTTTCTCAAAATCAAAGCTTTCAAACTCAAAATAACTTCAAGCAAATTGAGTTTTTTTTCAATTTAAAGTGAGATTCAAAGGTAATCAACTCCAAAAAATCAATAATTTCATCAAAATCTTTCTTTGAGATGTAGGTTTTCTTATTACTGTAAATTCTTTTTATTCATGTTCCTTTTTCTACTTTTTATAGGTTCTAGAGGCCAAATCCACTTCAAAGTAACCATCTTTCTTTTGATTCTTCTGGTTTATCTTCTCTAATGCCAGGTGAGTTAACAAACTCATAATTCTAGTTGAAATAGTTCTGCCGATGCCAAGATTTGGATGAATTATAGCTTATAGTAAACAAATTTTGAGAAGTTTTGTTTATAGTCTACATCTTGTTTTAGTTGCTTCTTCCAATGATTATATCTTCTTGATTTCTTGTCGAATTGTTGCCGGAATTGTAGTTTAGATGTAGTAGTGTAGATGTTTGCAAAATTTTATTGCTTTTTATCTTCATTTGCTATCTAGAAATCATGCTGGAAAATCAAAACGAAGCTGCAAAATTTATCCTGGAAAGTACGTAGCCTAGGTCGACAGGTATGTCGACCTAGGTGTCGACCATGGACCCATGAAGGTCGACCGTATGGTCAATCTAGGGGTATGCATGGATGACCTACCTGTCGACCATTGTGTCGACCTGCCTGCTGCTTATTTTTGCTTCCTTTCTCCTATGTTTTAGTGCTTGTTTTAGCTTAGGTTGCTCTCATTTTCACTTGAATTTGATGATGATTTTGTGCTGTTTTGAGAGCTATGATGCCTATCAATAGGCTAGCCAAATTTTGGAGAATTTGAAATTCAAATTTGAATTGGTTTTGGATTGAATTTGAATTGAATTTTAATTGAATTTGAATATCGGTTTTGAGTGATTTCTCTGTTTTTTATTCGTTTTCGAGCATGGATTTTTCAAAACAATTATGAAATAATTTTTGAATAAATTGGCATTTAAAATAATTATTATATAATATTTTAAAATTATTTTTAAGTTATAAAATCTATTTATTCTCTATAATAAGGGAATTTCAAATATTGTTTTCAATAATCGTTTTCGGAAAATGGTTTTGAAGGCTTGTTTTCTCGAGTAAATTATTTTAAATATTAAATACACATTTTTGCACTATTCGAACGTATGAGAAATGAATTAAACGATTTAGTAAAACACGTGGTATAAGACATGTGTGGTTACTGTTTCGGTTAATTCAGGACTTGTACGATCGAAGCTATTCGAGGCTATTAATTTCTGAGTTGAGATTTGGGATTTGCCATTTTATGGCGTGTTTTGAGATTTATAATTCCTATATTTAGGAATTATCTGAGATGGCCAATATTTGGCGAGTTTTGTGCTTTGAGATCTCCTATTTAAGGAGTATGGTCGATGAGAACCATCACGATGTATTTTATACTTGCCGATGTTATGAGGCGAGTCTTGAATTTGAGATTTCCTATTTGGGAATTATGGTTCATGAGGAACCATCACGAGATCTTTTTGTACTTTCCAATGATACGAGGCAAGTTATGATTTTCTGAGATTTTATGATTTTGATGATTTCTGTTTTCTAATGTGGCATTGACGAGCGGTTAGGAAACTGTTAAGTGAGAACGTATGGTATGGGACACACTATTACCACTTTCTTGGTTCCTCTCTGGGAGTTTGTGACACATTCCGAGTTCTACCAGTACTATAGACCTTCGGGTCATCTGAGTTTACGACTTCGGTCTTCTGAGTTTACGAATTCGGTCATTTGAGTTCTACGACTTCGGTCGTCTGAGTTCTACGACTTCATTAGTTTGAGATGGGTACCTAAAATATATATAGTACTAGTCACGAGTTTGGCTGGTGCAGCAATGCTTCGTCATGCAATCGGGGATCTGGCTAATCCGAGTTTTCTGAGTTTTATGTTTTATTACGATTTCTCCATTTTGAGATGTCTTTATTACATCGATAACCTAGAGCTATATGAGATGTTATACATATGGTGATTTCATTTATGAGGCTTTGAACTTTTATTGAATTCCTTGAGTTATGGGTTGTGATGATTTCTTGATTTGAGGATATATTTTGGGTTTTGCCATTTTAGCGAGTTGAGATTTGAGTATTATTTACATGCCGATGAGATTAGGCACAATTGAGTTTTGAGATTATTCTGTTTTGAGATTCATATTGTCATTCCATTGCGTTTTGAGATTTGTATATGCTGATGAGACGAGGCGTAATTTGAGTTTCAGAATTTCTCTATTTTTGAGATTATTTGTGTTTGGCCACTTTGGCAAGATTTGTGATTTGTGTTTTCTCCTATTTAGGAGATATGGTTCATCGAAACCATTATAGTTTTTATTGGGTTTTAGCCGATGATATGAGGCATGTATGATTCTTAGTGGAGTTTTATCATCGAGTTTTCTTCTTTTGAGTTTTCATACACTCAAGTGATATTAGTTCACTTGAGTTATGGACGTGTTCATCTTATTGTTCCTTCTCGTTCAAGAAGGGATATTCATCCTTTTCCTTATGTGATGTAGTGTCATGCTCATATGGTTTCTTCTTGTTCAAGAGGATACTCTATGCTTCATATTAACCTCTATCCTTATTAAACTGATGTTTTAGCTAGACTGGCCGATGTATTTTATACTCGGATCAGACCGAGTTTTTTCAGGTTTGATACATGCTTTTGGACTTAGCTTTGCTTGATACTTCCACTTGGATATCTTCTCATCATCATTGTTGTTGTAGTCTTTTTGTTAGACTTTGAGATGTATATTGTTGACTCGTTATATATAATGCGGTCATCATACCACTTATGGCGTACATTTAGTTGTTGTGTTTTTGTTCTGATAGATCCGTTAGCCACCTATAGTTTTGTATTAAGCATTTATTGGATATGTAGATCCACTTGAGTTAGAAAAAAAATAGAGCACTAGTCGATGTATTCAATAGATGTTTAAGACAAGGCTATAGATGGTCACTCCTAACCAATCCTATTCTCTGCATTAGGAGACAGAATTAACTAGTAATTCTTTTTGTTAATGTGGGTCTCGGGATAGGGCGTCATAGCTTGGTATCAGAGCTGATTTCAGAAAAAAATATGATAAACACAGAACATAAGTTTATATTACGATACATCCAAGTACAATACAAGTGTTACAAATCTCTTAATCATTATGTCTTTAGCTTTTTCGTGTTCTTTGGGAAGATGAGTTGGGATATGTCTAGGAATTTATATTTATTCCATAGTATTCCATAATTATTGATGATATCTTATCTTAAGAGTAATCCTAATCATGATTGTTTATTCGAGTCCTTTTCGATACGGGTGCTTGACACTCATTCGTATCGGAGGAATTTGTTGATGCTTTTGGATGATTCTTGTCTTTTTACTTCTTTGAGGATTGTGAATCCTATTGAGGGGATCTGCAATATTTGGCATGATGTGTGGGGATTTTGGGATTTTTTCTTGTAACTTATCTTTTCGTGCGAATTAGCATAATATTTTTATCTAGAGTTTGGAACAATTTGGGATGGGGTGGCTTGCATATTATCAAGCCACATTCTGTGAATTGAAGGATCCTACATTTAGGTATCCTAATATCTTAATTGCATGAAAAATATAGAGTTTAACTCTAAATAGCTTTAGAAAATTATTATATTGAAACTATAGCTTCCAAATCACAATATACATACATACATATATTATATTTAGAAAACACATTTCTAATTGTTTTAAAAGGATAAATATGCCAATTTGAATAATTATAAAAGAAGATTATTAAACCAATATTGCACATTTTAAATAATTATTATTGAAGATTATCAAATTGCTATTGCCCAAAATTCCGGGTCATCACAGATGGGTACCTAAAATATATATAGTACCGGTCATGAGTTTGGCACGTGCAATATTGCTTCGGCATACAATCGGGAACCTGTCCTATCCAAGTTTTCTGATTTTTATGTTTTATTATGATTTCTCCAGTTTGAGATGTCTTTGTTACAACGATAGCCTAGAGCTATATGAGATGTTATATATATGGTGATTTCATTTATGAGGTTTTGAACTTTTATTGAATTCCTTGAGTTATGAGCTGTAATGATTTCTTGATTTGAGGATATATTTTGGGTTTTGCCATTTTGGCGAGTTGAGATTTGAGTTTTATTTATATGTCGATGAGACGAGGCACAATTGAGTTTTGAGATTACTCTGTTTTGAGATTCATATTGCCATTCCTTTGCGTTTGGATATTTGTATATGCCGATGAGATGAGGCGTAATTTGAGTTTCAGAATTTCTCTATTTTTTAGATTATTTTTGTTTGGCCATTTTGGCGAGATTTGTGATTTGTGTTTTCTCCTATTTAGGAGATATGGTTCATCGAAACAATTATAGTTGTTATTGGGTTTTAGCAGATGATATAAGGCGTGTATGATTCTTAATGGAGTTTTATCATCGAGTTTTCTTCTTTTGAGTTTTCATACACTCAAGTGATATTAGTTCACTTGAGTTACGGACGTGTTCACCTTATTGTTCCTTCTCGTTCAAGAAGGGATATTCATTCTTTTCCTTATGTGATGTTGTGTCATGCTCATATGGTTTCTTCTCGTTCGAGAGGATACTCTATGCTTCATATTAATCAATATCCTTATTAAACTGATGTTTTAGCTAGACTGACCGGTGTATTTTATACTCGGGTCAGACCGAGTAGTTTCAGGTTTGATACCTACTTTTGGACTTAGCTTTGCTTGATGCTTCCGCTTGGATATCTTCTTATTATCATTGTTGTTGTAGTCTTATTGTTAGACTTTGAGATGTATATTTTTGACTCGTTATATATGATATGGTCGTCATACCACTTATTAGGTATTATTTGTATTGTATTGGGATGTATCAGCGTATATGTGTGTATATATATACGTTTGTTGTTATGTGATGTGATGTACATTTAGTTGTTGTATTTTGTTCTAGTAGATCCGTTAGCCACCTATAGTTTGTCTTAAGCGTTTATTGGATATGCCGATCCACTTAAGTTAGAAAAACAATTAGAGTGCTAATCGACATATTCAATAGATGTTTAAGACAAGGCTATAGACGGTCGCTTCTAACCTGCCTTATTCTCCGCATTAGCAGACCGAATTACCCAGTAATTCTCTTTATTAATGTGGGTCTCGAGGTGGGGCGTCATAGGAAGCCCATAATAAGGGATATCTCATGATCATGCAAAAAAATTGGGTACTTCCATGATTTTCTTGAAGTCCACATTTCTTTGACACCTAGGCTTTTTTGAACTACATTGATTTTTAGTATGCTCTAAGCATACATAGATTTCACGTTTAGATGGAACCCACTTGTAGAACGATACTTACCTTATTGTATAATGTCAGACATAATTCTTCTAGTAGTTCTGTACTAGCAGTCACTTTCACTATAACACGAGCATGGTTTAATTTCATGTAGTGGCTACATCCAATTTCAATGGTTTTTTAATTATGCATGCCATGGCACTAAATACTCCTTGATCCCGTAATTCAAATTAACACTCGGAAACATGAACCGGGTTGGTATTGTAGTCAGTAGGTCTTTATCTATGTTGATTGATTTTGATCATTTCCTTATGATGATATGAGTACCATCATAAAAATAAGATATATTCTTGAGTATGAGCATTACGGCACGCGCTTCGCGCGTAAATTGTTTTTCTGCAAATTATATATGTTTAGCACATTCAAGAGAAAATAATTTATAGAAATATTTAAACATATTTTTGTGTTGAATTCATTTTTGTTAGTTTAAGTTTTATTTCTAAGTTGCAACATCTATCTTTATTTTTTAAGTTTGAATTTTTAATTATATTGTTAATTAATAATTTATTTGTTAGATCCTATTTTTAAGTGATATTAAAATTTGACAGTATTTGTAGATGGATGTTTTAAATTTGTAAAAAAATTATTTGTTAGATCCTATTTTTAAGTGATATTAAGATTAAACAAAATTTATAGACGAACGTTTTGAATTTATAAAAGAAATTCAATTACTAGATCCTATTTTTAAGTGTATAAAGATTTGGTATTAGGGTCATTTTCGGTAGTTCACGTTGAAACCGAAAAAGTATGACACCAAAGGTATTACAACTATTATTAAAGATATTATAACAAACAAATGTTTCTTTAAAGTTATGAAGGAAAAAAAATTCACTTGATATATCACAAATACATTGAAATCCACAGTGTGTTTCCACGTTCTTGATGTACAAGCTTTACAATGCATGAAAATAGTTTTGCTCCAGCTAAATATGCTAAAATTGAGTTGTTCCTAAAGACATTAGTTATTTGGCATACTCCCTTTTTTAATACTATAATTTTCTTGTCTTTTACTTTGATTGGAGGAATACTTGTTCATCAACAATGATATTTTTCCATATTTTTAGACCTTCAGATTTGTTAAATGAGATGGTAATTGTTCTCTTTTTTTAATTCATGTCGAAATCATTGTTCTAAACAGTACAGTTTTGAGATCTCGAAATTCTTATATCACACTACGTATCCATAAATGCATTTTTATTATTAAAAGAATAGAAATCTCTGTTTAATTCAACTATTTATCTTTCTCTTGCTAGTGTTAATTTGAACCGGTTGAATTTGAATTATAAACGATAAATTCTCCTCTTAATAATCTAATTTGAATAGAAAATTCTAAGCCCGCAGGTTAACCTAAAATGATTTTGTCGCGAATTTAAAGGTAGAATTTTGAAGGTGTTAATTTTTCGGTAGAATAGAGGCACAACGTGAGGTTTCTGTATTCTTTTATAACCAATAAAAATAAGATAGATTTAATTTTATTAATATTAAATTTAGGAATAAGAGTTTATATATGATAAGTTTTTTAGTTTATGTCTACTAGACATAATAATGAAAAAGTGAAAAAAATTGTTTTTCTTATTTCATATTAATAAATTAAATTTTGTTTCATTTTTTTAAGTTTACATAGTCTAGTTTGTTTTCACCAATATATTATGAGCATAATGGATCAAGGTTAGCCTAATGGTTGTAACAAAGAAGAGTTGTCCTATTAAAAGAGAATAAACATAAACTTAAAATGTGATAAATATTTAGCACACATGATTTATGAGAGGTCATAAATTTATTGTTGGTACATGTACAACACCACCAACAAATAACTCGTGAAAAAAACAGGTGGAAAATAGCCTAATTAGTTCATAAACACATGAGAAGTTTTGTATTCCAAATCCAATAGTGCAGCATTTGCCAAAACAAATAATGGAAACATTAGTTATAAGTCCAAACATAATTAGTTCCTAACTAGTACAACCGCACAACATGGAAAAATCGACCGTTTGGTTGTGTATTCTAAAAATAAATTACTATAGTTTTTCATTAATTCCAAATAAGTATATATTTATGATATGTGGGCAAAAGATTATTTACATTATTTAGAGACAAAAATATATTATGACAAGTAGAATAACTTAAAGGGCGCACGTGTGTGTTTGTTTGTGTTTTATTATGAAAAAACTTTTGGAACACAAAACTCTAATGCAATGAATTTCAACCATTGGATTGCCCTCTGAATTCAACCCCATTTATGAACAAAATAAGATTCGACAGTCCAAATCTATTGTGTTAGTTATTATATTTTATTTTGTGTTTAAATAACCGATAAATGCACATCTATCAAATAGATTAGTATAAATAATTTCAATTTATTTTCCAAAAATAGACTATTATTCCAACTAAAAAAATTAAGGTAGTGTTGGACTTTAAAACAATTTTTTTCAATTATGATATTTCCCAAAAGGTAGAAAACATGGAAAATTCGTTTTTTATTTTAAATGTTAAAACCGTTTTTCAAATCAATCCCTTTTCACCTTATTCTCCATTTCTGTGCAATTTAAAAACACAAAATATAAAACTCATTTTCAAACAAAATGCTACCTAAAATTTTAACAAGTTGCGATCTCTTAAATTTAGTATATCGAAGTACAAATTCTTTTCTTAATTTGAAAAAAAAATCTTATGAGGTGATCTCAACATTATAACAAACTTCATACAACCCTGTAGTTAACTGTCATATGCTAATAATTTAAGAAATAAATACAAACATAATACGATACTTAACATCTTGAAAACGGTGTATGATATATTAGGTATTTATAAAAGTGGGTGTGTGTATGAAAAAAAGCATATATAGCTAGTTGTTGAGTTATGCCAAATTGTTGGAGATGATTGGGTTTAAGCCTTGCACTGAACTATAATTTTACTTCAGAATTTCTTTGTAAACCAGATGAAAAGTTTGTTCCGCGCCTTGAGCGAACTAATCTACGGGTTGGGCCTAATTATATCTAATGCACTTATTCATGTAACTCTCCTTTTCTTATCTTGAGATGTAATTAAGTTATAGCAAAAAATACCAACTACATGATTTTAAGTAAGGGAAGAGAGAGAGAACGTCAATTAATGAAGAATTGGTATGGAGTTATTAAATTGCATTGAAATAACAATAATAAAAAGAAAATATGGCCCCTCTAGCCTTTTTGACGTTGTTGCATATATAGCTATGTCGACTTCAAGCTAAGAATTTGTAACATTGTAAAACTATCTACAGTAAACAATTCGAACATACAAAAACTTTCTATTGCAGATAAAAGCAAGGAAGGAGAAGGCATATTCTACTGGATCACCACATCGACTAGGACATGCTAGCCTGCCGCAACATAGTCGGTTGGCTTACCACGTTTGTCTTACTGGGCCTATCCACCATAATAGCGCAAAGCATGGCTTAACCATGAGGGTTTCTTCTGTGTTACTGAAAAGTTTAAAGAGGAGAAATATCCAAGGCCCATTACTAACGCTGCATGGATGAATTTCTGCGAGTGCTCAGCATATACTTTTTTTTAAGAAAGAAATATATAAATAACAAAAGGAGGAGAAAGCCTTCCTCCAGAGGCTCACAGCAGTAGGCGAAGTTTGTGGAACACAAAACCTCCCTAGAAAAACCAGAAAAAAGAAAGTAGTCGAATAAAAAATACAACTCAAAGCCACCGGGCAGCCAAGATGCTAAGACGAAGTCCAAAGAGCAGAAAAAGTGCCGACACCCGCTCACCCACTCTCCCGCCTCACCCAGAAGGTGAAGTCCAGTCCACCAGTCCACCCAACAAACCACCACCATCCAACAAGCCCAATGTGCTGCCAGGCGGAAACCGCAAAACAAAGAAAGACAGATCCTAGACATCCGCCCTCCTATCCACACCATCGAGCTCCGGCAAGGCCACCGCCCGAAGGTGTAGACAGAAAAAAGTGATAGGAGATCACCGAAGTCGCAATAGCCGACGAAGGAGAGCCAAGCGCTCTAGCCAGAAGAAACCAGAACTCAGAAGCGAATCCATCCTAAGAAAAAACGCAACTGGGAGACAGCAGAAGCACCTGAAACTAAAAACAAGCAGCCGAATTAAACATAAAAAGGGGGGGATGGGATGGGAGCGGAGAGGGGATGGCACCTCCCCAAGACAAAGGCCTAACCAACGCCTAGTCTAGTGGCAGTAGGAGAGCAAGAAATCGACAGAATTCCAACTAGCCGCCTAGAACGATGGCTTATAGGGCCCCTGAAAGGTCTACCCCGGAAAGCCAAGAAAACGTCATTCCTCACCCGAAGGATAATAGACTAAGGATCCATCGAAATGCTGTCGAAAGTAGCCTTATTCCGCGCACACCAGACGTGCCAGCAGATGAGACTAGGAATTAACCGGAAAACGATAGACCGAAGGGATTTCCCAGTGTTCCCATTCCACCACGAATAGAGGATTTGAAGAGGAGAAATGGCGGGACAACGAACACCGACAAGGTTTCCAAAATAATTCCAGCAAGCTCTAGCAGTGAAACCGGCAAAAAACAAGTGGGTCAAAGATTCCGAATCCCCGTTTCCGCAGCATCTACAGCGGGAAACAGAAGGGATGCCGATCTTCTGCAGATTCTCGTCCAATGGTAACCCATCATGTAGCAAGCGCCACATAAATAGGGAAACCTTGGGAGGAATGCGAGAATCCCAAATGAAGGAGAATTCATTGCGAATGGGAAAAGGAGTTCTGATGGAGGACCAGGCTTTCTGAATGGAAAACGAAGCGCCATCCCATCCTGACAACCCACCATGAGAATCAGCTAAAAGTTTCACAGACTGCATGTGCTTCCAGGTCTCGCTAGCATAAGAGGGAGTGCCCGAAAAATTCGAGCTCGCTAGTCTGTGGTACTTAGCGTGGAGGAAAGATGCCCATAAGGAGTTGTTGGCGCCGAACCTGTTCCACAACTTACAAGCAAAAGCCGCACAAAGGTCTCTGGGATTGCGAAGACCCAAGCCGCCTTCAGTTTTGGGCCGACAAATCGAATCCCAAGAAACCCAGTGGTGACGACGGCCATTGTCCTTGTTTCCCCAGAAAAAAGACGAGGCCAAAGACCGATAAGATCTGAAAAAAGAAGAGGTAGGGGTCATAGTTGCGAATATATGAGTTCCCATCGAATCTAATACGGATTTGATAAGAACAAGTCTGCCGGCTTGGGAAAGAATAGACGAGTTCCATCTTAAAATCTTCCCCCGAATTTTGTCTGTCAAGGGGTCGAAAACTGCGTTAAGTTTCCTTCCCCGGAACAGGATAATCCCAAGATAGGGAAGAGGAAGGGAAGTTCTCTCGAACCCGGAGGTAGTCTCGATCCAGCAGGCACGAGAATGAGACATGTCCTTCGAGTGGACAAAGCAGCACTTGGAGGGATTAACGAGTTGGCCCGAAGACCTCTCGTATTGATGGAGGAACCTGAGAAGCCTCCTAACAGAGGAACGGCTGCCATTGGAGAAAATGACTATGTCGTCTGCAAATGATAAAGAGGAAATGAGGGGACAACCCCTAGGGATCCCGAATCGTTGGATTTGACCGTAAACGGTTAAGGATTGGAGACCGCGAATAAAGGACTCGGCTGCAATAACAAAAAGAGAAGGCGAAAGAGGGTCGCCTTGACGTAAGCCCCTCCCAGCCTTGAAATACCCATGGGCCGAGCCGTTAATGAGGACAGAGAACCAGCAGTTGGAGATGAGCCTCCATACCAGATCAATAAGTGTCTCCGGAAAACCGAAAGTTCTCAACACCTTGATAACGAAGAACCAGGACATGCGGTCGTAGGCCTTAGCCATGTCCAGTTTGAAGACAACATTAGAGCCCCAAACTTTCCGATCAATTTGGGAGATCAGTTCCTGGGCGAGAAGGACATTGTCAGAGATAAGACGCCCTTTAACAAACCCAGCTTGAGAAGGAGAAATGATGCGTTCAAGGAAAGGAGCCAAGCGAGATGCCAGGATTTTAGAAATAACCTTATTAGAGAAGTTGCACAGACTAATAGGCCGAAAATCTACACAAGTCTCCGGACTATCACACTTCGGAATAAGAATAAAGTTGGTGGAAGTCCATCCAACAGGAAGATTTCCCCCGGCGAAGAAGGATTGGATGGCAAGATAAAAATCAGCCTGGATAATAGGCCAAGAACACCTATAAAAGACAATGTTGAAGCCGTCAGGGCCACTGGCACTATCCTTGCTAATAGCGAAGACACTAGCGCGGATCTCCTCCGTGGATGGGATATCCACAATCATGGTACCTTCCGAAGGGAGGACCACAGGTGGGATGAAAGCTAAAAGGGCCGGATCGGACACCGAGACCGAGGGAGTGCCCAGAAAAGATTGGAAGTGAGAGAGAATAATGTCTTTGACTTCCTCAGGCGATGAAGCCGAAGTGCGATCGGGCCTCAAAATCTCGCGAATAGCTAGAAGATTATTCTTCTTTCGAATAGAAGAGTGGAAGAATTTGGAGTTCGCATCTCCGACAACTGCCCATTTGACCCTCGCCTTTTGACGGAGGTAGTCATTCTCAACACGCAATTCCGAAGAGAAGGCAGTTTGGGCAATAACCCACGCCTCCTTGTTGTCAGCCGAAGGATGCTCGTCAAGCAAGGATTCGGTGACGATAAGCGCCTCCTCTGCCCTACGAACGCGATCGAAGATGTTCTTGAAAACTACAACATTCCAAACCTTAAGGCAAGCCTTAAGACGCAAGAGCTTTCTCTCGAAAATAGCACAGGGGGATGCAGAAATAGGGACACTCCAAGAGTCAGCTACCACCTGAAGGAAGGAGTGGTGGGATTTCCACATGCTCTGAAATCGAAAGGAGGAGGGCCCAGACAACGACAGAGGAGAGCAGCGAACAATCAAGGGGGCATGGTCCGAAAAGGAACGATGGAGATGGGCGATAGAGAAGGAAAAGGGAAGACGAAACCAATCCTCCGAACCGAAAACGCGGTCAAGTCTAGAGAGGATACGATTCGGTCCCGCTTGGTTGTTAGACCAGGTGAAGGCAGAACCGACAAAAGGGAGCTCAGCGAGGCCAGAGGAGGCAATGAATGAGGTGAAATCGGCCATTGCCCCTCTGTTGATGGCCGCTCCGCCCCGTTTTTCTGCTTGGCTAGCGACGATATTAAAATCACCACCAACCACAGAAGGAGAGAGTCCCAAAGACTCGAGAGCAAGAATGTCAGACCAAAGAACAGCTCTCTCCGAGCGATCGCACTTGGCGTAAACTGCGGAGAAGAGAAACGGAACAGCAATGGACGTGGACGTGCACGCCACTGAGAAGAGCTGAGGGGGAATCAAAAACAGGTCGAATGGCAATGATTTGGACCATAAAATCCAAATCTTGCCTGAGACATTAGCAGAACCACCGCCAAATCCAAGGGATAAGACAATCTTGGTAATGCCTGCCTGGTCAATAAGGGGCTCCAGGATAGCGACCAAACCAACCGAGTGCTTTCTAACAATGCGAATAAGCCTAGCCAGAGTCGCATCGTTACCGATGCCACGAACATTCCAGAAGAGAAAGTTCGCCATAAGAGCGAGAGAGGAGAGGAAAAAATGAAAACAGAACAACACCCCCAGGGATCAGAGCAAGCACAAACTCAAATCAGATACAGCGAAGATCGAGCAGATCTGTCGATCCGCTCGGACGCCGCTATAGAGCGTGTACGAATGGTGCGAAGGATAGGAGAAACTCTCCTCTGCCTCCGCCTCACCGCCCGAGAAGGGGTGGTGGGCGACGCAGAAAGCGATAAGGAGGAGCTAACCGAAGAAGACGAAGGAGAAGAGTTCCTAGCTAAGCAATCTAGACGCTCATTAAGGAGCGCTATCTCTGCCTTACTCATCAGAGGAATGGAGATGGACAGAGGGCATGCAGAGGAGGGGAGCGAGCACTTCGAAGAGCATCGCACGGGAATAGGAGCCCTACACTCTGCGGAATCGAAGGGAAAACGAAAAAGAGAAGGGATGCGAACCACTCGCAACCCATACAACCAAGAGAAACAGTCAGGATAGGGAAGGGTAAAGGCACAAGTGGGTGAATCAGAAATGGAGGAAAAGACGAAATCAGAAGACAAAGACGAGAAACCCGGAAGATGACAAGCGGATAGGGACGGGATCGCGGGGACAGAGGTGACCGGACCAGCAGGCGAATAACAGATCGCCTGGCATAAAAATGTGGAACCGCAAACTAGTTGCTTCCCAGGTTGCTGTAGGAGTCCTACCACTACCGGACTGTCACTAATCAAACAGTCCCGCGCTGTGGGTAGAAGTCGCATCTCAGGGGTGACCTCCGAGCAGAACAACGAAGGCTGGCAATAGCCCACACTGTGCGTATAACGGTCAAAAATGATCGCTATACGACCAGAGCAGGGATATCGCCCAAGCCAACCGCTCCAGGCCCGAGGCAACCCCTCATCAAGTCGAAAACTATCCGGCAGAAAAAGGACACAAGACCGACAGGAAGTCACTGACGATAAAAACAAAGGGTCGTAGTGACTCCACCCAATAACCGACCAGTCGAAGCCCAGACACTCGCAATCGGGACCTGATATACTAGCAGTCTCGCAAGATACAGTAATATCAGGGAGCACACACCTAAATGTGGCATGGCTCAGTAAAACAGAAACGACACCGGTGTGTAAGCACCGAAAGTATAAAGGCAAACCAGCAACAACAACAAAATAAGGAAACGAACAAGAGATGCAAACCTTCCAACCTAGATCCACATCAGCCCGAAAATTAAGGAAACCAGAAACCACAAACTCTGACAGTCCCAAGACAGGGGACGAGACCCCGCCACCAACCAAAGAACCGCAAAATCCATCGACCACAGGGAAAGCCTGGTGCGAGACAACGGAATCGTCGGTCAAGACATCACTGTTTTCTGGCCCAGAGGGCACAACAGCAAGCTGCAAGCGAGGCAATAAATCACCGATCACCTGGCTACATGGGGTGGTGAAATCCCCATCAACCGCGGTGGCATCCAAGAACCCCCCAACACTAACCGCACAACCATCAGAAGGCAACACTAAATCATCAGAAACGAACATAGGCGGGGGCACTGAGGCAGGTATAGCAGAATTTGATGAGGCGATTAAACCCCCATCGATCTGCTCACTAGCCACACACCCAAATAAGCAAATCACCGACCCCACCGTCACCCCCTCCTCCCCACAAGGCAACAAGGCGCAATCCGACGAGAAATTCAGATGGGGCTCGAAATGGGCGATGAACTCCCGCCTCTGGCCATACCCAGATTCGCCAGAACTAGCCTCTGACAACAACAATTCACCAAAAGACCCACGCCAGAAAGGGGAGGGGCGCGACACCAAATCATCTGTGAAAATCGGCAAAACTTCCATAAAACAATTGCCAACCAACAAGAATCGAGAACGAGACAAAGCCCCAAATTGGCTCAAGGAGAAAACCCTAATGTCCACAGATCTAACACCAGAATAAGTAACCGACATAGGAGCAGCCACCTCCGCCAATAATGCCGAGGCAATATCGCCAAACGGAGGACAATTGCATAAGAACTTGCCGGAGAGAGCAAACTCGGCAACACCCGAGAAAGACATCGAGACCCACGACACCGCAGATCTGGAGAATCCAAGGATCGACAGTAAAGAGAGCGAGAAGAAAGAAGAGGAGCAGTGGTAAAGGATTAAGAGAAAATCGCTCAGAGAAAGGAAGCCATTAATAAGACCGTTTAAAGTCAAATGTACAATACATAGAATGTAGTTTGTACTATGGAAAACTTTGTCCTTGTTTTAATTAATACCGAGTTTGTCAAAAATGGTCTTTCTTTGACGATTAAAAAAATTGAAACAACAAATAGGTACTTAACAGAGAGTGATGAAAGTGGTTCTGGAAGCAGTGATGAAGTTAGTGACCAGTCTGGTAAAACAACAATGGAAGCAGTATCCATATTGTCACTATCAATCAACCATAGCACGCTAAAAAAGAGAATGTAAAAAAATCACATGGCAATGCTTAAATATATCATGTAGTAGGTATTTTATGGCTACAACTGGATAACCAAATTCAGAATTCGAGTTGCCTCTATCAAAAGTATGGTAAACATATCATGTAGTAACTTCGCATATCATGTAGCATATTTCAAAAGAAACCAACAGGGAAAAACTAACACGTGTATCCAAAAGCTAGGACTATGATGCACTCCAATAAAATAAGCAATATGAAGTGAAACTATTATTGTTTTGTAAATAACATAAAAGGTCAATTCTATCTAAAGTTTAAAACTACATAATCATTGAGGGCTCCATAATTTATTGCTAGTATTAACAGTTCAAGAAAATAATGTTCGTCAACTTGTTTTTTTATATTATTCTTATTGATAAAAAATCAAAATACTTTGTTAATAGTAATCGGCCAATTAAAAAGCATTATGAATATGACTAAGAATATTAGGTTCTTGTGAAATTTTAACAGTTAACATTTTATTTTTTTTACAAGAAACAACATTATTTCCACCAGATCTAAACTGTTGGTGACCTTCGAAAGCCGTCGAAATGTAGGTCAACGAAGAATGTTCTTTCCAATGGCTTTTCGATGGCTCCGTCGGCCGGTGGCTTTCGACTGCTATTCCGACGGCTTCCAACGACCCATCGTGTGTGCGTGATAGAATACGGTTTATTCAAATTGATGTTGAAAGTCGTTGGTATGTCTAAAAAGAATTAATCTTCTCCCAACAGGTTAATATGTTGCCTAAAAATAGATAACATTCCTTCAGAAGAATCTTGTTCAACGCCTTCATTATTACGCGGAACAATTTTAAAAAATAATTTCAAATGGTCATTGAAATAATAAGCGAAAACGAATGAAGCTTCTTTTTCGATATATTATTTGCAAATCGATCTTTTAACTTGTTCTTTTTATCTAACTTTTTGCTTCAAATGATTTAAGTACCTATTAAAAAATTATTTCAAATTAAATTTTATTTATGTAATTAAATTAATATTTTTACATACTTAATATTATTACCTCTCAAATGGATACATCCATCCATATTGCACAAGACCTCGAAGATGTGATTCAGATAGAAGATGAATGGTTAAATGCTCCATTACATTAAATAAATTTAGAGGACATATTTTCTTCAATTTGCATAGCAGTATAGGGATATCTATTTCAAGTTTACCTGGACTTTTAACTTTTAACGTAGTCGAACAAAACATTTGTAAAACAAAGTAAGTTCCATGATAACCGTCCAAACTTTTACAGATAACAGTTCTTTGAAAACGACGGATAATAAATTTTCCATCATTACGTGGCAACCATGGTTTTTCATCACGCTCAGTTTGTTGTTTTTAAAGTGGACACATCTACGAAGATTGTAAGAAATCACATCAGGAAATCTTAATCCTTCCACTCATTTTAACACAAGTTTTACTTGATTATTGTCTAACTCATAACATGCTTTAGCTTTTCTAGTGTCGTTTGGCTTGATATGAAGCTCGAGGTGCTTACATAATTCTTCTACATCACATTTTGATTTCAAATCATCCTTAATCTTCCCCTTAACATTTAAAATTGTATTGAACACATTATCAGACATGTTTTTCTAATTGTGTATCACGCCAATAATATGACGAAATTAAAGATCTTTTCAATAAGGTAACTTTCAAAATATACTTTATTTGCACCAATTATGATCGTCAATTTATCTAAAATTTCAATTTTCACTCTAGTTTCATGTATCTTTGGATATTCCTTTACAAGATTATATACTTCTGTGCTTGACCAAATCGTTGATAGTTGTCCAATCTCTGCTCTATTAGCTGTAAAGTTTTTTTATCTCCTCTTAAAGTATGGTTAACATGGAGAAAACACAGATGACAATCAAATCATGAAATTTTCTTCCCATGCGGTAGAGAAAATGCTCATGTTTCTTCCATGCAATAAGAACAAGCTAGACGACCGATCATACTCCAACTGAAAGCATTGCATATGTAGGAAAATCACTAATAGTCCATAACAAAAAAAGTGAACATACAATTTTTTTTAAATGTCGTATGTTTCAACTACTTCATGTCATAATTTTTTTAACTCATCAATCAATGGTTGTAATAAATATCGATTTCTTGTGTCGGATCATTAGGACTAGGGACGACAGTAGTGAGAGGAAAATATGAAGTTTTATAAGGTACAAAGATAATATGCCAAGGCGAATATTTTGAACCAAATTGAAAGAATGATGAAAATCTATCCATACATAAACCAAGTCTAACATAATGGTTCTCCGCTGCAAAAGCGGGATAAGTTTTATCAAAATGTTTTCATGCTTCTCCATCAGTTAGGTGTGGTAAGGTACTTTCTTCCTGTATTCTCACACTATGTTATCTCATATACTGTGCAGTTACAGAAGATGCATATAACCTTTAAAGTCTAAAAGTGATGTATAAATAATCCTTTTTTTTGTATGGAACTTCATTTCCCGTATTTTTTCTTGGTTTGTATCTTTCCTCGTTACATATTCTACACTTCATAAGATTGATGTCATTTTTTCAAAACAACATGCAACCATTTAAAACATGGATCTATCTTTTGGTACGGCAAATCGAAAGCAGTCATAAATATTTTCACTTCATAATGGTTTTCGCATATTAAATTATCGGATGGCATATGTCGTTTTGCAGCTTATACAATAGCGGTAAATCCAACTTCTATTAGGTTGGATTTAGATTTCGTAGCAATGTCTTCTACAATTACTAATAATCATGTGCCACTTTTACAACTATCCCAAAGGGTTTTCTTAGCAGCATCCAATAAATCGTAAAAAAAAATTTCTCTAATATTCCGTTCTTCTTCGACATTTACATCGTCATGTAAACTTCAACCGTATGAAACATTGATTGTGCTGCATCTTCAATCATATCTTCTATATGATTCACCATAACATCATTATTCACCTCCTCTAACACTACTGGATTAGGTGCAAAAAGTTCTCCATAATGATCCCTTCTACTTTGATGGTCGGCTATCTTACTTTCCATTATAAACACGATAATAATTACATTTCATAAATCATTTCATTTAAAACGATTCAATAAAATTTCAGGAGCACTTCTTCTTTGTTCCTTGTATCATACACAAATGCGTGTACACATGGAACAAAAAGGAAGTGCTGTCGAAATTTTATGAACCATTTAAGATGAAATGGTTTACAAAATGTAATTACTTACTGTGTTTGTAACTAGTCCAATACAGGAATAAATCCGATAAATATTGTATTGGATGAATATTGATGTCCATTTTGTAATAAAAATGAATATCTATATAATATCATATACAATACTTGTCAGATGGGGCCAAAACCCCTCTAATGGATTTAAAAAACAAAATACATTATACACTAATTTGTTTATATTAGCATTAGTACTAATTAATTATTTAAATATCTTAACAATTAAAAACTAATAAAAACTTATTTTTCTTTTAATGTATTTTAGCTAACACTAATTTCAATTTATTACACGGTAATAAAAAACTAAATTTATACACTAATTTGTTAATATATGCTACCACATACACGTAAATTAAATTTATATATAATTAAGGATATAAACTAATAGAGGGATTATGTAAATAAATTGTTTTTGTCAACATTTTAGATAACACATATACTAATTAACACTAAATTATGTTACATTAATACACACATACACTAATCAACTCAAATAAGCCCTAATTATACATTAATTATCGGATTTAAACACTAATAACCCTAGCTAACATTTCTCAGTCAGCCAATATACACAATTATAACCAATCAGTGAACTATTATCAACAAATATGTGTATAAACTAACACTAATTTTATAATAATTCGGATCAATTAGTTTAGGGATAAGAATATACCCGATTTTTGGTGAATTGAAGGTGTAAATGGTTGGAGAATGCAAACTGACGAAGATTTTGATGGATTGCTGCGACTTACAAGGACTAGGGATAGATTTGATTTGATTTGATTTGGGTGTTTAGGTTTTGTGATTAAAGGTTCAGAGAATGGAAAATGAGGAAGAAACGGGCTCAGCTGCTGTTTTGTATGTGGCTTTCCGACGACTATTACTTTGATGGTTTTCGACAGCTGTTGAATATTTTTTTTTTGAACTGGTACTTTATATACAACAAATCATTGGGACAACATATCCCATGTCAAATAAACGTTCGAAAGCAAGTTTCGAACTTGTGACATCCTGCACCAAAGCCGAATCAATTAACCACTTGGACAAAGGTGCTTGTCAAGGCTGTTGAATATTAGAATTTATCTTTTCTCCCTATTCAAAATAAATTTAGTTTATTATCAAAATTTAATTTTTTATAAAAATTCTAAAAAGTTTACGATAACGTAGTTTTGTTTCTAACTATTAAAAAGGTTATTTTTATTCGTTATACAATAATTTTATAACGATTTGATAATTAGTTATGAATTTTAAATGTATTAAAAATATTAAGTTCATATAAACTAAAATATTCAGTAAAAGAATGGGTTTGTTGAGTCTTATGTCCGTCCAAGGCATTTTGGACATATGGTGGAAATATGAAAGGAAAATAATCAAGTTTAATGTATCAAACTTGATTTTCTTTTAAATTTATTGTTATTCATCGACATTTAGACTTGAAACTTTTGTTCGGAGATCAAACGATCTTCAAACGAGACGAAATTTAAACCGCATATAATGTATTATGTATTTAACCAATTTGTATGGTTGGATTTAAAGAAAAACATATAAAAAATAATTTAGACTTCAAATATGTCATTTTCATAGAAGTTGTCCTAAAAATATATATCAAGTGTTATACAACTTCTTAGAAAATAATATATTTTAAGCCTAATTTTTTTTCTTTCATTTTTTTCGATTCTAGCCATATAGCATTAGATAAATACATTATTAAAGTATATGTAACCAGAGTTTCGTCTCGTTTAAAGATCGTTTGGCCTTCAAACGAAAGGTTATTAGTCCGAATGTAGACAAATGGCTATAAATTTGAGAATCAAGGTTCCTCTAAATTTATTTGCTTTTTTATCATATTTTAGAAGTAGATCCAAAGTACTTTGGGTAGACATAAGATTCAAAAAAAAATTATTTTTCTACTGAATATTTTTTTATATGAATTTATTATGTTAAATGCATTTAAAATTTTATAATTACTTATACAATGCTTAAAAAATATATTTAAAGTCATAAAATGGTTATGCATCACAAATTTCACCGAAGTTGTATAATGAACGGACTGAAAGTTGCATAAATTGTCTTTTAGTTCGATTTTCAATAAATTTAAATATCGAATTACACAACAAAAGATTATCAAAATTACTAATTTAATTAAGCACAAAACGTTACAAAATTGCAGAATCAAATAAAAATATCTGCTTTAATTTCAAAATTAGTTAGTATTTTTATGCAAATTCCAAAGTTCTATAAATATTAAGTTAAAATATTATGATAAATTAAATTAATTAAATTAGGTGGTCATTGAAAGCCGTCGAAAACATATGACGGAGCCGTCGACGGCCGTCAGAATTCCTGTTGTTCCTCGTACTGTACACAATTAAAAAAAAAGTTTAAGCCATAAAACTTTAAGCAACCATACACTAAAACACTAAGAAATTTTCTAAAAAGAGAAACTAAAATCACTTCAAAAGATTCTATTTAAATAGTATAGAAAAAAGGTCCAATTCATGCATTTCCACTATAACATATATATTAGAAGTAAAAATACAATGAGATCTTAAATAATAAATAACGAAAAGATTTTCATTTTAAAAAATTATTAGAAAAGTTCTTAATCATACATTCCTACCTTAACTTATATGCTAGAAGTAAAATACAACAAGATAAGGTTTAAATTGATTTTACCATTGTGTTTCTAGGTAGAAAACTGAAATAATCAGTTTTTTGGTGCAAGTTTCAGTTGGCAGTTCTAACTGGTTTTAAATGGATTTAACATTCCATGTAGACTATTGGAGGAGCTAGTGTGTTAAACTGTAACAAGACAAAGTTTGCAAATAAGTCAAATTGGTGAAAACATACATATATCTAATAATTTATCATTGCATAAACATTTAAATTCTTTTTTGTCCAAATAATAATATCAAAAGCGCCAGCTTTATTTTATTAACTATTTTATTAATTAAAATTAATGAATTAAAACTATCAGTGCATTATAACTATATAATAAGGTACCCCAATTCTTAACATCAAGTAGCTTAATAGAGTAATGTAACATGATATACTTACACTTTTATGAAGTACCATATTTGGTACACATATTAGGACATTTTTATTTTAAAATCAACAATTTTGCCATTTCAATATGATATGTATATCTCCAAGTTTATAGTTCTTATAACATATTTAATTGCACCTTGTTAAAAATTGCAGCAGCATGGATACACAAGTAGTGCATGCATAAGTAGATAAAGTGATTGGTCGAACAGGGTCAAGAGGGCAAGTGACCCAGGTACGAGTGAAAATCTTGAGCAACAAGGAGGATCGGGTCACTACCCGGAATGCGAAAGGCCTAGTCAGGGTCGGTGATGTGATTGCTCTTCTCAAGTCTGAGAGAGAAGCTTGGTGACTTCACTGATTCCCTTGCTTTATATATCCCCTCTTCCATTTTCAACAGCATGCATGGATTTTTAGTATCTTCATACTATATAGGTTGCTATTTTCGTTATACCATTGGTTGATACTAAAAATCTAAGACTGGTAGTAGTTATTTTATGGATTGAATGGTTTGGCATGTTATATCATTTATCTTTTCGAAACCTAGAAATGCACGTTTATTTTTTGTGAAAATGCGATGATGTGTGGTTTTTTGAATCTTTGATGATAAATTTTTAGAATTTGAGAGTAGTTTTGGTTCTACTGTCTTGGTGAATTTTGTTACAGTGCATTAATAAGATTTGCAGAATAGACGATATAGCACCCTTGGTATTAGTACTGATTTTAGACTCCATTTTAGAAGTTTTACGGGTCAGGAATATCTGAATGTAACCAAGTTTGAATTTGATTAAGGCTCAAGGGTATATTATGTTATTCCAGATAGTGAAAAGTGAACCACAGTGTTTGGACAAAGGAACAAGCCATCATAAGGAATCAAAGCTGTAGCTATTTTGAAGAGTGTTTGTAAACAGCTTTCACTCTTGCTATTCCATGTTTTATATGAGCCAGAAAAGACTTGAGTTGAATGTATATATTTATAAGATCACCTTATATTCCTGACTGCAGTTTTGTTCATCATAAAGAAAATAGTATGATTTCAGAGTTGGATTTTTGTATATTAGAGGACACTTTGTTAAGGTGAAATTTTTGTGCAACGGTTAGATCACCTGCAGGATGATTTGGGCCTCAAGGTTCGACATCAAAAACAGCTTTTTCGCAATCTAAGGCAAAGACTGAATGATATATAGATCTTTTCAGAGTCCGCTGTCGTACGAAGTCTCATGCACTGAGTTCCACCTACCTTTGTTATCAAGGTTGTTAGTAATGGTAATATAGTAATATCGCATTATGAATTGCATTGTACTAAAGTATCATATACAGATCATGGTTTGTATTACTTGTAAAATGGGTATCTTATGTAGAGAATAGTGTAGTGGTGTAGTAATTTTAGTAAGTTTAGTTGTATTCTTAATCACCTTACTTATGAGATTTTCGACTAGGTTTATAGATGGTTAGAGTTTTTTCTCCTCTATATATATTATATTAAAAAAAAAAAAAAAGTTTATAGATGGTTAGATTGAACAAATCGTAACTCAGTCCATTATCTTCACTCATTGTTTGATTTACTTTGAATTAGTGCTGAAATTGTTATCCAAAGCACACTGTAGAACAACGAAACTGTAAATGGGTTTAAACCCATTTGAAGCATGGTTGAGGTGACAAATTGAATACCAGCCGCATTCAAAACTTGGAAGCTAGGGTCAATCGCGCACACAAACAAAGTTCAGTTTAAGTTTACTGCGAACTTCTCACATGAAAAGCAGGGAACCAAAGGGTGATGTTATATTAGCGCAAGGTTGTTGTTAATGTGCGTACGAGTACAGGTTATGAATTATACGTATTTATTAAAAGACAATTTTTTTTTATTTCAAATATCTATCATATCCTTACATCATAAGTACATAGATGGAATTCAGACGGGGCTATTTGGATAGTTTAACAATTTTAACATGTGTGTAAATGTTAATACTTTCCTTTATTCAATACCATGCCTCTTCTTTCATGTAAAAACATTCACGTGTTTATAGTATAACCAAATCATTCTACTATTGACACTTGGCTTTCATGTGTCAATTTGCATGCATAATTTATTGCATGTCCATTCATACTTCCAGTACAAGAACCAACTCGAACATTCTTCCTTGGATGGGTATCTTCAAGCGATAGTTGCTTCATTAAAAAATTTGTGGAAAAACCCAGTGGAACAAAAACTAGATGAAAGCAAAAATTCCATTATTCATAATAAATGTAGCACAGTTGATAAGGATGGTTGCATTATAGACTTTTTACATGCCAATGCCATAAACAAAATTTTAAAGGTTAACATCGGCAATGTTTTTTATAAGTAAATCAGTAAGATTTTCACCGGATCTTATTTCTTGAATTTCAACTTCGTTGTTCTTCCGCGGCTTATGTACGATAAGAAAACTCTTTCTTCCTTAATATATCCCTTCACTACAAGATTAAACGGCTATTCCAATGGCTCGTAGCCGTTGGCGGTCGTTGGAAGCCGTTGAAATAAAATCAACGCTTTCCAACCGAACTAACGGCTATTTTCCTACGGAATTTCCAACGGCCGCCAACGGTTAATAGCCGTTGGAAACCGTTACAAGCCATTTGAAAAAAAATGTCCAATAAGCCGTTAGAAACCGTTGGAAATCTGGGTTATTTTGTTGTACAACAGCAAACCTATTCACCTTCCAACCACACCATTTCCAATCCATTACATTTCCAATCCATTCCACACATATATATCAATATCAATATAAACAACACATATAAATCCATTAAACATCAATATAAACAAACCAAACCATTCAAACATCATAAACCGTACCATCAATGTAAATACCATCAAAACATGTTAACAAACCACGTACATACCATCAAAATATCATTCTCACCCACTCCGTACCAATATATACAACATTAAAACACATAATAACCATCTCCAAGTCAATATATACATCGTTCAAACACAAACACTAAAAAGCATACCTCCTCAAGCATCTTCGTCGTCGCCTCCGGACGCACCAGACGACGAAGGAAAGGTACCATGATTCTGCACATACTCCGCAAGCTTTTGATTCAGCTGCTCCATCTGTACAGCTCGCAGACGATTCTCCTTCTGTAGCTGCTCAATCATAGCTCTAAGCTCCTTAATTTCTTCTTTGTCTTGGGCCTTTTGAGTACTTCTTTGTCGGATTTGGTGATTTCGAAGGAAAAGAAGCCATTTTTGCTATGGGGTTCATTGCTGATATCAATTTGGCTATAATCGAAGAGAGCAATAAGAATGCTACGAGGTGCTTTAGTGGATTTGATGGGGTTTAAGAGCAGCAGCAATGATTATCGGTGGAGAGATTTTTCAAGTCTCCTGTTATCAAGATTGTTAGTGATGGTAATATAGTAATATCGCATTATGAATTGCATTGTACTAAAGTATCAGATACAGATCATGGTTTGTATTACTTGTAAAATGGGTATCTTATGTAGAGAATAGTGTAGTGGTGTAGTAATTTTAGTAAGTTTAGTTGTATTCTTAATCACCTTACTTATGAGATTTTCGACTAGGTTTATAGATGGTTAGATTGAACAAATCGTAACTCAGTCCATTATCTCCACTCATTGTTTGATTTACTTTGAATTAGTGCTGAAATTGTTATCCAAAGCACACCGTAGAACAATGAAACTGTAAATGGGTTTAAACCCATTTGAAGCATGGTTGAGGTGACAAATTGAATACCAGCCGCATGCAAAACTTGGAAGCTAGGGTCAATCGCGCACACAAACTAAGTTCAGTTTAAGTTTACTGCGAACTTCTCACATGAAAAGCAAGGAACCAAAGGGTGATGTTATATTAGCGCAAGGTTGTTGTTAATGTGCGTACGAGTACAGGTTATGAATTATATGTATTTACTAAAAGACAATTTTTTTATATTTCAAATATCTATCATATCTTTACATCATAAGTACATAGATGGAATTCAGAAGGGGCTATTTGGATAGTTTAACAATTTTAACATGTGTGTAAATGTTAATACTTTCCTTTATTCAATACCATGCCTCTTCTTTCATGTAAAAACATTCACGTGTTTATAGTATAACCAAATCATTCTACTATTGACACTTGCCTTTCATGTATCAATTTGCATGCAGAATTTATTGCATATCCATTCATACTACCAGAACAAGAACCAACTTGAGCATTCTTCCTTGGATGGACATCTTCTAGTGATAGTTGCTTCAGTAAAAAATTTGTAGAAGAACCCAGTGGAACAAAAACTCGATGAAAGAAAAAACAGCAAGTGAATGCAAATACTTCAGATACATAGACCCGACCCAAAATAGTTAAGTGGGTCGAGTATTATTTGAATTGTTATTCACCGAGAGTATATATATATATATGCTGTAACAATATAAATGAACTTAAGTTTGTAATCATTCATATCTTCTGCAATAAAAGAAAATCAATTTACAATTCTCTTTACAATTTCTCAAGATCAGTTTATTCTTTCAAATCAAATCTTAACATGGTATCAGAGCTTCTAGCCTAACGGTAGTAAACGCCATGCCAAAGCCCTCGTCAGATCAAAATCATCATTTGAAGGGGCTGCGTTACAATACTCATCAAAATCTATATTCATCATTTGAGTTCAGGCAAAGATCAATAAATAGAACCTGTTCTCAGTAGGTCGTCATTCAGAGAGACTGTGATAAAGAACTCATCAGAATCTACACTCATCACTTGAGTTCAGGCCAAGATCAAGAAAATAGAACCTGTTTCATCATCGTTGGATCACCAGCAAACCTTGAAAGATATAGCTGTCTCGCCAAAGATTATCAAGATATCACTTGAATCTTGGCTGCATCTATCTTATCTTAATCAGTGCAAAGCTAGATCATATTCTTGGAATCGCATCTTGTAATCTCATCAATGGCAGAAAGTGACAACACTGGAGTTGGAGCAAATTCTATGACAACTTCACCAAAGCAAAGAACAAGTCAACAATAGCAACATTCATCAGTAGATGATCTAGATAAAACAATCATAAGTCCACAAAGTCAATTAATCACTACACAATTAGATGAAAATAATTTTCTATGGTGGAAATTTCAGATTCAACCTGCATTGAAAGGTTATGGGCTAGAGGAGTTTATTAATGGAACTGTGCCAACTCCTGCAAGATTTGTAGAAGATGGGGTAGGAAAGATGGTCGGCAATGTTGAATACATCAAACATTCAAGGCAAGATAGTTTATTGAGTTGTTGATTACTATTTCAAATTAGTTCAAAAATAGAAGGGGGTTTGGGCCTTCGCAACCCAAAGGATCTGTGCGCGGCTTTTGCCTGTAAATTATGGCACAGGTTTGGTGCTAACAACTCCCTCTGGGCTACTTTCCTCCGAGCGAAATACCGCAGCCTTGCGGGCACAAATTTCTTGGGCTCCCCTTCTTTTGCTAGTGAGACCTGGAAACACATGCAATCAGTTAAACTGTTTTCTGACTCTCATGGTGGATCTTCAGGATGGGATGGGTCTTCCTTTTCCATTCTGAAAGTTTGGTCTTCGATCCGAATCCAAGCTCCGATTCGACCTTCCTTCTCCTTCATTTGGGACTCTCGTATTCCACCCAAAGTCTCCACTTTAATGTGGCGTATCCTACATGATGGTCTTCCTCTAGACGAGAACCTCCAGTCTATCGGTATTCCTCTCGTTTCTCGTTGCAGATGCTGCGGAAACGGGAACTCCGAATCCAGGAATCATCTTTTCTTTTGTGGTTATTCTGCCAGATGTTGCTGGAATTACTTTGGTAACCTTCTTGGCATTAGTCGGTCGGCCACCTCGCCCTCAGATCTCCGTAACTCATGGTGGTCTGGGAGCGCTGGTAAGAATCTTCGTGCAATCGTTTTCCGCTTGATTCCATGCCTCATCTGTTGGCACCTCTGGTGCGCGCGGAATAAGGCAACGTTTGAGAACACTCGAATGGAGCCGGCCTCCATTATTCGGCGTGTGAGGAACGACGTCTTTCTCGCATTCCGTGGTAGACCCTTCAGGGGCCGACTAACTACCCGTGCGGATCGACTAGCTCGTCTTCTATCTATCTCGCATGGTGTGTCCCAAGCCAGGTTGGGTATAGGTTGACTGTTGTCTCCGACTGTGGTCTGCTTTAGTCGGTCTGTCCCCACCCCCCCTTTACTGTTGGTTTTTTTAATGCGTTTGTTAGTTTCTCAGTTTCAGGTTCTTTGGCAATCTATTGGCCGGGGTCAAGTATTGATGTCTAGGCTCTCGAACCGAGTCGCTTTTTATTACTTCTTTGGGGGCTTTCTTCAGCTCTTAATCTTGGTTCCGCTCTCTCTGCGCCTCTCTGTTCGCGCGTTCTGCGGATTGATTTGGTGGTCTGGCCTTATCCTCTTGGACTAGGCGGGTTAGTGATTGGTGGTCTGGCCTAGTCCTACTGGTCAAGGCGGGTTGTGGCTGGTGGTGGAGTAGTTTCCCCTTCTGCTGATGGTTTTTTCCTGCAGTGTTGTTCTTGTCTGGGTTTTTTCCTGTTCTGGGGTTTTAGCTGTGCTTGTCCGCTGTTGTGTAGCGGTTTTGGTTTTGTACTGTTCTTTTGCTTTCATTGTATCTTTCTTTCCTGTAAGCCATTGGAGAAAGGCGATTTTTCTCCGGTTATGTATATATTCCTTTATTAAAAAAAAAAAAAAAAAAAAAAAAAAAAAAAAAAAAATTAGTTCAAACTTATTGCCTCAAATCATTGTTTGTAAGTCATCTAATGAAATATGGACTAGCATAAAGCAAATTTTTAATTCACGGTCAACAACTAAAGTGATGCATTATAAGAGAAATGCAAAATTTAAAAAAGGATGGTATGTCTATGCGTGAATATCTTACAAAGATGAAAACATTTTGTGATCTTCTTGAAGCAACAGGACACAAGGTCTCTAATACAAAACAGGTGCTGAGCATAATGAATGGACTGAACGAAGAATACGAAGTAGTTATAGCAGTTATAACATCAAGAGAAACTACACCCACATTACAATTTGTACACTCTACTCTACTTGCCCTTGAAGGCAAACTTGAAAAAAAGGAAACCCTGAATTCTGATATGACCATCAGTCTTACATCACAATCAAGATTCAAAAATCAGACAGAGGAAATAACAATCAAAATTATCAAAGAGCTGTCAAAGATCAAGAGGCAGAGAAGGAAGATGGTCAAGCAACAACAGATCAAGGTGTCAAATATGTGAAAGGTACGACCATACAGCGACTAAGTGTTACTTCAGATTTGATGCTAACTGATGCTGCGCGATCTGCCAATTTAGGTCGCTCACGACCTAGTGGAACTTTAGGTCGCTCACGACCTATGGAAGGTCGCTCACGAGTCAATGGAATAAGGCATGCAATCAACCTTGGGAGATTAACAAACCAGCGCATGTTTCGTTAGATCGCTCCGACATTTCGAATTACGACCTAGTTAGGTCGCGTGAAGAAATTCCAACGACCTATGATAAGTCATCAAACGACCTAACTGCAAGTTATGAACGGAGAGGTATTCCAGTGCCGCTTTCTTTAGGTCGCGAACGACCTAGCGACTTATGAGCTAACGAGCTACGACCTAAGATAGGTCGCTCCGATATTCCAAGAGAAGACCATCTCGAGCTACGACCTAAGTTAGGTCGCGTGAACGAGTTACGACCTAAGTTAGGTCGCGGAGAGAATTAGGTCGTGTGAAGAATTCCAAAGGATAACTTCTTAGGTCGCTGAAGCTTAAGCCGCATCCATTTTAGGTCGCTCGACCTTATGTGCTGAGAAGTTAGGTCGCTGCCTTGTTTTTAGGTCACTATGTGTGTGTACTAGGTCGTTTCTGTGTTGTAACGTGTATGTTGTTGATCGTTAGGTCGTTGACGACCTATGTTAGGTTGGTGAAGTATTGTGTTGTAATGTTTTAGGTCGTAGGAGTTAGGTCGTTTCCGACCTAAGTGTTGTGTTGTAAAATGTGTGTTGTAAGGTCGTGAACGACCTAGTGATGTGTGAGTTGTACGTCTATAAATAGACATGTTGGGTCATTTGTAATAGTTAGTTGATTTTGAATAAAAACTTTTGTTTGTTAGCTTTGTGCTTTCATTAAATTGGTAGTTGAGTGTAATCTCCTATCTCCTCTTTCGGCATTCGAGTGCGCTCGAATCAACGATCGTAGAAGCCAATTCACGGTATCAAGTGCGCTTGATCAACGTCTGAAGAATTGCAGATCTTCTTTCACGGTATCGTGCGCGATTAACGTGACGAAGATAGCTAGAATTCGGTATCTTTGGATCAACGAATTTGGGCCATTCAGTATTCTTCATTCCATCGATTGCTACTTTCACAGAATCATCATTTTGTTATTCCGCTGCTGCATCACTAACTATGTACCAAACCAACAAAACTCAAGCAATACCCAGAGAAACTATAATCACAGTGCAAATGTGGCAAGTATACAATCAGATTCAAGGAACAAAACTGAAAATGTAAAGAGCCTGAATGAGTTAGCAAGACCTGAAGACATCCAAGATGAGAGCTGGTAGCCTGACTTAGGTGCAACCAATCATGTTACAAGCAATATGGATAACTTGAATCTCGACAATAAAGAATATAGAGGTAATCAGTTCATATGTATGGGTAATGGTGAGTCAATTAATATTACACACACTGGAGCAGAATGTATCAGAGGTGAAAAACAACTCTACTTAAATAACTTATTGAGAGTACCACAAATTAAAAAAAAATTCATGAGTGTTTCACAATTTGCAAGTGATAATAATCTATACTTTGAATTTCATCCAAAACATTGCTTAGTTAAAGATATACTAACTAATGAAATTCTCTTCCAGGGTGAAGCACACAAGGGATTGTACAAGTTTAATTTTGTTAACTCCAGAAATGCTAGTTATAAAGGAAGGTGCTGTAATCTGTCTGAAGCTACACAGATAGAGAAAAGTAAAACTAATTTTGATTGTGGCATTACAAATTAGGCATGCAAATGCAAGTGTTGTAAAATAAATTCTTTATGATAATAAAATTCATTGTGAAAATATTAGATTACCTTACATATGTACTTTCTGTGAAATGGGGAAAAGTCACAAACTCTCCTTTTTTGAATTTTAAACCAAATATACTAAACCTCTATAATTGATTGTTACTGATTTGTGGGGTCGAACACCCATATGTATTGACTATGGATTTAAATACTACATTTCTTTTGTTGATGCTGATTCTGGGAACACCTGGATGTATTTTCTAAAATCAAAGTCAGAAACTTACAGAGTAGTGATACAATTCATAACACAAGCAGATCATCAAATAAAGACTATACAAACTGACGGTGGAACTGAATATAAGCCGCTCAGTGATTACTTTAAAAGAAGGGGCATAGTGCAAGACTACCTGTCCTCTTACCTCATAACAAAATTGATTGGATGAAAGAAAACAAAGGCACATTGTTGAAACAGGCCTCACATTGTTGGCACAAGCATCATTACCTTTGAAATTTTGGCCTGATGCATTCAGCACTGTTGTCTACCTAATAAACAGACTGCTAACCAAAGTGTTAAAAATAAAAGTCCAATTGAAAAGTTATTCAACATAAAGTCTGACTATCAAAGTCTAGATCTTTTGGGTGTTTGTGCTTCCCATGTTTGAGACCATACAATAGACACAAATTGGATTTTAGATCAGTACCATGCACATTTCTTGGATATACTGTCAATCAGAAGGGATATAAGTATTTAAATCGCAATGGGAAAATAATTATCTCTAGTCATGTGGTATTTAATGAGCAAATATTTCCATTCATCAGTACAACCGTCAAAACTACTTAGAAGGTTATAATCCCAAAATTTCAATACCAGTCATACCACTGCATCAAAGTGAAGTAGTAGAAGTTGAAGAAGTTCAAAACAGTTCTGGTCCATAACTCATCATGTCCAATCTCAGACCAGGTCAAGGACAAACAGATTCATCTGAACTTTCAACTCCTACACCCGGACATAATGAATTTCAAGGCACATATCAAGAATAGGAACAAAGTTGCTCATCAGATTCTCAGCAAGATACAGTAACAAATCCCAGACATGATACTATATCTGTTAGACCTCAACATCCTATGATTACAAGAGCAAAAAGTGGTATATTCAAGCCCAAAATATAAACAAATTTGGAATTACTAGAACCCGAAACATTTGAGCAGGCAACAAGATGTGCAAAATGGAAACAAGAAATTGAGGATGAATACAATGCTCTCATAAAAAATAAGACATGGAATCTTGTACCAATGCCAAAAGACAAAAACATAATAGGATGCAAGTGGACATTCATACTTAAAGGAAATCCAGATGGCACAATACTCAAGCAGAAGGCCAGGCTGGTAGCAAAAGGCTACACACAACAACAGGGATTTGACTTTACTGAAACATTTTCACCAGTTATCAAGCCTACAACAATTAGAATAGTACTAACAATTGCACTATACAATAACTGGAAAATTAGTCAGTTGGATGTAAATAATGCATTTCTTAATATAGAACCGCATGAAGAAGTGTATATGGACAACCGTGTGGTTTTGAGAAAGCCAGCAGCAAAGGAATGGTGTGCAAATTAAACAAGGCAATTTATGGCTGAAAACAAGCTCCAAGGGTCTGGTTTGACCAAAACAACATTAATTGGATTGAATTATCATCCAATTAAGTCTGATAATTCTTTATTTTTGAAATTCAATAATGAAATTTTAATATACATACTGATATATGCTGATGATTTTATCATTACGAGTAACAATGAAAGTGAAATCACCAACCTCATACAGTAATTGAACAATCAATTCTCAATCAAAGACTTAGGAGAACTCAACTACTTTCTGGGTATAGATGTAAAGACGATACCAAGGATAGAAATTCATCTATGTCAGAAAAAATACATTTCAGAAATTCTCAACAAAGCAAAAATGGACCAAGCCAAATCTCTTCCTACACCAATGATCAACAGTCTCAACTTATCAAAGCATCAGGGAGAGTCAATCACAAATGAGAAACAATACAGGAGCATAGTAGGTGCACTACAATAGTCACTATAACGAGACCAGAGATAACATTCTGTGTAAACAAGGTGTGTCAGTTTATGCAATCTCCTTTAAGTGAGCACTAGAAGAGAGTTAAAAGGATCCTAAGATATCTCAGAGGCTCAATGAGCTATGGCTTAGTTCTTAAAGCATGCAGGAACATTAACATAAATGGTTTGCATATGCCAACTGGGCAATAGACATAGATGACAGGAAATCAATTACTGGGTACTGCGTATATCTAGGTGAAAACCCAATATCATGGTGTTCTAAAAAGCAAACAACAATTTCCAGATCAAGTATAGAAGATGAATTTAGAAGTGTGGCAAGTGAAACCACGAAAATCATGTGGATAGAATCTTTACTGGGTGAAATCAAAGTCAATACAATAAGAAAACAAGTAATATGGTGCGACAATCTTAGTGCAATAATGCTTACATCAAATCCAATTTTGCATTCAAGAATTAAGCATATGGAACTAGATTTATATTTTGTTCGAGATCAAGTGCTAAACGAAAAATGAACATAAATCATTTACCTGCTACTTACCATCATGCTGACATTCTAACAAAGCCCTTGTCATCACAAAACTTTGCTAGAATTAGAAGAGACCTGAAACTTGAAGACTTCAAACAGATCTCAAAGAGGAATCAGGGCGACAATCGTGACAGAGGATAAGTGATGCAGCAGCGGATAACAGAAATGATAAAACGGTGAAAGTAGCAATCGGTGGATTGAAAAATACCAAAGGCCCAAATCCGTTGATCCAAAGATGCAGGATTCTAGCTATCTCAAACACGTTGATCGCGCACGATACCATGTTTAAAGATCTACGATTCTTCATACGTTTATCTAGCGCACTAGATTCCATGAATCGGCTTCAGCAGTCGTTGATTTGAGCGCACTCGAATACCAAAAGTGGAGATAGGAGATCACACTCAACTACCAATTGGAGAAGTGGCACAAAGCACACAAACAAGTTTTATTCAAAATCAACTAGCCTATTACAAATGACACCACCCGCCTATTTATAGGCTTACAACTCAACACTTACATCACATCACTTAGGTCGTGAACGACCTATCTAGACAAACGACCTATGACTTATATACAAGCGACATTAGGAAAACACATTACAACACATTCCAACATTTGCGACCTAAAACAAAAACACGACCTATGACCTTACATAGGTCGTTAACGACCTAGCAACACGAAGAAAAATACAACATGAAGAAAATACAACTCACACGTCTTAACAAAGCACGCGCCTTATGACCCAAACTTTGACACATCAATAGGATCATCTTCACTTCGGCATAAGCTTGAACGACCTTGCGACCTAACCCTTCAACGGCATATGCTCCATGCGACCTAAAGTAGACAACAACACCAATCGGAGAGCGACTTAAGGTCAGCGACCTAAGTCAATGCGGCATACGACTTACGACCTAAGGTGGTTGCGACTTAATGTTGACGCGACTTAAGGAGATTGGCATGTGAGAATGCGGCATATCTTGCCTAGGTCGTAGCACAGTAGATTTAGGTCGTAGCTCGTCATTATGTTCTGAGTGACTTAAGAATGAGCGACATATGAACTTTAGCGACCTAACTGAAAAGCGGCCTAGGGATTCTGCACGCGACCTAGGACTCCGCGACCTATGATTCTGGAATGACTTAAGCTTCATACGACTTAAGGTAATGTGGCATAAACTTGTTAGGTCGTTTCTCACGAACTCGTGATTTAACTCGCATACCTCGTTAGGTCACTCAAGCGACTTAAGGCATAGCACGTTAGGTCGCTCAGTTGACTTTTCATGTATCTCGCTAGGCCATAATTCATTAGGTCGCGGGCGACTTATGAGTTCGTTAGGTCGCTCGCGACCTAAGATAATCTTCAAATCTTGGTTTGTAAAATCAGGCTCAGGCTGGGCTGCATCATCCTCCCCCGGTTGACAGAAATTCTTCCTCGAATTTACAGTTGCTTCGCCTTCGACACTCTTATCCTCGTGAAACAGAACCGAGTGTTTGATATTGTCCACATTAGTAATAGGACGATGATCCGGCAAGCTCAACTTACAATCATTC
Source organism: Allium fistulosum (assembly GCA_030737815.1). NCBI lineage: Eukaryota > Viridiplantae > Streptophyta > Magnoliopsida > Asparagales > Amaryllidaceae > Allium > Allium fistulosum. The sequence goes on from CM060907.1 coordinate 353,233,118, forward strand.
TCACAAATTGCCTTCATAATTTCCAAACGACCCATTCCACCGGCATCTAGCTTGTTGTACGTACCAACAAGAAATCGTTCAACCATCAAGTAGATAGATTCGTGGCCACTTTGTGTCTTCATCAAATCCAATACAGAGTCCATACTTACGTCCACCCATGATCTAGTATGTATAGGTAATGACATACATAATCCTAACTTCGTCGCGGTCTCTTTTGAAATTTGATAACTCTGACTCTTCTGAACAAACTTTTCAACCCCTTTCCTTATTGATGGCCCAAAACAAAACGATGTAATCAATTGCATGGTATGATCACAGCCCACGTGTCTTTCTATACGCACATCTTTGATAACTTTTATTTGCCAACTGCGACCAGAAGTATACAACTGCCTTTCTTTGAATAGTAACCCATCGGCCAATCTTCTCAACTTTACCTGCTCTGTCGGACACATATGATTACGTGGCATATACGGTACAATAGCACTTGACACTTGATTAACATGATGTACATTCCCCCGTGGTACTAATTCCTTGGACAACTCTGCAAGAACTACATCTTCACGTTCATTCATCATCGATTTAACCTCCTCAGGAGTCTCGAGATCTCTACTGGTTTCATTCCCATTCAACATAAACACTTCCTCTCTATCCTCCACTTTTTTAACAAACTCTTCTGTAGGTAATAGTCTAATCGAATCCACCTCCTTCATCAACAAATTACCCTCTTCATCTCCTGACTTACTTTCTTCACCCTCATCCAACTTTGCTGATTGTGAACTTTCAACCTCATGTTCATCAGATTTCGTTGGTTGAAAATCATCAACTTCATCTCCATCAAACTTTGGTGATTTAAAACAATCGACTTCATCTTCCACATCAACAAATTCCTTTAAAGATAACAAAGTTTTTAGCTCCTCGATTTCCTCCAATTTGTTTTCACTCTGTTGACGCCTTTTAGGAACCAAAATGATTCGTGTATCCTCGAACATAAAACTGTAGCTGTTTGTGCGACCATCATGTTGCACAGCTCGATCGTATTGCCATGGTCTTCCCAACAACAGATGGAATACATCCATGTCAACCACATCACACCAAATTTCATCTTTGTATTTCTTCCCAATGGAAAATTTAACACAAGCTCTTCGATTAACCTTCACTTCCCCTACTTTCCTCAACCAAGCAAATTTGTAGGGATTTGGATGTTTCTCTGTTTTCAATGACAACTTCTTTACAGCTTCTGAAGAAATGATATTATCACAGCTTCCTGCATCAATCACAAATTTACAAACCTTCCCTAGAATAGTGCATGTTGACTGGAAAATATTGCTCCTCAACCAACTAGAATCATCTTCTTGCTTTGGCATTAAATAAGATCTTCTCATCAACAAACTACAACCCACATCTCCTGTCAAAAGTTCTTCTTCTTCAATCGGTAATGAATTAACACACTCTACCTCTGCATCTTCATTCTCAATCCTCGCAATCATTGCTCGCTTCTTTGACTTTGTACATTCATTGCTTTTATGGCCCAAATCTTGACAATTAAAGCATTTGAGATTACTATTGACCTTTGCTTTGTTGGCTTCATTCACAATCGGCTTATTGACGATTTTGGAAACATCTGCACTGCTATTAACATCCTTGTTCTGGTTGTTGGAATTCGTAAACACACCACCTCCTCATCTCCCTTGTTTCTCCCACGCAAGTGCTTTCTGATGTGCTTCGGCGACAGATCTCGGATCAAACATATTCACCATATCTTGAATCTGTGTTCGCAATCCTCCCACATATCTAGCGGTTAACTGTTCTTCTGTTTCCATGATATCATTCCACGCAATCAATTGATAAAATTCATCCGCATAATCATTCACTGTCCTCGTCCCTTGCCTTAGATTCTGCAATCGTTGATACATAAGGGACTGATAATTGTGCGGCGAAAAAGTTGCTTTCATCATCTTTCTCATCTTATCCCATGTGATAATCTTTGACTTCCCCATTCTCTCCCGGGTAAATTTAGTCTGCTGCCACCATGCCATAGCTCTCCCTCTTAATCTCGTAGCAACCAACTTCACTCTTCGATCCTTGGGAACTTCTTTGAATTCAAAAATTTCTTCAACGTTTGAAACCCAATCCAAAAATTCCTCCGCTTCCATTCCACCCTTGAATTCTGGAATTTCAATTTTCATCCCCGACTCCCATCGTCGATCATCTTCTACATCCCGATATGTATTTCGTACTTGGTCTCGATCTCGATAGTGAATACTACATCTACCACCATCTTCATAAAAAACAGATGTACTTCGATAACGATCTCGTCCACCCACATCTCTATGATCACACATATCTCTTCGACTTTGTCTTTCATCATCACAGTATGGTTCATGTTCAAACTCACGTGGAGTTCTTCTCTCTTCATCTCTATACTCATGATGTTCTCTTCTCATTGAAACTGAAGATTCTCTTCTTCCTCGGAAAGATTGCGGCGACACCCTCCTCGCTTCCGTAACCGATGGCGAAACTCTGTTTCCTCCATGGTTCGAGACAGGCGATCACCTCCTTTGTCCTTGATTCATATCATTCATCAGTTTCTCTAACTTTCCAATGCCTTCATCAAACTTTTCATTGATGCGTTGTTCCATTTGCTCGGCTTCTTCTCTTCTATACAACGCTTCAACATTCTGATGGCGATTAGCTCTTCTCGGTGGCATTGTCAAACTTCAACTCTCGGCCTTGACTTATAAATGAACAACTATGCATGGCTCAAACACTTCACTTCGCTCGGCTTCGCTTGATGTAGCTCGGCTTCACTAACTCCTCAAACTCTTCTATAAGAATTGGCTCCAAGACTCGGCTTAGCTATGATTGGCTAAGTCTAGCTCCGATACCAAATGATGCAGCAGCGGATAACAGAAATGATGAAACAGTGAAAGTAGCAATTGGTGGATTGAAAAATACCAAAGGCCCAAATCCGTTGATCCAAAGATGCCGGATTCTAGCTATCTCAAACACGTTGATCGTGCATGATACCGTGTTTAAAGATCTACGATTCTTCGTACGTTGATCTAGTGCACTAGATTCCACGAATCAGCTTCAGCAGTCGTTGATTCGAGCGCACTCGAATACCGAAAGTGGAGATAGGAGATCACACTCAACTACCAATTGGAGAAGTGGCATAAAGAACACAATTAAGTTTTATTCAAAATCAACTAGCCTATTACAAATGACACCACCCGCCTATTTATAGGCTTACAACTCAACACTTACATCACATCACTTAGGTCATGAACGACCTATCCAGACAAACGACCTACGACTTATATACAAGCGACATAAGGAAAACACATTACAACACATTACAACATTTGCGACCTAAAACAAACACATGACCTACGACCTTACATAGGTCGTTAACGACCTAACAACACGAATAAAAATACAACATGAAGAAAATACAACTCACACGTCTTAACAAAGCACGTGCCTTACGACCTAAACTTTGACACAGCAACAGGATCATCTTCACTTCGACATAAGCTTGAACGACCTTGCGACCTAACCCTTCAACGGCATATGCTCCATGCGACCTAAAGTAGACAACATCACCAATCGGAGAGTGACATAAGGTCAGCGACCTAAGTCAATGCGGCATACGACTTACGACCTAAGGTGGTTGCGACTTAATGTTGACGCGACTTAAGGAGATTGGCATGTGAGAATGCGACATATCTTGCCTAGGTCGTAGCATAGTAGATTTAGGTCGTAGCTCATCATTATGTTCTGAGCGACTTAAGAATGAGCGACATATGAACTTTAGCGACCTAATTGGAAAGCAGCCTAGGGATTCTGCACGCGACCTAGGACTCCGCGACTAATGATTCTGGAACGACTTAAGCTTCATACGACTTAAGGAAATGTGGCATAAACTTGTTAGTTCATTTCTCACGAACTCGTGATTTAACTCGCATACCTCGTTAGGTCGCTCAAGCGACTCAAGGCATAGCACGTTAGGTCGCTCAGTTGACTTTTCATGTATCTCGCTAGGCCATAATTCATTAGGTCGCTGGCAACTTATGAGTTCGTTTGGTCGCTCACGACCTAAGATAATCTTCAAATCTTGGTTTGGAAAATCAGGTTCAGGCTGGGCTGCATCAATAAGTTTATCCATCCGCCAGAAGCAATTTCCAGCCACAACTTCAATTTGAGGAGATAAGTTGCTATTAAAGACATTCAAAGTATATCCGAGTCAAATCGAATCAGATTGTGAAGTGGCGGCGGCTTAGTAGGGAAAAGGAAGGAAACCCTAGTTTTGATTGAGGGAGGATAATGAACGAAATATTCTAATATAGCAGTTATATACTCACAGCAAGCGAATGCAAATACTTCAGATACATGGACCCGACCCAAAATAGTTAAGTGGGCCGAGTATTATTTGAGTTGTCATTCACCGAGAGTATATATATATATATATGTTGTAACAATATCAATGAACTTAAGTCTGTAATCATTCATATCTTCTGCAATAAAAGAAAATCAATTTCCAATTCTCTTTATAATTTCTCAAGATCAGTTTATTCTTTCAAATCAAATCTTAACACAAACCAACCTCACACATCTCAAAGTATATATAACTCTCATACTACCTCACAACATCAAAGTACATATATACAATATCTCAACATAACTAAAGAAAACCATACCTACTCAACATCGCCTTCAGATATTTATGACGAAGGAAATCTAACATGCTGTTGCATATAAGCAGCAATGTGCTCATCCAACATCCGGTACATCTCCTTAGTCTGACACATGTCCCGGTTCATGAGGTCTACAATCCGAGCTCTCAAGTCTATAATTTCCTGATCGTTCGGAGCTCTTCTATAGCTGGCTTGCCTTTGTCTAGCCTGTAATATTTTTTACCTATGTGTATAAGTTTTATATAGTATGTTTAGTAATGTCAATATGTTAATCATTATTCATAAATATATTATACATAAACATTACCTCTTGGTTTTCAAAACAATAACGCCCATTCCGTGTTAGTAGTTCCATGATAGCATCAAAAATCATGTCCCCCTCAATTGCATTAAGCTCATCTTGACCTGTTCCCTCGAGTAGTTTGTCTCCTTCTTTAAAGAATTTATCTTGTGATTAAAAATAGAATTATAACTAAAAATCACATTACATTATTTCAATTATTTATAACTTATAATTTGAAGTATTTATTAGTAACTTATAATTTAAAATATGCTTACCATGGACTCTTGTGATCTTGTGTCATATCATGTGTATGTTTTAGAGCCATCTTCATTGCCATGCTTGATGGCGTGAGTATGAGTAAAAGCTTCCAAGTGGGAGATGGCACGACCACCCTTTCTTTCCTGAAATAATTATTATGCATTATTATTACATGTAAAATTATACAATGTTATAAGTATTTATAATTGGAATATATAAATTTACCAGTTCTTGATGGTAATGCTGGAATGACTTTGCACCACCGTGATGTGTGACAGGATTTGCATTCTTATCTGCAAAATTTCGCTTATATTTTGCCTGTAAATTTAGCATAAACATCGTATTTCACATTTTTAAATTGATGGAATGATTATACTAACTTTTACTAAATTTTTAATAAATATACGAGACTAGTTTTCTTAAAATTGCTTCTGGACTTTTCAGTAAGCATTTAAAGCTTCCCGTATTGTTGCACTCATCCAGTCGGGTTGTTTCTATTTTTTAATGCTTGACATTATATCATGGTGTAACGACCCTTATTTTTGATAATTAAAACTATTAAATTAAATAAAATTTGAAATTTAATATTGTGAGAAATTAAAATTTATGATTTATTAATGAGAAAAACAATTAGAATATGATTTAATAATGTTGTTTGAATGTTATTGACAAACTATTTTAATGTAATTTCAATCAATTGAAATAATTGTAAAGTTAATTAGGTTATAGTTGTAAATAAGGAATAAATTTAATGTTGGATTCAATGTTGAAATTATCTGTTATTAATTGAAATAGGTTTATTATAGAATATGAAATAAATTAATTAGTACATAAATTTATTAGATTTTGTTTGTAAACAATTGACTTAAAAATGTGTTTGAATTACTAATGTGTAATAATTGTTTTAATTATTATTTTGTTATTTAATCCATTTGAAATTAATTTGGAAATCAACAAAATTTATATAATTGAAATATTGCAATTAATACAGTAAAAGACGTTAACTATTGAGTGATGAGAATATTAAGATGGAAACTTATGTTAAATTAATTCATTAGGTAATAGTGATTTAATATAAAAATTTAAATCTAAATAAATTTTTTTTTGAAATTTAAATTATAATGAATGAATTTATTACAGTTGTAATTAAACACTAAAATTAATGTAATATTTAAATCTTGGATTTAATATGAAAAATTGTATTTTTTAAAGATTATAAATTCCTAGTTAATCTAGAATGATGAAGTTTGTTAACTTTTAATCTGGAATTTAAAGGTGATTAATTTTATTCTAAATTAATAATTTATTTAATTTACGTGTAAAATTAGGGTGTGGGCATTGTCTCGGATTTTGACGAAACCAATTTCATCGGATCCGTAATAGTGAATTATTCTAAGATTTCAAGTTTTGTAGGGATCAGACTTATCGTTTGATCGTGCGAGCTCGAAACGCGTATAAATCTATTAATGGAATTTAAATGAATATAATTTGATTTTAAAAGCTAACTTCTATATATAATGGAATTAGGGTTTGAAACTAGTTCCATTGAGTTTAAAAATATCAAAAACCTATATTTTGATATATTGGATGACCTATTTTCGTTTTGGGAACGAAACGGGCTTTACGGGTCGTTGTTATCGTTTCGACCCAATTCGATCTGCTCCATCCGTTCTTATCCATCTCTGCTTATATATATGCTGTTATAAACCCTAGCAGCTTCTTTTTTTCATTTTCCTATATGTACTGTTTTTCTCATCGGTTCCTTCTCAAATGGCAGACAATCCAAAACCCTAATTCCCAACTTAAAATCAAATTGAAAATTCAAACTCCTCAAAACCTATCAAATTATATATCGTTGCGAAGCTCTCAACGAACGAAATCTATATCTACAGTTCGTTTTTGCAATCGAGTTTCAGTTTGTCCAGAAATTGGTCGTTTAGTCTCGGCCGTCCATATTAAGGTTTTGTTTTCGACGGTGGATCGTCGACCATTCAACGATCGGGTAGTGGCATTTGGAAGAGCATGATGAGCAGTGGCGATCCATGGTCTTTGTTCTTGCTATTGGTGCCAAAGTTCACTAGAAAATGGCAATCTTTTTGGTGGCGGCGTTGGCTGTTCGTGGATCGGAGGCGGCCGCTTTGGTGGCCATAGGTGCGGTTGATGGAGGGGATCTCAAAGGTGGTGTTGGATTGTGGTCGCGAGGCTCGAGGCATCGGCGATTGGTAGTCAAAGGGGCGGCGTTGTAGCAGTGTCGCGTTCGGACACGATTTAGGGTTGAGGAAGGTAATTTTAATTACGATTATGCCCTTGTGTTATTTTTAATTTAATTTTTAAATTTTTAACCTTCTAACTTAAATAACTTTTGCATACGAACTCAGATTTGGATGCGGTTTCTCCCACTGTAATCATATCGAAATTACTAACAATTTGGAACTGGTTTGGTTGAATTATGGACTGTTGGATTTTTGGGCTTTTATTGGATTTTAAATCGGCGCTAAATCAAAGGTGAGTGATTTGACCCACTCACGAAATACTAAACCTTCTTATGTTAGTTGAATTAATGAATTGATAAGAAGTTTATTGATTGCAGTTTGGTTATTTAAATTGTCATTTAAATTTAATTTGAAATAAAATTTCCATTTAAATTAATATTGAAATAAATTGATAGTTAAATACCTGATATTGATAACCAATTAATTGTTGTGATTTATTGACTGATTTGGATGTTGATTGTGATGGATGTTTATTTGTTGACATTTTGGATGATTGGATGTTATGTTTATTATATATGTTGTTATCACACTACAAGTTCCCATAGTTTGTTGTTAGGAAAATCACTATGGGTTGAAATGATACATACCCGAATGATTTTATAGATTAGTGAAAATCGTTATGGGTTGAAATGATACATACCCGAGCGATTTTATTGATTTGGAAATTATTAATTCGGGATACGGGTTGAAATGATATATACTTGGGAAATTTAACTATTTTTGGTTGAAATGATACATACCCAATCACTTGATCATAGGGTAGAAAATTATATAAGGACACCGTTGGTCGGTTTTAAATTATTTTCTAAATGGTAAGAGTATGTTTGATTTATAAATTTGATTTTTAAATTTAATTTAATAATTTTATTTAAAAATTTATATTTGGAAAATAATTTATTTTATATGTTTTAAAGCTTCAAATTATAGGTTAATATGTGGTTTTAAATGTAAATTTAAGATTTTAACTTATAATTTTATGTATTTTTAAATATATATTTTAAATAGTTTAAAATTACTTTAATAAAATATTTACTATAGTTTTAATAAATATATTTTAAATTTAATTTAATATAATAAATATAGTTTTGATTTAAGGTAATAAATATAGACTTTTATAATAACTTTAATAAATAAAAGATTTTAGAATTTTGTAAAAGGTTTTGTACAGAATTTATAAAAAATTTGTAAGAGATTTTATAATGGATTTTATAAAAGGATTTTTATAAAGGATTTTATAATGGTTTTATAAAGGAATTATAAAGGTTTTAAAGGGTTTTATAAAGGGTTTTATAAAAGAACTTGTGTAAAGGAATTTGGAAGCGTTTTTAAGGAATTTACCTAGATGTTTACGAAAAAGGGAAGAGTTGTAAACTATTTTGGAACTTATAAACAGCTTTATAAATGGTTTTAAAGCATGTAATTAGTTTATAAATTGTTTAAGAGAGATTTATAAATTATTTTCGAAATTAATTGAAAGAAATCTTCCTCGGTATTTATGAATATATTTATACTTTTGGATTAAGTATGTGGATATCGTGATATGAAGATATAAACTGTTTTCTGGATTTATTATTAAAAATGTTTTATAAAATGACCATGGTGTGAAATAAGTGTTTGGTTGTTAATGAGACCGGGGTCGGATATTGTCATACTCTCTGTCAATTCTGAAACCACTTTAACAACTATGTACATGGTGGAGAATCCAGAATGAAGTAGGATGGTTTGGCGAACGCTACCGGTATGAGGTAAGAACGTAGCCCGTACCTTCGGGTCAGCTTGATATGACTAAAACAGGAGCTATCCTGGGCCAAGTGAGGTCGCTCCTCCTATCGGACACGCTTCTTCGATACCATATCTGTTACTTTATGATTGATTGGTGGCCACCCTCGATTTGATTATGGGAGTGTGTCTCGAGGTGGGCGGTAGTAGCTGCTATGCGTTACCACCAGTCCGGGCGTGCAAAATGGTAGAATCCTACCCTAGGCATTGCCTCGCGTGCCTTGTCATATGCCTTATCGAGCCCACTACGATTTTGGTTTATTTCGTACCTATGGAGTGCTCTCTGATAGCCCACCAATTTACGGTGGAGTTTACAGTACTATATAGACTATGATGCTTATAAAATGTGTTAAGGGGGATATGGGTAACGCCTTAATGCTATTTTAATACTTTACTTTACTGATAGACACTACATATATATAGCATATTTTACTACATATAGATAGTTTAACGGATCCTTAGGAGATGGAAAATCCCAAACCTCTCTTAAATTATTGCACGCACGTTATACACTGGATAGGAGATGTAAAATCCCATAAACATCTCTGAAGCCATTACACTCATATTTACTTATTGTTGATTTAACTTACATAAGATCTTTTAGTTCTGAATCGAGTGTTTTGTGTTTTCATTACGCTCGGCTCAGCCTCAGCATTTCAGTGTTGAAGACTTTATTTTTGGAGGACGAAGACGGAGTTTGGTATATTATATTATTTGTAATTTTCCGCTGTATCATTATTGGTATGTCGTTGTTTTTACTCTGATTGTTGTAAAATTATGTAATCAAATGTATATTATAAAACAGCTTCATGAATTGTTTATTTGATTATTATATTTTGTCATTCCGCTGCGAGATTATGTGTTTTGTTTCTTTTCTCTTATTTCCTTATTTTCCCCATTGACAATCCTCTCTTTTGAATGGTTTGAGTTGACATGTGTGGTTTATTGTCGATTTAAACCGTCCAAAAAGGTGGGTCGTTACACACGGTAATTATTCCACACTTTTTTGGTCAAATAATTTATGTAAAGGGACAAGTTTATTTCCTGCAAATCTACCGCCCTCTACACATTGAAAGTTATATGAGTTATACATTTATAGCTAGTTAACAAATTTCACAGTGCTTATGTATAAAATGAAATAGACATGTACACTTACGTAAAAATCCTATCAAAAACACTCTAAAACATGAGGTGGGATATTCTTTAACTTAGTCCAGCAAGCAGTCATTCTGCTCTTGTAGGCTGCCTTAGAAATATCAAGCATAAGATCCGAGGCTCCAATTCCAAACCCCTATATTAATTATGATATAGACATATAATAAATTAATATATTGTAACGACCCTCCTTTTCGACCCTTAGAAATCGACACTCATACATCCACGGTATTCATATGCCGAAGATCCAAGTGCTGGAAAGACAGATTGTTAGAGTGAAAGAAAGAAAATAATGAACAGAATCTCGCATCATGATGAGAAGATATATATAATATACACATAATCTTTACCAAAAAGAAGAGAACTTTATTATAAACACAACATCAGAGTACACTAACCTATCATCAGTCCTGGACAGTTATAACAACATGTCCTTACAATTTGCTGATAAGTACATACAAAAATCAAGAACAATAAACATCGAAAATTATAAGATATGTGAGTACGTCTTGGAAAATTCAGTTCGTCTCCTGAAAGCTGCAAAGGATCCAGCTGAATCTGAAAAATATGCTCAAGCTGACTCGAGCATTATAGAAAACAACGCCTCATTTGTAATGCATTGTATGTCCCATAATAGGTCCTATTCTTCTACCCTTTCCTGGGAGTCGATGACTATTCATAGCTATTACCTTGATACCAAAGAAGAGTTCGACCCAATGCTTTATTTCTATCCTAGTTGATCCTGATTCGACATTAGAAGTATATTGATTATTCCCCAATAACCGAATACTTTTTTCTGTAAATACTGCATATTTGATTCCATCCATAACTCCATTTTCTTCCCTTGAGAAACTCAAATCACAAGAATTTTTTTTATTATAACTTGTAAAATCCTTTAAAATCAAAGGTATCTCGTAAGACCATGCCGCACATAAACACGGATGGTTTTTTTACCTTACGAACCAAAACATTTATATTAGAAAATCCAATGATATTATAATAATTTCTAAGGGTGAAAATATTAATAATCAAGTAGCTATGATGCTTGTGAGTGTACATCACAACAACACTATGTCTATAATCAAAAACCGATAACGCACGTTCTCTAATTGTGTAGGATTCCATGGAGGTGCTCTTGGTACTTTGAGAAACGGTCCTCCTACACAAGGATCAGAATTATCCTTCCGAAGCAGCATACATCCCTAGTGATGTCCCATAGGAAAAACATAGCTAGTCTCGCTAAGACCGAGTGCATCCCCCATGCATGCATAACAACTGTAGCTAACGTCTAGTGGTGCCGACTGCACCCTATGGCTTCGCCAACCCTACCGGCCATGCCTCCTATCTTTGGTTTTAGTCATTACCACTGATGAGGCTTTGTCCGACATTCTAGCTCATGCACCACCATCCAAACAGATCATGGAATCTTACATGGATTCAAAATTCCCCAAAGGGTCTCAAAATATACATGGATTCAAACATCTTATCATATCATGAAACTCCTCCATAGAACCATATATGGTTTTTGGAGTGGTTATGGTACGAGTCATCTCTTTTGAATACACTCTTCCCACTTACCGGGTGCTCCACAAACCAATCACTGATTTTTGGAATGCTCACCGGTTCTTTAGGAAATAATCAGATAATACATAAGAGTGAGGATCACCTCCTAACCGTTAAAGTGGATGGATCTCCTCGTCATTTGTCCAAGAAGAACATAACGAGTTTATACATACAGTATAGCATCACCGATGGTAACTGTACCAAATAATTTCCGCGTTTCTCCTAGATATTTCCAAAGTTAAAATCCTTCTGTGTTAAGCAGGGAATATTTCTGTACCACCAAAATTAAGAAGGATTACATATTTAGGCCAAGATTTGATAGTAGATTATTTAACTATCATGTAAACAAGCATTCAAACAAAGATTTCATTTCCCATGGAAATCGCTAAGCCTTTTAGATAAATCTTCTATTAACTTAAAATCATCTTTCAAATATTTATTAAAATATTCATTTACTTATCTTACCAATATAAGTATATTCATAAACCATTTCTTTCAAAATACTTGAAAACATAAAAAATAGATATAGACAGCACCGTTTAGTATCAATCATGGATCACGGTTTACTCAATGGTTACATCACTATCCCAGCGGATCCATAGTAAGATGTAGGCAATCCCTGCCCCTCGAATTACGCCATGAAAATCAACCATATCATTCCAAATCTCTTTATTTAAATATCTCAAATCTATTTATAAAGTTTCTTTATAAATCTCCAATCTATTATAAACATACTTTTAAAATCTCAAAACCCATTTATAAAACTTCTCCTTTTCGGATCTTTAAAACTCATTTATAAATTCTTTTAAAAATATCCAAAACCATTTATAAAACTCTTTCCATATTTAAACAAACTTACTTTAATAGACTCTTTAAGTCGGTAAGGTTCCCTTGATAACCCATAAATTATTTAAAATAACTTTAAATAACCAGTTATTATTTAAATATCTTTCTATTTCATCTTAATTAAACCTCATTCAAAATATTAACTTTAGAATCTCATTAATAATATATTAATTAATTTAAGCACTATTATTGTATAAATAAGTTAACTTCAAAACAATATTAAAATAAAGATAAATAAACTTTAAAATGATATTATTATACTGATAAATTAAACCATTAAAATATTAATAATATAACAAATAACTATTAATATAAAATAGTTAATTTTAAATTATGAAATGATTTAAACTTTAAATAATAAAAATAAACTTTTAATAAATAATTAAATATAATTAAAACATTAACTCAATAATCAAATAACTTAAAAATAATAATTAAATATTCTTAAATAACTTTAAGAAATCAAATTAATAAAATAATTAAATTTAAATATTTATTAAAAAAAATTATAAATTTTCTTTAAAACATTATTAGTAATTAATTGTTACCCTTTTAAATCTTATTGCTAAATAATAATTATTTTAAAAAAACTTATAATAGATAATAATTATTCCCAAAATAACTTTCGAGTCAATAATTAACTTTTCAAATTTGAAAGAGGCTTAACGATCACCATGGTACTTAAATAGGCTACCATATCATTCAATTTCACTTTCCAAGTTATTAAATGATATTTAAGTAATATACGACAATGCAAATAAATTCAGTACTTAACCATCATTGGTTAACATATCACATATTCCAAGTGGCATATCAATTAACAATACATAATTATATGTCTAGATCTATAAAATAGCAGAATGATGATTTATTCTGCTAATAAATGTCAAATTAATCTAATTAGCAGAATGGTGATTTATTCTGCTAAATAAGTGTCCAAATTACTCTATTCAATTTACTTTAACAGTACAGTGTTTATTTGGCCAAATAGATAACTCACTAAGGTCCAATAATTTGACGACGTTATTATTTATAATAACATAATAAATTATATCCATTTTAATATACCATATTTTCATACACTGCCAAAACTATAGACAAATTGCACTACAACATTGTACTCGTCCCTACAAGTACAATGCAAAAATTTGCATGTCGATCGGATTTAAAATGAGCAAGTTATAGGGTTTTAAAACCTTACTAAGAAAAATAAAACTTAAAACAAAATGACTTTTAATTATTTTCACCCATACTATGATAGCCCGAAAACATGCGAGCCACACACCCAAGCAAACCCGACCCGCTCAATCTCTTCTCCTCTCCTTCTTCTTCCATTTGGAATTCCCGAAGCCAGAAAATGGTGCACACCTTATGTACGTGCACACCCACTATGCTCTGCTAACACCGAAACCGAGGCCATCAACAAGCTTGCCTTCAGACACTAACCACGACAACATCCTTACCTTAAAGTCCGACCGCTTCTATCAAAGTCCGACCGCAAAACCCAAGTCCAAATCCACCATTGATGCAACTTCATCTCCCCCTTTCTTGAGCTACGGACCACCGAAGACTCCGCTCCCACTCCAATCGCAACACTAACGTCTTCCTCCAAACGTGGCCATGGCCACTCCACAGCCTCCTTCCTCCGCCTTCACTGTCACATTCACTCATGAAACCCAAATGCTTCCTAAACCCTAAAACTTGCTATCCCCGACACTACAAAACACCAGAGAGAAATCGACCACGGTCAACACCTCCACTTTGTTCTCAAGCTCCTCCCCATCACTCTCGCTACCTCTCATGGCCACCCCAATGCTGAATATTAATTTTTATACGAAAATTGGTTATCTTCTCCTCACGACAAACCAAACTACTAAAAGTCGTGTGAATACTTTCAAAAATCTCCAATCTTCGCTACGATACCATCCATACTCTCCATTTGCAAAACTGTGATCATCAAAAATGATTATTTTCCCGATCACTTACTGATATTGGTCGATTTCTACCACCATACTTGATGAAAAATCTTGAAACTATTTTGAATATAAACTATGTATCAAGACACACTTTTCATGTTGGAACATTTTGTTAAAAGTGTATAGATTTAGAGGGAATGATTTTTGAAAGTTTCAAGAGTTTGAGAACTTGGTTTACAGGAAGTGAAATAAAATGAACAAGAAGGAAAAAAAGTGCATGCACATACGTATATCTATGCATAGCAACCACCTACTCCAATTAAGCAAACGAAATCATGAATATGAGCTCAAATCAAAAGGAGGCAAGGGAACATCGACGGCTAGTAAGGTGGAAGATGGGGCAAAAAGTTGGTTGAGTTGAAGTAAAGGGCTGCTGATTTGAAGATAAGGCTGCACTGTACATTTGTTTGATTTTTTTAAAGATTCCGGTACCTTGCAAAATAGTATCGCATCCGATTTCGAGCCGCAATTAACGTAAAATAAAATACAATCGTGTACGGAAATATGATGCGATTACAAAATTGGAATAAAACACATCAGTTATTTAATTTTGTAAACTTCCAAAAATGCCAATGTTTGACGTAAAACATGTCAAACAAAAATTTAATTAATTTCCTAATTAAAAATAATGGGAAATTTCTATAAATTAAATAAAAAATACGTCATAAAAAATCGGACAGTTATTTGAAACATAGATCCTATCCAAAATCGAATATTTAAATCTAATTAAATAATCCAAAAATCAAAGTGATAAAATTCTGAGTCATTACATTCTTCCCCCCTTAAAATAATTTCATCCCCAAAATTTTGCCACATGAACACCAAATACTATTCATAAACCCGCACTATGATCATAGATCATTCCTATAAAAAATCTGATTTGATCACTTCTTGAATATTATCCAAACTCCATCCTAGAATCTAATTTTCTTTAGACACTCATAGATAAAAATGTTTATTAGCCGGCCCAATAACATCAAATAATTTTTAACTTCCAAAATGTTGAAATTAAAAGACATAGTTTATTAGAACAAAATTTGTTAAACCTTCTTAATAAATTTGATCCAATAACAACTTCATTAATTAACCCATTTTAAATCAAGATACTTTTATATTTTGGAAACTTAAGAGTCAAATACCTGGATATTCATTTCAAAAATATTTTGAAATGATACTATATATATTTAATCCATAACAAATACACACACACATAGAGTCCGAGTAACCACAAAATGAAATAAAGGAACTGGGAACTACCAAACAGTATTATATATTCCCTTTCCAAGAAGGGTAATACTTAAGAGAAGTGTCTACCATCCGGACACATCTCTTGCCCATTTCTTCAGTTATTTTCGAGAAACTCGAACTAGTTGATTTAAACACACTTTCTTTTCAAATCCCTTTTTGAAACAATACTATATATATTTCTAGCTAACTATTCTCAACGAAATATCTAATTCCAATTTGCTTTAGATTCGTTCGGATTCGAACTCGTTCCGACTGTACAATGACAAAGGAAATAATTTACTATGTGTACAATACTGTTCGCCTAAGCAGACAGTCGATCATTACGTAGAATATTATTATGATCACCACAAAACAAATCGAGACTCATTTCCCAAACCAATCCAAAGAAAATATAACTTTTTCTTTAAAATATTCCCTTTCAAAAGTATTTATACTTGAAAATGTTTTAAGTAAACCATTGCCACTATTTCCTAAAATATTTATTCTTTAAACTCTTTCAAGTAAAATTAATACTTCTTTTCCCCTAAATCATTTGAAATAGTAATATATATCCTTCCTTTTGTATTACAAATCATGCTTTTGGGGTTCAATAAAATTCTATTTTTACCCAAACAAATCTATATCAAAATTCCTTGTTAAAATATTTATATTTGTAAGATATCTTCAAATAATATAATTATTATCTTCTTAAAACTTTGGAAACCATTTCCTAACAGAGTATGGATTTAAGTTCTCAAATTTCTTCTATTTATAAAACACATTTTTATAAATAAAATTACTCCTTTTAAAGGAAATCATTTCTCAACTATTTATTTTGAAAATAATCTAGCTTCCTTTTTAATCAAAAAAAGATTTATAAAATCTATTTATTTATATATAAAATCAACTGTATATAAAATCATTCCTAAATATGTAGTCCAAAATATTTAAATTTACTTAAAATAAACAACTTATATTGAAGTCAAATTTTAACCCAGCATTGTCAATGAATGCCTTATAGTCAAATTTTGAAACTTAATTCACATGGTGTTCATTTTGAATACTCCCAAATTTCCTATCTACCCAAACCAAGTTTCATAAAGGAAGATTCTAGATAAATTAATAGATAATATTCAATGCTCAGAACTAGGCGAGCATGGCTAATCAAATTCTGTAAGATAATGATAAAATATTATCATTTCCTAATAAACCAGCACAACCAAGAGTAATATACAGTTATAATAACTTGTCCTCACAAATACTGAATATACAGTATGACTCACACAGTGGAAATAACCAAGTATGTATAATACGCTTGAGACCCTCCAGCTCATCTCCTGAGCTCCATAGTATCCTAACCTGAATCTGTAATACTCGGTCTGACTTGAGTATTATAATAAAATAACACCCAAGTCAGTCTGAAAAACCAGCGTGAGAAAACACTCAATTTGAATATTCCAAAAATCCTTTTTGAAAAACAATCAAAGGTATCTCGTAAGACCAGTCCACACATAAAAATGATGATTTTTTACCTTACGATAAGAAAAACCTTTTATATCAAAATCATTTGATATTATAATAATGTCTACAGAAAATAAATTAGAAAATAGCTGAAATGCATGCATCTCACGTCTCAGCATAGTTGGGCACAATCAAAACCGTACATGCTCGTAGTGGATGTTGGATTCCATATAATGACTGGGCTATTGGGGTATCGCCCGTCCTAGTAGACCTCTGAAAAAATGTACCGAGATCGGACCTAACTGTCCCTACCAACACAGGACCGGCCTACCCCTGACTAGGATAGTACCGAATATTTTATCACTCCGGGTGTTCCCACCCTAATCGAGCACTCTCTTTCCCATGCACAATCCATAATTTATAATATATATCCGAGGGTATCTAGAAAAGTGATAACATACCCTACTTGGGTGCGACCCACTTAGCCCTGCTGCATCTCCCATGTTTTAGTCATTCCTGATTGATGAAGGTTGATGCTACATTTTACCTTTAGAATAGCATTCATACTTGGAATGCTAACACTTCCTTCCATACCACGATGCAATGATAGGATTCATCCATACAAGTTGTTTTGGGTCTGAACAAACCAAATTTCCTTCAAGATCGCCATCTCCATTATTTCCGAGATATCACAATTCGCAACGCTCAAATCGGATCGAAGTGGTTTTCGGATAATTAACCCGGTCTCTTCAAAACGATCAATGTAATTGGCCAGATTTGATAGTCGGTTATTTAACTATCAAATTACACACATAAGCACTTACTTGGGCCATATTATAAATCTTTTCAAAATATTCATTTCGAAATATCTTTACCAATGTATATATATATATACAAATCTCTTCCAGTATTTCAATACTTGAAAATAAATTTCAAATTCTTATACCCAAACAGAATATTTCTAACACTTAGAAATATTTCCCATTTCAATTTTTGATCCATCACTTAGAAAAATATTCCTATAAAAATCATTTCGTAGTTAAAATATTTCCAAAACCATTGATTTCAGTACTTAGGAAAATGTTATAAATTTATTTCCCAAAATCATTCCTAATATCCACACTTAGGAAATTTTCATAGCTTATCTCGATTGTATGAGTATAATTATAAACAAAAGAGGATTTCCCCCTTTTTCTTACTTGATAAGCATTTACAAATTCATTCATGAATTCTCGACCTATTATGGCTTATTTAATAAATTCCTGGAACCCATTTCAAATTTCTTTTACAATTTCAAAGAAATTATCGACTATACTTATTTATGATCAACTAACAATTTTATAACTCCTTTGATGAATTTAGATTCATTTTCGAAGTTCCCGAGTCTAACTATTTTTGGAAAATCTCTAAATTTCCAGAAATCCCATTATAACACTTCACTTATACAATCACATCCGTTTAACAAATCTAGATTTCAATCTTGGGAATATGTATAAATAAATTCCAATTACTTAATTTTAAACTATATACTTAATAATAATAAATTTCAAAGATATGGTTAAATAATTATTTAAAATATCAAAGCACTTTTAAAATAAACGTCATTAACTAATTCCAATTCATTTATAACATTTCTAATCGGCTTACAAAACTTGTTTATAAAATCATAGAATTCATTTCAACAAATATTAAATATTTAAATAATTAGCTTTCTGAATATTTCAATGCTAAAACAGGTTTAAATTACATAGTTTAATAATTAAAATCCTCTTTTTAAAACAAACTTAACTTCTCGATAAAAATATATTTTTCAAATTCCAATATAACCAATTTCAATTAATAAATCTTCTCTCTCTCGATTCATAACACATCGACCTTATTCACAATTTCATAACTTTTTCACATTTCAAAAATAGACTCTACCATTTCTTTTTAAACCGATTACCCCATCTCATTATAAATTCTCACCGTGAATTTATAACTCCACTTTGTCAAATGATAATCATCTCACTTTATTTATAAACATTGTCTATAAATTTTACAATCTCATTTCCATTTTTTAACAGGTTCATATCACCTAAATCCACTTATATATCGATTTCTAATTAAATTCCATTTATAAATCTATTTCTTAAATAATCCAAACTAAATTCCAAAACCAATCAAATCTCGATTTCAACTTCCATTTCAAAATTTAAAAATCTTATTTAAAATCTAGTATAACCAATTTTATATCTATTTCCAAATTTCTTTTGTTCATCCAATCTATTTAAATCTCGATTTTTAAAAACCCTTTACATTTAAACAAATATCATTTAAATTTATTGTTTAAAAATCTTTTATACACATTATTTAAAATCTTTATTTAAATTATTTCATGAAATAGTTAAGTACAAATTTAAAATCAAATCGCTTATTTTACCCAAAACAATACCTCTTTAAATAATCCCAAAACTCAATATAAATATTTCACTTCCAAAATCCCCATTTAATTCCTTTCCAAATTCAAAAATAATATTTATGATATTTTAAATACCAAAATCTAGGCCAGTGCTACTATATCATCCAATAGATCAAATCATATCATAATCCATCATAGATTATTCAAACACATCATATATCACTATATACGAAATTAAAATCAACATTTTTGAGGAATCCAATTGGATCGCTCCAACCTGTTTTCTAGCAACCACGAATGTTATATAACATTAAATACCAATCCCGCTTCGAGGCGGAATATTGCGGTAATATAGGGTCATCTTCTATTATGCGGGGCACATAGTGTCTCATCTTCTCCAATCGGCGGGAATATTCAATCCAACTACTAATATATACACTAATATATAATATAATATCCAACTGATAATAATTTATCAATCCAACCAATCAACCAATAAATAATCTTTACTATTATAAATTAAACCCTGTAATCCAATGAGTGATATTTACTCACATTTATTTTCTATTGTCGCAGAGATGTTCCATTTTGAAACTAAAACCGGACAACGTCTGATTTTAGCCCAAATTTCGATAGTCTCCAAATCCTTCCAAACAAGTTTCGTTTCGAAGCTCTCATTATCACAATCACAACACAAAAAGTTTCGTCTCGATCGGACCTCGTATGAGAAAGTTATTACATTTATAAATTTATCGATTTTTAAATTACAATTAATAAATAAATTAATAAACAGCCCATCTCACCACTCTGTGCAAACCCGGCCCACAAGCCCAAACCTGATTGAAATAGTGCTTCTTCCCCCAAATAATTCGCCTGTGCATGTGAAAATACATGGTCGTGTACCTCCACTTAGCGCACCCAACCATTGCTCCGTTCGCTCAACCAAGCTCATCGACGAACTCCCCTCCATGCTCTCGACCCTATGGCAACACCGCCACTGCCCTTAGCCTCCTCAAACGAAGCGCGACTGGACTGCACTGTGGCTCGATGACGCATCCTCCCTCCCTACGTCGCACTTCAAAATCCTTTGGCCACAGCTGCAATTCGATACGAGATGCTCGAATCCCATCTCCGTTTTTGACGCAGCAGATTATACAAAAATTGATGATACGATGAAAGTAGCAATCGGTGGATTGAAGAATACTGAAATGCCCAAATTCGTTGATCCGAAGATGCCGAATTCTAGCTATCTCTGACAAGTTGATCGCGCACGATACCGTGAGGAGAGATCTACAATTCTTCGAGCGTTGATCAAGCGCACTTGATTCCGCGAATTGGCTTCAACGATCGAAGATTCGAGCGCACTCGAATGTCGAAGGTGGAGATAGGAGATTACACTCGACTACCAATTTGGATGAAAGCACAAAGCTAACAAAACGAAATTTTATTCAAATCAACTAAACTATTACAAATGACCACACATGCCTATTTATAGGCTACAACTCAACACAATAGAAATTTGTACAACACTTAAGTCGGCCACGACCTTAAACATCACGACCTAAAAAAAAACATCACGACCTAAAATATTACAACACAACACATTACAACTTGCGACTCAACATGCACGACTTAGTATAGGTCGGCAGCGACCTAACAACAACTACGACCTAAAACAAAGGTGACTTAAAAAACCAAGCGACTTAAGAGATAGCGGTCCCACATATCCAGGCGGCATACGACTTACTTTGCACGCGACCTAACAATGAACGGCATCTGGAGTGAGCGACCTAAAATGAACGGCATCCCCATCAGCGCGACCTAAAAGAAGCGCTTCAGAAAATCTTCGCGACCTAAGTCTTCACGACCTAAGACCTCGCGACCTATAGTGAACGACCTATCTCTCCACATCTCCCCGCGACCTAACTTAGGTCGTTCCCTTTCTCTGTGACCTATCATAGGTCGCGACTTGTTAGGTCGTAGCACCTTGTTTTCCAACTCGCTAGGTCATTCCAGCGACCTATACCTCAGCTCGTTAGGTCGTATGCGACCTAAAATCAAGTTAGGTCGTTTGCGACTTAAACTTTCACCATGTTGCACTGCAAAGTTAGGTCATTGGAATATCTGAGGCTTTAGCCCGCTAACTCGCAAGCGATCTTCACTAGGTCGCGCTCGACCTAAATCATGCTTGTTAACTCGTAGGTCGCTAGGGTGTTTGTGACCTATCACTTCCTTAGGTCGTAAACGACCTAAGACTTCAACCTGGGATGCATCATCCTCCCCTGGTTGAGAGAAATTCGTCCTCGAATTTGCATCTTCCTCCTCCGTAGCACACTCATTCCCATGGTACGGAACTAGGTGTTTGACGTTAAACACATCAGAAGTATGAACATTATCCGGCAATTCCAATTGATATGCGTTCTCATTGATTTTCTTCAAAATTTTTACTGGTCCAATTTTCCATGCTTTCAATTTATTGTATGTTCCTACCGGAAAACGATCCTTTGTTAACACTGCATAAACCCAATCACCTTCATTAAATTCAACACTCCTTCGCTTCAGATTTGCAGAACGTTTGTACTTCTCATTCGCCTTTTCCAATCGTTCTTGAATGATTCTATGACACTTTGTCAATCCTTCAACAAAATCTACAGCTCATTTGAATGTCTTCTTTGGTTGTGGTATGACTGTTAACTCCAACGGCCCCTTTGGCAAACTAGAATATACAATCTGAAATGGACTGAAACCCGTACTACGGTTCACAGCATGATTATGAGCAAACTCCGCTTGACATAACTTCACATCCCAACTTTTCAGATTGTCTTGCACAAGACATCTCAACAAATTTCCCAATGATCTGTTCACAACCTCGGTCTGTCCATCCGTTTGCGGATGATAAGCGCTGCTAAAGTTCAACTTTGTTCCCACCATCTTCCACAAACTTAGCCAAAAATGACTCAGAAAACGAGTATCCCTATCTGACACAATAGATTCTGGCAATCCATGAAGTCAATATACCTCTTTGAAAAATAACTGAGCAACATGAACAACATCCGCCGTCTTCTTACAAGCAATGAAATATGCCATTTTCGAAAATCGATCAACCACCACATAAATGGAATCATTACCACGCTGTGTTCTCGGTAATCCCAACACAAAGTCCATACTCACATCAACCCATGGTTTAGTTGGTACAGGTAACGGCATATATAATCCAGCATTAGTTGCAGTTCCTTTCGAAACCTGACAGATATGACATCGCTATACAAACCTTTCCACTTCTTTCCTCATTGATGGCCAAAAGTAAGACTGTGAAATCAACTGTAATGTACGGTCTCTCCCAACATGTCCTTCTTCATGTAGCTCTTTTACAATCTTCATTCTCAAACTACAATCAGGTATCCACAATTGAATTCCTTTGAACAGAAAACCGTTTACCATCATAAACTCATCCGTCTTCCCCTCCTTAACCTTATCAACAAACTTTGCAAAGTAAGGATCATCGACAAATAATTCTAGTAGTTCTTCAAACCCCGTCACTTCAACCTTCAATGTAGTTAACAAATGATTTCTTCTACTCAACGCATCCGCAACACGATTCGTCACTCCTGATTTGTGTTTCACAACAAACGTAAACTGTTGCAGATATGCAATCCACGATGCATGTCTTGCTGAAATCTTGTCTTGCCCTTGTAAATGCTTCAAGGCCTCATGATCAGTGTAAAGAACAAACTCTTTCTGAAATAGATAGTGTCTCCAGTGTTTGATAGCTTGTACAACAGCATAAAATTCCACATCATAAGTACTATATCTCATCTTCGCTCCCGATAACTTCTCGCTAAAGTATGCAATTGGACGCCCCTTCTGACTCAACACTCCTCCAATCACAACCTTTGACGCATCAGTGTGTAGTTCAAATACTAACTGAAAATCTGGTAGCACTAGAATTGGTGCAGACGTCAGCAACTCCTTGATCTTCCCAAAAGCATCCCCTGCTTCCTTTGACCATGAAAACTGTTTACCCTTCATGCAATCTGTAACAGGCGCCATCACACTACTAAAGTGTGGAATAAACCTTCGATAAAATGAAGCCAACCCGTGAAAACTACGAACTTGCGTTATCGTCTTGGGTTGCGGCCAATCTCTGATAGCTTCGACTTTACTTTGGTCAACCTGTATTCCTTCTTCCGACACAACATACCCCAGAAATAAAACACTCCTTGCCATAAAAACACACTTCTTTGTAGCAGCATAGAATTGTTCCTCACGAAGAATAATTAACACTTTCTTCAAATGCTGAACATGTTCTTCTGTACTAGCACTGTAGATCAGAATATCATCAAAGTAAACCACCACAAATTTCCCAATGTACGGCCTGAAAATTTGGTTCATCACCCTCATGAATGTACTCGGTGCATTCGATAGACCAAACGGCATTACCAGCCATTCATACAATCCTTCCCTCGTCTTGAACGCTGTCTTCCATTCATCCCCTGGTCTAATGCGAATCTGATGATAACCTCTCTTTAAGTCAATCTTAGAAAAGATTACGGACCCACTGATTTGATCCAATAAATCATCAAGCCTCGGCATCGGAAATTTGTATCTGACTGTGATCTTATTCAATGCTCTACTATCTGTGCACATCCTCCATGTTCCATCCTTTTTGGGTACCAATAAAGCTAGTACAGCATAAGGACTTAAACTCTCCTGCACACGCCCCTGTTCAAGCAATTCCTCTACCTGCCTCCGCAACTCTTCATGTTCCTTCGGAATCATTCGATAATGTGGTCTATGTGGCAACATTGCTCCCGGAACAAGATCGATTTGATGTTGAATGTCTCTTAGTGGCGATAACTCCTTCGGTAACTCCTCGAGAAACACATCCTCAAATTCTTTCAAAACTGGTTTCACTTCTTCTGGAATTTCAACCTCTTCACTGCTCTCTCGCCCGATTAACAAAAATACTTCCGGCTCTTCCTCAACCTCCTTAACAAACTCCTTCAGAGACAATAAAGTTTTCAGCTCTTCAATCTCTTCTGACTTACTTTCTCCTTGTTGTCTCTTCTTTGGAACTAAGATAATCTTCGCGCCTTCAAACATAAAACTGTAGTTATTGGTCCGACCGTCATGTTGTACTGCTCGATCATACTGCCATGGTCTTCCCAAAAGTAAGTGACAAACATCCATCTCTACTACATCACACCAGATCTCGTCTTTGTATTTCTTCCCAATAGAGAATGGAACACGAACTCGTCTATCCACTTTCACTTCTCCTCCTTTTCTCAACCATGCTAGATTGTATGGATTCAGATGTTTCTCTGTCTTCAACTTCAACTTTGTCACAGCCTCGGTTGAAATGATATTGTCACAGCTTCCTGCGTCAATCACAAATTTACACACCTTTCCCAGTATAGTGCATGTCGACTGAAAGATATTACTCCTCAACCAAATAGCTTCTTCCTGCTTCGGTGTCAAACACGATCTCCTCAGCATTAGATTACAACCTTCATCTCCTGACGCAATATCCTGTTCATCCTCCTCAACTGGACGAGAATAATCTCCATCAACATCCTCATCTTCAACTTCTGCAACCATGGTTCTCTTCTTTGGCTTTGGACACTCATTGCTTTTATGACCCAATTCCTTACAATTGTAACATTTGAAACCGTTGTTAACCTTCGCCTTATCAGCCTCCTTCACCATTGGTTTACCAATAGGTTTAGAAACATTAGAACTCCCACTAACACCCTTCACTTGATTGTTGGAATTAGTAAACACACCACCTCCTCGTCTTCCTTGTTTCTCCCAAGCCAACGCCTCTTGATGGGCTTCTGGCACAGATCTTGGATCGAACATATTAACCATATCCTGAATCTGCATTCTCAATCCCCCAATGAATCTAGATGTCAGCTGCTCTTCCGTTTCCATAATATCATTCCTTGCAATAAGCTGATAAAACTCATCCGCATAATCATTAACAGTCTTTGTGCCCTGCCTCAAATTCTGCAAACGTTGATACATCAGAGATTGATAATTGTAAGGTAAAAACGTTGCTTTCATCAATTTCTTCATCTTCTCCCAAGATTCAACTTTTGACTTCCCCATTCGTTCACGTGTAAGTTTGATTTGCTGCCACCATGCCAAAGCTCTACCCCTCAACCTTGTAGCAACCAACTTCACTCTACGATGTTCTGGAACTTCTTTAAAGTCAAAAATTTCTTCAACGTTAGCCACCCAATCCAGAAACTCTTCAGCTTGCATACCGCCCTTGAATTCAGGAATTTCTGTTTTCATTCCCGATTCCCACTTGTGATCATACTCTGAATAATTTCTTCCTTGACCTCGACCTTGTCCATGAACACTTCCACCATCATACTCCTCTTCAAAATCAGATGTATATCGATGTCGATCCTGACCACCAACATCTCTACTACCTTCGCGTCTTCCACCAACATCCCTTCTATCTACATTCCTCCGTTCTCGATCATTCACGTTCCTCCCATGTCTTTGATCATCATCACCACTTCTTTATCGATTGGAATGTGGTGACACTCTACTTCCCCCATGGTTGGATTCAGGTGAAACCCTTCTCCGATTTTGATTCATCTCTAACATCATCTTCTCTAACCGACCAATTCCTTCGTTAAGCTTTTCACTAAAGTTTTCATTGATTCTTTGCTCCATCTCATCAGCTTCTTCTCTTCGATACAATGCTTCAACGTTTTGGTGTCGATTAGCTCTTCTTGGCGGCATACTTGAAAATTTCACAAACACTTCAATTCTCGGCTTTGACTTTCAAAATGATGTACACCGCCTTCCTTGCTTAGCTCGGCCGAAGTTCTTCTCACTTCAAATTCAAACACAATTCGAACTTAGATCCAAAGTGTAATGGATCGAAATCTCCCTCTTTGTTGCAATAATATGATGAACACGATGAACACAACTTCAACACTTCAAACAAATCGGCTCCAAGACTTGATTTAGCTATGATTGGCTAAAACAAGCTCTGATACCAAACTGACGCAACGGATTATACAAAAATTGATGATACGATGAAAGTAGCAATCGGTGGATTGAAGAATACTGAAATTCCCAAATTCGTTGATCCGAAGATGCCGAATTCTAGCTATCTCTGACACGTTGATCGCGCACGATACCGTGAGGAGAGATCTACAATTCTTCGAGCGTTGATCAAGCGCACTTGATTCCGCGAATTGGCTTCAACGATCGAAGATTCGAGCGCACTTGAATGTCAAAGGTGGAGATAGGAGATTACACTCGACTACCAATTTGGATGAAAGCACAAAGCTAACAAAACAAAATTTTATTCAAATCAACTAAACTATTACAAATGACCACACATGCCTATTTATAGGCTACAACTCAACACAACAGAAATTTGTACAACACTTAGGTCGGCCACGACCTTAAACATCACGACCTAAAAAAAACATCATGACCTAAAATATTACAACACAACACATTACAACTTGCGACTCAACATGCACGACTTAGTATAGGTCGGTAGCGACCTAACAACAACTGCGACCTAAAACAAAGGAGACTTAAAAAACCAAGCGACTTAAGAGATAGCGGTCCCACATATCCAGGCGGCATACGACTTACTTTGCGCGCGACCTAACAATGAACGGCATCTGGAGTGAGCGACCTAAAATAAACGGCATCCCCATCAGCACGACCTAAAAGAAGCGCTTCAGAAAATCTTCGCGACCTAAGTCTTCACGACCTAAGACCTCGTGACCTATAGTGAACGACCTATCTCTCCACATCTCTCCGCGACCTAACTTAGGTCGTTCCCTTTCTCTGCGACCTATCATAGGTCGTGACTTGTTAGGTGGTAGCACCTTGTTTTCCAACTCGTTAGGTCGTTCCAGCGACCTATACCTCAGCTCGTTAGGTCGTATGCGACCTAAAAACAAGTTAGGTCGTTTGCGACTTAAACTTTCACCATGTTGCACTGCAAAGTTAGGTCGTTGGAATATCTGAGGCTTTAGCCCGCTAACTCGCAAGCGATCTTCACTAGGTCGCGCTCGACCTAAATCATGCTTGTTAACTCATAGGTCGCTAGGGTGTTTGCGACCTATCACTTCCTTAGGTCGTAAACGACCTAAGACTTCAACCTGGGCTGCATCAGTTTTGCGAATCGAAGTCTATAACTCTAAATAACCCAAGCCCTAGCTAAAACTGCTCGTGACTCTCACACTGCTGCACACACCAAGCTAAACTCGAACACCACCAAATCGTTACATCTTAAAGCTCTAGTCAAGATAGAAATTTGAAAATAAAATTGATGATTTTTAAATGAGTATAATTTGAAATTTTTTTTTGAATTTCCCCTTTATTTTCTTCATTGTGCTGTGTTTTTAAAAGGAAGAAAAGGGAAGCGTCTTTTAAAAGAAAACGTAGATATGAACATAGGCAGGTAGCTGATAATATAGGGGGGCTGATAAGATGTAATAGCAGCTGAAGTTAAATCGAATTGAAATATATTATTTTAAAATTCTAAAATATCTCGCTTATGATCACTTGAAATCTCAAACCCCTATCGAGACGTGCCGCCAGGCGTTTCTAATATTATACCCCTATTTTGAACGCCATGGAACAAGTTCTAGGACCTAATTTGATCGTATGGAGAAGATAACTTTTTGAACCAAATTATTATATTAAATTTTTAATATAAATTTCAACGCGTTTCTATCCCGTACGACCAAATGGTAACTCCAAATGCTATGAAATTTGAAATCCGATAATAATACACTATTACGGATCTAATGGAACTAGTTCCGTCAAAATCCGAGACTGTTCCCTGGAAGGCTATTTTCATATTTTAATTAAAACGAGCTATTTTTAAAATCGAGCAAATCACTTTTAAATCCCATTTAAAATTCTTATTAACTTCCTTCTTATTAATAGAAATTAAATAAGCCTTTAAATCATTTTTATTCAAAAAAAATCCAAGATTTAAATTATTTAAACGATTTCCAATTATTAAATTCAATAATTAAATTATCCAATAAATCGTTATATTTGAAATTCAAGTTATTAAATTTATAAAATTAACTTCTAAATACTTAAAATCAATTAAATAACTCAATTTCAAATAACCAAAATTCTGGGTCGTTAAATTCTTTTCCCATTAAAAGAATTTCGTCCCCGAAATTGCCAAGTAGGAAAAACGCCCAAAACCCATTAACTTTCCCAAAACCAATCAGTTGAAACAACTCCCCAAAATCAATTTGTTGAAATACATAATTACTTTTACTAATATCCAAATTCATCCATAGATTCCAAATAATATTATTTACTCAATCATTTCAAGTTATAATCCAAAATCAAATTTTAGTTAGTAAAAAATTTCTTCGAATTTTCTAACTCCTTAAATTTTCAAAAAATTTCGCCAGCATCTCCTTTGCGTGGCTTGATCGGAACAACTACAAATCGCCACTAGGGGACCAAACCAACTAAGAAAACAAAAGCCAAGTGGCCCAATCATAAAACCATCAATTTCAAACATGTACCATTTTGTCGGGCAATCCAATTTTTACTTAAGAAATCAAAGTCATCAAATTAGCCCTTGCTTTTATATACCTGCATCTTGTTTACCAATGATATCCAATCATATTATTCAAAATCATTCTATTTTGCAAATTCCATTTTTCAACACTTGCCTTACCTACGCTCGTACGATGTACGTATATCATTCATATGCAATACCCGATCTGATCGCTCACTTAATCACACAATTCCACTTCCAAACTAGTATCGTTCACACGATTACTCTAGTACGAACTCAGATCCGGTTCCTTGATTAGAAACCATCATCCTCCTTGCATAGCCATATACTATGATAGAGAATTTCAGAATCAACCAAAAATCCATATCCTGTGTTCGCCGTCGAGAATCAAGCGAAAAATCCTAACTCGGATCGATATAAATTATCTTGAAATTTTGTGCTCAAATCTGGATAAAATCGTTATGCGAATAAAATAATATACGTACAACTTATGTATTTATTTCGATTGATTCTTAGCTATCCCAATTTCTTCTATTCACATTCATTATATTCACTTATTTACAATCACTATTCACATTACTTAATTCACATTCTATTATTTACTCACATTCACTTCATAGTATATTCCATAATACTATTGTCACTTAAACATCATTCCATGGAATTTTGTTTACTTAAGTTCATTTTAAAACATTTTATATAACTTAAGTCTACATTCATTTTTTATCAAATTCAATTTCATTTTCAAACTTCAACATTCAATCTTATCTATCCACATTCCAACCATACTATAATTCACTTAATTAGCTAGTTTTATTAATTGATTTCAATCTCAGTCAATTCCACTTCCAAAATTTATTTTATTTAGTCCAACTTAGGCTTTCAATTTCACTTTATTTAACTTAATTAAAGTTAAATTCCATTCCATAATTCAATTCTAAATTTTTACTTTTCTTGCATTCATATTCAACAATTTAGCCATTGCTTTAACTTGCTACTTTTCAAATTTCTTAAGTTATCAAACTTATTCTCTCATTTTTTGTAATAAAACATTTAAATGAAAATTCCAGAGTTTAAACACCTTTTTCTCAAATTATTTCAAATCAATTTGAAATCTTATATATATGTATATATATACACACAAACGAAACCCCAATGGTAGCAATTCCTTCCTTGGAAACTCGAAAATAAACGTCGATGATGTTGTAGTCATCACCGAAATTATTTTCCAGGGATCGAAGTGAGTTTAGTGCTTTTATTCCCTTTAAAACCCTTTAAAAATATTTACAAAAATAATTTCCAATTATTATCCCTATTATTTTTCCAAAACCTTTTTGAAAACAATTTTCAAAACCAGTTGGATTTAAATTTCCAAATTTCCAGCCTTTAAACCCTTTTTATTTCTAAACTGATTTCATAAATCATATTTATAATATACTTGCGAAATTTTATTTCCTTTCAATTTATTAATCACATTTATAAACTATATATTCATATACCCTCACTTTGGTTAAATGAATTCATTCCTTAATTTTTATTCTTACTTGTATTATCGTATCAACCTTTATTCGATCACAAACAACAATCAACAGATGATAATAATCAAATATTATCATTCTCTAACAACCAAGCACACTATATATACCATAATAATTTTTTGAAAAATTATTCCTTTGTACATAAAATATAATCCATGTAAAATTATTTAATTTACCCAATTTCAAAACAATACCATGTCGAATTGCTCCACTCAAGTGTTTAGAGATCCCTATCAATATCGTTAATTACTCGTATTAACTAGAATCCATAAGTCAATCAACTGACCAATCAACACAATATAAAACAATTGTACATTCACAAACAAATATGCGCTCATATATATCCACTCAAACTCATTCTAGGGTGCTACTGACCCTATCTCTAATGAGCTACTCCATCAAAGCCAAGGTTCTTGCTTAACCTTCAGCTCCGATACCATGTTGTAATGACCCACTTTTCTATACAGTCTAAGTTGATAATAAACCACACATGTCAACTCAAATTGAACAAAAAGGCGGATTGTTAGGGGTGAAGAAGAAGAAAGATAGAAGAAAAATAGAAACAACATCATAGAATCTCACAATCGCAGTGAAACAATATATAATAGATAATAATATATCTTTATACAAAAAGAACTATAACTGTTATTATACATACCATCGTCAAAGTACAACAATCAACAATCAATCTGGACAGTTATAATAAGTTGTCCTCACAAATACTGAATATACAATATGACTCACCTGTACAGTTAAATCGCTCGGCAGATTTAATGCGGCGGAGGTGCAAAAATTCATAGCGGGGATACAGCGAGGATATAGCGGGATATAGCGGATGAATATAAAATAGCATATGAAACTCATACTTAATGTTTTTACAAATATATAAATGGTAATTAAATGAAAAATTAACATTCAATTAAATTATAATTAATACGTAAATAATTTTAAATAAAAACATGTGCGCATATACTGTAAATAAACGTAAAACTATTATATAACGTAATTGAATTTAGTAAAATATTTTCATTTCTAAAAATATATTAAAAATTCAATTATATAAATTAATTTCATAATTTTTATAATGTATAGATGTCATTTTTCAATTCAATTCTTTTAAAGAAGATATAGCGAAAACAACATAATATAGCGGGAATAACGGGATATAGCGGAAATAGCGGGGCTTAAAGCGGAAAGGCTATATTTGGGGCTATATTGAAAAATCGTAGCGGTAGAAATTCGCTATGAGATATAGTAGGGTTATAGCGGGATAATAGCGGGGCATTAACTGCATAGTGACTCACACAGCGGAAATAACCAAGTACGTATAATACGCTTGAGATCCTCCAGCTCATCTCCTGAGCTCTATAACATTCTAACATGATTTTGTAATACTCGGTCTGACCGGAGTATTATAATAAAATAACACTCGAGTCAGTCTGGAAAACCAGCGTGAGAAAACACACTCAATTTGAATTAATTATTGCCAATAATCCATTTCGAAAAACAATCAAAGGTATCTCGTAAGACAACGCCACATATAAAAATGATGGGTTTTTACCTTACGATAACCAAAACCTTTTATATCAAAATCATCTGATATTATAATAATGTCTATAGAAAATAAATTAGAAAATAGCTGAAATGGTTGCATCTCATGTTTCATCATAGTTGGGCACAATCAAAATCGTACAGGATCGTAGTGGATATTGGATTCCATACAATGACTGGGCTACTGGGGTAATGCACGTTACAGTACACCTCTAGAAAAATGTACCAAGATCGTACCTAACGATCCCTGCCAACACAGGACCGGCCTACCACTGACCTGGATAGTACCGAATATGTTATCACCCCGGGTGTTCCCACCGTAATCGAGTGCTCTCTTTCCCATGCACAACCATATCCATAATTTATGTTATATATCCGAGGGTATCTAGAAAAGTGATAACATACCCTACTTGGGTGCGACCCACTTAGCCCTGCTGCATCTCCCTTGTTTTAGTCATTCCCGGTTGATGAGGCTTGAGGCTACGTTTTACCTTTAGAATAGCATTCATACTTGGAATGCTAACACTGCCTTCCAGACCACGATGGAATGATAGCATTCATCCATATAAGTTGTTCTGGGTATGAACAAACCAAATTTCCATCAAGATCACCATCTCCATTATTTTCGAGATATCATAATTCGCAATGCTCAAATCAGATCGAAGTGGTTTTCGGATGTTAACTCCCTTTTAGCAACGACTTACGAGTTAAAAAGCTTAAAGCCTGTGTACTCAACGACTCACGACTTAGTTGCTAAGAAGGAATCTACGGCTTGAACGACTTACGACCTACCGGGTTAAGCAGCTTGCGACCTAAAGGAACTTCGCGACTTAACTACTCAACGAGTTAAAGTCTCTACGACTCAAAAGGATCTTACAACTCACAAGGTCTTTACGACTCATCAAGTTAACTCTTCTACGACTTAAGAGACTCAGCGACTTAACTTGCCTAGCGACCTAACTATCTGGAAGGCTTTAAGTCATCTACGACTCATGATCTGCTATAAGTGGCCTGCAACCTAAGAGCTTCATGACTCAACGAAGACAAGCTTCTTACGACTCATGGTCTTACGAGATAAGAGCTGTTCGACTCATGGTCTTACGAGATAAGAGCCGTTCGACTCATGGTCTTACGAGATAAGAATTGTTCGACTCATCAGTCTTACGACTCATCAGATTTACGACTCATCACTCTGACGACTCATGAGGTCTTACGACTCATCAGGTTTACGACTTAAGGGCTATCAAGCTGATATCCAAGGCCCTTGCCTGTGCTACTTTGATCTGATGAGTCGACTACGACTTAGCACTTCTCTTCCAACTGAGCCACAAGATGGACCAAATATGGCGCCCACGAGACATCTTAAGTCGAGTACGAGTCACGACTTACCATGAGTCGGTCACGACTCATGACTTGGCCAAACCGAAAGCTCAGAAATCTGCTCCTATAAATAGGCCACCACTTCCAACATGAAGGGGAATTTTGGCCATTCATTTCTCCAAGCGCCGTTACGCTGTCGAAGCCTCCACTCATTCAGCAATCAAAGATCTTCAAGCATTCGAGACACTACAACAATCTTCAAGAAGAGCTCCTAACATCCAACACGGATTCGTCGAGTTTCATCATCAAAGATCGAGCTAGTAGTCAAGAGTGCTTTCATGATCAAGTTGTATTGTATTTTGAAGGATATTGTATCAAATTGTAATCGAATCAGCAATAAAAGACTATAAAGTGGATGTAGGCTCAATTACGGGCCGAACCACTATAAATCTGTTGTTAATTTACTGCTTTTCTGCTATTTTCAGCTTATATTCTGTTCCCGTACCAACCAGTGGTGCTTTCACAATTCTATTACACACACCGGGTGTTAGCGTTCACTTTTTACCGTTAACATTTTGGTGCTTTCACTGAGAAACCCAACTCAGGCGATCACCCACCGTTGCTTTGCAAAGACTCATAAAAAGAACCTCTCTTAAAAACCAGATCCGAAATAATGGCTCCTGGAAGAAGAGGTAGACCTATCAGATCCGGAAATGCTCAAGAAGGGACTTCCGCTTCCCCAACAACAGACCAAGCAACTCCAACCGTTGGAGTCACCAGGGCTGAATTGGATGATGCAGTTTCTGGATTATACCAACAAATTGAAACTCAAAATGCTTTGATGATGGATAGAATAACTGCCCTGCTCGGGGCAAATCGTCGACCAGAAAACCATCAAACCACCCTTCCTAAAATGCCACCTTTCCAAGCTGATGGTTCTATGCCGCAACCAACTTATCATGAACATATGCCCGGGCAAACTTCCGAGGGAAGAACTGGTGCTTGCCCGGAGGTGTCTTTGAACAATAAAGAGTACCTGTCTGAAATGGTTGGCCGCATCATGAAAGAGAGCATGCAAAGGGAAGAGGATGAGGCTGACTGGGGATTCGCGCCAAGCAGAACTCCATTTACTGAAAGGATCCTGAGAGCGGAATTTCCAAGGAAATTTGCACCTCCTACTATCCAAGCCTATAGGGGAACCACTGACCCTAATCATTTCCTATACAAATACGATTGGCATATGACCGGTGCAAGAGCATTAGACGAGATCAAGTGTCGATACTTCCCAGTATATCTGGAAGGTGTGGCTTTACTTTGGTTCACAAAGCTTCCAGTTCGGTCTGTAGATAAGTTCTCCGACTTGACACAAAAATTTAAAGAACAGTTCAGATTGTATGCTTCAAAAGCTAAGGATATAATGTCACTGTCTAACCTGGAACAAGCGCCCGGAGAATCGATCAAATCTTTCTTGAGCCGTTTCAATATAGCTTTAGCCGAAGTAGAAAATGCAGAACCACACATGATCCTGACTTATTTGATGCGAGCCATTGATAAATTGAGTAAATTTGGAATATGGCTAAAGATGAAGGAACCGAACTCATTTGATAAATTTTATAAAAAGGCCGACGAGTTCATTCGCCTTGAAAGCCTTTCTACGACGTCGAAGGTGGTTGCTGCCCAAACTAATAATAACAGTGTCCCATCTAAGAAAAGAGAATCTGAAAGTCAGAAAAGGGAGAATGAAGGAGGAAAGAACCAGGGAAATGAAAAGAAACCTCGCCGCTTTAATTCTTCGGATTATACTCCTTTAACTGATACACCAAGAAATATCTATTTTGCAACAAAAGACGTTGTCCGGTATCCTAAGCCACCTGAGATGACGAAAGGTGCAAAGAGTAATGGAAAATTCTGCCAATTTCACAATCAACCTGGCCATGACACTGACCAATGTCGCCAGTTAAAGAAAGTGATTGAAGAATTGCTGGAACAAGGTAAACTCCAACAATACGTTAAGAGAAGCGGAGTTGATCCAACCTCATCCACTCGGGATCAACAACACCCTACCCATCAATCCGATTCTCACAACAACACTGCAGTGCAAGATTCAGAAAAGCTTGTCATTAATGCTATCACAGGGGGACCATACCCAGCAAGCAGAAGTTGGGATGACTATTAATTACCCACAAAACTGCGACTGGGGCATCTCTCACTTTCTCTGGCATAAAAATCCAAAAGCTATGAATCAAGCACAAATGGAAATCCAGCTTGGAGATTCTGAAACAACAATAACTAGCATTCATTTTTTACTTAACAGCATTGCTTGAATTTGTAAAGATAATGATGGATGTGTAACTTCTGCATTGTAAACCGCTGAGAAATCAGCGTGACTCAATAATGAAAAACTATGCATTCTGTGTTTTCTATTATAAAATGCCTGTTATGTTTCGATGTGTAAATACTCTAAATGTATTGCTAAAATGTCGATCTAATACTGCAGGTCATCAAAGCAAAGCCCATCCATCGCAAAGCTAAGCAAGCCTTACAAATCATTTATTAAAGCAAATTTCAAGCAACAAAAATTCCAAACTCAAATCCCATACAAGAGGAACTTCACATAAAAAGTTGACGGCTCCACTGTGTCAAGCCCTCGTTAACTGGTTGCGATCGTTGATATAAAAAGGCATCCAACCAAATAACTTGCGTTTACTCTGTGGAGTCATTCAATAGTGAAGTCTACTTCTTCGGATAAAGCAACTTACTTGCAAAAGAAAGGAAGACGCGCTTGGAAACGATGATAAAGGATCGCAGATTGGCGGATGATGATACAACATGAGCGGGCAAACGTGGAAACAGCCAAAGGGATGTATGCCTCTCAACAGGAAAGCAGGTAGATCCACTAAAGGGATACCTTCCCAAGCAGAAGGAATAAGACCCTCGCTAACTGATTGTGATGCATCCGATCAGGCAGCTTGCGCCATATCCCATGGATCTACTTGCCCCTAAGACGCAACCTTCCTGGCACACCAACCAAAGCCCTCTGACGAGGCACGCCAATAAATGGGAGTGCTTTACTCAATCAAAAAGATTGGTAGGACCACCGAAGGGGCACCTCGTTAATTGATTGCGATCGTTTGTACAAACAAACATCCAATCAAGCAACTTGCGCCTGTCCCGTGGACCCCTCCGACCATGAGAAAGTAACTTCCAGGCAATCACAAGCCCTCTTCGGAGGCACAAGCCCTCTTCGGAGGCACAAGCCCTCTTCAGAGGCACAAGCCCTTTTCGGAGGCAAAAGCCCTCTTCGGAGGCACAAGCCATCTTCGGAGGCACAAGCCCTTTTCGGAGGCACAAGCCCTCTTCGGAGGCACAAGCCCTCTTCGGAGGCACAAGCCCTCTTCGGAGGCACAAGCCATCTTCGGAGGCAAAAAGCCCTTTTCGGAGGCACATTTCACCTGTGTAGAAGTGCAAAATGCTTCTCTTCGGAGACCCACTTCACCAGAGCTGAAATGCCAAAACTGCTTCCCCTCAGAGACCAAAACTGCTTCTCTTCGGAGACCAAAATTGCTTCTCTTCGGAGACCAAAATTGCTTCTCTTCAGAGACCAAAAGACCTCTTCAGAGGCGTACTTCACCTTGCTTGAAGTACCAAAAATAAACCCTTTACTGGAGCATAAAATCAAGACCTTCTTCAGAAGCTCATTTCATTGTACAGGAAAATTCACTTTCAAACAAATAAAAGTGATCATTCCCAGAAGTCGAAATGTTCTTCAGGAAGAAAAAGAAAATAAAAATTTCTCCAAAGACAAGATATACTCTATTAAAAAGCAGAATAATTCTTCCCTGAAAAAGTGGAAAGTTATTCTCTAAAATAAGAGTATCGGTCTTGTGAAAGCAAGAAATATTACAATATACTTGTGGTATGGGGGCAGCATTATACAATTCAATTACAGTAATAAAAGTAATATACAAGTGACATACCACAAGTTCATTGCAATATCACGTAATAAAGATGTGGAGTAAATGCGTTCTTGAAACACAGACAAAAAGTTTGTACAAATAGAAAGAATCATTTACTCTACACTTCAAATGAAAAACAGATGTATTCCTACATACACAAGGATTTGTACAAGAAAAATATCTATTTATTTCAACACTATGAGAACTTTTTTACATTGTACAGGTTACAAAAAGAAGCGGAGACCGGTATCCGCACAATTCCCGGTCAATACAAAAAGCAGAAAAGACAAAATCAAACTCATTTCCCCTTCTTCCCACCCTTGGAGCTTTTACCCGGCCTGGTAATTAGCTTCGTAGGCCGTATCGGAGAAGAAGGAGAAAGAGACTCAGCCGGATCAATCTCTGATTCATCCCCAGCAGCAGAAGAACTCTTCTTTCCTTTCTTCGAAACCGCACACTTTCCCTTCTTCTTGGAAAAAGACTCGCTCCCCGGAGCAAGAAATGTAGAAAGCTTTGTGTCGTAGTCAAAAGACCGCTCCGGGGTCTTCTCGCTATCTTCCAGACCTTCTGTTCTTCGGAAGCAGGTGGTTCGTCTAAACCTTGAAGGGCTGCTATGGGTTCTTCCTGTGAACCTGGTTGAGAAGCTGGAAGAGATATAACTTGAGAAGGAGGAGGAACGACAGCTGAAGAAGGAAGAATTGGTGCAGTTTCCGGCACGACTGCTGCATAATAAAAGAAATCAAAATCAGTATTCTCCGAGAAAAAAGAAGACCGTGAATCGTCAAAGTTACCTGGAGAAGCCGGTTTAGCGAGATCAATCTCAAATTCCCAAGCTTGGAAGTCCTTCATTGCCTCTTCCTCTGTAGGGGTGGTTACAGTTTCTTTGTCAACCTTAGCGGGAGGCGTGGAATGAGAACTAGAGCCAGTAATATCCGCGTAAGCTAAAGCCTAAGTATAAGCAGGAGCAATAGGAGGTGTTTCTTTCTCAGGAAGCTTCTCTCCCGTCGCCTCGGCCCGCACTCGGATAAGCTGCTCTTTTCCTTTGGCAAGGGCAGCGCGATCGCTCTCACTTAAGTAGGTAGCTTGAAGATCTGTTTCAGAATATCCGGCACCACCAAATAAGTCAATGATTGCCTCCCATACTTCCGCTAAGGTGACTTCATATTCTGGTCCCAAAAATGAAAGGCTCCCATGCCCCAGGACACAATGCATATAAAAGTCGAACAGAGTCGCGTCAACGGTGGCTATGGTCGCCTTATGGGATTCTTCGGCTGCAGCTTTACCAGAGAGAACTTCATCACGTTCTCTTTCAGCCTTCAGTAGCTGAGATTGCAGTCTTATAATTTCTAAATCTTAAGAGCTGACTTTCTCTCGAAGCTGAACAGCATCATCGCGGTATTTTCTCGTAACCTGCTGTTCTGCTTCGAGTTCCACCTCAATATCTCTCTGAGCTGCATGGGCGTCTCGAACTTGTTTTTGAAGCATTTCTTCTTTCTGAGAATAAGAAGTGGAAGAAGTAGCAAGCTCTTTTTTAAGTCTTTCAACTTCAGCTTCGAGCTTCCCATAACCATCGCTAATGCTTTTCATCTCCGCGTCATGCTGCTTACGCCATTTGTCCCACTCGGACTTATCATTCTCCATGGTCATCATCGCCTCAAGGTTCATATGGTTGACCCTTTGAAGTTCATCAACCAGCTTCTGCCATCCAGACATTCTTTCAATGTCAAGCTTTACAGCATCGACATTTTTCAGCATCGCCTGCTTATCAATGGGGACCAAATCCAAATCAAAACGCACTCCTTTCAGACACCAATTCGGAAATCGGCTCTGGAGTGTGGGAGGACCATCTCCAGCTTGGTACTGTGGCCTATTAATGATGGTCTGGATGTCAGACTCCTTAAGGGCAGGAGAACCGGAAGATGTATTAGGAGGAACAGAAGCGGTAGTCTTTTCCGAGATGTTAGATGTGTCTTTCTCACCAAGTCTGGTCTGTTTACTGGAATCATCAAAAGTGTGACTCTTCCCCTTATCGTCGTAAGATTTCCTTTTATAAGGATCGTCGCTTCTGCGGGAAGAGTCACGTTGCTCGTCCCTACTCCCATAGTATTCCTCGTCTTCTCTCCGGCGACGCTCTTCATGAGCTCGCCTCTCGTTAGCCTTTCTGGCAGCCCTCTCCTCATTAGTTTCCTTCACAGCACCGATATAACTCCTAAAGTCATAAGCCTCATGGCTTCCGTAACGCTGGAATTTGTTGTAGTAAGAGCCGCTTCGCCCCATCAGAGAACCTGAAATTGAAGAAAAAAACCAGTTTTAGAAATCCTCAAGTTGAAGAAGCTAAGTGCATATAAGTGCCAAAATTCTAAGTGTGTGTGATGTGCAAACTACGCGCATCAGACTACAAACCACTTTTGGGTGTAGAAATGGCAATAAGTTGTGTGGAAGGCGTTGTGGTTTGTTGCAAAGAAGAAGTTGCTTCGACAACAGGAGGGACCACTTTAGAAACATCATCTTTAAAAAGCTCCTGAGAGGTTATCATGATGTCGCTCAGACTGTCAAAAGTATCATCGCCATGGTGCATGGGAGAATTCTCTTTTTCAACTTCCACCTCAGCCGTCTTTTCAAGAGTGTGAAGATTTTCCTCCTCTTCAACAACCGGGGCAAGTGCTAACTTACTGGACGGTCCAGCAATGTCGGTAGAAGTAGAACACTTTACCAATGAAGTCTCAGCGGTAAGATCTTGCGGTAAAAGTTCTTTAGCAGGAACAGGGGCATCTGACTCCTCAGCAGGAGAATCAGGGACTTCATGTGGCTGAGTGGAACGGGAAGGATGTAAGAGTCCAAATTCGTGGAGGAACTCATCTCTCAATAGAAATTGAACACTCCTCTCCTCGACCGGCACGGCCATAAGCCTCTCGAAGGTATTTTTGTGACGAGTTTCCCTAGAGGGGGGAGGGAGCACTGAAACAGTAGAGAAAGAAGTTAACATTTGACAATTTGGACTTCAAAGAATTTAGAAAAACACAGGGAAAAGATAGATAATCGTACTTCCCACTCTCCAAATGGCATAAAATCCCAGGGGACAACGAACAAAGAAAAACTGGCTCAGAAACCCAGGAACGCTTTCGGGAAGACCTATAATCAGTTTACGATTCCTGGCACTCCTTACAATTGTGATAGAGGGATGGTCTTTGGTCTTTGTGAATGAGCATAGAAAGCAAATTTCTCCAAAACTGGGAAAACGGTCTAGCATTCTCCTAAAAAGCACACACAGTCCCAGCAGGATGGCGTAGCCATTAGGATGAAGTTGGAAAGGGGAGATAGATAATCGAAGGAGAAGTTCTCGGAGACAGTCATTAAACGGGGGAATCGCTCCACTCAAGCACATTTGGCGGTTCACTGCGACAAAGCCGTGGGGCGGTCTATCAGCAGTGTCATTTACTCCAGGGAGCAAAGCGTCAAATTCAGCAATGCCAAACTGGGTGCATAGTTGACGGAAGACTTTATAACTCAGAGTGGTAGGAGTCCTTTCCGGGGGATCATTCAACGGAGTAGCAATTGGAAAAGCTTCTCCACTTGGTTCCAAGTCTTCTTGATGAGATGCCATTCTACACAATCAGCTGAATGTTCAAAAGTGAAGGTGCACGTTTCCTAAAAGTGTGAAGTGCTGTGCAAAACTAATGAAAACAAGAAAAAACAAGTATAACTGGAATTAAACTAACTGACAATCAGGCAAATACGAGATTTCAGAACTTGTTAATACTCAAGTGTAGTGTTGATGCAGAAAAATCAGTTTTAGTTTACCATTACGATTTTGCTTTAATACTTCACTTGAGTTGGTTATTGTGTAGCATTTCACTCATACAGTTCATTTAATTTAATTTTCTCTTTATCAACTAATCTGTCATTCGATGTGGGCAGTCAGTGGCAGTATATTCGTCCCAGTATTCTGTGAATGTTGTGTTAAGCAGGTTATTTTCATTAAAGTCAAGACAGTGTGAGAGGTAACACAACACAGTTCAAATTCAAGAGTTCAGCCAACTTCTGTGCAAAATCATCTAAGTCTTAAGTCGTTAATACGACCTATCATGAGTCGGGGCTTTTAGGTCGTATTAGGCGAATCATGATGTTCAAGGCATGTTCTCTTAAGTCAGATCATTCAAGTCCAAGAGTTCGAAGTCATGGAGTCAAGTTATTAAGTCGTTCGGATGGGTTCGCGAGTTACGAGTTAAGGGCTATCTCATCCATGACCTAGTCATTCAGATGTGCTTGCAAGATTAAACCTTAAGTGCTAACTCGTCCACGACCTAAGGGACAAGCTATGAGTTAAATCAAGTCGTCAGTCCTTAAGTCGCACTGCAAGGAAAAGTTTCAAGTCTGCAATGTCCTAGGTCGTTAACGACCTACGACCTACGACCTACGACCTACGACCTACTTAAGGTCGTCAAAAATTAAGTCGCGATTTCTGTTCAAAGGTGTTAAGACGTTCATTCTCCCCAGTACATCGGTTCGCCGAACTCCTAACCCGTTAACCCATTAGCTTCTCCTTCAACCAAAACTCTCGTCCCCTCAACGCATTCAATCATCTCGAAATCACCATACACCTAGTGTAATGATATTCCATCACAAATCACAAATCACAAATCAGTCAAACTGAATCGCCGCAATCCATCGTCTTGTTCACACAAAACTGTCCAAGGCTAAGACAAATCATCTTGAATCCATCAATGATCGATTGAAACAAGGATTGCAGAGAAGTACGGCATGAGAAAAGGGGGTCGATGGCGAAAATGGGATTCATAATTCAGTTATAGTCGGGGATTGAATAATCAAGTTCACTTACGCAATATAATGATGGGGATAACTGGTGATCGAGTATTTGAATTCGTCTTAAGAGAGCTCGAATGCTTGCAAATGGCAGAATAAGATGATAAGAACGAGTGAAGGAGGGAAAGGAACGACTGAAGCTATTTATGCCCTGGGACAGTGAAAGGTGAATCGACACATTCGGCTTACGACTTATACTAAGTCGTTCACGACCTACGACTCATCTTAAGTCGATCGAGATCTAGCACACTCATCAAGAAGCGAGCTAAGGAAATCGAAGCACACGACTTACGACTTAAGACGTATACTTCGAGGGGCAAATGTTAACTCCCTTTTAGAACCGACTTACGAGTTAAAAAGCTTAAAGCCTGTGTACTCAACGACTCACGACTTAGTTGCTAAGAAGGAATCTACGGCTTGAACGACTTACGACCTACCGGGTTAAGCAGCTTGCGACCTAAAGGAACTTCGCGACTTAACTACTCAACGAGTTAAAGTCTCTACGACTCAAAAGGATCTTACAACTCACAAGGTCTTTACGACTCATCAAGTTAACTCTTCTACGACTTAAGAGACTCAGCGACTTAACTTGCCAAGCGACCTAACTATCTGGAAGGCTTTAAGTCATCTACGACTCATGATCTGCTATAAGTGGCATGCAACCTAAGAGCTTCATGACTCAACGAAGACAAGCTTCTTACGACTCATGGTCTTACGAGATAACAGCTGTTCGACTCATGGTCTTACGAGATAAGAGCCGTTCGACTCATGGTCTTACGAGATAAGAATTGTTCGACTCATCAGTCTTACGACTCATCAGATTTACGACTCATCACTCTGACGACTCATGAGGTCTTACGACTCATCAGGTTTACGACTTAAGGTCTATCAAGCTAGAATCCAAGGCCCTTGCCTGTGCTACTTTGATCTGATGAGTCGACTACGACTTAGCACTTCTCTTCCAACTGAGCCACAAGATGGACCAAATATGGCGCCCACGAGACATCTTAAGTTGAGTACGAGTCACGACTTACCATGAGTCGGTCACGACTCATGACTTGGCCAAACCGAAAGCTCAGAAATCTGCTCCTATAAATAGGCCACCACTTCCAACATGAAGGGGACTTTTGGCCATTCATTTCTCCAAGCGCCGTTACGCTGTCGAAGCCTCCTCTCATTCAGCAATCAAAGATCTTCAAGCATTCGAGACACTACAACAATCTTCGAGAAGAGCTCCTAACATCCAACACGGATTCGTCGAGTTTCATCATCAAAGATCGAGCTAGTAGTCAAGAGTGCTTTCATGATCAAGTTGTATTGTATTTTGAAGGATATTGTATCAAATTGTAATCGAATCAGCAATAAAAGACTATAAAGTGGATGTAGGCTCAATTACGGGCCGAACCACTATAAATCTGTTGTTCATTTACTGCTTTTCTACTATTTTCAGCTTATATTCTGTTCCCGTACCAACGGGTGGTGCTTTCACAATTCTATTACACACACCGGGTGTTAGCGTTCACTTTTTACCGTTAACATCGGATAATTAAATCTGATCCCGGTCTCTTCGAAACGATCAATGTAATTGGCCAGATTTGATAATCAGTTATTTAACTATCAAATTACAGTCACTAGGGCCATATTATAAATCTTTTCAAAATATTCATTTCGAAATATCTTTACCAAGGTATATATATACAAATCTCTTCTAGTATTTCAATACTTGAAAACAAATTTCATATTCTTATACCCAAACAGGATATTTCTAACACTTATAAATATTTCCCATTTCAATTTGTGTCCCATTACTTAGGAAAATATTTCTGTAAGGATCCGATTCTTCGACTTCCGAAAATCGACATTGATACGTCCACTGTATCAACTGTCGAGTAAACGAATGCCGGAAAACCGAATTCTTAGGGTTTTAAAAGAAGAGGTAGAAGAAAAGATAGAAGAAAA
This sequence comes from Allium fistulosum, assembly GCA_030737815.1. NCBI lineage: Eukaryota > Viridiplantae > Streptophyta > Magnoliopsida > Asparagales > Amaryllidaceae > Allium > Allium fistulosum. Next base: position 353,277,720 of record CM060907.1, read on the forward strand.
AGAGAAGAAGAACAACAGAAAACACAGAACAGAAACAATATCAGAATCTCACATATCGCAGCGGAACAATATATAATAGATAATCACTAGTCTTTTAAAACAAAGAACTATATCAGTTTATACATACATCAATCAGAGTCAATATACAACTCAATACAACAATGGACAGTTATATAAACTTGTCCTCATACAGAATACACAACGGAATAATACAAAGTATAGGTGATACGTTTCGCCATCCAGCTTGCTTCCAAAGCTCCAAAATATCCAGAATATCCTGATAACATAAATCTAGACTGCCCGTGTGGAAATTGGTGGGCACCCAGAGTTTAGAAGGGAAACAGTAAACTCCGAGTCAGTCATGGTGACTGGTGTGAAATCGTAAAACAATTATTTTTCACAGAGAAAATAAAACTTATTCGAAATGCTTTTGGAAAATGAAACTACCATAAGACCTCCCGCCACACAGACAATGCAAACGCAGAATTGGAGGAGATTTCTTCTTCTGATAGTCAAAGATGCTTGATACGCAAAATCAAATCATTTTTGATATTATTATTAGTGCATAGTGCAGAAAACATTTCGAAAGTATAATATTAATCTTAGCCAACATACGACCAGTATCGTATGCCTACTATAGCTACCATCTAAACAGTGGTGACCACCGTACGTAAATGGAAGGTTCTACAACTAATACCGTAAAAGGTGCGTATTGGGGTTTGGATTTCCAACAATGGTCGGGCAAAGGAACTTCCCATATAAAATAGAACGCCTCTGGAGCGACGTTCCCGGATCCTAACCGGATCTCTGCTACACAAGGCCGGGTTACCCCTAGCTGGGTAACTACTGACACGAATATATCATTCCCCGGTCGTTTGCGACCTTTATCCGAGGATCCCCGATTCCAACAACCACAAGCAATAAATTTGTAGAAACCACGAAGTAAGTATCTGGGCTCCATACCATGATACCACTCATAATTCAGAAGGAAATGACATACACTAAAGGGGCGCTACCTCCTAAACCCTTGCTGCCATGATTCCTGTTTCGACCATTTCCGGGGTGTGAGGTCCGAAGAAGTCTCGTCCCCAAAGCTACGCTTTTAGAAATCCATGCTTCGGGTCAAACAAATGATCAAAGAAATGATCACAAAGATAAATGATCAAACAAATGATCATATCACAAATGATCAAACAAAGATCATTTCACAGCAACACTCAACATGCCACGTTACCAAATTGGGAGTATATCGCTGATAAATTTCAACTACATAAGCTCTGAGCTCGTACGTCTCAGAGAAGGGTGTTAAGCTAAGAGAATAAATTCTCTGGCACCAACAGAAATGTATTTGAAAGAAATCAGCTTTATATCTCAATTTGTAACGTCAGACACACAACCATACAAGTCTGTTCCGGGATCGAACAGAACCGAAGGCACTTCTCACGAAACCCTTGCACATCTGGATAATTTTCTAATCACGTCCGGACTTCCCGTCACTAAGGGTAATAAAACCTCTATATCGGAGATCAGCCGATGTAGAGTAACTCGACGGTAATTCTTCCGTTTTAAAAAATATCCGGTCTTCAACAACGGTCATCAAATGCAATTCATAACGACGTATCACATATTCGGAATGGGTTATACGACCCCATGGTCCTTTCCCGGCAAACCCGAATAGTGAGCGCTTATTCAAAAATAAGTGTGGCATTCAAATTCAAGCAAATCACAACAAATACTCATTCAAGGTAAATATTGATAGTCGGTTATTTAACTATCAATAAAGATGCGCAACATCATCAGAATCCAAATAATTTTCCCAAATTATTTGTCCAAAATATCTTTACTAGATATAAAATTTCCACACTTCAAAAATAAATCAACGTTTATTTTTGAAATGAATTTCCATTTCTTTTATAAATTCCATAGTGAATTTATATTTCAAATATCTACTGATATACGATTTTCAAATCGATTTCAAATATTCAACAATTTATCTTTACAAAGATAAATTCTCAAAAACGTTTCATTTCATTTTGGGAAAACATTCCCATACTCATTTATTAATAAGTAATTCACAAATCTTATTAATTTTCAACACTTGGAAAATATTCGATATACTTAAATCAATATTAAGTATATATTCCATTCTTTAAGGAAATCATTCTCTTAAGCACATTTATTTGAGTCAAAACGAATGTTACGTGAAACATCGTTACGACGACTCAAAATCACTAGTATAGGGTTTCGGAATTAAGATAGATGTATAAATCCCAATACTATATAAAACATTTCCTTTCGGAAATCATTTACTATAACAACAGTGTTATAGTCTATCATTTCCTTCTTCCTCCAAAACGTCTATTTCAACAATGAATGTTGAAATCTTTGATTTCGATATTTAACACATTTTAAAACATCGTTAAATCGTTTTCATTCTATTCCAATATCAGATCCATTTTACTTAATAATATATTCACTGTCCAAAATCGTGAATATACTTCACTAACCAAATTCCACTATTTTCTGCACATTTTATTTCAATGATTATCCACTATCCAAAATCGTGGATAAAATTCCCTTAATAACCTTCTATATTAAATTCATCAAATTTGATTGATTTTCGAATTTATAAAACAACGTTTATAAATTCTATTTCTATTTTATAACAACTTCGATTTATAAATTTCTTTTTATTAACTTCTATAATTCACTTATCAAAATAAGTGATTTCGGATTTATAAAACAACGTTTATAAATCACATTTATACTTTATAACAATTTCAACTTATAAAATCATTTTATTAGCAAATTCAATTCATATCCCATCTAAGTGCAAAAATCTAATTTATAAGTAAATTACTTATAAATATTTTATTTTACAACATCTATTCATTTCATTCTAACACTTACAAAACTCGTTTTAAAATTCCAATGTTTTAAATTTATAGATATCAAAATTTTGTACATCTTTCAAGTAAACCGTTTATAATACATTAAAAATCTCAATTTAAACCATTTTATAAATAAATCAACTATTATTTCAAAAATCACACTTTGGTTATATTTCACAAAAATCATAATTTCTATAACTTTAAAAGTTGAACGTTTATAAATCAATTCAAAAATTAAATAAACGTATACTTTCAAAAATCACTTAAAAATATCTTTTAAAATCAACATCGTCGTTTTTAAATTTCAAAAATGAATCCGATGATGCAACACACAAATTAGTCAATCACGACATCCAACATCATATATCGATATGATAATCAACAAATATCACAATATCTGTAATCAAATAAATACTGGTGAGGAATCCAGTTGGATCCCTCCGACCTGTTTCCCTGCATCCACAGATGTTAGCACAATATCCATTCCACTTCAAGGTGGAATATCGCGGTATATGGGATTTATAAATATATCATCCGCTTACTAACGGCGCAATAGGATCTCATCCGCTATACAATGCGGGAAATCAATCAATCCAATATATACATATGCCAATATGTATATATTGCTATATATATATATAGATATATCCTACTATATCTAATATCACATCCAAACAGTCAATCAATGAATCAATAACTGTAAAATCCTGTAATATCCCGGAAATTTTGACAATATCAATTTAATAATCTGTTGAATAATTAAATTGATATGGATAATCTTTGATAATAAGATTTGAATTTAATTTAATAATCTGATTAAATTAGTATTAATTGGTAATTTTATCTTTTAAAATCTAATAAGATATTTTCTATTTGAATATATATATATATATTTATTTGTATATATTTTAATAGAAGCTTTGGTAAATTGGAAATTTAGATTTAATTTAATCTGGACTTTTCAAAGATATTTAAATAAGTAATTTTATAGTTTTAAAATACTTTAAGTAAATATTTAATTGTTTAAGAGATATTTTAACTTAAGTTTAAATAAATAAGGTTTACAAAATTGGTTTGTTTTATTTCTTTTTAAATATTTCTTGATAATATAATCTCTTGTTTAAATTATAAAATATGTTATTTTCAAATAACAAGTATAATGTATTATTTTTAATATGTATGAATTTTAATGCTAAAAGGAATTGTTATTTTAAATTGAATAAATAGTGTATGTAAATATATGTAACTTGACTTTTAAATTGAATCTTAGGATTTAATTTTATTTAAACTTGAATTTAAAGTTTTGAAATTCAAAAGAATATATATTTAAATTGTTTTGGATTTTATAATATTTGTATAAACTTTTATTTATAAATATAATTAGCTTTTGTTTCTCTTTAAAAAGTAATTTATATATAGATAAGTATTTAATAAAATAAGAAAAAGGCATTTTATATACTTTTAAAATAAATAAAAATATGAATAATTACTTAAGAGACATGTGTCATTATCTAATGCCTTGTTTTAACATGTGTTAAGTAATGAATTAATCTATGTGACAAGTGTCTTTTTATTTTCTTTTTCTTTCATTTTTATAAATCATAAATATACATGTATATAAACATTTTATCTCTTTACTTCATTTTCTTTCTAATCTTCATTTTCAAAACAAGAAAAACTCAAATCTTTCTCAAATACACATCTGAAATAAATCAGTAACCACTTCTCAAAACAATTCTCTAGTAAAAATCTGAAATTCAGTAATCTAAATGCCTCAAACCAAAATCAGATCCCTGTGATTCATTTCCAAATCAACTCTTCAGCCTGAATAAAATGCTTAAACCAGAGATCATTTTCAAAATCAGTCTGCAACATTTTCTTTTCAACTCTGGAATAAATTCAAATACCTGTGTTCTTTCATCCCTGGAATCAATTCAAGAAGCCTGTCTACCTTCATCTCTCAACCTGGAAGCCTGCATGCATGTAGTTTAGTCAAGTGTAAAGTCCAACAACTCAAGTTTTAATCAAAAGAGGCATTCCAGTTTAAAGACAAAACCTGTTTCAAGTTTTTCTAAATATAAAGGCTCTGTTCACTCTCAATTAAGGTGAGTAACATTATATTCTAAAAGTTTAGGCTATGAATAAGATTGCATGTTAAATCTCTGTGGTAAATATGTATTGCATGTATGTATAAGTGGAATTGCTGTGAAATAATGGATGTATGGTGTGCTCTGTTTTTGTTTAGCTTGCCAGGCTCAAAAATCCCCTTTAAAATTTCTTACCACTTGATCTAGTTTTATTAGGATTTAAATTACAAACAAGAATTGTTTGGTTTATCTTAGACGAATGTTTAAAATTTAAATTAAGTCAAATTTAAACCTGAATGTCTCTGTAACCAAAAACAACAGAGAAATGTTATATAAAAGTAAAAATTTAAACTTTGTAATTTATAACTTCAGGTTTATAAATTGAATAGATAAGTTATAATATGATTTTTAGCATTAATATCATAATTTATAATTTGGAAATAAAGGAGCAGTTCTGGTTTAAGTTAGAAATGAATTTTTGGTAATTTTGATGATCTCAGTGAAATTGGGATGTTGTAATCTTCAGTAGGGATGGAGGAATGATCGAGGATATAAGGAAAATTACTGGAAATCGAATTAAAACATTGAGGAAGAAATGATTTAGAATTTGATTTTTTTAACCCTAGAAAATGAAGCTTGGAAGAATCGATCGTCGTGATCCCTGTAGTGGATCGAGTTCGTCGAGTTTTTGGAAATGAGTAGTAGTCACGTAGACGGTGTCGCGGCCGGAAGGGTTGACCTGCAGATGATCGGAACGGCGAGCTTTGGGTGATGACAGGCTTTGGCGAATTCGAACTGATGGTTTCCAGGCCTGGGAGGTGATCGAATTTCGATTCGTTGGTGGATAGGGTGACCTGGGTTCACGTGAGAGACGGCGAGGCTAACGCTAGTTGATCAACGATCAGGGGAAGAGTCGGAAGGTGTTGATTCATGGGTGTACGTGCACGTGCACGAGATTGTGAGTGTTTCTGGGTAAATTTCTGGAATGTTAAAGCGTTGAGGAAGAAGGCATTCTCGAGTTCGTACTCGAGTTGTTCAGGTGAGTGGCTCGAGTGTTTTGGAGAGGCGACTCGAAGTATTTGTAAAGAGAGCTCGGGTATGTTGGACTCAAGTGACAGGGGAGGCTACTCGAGTTTCTCGAGTTTTTCTGCGGGTGAGACTCGAAGTAATTAGAGCTGCGACTCGAAGTAATTTATGGTGAGTTCGAGTGAAATTGTGTTGCCAGGTTTTTATACCTGTCAGTTTAAAATTTAAACTGAATTTAAATTATGAAGAATTATAAAGACAGGAATTGAAATCAAGTTTTATTATAGGGAGTCAAGTTTAGTTGAATTTTAGATTTGGATATAAATAAGTTTTATAAATTTAAATGTTTTAAATAGGTTTAAATGTTAGTTATATTTAAATGTTTTTAAATTGGTTCTAAACTTTGTTAAAGACAAAATTTATATTCATTTTAAATCTAGAATTTAAAATGAAATTTAAAAAGTAAATTTGGAAATGGATGTTTTCAAATGTATTTGAGAATGATAATTTAACCATGGATAAGAAAATGTTTTATCTTAAAGTTAAAATCATTAAAACTTTAGGGTAATTAAAATGGTTTAAATAATCTAATTAATTAATGATTTGGATTAATTAATTAAGTACTTAAGGATTTAATTTAATTTAATTAAGGTTTAGATTAATTAAATAGAATAATTAATTTGTAATTAAGGATTATAAATTTGAGTATTAATTAATGATTAATTAATATAGTAATTAAAGATTAATTAAGTTATGGTTAACACTTAATTAATTAAATAATTAGAGATTAATTAATTGGTTATTAAGATTTATTAATTTGAAATTAATAATAATTAATCTAAGTTAATTACTTAAGAAAAGTAATTAAATAATTGTTAATGAAGGTCATTAACTATGGATTATTAAATAATTAATTAATGGGATTAATTTTGATAATTAATTAGTTAAATTAATTTAAGAATAATCATTTATGAAATTGTTTAAATGTAATTACTTATTGGAAGTAATTAAGAATTAATTACTTATTGTAATTAATTGAAGTTAAGTTGATTTAGTTAAATTAATTAATTAAGTTTAATTAATTTAGAATAATCAAGAGATGATTTGATAATAATTACTTAATGTAATTATTAAGGTAAGATTATTTAGGGGAGTAAATAATAAGATAATTACTGGAAGTAATTAGTTGAATAAATGATTTTATTAATAGAAGTAATTTGAGTTAATTACTTTGAATAATTAATCAAGAGATTAATTAAGGAATTAATTAAGGAGTAATTAATTTAGTTAATGAAAGTAATTAAGGGGAGTTAATTACTAGATGAGATTAATCAAGAGTGATTAATAAATGTTGTTTAATTAAAGGTTAATTACTTAATGTAATTAATTTAATTAAGTAATTAATAATTAAGTTGTAATTAAGGATCATTAATTAATATAATTAATGATGTAATTAAGATTGGTTAATTAAGTAATAATTAATAAATGAAGTAATTAATCAATGTAATTAATTAAGGATTAATGTAATTAATTATAGTTGATTAAGTTAATTAATTTTAGTTAATTAATTAATGATGTAATTAAAGGTTAAATAAAATAAGTGGTTAAGGATAATTAATTTAAGTAATTAATTGAGAATAAATTACTTGAATGTAATCAAAAGATAATTAATCAAGATGATTAATTGAAATGAATTATTAGAGGATAGTTAATTAATTGATTGTAATTAATTAATGGTTAAGTAAGAAGGATTTATAAAATGAAGTAATTAATTTAATTCACTTTAAATTAATTAGAGATGATATAAATCATTACTTATGAATGGGTGTTAGTATTGGATACTTGACTTTGATTGATATCTCTGATGAGATATATGCTGTGTGATATGGATGTTAGTTGAATTGTATGGATTATCTGATAATGTTGATTATCTGTTGGGAATTATCTTTCTTTGTGTATAAAGATAATGAATTGAATTGTTTTAACCTTTAAAACAACTTGGCCTTAAAAGATACGCTTTGGATTTCGATGAGACCGGGATCGGGTTTCCGTATACCGGATTTCCAGGTCTGGAGACCCGAATACCACATCGATCCAAATTTACGATAGGTCGTGAATCAAGTGAAGATGAAGATTCAGAGTGCAAGGGTTATTGTCGTTAACTCTGAGGGTGATTCCAAAACGAGTGTAACGAGATAATGCCTTCGGTTTCGTTCGAATCCGGAACGAACTTGTATGGATTGAATGCTTTCAGAACATCGTCAGGTGGACGATGAGCATTCTAAGTGATGTGTTCTTTTCTAAGGTAATCGTGACCTCAAGCCTCACAAACCGGGAATGGCTAAAACAGGGGAGGTGCAGCAAGGTTAGTGGGTAGCACCCAAGTAGGACAAGATTACCTCTGTCTAGATGTCCCTTTCTATTTTCGACTTAGTGGTGCGGTTGCTGATCCCAACCGTGAGGTATCTTGTGCGGGAATTATCCAGTAAGGGATGTTCCGGCCTTGTGATTGCAGGGGATTGGGAGTGATCCTCGGTACGGTGATCTAGGCCACGTACTGTGACGGGCGGTACCCCGGTAGCCCTGCCATTGTATGGAATCCAAACTCCAATAAGTGCCGTACGTATTAGTTGTGCCCAACTATGTTGGAATGTGAGATGTAAGCATTTCAGCTATTTCTGTATTTTACTTGAAAACCCTAGACCCTATTATAATACAATCGAATTTCCTATCAAATGTTTTGGTTAGCGTAAGGTAAAAACTTACACATGTTTATTTGTGGGAAGTCTTACGTGATACCTTTTCTTTCAAAAGGTTTTGAAGTTAAACAAGTTTAACCTGTTACTCACACCAGACCCATGTCTGACCCAAGTTGTTTATTTCTGTTTTATAAACTCTTGGGTACTCAAATTTTTACGAGTAGCCAAGGGATTCAGGTTAGCCTTGACGAATTGTGGAGGAGCAATGGAGCAGGAGGCTTCGGCGTTGTAGATAGATAGTAGTTTCCGCTGTGTTGATCTTTGTTTAGATCTTTGTTTTGTATTGAGATGTAATAACTAGACAGATGTTTATAACTGTCTAGTATATAAATGTGAATCTGTGTAACTCTGATAAGTGTTGTATATGATACTATGTAATAGTTATGTGATATATTATATTTTGTTTCGTTCCGCTGTGAGATTCTGATATTGTTTAGTTCTTTCTTTCTCTTCTTTTCTCTTTCTATCCCTTTCTTTCTTATCAGCGATACGACTTTCTATGGAGAGAAAGTCGTGGTCGTTACAGTGGTATCAGAGCAGTAGGTTGAGTGAATACCTAGGCTCTGAAGTGGTGTCTATCTTGAGAGCGCGTAATTGTTAGTTATATAAAAAAGATTTTATATTGTGTTAATTGATCGGTTGAGTGGTATATGGATTCTGGTCAATACGAGTAGCTAACGTTATTGATAGGGATCTCTAAACACTTGAACCAGACCAACGGACACAATATTGTTTTAAAGAGGTAAATGAAATAATTTTACCCAGAAATAATTTCTATATAAAAAGTATCATTTTAAATATATATATCTATTCTACCTATTTGTTGGGTTACCCATACAGGTTTTCCAATATAGAATATAAAGGTAGATAGGGTAGTGGTGTGTGTAACACGACTACCAATGGTTGGAGTTTGAATGTTGAGGTTGGAAGTGTATCTGTCGAGACTGTAGACCCAATACCGTCTCGAGTAAGCTTTGTTGTGGTGAAGGATTTCATCGATCTACGAAGGAAACTGTTATGGTTCGGAGTTTATCTTTGAAGTTGGATGAGTAGAGTTGGATCTGTCGGTTGAACAGAAGCGAGTGATGGTACCTTGATACCTCAGGTAATAGTAGCTGTATGATGAGATACAGTGACGATGGATGTTCCCGAAGATGTTTTCTTTGGAACAAGATTAAGGAAGTGTGTATGTTTCGGTATTGTGGCTGAGTTCAGCATGGTGTTTCTGCTTTGGTTTGGAGTCCGAGTTTCTCGAAGAGCTTTGGATAAGAGCATCAGTGTCAGCAGTGCAGCTCAGAGTATTCTGTGATGGCAGGAAGTTTTCTGGATGAGCAGTTTTTCTGGAAGTGAAGTTCAAAAGCAGTAGAGTGGATCCATTTCTTCGATGGATTGGATAAATAAGTGTAAGCTGTTCTGATTGGTAAAGAGAGGACAGTCTGTTTGGGATTAGGATGGGTTAATCGCAAAAGTGACTTGCGATTGTCTGAGTGTTCTCTTGGGTTGTCAGAGTTTTTCTGGATGTCTTCAGAGAAGTCAGGAGTTGTCCGCATCTAAAGGTTGAGTTTTCTTATCGACTTGGATTCTAGGAGTGATACCGGTGGTTCAGTCTAGTGGAAGGATGTTTTCTAGAGATGGAGTTGGCGAAGCAACTCAAGTTTTGCTGGAATATCTGAGTTTTATTTATGGATCAGTGAACCTTATTTCTAGAAATGAGTTGTCCAGTCTGTGCTTGTGTTCTACCTCAAATCAGAGTTGAGCAGCGAAAGCAGTTTGGAGTGTATCTCTGGATGGGAGAAGTAAGTTTGGAATCTACTGATGTTGTGAAGTAGAGTTATGTTTGGATCTCGTCTGTGTTCTGATTTGGATAAGTAATTGGTCTACTTGGTTGAATTGTCAGTTCGGATAACTGGAATTCATTGTGTTTTACGTATCTCTGAGGGAGTACGTATTTGATCTATCTTTGGTTTTAGAATCAGCAGTTTTGGGAAGTTTGGTTATTGAGTCAGACTCGTCTGTAGTCTGATATTCTGTTTAGTTCTGTAGATCTAGATGAGTAGGAGATCTATAGCTTAGTAGTTTAGATTGTTTGTAGAGCGAGTATCCCGGTATATATATATACTTGGGGAAACTCGAGGTATTTTATCTAGAATTTAGTCTAGATAGATAGAATTGTTTGATTGAATGATTTGGTTGCTATGGTTGCTAGCATATGGATGATAGTAGATGCTTGTGTTTTGAATTTAAATCTTTAATAAGATTATTAAATTACCTTTGTTTAAATTTCGGGGATGAAATTATTTTAAGGGGGGAGGAATGTAATATCCCGGAAATTTTGACAATATCAATTTAATAATCTGTTTAAATAATTAAATTGATATGGATAATCTTTGATAATAAGATTTGAATTTAATTTAATAATCTGATTAAATTAGTATTAATTGGTAATTTTATCTTTTAAAATCTAATAAGATATTTTCTATTTGAATATATATATATTTATTTGTATATATTTTAATAGAAGCTTTGGTAAATTGGAAATTTAGATTTAATTTAATCTGGACTTTTCAAAGATATTTAAATAAGTAATTTTATAGTTTTAAAATACTTTAAGTAAATATTTAATTGTTTAAGAGATATTTTAACTTAAGTTTAAATAAATAAGGTTTACAAAATTGGTTTGTTTTATTTCTTTTTAAATATTTCTTGATAATATAATCTCTTGTTTAAATTATAAAATATGTTATTTTCAAATAACAAGTATAATGTATTATTTTTAATATGTATGAATTTTAATGCTAAAAGGAATTGTTATTTTAAATTGAATAAATAGTGTATGTAAATATATATAACTTGACTTTTAAATTGAATCTTAGGATTTAATTTTATTTAAACTTGAATTTAAAGTTTTGAAATTCAAAAGAATATATATTTAAATTGTTTTGGATTTTATAATATTTGTATAAACTTTTATTTATAAATATAATTAGCTTTTGTTTCTCTTTAAAAAGTAATTTATATATAGATAAGTATTTAATAAAATAAGAAAAAGGCATTTTATATACTTTTAAAATAAATAAAAATATGAATAATTACTTAAGAGACATGTGTCATTATCTAATGCCTTGTTTTAACATGTGTTAAGTAATGAATTAATCTATGTGACAAGTGTCTTTTTATTTTCTTTTTCTTTTATTTTTATAAATCATAAATATACATGTATATAAACATTTTATCTCTTTACTTCATTTTCTTTCTAATCTTCATTTTCAAAACAAGAAAAACTCAAATCTTTCTCAAATACACATCTGAAATAAATCAGTAACCACTTCTCAAAACAATTCTCTAGTAAAAATCTGAAATTCAGTAATCTAAATGCCTCAAACCAAAATCAGATCCCTGTGATTCATTTCCAAATCAACTCTTCAGCCTGAATAAAATGCTTAAACCAGAGATCATTTTCAAAATCAGTCTGCAACATTTTCTTTTCAACTCTGGAATAAATTCAAATACCTGTGTTCTTTCATCCCTGGAATCAATTCAAGAAGCCTGTCTACCTTCATCTCTCAACCTGGAAGCCTGCATGCATGTAGTTTAGTCAAGTGTAAAGTCCAACAACTCAAGTTTTAATCAAAAGAGGCATTCCAGTTTAAAGACAAAACCTGTTTCAAGTTTTTCTAAATATAAAGGCTCTGTTCACTCTCAATTAAGGTGAGTAACATTATATTCTAAAAGTTTAGGCTATGAATAAGATTGCATGTTAAATCTCTGTGGTAAATATGTATTGCATGTATGTATAAGTGGAATTGCTGTGAAATAATGGATGTATGGTGTGCTCTGTTTTTGTTTAGCTTGCCAGGCTCAAAAATCCCCTTTAAAATTTCTTACCACTTGATCTAGTTTTATTAGGATTTAAATTACAAACAAGAATTGTTTGGTTTATCTTAGACGAATGTTTAAAATTTAAATTAAGTCAAATTTAAACCTGAATGTCTCTGTAACCAAAAACAACAGAGAAATGTTATATAAAAGTAAAAATTTAAACTTTGTAATTTATAACTTCAGGTTTATAAATTGAATAGATAAGTTATAATATGATTTTTAGCATTAATATCATAATTTATAATTTGGAAATAAAGGAGCAGTTCTGGTTTAAGTTAGAAATGAATTTTTGGTAATTTTGATGATCTCAGTGAAATTGGGATGTTGTAATCTTCAGTAGGGATGGAGGAATGATCGAGGATATAAGGAAAATTACTGGAAATCGAATTAAAACATTGAGGAAGAAATGATTTAGAATTTGATTTTTTTAACCCTAGAAAATGAAGCTTGGAAGAATCGATCGTCGTGATCCCTGTAGTGGATCGAGTTCGTCGAGTTTTTGGAAATGAGTAGTAGTCACGTAGACGGTGTCGCGGCCGGAAGGATTGACCTGCAGATGATCGGAACGGCGAGCTTTGGGTGATGACAGGCTTTGGCGAATTCGAACTGATGGTTTCCAGGCCTGGGAGGTGATCGAATTTCGATTCGTTGGTGGATATGGTGACCTGGGTTCACGTGAGAGACGGCGAGGCTAACGCTGGTTGATCAACGATCAGGGGAAGAGTCGGAAGGTGTTGATTCGTGGGTGTACGTGCACGTGCACGAGATTGTGAGTGTTTCTGGGTAAATTTCTGGAATGTTAAAGCGTTGGGGAAGAAGGCATTCTCGAGTTCGTACTCGAGTTGTTCAGGTGAGTGGCTCGAGTGTTTTGGAGAGGCGACTCGAAGTATTTGTAAAGAGAGCTCGGGTATGTTGGACTCAAGTGACAGGGGAGGCTACTCGAGTTTCTCGAGTTTTTCTGCGGGTGAGACTCGAAGTAATTAGAGCTGCGACTCGAAGTAATTTATGGTGAGTTCGAGTGAAATTGTGTTGCCAGGTTTTTATACCTGTCAGTTTAAAATTTAAACTGAATTTAAATTATGAAGAATTATAAAGACAGGAATTGAAATCAAGTTTTATTATAGGGAGTCAAGTTTAGTTGAATTTTAGATTTGGATATAAATAAGTTTTATAAATTTAAATGTTTTAAATAGGTTTAAATGTTAGTTATATTTAAATGTTTTTAAATTGGTTCTAAACTTTGTTAAAGACAAAATTTATATTCATTTTAAATCTAGAATTTAAAATGAAATTTAAAAAGTAAATTTGGAAATGGATGTTTTCAAATGTATTTGAGAATGATAATTTAACCATGGATAAGAAAATGTTTTATCTTAAAGTTAAAATCATTAAAACTTTAGGGTAATTAAAATGGTTTAAATAATCTAATTAATTAATGATTTGGATTAATTAATTAAGTACTTAAGGATTTAATTTAATTTAATTAAGGTTTAGATTAATTAAATAGAATAATTAATTTGTAATTAAGGATTATAAATTTGAGTATTAATTAATGATTAATTAATATAGTAATTAAAGATTAATTAAGTTATGGTTAACACTTAATTAATTAAATAATTAGAGATTAATTAATTGGTTATTAAGATTTATTAATTTGAAATTAATAATAATTAATCTAAGTTAATTACTTAAGAAAAGTAATTAAATAATTGTTAATGAAGGTCATTAACTATGGATTATTAAATAATTAATTAATGGGATTAATTTTGATAATTAATTAGTTAAATTAATTTAAGAATAATCATTTATGAAATTGTTTAAATGTAATTACTTATTGGAAGTAATTAAGAATTAATTACTTATTGTAATTAATTGAAGTTAAGTTGATTTAGTTAAATTAATTAATTAAGTTTAATTAATTTAGAATAATCAAGAGATGATTTGATAATAATTACTTAATGTAATTATTAAGGTAAGATTATTTAGGGGAGTAAATAATAAGATAATTACTGGAAGTAATTAGTTGAATAAATGATTTTATTAATAGAAGTAATTTGAGTTAATTACTTTGAATAATTAATCAAGAGATTAATTAAGGAATTAATTAAGGAGTAATTAATTTAGTTAATGAAAGTAATTAAGGGGAGTTAATTACTAGATGAGATTAATCAAGAGTGATTAATAAATGTTGTTTAATTAAAGGTTAATTACTTAATGTAATTAATTTAATTAAGTAATTAATAATTAAGTTGTAATTAAGGATCATTAATTAATATAATTAATGATGTAATTAAGATTGGTTAATTAAGTAATAATTAATAAATGAAGTAATTAATCAATGTAATTAATTAAGGATTAATGTAATTAATTATAGTTGATTAAGTTAATTAATTTTAGTTAATTAATTAATGATGTAATTAAAGGTTAAATAAAATAAGTGGTTAAGGATAATTAATTTAAGTAATTAATTGAGAATAAATTACTTGAATGTAATCAAAAGATAATTAATCAAGATGATTAATTGAAATGAATTATTAGAGGATAGTTAATTAATTGATTGTAATTAATTAATGGTTAAGTAAGAAGGATTTATAAAATGAAGTAATTAATTTAATTCACTTTAAATTAATTAGAGATGATATAAATCATTACTTATGAATGGGTGTTAGTATTGGATACTTGACTTTGATTGATATCTCTGATGAGATATATGCTGTGTGATATGGATGTTAGTTGAATTGTATGGATTATCTGATAATGTTGATTATCTGTTGGGAATTATCTTTCTTTGTGTATAAAGATAATGAATTGAATTGTTTTAACCTTTAAAACAACTTGGCCTTAAAAGATACGCTTTGGATTTCGATGAGACCGGGATCGGGTTTCCGTATACCGGATTTCCAGGTCTGGAGACCCGAATACCACATCGATCCAAATTTACGATAGGTCATGAATCAAGTGAAGATGAAGATTCAGAGTGCAAGGGTTATTGTCGTTAACTCTGAGGGTGATTCCAAAACGAGTGTAACGAGATAATGCCTTCGGTTTCGTTCGAACCCGGAACGAACTTGTATGGATTGAATGCTTTCAGAACATCGTCAGGTGGACGATGAGCATTCTAAGTGATGTGTTCTTTTCTAAGGTAATCGTGACCTCAAGCCTCACAAACCGGGAATGGCTAAAACAGGGGAGGTGCAGCAAGGTTAGTGGGTAGCACCCAAGTAGGACAAGATTACCTCTGTCTAGATGTCCCTTTCTATTTTCGACTTAGTGGTGCGGTTGCTGATCCCAACCGTGAGGTATCTTGTACGGGAATTATCCAGTAAGGGATGTTCCGGCCTTGTGATTGCAGGGGATTGGGAGTGATCCTCGGTACGGTGATCTAGGCCACGTACTGTGACGGGCGGTACCCCGGTAGCCCTGCCATTGTATGGAATCCAAACTCCAATAAGTGCCGTACGTATTAGTTGTGCCCAACTATGTTGGAATGTGAGATGTAAGCATTTCAGCTATTTCTGTATTTTACTTGAAAACCCTAGACCCTATTATAATACAATCGAATTTCCTATCAAATGTTTTGGTTAGCGTAAGGTAAAAACTTACCCATGTTTATTTGTGGGAAGTCTTACGTGATACCTTTTCTTTCAAAAGGTTTTGAAGTTAAACAAGTTTAACCTGTTACTCACACCAGACCCATGTCTGACCCAAGTTGTTTATTTCTGTTTTATAAACTCTTGGGTACTCAAATTTTTACGAGTAGCCAAGGGATTCAGGTTAGCCTTGACGAATTGTGGAGGAGCAATGGAGCAGGAGGCTTCGGCGTTGTAGATAGATAGTAGTTTCCGCTGTGTTGATCTTTGTTTAGATCTTTGTTTTGTATTGAGATGTAATAACTAGACAGATGTTTATAACTGTCTAGTATATAAATGTGAATCTGTGTAACTCTGATAAGTGTTGTATATGATACTATGTAATAGTTATGTGATATATTATATTTTGTTTCGTTCCGCTGTGAGATTCTGATATTGTTTAGTTCTTTCTTTCTCTTCTTTTCTCTTTCTATCCCTTTCTTTCTTATTAGCGATACGACTTTCTATGGAGAGAAAGTCGTGGTCGTTACAAATCCAATTTTCATTCGAGTGAGAAAATCTCACCTTAGCTTTTAATTTGCTATCCATTTCCATTCTTGACTCGGCTTTCTTGATTTATACCTTGTATAAATTTTTATACACATTTACTAATATTCGAAATTATCGAACAATCACTTTCTTTTTAATGGATTAAATTAAATTAACACTGTTAATTCTAAACTACCCTAATAATTAATTTCCTTTAAAAATTCATTTTTAACATAACTTAATAAATCAAAATTTATGCATGCGGATATATATATATATATTTATTAAATAAAAACAAGATCATTTTACACCTTACTGCTTCAAATTTTCAAACAAACTTCCATGATAAATATATATACATTTTTCTTTTGGAATTATATATATATATAGTCTTATAAAATAAATTACAGATTTCAAAATCTATTCCCACACAAATTCTAAAACATTTAAAATTCCTTACTGTATATTTCTTGAATTTATAGTTTACTTTAAAATTAGAAAATACCTTACTGAAAAATGTCTTTCTCTGTTTTTATTTTATCTAACTTATATATACAGATAGACATACATAGAATTCCACAAAAATATGTTTAATATCATATTGCAAATTCATATATATCTCAATTCAAAGAATCAGAAAACAAATTCGATTATCACCGCAAACTCGAGAACTACAGCACCAATTCTCGCCGCCACTGACTACTCGAGCACAAACCTCCAGCACCCAAAACCCACTCGCCGACCGCTTCCCCTGAGCGTGCCCGCGTACGCGAATGCTAGCCTTCGACTATTTCGCCCCTGGCCTTGCAACAGTCGCCGCCATTTTCCATGTTATATCGAGACGATTTTCAAACTTGCCCCAAATCAACTTGTCGACATCGATGCCGAGTTGAATCGAACTCGTACGCCAATTGATTTGGAAATGAAGAGCTTCGGCTAAGTCGAAGAGGAACACGACATTTGCGGTTTGCCATTTTTGATTGGAAACGAGGGAAGAAACCGCGATTTGATTCGTTAAGAACAGAGAATGAGGAAAGGGGATTTAGGGCTCGCAAGTTTGAATTTATTGATTCGAACGAGAAGGAGCCATTTATTCCTTTTTGTTTTGATTTGAATGAGATGCTCGACTGTTATAAATTTTGAACGAAATAATATTCATTTGAACGAGATGGGTATACTTTAAAAAGAAAGAACAGAGGGAACAGAATTACGTGATTTTGCAGAGAAATAGTCGTGTTTGCACGATTTCTTTACGTGATTCTCTGCGTGATTAAAGGAGACAACGTGCTGATATTGACTAGTTATAAATTTAAATTTAAATTGAATTCAATTTAAATTTCAATGCGTTTATTCACCGTGTGCTCACATAACAACTCCGAAAAATACGAAATTTGAAATCTGGTAATAATTCAATATTACGGACCCAATGGAACTGGTTTCGTCGAATTTCGAGACTGTGCCTCGGATGGGTATTTTTAAATATCGATTCAAACATTAAAATTTCAAAACTGAACAAATCATTTCCAAACTCAATTCTGAAGCTTCTATTATCTTCATTATAATCAATATGAATTTTAAAAGCTTTTGAAATATTTTTCTTCAGCTTAAAATTGAAGATTCAAATTTTTATTCAACATTCAATAGATTAAATTTTATAATTTAATCGCCAATTTATTCTGATAATTTGAAATTCAAGTCAAACTATCATTCAAATATTTAAATTAATTAAATATTTTCATTTTAAATTATCGAAAATTCAGTGTCGTTACAATCTTCCCCCTTAAAAGAATTTCGTCCCGAAATTACAAGTTAGGAAAAAATGGTCCTTAACTCGTCTACTATTTTCACAATCTAAATAGTTTTATCAGTTCATCAAAACAAATCTTTCTACTAAAGATTCGTTATTAATTCAACTAATTTTCCAACTTCAATTATAGGTTTCAAACAACTTTGTTTTACTAACAACTCAAATTTAAATTTAAATTCAAATTTTAAACTTTCAAAATTTTCTCAAAATTTTCTAACACTCGAAATTTTCAAAAAATTTCGCCAGCGTCTCCTTTGCGCGGCTAACACGGCACGACTACAAACCGTCCCTACGGACTCTCAGATTTCAAAAAGAAAAGAAAAAGCCAAGCGGCTGGACAAGAAAATCATCAAATCTCATATTGTAATTTAAATACTTACCTTTTGTCGAGCAATTCAAAATTATCTTTGAAATCAAAATTCCAATTCCTTTATACACCTATATGCTATTTGACAATCATATCTAATCTATTTCAAACCCAATTTGCACAT
This sequence comes from Allium fistulosum, assembly GCA_030737815.1. Classification (NCBI taxonomy): domain Eukaryota; kingdom Viridiplantae; phylum Streptophyta; class Magnoliopsida; order Asparagales; family Amaryllidaceae; genus Allium; species Allium fistulosum. The sequence goes on from CM060907.1 coordinate 353,296,778, forward strand.
TTCATTACAAAATTTCCAATATAAACTGCTTATACATTTTTAGCTTACTATTGAAGTTATATATCTATTTTTTTTAAACAAAACGAATTCATATCCATTCTAGTTTATAACTAATTCAAATTGATACCAATTCAATTTATTTTAATTCTACTTCATTTCAATTCCTCACTTTATTTATCACAAATCAAATCCAATTTCCAAAATTCAGCTTGAATTTCATTTACTACCAAATTCAATACAAATTTTAACTTTCAGTTTTAATTTTATTCACTTACTATTGTAAATTCCATTCACTTGAAAATTTATTTATACTTACTTGATTTATCTTTAAATTCGAACCATCTCTTTTCATTTAGCTTACAATTCAAGTTTCAATTTAACTAATCAAAGTAGTTTATTCGGATTCAATCCATTTCATGAATTAATTAATTATCAAAGTAGTTTATTCGGATTCAATCCATTTCATTTTTCTTAGGTTTGGATTTTATTCCACTTGATTCAAATCTCATTTCATTTTTCAATTTCAATTAATTTATTTACAAATGTTATCTCATTTGTTCATTCACAAACACAATTTAATTTCATTTAACTTAATTCCAATCAAATTTCAAATATGTTATAAGTTATTAACCTGTTCATATTCCGTTATTGAATTTTGTTGCAAATATTTATCTGGAACTTTGTTTCTAATTATATATCACATTAATATTTCATATTCACAAATTCTATTTCTATATGGATTGTATTTCTTAATTCTTTGTTTTAATTTCAATTTCATATATAATTTCCACATATATATTAATGATGATAATTAACATCATCACTTCCTAACAACCATGCATCCATATATCATAATAATTCACAGAAAATTATTTCCTTTATATACAAAAATAGTTTTAGGTAAAATTATCTCATTTACCTGTTTTAAAATCAATACTGTGTCGGTTTATCTTGTTTAGAGTTTAGAAACCCCTATCGATTTCAGTTAGCTAGACTGCACCGACCAGAATCTATAAACAATCAACCGATAAGTCAACACAATACAAAACAATCTCATATTCACTAACAAATACGCGCTCATATCTATTATTACACTCAAACTCATTCCAGAGTACTACTGACTCTATCTCTAATGAGTAACACCCAACAGAGCAGGGTTGTCGCTTAACCATATGCTCTGATACCACGTTGTAAGGACCCGATTCTTCGACTTCCGAAAATCGACATTGATACGTCCACTGTATCAACTGCCGAGCAAACGAATGCCGAAAAACCGAATTCTTAGGGTTTTAAAAGAAGAGGTAGAAGAAAAGATAGAAGAAAAAGAGAAGAAGAACAACAGAAAACACAGAACAAAAACAATATCAGAATCTCACATATCGCAGCGGAACAATATATAATAGATAATCACTAGTCTTTTAAAACAAAGAACTATATCAGTTTATACATACATCAATCAGAGTCAATATACAACTCAATACAACAATGGACAGTTATATAAACTTGTCCTCATACAGAATACACATCGGAATAATACAAAGTATAGGTGATACGTTTCGCCATCCAGCTTGCTTCCAAAGCTCCAGAATATCCAGAATATCCTGATAACATAACTCTAGACTGCCCGTGTGGAAATGGGTGGGCACCCAGAGTTTAGAAGGGAAACAATAAACTCCGAGTCAGTCATGGTGACTGGTGTGAGATCGTAAAACAGTTATTTTTCACAGAGAAAATAAAACTTATTCGAAATGCTTTTGGAGAATGAAACTACTATAAGACCTCCCGCCACACACACAATGCAAACGCAGAATTGGAGGAGATTTCTTCTTATGATAGTCAAAGATGCTTGATACGCAAAATCAAATCATTTTTGATATTATTATTAGTGCATAGTGTAGAAAACATTTCGAAAGTATAATATTAATCTTAGCCAACATACGACCAGTATCGTATGCCTACTATAGCTACCATCTAAACAGTGGTGACCACCGTACGTAAATGGCAGGTTCTACAACTAATACCGTACAAGGTGCGTATTGGGGTTTGGATTTCCAACAATGGTCGGGAAAAGGAACTTCCCATATAAAATAGAACGCCTCTGGAGCGACGTTCCCGGATCCTAACCGGATCTCTGCTACACAAGGCCGGGTTACCCCTAGCTGGGTAACTACTAACACGAATATGTCATTCCCCGGTCGTTTGCGAACTTTATTCGAGGATCCCCGATTCCAACAACCACAAGTAATAAATTTGCAGCAACCACAAAGTAAGTATCTGGGCTCCATACCATGATACCACTCATAATCCAGAAGGAAATGACATACACTAAAGGGGCGCTACCCCCTAATAACCTTGCTGCCACGATTCCTATTTCGACCATTTCCGGGGTGTGAGGTCCGACGAAGTCTCGTCCCCAAAGCTACGCTTTTAGAAAGCCATGCTTCGGGTCAAACAAATGATCAAAGAAATGATCACAAAGCTAAATGATAAAACAAATGATCATATCACAAATGATCAAACAACGATCATTTCACAGCAACACTCAGCATGCCACGTTACCAAATTGGGAGTATATCGCTGATAAATTTCAAATACATAACCTCTGAGCTCGTACGTCTCAGAGAAGGGTGTTAAGCTAGGAGAATAAATTCTCTACCACCAACAGAAATTTATTTGAAAGAAATCAGCTTTATATCTCAATTTGTAACGTCAGACACACAACCATACAAGTCCGTTCTGGGATCGAACAGAACCGAAGGCACTTCTCACGAAGCCCTTGCACATTCGGATAATTTTCTAATCACGTCCGGACTTCCCGTCACTAAGGGTGATAAAACCTCTATATCGGAGATCGGCCGATGTAGAGTAATTCGACGGTAATCCTTCTGTTTTCAAAAATATCCGGTCTTCAACATCGGTCATCAAATGCAATTCATAATGACGTATCACATATTCGGAATGGGTTATACGACCCCATGGTCCTTTCCCGGCTAACCCGAATAGTGAGCGCTTATTCAAAAATAAGTGTGGCATTCAAATTCAAGCAAATCACAACAAATACCCATTCAAGGTAAATATTGAAGTCGGTTATTTAACTATCAATAAAGATGCGCAACATCATCAGATTCCAAATAATTTTCCCAAATTATTTATTTTCCAAAATATCTTTACTAGATATAAAATTTCCACACTTCAAAAATAAATCAACGTTTATTTTTGAAACGAATTTCCATTTCTTTTATAAATTCCATAGTGAATTTATATTTCAAATATCTACTGTACGATTTTCAAATCGATTTCAAATATTCAATTTCAATTTATCTTTACAAAGATAAATTCTCAAAAACGTTTCATTTCATTTTGGGAAAACATTCCCATACTCATTTATTAATAAGTAATTCAAAAATCTTATTAATTTTCAACACTTGGAAAATATTCGATATACTTAAATCAATATTAAGTATATATTCCATTCTTTAAGGAAATCATTCTCTTAAGCACATTTATTTGAGTCAAAATGAATGTTACGTAAAACATCGTTACGACGACTCAAAATCACTAGTATAGGGATTCGGAATTAAGATAGATGTATAAATCCCAATACTATATAAAACATTTCATTTCGGAAATCATTTACTATAACAACTATGTTATAGTCTATCATTTCCTTCTTCCTCGAAAACGTCTATTTCAACAATGAATGTTGAAATCTATGATTTCGATATTTAACACATTTTAAAACATCGTTAAATCGTTTTCATTCTATTCCAATATCAGATCCATTTTACTTAATAATATATTCACTGTCCAAAATCGTGAATATACATCACTAACCAAATTCCACTATTTTCTACACATTTTATTTCAAAGATTATCCACTATCCAAAATCGTGGATAAAATTCCCTTAATAACCTTCTATATTAAATTCATCAAATTTGATTGATTTTCGAATTTATAAAACAACGTTTATAAATTCTATTTCTATTTTATAACAACTTCGATTTATAAATTCCTTTTTATTAACTTCTATAATTCACTTATCAAAATAAGTGATTTCGGATTTATAAAACAACGTTTATAAATCACATTTATACTTTATAACAATTTCAACTTATAAAATCATTTTATTAGCAAATTCAATTCATATCCCATCTAAGTGCAAAAATCTAATTTATAAGTAAATTACTTATAAATCTTTTATTTTACAACATCTATTCATTTTATACTTCACAATTTATAAATCTATAAACCTCGTTCACTTATGATTTTTATTTCATCTCATTCTAACACTTACAAAACTCGTTTTAAAATTCCAATGTTTTAAATTTATAGATATCAAAATTTTGTACATCTTTCATGTAAACCGTTTATAATACTTTAAAAATCTCAATTTAAACCATTTTATAAATAAATCAACTATTATTTCAAAAATCACACTTTGGTTATATTTCACAAAAATCATAATTTCTATAACTTTAAAAGTTGAACGTTTATAAATCAATTCAAAAATTAAATAAACGTATACTTTCAAAAATCACTAAAACAATCTCTTTTAAAATCAACATCGTCATTTTTAAATTTCAAAAATGAATCCGATGATGCAACACACAAATTAGTCAATCACGACATCCAACATCATATATCGATATGATAATCAACAAATATCACAATATTTGTAATCAAATAAATACTGGTGAGGAATCCAGTTGGATCCCTCTGACCTGTTTCCCTGCATCCACAGATGTTAGCACAATACCCATTCCACTTCGAGGTGGAATATCGCGGTATATGGGATTTATAAATATATCATCCGCTTACTAACGGCGCAATAGGGTCTCATCCGCTATACAATGCGGGAAATCAATCAATCCAATATATACATATGCCAATATGTATATATTGCTATATATATATAGATATATCCTACTATATCTAATATCACATCTAAACAGTCAATCAATCAATCAATAACTGTAAAATCCAATTTTCATTCGAGTGAGAAAATATCACCTTAGCTTTTAATTTGCTATCCATTTCCATTCTTGACTTGATTTTCTTGATTTATACCTTGTATAAATTTTTATACACATTTATTAATATTCGAAATTATCGAACAATCAATTTCTTTTTAATGGATTAAATTAAATTAACACTGTTAATTCTGAACTACCCTAATAATTAATTTCCTTTAAAAATTCATTTTTAACATAACTTAATAAATCAAAATTTATGCATGCGGATATATATATATATATATTTATTAAATAAAAACAAGATCATTTTACACCTTACTGCTTCAAATTTTCAAACAAACTTCTATGATAAATATATATACATTTTTCTTTTGGAATTATATATATATATATATATATATATAGTCTTATAAAATAAATTACAGATTTCAAAATCTATTCCGACACAAATTCTAAAACATTTAAAATTCCTTACTGTATATTTCTTGAATGTACAGTTTACTTTAAAATTAGAAAATACCTTACTGAAAAATGTCTTTCTCTGTTTTTATTTTATCTAACTTATATATACAGATAGACATACATAGAATTCAACAAAAATATGTTTAATATCATATTGCAAATTCATTTATATCTTAATTCAAAGAATCAGAAAACAAATTCGATTCTCACCGCAAACTCGAGAACTACAGCACCAATTCTCGCCGCCACTGACTACTCGAGCACAAACCTCCAGCACCCAAAACCCACTCGCCGACCGCTTCCCCTGAGCATGCCCGCGTACGCGAATGCTAGCCTTCGACTATTTTTCCCCTGGCCTTGCAACAGTCGCCGCCATTCTCGATGTTATATCGAAACGATTTTCAAAGTTGCCCCAAATCAACTTGTCGACATCGATGCCGAGTTGAATCGAACTCGTACGCCAATTGATTTGGAAATGAAGAACTTCGGCTAAATCGAAGAGGAACACGACATTTGTGGTTTGCCATTATCGATTGGAAACGAGGGGAGAAACCGCGATTTGATTCGTTAAGAACAGAGAATGAGGAAAGGGGATTTGGGGCTCGCGAGTTTGAATTTATTGATTCGAACGGGAAGGTGCCATTTATTCCTTTTTGTTTTGATTTGAATGAGATGCTCGACTGTTATAAATTTTGAACGAAATAGTTTTCTTTTGAACGAGATGGGTATACTTTAAAAAGAAAGAACAGAGGGAACAGAATTACTTGATTTTGTCGAGAAAAAGTCGTGTTTGCACGATTTCTTTGCGTGATTCTCTACGTGATTAAAGGAGACAACGTGCTGATATTGACTAGTTATAAATTTAAATTTAAATTGAATTCAATTTAAATTTCAATGCGTTTATTCACCGTGTGCTCACATAACAACTCCGAAAAATATGAAATTTGAAATCCGGTAATAATTCAATATTACGGACCCAATGGAACTGGTTTCATCGAATTCCGAGACTGTGCCTCAGACGGCTATTTTTAAATATCGATTCAAACGTTAAAATTTCAAAACTGAACAAATCATTTTCAAACTCAATTCTGAAGCTTCTATTATCTTTAGTATAATCAATATGAATTTTAAAAGCTTTTGAAATATTTTTCTTCAGCTTAAAATTGAAAATTCAAATTTTTATTCAACATTCAATAGATTAAATTTTATAATTTAATAGCCAATTTATTCTGATAATTTGAAATTCAAGTCAAACTATCATTCAAATATTTAAAATTAATTAAATATTTTCATTTTAAATTATCGAAAATACAGGGTCGTTACAATTTCTATAAAAATCATTTCGTAGTTAAAATATTTCCAAAACCATTGATTTCAATACTTAGGAAAATATTATAAATCCATTTCCCAAAATCATTCTTAATATCTACATTTCGGAAATTTTCATGGCTTATTTTTTAAATTCCTGGAATCCATTTCAAATTTCTTTTACAATTTCAAAGAAATTATCGATTATACTTATTTATGATCAACTAACAATTTTATAACTCCTTTGATGAATTTAGCTTCATTTTCGATGTTCCCGAGTATAACTTTTTTGGAAAATCTCTAAATTTCCAGAAATCCCATTATAACACTTCACTTATAAAATCACATCCTCTTAACAAATCTAGATTACAATCTTGAGATTATTTATAAATAAATTCCAGTTACTTACTTTTAAACTATATACATAATAATAATAAATTTCAAAGATATAGTTAAATAATTATTTAAAATATCATATCACTTTTAAAATAAACGTCATTAACTAATTCCAATTCATTTATAACATTTCTAATCGATTTACAAAACTTGTTTATAAAATCTTAGAATTCATTTCAACAAATATTAAATATTTAAATAACTAGCTTTTTGAATATTTCAATGCTAAAACAAGTTTAAATTACATAGTTTAATAATTAAAATCCTCTTTTCATAGTTTAATAATTAAAATCCTCTTTTTAAAACAAACTTAACTTCTCGATAAAAATATATTATTAAATATAACCAATTTGAATTAATAAATCTTCTCTCGCTCCATTCATAACACATCGATCGCATTCCCAATTTCGTAACCTTTTCACATTCCAAAAATAGACTCTATTATTTCCTTTTAAACCGATTACCCCATCTCATTATAAATTCTCACCGTGAATTTATAACTCATATTTATCAAACGATAATCATCTCACTTTATTTATAAACATTGTTTATAAATTTTACAATCTCATTTCCAATTTTTAACAAGTTCATATCACCTAAATCCATTTATAAATCGATTCCTAATTAAATTCCAGTTGTAAATCCATTTCTTAAATAATCCAAACTATATTTCAAAACCAATCAAATCTCGATTTCTACTTCCATTTCAAAATTTAAAAATCTTATTTAAAATCCAGTATAAACAATTCTATATTTATTTCCAAATTTCTTTTATTCTCCCAATCTATTTAAATCTATATTTTTAAAAACCCTTTACATTTAAACAAATATCACTTAAATTTATTGTTTAATAATCTTTTATATACATTATTTAAAATCTCTATTTAAATTATTTCACGAAATAGTTAAGTACAAATTTAAAATCAAATTGCTTATTTTATCCAAAACAATACCTCTTTAAATAATCCCAAAACTCAATATAAATATTTCACTTCTAAAATCCCCTTTTAATTTCTTTCCAAATTCAAAAATAATATTTATGGTATTTTAAAATACCAAAATCTATGCTAGTGCCATTATAGCATCCAATAGATCAAATCATATCATAATCTATCACGGATTATTCAAACACATCATATATCACTACATATGAAATTAAAATCAACAGTTTTGAGGAATTCAGTTGGATCCCTCCAACCTGTTTCCCTACAGCCACAGATGTTATATAACAAAAATTATCAATCCCGCTTTGAGGCGCGATATCGTGGTAATGTAAGGCCATCCACTATTATGCGGGGCGCATAGTGTCTCATCCGCTCCAATCGGTAGGAATATTCAACCCAACTATTAATATATATGCTAATATATATATATATATATATATATGTGTGTGTGTGTGTGTGTATAATATAATATCCAACTGATAATAATTTATCAATCCAACTAATCAACCAATAAATAATTTTAACTATTATAAATTAAACCCAGTAATCCAAATGAGTGAGATTTACTCACATTTATTTTCTATTGTTGCCGAAACGTCCGTTTTGGAACTAAAACCGGACGACGTCAAATTTTAGCCCAAATTTCGATAGTCTCCATCCATCCAAACTAGTTTCATTTCGAAGCTCTCGTCATCACCATCGTAATGCAAAAAGCTTCGCCGTGATCGGACCTCGTATGAGAAAGTTATTACATTTATAAGTTTATCGATTTTTAAATTACAATTAATAAATAAATTAATAAACATCCCATCTCACCACTCTGTGCAAATCTGGCCCATAAGCCCAAGCCCGATTGAAATAGTGCTTCTATCCCCAAACAACTCGCCTGTGCACGTGAAAATAATTGGCCGTGCACGTCCACCTAGCACACCCAACCACTACTCTGTTCGCTCATCCAAGCTCGTCGACGAACTCCTCTCCATGCTCTCAACCCTATGGCATCACCGCCTCTGCTTTTAGCCGCCTCGAACGAAATGCGACTGGACCAAAATCGAGCACTGTGGCTCGATGTCGCATCCTCCCTCCCTGCGTCACATTTCAAAATCCTTTGGCTACAGCTTCTATACGATACGAGATGCTCGAATCCAATCTCTATTTCGCGAATCGAAGTCTATAACTCCAAATAACCCAAGCCATAGCTAAAACTGCTTGCGACTCTCACACTGTTGCACGCACCAAGCTAAACTCGAACACCACCAAATCGTTACAACTTGAAGCTCTAGCCAAGACACGAATTTTAAAATTTGTTTGATGATTTTTAAGTGGGTAAATTTGAAAAACAAAATTTTAAAGTTCCCCATTTTTTTTCCTTCACCGTGCCATGTTTTTAAAAGGAAGAAGAGGGAAGTGTCTTTTAAAAGAAAACATAGGTACGAACATAGGCATGTAGCTGATAATATAGGGTGGCTGATAAGACGTAATAGCGGCTGAAGTTAAATCGAATTGAAATATATTATTTTAAAATTTTAAAATATCTCACTTATGGTCACTTGAAATTCCCAGCCCTTACCAAGGCATGCCGCCAGGTGTTTCTAATGTTATACCCCTCTTTCGAGCGCAATGAAACAAGTTCCGGGACCTAATTCGATCGTATGGAGAAGATATCTTTTTGAACCCAATTATTATATTAAATTTTTAATGTAAATTTCAACGCGTTTCTATCCCGTACGACCAAATGGCAAATCCAAATGCTACGCGATTTGAAATCCAATAATAATACACTATTACGGATCCAATGGAACTGGTTTCATCGATCCGAGACTATGCCCTAGAAGGCTATTTTTATATGTTAATTAAAACGAGCTATTTTTAAAATCGAGTAAATCGCTTTTAAATCCCATTTAAAATTGTTATTATATTCCTTCTTATTAATAGAAATCAAATAAGCCTTTAAATCATTTTTATCCAAAAAAATCCAAGATTTGAATTATTTAAACAATTTCCAATTATTAAATTCAATAATTAAATTATCCAATAAATCGTTATATTTGAAATTCAAGTTACTAAATTCATAAAATTAAATTATAAATACTTAAAATCAATTAAATATCTCAATTTCAAATAACCAAGATTCTTGGTCGTTACAAACCACGACAACATACTTACTCGAACGCCAACCGCTTCAATCAAATTCCGACCACGAAACCCAAGACCAAATCCTCCATTGACGCAACTTCATCTCCCTCATTCTCGAGCTACAGACCACCGGAGGCTCCACTTCGACTCCCATTAGAACCGCAACACCAACCTCTTCTTCCGAACGTGGCCATGGCCATCCGTAGCCTCCTTCCTCTATCTGCACTTTTGCTTTCACTCGTGAAACCCTAATGCTTTAAGAACCCTATAACATGATATCCCCGACTACAGACCACCAGAGAAAAATCTGGAATGGTCAACACCTCCGCCTCATCCCCAAGCTCCCCCCATCACTCTTGCTACCTCTCACGGCCACCCCATTGTCGGAAATTAATTTTTAAATGAAAATTGGTCATCTTCTCCTTCACGACAAACCAAGCTACTAAACGTCATGCGAATACTTTCAAAAATCCCCAATCTTCACTACGAACCCATCCATACTCTACATTTGCAAATCCGTGATCGTCGAAAATGATTATTTTCTCGACAACTTACTGATATTAGTCGATTTCTACCACCATACTCGATGAAAAATCTTGAAACTACTTTAAAATAAACTATTGATCGAGATAAACACTTTTCGTGTTAGAACATTTTGTTAAAAATGTATAGATTTGGAGGGAATGATTTTTGAAGGTTTCAGGAGTTTGAGAACTTGGCTTATAGGAAGTGAAATAAAATGAACAAGAAGTGAACGAGCGCCTGCACATGCGTATATCTATGCATAGCAACCACCTACTTCGGCTAAGCAAATCAAATCTTGAATATGAGCTCAAATCAAAAGGGGACACTGGAACATCAGCGGCTAGTAGGGTGAAAGATGGGGCAAAAAGTTGGCTGAGTTAATGTAAAGGGCTACTGATTTGAAGATAAGGCTACACTGGACTTGTGTTTGATTTTTGTAAAGATTCTGGTACCTTGCCAAACAGTATCTAATCCGATTTTGAGCCGCGATTGACAGAAAATAAAATACGATCATGTACAGTAATATGATGCGATCACAAAAGAGGAATAAAACAGACCGATTATTTAATTTTGTAAAGTACCAAAAGTGCCAACGTTTGACGTAAAATATGTCACGAAAATTCAATTATTTTCCAAATTAAAAGTTATGTGAAAATTCTACAAATTAAATTAAAAATACATCATAAAAAATCGGACAGTTATTTGAAACATAGATCTTATTACAAAAACCCAAAATTGAATATTTAAATCTAATTAATTATTTCAAAAATCAAAGTGATAAAATTTCGGTTTATTACATATATCATACGCAAAATATTTATGATGTTGCAATAAATTTGATACTTACCCACTCACTTTACTTGCTAATCTAACTATTGGACGAACTACTTTGTATAGGCCACCGCAACCGCCTCCCAAGATAGACCCTCTCTGCCTAGAAGAGGAGGATTGTGATGAATGGGAAGATCGTCAATGTGGAAACGTAATATCGGTCACAGACATATCATTTTATTATGAGAGAACATATCATTTTACTATGGAAAAACATACCATTTTTTATGAGAAAACATGTAACATGAGAAAACATGTAACATGAGAAAACATCAAACTAATACACTATAACCATATTTGATTTCCAATGCTTTAAATGTTTGCAGTTACTACAATTGCAACGAACTTCTTCATCATTTCCATTATTACTTAAAATGAATTTAATAAATTCATGTACACCATTATAGAAATGTTCCTTTACTGATCCTTTCATTCCCTTTCGTTCATACATCCACCTTCTCCGATCGATAAAATAATTGATCATTTTTCCTATTTCAAAAAATATGATAGAAACTTAAAAAATTATAGCAAGATTCAAAAAATTATGTTTTTTTACTGACATTTTATTTTTTTAATTCATTTTAATAATTTATTATTTATACCATATATTGTTCTTTTTACCTTTTTTGTAAAATTTTCTTTTCAATTTTAACGTATTATTTTTTTACATAACATTATACTATCACATCATTATGTTTTTACTTTTGATGGTCGGCCGTCCTACTTTCCATTACAAACACAATAATAATTATATTTCACAAATAATTTCATCTTAAACAATTCAACAACATTTCAGCAACACTTCTCCTTTGTTCCCTGTATCATACACAAATACGCATACGCAAGGAATAAAAAGGAAGTGCTGCCTAAATTTAGTGAACCATTTCACGTGATATAAATTACGAAATGTAATTATTATATTGTGTTTGTAACTTGTCCAATATATAAACAAACCCAACAAATTAATGTTGTATCAGACGAATACTGGTATCTATTTTATAGTAAAAATGAATATCTATGTAACAATTATATACAATACTTGTCAAACTGGACCAAAAAATCGAAGGATTTAAAAAAATAAAGTGCATTCTACACTAATTGGTTTACATTAACATTATAGACTAATTCATTAAGCTTTTGGGTCATATAATCTCATTTTGGATTTTCTAATATATATTTGTGTTTGAAGTCATCTTGTCCATTCCTCTTACCTCTAACCCGTTTTTCTTTATTTGAATTATTCAGCATAGCTTTTGCATTGACTTCGAATGCGGCTTTCCGATATGATAAAATGATTTCGTATGTGGATGCAGATACGAAATATCCCTATTTGAAAGTATATGTTGACATGCCTATAATGTCAGACATGATTCTTCTAGTATTTTTGTAAAAGCAATCACTTCCGCTAGAATACGAGCATGGTTTAATCGTCTTCATAGCAATGGCTGCATCCAGCTTCAATTGTTTTCCAATTATGCTTTCCACGACACTAAATGCCACCTGATCCCATAATTTCAAATTAACACTAGGTAATACAACCCAGATTACCATTGTAGTCGATAGATCTTTTTCTAGCGTGACTAATTTTGATCATTTCCTCGTGATGACGAGTTTACCATCATAAAAATAAGGTTTGTTCTTGAGAACATTACCATAATCAACCGGTTCTTTAAATTTAAGAAGAAGAAAACATTTTCTCCCGATATATCACAATCACATTGAAATGCTTCATGGCTTTCTATGTCCTTAATATACAAGCTTTAAAATGCATGAAAATAGTTTTGTCCAACTACATATGCTAGAATTAAGTTTTCCCAACCGACATCATTTCTTTGGCATACTCTGTTTTTTATTACTGCAATCTTCTTATATTTTTACTTTGATTGAGGGAACATCGATATATTTCCAAATTTTTAGACCTGGAGTTTTGTTTAATGAGATGGTAGTTGTGCTCTTTCTGGAGTTCATATCGAAATCTTCGTTCTTGACAGTGTAGTTTTGATGTTTGGAATTCTTATTTCTCTCTTCTTATCCATAATAGCATTTTTACTATTGAAAGAATCAAAATCTCTATTCCGATTGTTTATCTTTCTCTTGCTAGTCTGAGTTTGGACCAGTTGAAATCTTTCATCATTAATAATGAATATTCCTTTTGATGATCCACCCCGACGAGAACATTCTAAGTCAGGAGATCTATTTAGAACAATTTTGTTTGGAATTTAAAAGTATTCATTTTGAAGGAATTAAATTAACACCAAGATTGAAGCAAAACCAGCGAATTTTCTATTCTTTTATAACAAATGAAGACAATATTGATATAATTTTGTTAGTATTAACTTTAAAAATAGGAGTTGATCTGTATTAATTGTTTTAGTTTGTGTTTGTTAGATTTAATAATGGAGAAGTTAAACAAAAAAATGGTTTTCTTGGTACTAACAAATATATTTATTTTTAAGTTTACACGGTCGGCTTAGTTTTCCCCAATATACGAGCATGATCAATCACGGTTAATAGAATTGTTGTAACAAAGAAGAGTTATCCTATAAAAAGAGGATAAAAATGAACTTAACATGCGATAAACTTTTAGCACACATGATATATGATGGGTCATAAATTTATTGTTGGTACATGTAAAACACCACCAACAAGTAACGCATGAATAAAGTAGGTTGAAAATGGCCCAATCGGTTCATAAACACATGAGAAATGTACTTCAAATTCAACAGTGCAAACCCAGCCCAAATAAGTAACGAAAACATTTAGTTATAAGCTCATACACAATTAGTTCCTACTTACCTTATAAATAGCCCCACTTCTGATTACGGTTTCAGAACACTCAGTCTTACTGCCGCCACTTCCTACCATACCAACCAAGTGAAAAGTGATAGAATATAAAATATTAAAATTTCCAATCAATATTCAAATATGTTTTACATGTGCTGCTTTGATTTTCCTAATCATTATTTTCTTTATGTTCTGTGGCACTGGCAGAAACTATTGACTTATGTCCAACGAAAATTACAATTTCTGTGACAGATGAGTGAAAGCATATCAATTTCAATTGCAGTTAAAAATTTAATGGTTGTCTTCTCCAAAATTTTATTTCTTTACTAGCGTTTGTACCGTTTTGGTAGAGAAAATCAGCCTAATTAGCAATACTAACACTTCTATCAAACTTAATTATCATAAATTTTGGTAATTTATTTTATCAACTATAAATTGAGTTTTAACATTTTGATTTTATTTTAGATTGAATTTGGAACACTGGTATGAAAATCTGAATTGTGTAGTCTTTTGAACATAGCTTTAATTTTGCTTGTAAATTAATTTTAGAAATAAGAGCCAATCTATTTTGTTTCGTATTAACAAATATATTTAATTTTTAGAAATAAGAGCCAATCTATTTAAATAAGGGAATGTATAGATGTAAAATTTGAAAATGGGGGGTTGAGATCAATAAGATGTTAGATTTTTTTCCAAATGGCTTTTTTTCCCAATCTCAGCTGGCAGTTTTAACTGTTTGAAAATGGTCTTCTGTACTTTTGTCAATATTATAGGAGCCAATATAGTCAAATTTTAATGAGATGAAGTTTACATATAACTAATACCACCGCATAACGATGGAAAAACCGACCGTTTGATTATATAATTTGAAAAAAGAAATATTTGTTGCACTTTTGAATTAATTACAACATCAACAATAACATACTTGATAAGAGATCAATTGCATTATTATGAACAAAACTATGAATATTGAAGAATAAATACATATTAAAAAAATATTTTTCAATTAACAATTAACTACTGAAAATGATATATTACTAGAGTATTTGCTAAATTAGATATAGAATTTTAATATTTAACTAACATGTACGGTAATGAATTTTACACCGTCAAACACATTAAACCTGGTCATAATAATAAACTAACATATAATGTATAGATATGACAACTTAAGTAGTCAATATAAATTGTATATTGCATATAAGAATTTCAATATTGATACTAAATGGTCCACTATCAACATAACACTTCATCATCTATAAAGTTTTAGGGATCCCAATGAACGATGTTATATACACCAATTCCGTTGATAAATAGAAGCCATGTGATTATAATTGTTGCAAATAATAAGCCTATTTATGTGTGCTATACTGCTGCAATACAAACATGCCTAGTATTATGTAGATGCAGTCGGAATATCAGAATCTGCAAAATACAAACTCGAATAGGCGACATTATAGTTTTTCCATATTAAAATAAAATTAATGATATCCTATATCAAAAGAAAATTAACTAAACCTTGTAAAATGAAGTATATTAATCTTGAAAATATATTAAACATGATCCATGTATCCAGGAGAGAAGAAGCTGCGAAAAAGTTGATGCTTATGAAAGTGAATTTAGCATACCCACTTGAAGTTTATATCTTTTTCTAGGTGTTGCAGAACAGAAAAGAACATTGGAATTTTATTTGTTAAAAGTAGACTATCTAAGTTTAAAAGTAGGGTTCAAGGAATGAGAAGCATGCACTGAGAAAGTATTTCTTCAAGAAACCAGGAAAAACCTGATGATGCAAAAAGCAATGCGTAATATAGAAATAAATTATATATTAGAAATAGCTACATGTCTTTTAGTAAATAAATGTATGTATAGCGCTAACCGGATATGATAGGAACAATAGCAGCACTTAACAGAGCATGAAATCAATTGCATGTTTAGGTACCTACTTTTATTAAGAAAAATCAGTTGCATTTTTATCAGTTGATTCTGCATCCGCATCATCAAAGAAAAGGCCATCTTCTATTTGATTATCAGGAAGCAAACCAACTTGTCCATGCTTACACAAAAGTGAGTACAATGCAAAGATTACTTGCGTGATGCAAGTGATGTTAGGTCACCATAATTCTGCCTTCAATAGACATGGTGAACACAAGGCTGCATTGGACTTAGGGAGTTTGAGGTGTTGATAAAAGTTATATTGAATGGTGGATGTCAACCTGTGAGAGCAGACTGCCAACATGGGCTTCCTACGATGCATACTTACAAGCTCACTTTAGATGGACACTCATGTTATCTCGCTCATGATATGGTAACTGTTCAGAAATAGGTAACCAAAAATCAAAAACTTATTAGAGCCAGAGTGCATCAAGCAAATATATATGTGTCTGAATTCATCTTTTGTGATTTTCAAATGAGAATTTACAACTCTCATTAATCTGATTCGCAACCCAATTTCAGCAGTGGTGTGTGTGTATATTTGAAATTGTATATAATAGAATATAAATATATCATCGTCAAGGTGCAGAAAGGTTGATTTCTTTACTTGTCTTAGTGTAATTTATCATGAGAACGGTAGTCATATTGTGTAAGCGTACAATTTCTTTGTTTTAATATACGTAAAAATCAATTTGTCGGCTTGTTTCTACACTAATTTATTAAGAAAAATTGAACTTTGCTATGTAGGTGCATAGTTATATGAATTAACGCCCTTAATTTCATTTGTCCATGGGAAAACCAAGACGATCTCAAAGGCTGAGTTCAGCTAAATGAATTTGAAAGCAAGCGATGATAACTAATTGTTATAAAACCAATTGACTTATGTAAGTGGTATTAATTTCAGAATGATGTTACTGACTTTCTATGCAAATATGATGGTTAGTGATGCTAGGTTATTGAACGTGATAGTGATACTATTTCTAAAAATTGTTTTATTTTGCTTCATATCATTTGTTATCAGAAAAAAACTAAATAAAACAACTCCTAAATCAAGAAGCACTCAAACAAACCTTAGAATATGTTTTCTAAATAAATCATTATGCATTAAAATGTTAAATTAATAAATTAGTATGTATTAAAACGACATTCTTTTTGCCATATTAATGCATTACAACGAAAAAATGTTCATGTTTAATTGAATTCTGCATTAAAATGACAATATCTTCGTTGTTTTAATAACCAGTCCAATAGACTAGTTCAGTTGCCACAGTGAGAATCTATGTTTTGTTTTCTCAATTGAATATGTCAATCTAAATGCACCATAACTTATTCAATTCGCTTTTCCAACCGAACAAGTCATCATTGGGTCTATTCTAAAGATGTTAGATACTCAAAAGTGCAGTTTTGATATATAAATAGTGTTCTAGGTAATTTCCATAGAAGGTTTGCTACCCCCGCTTGCACACTTGCTCATTGATTGGACATAATGTATTTTCTACTTGATACTTCACAACTTGATTCCACCAGAAATCCATATTCTAAAACCAACTGCCCAATAAGATGGCTATGGCAATCCTCAATCGCTTATAAGCAGCGAGTGAGGATGGAATTGTTCATTTTCCAACTGAATATGATACATAATGCATTGTTTTGAGTGTTGATATAACTATGTTTTATGTTTGATAATTTAACACTGATGAATTTTACAATGAAAATATTTTATTGTTTAATAATCTACTTCAAAAACACTAAATTGTGTTCTTCTAGTCATGGATTCATGGCTACTTATAGATAAAATCAAATTTATTCAAAGTTATTTCTTTTTCTAGAAATAAATGAAAAAAATGGAAACTTCTTACAAAAGTAAAGAATAAAAAAAACGTTTGGAAAGTTGAATGGGGGCAAAAAATAATTTTGATAATCGCATGTCAATAAGTTGAAAATTGCACCAATAATTCAGTTTTCTGGAAAACTACAAAAAGAAACAATAACATGTTTCTAGTAAAAAATAAATAAAACTACGCTCATTTCTCCTACACCTCGTCATAACGCAAGGATTGGCTACACCAGTTCAATATTATGCTAACTCACTGATTTTATTTCTAAAAAAAAGCATTCGACAAGAAAATTTGGATCTAAAATTCGTTTTCAATGATTTTATCAAAACACACATCAACTATTTCAAAATAACATATTGAAAACAAATAACAAAAGTTAATAATGGAAAAAAATACCGAAATTATTACCATAGGTGAAGAGAATGATGCCGATCTCATGAGAAACTCCAAATAGGCGAGTGTCGGTTGAAGAAAAGATAATCAAAGGAGGAGCGATGGGAGAAATGATCCAAACAGAAGCCGATTGTGAAATCCCTAATTTGTTGAATCCCTAATTTTGATTTTGTTTTGAATATTGGGTCTAATTGAAATAAATGCAGATAAATGTCAACATCAACTTTCATACAACATCAACTGAAAATTAGGGTTTCAGATTCTAGGGTTTGGATCGAACTAAGAACGTGGAGAAGAGAAACTGTAACAACCCGCATATTTATCAATTTTATATTTAAATATTTTATCGTTAGTCGGATGTTAGTCCGAAAAGCTACTTTTTGCATACAGTCAAATTAGGACTCGAGACCACCTACATTGAGTTCAAAATGCCGTTTGCGATCTTTTTGAGTATAAACTTTGATATGTTTGGAGCTAGTCAAAAATTTGACCATTTGCACTTTGGGTTTGGGTTTGGGTTCAGCCCCTTTGCCAACTTAACCCCCAAATCTGAACCACTTCTCTCCATTCTCCCTCACTTCCTCCTCATTTCAGTTCTTGAGCAACAATGGTGAGTGGAATGGGAAATTAAAACTCCAAGCCCTAGTTCCTCTTGCAAATCCAAATTCTTGCTCCAAATTCAAAGAGAACCCATTGGTAAGCTTCATCTCCTTCTTCTCCAACTCATTCTCTCTTCAATCTCAGAAATTACCTAAACCTAACTTAGGAAATATTTTTCTTTTGAGCATAGATTGAAGCTTCTTGAGTTGTTATTAAAGAGGGATTGATATTAGCTTGTTCTTGTGCTTCTCATTTGTGCTTTTGGGTTTAAAGGTGAGATTTTTATCTCACATCTATGTCTATATCTATCTTCGATTGTTGGGTATGAATTCCTAACACTTATCTATGTGCATTTGCTTTTGGTTTGGATTGAATTAGTGAATGTTCCAAATTTTGGTATTTTGAAGTCAAAATTTATGAAAACCCTAGTATGGGTGTTTTGACATGTTGTTTTGGGTGAATTGAAGAGCCTTTAGGGTTGGGTTGTCGCTTGGCATAAATCCTTTGTCGCCATTTCTCATTCAATCGCTCTGAATCCGAGAAGTTGTGTAGGTTTGCCCATATTTGGGCTTTGTAAATTCTGTCCTGCTACAGGCGACAGACGTCTGTAGATTACCCACAGACGTCTGTGGCTTCAGGAAAATTATTTCCCGAAACAGGCGATAGACGTCTGTGGATTATCCATAGACATCTGTGGCTTCAGGGAAAGTATTTTCCCAAAATAGGTGACAGACGTCTGTGGATTTCCCACAGACGTCTATGGATTTTGATTTCTGGATATTAGCCTATTTTTATGTGGATTTCCAAATTTATCGATTTTTGATTATCCATATATTTATTGTCAATTAATATCAACTTTGATGATTTCTTTTCTGGATTTTTGGTGTTTCTATTTGATCGATTTGATATCGATTTCCACGGTTTGATTCACGTTATCGAAATGTGAATTTTTGTGATTGATTGTTTCTACAATCATTTGTGATTTGTCACTTCTAAATATGAAGGTTTCAATACTAGTAGTAAATATCAAAGCTCTTTCATCAAAACGATTTCAACTCTATTTTAAATATCAAAAGTTCGTTTTCTCAAACCGATTTCCAATCTACTAGTATATACAAGCCTTTACTTCACTCGGATGAGAAATCGACTTAAACGACTTAGTAAAACGAGTGGTATGAAACGCTTGCGTTCACTTCGTCGGTTAGCTCTTGGACTTGTTCGATTGAACCCTTTTGTGACAATTTCCTAGTGGAGATCTACAGTTTGTTCGTAAATATTTAAGTTAAGCTAGTGGTTATGGGACATGAAGCTAAACTCATATATTTACTGGCTTAGTGTAATTGACACTTCCTAATGATCATGACGATCATTTTTATGATTTAGACTAGCGTTTGAGCGATGTCTCTTTGTTTGCGAGGGAGACTAAACCCCGCTTTTGTGATGTTTCGCCATCACATATATGGGGTAGCACCCCATGGTCTTCGGGCCATTCCCGTGTGGCAATTTAATGGATAGCTTCCATGAGATAGCTTCTCGTTCCTGTGTGGCAATTTAATGGATAGCTTCCATGAGATAGCTTCTCGTTCCTGTGTGGCAATTTAATGGATAGCTTCCATGAGATAGCTTCTCGTTCCTGTGTGTCAATTTAATGGATAGCTTCCATGAGATAGCTTCTCGTTCCTATGTGGCAATTTAATGGATAGCTTCCATGAGATAGCTTCTCGTTCCAGTGTGGCAATTTAATGGTTAGCTTCCATGAGATAGCTTCTCGTTCCTGTGTGGAAATTTAATGGATAGCTTTCATGAGATAGCTTCTCGTTCCTGTGTGGCAATTTAATAGATAGCTTCCATGAGATAGCTTCTCGTTCATGTGTTAGGCCTCCCCCTTTTTTTTTGTGTTTTCTGGATTTCTGGTGATGATTTCTGGAATTTTGTGCTTCACCAATTTTCTTGATTTTCATTGATATGATATCAGTTTTTGTGCATTGGTGAATTTATGTGTTATTGACTTGTTATGAATACAAGTTTAGGGTATGATACCCTATTTTATCTTTGAGAAGATTCTTGTGATATTGATTAATCTTTTGTTGGTTATCATTTACATACTTATCGTAGTATGCCGTTATGGTTATTACATGTTCATGTCATGCCTTTTACTATATACCATATCATCCGATATCTATAGTTAGACTGATCCGTGTATTATTTTCTTATAAATAATACTCGGGTCAGACCGAGATGTTACAGGTGCTTCTGCTTGACTTCTCTTCAGGATTATTTTGACTTTTGGTTAACTACATAGATTAGTAGTTTTTGGTTGTACACTTTTGAGATATAGACTCTATGTTGTGTACTTATTCTTTTGTATAGCACGTGATGCTATTCTTTTGTATTATCATGGATCTTTCTGACCACTACTCTGATGTACACTTTCGTGTGATATATATTTATTCATATCTTCTTCCGCCTTTGTGATATGGATGTCTGTGACTGATTTATGTTATGATTATTTCTATGTTTGTTTCCGAAGATTATATATAGCCACCGTGTGATAGCTTTGTGTTTGTATCGGTATGTCGGATTTCCTCCTTAAAAGATATGCATTCTATTCTATCTGACATATCGGTGCTCGCACAAAGAAGTTACATGGATGGTCGCTCCTCAACAGCCTTATTCTCCGTGCTAGTTGACAGCATTACACCGTAGTGTTCTTGGCTAGCGTGGGTATAGAGGTGGGGCGTCACAGCTTGGTATCAGAGCCAAACTTCGGAACAATGTAGAATAACTTAACAAGGATCATCGTCCTAAGTCCTTCTTAGGAGTTGTACCTTAGGATTAATTCGAGTCTTCGTACCGATTCATCCTATTTCTTTTATGATTCCTTGTTTTATCTATCAAGATTGCTTGATATTCATTCTGAGAATAATCTTTTTCTTCTTCTTTCTTTCTTTCTTAAAGAAGAAGAGATGGTTAGTTCTGGCAGTCCTAGCCCTGGTCAATCCAGTAGTCCTTCTCTAGATGGTGCATTCCTGTCTGCCCAACAACTTTTAGATCTTGCTAAGAATCAAAAGTTTATCTGTGCTTTATGTAAGAACCCCGAAATGGTTTTACCTCTGAAACTTGAAGTTCCTTTCAACCAGCTTGTGGATATCACTCTTCGACATGAAGAGGCTGGTAAAGGAATTGATAGTGATATTGGGATTTCTAAGAAGAGGCATATTAAGTTCAAAAGCCCTTGTCCCGATAAGAAGGTAAAGCAACCTACTTTGGTAGCAAAGACTCCAAACTTTATTTGTAGAGGATGCTACAATTGTAATTCTAAGGACCACTACGTAAAGGAGTGTCCGGAACCACTCTCTTGTCGTTATTGCAAAAATTCAAGTCATCATATTTCTGTCTGCCCCATACTTCTGAGCAAGAAGAAAATGGAACCAGAAACTTCGGTAGCCAAGACACCGACCCCAAGTCGTAAACAATGCTATAATTGTGGTTCCATGGACCATTATATTATTAAGTGCCCGAAACCCCTCTATTGCCACTATTGCAAAGGCTCAGGTCATTACTTATCTACCTGTCCCATACTTCAAAGTAGGAGAGAGGGAAAGCCGCAAGCCCCTAGCAACTCTTCTCTTGGTCAAGATATTTCTTATTCAATCCTTGATTACAGTTGTTTCGTGATTATCCAATTCAAGTTCTTTTTGATATGGGTTCATCTCGTCCTTTTTATATCAAAAGAACTTGTTGATTCATTTTCTTTAAAAACATTTTGGGATTGATGACTTCTTTGACAATTGCGTATCCAGTTGGCGGATCCGCAACACTCAATTTGCTTTTTATTGATGTCGAAATTAGTTCATGTGATTTTTCTTTTCGAACCAATTTGCATGTTATGCGTTGTTTTGGTTTCGGAATTGATTTGCGTGAAAGGATTGGCTTCATCACAATGAGACCCATGTCCTATTTTTCAGTATGGACTATTCATTTTCGACATTTTTAATCTGTTATGCAGATTCATATTTTTCCTTTGTGATTTTGATTCCAAATTAATGGCATCATCTTATTCTTTAAGCTCACATGTTGAGTAAAGAATTATTTCTCTCAATTGGGTAGTTGTGAATTTTCCAGAATCTTTGAGCTGGTCTTAGGATCATCACCTAAGCAATCTTTTAAGTGGTGTTAAGGTCTTTTCGGTTTGACCTTGCCCCCGGATTTCATTAGCTAGGAGTTGCGGGAGTTAGCATTCCACTTACCACATTCCGTATTCGTTATGCTTCTTATGAATGACTTATTATGTCATTCGGTTTATCCAGCTTATTTCATCCAATTTATAAATCGAGTATTCTATGAATATCTCAATAATTCCATTCTTGTATTTATTAATTTTGGATGAGAATAGAAATTTAAAATTTTGCAAATCTTTTTCATAAGATTTATTTATAAGTATAATTGAATTTTGTTCTTCAACAAGCAAAGAATGTTCTCAAAACTTTTAAGAAATATTCTCACCATATAGAAGATGATTTTGTGTTGTATTGCCCATTTAGTGTTTTAAGAATTTTGGTCGATGCGCTTGATCAACGTTATCGATAGGAATTTCCTAAACGCTTTGATGAAACAATCAGACACGGTAAATTGACTTGTAAAAATGTAAATTTCTCTAGAATGATTATTACATAAAGATAAATGTAATTTTGAAAATTTTAGCTTTTCGGGAAAGAAGATTATTTAAAAGAAATTCTTTCTTTTCGATACTCTTATTCTTGTGATTCCTGAAGGGGAACCAAAACTTTGTCTTTTGTACCAATGCTAATCGTATTGGTTTGGATGCCATTCTCTTGCAAAAGAGAGCGCGCAATCACTTGTGCTTCTAAATCCTAAAAGCCGATTGAAACTAGGTATGTCACTTACGATCTGGTGCTTGCGGCTATTGTTTTTGCTTTCCAAGTTTGGCATCATCATCTTGGGGGAGAAATTTGTTCTCCACCTCGATTATAAATTATTGGGATATCTATTTTCTCATAAGGAACTTAATTTGTGGCAATCACGTTGGCTCGAATTCCTTATATCTTATGATCTTGATATCCTTTATACCCTGGAAAGGGAAATTGTGTTGCCAATACCCTTAGTCTTTAGCAACAGGCAGTTATTTCTTTGATGATATCCGAATGGAATGATCTCGAGATTTCCTCCACTTGTGAGATTCGGGATCGTGAATTCCAATTCAGGTTCATCTCTTGTTTTATGTAGCCTTGAGGCTCGTCCTTCTCTTTTAGACCGCATTCTTGAAGCTCAAAGACTAGATCCTGAATTGGCTCTCCTTAGCCAAAGTTGTAGGGATAAAATTAATATTGAAAGTTGAAAGACTTCGATATTGATTTTCGTGGCGGCATTCGAAAATTTGGTAGACTTATCGTACCAAATATTAGTGATCTTCGTAAAGATACTTTAGAAGATTCTCAACATTCTGAATTTACCATTTATCCCGGTAGTAGTAAAATGTACGCCGAGATGTGGAGGCTTTATTATTGGGAGTGAATAAAATCTAATATTGCTAACTTTGTTAAGTGTTGCATGTCTTGCCAGCTTGTTAAGGCCGAACAACAAAAGGCCTAATGGGTTATTGCAACCTTTAGAAATTCCAATTTGGAAGTGGGACCAAATTTCCATGGACTTTATTGATGGCCTTTCCCGTTCTTGTTCGGGTCATGATAGCTTCTGGGTGATAGTTGACTGACTTACTATATCCGCCCATTTTACTTCCGTTCGGTCTAACCGAACCGTTTCTCTTTTGGCCAAACTCTTATCAAGGAATTTGTTAAATTGCATGGTTTCCCTACTTCTATTGTTAGCGATTGAGATCCATTGTTTTTAGTGGATTTTGGGAAGAGTCTTCAAAAAGCTTTGGGAACGAAGCTTAATTTTAGCACCGCTTATCACCTCCAGTCCGATGGACAGACTAAGCGTGTGAATCAAACTCTTGAAGATCTTCCTCGTTCTTGTGTGCTTGATTTCGGTGGAAGTTGGGAGGATCATATTTCACTTGTTGAATTTTCCTACAATAACAGCTTCCAATCTAGTATTGGTATGGCACCTTTCGAGGCACTCTATGGAAGGCCATGCCGATCTCCTTCTTGTTGGCTTGAGGCCGATGAGAAACTGGTTTTAGGACCAGACTTTATTCGAGATTCCACAGAAAAGATTGAACTTATTCGACATAGGATGAAAGAAGCCCAAAGTAGACAAAAATCCTATGCCGATAACCGAAGAAGAAAATTAGAATTTTCTGTGAGAGATCTCGTATTTATTCGTGTTTCACCTATGAAGGGTGTTGTACGTTTCAGTCGATCGGGAAAGTTAGCGCCTCGATATATTGGGCCATTTCCTATCACTGAACGTATCGGTTCCATGGCTTATCGCCTTTCATTACCGGCTCAGTTTTCTGCCATGCATGACGTATTTCACGTTTCTCAATTACGGAAGTGCCTTCGGGATTCTGATTCTATTCTTGAGCCCGGTGTTGTGGAAGAGATAGAAGTTTCGCCTAATTTAACTTATGAGCAGCATCATATTCGAATTATTGCTTCGGAGGTTAAACGACTTCGAAATAAAGATGTTCCGCTTGTTAAAGTTCAATGGTCCTCAAATCCTAAGGATTGCTCTTGGGAATCTAGAGAATTCATCGAGCGTACACATCCGGGCCTACTTATTCCTGCTCTTTGAGGTAAACTTCTTATTTCAAATTTCTTTTGTGTTAATATGCTTTTATGGTTGTTACTTTTTATTTCCGCCTTATATATTGCGAAGACGCAATTTCTTTAATGAGGGGAGTCTGTAACAACCCGCATATTTATCAATTTTATATTTAAATAGTTTATTTAAATATTTTATCGTTAGTCGGATGTTAGTCCGAAAAGCTACTTTTTGCATACGGTCAAATTAGGACTCGAGACCACCTCCATTGAGTTCGAAATGCCGTTTGCGACATTTTTGAGTATAAACTTTGATATGTTTGGAGCTAGTCAAAAATTTGACCATTTGCACTTTGGGTTTGGGTTCAGCCCCTTTGCCAACTTAACCCCCAAATCTGAACCACTTCTCCCCATTCTCCCTCACTTCCTCCTCATTTCAGTTCTTGAGCAACAATGGTGAGTGGAATGGGAAATTAAAACTCCAAGCCCTAGTTCCTCTTGCAAATCCAAATTCTTGCTCCAAATTAAAAGAGAACCCATTGGTAAGCTTCATCTCCTTCTTCTCCAACTCATTCTCTCTTCAATCTCAGAAATTATCTAAACCTAACTTAGGAAATATTTTTCTTTTGAGCATAGATTGAAGCTTCTTGAGTTGTTATTAAAGAGGGATTGATATTAGCTTGTTCTTGTGCTTGTCATTTGTGCTTTTGGGTTTAAAGGTGAGATTTTTATCTCACATCTATGTCTATATCTATCTTCGATTGTTGGGTATGAATTCCTAACACTTATCTATGTGCATTTGCTTTTGGTTTGGATTGAATTGGTGAATATTCCAAATTTTGGTATTTTGAAGTCAAAATTTATGAAAACCCTAGTATGGGTGTTTTGACATGTTGTTTTGGGTGAATTGAAGAGCCTTTAGGGTTGGGTTGTCGCTTGGCATAAATCCTTTGTCACCATTTCTCATTTAATCGCTCCGAATCTGAGAAGTTGTGTAGGTTTGCCCATATTTGGGCTTTGTAAATTCTGTCCTGCTACAGGCGACAGACGTCTGTGGATTACCCACAGACGTCTGTGGCTTCAGGAAAATTATTTCCCGAAACAGGCGATAGACGTCTGTGGATTATCCACAGACGTCTGTGGCTTCAGGGTAAGTATTTTCCCGAAATAGGTGACAGACGTCTATGGATTTCCCACAGACGTCTATGGATGTTGATTTCTGGATATTAGCCTATTTTTATGTGGATTTCCAAATTTATCGATTTTTGATTATCCATATAGTTATTGTCAATTAATATCAACTTTGATGATTTCTTTTCTGGATTTTTAGTGTTTCTATTTGATCGATTTGATATCGATTTCCACGGTTAGATTCACGTTATCGAAATGTGAATTTTTGTGATTGATTGTTTCTACAATCATTTGTGATTTGTCACTTCTAAATATGAAGGTTTCAATACTAGTAGTAAATATCAAAGCTCTTTCATCAAAACGATTTCAACTCTATTTTAAATATCAAAAGTTCATTTTCTCAAACCGATTTCCAATCTACTAGTATATACAAGCCTTTACTTCACTCGGATGAGAAATCGACTTAAACGACTTAGTAAAACGAGTGGTATGAAACGCTTGCGTTCACTTCGTTGGTTAGCTCTTGGACTTGTTCGATTGAACCCTTTTGTGACAATTTCCTAGTGGAGATCTACAGTTTGTTCGTAAATATTTAAGTTAAGCTAGTGGTTATGGGACATGAAGCTAAACTCATATATTTACTAGCTTAGTGTAATTGACACTTCCTAATGATCATGACGATCATTTTTGTGATTTAGACTAGCGTTTGAGCGATGTCTCTTTGTCTGCGAGGGAGACTAGACCCCGCTTTCGTGATGTTTCGCCATCACATATATGGGGTAGCACCCCATGGTCTTCGGGCCATTCCTGTGTGGCAATTTAGTGGATAGCTTCCATGAGATAGCTTCTCGTTCCTGTGTGGCAATTTAATGGATAGCTTCCATGAGATAGCTTCTCGTTCCTGTGTGGCAATTTAATGGATAGCTTCCATGAGATAGCTTCTCGTTCCTGTGTGGCAATTTAATGGATAGCTTCCATGAGATAGCTTCTCGTTCCTGTGTGGCAATTTAATGGATAGCTTCCATGAGATAGCTTCTCGTTCCTGTGTGGCAATTTAATGGTTAGCTTCCATGAGATAGCTTCTCGTTCCTGTGTGGCAATTTAATGGATAGCTTCCATGAGATAGCTTCTCGTTCCTGTGTGGCAATTTAATTGATAGCTTCCATGAGATAGCTTCTCGTTCATGTGTTAGGCCTCCCCTTTTTTTTGTGTTTTCTGGATTTCTGGTGATGATTTCTGGAATTTTGTGCTTCACCAATTTTCATGATTTTCATTGATATGATATCAGTTTTTGTGCATTGGTGAATTTATG
This sequence comes from Allium fistulosum, assembly GCA_030737815.1. Taxonomy (NCBI): domain Eukaryota; kingdom Viridiplantae; phylum Streptophyta; class Magnoliopsida; order Asparagales; family Amaryllidaceae; genus Allium; species Allium fistulosum. The sequence goes on from CM060907.1 coordinate 353,325,036, forward strand.
TGTTATTGACTTGTTATGAATACAAGTTTAGGGAATGATACCCTATTTTATCTTTGAGAAGATTCTTGTGATATTGATTAATCTTTTGTTGGTTATCATTTACATACTTATCGTAGTATGCCGTTATGGTTATTACATGTTCATGTCATGCCTTTTACTATATACCATATCATCTGATATTTATAGTTAGACTGATCCGTTTATTATTTTCTTATAAATAATACTCGGGTCAGACCGAGATGTTACAGGTGCTTCTGCTTGACTTCTCTTCAGGATTATTCTGACTTTTGGCTAACTACATAGATTAGTAGTTTTTGGTTGTACACTTTTGAGATATATACTCTATGTTGTGTACTTATTCTTTTGTATAGCACGTGATGCTATTCTTTTGTATTATCATGGATCTTTCTGACCACTACTCTAATGTACACTTTCGTGTGATATATATTTATTCATATCTTCTTCCGCCTTTGTGATATGGATGTCTGTGACTGATTTATGTTATGATTATTTCTATGTTTGTTTCCGAAGATTATATATAGCCACCGTGTGTTAGCTTTATGTTTGAATCGGTATGTCGGATTTCCTCCTTAAAAGATATGCATTCTATTATATCTGACATATCGGTGCTCGCACAAAGAAGTTACATGGATGGTCGCTCCTCACAGCCTTATTCTCCGTGCTAGTTGATAGTATTACACCGTAGTGTTCTTGGCTAGCGTGGGTATAGAGGTGGGGCATCACAGAAACTGTAATAGATTAATTTACGGAAGTGTAAATGAAAAATATGCGGAGATAAAAAATAAAACGGGAGTATTATTTGGGCTTTAGAATATTTGATTTTGGACAGTGATAGTAAGCAAACCTCTTTAACGATTGGTTTGATAAAAGCCAGATAGTTTGAAGTATATATTGTTGTTGTTATTGCACCAGTTTTATAAGACCATAATCAACCATAGACTTGTTCACTTTTCTTCTCTCAAACGAACCAATTACGCATCTAAATAACCTCAAAACCAGCCATTAAATTTGTTTTAAAAAAATTGCAAAAAAGTAAAACGGCAAAAAATTTGTCGTTTCATTTTGCAAATTAAATAAAATGATAGTCTTTGCCATTTTATTCATTTTTCTTGCAAATATAGGTCTTTGCCGTTTTAACTTATATTTGCAACAAAATGGCAAAATCTGTGCCGTTTGAAAACCAGTGTTTTTTAACTGAACAAACTATTGTTAGATGTGCTCTAAAAACCAAGTACAAGACAATCATTTTACGTTATTCATTCTTTTTTACATTATTAAATGAATGAATTAAAATAGCAGGTGATGATTTATCATTTATGTGTTATGCAAACCTGTACTTTAAATTAAAAGTCATTTATTAGTAAGATCATATTGAAAAATAATCAATTGTTTCTTGCCACGGCTGTTCATTATTCTATGTATATTGCCTAGGCATTTTCTCTCTTTTCCAAATCTAGGACAGTATTCCGCTTGGAAAAACAAAAATTAGAATATGTGAGGTTTACATCCATGATATTTTGGAATATTTTCAGTCCCAACTGGCAGTACTAAGTGGTTTAAAATGGATTTGTACAGTTAAACTTTTATGAACCACCATATTTGTTGCATACATTAGGACATTTTGATGTTAAAATCAACATTTTTGCTACTCCAATATAGTATGTATATCTCCAAGTCTATAGCTCTTCTAACATATGCCAATTGCACCACGTCAAAAATTGCAGCAGCATGGATACTCAAGTAGTGTGTTAACGCCAAAAGTGGAACGTCAACACTCGGTGTGTGTAGTAGAATCGTGAAAGCACCACCCGTATGACGGGAACAAGAAGTAAGCAGTAAAATAGTGAAAAAGCAGTAAAAGACAGCAGTTTATAGTGGTTCGGCTTGAGATCGAGCCTACGTCCACTTTGAATCTTATTATTACTGAATCCGATTACAAGACGATACAATGCACTTATCAAAACAATACAATTTGATCACAAGGACAATCTCGACTACTAGCTCAAACTTCGATGATGAAACCCGATGAATCCGTGTTGGATGTAGGAAATTTCTCCCGAAGCTTGTTGTAGTGTCTCGAGTGTTTGAAGATCTTCAATTGTTGAATGAGTTGAGAGTTCAGCAGAGTAACGACGCTTGAAGAAATGATCGGCCAAAAAAGTCCTTTTCCCGTTGGAATTTGGGGGGTATTTATAGGGCAGAATCTGAATAGGAAATCTTCTTTAAGTTCTAGGTCGGAGCCGACTTATAGTAAGTCGTAGGTCCTAAGTCGGCGACGAAATAGGAGCTCTTGCACTTAGTTACTCCTGAATACGAGCTGTTAAGTTGCAAGTCATAGGTCGGCAGCGACTTAACATAAGTCGTAGGTCGGTGGTATTTGGTTCGAGCTAGTTAGTATAAGTCGCCTACGACTTTGTATAAGTCGTAGGTCGTTAGCTTCTTAAACTGGTAGGTCGGAGATCCCTTAAGTCGTAGACTTTTTGAGTCGAACCACTTCATAAGTCGTACGTGTTTAAGTCGGCTCTGTGGCTAAGTCGGCTATGCAGTTAAGTCGTAAACTTCCTTAAGTGATAACCCGTTAAGTCGGAGACTTCTTTAACTCGTACACTGTTAAGTCGGAGACCTTTTTAACTCGTGAACTGTTAAGTCGGAGACCTTTCCTTAGCTCGGAGCCTGTTAAGTCGGAGACCTTTCCTTAGCTCGGAGCCTGTTAAGTCGGACCTACAGCTTAAGTTATAGATTTCTTAAGTTGGACCATATCTTAAGTCGGTAGCCTACTTAAGTCGGTCTTTCCTCTTAAGTCGTAGACTTCCTTAAGTCGTCTCCTGTTAGGTCGGCATGCCTTTTAGGTCGTAAGTCGTAGCTTGTTAAGTCGTGAACAAAAGAGGATTAACATTTGCCCCTCGAAGTGTATGCCTAGGTCGTAGGTCATATGCTTCGATTTTCTTAACTCGTTTTTTTTGTTAGGTCGGAAACGACTTAATATAAGTTTTAGGTCGGACATCGTGTAGGTCGACTCGCCTTCCAGCATATAAATAGTTGAACCATTCTTCCTCCTCCTCATCTGTTCTTCTATTCGAATCAACCATTGACGCAATTCCGAGCTTTCAAAGACAAATTTCAACCATCCAATCGCCGATCATCTTCCCGTTATACTTCGTAAGTCGATCCAATCTTCATTCAACCATGTCCATTGTTGAATTGATAACTCCCCATTTTTCGACTTCCGTTTGTTTTTTGGTGCCACGATTCATTATGAATAACTCTTCGAGTGATCTGCAATCGCCATCGACCATGTTATAGTGGTGATTGAGCAGGAATATATCGAATTCACAATGAATCTGAGGCGATTCGAATTGGTTCTTTGGGAGATCCGATGGTGTGATGGAACGAGAATTGCCGTTGACTGTGAGGCTATTGGGTTAACGGGTTAAGAGTTAGGGAAGAAAGCTGGTTGAGATTCTGGCTTGGTCAAGACTTAGCAATTTCATGTGACCCAGTGACTTCCATGATTTAAGTCGGAACCGACTTAGCAATTTCATGTGACCTAAGTTTTGAGTCGTTTCCGAGTTAGGACTTGGAGGATTTCTTGTTGCCTCGAATTAGAGCTTTTGCTTCTTTATCCGACCTACGACTCAGGAATTGCTGATCTGAAATGCCAACGACTTGTAGTATAAACGACTTACTCTAGCTCGCCTCATAACCTTTAAGTCGTGGACGAGTTAGCACATGTGTTGTCTTGAACCGAAGCTTTATATCTTTATAAGTGTTATGGCTGATGACCCAAAGAATCAGAGAACCAACGACTTAACTTAACCCATAGGAAATCTTTCTTAAGTCGTCGCCGAGTTAGCACTCGAGTCATCTGTGACTTAGCACTTGACACTTTTAACTGAAACTGACTTTGAACTGTTGAATTATCAACTATTGAAAGCTAACAACCTGCTTAATACAACATTCATAGAATACTGGGAGGAATATACTGCCACTGACTGCCCACATCGAATGACAGATTAGTTGATAAAGAAAAAATCAAATTAAATGAATATCGATGAAATGCTGTACAATAACCAATCCAAGTGAAGTATTAAAACAAAATCGTAATAGTCAACTGAAACTGATTTGTCTGCACTAATACTGCACTTGAATATTAACAAGTTCTGAAATCTTGTAATCGACTGATTGTCAGCTAATTTAATTCCAGTTATGCTTGCTTTTTATTTTCATTAGTTTTGCACAACACTTCACACTTTTTAGGAAACGTGCACCTTCACATTTGAACATCCAGTTGATTGTGTAGAATGTCTTCTCAAGAAGAAGAAATAGAGCAAGTTGAAGAGACTTTTCCAGTTGTTGTTCCATTGAATGATCCTCCAAAAAGGGTCTCGATCACTTTGAACTACAAAGCCTTTAACCAGTTGTGCATTCAATTCGGAATTGCCGAAGCGGATACACAACTACCTGGGAAGCATGATTGCTGATAGACCTCCCCATGGTTTTGTTGCGGTAATTCAACAAATGTGCCAGAATGGAGCTATCCCTCCTTTTAATGACCTCTTGCGAACACTTCTTCTACGATTGACGATCTCCCCTTTCCAGCTGCATCCCAATGGATATGCTATCCTGATGGGACTTTGTGTGCTCTTTAGGAGGACACTCGATCGTCTTCCAAGCTTCGACGAAATTTTTTATTTGTGTACTTTCGCTAAAAACAAAGATCATCCTTCAATCACAGTCGTGAGAAGTGCCAGAAATCGCAAGCTTATCATTGGTCTCCCTGAGAGTGTTCACAGTTTTCTAAGCCAGTTTTTCTATGTTCGCTGCCCTTCGGGATTTTACACTATCTGGAGAGTAGGAAGTAAGATCACTTGTCTCTGTTTCTTATGTTTTTTCAAACTTTCCGAAGTCCGAGTTGTCAAGTGTTAACTTTGCCCTTTTCTTTTCAGCACTTCCTCCTCCTTCTAGAGATCCCGGTCACAAAGCGACTTTTGAGAGGCTTATGGCGGTGCCAGTTGAAGAGAGGAGTATCCAATTCCTGTTGACAGATGAATTTTTACATCACTTCGGGCATTTACACTCTTCCCGCTTTTCTCAGCCTCGTGAAGTTTCTAACCTTCCAGCACAGACATCAGATGCCCCAGCTTCAACGGAAGAGATGACTCCAAAGGAGCCAATTGTAGACGCTGCATTAGTAAAGTGTTCTACTTCTATCGATGTTGCGGGGCCGTCCAGCAAACCGGCACTTGCTCTAATTATCGAAGAGGAAGAAAATCCCCGAATTTCTGAAAAGTCAGCCGACGCGAATGTTGAAAAGGAGAATTCTACTAGGTGCCATGGTGATGACACCTTTGATGACTTGAGTGACATAATGATAACTTCTCGAGAGCTCTTTAAAGACGACTTTCAAAAAGCGACTTCTCCTGTTGTCGAAGCGACTTCCTCTTTGAAACAAGCCTCAACACCTTCTACACCAGTCGTCTCCGTTTCCACATTAAAGCGTGGTTTGTAGTTTGACGCGCGTAGTTTACACGCCGCACACACTTAGGATTTTTCGGTACTTATACGTACTTATCCTTTTTTCCTGGAGATTTCTAAACTTCACTTCTTTTTCATTTTCAGATTCTCCGATGGGGCGCTCTAGCTCACATTACGACAGATTTCAGCGCTATGGGGGCCGCGGAACTTATGACTTTAGGCGATACCTCGATGCCCCGTGGGAGACGGATGAAGAAAGAGCTATTAGGAAAGCTCAGGAAAGACGGGATTATGAGCAAGAGAAACGGGACTACGAGAATCAATGCGGGAGGAGAGACGAAAGATACGACTCTTCCCACAGAAGCGATAGTTCTCATAAGCGAAAGTCTTATGATGATAAGGGGAAGACTCATATTGCTGACGAATCAAGCAAGCGGTCCAAGAATAGCGACGCATCTGCAATTTCTGAGAAGACTGACGCTCCCATTTTCCCTAATATCCCGTCTGGCTCTCCTCCTTTAAAGAAGTCTGATATTCAAGCGATCATTAACAGACCCCAGTATCAGGTTAAAGATGGCCCTCCCACGCTTCAAAGCCGATTTCCGAATTGGTGCTTAAAAGGAGTGCGCTTTGACCTGGATTTGGTCCCGATCGATTAGAAAGACATGCTTAAAAGTCTTGATGCAGTTAGGCTTAACATTGAGTGGATGTCGCAATGGCAGAAACTCGTTGATGAACTCCAAAGAGTCAACCACATGAATCTTGAAAACATGTTGACTATGGAGAATGATAAGACTGAATGGGCTAAAATTTGTCAACAGCATGATGCCGAGATGACGAGTATTGCTGATGATAATGCAAGGCTTCAGTCCGAGGTCGAGAAACTTAAGGAAGATCTCGCCGCTTCTTCCGCCTCGCAATCTCAGAAAGAAGAAGTGTTTCAAAAACAAGTGCGGGACGCGCACACTGCTCAGAGGGATGCTGAGATGAAATATGCGGCTGAGCAGTTCGTTGTTGAAGAATATCGCAAAAGTAACTCTCAGTTGCGGGAAACAGTCAACTCCCAGAACGTGGAGATTGAATTGCTAAAGTCTCGACTTGCTAAAGATGAAAGAGAGTGTGATGATGCTGTTGCTGGTCGAGTTGCAGCCGTTGCCGAAAAAGAAGCGGCCGAGCAATCGCACGAGGCAACAAAAGCTAATGTCAGCTCTACCTTATTTGACTTTTATCTGCACAGCGTTCTGGGTCATGGAAGTCTTTCTTTTCTGGGCCCCGAATACGAGATTACCCTGGCTGAAGTGTGGGAAGCCGTCGTTGATATGCTTAGCGGTGCTGGCTATGATGAAGCAGGACTTGAGGCGCGCTACCTTGACGATGAAGCTCTTGCCGCTCTTGCTAGAGGAAAAGAGCAACTTGCCAGAGCGCGAGCTGAGTCTACAGGGGATGGACATCCGAAAGAGGAAGCTCCTTCAACTGCCCCTGCTCATACTTCAACTTCAACTGACATCAATATTATAGATTCCAGTGCCCATTCTTCGCTTCCTGCTGAAATTGTGACTACTCCTACTGAGGACGAAGCCTTGGAAGATATTGAGGCTGAGAAATTCGAGATCGATCTCACCAAACCGACTCCTCCAGGTAACTTCAAATCAGATCTGGCTCAAGTGGATTATTCATTTGATTCAATTGACCTGGATGAATTTCTTGCTTATTACTTAAGTCCTGGTGATCCGATATCTTCTCTTTTCTCGGAGAATATTAATTTCGACTTCTTTTCCTCTGTAGCGGAAGCTCCGAAAGCTGCACCAACTTCTCCTTCTCCGGCTGCTGTTCCTCCTCCTCCCCAAGTTACTCCTCTTTTTGTTTCTCAACCAGGATCACAAGAAGAGAAAATAGAAGCCCTCAAAGACTTAGATGATCCGGTTCTTTCGCAAGAACAAAAGATTGGAGGACTTGAAGAAGGCAAAAAGACCCCGGAGCAGACTCATGATGACGATACAAAACTTTCCGAGTTTCTTAGTCCGGGAAGCGAGTCTTCTTCCAAGAGGAAAGGGAAACGCGCAGTGAAGAAGAAGAGCGCTTCGGCTGATGAGAAGAATATTGAAGAAGATCCGGCTGCCCCTCCTTCTCCTCCTTCCCCTACTCATCCACAACGGCTTTCAAAACTGATTATCAGGCCGGGAAAGAGTTCCAAGGGTGGTCGGAAGAAGGAATGATAAGCTAGACCTTATGCTTCTTATTTTGCTTGTTACATGTATCGACCGGAGATTGTGCGGGTACCGGTCCCCGCTTCTTTTTGTATTCTGTACAATGTAAAAAGTTTTCACAGTATTGAATAAAATAGCTATTTTACTTGTACAAATTCTTGTGTATGTGAGAATACATCTGTTTCTCGTTTTTAGTGTAGAATGAACGATTCTTTTTTCTTGCACAAACTTTTTGTCTGTGTTTAAGAATGCATTTATTCCACATCTATTTTTCGTGATATTGCAATGAACTTGCGGTATGTTGCTTGCATATTACTTTTATTAATTTAACTGAATTGTATAGTATTGCCCCCATACCACAAGTGCATTGCAACATTTCTAGCTTTTACAAGACTGATACTCTTATTTCAGAGAATAACTATTCCACTTTTAATGGAAGAATCATTCTGCTTTTAATAGAGTATATCTCGTCTTTGGAGAAATTTTTATTTTCTCTTTCTTTCTTAAAGAACACTTCAACTTTTAGAGATGATCACTTTTATTTGTTAAAAGGTGGATTTCTCTACGCAGTGAAATGAGCTTCTGAAGAAGGTTTTGATTTTGTGCCCCGGTAAAGAGCTTATTTTTGGTACTTCGAGCACGGTGAAGTATGCCTCCGAAGAGGTCTTTTTGTAGCGTTCCAACTTTTTAGGAAGAACTTTTGAGATGAATAAGTTAACCTTCCTTTGAGAGTTGAAATGTGCTTCCGAAGAAGGCTTTTTTATTTGAGTATTCTATTTTGGGACATGCCTCCGGAGAGGGCTCCTCTTAAAGAGTTGTGCCTCCGAAGAGGGCTTGTGCCTCCGAAGAGGGCTTGTGGTGCCTCGGGAGAGGGCTTTTGCCTCCGAAGAGGGCATGTGCCTCCGAAGAGGGCTTGTGGTGCCTCGGGAGAGGGCTTTCGCCTCTGTAGAGGGCGGGTGCCTCCGAAGAGGGCTTGTGCCTCCGAAGAGGGCTTGTGCCTCCGAAGAGGGCTTTTTGATTGCTTGGAAGTTACTTTCTCATGGTTGGATGGATCCACGGGGCGGACGCAAGTTGTTTGACTGGATGTTCATTTGCGCAAACGATCGCAATCAATTAACAAGGGCCCTGTTCCTTCAGCTTGGGAAGGTGCCCCTCCGGTGGTTCCACCAATCTTTTTTGATTGAGAGAAGCACTTTCATTTTTTGGCGTGCCTCGTTAGAGGGCTTTGTTGACCTTTGGGAAGGAGCATCGGTTGGTTGGTGTGCCAGGAAAGTTGCGTCTCAGGGGCGAGTAGATCCACGGGACGGACGCAAGCTGCCTGATCGGATGCATCACGATCAGTTAGCAAGGGCCCTGTTCCTTCTGCTTGGGAAGGTGTCCCTTTGGTGGTTCTACTGGCCCTTTTATTGAGAGGCATACCTCCTTTTGGCTACTTCTTTGTTTGCTTGGCCATGTTCTCTCATCATCTGCTTATTAGCGATCTTTTATTATCGTTTCCAAGCACATCTCTTTTTTCTTTTGCAAGTAAATTGCCTTATCCGAAGAAGTGGACTTCACTGTTGAACGACTTCTCGGGACAAACGCGAGTTACCTAGTTGGATGTCTGTTCATATCGACAATCACAACCAGTTAACGAAGGCTTGCCACAGTGGAGTCGCCAACTTTTTATGTGAAGTTCTTCTTGTATAGGATTTGAATTTGGAATTTTTGTCGCTTGGTATTTGCTTAATAGGTGATTTATAGAAGTCGCTTGGCTTTGTGATGAGCAAGTCTTGTTTTAATGTCCTGCAATTTTGAATCGACATTTTAGCAATACATTTAAAGCATTTACATATCGAAATGAAACAGGCATTATGAAATAGTAAATAACACAAGATTTATAGTGGTTCGGCCAAGAATCGGGCCTACATCCACTTTATAGCTTTCATTCATTTACACTGATTTACAATGTTTTACAATACAACTGATACATTCATCACTATTTTACAACTTTGAGCAAAGCTTTTTTCAAGTAAAATAAGGATGTAAGTGGTTGCTGTTCCAGGCCCTTGGAATTGGATCTCCTTCAACAATTATGAGTTTGAAAGTGTCATCAAGAAGTTTATTCCCAATGGCATATGGTCCTTCCCAGTTTGGCCCAAACACACCAGTTGCTGTCATGATCCTTTTCAAAACTAAGTCTCCGACCTCAAAGCTGCGTTGGCGAACTTTAGAGTTGAAGTGCCTGGCTACTCTTTGCTGATAAGCTGAAACTCTGAGCCTAGCTTCTTCCCTTTTTTCATCAAGAAAATCAAGTGCCTCAAGTTACAGCTTTTCGTTTTCAGCTTTATTGAAATAAATTCTCCTGTGTGAAGGAACTTCTAATTCTACTAGAATCATTGCTTCTGATCCGTATGCCAGTGAAAATGGAGTGTGCCCTGTCGCAGTTTTATGAGTAGTTATATATGCCCATAGTGCTAATGGAAGTTTATCGATCCAACCACCTTTTGCTTTTTCAAGTTGCGTTTTGTTGGTTGACTTGATAATTTTGTTCACTGCTTCCACTTGCCCGTTTGCCTGCGGATGAGACACTGTTGAGAAGCTTTTTCGAATTCTGAACCGTTTGCAAAAATCCTGGAATTCTTCACTTTCAAACTGGGTACCGTTGTCTGTGATTATCTTCTGCGGCACACCATATCTGCAAATGATATTTTTAGTTACGAAATTTATCATCTTTTTAGAGGTAATGGTGGCTAAGGGTTCAGCTTCAGCCCATTTGGTGAAATAATCAACGGCAACAATAGCATATTTGATTCCAGATTTGGCGATCGGTAAAGGTCCAATCAAGTCTATTCCCCAAATAGCGAACGACCATGGGCTGACCATTTGTGTGAGTTCGGTGGAAGGCGCTTTTGGGATTTTTGCAAATCTTTGGCACTTGTCGCACTTCCTGGAGTAAATAGCAGCATCTCGATTAATATCCGGCCAAAAATACACATATCGGAGAACTTTCTTGGCTAGAGTTTGACCAGCTGAATGATCTCCACATTCTCCTCCGTGTACCTCAGCTAGAATTGTCTTGGCTTCTTCCTTAGTTACACATCGGAGCAATGGCATTGAAAATCCCCGTCTGTATAATCGGCCATCTTGAATTATATATCTCGATGCTTTCCTCAATAATTTTCGGCGTTCTTTAGAACTTTCTGGCAGGGAACCATTGAGTAAGTATTCTTTGATTGGAGTCATCCATGATTCATGCTCTTGAGACGCAGCCATAATCCAATCAACATCCATTTCATCAATGCTTGGAGCTGACAGAACTTCTACAGGAACCAATCCCAGTAATTGAGCCTCTCTAGAACTTGAGTACTTTGCAAGAGAATCCGCTTTCATGTTTTCTACCCGAGGAATATGACTTATCGTGTAATGATCGAAATCTTCGAGAAGTTCACACGCCTTTGACAAGTATGCGGGCAGATTTCCACCTTTAGCTTGAAACTCTTTCTTTACCTGGCAAACGATAAGTTGAGAATCGCTGAAGATTTGTAACACTGTGATGTTTAGCTCCTTGGCAATTTTCAAACCGGCGATAAGGGCTTCATACTCTGCTTCATTGTTTGTTAAAGGAAATTCCAGTCTTAACGCATAACACAATGATCGTCCTTCGGGGGTTTCGAGCACAACCCCTGCCCTAGAACAGTAATCATTTCTCGATCCGTCAACATACAACTTCCACTGGATTGGAATGCCATCAGTTATTTCATCCTCACTATCACCTTTGTCAGTAGATTCTGCGATGAAATCTGCTAAAGCCTGTCCGTTGATTGCTCTCCAGGGATGGTAAGTGATGTCATACTGGCTGAGTTCAATGTTCCATTTCAAAAGACGACCCGAGGTTTCAGGACGAAACAGGACTTGCTTTAGAGGTTGATCAGTAAGAACCTTGATAGGATGAGCTTGAAAATATGGTCTCAATTTCCTGGAAGCAATTAGCAAACAATAGGCGAGCTTTTCTATCTTCGAATAATTCATCTCTGCCCCAGTGAACCGTTTACTGATGTAATAGACTGGACGCTGTACTTTCATATCTTCCCGGACAAGTGCTGCGCTAAGAGCATGAGATGAAATTGCTAAATAGATGAAAAGGTCTTCCCCATTACTAGGCTTGGACAGAACTGGAGGCGTTTCCATATGACGAATTAGTTCATCGAAAGCATTTTGGCATTCGGGAGTCCATTCGAAATTTTTCTTCCCTTTCTTTAGAGCATCAAAGAAAGGAATGCATTTGTCTGTGGCCTTGGAAATGAAGCGACTCAGAGCAGCGACTTTTCCATTGAGACTTTGCATTTCTTTCTTTGTTTTAGGGGCTTTGACTTCCCTTAGAGTTGTGATTTGAGAAGGATTGGCTTCGATGCCCCTAGCACTCACAATGAAACCCAAGAATTTCCTGGACTCTACTCCGAACGAACATTTCAATGGATTGAGCTTCATTCCGTACTTTCGAAGAATTGCAAACATTTCCTCCAAGTGACCCATGTGGTCTACAGCTTTCTTTGACTTTACCAACATATCGTCAACATACACTTCCATGGTTTTGCCAATCTGAGGTTTGAACATTGCATTGACGAGCCTTTGATAGGTTGCCCTTGCATTCTTCAATCCGAAAGGCATAACTTTGTAGCAGTAGAGACCCACATCTGTGATAAAGCTTGTGTCTTCCTGATCCGGCTCATGCATCATAATCTGATTGTATCCGGAGTAAGCATCCATAAATGATAACAACTCATGCCCAGCTGTTCCATCCACCAATTGATCGATTCTGGGCAGTGGGAAGCAATCTTTGGGGCAAGCTTTGTTTAGATCCAAAAAATCGATGCATACTCTCCACTTTCCATTTGCCTTCTTAACCAGTACTAGATTTGAAACCCAATTTGGATAAGTGGAGTTTCTGATGAAGCCGTTTTCCATGAGCCGATCGACTTCTTCCTTTAGTGCTGTTGACCTTTCTGGGCCTTGAGTTCTTCTTTTCTTTTTCACTGGTGTGAATTTCGGATCAATGTTCAGAGTATGTACGACAATTTCCGGGGAGATCCCACACATATCAGCATGACACCAAGCGAACACATCCAGATTGGCTTTTAAGAATGATATCAGCGTGCTTTGAACTGCTATGCTCAGTTGTGAACCCACATTGAGTACTTTGTTCGGGTCTTTCGAGTCAACAGATATTAGTACCGTTACTTCCACGGGTACCACTCTATTCTCCCCTGTACTGGCTTTCCTAGGATCCATTTCTTTCCTCGCATTGCTGTGTTGGCCAGTAAAGGGGCCACGCCGTAGCTGCTACAAGGTTGGTTCTTTGATGCGGAGCGGAGCTGCCGCATCTTTTCCCATTTCTCTTTTCCTTGCCTCTCGGAGCTCTACAAGATAATATTCTCGCCCCGCGTTCTGATCTCCCTTAATGACGGCAACCCCATTATCAGTGGGAAATTTCATTGTTAAGCACCACGGAGCGAGGACGGCCCTGAAAGCAGCAAGAGTAGGCCGACCCAAGAAAGCATTATAGGCGGAGAATCCATCAACAATTACGAAAGTTTACTTTCGGACCAACTTCTTATGTCCCTCGCCCATTTCAACAAACAAGTCCACCGTTCCAATTGGCTGTTTCAGCTCTCCTGTAAATCCGACAATCTTGTGTGAAGAAGCTTGCACATCTGTCATTGGGATTTTCATTTGGTCAAATGTCTTTTTAAAGAGTATGTTGCACGAGGCACCACTATCAACCAGCACTCTTCTGACAATAGCCGATCCAATACCGACAGAGACAACTAAAGGGTCCTCCGTAGGAGCTTCCACATTAATAGAATCCCTGGCTCTGAACATAATATCATCATGAAGAGTCTTCTGCTGCTTCAAAGGTGCAGCATCTTCCAAGATTAAGACACTTTCTTCAGCTGGGGCATACTTCAAAGCTCTAGCATACATTTCTATCTCACCCCAACTCTTGCCAACCGGATGAGGTCCTCTTGTGATCACATTGATAACAGGTCTTTCCTTTTCAGCAGGCCTCTCTCCTGAACCAGATGAATGAGTTGGGGGTAGTTGTCCTTTGGTTAGATGATGAAGGGTCCTTTCTATTTCTCTTAATGTACTGCTGCAACTTATTCTCTCTTAACAATTCTTCAATCAGGCTTTTCAAGTGGTGGAACTCGTTGGTATCATGGCCTGGTTGGTTATGGAATTTGCAAAATCTTCCGCTTTGAGCAGCATTTTTCCCAACTTTTACTGCCGGTGGTTTTGGAAATTCAACAGCATCCTTAGTGGCGATGAAAATATTCTCTGGTGTATCAGTCAGAGGGGTAAAATCCAAAGGTTTGAGGAAGCGGGGCTTTTTGAGATCTTTCTGCTTCTTTCCACTATTACTTTCCCTTTTCTGATTTGCGGATTCTTTCTTGTTCTGAACTGTAGCATTATTTTCCACCACTGTTGTCACAACTTTAGCTGACGCGGAGAGATTCTCTAGGCGCATGAACTCATCAGCCTTTTTGTAGAACTTTTCGAGCGAATTTGGTTTATTCATTTTTAACCATTTTCCAAACTCGCTTGACTTGTCAACAGCCCGCATTAAGTAGGTCAAGATCATTCGCGGTTCCGCGTTATCAACTTCTGCTAGTGCTAAATTAAAGCGATTCAGGAAGGATTTGATGGGCTCTCCAGGATTCTGTTCAAGACTTGAGAGAGACATTATATCCTTTGCCCTTGAAATGTACAATCGGAATTGTTCCTTGAATTTTCGAGTCAGATCGGAAAATTGGTCAACAGATCGCACAGGAAGCTTGGTAAACCAAAGTAACGCCACTCCTTCCAAATATACTGGGAAATATCGGCATTTGATCTCATCGGTTGCTCTGGCACCAGTCATGTGCCAATCATATTTGTACAAGAACTGATTTGGATCACTCGTCCCCCGATAAGCTGGGATTGTAGGAGGAACGAACTTTCTGGGAAAATCAGCCTTTAAGATCCTTTCTGTAAATGGAGTTTTACTCGGAGCGAATCCCCAATCATTCTCATCTTCGTTTCTCTGCATGCTTTCTTTCATTATCTGCCGTATCATGCCAGAGATATACTCCTCATTGTTTAGTGACCTTGCAGAATAGGCTTCGGCCATTTTCTCAGAAGTTTGTCCGGGCAAACGTTCAGGGAGAGCTGGCGATGGCCTGGACCCTTCAGCTTGAGGAGGTGCCCCTTCAATGGCACCAGATCAATTCTGAGGAATATTCCTCCCTTCGGAGTTTGGAGCAACATCAGAAAAGTTCTCTTCATTATTTACTGGTCTTTGATTAGCCCCGAGCAGAGCATTCAATTTTTCCATCATCAGATTATTCTGAGTTTCAATCTGCTGGTACAGTCCGGACACAGCAGTATTCAACTCTTCTCGCGTCACCCCGACGCTTGGAGCGGCCTGATTTGGAGAAAGAGAAGTGGCAGTATTGTCGCGGTCATTATCAGATCTGACAGACTTACGTTTTCTTCCAGGAGCAATTATGTCTGATAGGCTTCTGGTTTTGGAGGAAATTCTTTCAACAAACTTCCGTGAAGCAATGGTGATGATCGCTTGAGTTCAACTCTCAATGAAAGCACCAAAATGTTAACGCCAAAAGTGGAACGTCAACACTCGGTGTGTGTAGTAGAATCGTGAAAGCACCACCCGTATGACGGGAACAAGAAGTAAGCAGTAAAATAGTGAAAAAGCAGTAAAAGACAGTAGTTTATAGTGGTTCGGCTTGAGATCGAGCCTACGTCCACTTTGAATCTCTTTATTACTGAATCCGATTACAAGACGATACAATGCACTTATCAAAACAATACAATTTGATCACAAGGACAATCTCGACTACTAGCTCAAACTTCAATGATGAAACCCGATGAATCCGTGTTGGATGTAGGAAATTTCTCCCGAAGCTTGTTGTAGTGTCTCGAGTGTTTGAAGATCTTCAATTGTTGAATGAGTTGAGAGTTCAGCAGAGTAACGACGCTTGAAGAAATGATCGGCCAAAAAAGTCCTTTTCCCGTTGGAATTTGGGGGGTATTTATAGGGAAGAATCTGAATAGGAAATCTTCTTTAAGTTCTAGGTCGGAGCCGACTTATAGTAAGTCGTAGGTCCTAAGTCGGCGACGAAATAGGAGCTCTTGCACTTAGTTACTCCTGAATACGAGCTGTTAAGTTGCAAGTCATAGGTCGGCAGCGACTTAACATAAGTCGTAGGTCGGTGGTATTTGGTTCGAGCTAGTTAGTATAAGTTGCCTACGACTTTGTATAAGTCGTAGGTCGTTAGCTTCTTAAACTGGTAGGTCGGAGATCCCTTAAGTCGTAGACTTTTTGAGTCGAACCACTTCATAAGTCGTACGTGTTTAAGTCGGCTCTGTGGCTAAGTCGGCTATGCAGTTAAGTCGTAAACTTCCTTAAGTCATAACCCGTTAAGTCGGAGACTTCTTTAACTCGTACACTGTTAAGTTGGAGACCTTTTCAACTCGTGAACTGTTAAGTCAGAGACCTTTCCTTAGCTCGGAGCCTGTTAAGTCGGAGACCTTTCCTTAGCTCGGAGCCTGTTAAGTCGGACCTGCAGCTTAAGTTATAGATTTCTTAAGTTGGACCATATCTTAAGTCGGTAGCCTACTTAAGTCGGTCTTTCCTCTTAAGTCGTAGACTTCCTTAAGTCGTCTCCTGTTAGGTCGGCATGCCTTTTAGGTCGTAAGTCGTAGCTTGTTAAGTCGCGAACAAAAGATGATTAACATAGTGCACGGACAAGTAGAGAAAGTGATGGTCGAACAAGGTCAAGAGGGCATGTGACCCAGGTACAGGTGAAAATCGAGAACGAGAATCGAATCATTACCCAGAGCGTAAAAGGCCCAGTCAGGGTTGGTGATGTGATCGCTCTTCTTGAGTCTGAGAGAGACGCCTGAAGACTTCGCTGATTTCTTTGCTTTATACATCTCTTCTTCCATTTTCAAAAGCATGCATGGATTTTTACTATCTTCGTATCTATATAGGTTGCTATTTTTGCTATATCATTGATTGATACTGATAATTTAAGACCGATTGTGGTTTTTTGTGGATTGAATGGTTTGGAATGTTATATCATTTATATCATTTATATTCATAAGTAATCAAAGCTGTAGCAATTTTGAAGAGTGTTTGTAAACAGCTTTCACTCTTGCTATTCCATGTTTTATATAAGCCAGCAAAGACCAGAGTTGAATGTATATATTTACAAGATCGCCTTATATTCCTGACTGCAATTTTGTTCCATTATAAAGAAAATATTATGATTTCAGAGTTGGATTTTTGTAGATTAGAGGGCTCTTTGTTATCAAGATTGTTAGTGATGGTAATATACTAATATAGCATTCTGAATTGCATGTACAAAAGGTACCATATATAGAACAAGGTTTGTATTACTTGTACAATGGGTATCTTACGTAAAGAATATAGTGCAGTGGTGTAGTAATTTTAGTATATTTAGTACTCTTAAATCACCCTACTTATGAGATTTTCGACTAGGTTTTTAGATTGTTAGATTGAATAAATCATAAGTTAGTCGATTATCTTTCACTCATTGTTTGATTTACTTTGTAATAGTGCTGAAAATCTCATCCAATGCACATTGTAGAACGATGAAACTGTAAATGGGTTTAAGCCCATTTGAATTATGGCTGAGGTGACAAATTGAATACCAGTTTTGCATGTAAAACTTGGAAACTCGGTTCAAGTATACACACAAACTAAGTTCACATTAAGTTTACTGCGAACTTCCCACACGAAAATTTGGGAACCAAAGAGTAAAAGTTTTATTTATCCAATATATCATTCGTATAAAAAGCTTCACTTGTTTATAATGTAACCAAATCATTCTACTATTGACACTTGGCTTTCAGGTGTCAAATTGCATGCATAACTTTTAGTCTATGATTAGTACTTGTAAAATTTACTTAAAACCCATTTTCTTATAGAAATCATAGACTCGCTAACGCCTAGAGTTGACGCCAAAAATGACGCACTTATGATTTCTCACTTATGATTAAGGATATAGACACTTATGATTTCTCACTTCAGTACAAGTCATTTGATGAATAAGAATTTCACATAAACTATGATTGATTTGCAGGCCAAGACAATATTTTGATTTTCATCTCAAATTCTCGTTTCAAATATTCAACAAAAAAATTCACCTTTTGGTGTTCTAACTAGATAAATATCATCAAAATATAAAGCAATTATAGCATATCCCAATTCATTTCTCTTAATAAATACACATGGACAGAGATGAGATCATTAACGTAACGTACCTTCTATTAATTACCAAATATTCAGTTAACCTGTTGTACCTTGTTCTAATCCGAACAATGACCACTTAAGCTTTACTGGGTACAAACTACGTGGTTTGCTTTAAGAAAATTAAAACTTTTGGGAACTTTATTAAATGCACGACTAAGTCCAATTAAGACTGCTAGACTAATTATATATTGAAATGTGATCATGTCCATCATAGTGAATAGGTTTTGTCAAAATCAATCATTGGTCTCAATAAGAAAATGTGTGCAATAAATGAGGATTTATATTGAATAACCTCGTCCTTTTCATTTTGTTTTCTTGTAAACACCCATTTCTAACCTACAGGGCTTACATCCAATGGTGTTCGAATTAAAAATCCGAGTACTTCTTGTCTTGCAAGAGCATCCATTTAAGATCGAATTGCTTTTTCCCATTTTGGCCAATCATATTGATAGGTACGACTAGTAGAGACAGGGAGGAGCTACAACAACCGAAAGCAAATAGAGAGTGGTTAATGGAGAAAGAAGAAGAAATGAAGAAAATTGCAGAAACGAAATGCAAGAAGAGAGAGATCAATATTATTTCCAGCCTGAATAATCCATTTCATTCGTTGCTATTTATAGAAATGCATACGGTCCTCTATAACAAACAAGACAGTTGTTACCATTACAGCCGTACATAGTTATATAATATTGCTGCCATTTTGTAACAGAAAGTAAAAGCAGAAATTAATAAAAGGAATTTGTTATATATTGGCCCCTGCAACATTTTGTAACAGAAACTTTGCTGCACCAAAGCAGTATTCTGTGTGCATTAAATTTTATATCATACATCCAAATATCTTGCAAGTGTCATGTGTGCACGTCTTGGCCTAACAGTAGTAGTATTTGAAATTGCAAAAGAAATATGAATTGAATTTTCTAAATTGAATGATTGAAATTTATTTCAAATATCATACAGATATTTTCAAATCTGAAAGAATGAATTGTTTACAGAGAGAAACTGAATACATTTCACAATACACAATGGTTGATCTACATACAGAATTTTACCTGATATGGGATGAGTGATATAAGCCCAGATCCGTTGTTTTTTCTTTGCATCCCATCGGCATTGAATATGAGCCGTTGATATCTTGATATACGGTTGAGATAGAAGCTTGAATGATAATATAGATCAAAGTAATACGCAGCCTCTTCATTCAGTATCATTTCCAATACTCCCACTCAAACCCTAGACGCCTAGGGTTTGCGCCGATTCTTCTCTAAATCGTTAATCGATTATTTCGTACCTCTATTCCGTGAAATCTAAAAAAACGTAGTGAGGGATGAGGAAAAATCCGAGGAGAAATAGCTTTAGCAAAGTGTTTGAGCTAAAGAAAGGATTCGGCATGAAGCTTCCATGCTGGAGATCATGGAAGTGATGATATTTCTCAGTTATTTTGCTTAGAGGCTTGATAAATTTCAGAAAGTTGTTCAATCTCCAGGCTTGAGATCTGAGAGCAATGACAAAGTTTCCAACTTTTAGATGACAACTTACAATGGTAATGCATCTTCTTCAATCTTCTTCTTTGAGATTTGAGAACAGTTGTCGACTCTTTCAACTTTTTGCCTTTTTATGAACCAATTGAAGCTCGCCTTTGATAGTGGCTTGGTTAAAATATCAGCAGTTTGGTAAGTGCAAGGTATGTGATTTACATTTAAGTTTTCTTTGCTTACTTGCTCTCGAACGAAATATAGATCCAGTTCTATATGTTTTGACCTAGCATGAAGAATAGGGTTTGCTGTTAAGTGAGTTGTGCTTAAGTTATCACACCAAATTATTGTTTTGC
Organism: Allium fistulosum; assembly: GCA_030737815.1. Classification (NCBI taxonomy): domain Eukaryota; kingdom Viridiplantae; phylum Streptophyta; class Magnoliopsida; order Asparagales; family Amaryllidaceae; genus Allium; species Allium fistulosum. The sequence goes on from CM060907.1 coordinate 353,344,885, forward strand.
TTTCTTTCTTGATTCGTAGTTCCATTAGAAGAGATTCAATCCACATAATCTCAGCTGTAGCATTAGCAACACTCCTGAATTCTGCCTCTGTGCTCGATCTCGGCACAGTTGGCTATTTTTTTGAACACCAGGATACAAGATTCTGTCCTAAATATATATAATAACCTGTTGTAGACCTCTTGTCATCTGGACTTGTGGCCCAATCAGCATCTGCATAGCCATTGATGTTTATAACTTTGCTGGCTTCTAGAGTTAGACCAAAATCTAGTGTTCCATTGAGATATCTTAGGATTCTTTTCACCGCTTTCCAGTGTATGTCTGTTGGACTTTACATGTATTGACTTGCTTTATTAACACTGTAACTGATATCTGGTCTAGTGATAGTTGCATATTGAAGTGCACCAACTATGCTTCTGTATTGTCTATCATTCTGAATAGCTTCCCCTTTATATTTGGATAGTGGAACATTACTGATCGTTGGAGTAGAAATTAGGTTGGCTTGATTCATCTTGGCTTTGTGCAGAATGTCTGATTTGTATTTTCTTTGATTTAGTTGAATTAATGTATTGTAAATCCTTTTGACTTCTATGCCCAGAAAATAACTCTGGTTGCCAAGATCCTTGATAGTGAATTCTTGGTTTAGCTACTTTATCAAGTTACTGATTTCATGCTCACTGTTGCCTGTAATAATAAAATCATCAACATATATTAGCACATATATTTGTTGCTAAATTTTGTGAAAAGAGAGTTGTCAGATTTTGTTGGATAATATCCCAATTTGATCAGTATATCCTTTAGCTTTTCGAACCACACTCTTGGTGCTTGCTTCAAGCCATAGATTGCTTTATGTAGTTTACGCACATGATTCTCTCTTCCTTTTTGTATGAATCCATGTGGTTGTTCCATGTAAACCTCCTCCTGTAATATACCATTTAGAAAGGCATTGTTAACATCTAGTTGCTTGATGGTCCAATTTCTATATAAGACAATTGTAATAACTATTCTAATAGTAGTAGGTTTCACAACAGGTGAGAAAGTTTCATTAAAGTCGAAGCCACACTGTTGTGAATAACCATTAGCTACTAGTCTTGCCTTATACTTAGAAATTGTACCATCTGCATTTCTTTTTAACTTATAGGTCCACTTGCACCCTATAATATTCTTATTATTTGGCATGAGAACAAGATCCCATGTCTATTGTTCATCAATGCCTCATATTCATCCATCATGGCAGCTTTCCAATTTTTGTTTTGCATGGCCTGTTCATGTGTATTTGGTTCAGCTGTGATGCAGGCCAAGTACTAGGTCGTGACCGACCTAGCAAACTCGTAAGTCGTTTGGGAATGATAGGTCGTATACGACCTAAGAATTTTGAAGCTAACGAAAGAAGAATACAAAATGAAGCACTAGGTCGTGACCAACCTAACGAAGCTCTAAGTCGTAACTGACTTAAGGAAGGCGAAGGCATAAGTCATGACCGACTCAACTGGGGTGAAGGCATAAGTCGTGACCGACTTAAGGAAGTAGCTATGAGTCGTCAACGACTTAAGGGAAGTGCTGGGTTACGACCTAAAACTAAAGGAAGAGCAACACAAGTTGAAAAATGCGAAGGTTTAAGTCGTATACGACTTAAGGGAAGTGTTTTGGTTAATGTACGACTTAACGGAGCAGGTGATAAGTCGTTACCGAGTTACGACTTACTTAAGTCGCCTGAACGACCTATCGAGCCACGCAGTGAAAAGGCAGAGCAAATTGGTGGAGTGTTAGGTCGTGAACGACCTAACGAGTAGAGAGTTAAGTCGCTGAAGACTGGAGCCGTGGATTCCAAAGCCGCTTTAATCAGAGCTGTAGATTTCTTAAGCCGTTGATGGATGAAGAGTATAAGTCGTAGGACGTTGGTTTTAGGTCGTGTACGACCTAAGTTGAGTCGTGAGAAGTTGTAAGTCGGCAACGACCTAAGTGATGTAATCTGTTTGTATTTTCTGCTTGTTAAGTCGTAGTTTGCACTTGTTTTTAAGTCGTATGTTTGTAGGTCGTGTGTCTTACTTAAGTCGTAAGTCGGAGGGTGTTTTTAAGTCGGAACCGACTTATGAGATGTACAAATTTGTGGCGTGTGTTGTAAAATGCTATAAATAGGCGTGCGTTGTACATTTTGTGGTTGTTGATTTTTGAATAAAATTCTCTTTGATTGCTGTGTGCTTTCATTTTAAATTGGTAGTTGAGTGTAATCTCCTATCTCCTCTTTCGGTCAATCGAGTGCGCTCGATTCAACGATTGTAGAAGCCGATTTGCGGAATCAAGTGCGCTTGATCAACGCTTGAAGAATTGAAGATCTTTGAACCCGGTATCGTGCGCGATCAACGAGTTCGAGATAGCTAGAATTCGGTATCTTCGGATCAACGAATTTGGGCATTTCAGTATCTTCCAATCCATCGATTGCTATTTTCATCAATCTACATTGTTTTTGTATAATCCGCTGCGTCAATTTTTGGTATCAGAGCTTGTTCTAACCAATCATAGTTAGATCGAGTCTTGGAGCCGAGAGTTTGAAGTTTGAAGTGATTAGCCAAGCTTGAAGTGTTGAGCCGTGATCAAGTTGAAGTGTTCGACTTTATATTGAAGTTGTTTGATCGGATTTGAGTGGGAGGCCGAAACTTTGTCCATCGTGTTCATCGCGATTTGCAACAAAGTGGAAGTTTTCGATCCGTTTCATTTTGGATCAAAGTTCGAAAAGTGTTTGAATTTTGAAGTGTTAAAGACTTTGTGAAGATTTCAATCGTGCCGCCAAGGAGAGCCAATCGACATCAAAACGTTGAAGCTTTGTATCGAAGAGAAGAGGCTAATGAGATGGAGCAAAGAATCAATGAAAACTTTAGTGAAAAGCTTAACGAAGGAATTGGCCGGTTAGAGAAGCTTATGACGGAAATGAATCAAAATTGGAGAAGGGTTTCACCTGAATCTAACCATGGGGGAAGTAGAGTCTTGCCACATTCTAATCGAGACAGAAGTGTTGAAAATGATCAAGGACGTGGGAGGAACCTGAATGATCGTGAACGGAGGAATGTAGATGGAAGGGATGATGATGGTAGACGTGATGGTAGTAGAGATGTGGGTGGACGAGATAGACAACGATATACATCTGACTTTGAAGAGGAGTATGATGGTGGTAGTGTTCGAGGACAAGGACGAGGACAAGGGAGAAATTACTCTGAGTATGATCACAAGTGGGAGTCGGGGATGAAGACTGAAATTCCTGAATACAAGGGTGGTATGCAAGCGAAGGAGTTTCTAGATTGGATGGCTAATGTAGAAGAGATTTTTGACTTCAAGGAAGTTCCAGAACATCGTAGAGTGAAGTTGGTTGCTACAAGGTTGAGGGGTAGAGCTTTGGCGTGGTGGCAGCAAACCAAACTTACACGCGAACGAATGGGGAAGTCAAAGGTTGAATCTTGGGAGAAGATGAAGAAATTGATGAAAGCGACATTCTTACCTTATAATTATCAATCGCTTATGTATCAGAGGTTGCAAAACTTGAGACAAGGAACGAAAACTGTGAATGACTATGCTGACGAATTTTATCAACTGATTGCAAGGAACGATATTATGGAGACAGAAGAACAGTTAACAGCTAGATTTGTTGGAGGGTTACGAATGCAGATTCAGGATATGGTTAATATGTTTGATCCCAGATCTGTAGCGGAAGCACACCAGAAATCGTTGGCTTGGGAGAAACAGGGAAGACGAGGAGGAGGTGTGTTTACAAATTCCAACAATCCAATGAAGGGAGTTAGTGGGAGTTCAAATGTTTCAAAAGCTGTTGCAAAACCAGTTGTGAATGAGGTTGGGAAGGCGAAAGTCAATAATGGTTTCAAGTGTTACAATTGCCAAGAGTTGGGCCACAAAAGTAATGAATGTCCAAAGCCGAAGAGAAGAGCTATGATAGCGGAGGTTGAGGATGAGAATGAAGAAGCTGAATGTTCCAATTCACCACCTGATGAGGAGGAAGAAGAAGTGTCGGGAGACGAAGGTTATAATCTCATGATGAAGAGGTCCTGTTTAACACCAAAACAAGAGGAGGATTGTAGTTGGTTAAGGAGCAATATTTTTCAGTCAACATGTACTATTCTGGGAAAAGTTTGCAAATTTGTTATTGATGCTGGAAGCTGTGACAATATAATTTCTTCAGAGGCTGTGAGGAAGTTGGCATTGAAGACTGAGAAACATCCGAAACCATACAAGCTAGCTTGGTTGAGGAAAGGCGGGGAGGTGAAGGTTGGACGAAGGGCTCGTGTGAAGTGTTCAATTGGGAAAAAATATAAAGACGAAATCTGGTGCGATGTGGTAGATATGGACGTTTGTCATTTGTTGCTGGAGAGACCGTGGCAGTATGATAGGGCGGTGCAACATGATGGGCGTACCAACAGTTACAGTTTCATGTTTGAAGGCACAAAGATTACTCTAGTTCCAAAGAAGCGACAACAGGAGGAAAACAAGTTGGAGGAGATTGAAGAGCTCAAAACTTTGTTATCTTTGAAGGAGTTTGTGAAGGAAGTAGAGGAGGAGCCGGAAGTATTTTTATTGATCGGACGGGAGAGTCAGGAAGTGGTTGAAATACCAGAAGAAGTAAAACCAGTACTGAAAGAATTTGACGATGTATTTCCAGAGGAATTACCAACGGAGTTTCCACCGTTGAGGGATATTCAACATCAGATAGATCTTGTTCCAGGTGCTGTGTTGCCACACAGACCACATTATCGAATGAGTCCAAAGGAACATAAAGAGTGGCAGAGGCAGGTAGAGGAATTGCTTGAACAGGGGCGTGTGCAGGAGAGTTTAAGTCCTTGTGCTGTACCAGCTTTATTGGTACCAAAAAAGGATGGAACGTGGAGGATGTTCACTGACAGTCGAGCATTGAATAAGATTACTGTGAGATATAGATTTCCAATGCCGAGGTTGGATGATTTGCTAGATCAAATAAGCGGAGCTACTATATTTTCGAAGATTGATTTGAAGAGCGGATATCATCAAATTCGTATCAGACCAGGTGATGAATGGAAGACTGCTTTTAAAACAAGGGAGGGTCTATACGAATGGTTGGTTATGCCATTTGGCTTATCAAATGCACCGAGTACTTTCATGAGGGTGATGAATCAGATTTTTCGACCATTCATTGGGAAGTTTGTGGTGGTGTATTTCGATGATATTCTGATTTACAGTGGGAGTCCAGAGGAACATTTGAATCATCTTAGAGAAGTGCTAATGGTATTGCGACAAGAACAATTTTATGCTGCAACGAAGAAATGCGTGTTCATGACGCATAGCGTTTTATTTTTGGGATATGTTGTGTCGGAAAAAGGAATACAAGTTGACCAAAGTAAATTCGAGGCGATTAGAGAGTGGCCGCAGCCCAAGACGATAACGGAAGTTCGTAGTTTCCATGGGTTGGCTTCATTTTATCGAAGGTTTATTCCACACTTTAGTAGTGTGATGGCGCCTGTGACTGATTGTATGAAGGGTAAACAGTTTACATGGACAAAGGGAGCAGGAGTTGCTTTTGAATGAATCAAGGAGTTGTTGACGACAGCGCCAATTCTAGCATTACCTGATTTTCAGTTGTTGTTTGAGCTACACACTGAAGCGTCAAAGGTTGGAATTGGAGGGGTGTTGAGTCAGAGGGGACGTCCTATTGCATATTATAGTGAGAAGTTGTCAGGGGCAAAAATGAGATACAGTACATATGATGTAGAATTTTATGCTGTTGTGCAAGCTATTAAACACTGGAGACATTATCTATTTCAAAAAGAATTTGTTCTGTATACTGATCATGAGGCGTTAAAGCATTTACAAGGGCAAGACAAGATTTCAGCAAGACATGCATCGTGGATTGCATATCTGCAACAGTTTACTTTTGTTGTTAAACACAAGTCAGGGGTGACGAATCGTGTGGCTGATGCTTTGAGTAGGAGGAATCATTTGTTGACAACAATGAAGGTTGAAGTGACGGGGTTTGACATTTTGCCGGAATTATTTGTGGAAGATCCTTACTTTATGAAGTTTGTTGATAAAGTCAAGAATGGGGAGACGAATGAGTTCGTGATGGTAGATGGTTTTCTATTCAAGGGAAATCGATTGTGCATACCTGATTGGAGTTTGAGAATGAAAATTGTGAAGGAGCTACATGAAGAAGGACATGTTGGAAGAGACCGTACATTACAGATGATTTCACAATCTTACTTTTGGCCATCGATGAGGAAAGAGGTAGAGAGGTTTGTGGAGCGTTGTCATATTTGTCAGGTTTCGAAAGGAACTGCGACTAATGCTGGTTTATATATGCCGTTACCCGTGCCTGTAAAACCATGGGTGGATATCAGTATGGATTTTGTTTTGGGTTTGCGGAGAACTCAAAGGGGGAATGATTCTATATTCGTTGTGGTGGACAGATTTTCAAAGATGGCACATTTCATCGCTTGTAAGAAGACAGCTGATGCCGTTCGGGTTGCTGAGTTATTTTTCAAAGAGATATATCGTTTACATGGTTTACCGGAATCCGTTGTTTCTGATCGGGATACCAGATTTTTAAGTCACTTTTGGATAAGTTTGTGGAAGATGGTTGGAACGAAGTTGAAGTTTAGTAGTGCCTATCATCCGCAAACAGATGGACAAACGGAAGTGGTTAACCGATCACTAGGAAACTTGTTGAGATGCCTTGTGAAAGATAACCTGAAGAGTTGGGACATGAAGTTATGCCAGGCAGAATTTGCTCATAACCATGCAGTGAATCGTAGTACAGGGTTCAGCCCATCCCAGATTGTATATTCCAGTTTACCGAAGGGACCGTTGGACTTAACGGTGGTACCACAATCAAAGAAGACAGTTAAGAAAGCTGCTGATTTTGTTGATGGATTGGCGGAATGTCATAAAATCGTTCAGGAATGATTGGAGAAAGCAAATGAGAAGTATAAACGATCTGCAGACTTGAAACGAAGGAATGTTGAGTTTAATGAAGGAGATATGGTATATGCTGTATTGACAAAAGATCGTTTTCCAGTGGGTGCTTATAACAAATTGAAAGCCAGGAAAATTGGTCCGGTGGAAGTCGTAAAACGAATTAATGAAAATGCTTATAAATTGAAGCTGCCAGAGGATGTGTATACGTCTAACGTATTCAATGTTAAGCATCTCGTACCATATCATGGGGATGAGTTTGTTGTGGAAGAAGAGGGTGCAAATTCGGGGACGAATTTTTCTCAACCAGGGGAGGATGATGCAGCCCAAGTACTAGGTCGTGACCGACCTAGCAAACTCGTAAGTCGTTTGGGAACGATAGGTCGTATACGACCTAAGAATTTTGAAGCTAACGAAAGAAGAATACAAAATGAAGCACTAGGTCGTGACCAACCTAACGAAGCTCTAAGTCGTAACCGACTTAAGGAAGGCGAAGGCATAAGTCATGACTGACTCAACTGGGGTGAAGGCATAAGTCGTGACCGACTTAAGGAAGTAGCTATGAGTCGTCAACGACTTAAGGGAAGTGCTGGGTTACGACCTAAAACTAAAGGAAGAGCAACACAAGTTGAAAAATGCGAAGGTTTAAGTCGTATACGACTTAAGGGAAGTATTTTGGTTAATGTACGACTTAACGGAGCAGGTGATAAGTCGTTACCGAGTTACGACTTACTTAAGTCGCCTGAACGACCTATCGAGCCACGCAGTGAAAAGGCAGAGCAAATTGGTGGAGTGTTAGGTCGTGAACGACCTAACGAGTAGAGAGTTAAGTCGCTGAAGACTGGAGCCGTGGATTCCAAAGCCGCTTTAATCAGAGCTGTAGATTTCTTAAGCCGTTGATGGATGAAGAGTATAAGTCGTAGGACGTTGGTTTTAGGTCGCGTACGACCTAAGTTGAGTCGTGAGAAGTTGTAAGTCGGCAACGACCTAAGTGATGTAATCTGTTTGTATTTTCTGCTTGTTAAGTCGTAGTTCGCACTTGTTTTTAAGTCGTATGTTTGTAGGTCGTGTGTCTTACTTAAGTCGTAAGTCGGAGGGTGTTTTTAAGTCGGAACCGACTTATGAGATGTACAAATTTGTGGCGTGTGTTGTAAAATGCTATAAATAGGCGTGCGTTGTACATTTTGTGGTTGTTGATTTTTGAATAAAATTCTCTTTGATTGCTGTGTGCTTTCATTTTAAATTGGTAGTTGAGTGTAATCTCCTATCTCCTCTTTTGGTCAATCGAGTGCGCTCGATTCAACGATTGTAGAAGCCGATTCGCGGAATCAAGTGCGCTTGATCAACGCTTGAAGAATTGAAGATCTTTGAACCCGGTATCGTGCGCGATCAACGAGTTCGAGATAGCTAGAATTCGGTATCTTCGGATCAACGAATTTTGGCATTTCAGTATCTTCCAATCCATCGATTGCTATTTTCATCAATCTACATTGTTTTTGTATAATCCGCTGCGTCAAGCTGTATCTAGTGATGTATTAAAAATCTTTGGCTTGAATATGCCACTCTTTGATCTAGTCACCATGTGATGTCTGGCTCTACTTGTAGCTTGTTGTTGGATAGTTCTCTCTTTTTTTGATTGAGTATCAGTATCATTGCTTTGTGAGTAGTCTTGTGTTTGATGAGATATAAGTTGTACACTTGTTCTCTGCTGAGATGATTGGTCAGGTATAGAGACTGACTCAATTTTAGTATCAGTTGTTTCATCATTGGAATCATGACTTTGAGACTCTGAATGACTAGCTTGTTGCATGCAGCTTTTCTGAACAGTTTCTCCATGAGACTGTATTATCTCCAATGGTGGACAAGATATTAGTGGTAATGACTCTTTTGTGTTATATACTTTAGTAGTCGTTTTGATGCTTTCATCTTTAAAAGGAAAAGTATTTTCATTGAAAACCACATGTCTAGAAATAAATAGTTTACCATTTTTGTCTAAGCACCTGTATCCCTTTTTGTTCACAGCATAGCCTAAAAATGTACACGAGGATGACCTAAAATTCAATTTGTGAGCATTATAAGGTCTGATGTATGGAAAACATAAACTCCCAAACACTTAAGGCTAAGATAATCTGGACTAATATTAAATAGCATTTCAATAGGGCATTTTAAATTCAAGGCTTTTGATGGTAGTCTATTAATTAATTAAACATCAGTAGCAAATGCATCAGGCCTAAATTTTAGTGGCATAGATGCATGGGCTAATAAAGTAAGCCCAGTTTCAACAATTTGTCTATGCCTTCTTTCAATAAGACCATTTTGCTCAGAAGTATAGGGACAAGTTTTTCTATGAATGATTTCGCTTTCTTGAAAGAATTCTTTTAATGTTAAATATTCTGCTACCCCATCTGTTTGGAGAGTTTTGATTTTGCAGTTTGTTAGATTTTCAGCTTGAGCTATGAACTGTAGGACTGCATTATGAGTTTCAGATTTTGTCTTTAAGAAGTAAATCCACACATATCTAGAGTGAGCATCGACAAAGGAAATATAATATTTAAAACCATAGTCAGTGTGTATACGGGCAACACCCTATAAATCAGTAGCTACCAATTCAAGTGGTTTATTGTATTGAGTTTTTGAATCTATGAATGGTAGCTTTGACTCTTGCCCATCTGCAATAAGTGCAAATGTATGGTAAAGAAACATTATTGACAGAGATATTATTTTTATTCAATACATGTTTAACAATTGTGGCATTTGGGTGTCCAAGTTTACAATGCCACTTATCAAATATCTCACTGGTTTCAAGTTGTTTGCACTCTGAATTATTACACCAATTTCTTTTAAAATCTGATTTTCTTGAATTATCCACACTGAACTTGTACAGCCCCCTACACTGTTTACCCTGCAAAAGTATTTTCTTAGTTAGGATGTCCTTAACTAAGCAATGATGTGGGTAAAACTCAAAATAAACATTATTATCTTTTGCAAATTGAGACACACTTAGTATGTTCTTTCAAATGAGTGGAACTCTGACTAGATTGTTCAGATATAATTGTCTTTTACTCATAATATATGACTTACAGTGTGTGTAATTGCAAAAGATTTACCATTACCCATACATATTATATTCATACCTTTGTATTCCTTATTTCCAAGATTTAGATTGCCTAAACTGTTGGTGATATGATTGGTTTCTCCTGAATCCGGGTACCAACCTTCATCCTGAGCATGCTCTGCCTTTGCACTGTCAGTTTGAGTAGTTTTTATATCTGACTGGTTGCCTGCCTCTAGTTAAATGTTGCCATATTGGCACTGTAATTTGTGTTCCTTTGATTGTTTGACCCCTGACCTGGAATATAATTGAGATTTAGTCTGAAATAACATTTGGCTGCTGTATGGCCAAGTTTTTCACAAATTTGACATTTGGGCATGTTATTGTTATTCCATCTGCCCCTTCCTCTTGATCTATTTGCATTTCCTCCCCTTTGAGTATGCTGATCACCTTTGTTGTTATTGTGATTTTTACCTTTGTAGTTTGCAGCAAAATTAGCAAAAAGATCTGATTCATGTGGCTTCTTTATGTCAATTCTTGCCTCATGTGATAATAGAATAGAGTGCACATCATCTATTGATGGTAGATTTCTTTGAGATGTTATAACTGCCACCACTGCTTTATATTCATCACTTAATCCATTCAAAATGGTCATGATTTTTTCTAAACCTGAAACCTTCTTATTAGCTGCCTCAAGTGTGTCACATATAGACTTAATCTTGAGCAAATACTCTCTCATACTGTGATTATCTTTCTTGATATTGTGCAGTTGTATTTTATGAAATAAAACCTTTGCTGCAGATTGCCGATTAAAAACATTTTCAATAGTTGTCCAGATCTCACTAGCAGTTTTACACCCAATAACATGTGTTAATATATTTGCATTTATAGATGATAGCAGCCATAAGCATATGAGTCTGCCTTTTCTGTGATGCTGAACATATTCTTCATTACTGACTATCTTGTTTTCTTGATCGATGATACACTTTGGGGGATTGGAAAGGGTTCCTTCTATGAATCCTTCAAGACCATATCCTTGAAGGGCTGTTTCAACTTGCAGTTTCCATAAGAGATAATTATCTTCATTTAGATGGATTGTAACTAGTTGACTTTGATGACTGGTTACAGTTCTTACTAGTTTCTCAACATTTGTAGTGGTGTTTTGAGATGCATTGCCACTAATGGGGGTTTCAGAATGGGCTTCTTCAGACATGATGATCACTGTAAACACTAGAGACAGAGGGAAAAGAAGGAAATGGTAGCTTCTTGACAAAGAACTGAGTCAAGAAATGTAGTTCTGATCACAAACATGTTAGGTGCAACCGAAGAACTCAAGGGATGATACCTTTTCTGATGTGTTCTTCTTGGAATGGCACTTTCTTTGAATTTGTGTAGATGAATTCTGATTTCTTGATGGTGCTTTCTTTGAAATTTACTGTTGTTTTCAAATTCTGATTCACTATGGAATATTACTACAGCCAGATAATCAATGCTGGTGAGGCAGTGATATTTGATGGTTGAATCTCCTTCTCAAGTGATGATAACACAATCTGATGAGAAGATTGACTCAAATGATGATTTCTTGTCTCCTCTTTTCTGATGAGTTGAATCTTCTTGATGCCGTTAGGCAGATTGCCCTGATACCATATTTGAAATTGCAAAAGATATATGAATTTAATTTTCTAAATTGAATGATTGAAATTTATTTCAAATATGATACGGATATTTTCAAATCTGAAAGAATGAATTGTTTACAGAGAGAAAACTGAATACATTTCATAATACACAATGGTTGATCTATATACAGAATTTTATCTGATATGGGCTGAGTGATATAAGCCCAGACCCGTTGTTTTTTCTTTGCATCCTATCGTCATTGAATATGAGCCGTTGATATCTTGATATACGGCTGAGACAGAAGCTTGGATGATAATATGAATCAAAGTAATACGCAGCCTCTTCACTCAGTATCATTTCCAACAAGTAGCATGTTGAGGTAGTGTAGTGAGGTCCGTATTAATACCTCCCTTAAAGGACTAACCTTGTCCTCAAGGTCTGTAGTGGCTGAAGCAAGCAACTGAGTGGAGTTACAACATGTGGATTGGGGTAGAGTTTGAGGAATGATATGTGAAAAACGTTATGTACGCGAGCTTCGAGTGGTAGCAGTAACTTGTAGGCAACATACCCGATTCTCTTCGAAATTTGAAAAGGGCCAAAATACTTTTCTGAAAGTTTGTGTTGGGTAACTCATAAGGAATGTTAACGGCATGGTTGGAGTTTCACAAAGACCCAAGAACCTACAACGAATTCCCTATACTGACGGTGTTTGTTCGCTTGATTTTTCATGTGGGTTTGTGCACGTTGAAGATTGTTCTTGAGTGTTTACAACAACTGAGTTCTAGCTATAGCCCAAGTCTCTACATCATATACTTGTGACGTACCAAGGATGTAGTCGGAAATCACTGATAGTGGTCGGCCATAGACAGCTTCGAATGGCGACATATTGATGGAAGAATGTTTATTCGTGTTGTACCATATTCCGCCCATGGGAGATAAAGAGCCCATTTCGATGGTGTATCGCCAATAGCCGCACAAAGATACGTTTCAAGACAGCGGTTTACCACTTTCGTTTGGCCATCCATTTGCGAATGGTTGGCACCACTCATCTTAAGTTTTGTGCCATGTAAACGAAAAAGTACTCTCCAAAATTGGCTCATGAATACCAATCATGATCGGAGACAATAGACCAGGGAAATCCGTGTAGACGCACGTAGTCCTATATGAAATATGAAGCCAATTGGCTTGTGGAAAAAGAGGTCGGTAGTGCACAAAAGTGACCGTATTTCGATAACTGGTCGCCTACTACCCAAATGGATGTTTTCCATATAAAGGAGGAAGGTGTGTAATGAAGTCCATCGAGATGTATTCCCAAATTTGATTGGGAATAGGCAGTGGCTTTAAAAGGTCTTTTGATGCCGACGTCTCTTATTTGGATTGAAGGTAACTTAGGCGCTGTCAGATGAAGTTTTGCACTGCCTGAGCCATTTTGGGCCAGTGGAAGTTTGCTATAAGGCGAGAAATTATGCTTTTAATGCCCGAGTAACCACCTGTTTTAGAATCATGAAATGCTGTAATGATATTGTGTTGTAGTTCTTTGTTATTTGGTATGCACAATCGAATAAAATATTGTCATGAACATGGAAGGTATTAGTTATGTCAATATCTGAAGCAAGCTTCTCAATGATGTTATGGGTCGCAGCATTACATGGAAGAGCAGTGTGGATCTGATCGGTGAAACCAAATACTGGGCCAGTGTATGCTACCAAGGTGACTTCTGATGTCCACCTCGAGAGACCATTAGTGACTTTATTCTCACAACCCGATTTGTAGCTAAAGTGAAATCGCAGCCCAGTAATTTTGAAAGCCATTTATGCTGCTCTGGAGTTCGAATGGTTTGTGTCATCAGTTGGTTGAGGCTTTGGTGGTCAGTTGTGATTGAAAATTGATGACCAAGGAGGAAATGTCACCATTTAGTGATAGTAGTTGTTATTGCGTACATTTCACAAACATAGGTAAAAAGCTTGTTGGAGCAGTGGAGGGAGTTTTATGCTGTAGAAACCGATGGGATGTTGTTTTTGGGAAAGAACGGCGCCAATCGCGAAACCTGAAGCATCAGCTCTGACCTCAAACTTGATGGAGAAATCAGGTAAAGCAAGTACTAGAGTAGTAGTAATTGCATCTTTTGATAGAGTCAGGGGTATGCCCTATGAGAAATTATATAATTTGTTACATATATCTAACTCGTTGACCAATCTTGTTCGAAATAAAAGGTATTTTCTTCCTATTATATATATATATATGATATAATGTGATTATATTAATTAATTAACTTAATTAAAAGTATATTTAATAGAAAAATCCTTAAATGGTATATTTTGTGATAGTAGTTACAAAGTGTTGTAACAGTGAGTAATTTATCACAACGAAACAAATATACCATTTTAAATGTTTCTAGTCAAGATGCATCGAGACTGGATATCGATGTATCCGTTGAGATTGGAGTATGTAACGGTCTCCAAATTTGGGCAGTGTATTACTCATGACTGTTGTGGGCATCTAGGGGTTACGTACTACTAGTTATTGGAGAACTATGGAACGACTCACTCGATAGTTTTCTGTTGGTTAATATAACTAAGGTCAAATAGAAAATATCGATGTGACTGATTTACACAGTTCTCTCGACTTGAGAATACTGTGGATCTTCAATATGAAAGTTCCACTTTGATTATAGCCAAATCATGGCATGGCGTCCATCAAGTTACTATAGTTGGGTTGAGTGGAAGTATTGGAAGTGAAGCTTTATTCAAGAGAGGATTCGTCTCCTCAGTTATATGTGGTTAGTATCACAGTCAACTCAAGTCAACTCAAAGTCAAAATCTCTACCCAGAGCATTTTGGTTAATAATAATTGTTATTATTCAATCAAGGACTTTGTATTTAGACTATAAAGTTGAATGTGGATGAGGTTGGAATTTTGACCATTACCAAATTCCATAAGTCCAAAGTGATATATAGTTTTGACGAAGAGAATTGGTGTAAACAAATGTCACAACCGGGTAACGCTTATTAAACTAAAATTGGATTTTACCAAAAATGAGTAAGCGATAAATTTAGTCATAATGTCACACCACCTGCTAAGTGACGTGTGAACGTTAACATTAGAATAGTTCGATGTTAATCGCTGACCAAATTTACACCCAAGAGTTACGCAACCGAAATGACGAATTTCCTTAAGACCGAACGATTTAATTAGTTTATAACTGCTATAAATTAATTAATATTTATGAAATATTAATTATAAAATTTGAACATGATTTGAGAAATAAATAATGTTATATATATTTATAACAATTATAAATATATCGATCGATATACAATATCGACAAGGGATTAAATTAGATTTAATTGCATAGTATTTTGGTTTGGACTTAGATGGGTTTAAGGCCCATTATTAGGGCTGCAAAATTTTGATTTTGGAAGGTCTAGGGGTGGCTAAAACATAGGGAATTGATTTGGAGATAATGGGTTGAGATAAAGTGAGAATGGGTAAAAAGGTTTTCCTCGTTTCACTCTAATACAACCATATATATATGTATGTATCTCTAAAAATAATAACTAACCTTTTTGGCCGCCATTACCTTCGATATTGCTGGTTAAAATATAGCTCTCAATCTACTCCAAAATTCTCAAATATATTTCAAATTAAAATAATACTATTCGATAGTTAGAGGTCAGTGATTTCGGACTTGCAATCTAACGAATCAAGAACAGTAAAAGGAAGGAAAGACATTGCTTCAACGTGGATTCAAGGCATCATTAAATTGGTAATTTTAATTCATATTACAGTAATTAAATTATATTCTATGATCCTATAATGAGCAATTTCATATCTATTTAAATATATTTCTACTATATGTTTAGTTGGGTGAGATTTTTGTAAGTAGACGTGGTTGTCACAAATAAATTTGGTTATGTGCATAATTTGTTTATTATACTGTTTGATTTATGCATAGACAAATGTTGTTTACTATACAAAATTAATTTTTGTCATTAATAATTGTTTTATGTATATTTATTAATAAATTCATATATATATATATATATTAGTGTATATTTCTCTCTCTTAATAGCATATATGCATATATAAGATATATATATGATTTAAAAAATTTAGTGCACTTACTTATATATAATATGAGTTTAAAAATTCGAAAATTAATTATCATACATATATTCATATTTCTAAATTAACATTTATTAAATTTTTGAATTGTTTATTATATATAAAATAATTGTTATATTAAAAATTCAATTTTATATTTTTAAAATATATTATATCATTTCAGAAACTTATAAAAATAATTTAGGAATTTTTCAATAAATTTTATTATTTTTAATAACTAATATTATTTCGAGAAAAATAGTTTATGATTTATTAAAAATAATAATTTAATTGAAAAACTCTTTAATTTTTTTAAACCTTTCATTCATGATCCTAGAATTTCTAAAATTTTGAATTTTGAATTTTTAATAATATATTATTTTATATTAAATAATTATTGTCGAAATAAATGTATTTGTTTTTAAAACTAATAATTCAACTTTGAAAATTCTGTAGATTTTTCCTAAGCTCTATTTTATGATCCTAGATTTTCAAAAATTATAAAATTTGAATTTTCATTGATAGATTTTTTTATGTTAATTATTTATGGATGAAAACATTATTTTATTCATAATATATACAAATTAAAATACTAAAATTATTATGCATGCAAAACTAAGTTAATTTTGAATGATAAATAATTTTTAATAATTGTCCTCTCTCTTTCTATATATATATATATTTATCTATATATAAATGTTTTATGTTCATCTATTATATATAATATATTTATACATACATGTGTGTGTAATTTGTAACATATACATGCACATATTTGGACAACATACATCACATACAAAATGAGCTAGTATGTCTGTTGCGATGTAAATCCCAACATCTACATATGAGCATATTATACCTTTCACTGATTATTATGTTACACATGCACTCACACATATATGCATATGGTAAATTTATGTATAAACTGAATCAAATAAAATTAATTTCGTATATTAATATATTTTAATTTAAATAAAATTAATGATTTTATTTAATTGAAATTTAGAAATGTTCTAATTCAGTTAGACTTCATAGGCCCAATAAAAAATCCAATAGGGTAAATTTTTTGAAATTCACACATAAATCCCGCCATGGGCTAGACCAGTTCCAACAATGGTATCAGAGCCCAATAGCCTATGCGGTCTAAATTAATCATATTAGGGCTAACTAATTAAGCTTTCCGACTTAGTACGGCGTCTAGAAAGGTAATGTCTAGGATTGAAATTGGGTAATCAAGTACCCTGTCCTACCTAGTCACCGGCCTGGCCCGAAAGGTGAAGTGAGCCCAAAGGTTGCTCCTAATAGAAAAGGCCCAACTTAGTTTGGGTCTTGGGTTAATTTTTAAATCGGTTTGAAAATTAATGTTAAAGATTTTAAATTTAACAATTAAATTTAAAATAAAACATGTTTGTTGTAAAAATTATAATAATACATAAGTTTTCAAAATGTTTGAAAGGATAATGATATTTTCAAAATGTTTGGAAATATTTATATACTAATTTTAAATTTTAAATTTATTAATAAGATTAGTAAAATAAATTAATAAAATATGTTAATTAATTAATGCATATATGCATGTATTACATAGTTGATATATGTTATGTTATTTTAAATGTTTAAGATAACATAAGTATACATGTATGTATACAAGATAAAATTTTGAAATTAATAAATTTTAATAAAAATTGTTTAATTGAATAAATTAATTAAAGGTTAATTAATAAAATAAAATACACATATATATGATATATGTGCGTTACACTATAAAGGTTATAGTATACACTATAAATGTTATAGTAGATATGTCCAATATAAAAGTTATATTTGAATACTAATTTAAAATTAATTAAAGAGTTAATTGATTAAAATTAATTAGATAAGATTTAGTTAATTATATATTATATGTAAGACTACCATATAAGTAATATGAAATATAAAAGTTACATAACAATAAAACTTATATTATATGTGTATAAACTAAATGTGGAACATTAAAGAAACCCAAATAGACTTGAGAAATAAATACATATGTAAATGTACATATACCATGATTTCTGATGTGTCCGACACTTGAATCGCTGGGGTATTTCATAAGAAATATATTATTCTATAAGTCGATATCACTCAATATATATTGAAGATTATGAATCTTCAATGTAATGTTGTCATCTACCATATATATATATATATATATATATTAATAAACTACTTACATACTCCTTAGTTGTTGAGCAAACTCAGGCTAGGGATGTTATGCGTAGTATTATTAATATATTGAACAGATAAGGTAAGATAACTATATGTATTTGTTGAGCAAACTCAAGGTACATAGACTATACTTACGCCATCACGATATGGTAGGTATGAGTGAATAATCTCTTTCGATTTATTGAGCAAACTCAAGGTTGAAATGGGATTTGAACAAGGAAAAATTGGTTAGGAGTTATATATGATACAACCGATGAGGAGTTATCCATCGTTGTTGGGGCTATGATTTATTGAGCAAACTCAAGGTCAGAATACCAAAACGAACGAGTCCTAACACACACTAGTGAAGTTGTAAGACTTCTATGTTTCATCTTAGGGTTTGGAGAAATATAAAAGACTAGTGGGAGCCTTATTAGAAAAATGAAATGGTAACATTTAACCTTTCTAATATTGTAAGAACATATGCTATATAATGTTATAATTATCTACAATGATAAATTTGTGCATTTAATACGATTGATAAAATGTAGGTCAATTAACATATGTAAACAAACTGAATTGAAAGTTGATGAATAGAAATATAATACATACTTACTAATAATTCTATTTGCATGTTATATAATATTTCTATACCCATGCAAGTGCCCAATTTCAACTACTTAATACATTCGTAAGTTGGTCACTTATATGTTTATTTGGTTTAGACCGTGTATTGCATTTTATGAGTTTTTGAACTGTAAATGCAATTCAAGACTATTGATATTTCATCCATGTACTTTCACATATAAATGTTATATGGTGAACAGTCACAGTTTTTGGAGTATAATATTTCAATGAAGTTAGTTCATTCGAAGTAAGCCAATAAACAGTATTTTAAGATCATGTATTCAACTTGAATGATTTCAAAAGGATCATATCGTGTTAATGTAACACAAGACCATAAACTACGAGAGACATCTAAGAACTCGATCGTTGAAATGTCATCTTGATCTATTTACATAAAGGTCAACATATTTGATGTCTTAAATGTAAAGAATAATAGAATGCGCTTTTGTAAAAGGTTTGTTATGATATTGTAGTAAGGTTTTCTTTTGAATAGTTTGACCATTTGAAATAAAAACGACGTATAAGAATAGATGTAATTTAAGGTAAAGTTGGAATGAAGAGAATGAATAGCCACTTATGCTTCATAGAGAAACATTGGAAACAAGAATTGTAATAATAACTGATACTTAATATTGGAATATGAAATATGATTTTTATTCCAAAATGTATTTTCACATAAAAAATTGTTTTCTATAACATTTATTTCTTTGAGTTCAAGATATTTGATCGAAGAACTCTCCTTTGTAAACTAGTTGCAGCATATGAAATAAGTAAACAATATTAAGTGATTGATGGACCTCTAAATTTAGTACGCTATTATAGTAATGGCGGAAATAGTCGGAGCATGCCATATAGCACCAAATGATCCCATTAAATTACGAAAATTGTTTTTGTAAAATGTACCAAACATTATTTGTGAAATAATGTTTATTTTTGGTATTGACTGAAAAATAGATATAACTATATTTCAATATGAGTATTATGAATATTCATTATGAAATAGAACTATATTATGGAATTTGTTTTCATAGTAAAAGTGATGCAACAAAAATACATGTGTATCTAATATTATTTACAGTTCCTTTGGAATTATAGACTAAGCCGTAGTTTTGAGAAATAATTTTACTATATGATTATGAATCATATGATACAGGTTAATTATATCTCAAACAATTAATGGCTATGCACCCATTCAGTGGGAGCATCATAAGAGTTGCTGAACTCTTTGAATTAATACATATTGATGTATGCAATCACAAGTTTATTAATACCAAAAGAGTTCCACATACTTTGTTATATTCATCGATGATTTATTACCAAACATGAACATAAGTATTAGATAAACATGTAGTAAGTTTATTATAAAATCATAGAATATAAAAGAAAAGTAAATAAAATAACATGCAGTAGAATAAAATGATTTGATTGGTCGAATAAGTGAGTATATTGGAAAGAGTTCCAAATGTACCTAAAAATGAATATAGATTCAATCTCAAAATCACTCCTCCATGTGATACATAATGATGCGTCGATAAGGAGTAATCAGACATTGTTGGACAATTTAAGATTAATGGTGAGTGAAGTTGAGTTAGTTTCTTTCTATAAGGTCATGTACTTAAGATTATTACACAAGGTTGATATTATTTCATCTAAACAACAGTTTGCAAAATCATACAAGATAAGGGTTTGTAAGAAATCCCAACATATCCTAGACCAAGAAGTTGGCAGGTTGTGCGAGTCGAAAGATTGCACGTGATAATTGTTCTTAATGGATCCTGTATGAATCTCCAAAAAGTTTTCTGGAAAGGTCTGTCATCAAATGACATATTTATGTTTTGTACATAATTTTTGTAAACTAAAATCTATTTTATAAATAAAATGGTTCATAAAGCATTTATGAATCCCTATTCATTTTGCACTAAGAAGCAATTGTTGTTTCAAGATATATCAACTTCATTGTGAAGAAATTTATTTGAGAAATTTTTGGTGGTTAAATAGAATTGGATCTGTTCCATAGATAGAACTGATTATATGAGATGAAGTGAAATTAATTAACCTAAATGAACACATAGCATTAGAATATCTAATAAGTATTCTCGTACATCGAAGAGAAATTTTGAGTTTCTTATTAATGTCGAAAATATATATTACCCTCGGTTGTTCAACTAAACTATTAAGATTGTTGACTCCATATGGTATGATGCGAAGATCTGAAAGAATTCCAAGTATGGTATCAAAATATGATTTTGATGGTCGTAACCAAAAAGATGTGATCCATCGATTGAGATTGTGTCTTTATTGGAAACTCTAATGTGGTTGGAATTAAATAAGCAATGTTTATAAGAATAATATCGCAAATTTAAATTGTTGAAATTAGCATAACAGATTTTGTATTCAACATGCTCAAGTTAATTCAGATTTACTCACAAAATTATCGCTCGATAAGACTTAGTGTTTGGTACTTATGTATTGAAATAGAAAATTCTAAATAATGATTTAGAGTAAGTCGTCTAAACATATTAACCAAAAATGCCTCGAAGTCAGTGGGAGCGATATTGGGTTTGTGAGTCTTTGGATATGATCCAAGAAATGATATGAAAGTATCATTTTATAAGCATCAAGATTGAATAAGTATTTTGATAGAAATATCAAATAGTTTGATTTTCAATCAAAGTATTGAGGAAGCGTGTATTCATAAGAAAAAACGTTAAATGGTACATTGATATTTCTAAACTATAAGTAAACAACACGATTTTAATAATATGTTTGTATTAAAATCAACTTTAGTTGTTTAATACTCAATTTTGGACTGTAAATGATGTCTTTTATGGTGAGTATAAAAGATATAGGGATTGTCCCAAAATGATATACAAGAGCACCATATTAAAAGGAGAACAAGTAAGTTGGATTCCTTATGCATTAGCAATAGGAATTATCATACGGGTTATGTTGTGTATGATATTGTGTTTTGTTTATGTATTTGATACATGGAGAAAATATAAAATCCAAACTGATATCACTAAATTGTTGTTTGAGGTGTTCTCGCGTATTTATGAAATACTAGGGAATTGTTTATAGAAATAATGAACTCGTTATGATGGAACGTTTGGAGACAAATTTTTATAAGTGATATTGAGTATAACATGTCAATGATAAAATTCAAGTTAAAATCTTTAATTTGAAATTGTTTCAAAATAAAAGTGATTGTGGTCGATTCAACGAAATGTTGAGAACATTAACTTGAATAACGCTACAATAAACCATTGTATATAGATATAAATGCACAAATTTATAATTGAGCCAAAGGTGATTCCAAATGTTGAGAATCTTATAATATTGTTATTAAATAACAATGTCATGAAATTGGTCATGATAGAACTTAAAGCTCACTAGAAGTCGAAAGTCATACTTCGAATCGTTCCACATGATAAAGGTAGTTTATCGGTGTTAGAGAGAGTTAATTGACAAAGTAGATAATTAAAATATAATAGCATACCCATTCACTAAGGGACTGACCTAATTAGTTTTGAGAAAACTGATTGGAGAAGTTGGAATTAGATTCCATAATTGACCCCAAGTGCAAGTGGGAGATTGATAGAGTTAGGGGTATGCCCTAGGGGCAATTATGTAATTTGTTACATATATCTAACTTGTTGACCAATCTTGTTCTAAATAAAAAGGTATATTCTTCCTATTATATACTTGAAATAATGTGATTATATTAATTAATTAACTTAATTAAAAGTATATTTAATAGAAAATTCCATAAATGGTATATTTTGTGATAATAGTTACAAAGTGTTATAACCGTGAGTAATTTATCACAACGAAACAAATATACCATTTTAAATGTTCCTAGTGAAGATGCATCGAGACTGGATATCGATGTATCCGTTGAGACTAGAGTAAGTAACGCTCTCCAACTGTTGGGCAATGTATTACTCATGACTACTTGTGGCATCTAAGGGTTACGTACTAAGAGTTATTGGATAACTATGGAACGACTCATTCGATAGTTTTCTGTTGGTTAATATAACTGAGGTCAAACAGAAATATCAATGTGACTGATTTACACAGTTCTCTCGACTTGAGAATACTATAGATCTTCAATATGAAATCTCCACTTTGATTATTGTTAAATCATGGCATGGAGTCCATCGAGTGACTATAATTGGGTTGAGTGGAAGTATTGGAAGTGAAGCACTATTCAAGAGAGGATTCGTCTCCTTGGTTATATGCGGTTATTGTCATAGTCAACTCAAGTCAATTCAAAGTCAAAGTCTCTGGCCAAAGCATTTCGGTTAATAATAATTATTATTTTTGAACTAAGGACTTTGTATTTAGACTATAATGTTGAATGTTGATGAGGTTGGAATTTTGACGATTACCAAATTCCATAATTCCAAAGTGATATAGTTTTGACGAAGAGAATTGGTGTAAACAAATGTCACAACCTAGTAACACTTATTAAACTAAAATTGGATATTACTGAAAATGAGTAAGCGATAAATTTGGCCATAATGTCACATCACCTGCTAGGTGACTTGTGAAAGTTAACATTAGAATAGTTCGATGTTAATCGCTGACCAAAATTACACACAAGAGCTACACAGCTGAACTGATGAATTCCCTTAAGAGCGAACGATTTAATTAGTTTATAATTGTTATAAATTGATTAAATTAATTAATATTTATTAAATATTAATTATAAAATTTGAATATGATTTGAGAAATGAATAATGTTATATATATTTATAACAGTTATAAATATATCGATCGATATACAATATCGACAAGCGATTAAATTAGATTTAATTGCATAGTATTTTTGCTTGGGCTTAGATGGGTTCAAGGCCCATCATTAGGGTTGCAAAATTTTGTTTAGGAAAGGTCTAGGGCTGGCTAAAATATAAGGAATTGACATGGAGATAATGGGTTGAGACAAAGTGAATGGGTAAAAAGGTTTTCCTCGTTTCTCTCTAATACAACCCTATATATATGTGTATGTGTGTGTGTGTATCTCTAAAAACAATAACTAACCTTTTTGGCTGCCATTACCTTCTACATTGTTGGTTAAGACATAGCTCTCAATTCACCCTAAAATTCTCAAATATATTTCAAATTAAAATAATACTATTCGATAGTTAGAGGTCGGTGATTCCGGACTTGCAATCTTACGAATCAAGAATAGTAAAAGGGGAAGTCATTGCTTCAATGTGAATTCAAAGGCATCATTAAATTGGTAATTTTAATTCATATTATAGTAATTAAATTATATTCTATGATCCTATAATGAGCAATTTCATATCTGTTTAAATATATTTCTACTATATGTTTAGTTAGGTGAGATTTCCGTAAGTAGATGCGGTTGTCACAAATCAGTTTGGTTATGTGCATAATTTTTTTATTATACTATTTGATTTATGTATAGAAAAATGTTGTTTACTGTACAAAATTAATTTTTGTCACTAATAATTATTTTATATATATCTATTAATAAATTTATATATATATATTAGTGAATATTTGCCTCTCATAATAGCATATATGCATATATAAGATATATATATGATTTAAAAAATTTAGTACACTTATTTATATATAATATGAATTTAAAAATTTGAAAATTAATTATCATACATATATTCGTATTTTTAAATTAACATTTATTGAAATTTTGAATTATTTATTATATATAAAATAATAATTTCATTAAAAATTCAAATTTGTATTTATAGAAAATATTATTTCATTTCAGAAACATATATAAAAAATTTAGGAATTTTTCAATAAAGTTTATTATTTTTAATAATTAATATTATTTCAAAAAAACTGTTTATGATTTATTAAAAATAATAATTTAATTTCAAAAATTCTTCAAAATTTTTTGTTACCTTTCATTCATGATTCTAGAATTTATGAAATTTTAAAATGAATTTTTAATAATAAATTATTTTATATTAAATAATTATTTCTAAAATCAATGTATTTGTTTTAAAAATAATAATTCAACTTTGAAAAATCTCTAGATTTTATCTGAGCTTTATTTTATGATCCTAGAATTTTGAAAATTGTAAAATTTTAATTTTCATCAATAGATTATTTTATGTTAATTATTTATCGATGACAACAATGTTTCATTCATAATATATACAAATTGAAATACTAAAATTATTACGTTTGCAAAACTAAGTTAATTTTGAATTATAAATAATTTTTAATAACTGTACTCTCTCTTTATACATATATATTTATCTATATATTAATGTTTTATGTACATATATTATATATAATATATTTATACATACATATGTGTGTGTCTATATATATATATATATTTTAACACATATACATGCACATATTTGGACAAAATACATGACATACAAAATGAGCTAATGTGTTTGTTGTGATGTAAAACTCAACATCTACATATGAGCACATAATACCTTTCACGGATTATTATGTTACACATGCACTCACACATATATGTATATGATACATTTATGTATAAACTAAATCAAATAAAATTAATTTCATATCTTAATATATTTGAATTTAAATAAAATAAATTATTTATTTAAATGAAATTTAGAAATGTTCTAATTCTTTTAGACTTCATAGGCCCAATAAAAGATCCAATAGGGTAAAAATTTTGAAATTCACCCATAACTTCGGCTATGGGTTAGTCCAGTTCCAACATCTTTGAGGCAAGAGAAGGCTTGTTGGGCTTCAACGGGCAAACAGAATTAGGTGTCTTTTTTAAGTAGGTTGGATAGTGGCCCTCCCATGTGAGCATAGTTGCAGATAAAACGTTGGTAATACCCCACGAGGCCTAAAAATCCCGGAACATCAGTAAGGGATTTAGGTGTTGACTAATTAATTATTGCTTCGACATTGGATGGATCCACATGCACCTATTGGGCTGAAATTATATGGCCAAAATACTCCAATTCCATTAATCCAAATACACATTTTGATCGATTAGCAAAGAATTGGTGTTGAGCAAGAATATCATTCATTGTTGCTTGAAATGTGGAAGGGGCGTTGGTTAAACCAAAAGGCATGACCAAAAATTCATAATGTCCTTCGCGTGTTCGAAATGTCATTTTCGAAATGTCTGTAGGATGAATCTAGATTTGGAAATAGCCACTATGCAAGTCAAGTTTGGAAAAATAAGTAGAACCATGTAATTCATCGAGTAATTCATTGATGGTTGGGACAGGGAATTTATCCTTGACGGTGATAGCATTAAAAGCTCTATAGTAGACATAAAATCTCCATGAACCATATTTCTTTTTAACGAGTAAAACAGGTAAGGAGAATGGACTTATGGATGGTTTTATGATTTTGGAGTGTAGCATGTTTTGAACTTGGGATTCAATCTCATTTTTTTGAAAATATGGGTATCGATAGGGTTTCACTTTCACGGGTTGAGAGTTAGGTTGTAGGTTAATGTGGTGGTCGAGGCTACGGTGAGGTGGAAGGTTGGTGGGTTTGTTAAATAGGGTAGCATATGGGTTCAAATTGCTTATAGTTGTGGATGTGTAAGGTCGGTTTGGGGTTCAGTTATTAGGCTTGTGTTTTGGTGGTAGTTAGGTGTAAATATAGAGAGGCTGAAGCTGTAGAGTGTAATTTTCGTAGTTGGTTATAGGATATTTTAGATGGACCCGTATTATTTTGTAAGCCTACTAATGTAATATGTTTCTCATTATTAGTAAAAGACATTGTAAGGTTCTTATGATCAATAGTTACAAAGCCTAGAGTTTGTAACCAATTAATGCCCAAAACAACACATGTTCCCAAAATTTCTATAAGATGAAAATCCATAATAAAGTTATACCTACCGACTGCTGCCAGAACCTGATGGCAATTTCCACGAGGATGAAGCTTGTCTCCATTACCGACTACCACGAAGAAGCTACGATGGCCTATAGCTATTAACCCCATCGAGCTGCTTTAGGGTGCATGTAATTGTGGGTGCTGCCGAAACCCACAAAAATGACGGTGGGTTTGTTGTTAATTTGGCTGGAAGGCTTCATGGATCGGGGATGAGTTTATCCAATTAGTGCATTATGGGAGATTGCTGGATCAAACGCTGGCCCTCGGACTCTGGTATATCCAGCGTCTCATCTTCTTCATCATCAGGCAGTAGTAGTAAGGTTTTTTGAGCTTTGCATTTATGGATGTAGTTGTATTTCTCTTTGCAATGAAAACAAAGGCCTTGAACTCGAATCGATTGTATTTCTATTGCTGACAGTTTTTTTATTAGGTAGTTCTGGTTTATGGGCTGTTGTGGAGGAGGGATAGGTGGAAGTGTAGGCAGTGGCGGCATGTTTCAAAGATAAGGAGGTCGGTTGTAAAAGGATTTTGTGTCTAATAGTTTACTTTTAATCAATTTGGCAAGATCGATAGCATTGGAAATGGTTGCTGGGCGGAGTGGAGAGATTTCATTTTTTATTTGTGGTTTGAAGTCGGAAAAAAAACAGTTAAGGATGGCATCGGGTAGGAGGTTAGTTATATGATTTGAAATGGTTTCGAATGTGGATTGATAATTTCTACAGTGGTGGTTTGGCGTAGTTTGAATAGTGTAGCTTGCAGGTTAATGAAGGTGGAGGGTCCAAATCATTGCTCGATGGCTTTGGTTAGAGTTTGTCATGATGTGAGTTGGTGATTACGATGCATCCATTGGAACTAAGTAAGGGCTCGGCCAGTCATATGGAAGCTTGTAAGGTCTATTCGTTGCTCTTTGGGAGTGTTATGGTAGGTGAAAAAATCTCTATGCTTGGAAAATCCAATCGAGAGGGTTGGAATCGTCGAATGTTATGAGTTCGCAATAGGGGTCG
The DNA here is from genome assembly GCA_030737815.1 of Allium fistulosum. Classification (NCBI taxonomy): domain Eukaryota; kingdom Viridiplantae; phylum Streptophyta; class Magnoliopsida; order Asparagales; family Amaryllidaceae; genus Allium; species Allium fistulosum. The sequence goes on from CM060907.1 coordinate 353,372,260, forward strand.
AGTGTAGTTGTTGTTCGGGTTTGAGAGTAATATGTGCTCGGTGATTGAGTGGTGTAGTGGTGTTTTGAGGCATGAGGGAAGACTATGGTGATGATGGTAAGATTGAGGATATTTTGGCATTTAACTCAGCAAGCGTTTTGGTGAGTTGTTCAAGGGAAGCGCCATGGCCTTGGAGGGTGTTTGGATCCCGGTTTGAGTTGTAGTGAGGTTGTTTATGGCTTGTTGATGGTTATTAAGTTTGGTGGCTAGCTCGTCGATTTGGCGGGTCATTATGAGGGGTTGTGCAGTGATTGTACGGAAGAGGGAGGAGGAAGGTGAAAGCACTAGTTGATAGGTACGGCTAGTGGAGACATGGAGGAGCTGCAACAACAGAAAGCAAATAGAGAGCCGGTTGTGGGGAAAGAAGAGGAAATAAAGAAAATGATAGTGTTATGGGTATGCTCTAAGGGCAATTCTGTAATTTATTAACTCCGAAATCAATTCTTGTTCGAAATAAAGGTGTTTCTTCTTTCTGTTATATATTTGTTATAATGTGTTATAAATAATTAAATGTTTAATTAAAAATATATTTGACAGAAAATACATAAATAAAGTGTTTGTGATAGTAATTACAATTAGTTGTAATCATGAGTATTGGACCACTTTGTTACAAAACACATCATTTTAAATGTTCCTAGTCAAGATGCATCGACACTGGATATTGATGTATCCATTGAGACTAGAGTACGTAATGGTCTCCAAATGTTGGCTAGTGTATTACTCATGACTACTGAGGGCACCTAGAGGTTATGTACTGATAGTTATTGGATAGCTATAGAACAACTCACTCAAGAGTTTTCTATTGGTTAATATAACTAAGGTCAAATATAAAATATCGATATGACTAATTTACACAATTCTTTCGACTTGAGAATACTGTCAACCTTTAATATGAAAAATTCTGCTTTGATTATAGTCAAATCATGGAATGACATCTGTAACGACCTGCCATTCATTCCATAGAATGACGCATCATTAATAAGAATGAAAGGGATAGAAAAGAGAAAAGAAGAGAAGAAAGGAAGAAACAACAACAGATACTCACAGTAGAACGAATGAAATATAATATATCACATAAGATATTACATAGTATCATATACATCAGAGTTACACGGATTATACATCACATACTAGACAGTTATAAACACCTGTCTAGTTATTACAACTCAATACAATACAGAGATCAAAACAAAGATCAACACAGCGGAACTACTATCTATATCTACAACGCAGAAGCCTCCTGCTCCATTGCTCCTTCACAATTCGTCAAAGCTAACCTGAATCCCTTGGCTACTCATAAAAATTTGAGTACCCAAAAGTTTATAAAACAAAAAATAAACAATTGGGTCAGACATGGGTCTGGTGTGAGTAACAGGTTAAAGTTGCTTAACTTCGAAAACCATTTTGAAAGAAAAAGTATCTCGTAAGACTTCCCGCACATAAACACGGAAAAGTTTTTACCTTACGATAACCAAATCATTTATAGGAAATCCAGTTATATTAAAATAGGTCTAGGGTTTTCAAATAAATATGAAATAGCTGAAATTGTTACATTATTGAATTCCAGCATACTAGCCAACAAGTGGGTAATAAAATCAAATCCGAGATCACTTATTGGAGATTGGATTCCATACAATGGCAGGGCTACTGGGGTACCGCCCGTCACAGTACGTGGCCTAGATTATCGTACCGAGGATCACTCCCAATCCCCTGCAACACAAGGCCGGAACATCCCTTACTGGATAATTCCCGCACAAGACACCCCACGGTTGTCATGACCAACCGCACACTAAACCGAAATAATAAGGGACATCTAGACAGAGGTAATCTTGTCCTACTTGGGTGCTACCCACTAACCTTGCTGCACCTCCCCTGTTTTAGCCATTCCCGGTTGATGAGGCTTGAGGCTACGATTACCTTTAATAGAACACATCTATCTTAGAATGCTTATCGTCCACCTGACGATGTTCTGAAAGCATTCAATCCATACAAGTTCGTTCCGGGGTCGAACGAAACCAAAGGCATTATCTCATTACACTCATTTTGGAATCACCCTCAAAGTTAACGACAATAACCCTTGCACTCAGAATCTTCATCTTCACTTGAGATTCACTGCCTATCGTTAATTTGGATCGATGTGGTATTCGGATATCCAAATCTGGAAACCCGATCCCGGTCTCATCGAAATCCAAAACGTATCTTTTAAGGCCAAGTTGTTTTAAAGTTAAAACAGTTCAATTCATTATCTATATTCACATAGATAGATAATTTACAATATCATAATAGATAATCAACATTATCAATATAAGCAGATAATCCATATTATCATCACAATTCAACTAAAACATCCATATCACAGATCAGCACATATCTCATCAGAGATATCAAACAATGCAAAGCATTCAATATTATTCATCCATCCATAAGTAATGGTTTATACCCTCTCTAATTAATTTAAAGTGAATTAAATTAATTACTTCATTCTAAAAATCCTGCTTACTTAACCATTAATTAATTACAAATCAATTAATTATCCCCTAATTACCTTTTAGTTGCATTCAGGTAATTTATTCTTTAATTAATTACTAAAATTAATTATGCTTAACCATATATAGTAATTAACCTTTAATTACTTCATTAATTAATTAACTATAATTAATTAAATTAATCAACTATAATTAATTACATTAATCTTTAATTAATTACATTAATTAATCACTTCATTTATTAATTATTTCTTAATTAATCAATTCTTAATTACATCATTAATTATATTAATTAATGATCCTTAATTACATTTTTATTACTAATTACTCTAATTAAATTAATTACATTAAGTAATTAACCTTTAATTAAACCACATTTATTAATCACTCTTGATTAATCTCATTCAGTAATTAACTACCCTTAATTACCTTTATTAACTAAATTAATTACTCCTTAATTAATTTCTTAATTAATCCCTTGATTAATTCACAAGTAATTAAACTCAAATTACTTCCATTAATACATCACCATTCAATTAATTACTTCCAGTAATTATCTATTAATTACTTCCCTAAATAATCATACCTTATTAATTACATTAAGTAATTATTTATCAAATCATCCATTGATTATTCTAAATTAATTAAACTTAATAAATTAACTTAAACTAATCAAATTCACTTAATTAATTACAATGAGTAATTAATTCCTTAATTACTTTCATTTAGTAATTACACTTAAAAAATTCCATAAATGATTATCCTTAATTAATTAATCTAATTAATTATCAAAATTAATCACATTAATTAATTATTAAATAATCTCAAGTTAATGATCTTCATTAACTATTAACAACTCTTTAATTACCTTTCTTAAATATTTAACTTAGATTAATTATTATTAATTACAAATTAATTTATCTTTAATAATCAATTAATTAATCTCTAATTATTTAATTAATTAAGTGTTAACTATAACTTAATTAATCTTTAATTACTTCATTAATTAATCATTAATTAATATTCTAATTTAAAATCCTTAATTACAAATTAATTATCCCAAATCTTTAATTAATTGAATTAATTAATTATCCATATTAATTTACCTTATTAATTTAATTTATCACAAATCATTAAGTCTTTGTAAAAACATTTCCTTATTAATGATAATTATCATTCAAAACACATTTGAAAACATTTAACTTTCAAATTTACTTTTAAATTCCATTTCAAATATGAGATTTAAAATGAATAAAAAATTTAGCTTTAACAAAGTTTAAAATCCATTTACAAACACTTAAAATCACATGTTGAAGAAATACTCATCTTATAAAAGAACTTAAAGAATTTAAATCAAATTTACTTTTAAATTCTAACCATTTAATATACATTTTAAACAATTAAAGTTATTAAAACAATTTAATTTAAAAACTTTCTTTTATTTCAAATCTGAGATACAGATTTAAATTTGATTCCAGATTAAACTTAGATTTAAACTTACTTACAATTTAAAACTTCATTTTTAAATTAGACTATCTAAACATTTTAAGGTTGTTAATATATTTTAAATTTTAAAAACTTTATTTTATTTTTGAACTGAGATTCAAATTAACTTGAATCAGATTTAAATTTAGATTTAAGACTTGTTTAAACCTTTACTTAACCATTTAAACTCAGTTTTAAATTTTTAAAACAGATCAGGTTTTAAACCTGAAACCAAAATTAACCCGAGCCCTTGCTCCAATGCTTTGAGTCGAAACCTTAAATACTTCGAGCCTCACATGCAAGAAACTCGAGAAACTCGAGTAACCTTCCCCTGCTACAATCCAACTTTCCCAAAATCCAAAAATGAGCACTGTGCACGTGCACCAGAGATTCCACCACCTCCGACCAACCATGAGTATCCCCACATGACGACGATCATCCCTACACCAGAATCCAACCACTCGAACATCGAAACTAAATCAAAATCAAAATCGAGCTTTAAAACCAAAACTGGAACAACCCCAAAAACCTGGAATCATCTCGTATTCGAGACTCCGACCACCAGAGAGGCTAAATTTCTGGCCAAGCCTTCGCCTATATCCAATCTTCCACTCCCCAAAATATGGTAGCACTCGGTCCACCAAAGACATCACCCCGATCATCTATGTCCAACCTATTCAAACTAGGTTTAAAAACAAAATAAACCCCCTGTCGTCGCCACATTGTTTTGATCATCACCCAGATATTTTTCCTAAACCCTCCGACCATCCCTGTATCTCCAGTGAGAATCTCAACCACCCCGATCAACTAGATCGCTAGATGCAACCCAAATCTCCCAATACCGATCAACTAGAACTGCTCCTCTGATTCTATACTAAAAACTATGATTTTAGTTTTAAAATTCATATTTTTACATGATGTTTCAGATCCTAACCCTGAAACAATAATTTATGAAGTTTAAATTTTCACTTATTTTTAGATTTGATCAGTTATTTGATTTCCAGAGTCATTTAAATGTTTCTTTTAACTTAAGTATAAATTTTAAACTAAAGTTTGGAATGAATCAAACAAGTTTGATTTGAAACTCAAGTTTAACGGAGACCAAAATCAGTAGGTTTTGAATTTAAATCAAAACAAGAACCAAAACTAGAAACAGAGAAGTTACATATATTCAAATGCATGCATACATCATACTTCAGCAATTCAATAATATAAATACACAAATATACTTCACAATACAATATTGAACACAACAATGACATGCAACCAAAATTTTACTTAAATTTTTAAAGGTGAAGTTACTCACCTGATTTGAAAATGAAGAACAGAGCCCTTTTAATTTTGAAAAACTTGAAACAGTTTTGAACTTTAAACCGGAATGCCTTGCTTTTGAAAACTTTTAAAACTTGAAACTTGAATTTTTGAAGAATGCATGCTTTTGATATTAAACTGGAATGTTGGAGACACAGTTGCATGCAGAGATGACTGTTTGAACATGCTTCTAGATTTGAAAAGAAATTTCAGGCTGAAGACTTTGATTTGGAAATGTATTACAGGGATTTGATTTTGATAATTTCTGGTTTGAGGAGTTGATTACTAATTTTTGATTTGTATAAGTTCTGATCTGAAAGCTATATTGATTTTCAGATTTGCATTTGAGAAAGGGTTTGAGTTTATTATCTTTTGAAATGAAGATTAGAAAAGAATGAATATAAAGAAACAATGTTTATATAGGCTGAAAAAAATAAAAGAAAATTAAATCTAAAAATGCCACTTGTTACTTTGAGTTATTAGAATGTTTACAAGTGTATTTTAAAGAGTTAAATGCCTTACACATGTTACAATTTAATATTAAAATAATTTCTTAATTTTATAAATGTTTTTAAATTGATTTCTTATTTATATTAACTTGTTTTAAATGTTTATTTCCATTTTAGCTTTAATGTTTTCATATATAAATTACCTTTATACAATTTACATCCTTTTTTTTATATATTTTTAAAATATATTTTTCAAATGCTAAATTTTAAAGAAGGAAAATTTAAAAAGAAAAGAATATTGAATTAAATCTTATTTTAGAGTTTCAAACTAAATTATTGTACTTAAATATATATATATATATATATATATATATATGAACTAAATTTATTTCAAAAACCAATTTTTTTAAAGGAAAAACAATTTAAACTTTTATTATAATTTACTAATTTAAGCTATTATATTTTTTTTAAATAAATATTTACTTTAAGTACTTTTGAAAGTATAAGATAGATTTTTAAATAAGCTTTTGAAAAGTTTCTATAATATTCAATCAAATTTCCCAAATAACAATATATATATTATACATTCCAAAACATTTCTTATTAAATTTAAATTAAAACCATACTTCCTATTCACAATGTATACACTCAAATATACATTATAATAGAATATATATTAGTTAGCTTATAAATAAATTTTATCAATTAAATATATTAGTAACTTTGAAAAGAATAAAATTTCCAAATTAAATTATTAGTTTATTTTTAATTTTTGAAGAGATAATTAGATTATTAAATCAATATTACATATTTTAAAATGATTATTAATGGAAATTATGAAATAAGTATTGCCCAAAATTCCGAGATATCACATTCCTCCCCCTTAAAGGAATTTCGTCCCCAAAATTTAAAAGCAAAGATAATTTAATATTCTATTTAAGATTTTAATTTTAAATCACAAGCATATATTATCATCCATATGCTAACAACCATAGCAACCAATTCACTCAATTAAACAATTCTAACTATCTAGACAAAATTTTGGATAGAATTCCCTAGAGTTTCCCAGATATAAACACCGGGATACTCGCTCTACAGAATCCAAACTATCTACACAACTAAGCTACAGAGCTCCTACTCATCTAGATCTACAGAACTAAACAGGATATCAGACTACATACGAGCCTGACTCAATTACCAAATCCTCCAGAACTACTAGTTCCAAAACCAGAGATAGATCATACACGTACTCCCTCAGAGATACGTAAAACACATTGAATTCCAGTCATCCAAACTGGCAATTCCATCCTGAAGACCAAACGCTTATCCAAATCAGAACACAGAAGAGATCCAAAATACCTCGGAGCCGACTTCCCAGACTTACCCAATCTTATAGCTCCCTTTACCAGAGAAAACTTCAACAACAACGAAGTCTCAACTTCGAATTCAAAATTCCTCCGTCTCTTATCCACAAAACTCTTCTGATGATCCTGGGTTGCCTACAAATTCTTCCTGATCAGCTCAACCTTCGCTGATGCTTTTTGAAACAAACAGGGCCAAAAATAACTCAACAAAATGATCCTCTCAAAATCTACCCATAATCCAAAACACAACTCTGCTTCACAATTATTAATAGATTCCAAACTTACTTCTCCTATCCAGAGATGCACTCCCAAACTTCTTCCGCTACACCACTCTGATCTGGAAAAGATGAGAATGCTGATGCCGAACACGAGCACAAACTAGACAACATATCCTAGAAATAAGGTTCACTGATCCATAAAGAAAACTCAGATACTCCATCAAAACCTGAGCTGGTTCACCAAACTCTATCACTAGGAATCATCCTTTTACTAAGCTGAACCACCGGTACCACTCCTGGAATCCTAGTCGATAAGAAACTCAATCTCCAAATGCGGACAAACCTCTGACTTCCCTGAAGACATCTGGAAAATTTTTGATAATCCAAGAGAACACTCAGCAATCGCAAGTCACTTTTGCGATCAACCCAACCTATTTCCAAAGAAAACTGTTCTCTCTTAACAAATCAGAACAGCTCATACTTAACTATCCAATCCATTGAAGAAATGGATCCACTCTGCTGCTTCTGAACTTCACCTTCAGAAAAACTGCTCAGCCAGAAAACTTTCCTGCCAATGCACAGAATACTCCGAGCTGCACTGCTGAGACTGATGCCAAAGATTTCCTAATCCAAAGCTCTTCGAGAAACTCAAACCCCAAACCAAACAGAAACACCATGCTGAACTCAGCCACAACACCGAAGCAGACACACTTCCTTAACCTGTTCCAAAGAAAACATCTTCAGAAACATCCATAGTCACTACATCTCATCACACAGCTACTTCTTCCAGAAGTTACCAAGATACCATCACTCGCTTCTGCTCATCCAACTTCAAAGATAAACTCCGAACCTTAACAGGTTTCCTTCAGAGATTGGTGAAATCCTTACACCACTGCAAAGCTTACTCGAGACAGTATTGGGTCTACAGTCTCGTCAGATACTCTTCCAACCTGATGCAGCAGCGGAATACTCAAAATGTATGTGACGGTGAAAGTAGCAATCGATGGAATAGAAGATACCGAATGGCCCAAATCCGTTGATCCAAAGATACCGGATTCTAGCTATCCCAAACACGTTGATCGCGCATGATACCGTGTTTAAAGATCTACGATTCTTCGACGTTGATCTAGCGCACTAGATTCCATGAATCGGCTTCAACAATCATTGATTCGAGCGCACTCGAATAACCGAAGGTGGAGATAGGAGATCACACTCAACTACTAATTTCAAAAGAGGCACAAAGCACTCAAACAAATTTTATTCAAAATCAACTAAAAAAAATACAAACGATACAACCCGCCTATTTATAGGCAGTTTACAACTCCACTTACATCACAACACCTAGGTCATTAACGACCTAACAGACGCGACCTACGACCTAACACATTACAACACACGCGACTTATCTCATCACGTTACACGACCTAAAAACCATACAGATTACAACAAGTAAACGACTTATAGTATTTACAACAGTTACAACATCACGACTTAACACTTGAGCGACCTAAAATACAAGGCAGCGACCTAACTTCTCCGCGCATAAGGTCGAGCGACCTAAAATGGGTGCGGCCTAAAACTTCAGCGACCTAAGAAATTAGCTTCTGGGATTCTTCACGCGACCTAATTCTTGAGCGACTTAAGGTAAGGTCGTTCGCGACCTAAAGAAAGCGGCACAGGAATGCGACCTAAATAAGATTGCAGCACTAGATCATCCCTTCGTATATAGCTCACTGTTAGGTCGCTCGGCGACTTATCATAGGTCGCTGGAACATCTCTTCGTGCATAACTCATAGTTAGGTCGTTCGGCGACTTAACGTTAGGTCATTCGCGACCTAACTCAGGCTGGGCTGCATCATCCTCCCCAGGTTGAGAAAAATTTGTACTCGAATTTAAAAATTCTTCCCCATCGGACTGTTCCTCCCCATAATAAAGTATAAGATGTTTAACATTAAACACGTCAGAAGTGTACACATCCTCCGGAAGCTTCAACCTATAAGCGTTTTCATTGATCCGTTTCACAATCGTTACAGGACCAATCTTTCGAGCTTTTAGTTTATTGTATGCCCCCACTGGAAAACGATCCTTCGTTAGTACAACATATACTAAATCTCCTTCATTAAATTCAACACTTCTTCGCTTCAAATCCGCAGATCATTTATACTTTTCATTTGCTTTCTCCAATCGTTCCTGAACGATTTTATGGCATTCTGCCAATCCATCAACAAATTCAACAACCCGCTTAACTGTCCCCTTCGGTTGTGGTACTATCGTCAAATCCAACGGCCCCTTTGGTAAGCTTGAATATATGATCTGAAATGGACTGAAACCCGTATTACGGTTGATAGCATGATTATGAGCAAACTCTGCTTGACATAACTTCACATCCCAACTCTTCAGATTATCCTTCACAAGGCACCGCAACAAATTTCCCAGGGATCTGTTAACAACTTCAGTCTGACCATCGGACTGCGGATGTTAAGCACTACTGAAATTTAGCTTTGTTCCCACCATTTTCCACAAACTCAGCCAAAAATGACTTAGAAATCTAGTATCCCGATCAGAAACAATGGATTCTGGTAAACCATGTAAGCGATAGATCTCCCTAAAGGACAATTGTGCCACATGGACTACGTCTGCCGTCTTCTTACAAGCAATAAAATGTACCATCTTCGAGAAACGGTCCACCACAACATATATAGAATCATTCCTCCGTTGATCCTTGGCAAGCCCAACACGAAATCCATGCTTACATCTATCCACGGTTTTGTAGGAACAGGTAAAGGCATATACAATCCCGCATTTGTAGTTGTCCCTTTCGAAACTTGACAAACATGACATCTTCGCACAAACTTTTCAACTTCCCGCTTCATCGAGGGCCAATAGTAAGAATGAGAAATCAACTGTAACGTGCAATCTCTACCCACATGACCTTCCTCATGCAACTCCTTCAAAATCTTCATTCGTAAGCTACACTCTGGTATACATAATCTGTTTCCCTTGAATAGATAGCCATCTACTAACACATACTCATCAGTCTTCCCTTGATTGACTTCATCCATAATCTTAGAAAAGTAAGGATCATCAACAAACAATTCTGGCAACACATCAAACCCGGTCACCTCAACTTTCATTGTGGTCAACAAATGATTCCTTCGACTCAAAGCATCTGCCACTCGATTCGTAATTCCCGACTTATGCTTCACCACAAATGTAAATTGTTGCAAGTATGCGATCCACAAAGCATGCCTGGCCGCAATCTTGTCCTGTCCCTGCATATGCTTCAACCCTTCATGATCAGTATATAAAACAAATTCTGTATGAAACAAATAATGTCTGTAATGTTTCACAGCTTGCACGATAGCATAAAATTCCACATCATAAGTATTATATCTCATCTTTTCTCCCGATAGTTTCTCACTGAAATATGCAATAGGACGACCTTTCTGACTCAACACCCCTCCAATCCCAACTTTAGATGCATCAGTATGTAATTCAAACAACAATTGAAAATCTGGCAAAACTAGAATTGGTGTTGACGTCAAAAGCTCCTTGATCTGCTCAAAAGCAACCCCTGCTTCCTCCGACCATAAAAATTGCTTCCCCTTCATACAATCAGTAACTGATGCCATCATGCTACTGAAGTGTGGAATGAACCTTCGGTAGAATGATGCTAAACCATGAAAATTTCTAACTTCCGTTATCGTCCTGGGTTATGGCCAGTTTCTAATTGCTTCAACTTTATTCTGATCCACCTGTATACCTTCATCTGATATAACATATCCCAAAAATAAAACACTATGCGTCATGAACACACATTTCTTCGTTGCAGCATAAAATTGTTCCTGTCGCAGTATCATCAACACTTCTCTCAGATGTCGCAAGTGTTCTTCTGCGCTTCCACTGTATATCAGTATATCATCAAAATACACCACCACGAACTTCCCAATAAATGGTCTAAAGATCTGATTCATCACCCGCATAAATGTACTTGGTGCATTCGAAAGACCAAACGGCATAACCAGCCATTCGTACAACCCCTCCCGTGTCTTGAACGCTGTTTTCCATTCATCCCCTGGTCTAATTCGAATTTGATGATAACCACTCTTCAAATCGATCTTCGAAAAGATAGTAGCTCCACTAAGTTGATCCAACAAGTCATCCAATCTAGGCATAGGGAATCTATATCTCACAGTAATCTTGTTCGGTGCTCGACTGTCAGTACACATCCTCCATGTTCCATCCTTCTTCGGTACTAACAATGCTGGAACTGCACATGGACTTAAACTTTCCTGTACACGTCCTTGTTCAAGCAACTCTTCCACTTGCCTTCTCAACTCCTCGTGTTCCTTTGGACTCATTCTGTAGTGTGGCCTATGAGGTAACACGGCTCTTGGAACAAGATCAATTTGATGTTGAATGTCTCTCAATGGCGGCAACTCCGTTGGCAACTCTTCAGGAAATACATCTTCAAATTCTTTCAGCACTGGTTTTACTTCTTCAGGAATTTCAACCACTTCATGACTCTCACGTCCAATCAACAAAAATACTTCAGGCTCCTCTTCTACTTCCTTAACAAACTCCTTCAAAGATAGCAAAGTTTTGAGTTCTTCAATCTCCTCCAACTTGCTTTCCTCTTGTTGTCGCTTCTTGGGAACTAAAGTGATTTTCGTGCCTTCAAACATGAAACTATAATTGTTGGTACGTCCATCATGTTGCACAGCTCTATCATATTGCCATGGTCTCCCCAACAACAGATGACATACATCCATATCCACAACGTCACACCAAATTTCATCCTTGTATTTCTTCCCAATTGAAAAATTAACACAAGCTCTTCAACTAACTTTAACCTCCCCACCTTTCCTTAACCAAGCAAACTTGTAAGGTTTCAGATGCTTCTCAGTTTTTAATGACAATTTCTTCACAGCTTCTGTAGAGATAATATTGTCACAGCTTCCTGCATCAATAACAAATTTGCAAACCCTTCCCAAGATAGTGCATGTTGATTGAAAGATGTTACTCCTCAACCAGCTAGTCTCTTCCTCCTGCTTCGGTGTCAAGCAATTCCTCCTCATCATTAATGTATATCCATCATCTCCCGACAATAATTCTTCCTCCACAACCGGTAATGAATTAGAACATTCAGCTTCTACATCCTCATCCTCAACCTCAGCTACCATCACTCGCTTCTTTGGCTTCATACATTCATTGCTTTTGTGACAAAACTCCTGACAATTGAAACATTTGATACCACTATTGACTTTGGTCTTAGCAGCTTCACTAACAATCGGTTTTGCAACAGCCTTGGAAACATTCACATTGCTACTAGCTCCTTTCACTTGATTGTTGGAATTCGTAAACACACCACCACCTCTTCTGCCTTGCTTCTCCCAAGCTAACGCCTTTTGGTGTGCTTCAGGAACAGATCTGGGATCAAACATATTCACCATATCTTGAATCTGCATTCTCAACCCTCCAACAAATCTAGCTATCAACTGCTCCTCTGTCTCCATGATGTCATTCCTCGCAATCAATCGATAAAATTCATCCGCATAATCATTAACAGTCTTCGTTCCCTGTCTCAGATTCTGCAATCGTTGATACATAAGAGATTGATAATTATACGGCAAGAATGTAGCTTTCATCAACTTCTTCATCTTCTCCCATGACTCAATCTTCGACTTTCCCATCCTCTCCCGTTTAAGTTTAGTTTGCTGCCACCATGCCATAGCTCTTCCTCTCAAACGTGTAGCAACCAACTTAACTCTCCTATGCTCGGGAACTTCCTTAAAGTTAAAAATCTCTTCAACATTAGACAACCAATCAAGGAATTCTTCAGGTTGCATACCACCCTTGAATTCTGGAATTTCAGTTTTCATCCCTGACTCCCATCGACGATCATCCTCAACATCCCGATATTGATTTCGAACTTGGTCTCGATCTCGATAATGAATATTACTTCTATCACTCTCTTCATCATAATCACGTGTACTTCGATATCGATCTCGACCATCAACATCTCTTCGATCACGCATGTCTCTTCTACCATGTCTTTCATCATCTCGATATGGCTCATACTCAAACTCACGTTGAGTTCTTCTTTCTTCATCTCGATACTCATGGTGATCTCTTCTCATCGAAACTGATGATTCTCTTCTACCTCGATCAGATTGTGGCGACACCCTCCTCGCTTCCGTAACCGATGGCGAAACTTTGTTTCCTCCATGGTTCGAGACTGGCGACCTTCTCCTTTGACCTTGATTCATGTCCATCATCAATTTCTCTAACCTCCCAATACCTTCATCCAACTTCTCATTGAATTTGTTACTAAGGCGTTGTTCTATTTGTTCAGCATCTTCTCTCTTGTACAAATCTTCAACATTTTGATGACGATTAGCTCTTCTCGGCGGCATTGTCAAATGATACAAACTTCAACTCTCGACTTGAACAAATCTGAACTTGAACACTTTAACTTTCGGCCTTGATCTTCGAATATGATGCACGGCTTCACTAACTCCTCAAACTCTTCAAAAAGAATTAGCTCCAAGACTCGGCATAGCTATGATTGGCTAAGTCTAGCTCTGATACCAAATGATGCAGCAGCGGAATACTCAAAATGTATGTGACGGTGAAAGTAGCAATCGATGTAATAGAAGATACCGAATGGCCCAAATCCGTTGATCCAAAGATACCGGATTCTAGCTATCCAAAACACGTTGATCGTGCACGATACCGTGTTTAAAGATCTACGATTCTTCGACGTTGATCTAGCGCACTAGATTCTATGAATCGGCTTCAACAATCGTTGATTCGAGCGCACTCGAATAACCGAAGGTGGAGATAGGAGATCACACTCAACTATCAATTTCAAAAGAGGCACAAAGCACTCAAACAAATTTTATTCAAAATCAACTAAAAAAATACAAATGATACAACCCGCCTATTTATAGGCAGTTTACAACTCCACTTACATCACAACACCTAGGTCGTTAACGACCTAACAGACGCGACCTACAACCTATCACATTACAACACACGTGACTTATCTCATCACGTTACACGACCTAAAAACCATACAGATTACAACAAGTAAACAACTTATAGTATTTACAACAGTTACAACATCACGACTTAACACTTGAGCAACCTAAAATACAAGGTAGCGACCTAACTTCTCCGGGCATAAGGTCGAGCGACCTAAAATGGGTGCGGCCTAAACTTCAGCGACCTAAGAAATTAGCTTCTGGGATTCTTCACGCGACCTAATTCTTGAGCGACTTAAGGTAAGGTCGTTCGCGACCTAAAGAAAGCGGCACAGGAAAGCGACCTAAATAAGATCGCGACACTAGATCATCCCTTCGTATATAGCTCACTGTTAGGTCGCTCGGCGACTTATCATAGGTCGCTGGAACATCTCTTCGTGCATAGCTCATAGTTAGGTCGTTCGGCGACTTAACGTTAGGTCGTTCGCGACCTAACTCAGGCTGGGCTGCATCACAACCTCAACACTCGGACTCCAACCAATTGTAGTTGTGTTACACACAACACTACCTCATCTACCTTTATAACTTAATTTGGAAAACCCGAACAGGTAACCCAAATAGGTGGAAATATATATATATATATATATATATATATATATTACAAATACGCTCTCTCAAGATAGACACTACTCCAGAGCCTAGGTATTCACTCAACCTATCGCTTTGATACCACTGTAACGACCCGCCATTCATTCCATAGAATGACGCATCATTAATAAGAAAGAAAGGATAGAAAAGAGAAAAGAAGAGAAGAAAGAAAGAAACAACAACAGATACTCACAGCGGAACGAATGAAATATAATATATCACATAAGATATTACATAGTATCATATACATCAGAGTTACACAGATTATACATCACATACTAGACAGTTATAAACACCTGTCTAGTTATTACAACTCAATACAATACAGAGATCAAAACAAAGATCAACGCAGCGGAACTACTATCTATATCTACAACGCTGAAGCCTCCTGCTCCATTGCTCCTCCACAATTCGTCAAAGCTAACCTGAATCCCTTGGCTACTCGTAAAAATTTGAGTACCCAAAAGTTTATAAAACAGAAAATAAACACTTGGGTCAGACATGTGTCTGGTGTGAGTAACAGGTTAAAGTTGCTTAACTTCGAAAACCATTTTGAAAGAAAAAGTATCTCGTAAGACTTCCCGCACATAAACACGAAAAAGTTTTTACCTTACGATAACCAAAACATTTATAGGAAATCCAGTTATATTACAATAGGTCTAGGGTTTTCAAATAAATATGAAATAGCTGAAATTGTTACATTATTAAATTCCAGCATACTAGCCAACAAGTGGGCAATAAAATCAAATCCGAGATCACTTATTGGAGATTGGATTCCATACAATGGCAGGGCTACTGGGGTACCGCCCGTCACAGTACGTGGCCTAGATCACCGTACCGAGGATCACTCCCAATCCCCTGCAACACAAGGCCGGAACATCCCTTACTGGATAATTCCCGCACAAGACACCCCACGGTAGTCATGACCAACCGCACACTAAACTGAAATAATAAGGGACATTTAGACAAAGGTAATCTTGTCCTACTTAGGTGCTACCCACTAACCATGCTGCACCTACCTTGTTTTAGCCATTCCCGGTTGATGAGGCTTGAGGCTACGATTACCTTTAATAGAACACATCTATCTTAGAATGCTCATCGTCCACCTGACGATGTTCTGAAAGCATTCAATCCATACAAGTTCGTTCCGGGTTCGAACGAAACCGAAGGTATTATCTCGTTACACTCATTTTGGAATCACCCTTAGAGTTAATGACAATAACCCTTGCACTTAGAATCTTCATCTTCACTTGAGATTCACGACATATCGTTAATTTGGATCGATGTGGTATTCGGATATCCAAATCTGGAAACCCGATCCCGGTCTCATCGAAATCCAAAACGTATCTTTTAAGGCCAAGTTGTTTTAAAGTTAAAACAGTTCAATTCATTATCTATATTCACATAGATAGATAATTTACAGTATCACAATAGATAATCAACATTATTAATATAAGCAGATAATCCATATTATCATCACAATTCAACTAAAATATCCATATCGCAGATCAGCACATATCTCATCAGAGATATCAAACAATGCAAAGCATTCAATATTATTCATCCATCCATAAGTAATGATTTATACCCTCTCTAATTAATTTAAAGTGAATTAAATTAATTACTTTATTCCATAAATCTTGCTTACTTAACCATTAATTAATTACAAATCAATTAATAATCCCCTAATTACCTTTTAATTGCATTCAGGTAATTTATTCTTTAATTAATTAATCCAATTAATTATCCTTAACCATTTATAGTAATTAACCTTTAATTACTTCATTAATTAATTAACTATAATTAATTAAATTAATCAACTATAATTAATTACATTAATCATTAATTAATTACATTAATTAATCACTTCATTTATTAATTATTTCTTAATTAATCAATTCTTAATTACATCATTAATTATATTAATTAATGATCCTTAATTACATTTTTATTATTAATTACTCTAGTTAAATTAATTACATTAAGTAATTAACCTTTAATTAAACCACATTTATTAATCACTCTTGATTAATCTCATTCAGTAATTAACTACCCTTAATTACCTTTATTAACTAAATTAATTACTCCTTAATTAATTTCTTAATTAATCCCTTGATTAATTCACAAGTAATTAAACTCAAGTTACTTCCATTAATACATCACCATTCAATTAATTACTTCCAGTAATTATCTATTAATTACTTCCCTAAATAATCATACCTTATTAATTACATTAAGTAATTATTTATCAAATCATCCATTGATTATTCTAAATTAATTAAACTTAATAAATTTACTTAAACTAATCAAATTAACTTAATTAATTACAATGAGTAATTAATTCCTTAATTACTTTCATTTAGTAATTACACTTAAACAATTCCATAAATGATTATCCTTAATTAATTAATCTAATTAATTATCAAAATTAATCACATTAATTAATTATTAAATAATCTCAAGTTAATGACCTTCATTAACTATTAACAACTCTTTAATTACCTTTCTTAAATAATTAACTCAGATTAATTATTATTAATTACAAATTAATTTATCTTTAATAATCAATTAATTAATCTCTAATTATTTAATTAATTAAGTGTTAACTATAACTTAATTAATCTTTAATTACTTCATTAATTAATCATTAATTAATATTCTAATTTATAATCCTTAATTACAATTTAATTATCCCAAATCTTTAATTAATTGAATTAATTAATTATCCATATTAATTTACCTTATTAATTTAATTTATCACAAATCATTAAGTCTTTGTAAAAACATTTCCTTATTAATGATAATTATCATTCAAAACACATTTGAAAACATTTAACTTTCAAATTTACTTTTAAATTCCATTTCAAATATGAGATTTAAAATGAATAAAAAAATTAACTTTAACAAAGTTTAAAATCCATTTACAAACTCTTAAAATCATATGTTGAAGAAATACTCATCTTATAAAAGAACTTAAAGAATTTAAATCAAATTTACTTTTAAATTCTAACCATTTAATATACATTTTAAACAATTAAAGTTATTAAAACAATTTAATTTAATAACTTTCTTTTATTTCAAATCTGAGATACAGATTTAAATTTGATTCCAGATTAAACTTAGATTTAAACTTACTTACAATTTAAAACTTCATTTTTAAATTAGACTATCTAAACATTTTAAGGTTGTTAATATATTTTAAATTTTAAAAACTTTATTTTATTTTTGAACTGAGATTCAAATTAACTTGAATCAGATTTAAATTTAGATTTAAGACTTGTTTAAACCTTTACTTAACCATTTAAACTCAGTTTTAAAATTTTAAAACAGATCAGGTTTTAAACCTAAAACCAAAATTAACCCGAGCCCTTGCTCCAATGCTTCGAGTCGAAACCTTAAATACTTCGAGCCTCACATGCAAGAAACTCGAGAAACTCGAGTAACCTTCCCCTACTATAATCCAACTTTCCCAAAATCCAAAAATGAGCACCGTGCACGTGCACCAGAGATTCCACCACCTCCGACCATCCATGAGTATCCCCACATGACGACGATCATCCCTACACCAGAATCCAACCACTCGAACATCGAAACTAAATCAAAATCAAAATCGAGCTTTAAAACCAAAACTGGAACAACCCCAAAAACCTGGAATCATCTCGTATTCGAGACTCCGACCATCAGAGAGGCTAAATTTCTGGCCAAGCCTTCGCCTATATCCAATCTTCCACTCCCCAAAATATGGTAGCACTCGGTCCACCAGAGACATCACCCCGATCATCTATGTCCAACCTATTCAAACTAGGTTTAAAAACAAAATCGACACCCTGTCGTCGCCGCAGTGTTTTGATCATCACCCAGATATTTTTCCTAAACCCTCCGACCATCCCTGTATCTCCAATGAGAATCTCAACCACCCCGATCAACTAGATCGCCCGAGGTAACCCAAATCTCCCAATACTGATCAACTAGAACTGCTCCTTTGATTCAATACTAAAAACTATGATTTTAGTTTTAAAATTCATATTTTTACATGATGTTTCAGATCCTAATCCTGAAACAATAATTTATGAAGTTTAAATTTTCACTTATTTTTAGATTTGATCAGTTATTTGATTTCCAGAGTCATTTAAATGTTTCTTTTAACTTAAGTATAAATTTTAAACTAAAGTTTGGAATGAATCAAACAAGTTTGATTTGAAACTCAAGTTTAACAGAGACCAAAATCAATAGGTTTTAAATTTAAATCAAAACAAGAACCAAAACTAGAAACAGAGAAGTTAAATATATTCAAATGCATTCATACATCATACTTCAGCAATTCAATAATATAAATACACAAATATACTTCACAATACAATATTTAACAAAGCAATGACATGCAACAAAAATTTTACTTAAAGTTTTAAAGGTGAAGTTACTCACCAGATTTGAAAATGAAGAACATAGCCCTTTTAATTTTGAAAAACTTGAAACAGTTTTTAACTTTAAACCGGAATGCTTTGCTTTTGAAAACTTTTAAAACTTGAAACTTGAATTTTTGAAGAATGCATGCTTCTGATATTAAACTGGAATGTTGGAGATGCAGTTGCATGTAGAGATGACTGTTTGAACATGCTTCCAGATTTGAAAAGAAATTTCAGGCTGAAGACTTTGATTTGGAAATGTATTACAGGGATTTGATTTTGATAATTTCTGGTTTGAGGAGTTGATTACTAATTTTTGATTTGTATAAGTTCTGATCTGAAAGCTATATTGATTTTCAGATTTGCATTTGAGAAAGGGTTTGAGTTTATTATCTTTTGAAATGAAGATTAGAAAAGAATGAATATAAAGAAATAATGTTTATATAGGCTGAAAAAAATAAAAGAAAATTAAATCTAGAAATGCCACTTGTTACTTTGAGTTATTAGAATGTTTACAAGTGTATTTTCAAGAGTTCAATGCCTTACACATGTTACATTTTAATATTAAAATAATTTCTTAATTTTATAAATGTTTTTAAATTGATTTCTTATTTATATTAACTTGTTTTAAATGTTTATTTCCATTTTAGCTTTAATGTTTTCATATATAAATTACCTTTATACAATTTACATACTTTCATGTTTTATTTATATTTTTAAAATATATTTTTCAAATGATAAATTTTAAAGAAGGAAAATTTAAAAAGAAAAGAATATTGAATTAAATCTTATTTTATTGTTTCAAACTAAATTATTGTACTTAGATATATATATATATATATATATAAACTAAATTTATTTCAAAAACCAATTTTTTTAAAGGAAAAACAATTTAAACTTTTATTATAATTTACTAATTTAAGCTATTATATTTTTAAACAAAATAAATATTTACTTTCAGTACTTTTGAAAGTATAAGATAGATTTTTAAATAAGCTTCTGAAAAGTTTCTATAATATTCAATCAAATTTCCCAAATCACAATATATATATATATATATATATATATTATACATTCCAAAACATTTCTTATTAAATTTAAATTAAAACCATACTTCCTATTCATAATGTATACACTCATATATACATTATAATAGAATATATATTAATTAGCTTAGAAATAAATTTTATCAATTAAATATATTATTAACTTTGAAAAGAATAAAATTTCCAAATTAAATTATTAGTTTATTTTTAATTTTTGAAGAGATAATTAGATTATTAAATCAATATTACATATTTTAAAATGATTATTAATGGAAATTATCAAATAAGTATTGCCCAAAATTCCGGGATATCACAACATCCATCAGGTGATTATAGTTTGGTCGAGTGGAAGTATTGGAAGGAAGACACTATTCAAAAGAGGATTCGTCACTTCAGTTATATGAGGTTAGTATCATAGTCAACTCAAGTCAACCCAAAGTCAAAATCTTTGGCCAGAGTAGTACGGTTAGTAATAATTGTTATTATTAAACCAATGATTTTGTGTTTGGACTATAGAGTTGAATATGGAAAATATTGGAATTCTGACCATTACCAAATTCCATAAATCCAAAGTTATACAGCTTTGACGAAGAGAATTGTTGTATATAAATGTCACTAACGGGTAAAGCTTATTAAATTAAATAAGATTTTACTGAAAATGAATAAGCGATAACTTTGGTCATAATGTCACACCACTTGCTAAGTGACGTGTGAACATTAACATTCGAATAGCTCGGTGTTAATTGCTGACCAAATTTACACCCAAGAGTTACACAACTGAAATGATGAATTCCCTTAAGACCGAATAATTTAATTAGTTTGTAATTGTTATAATTAAATTAAATTAATTAATATTTATGAAATATTAATTATAAAAATTTGAATATGGTTTGAGAAATAAAAATTGTTATATATTTATAATAGTTATAAATGTACCAATCAATATACGATATCGATAAGCGATTAAATTAGATTTAATTGCATAGAATTTTGGCTTGGGCTTAAATGGGTTTAAAGCCCATCATTAGGGCTGAAAATTTCGATTTTGAAAAGTTATTAGAGGCGGCTAAAATTTAGGATTAGACCTAGAGATGGATGGCTAAGATTAAAAGAGAATATGTAATGAGATTGTCCTAATATCTCTCTTGTATAAGGCTATATATATGGATCTCTAGACCGTTAATCAAAAAAAACTTTTCGCTGCCATAATTATCAAGTTTGCTGGTCGAAATTAATCCCCATATCATTTCTAAGAATCTCAAATCAATTCAAGTTAAGTAAAAGCAATATTTGATAGAAAGTGTCGACGATTCCAGAATTGCAATCTGATGGATCGAGCATAACTAGAGAAGAGATTTATTGATTCAAGTGGACTCAAAGGTCATCAATTGGTATTTTATTTATATATTACGGTAATCATATCATATTTTATGATTTAATATTGATTAATCCCAAATCTCTATATATATTAATGTTGTATATCTAGTTAGGTGAGATTTTCGTAGATATATGTAGTTGTCACAAATTAGTTTGGTTATGTGCATGGTTATATTATTATGTGTTATAATTTATGTATAAACAAATCTAATTTGCTGTAAAAAATTAAATTTTGTCATTATTAATTATTTTATGTATATTTATATAATAATTTAAATATAGACTAATGTAAATTTTAAACATATAATTACATATATGTATTTTTATAATGTATAAACATCTTATAATTTTTCCTTACACCTATTTATACAAAATATGAATTATCAAATTCGAAAATAATTTTTTTTATATATAAATAATTTTAAATTATCTTTTATTGATTATTTGAATTTTGTATTAATCTAAAATAATTATTGCATTGAAAATTTGATTTTATATTTTTTAAATATACTACATCTATGCACTAACCTACGGAAATATTTTCAAATTTTTTTGTTAATATTTAATATTTTTAATAATTAAATTACTTCAGTTGAACATTTCATTTATTTATCTGAAATAATATTTTATTTCAAAATATCATTAATTTTTTTAAACCTGTATCTTATGATCCTTGATTTTCATAAATTTTAAAATTTGATTTTTTAGTATTTATTACTATTATTTTTAATTATTATGATCAAAACCATTTATTATATATATATATGTATATAACAATGATAAAATTATAAAATTATTATTTTATGTTTGTTATGCTAATTTCGATCTGGAAATAATTTTAAAATATATATATTTATATTTTAAGTATTTGAATGTAATAAATTATTCATATGTATACATTTTATTTAACCTTATATATATAATTTTAATTATTATTCATTTCAATTTTTTTTAATTATTATATATATATATATGTATGTATAATTTTATATGTTTAATTATGTATATATATTTATACAAATGTTTTAAATTATATATATATATATATATATATATTTAATTTTGAGACTTTTAGTTATAAAATATATTTTAAATATATGTATACGTATTTATATAAATATACTTTGCATTATAGATTTATGCACATATTTAGACAACATACAATACATGCGAAATGAGCTAATGTGTCTGTTGCGATGTAAATCCCAACAGATATATACGAGCATGTTATACCCTTCATGGATTATTATGTTACACATGCACACACATATGTATATTTATATGATACATGTATATATATAAATTAAATCATTCAAATTAACTTTACATTACAAAATACTTAAATTTAAACAAAATACATGATTTTATTTTAAAAAAATTAGAATTTTTCTAAATGAATTAGACTTCATAGGCCCAATAAAGGTCCGATAGGATAAAAAAATTTGAAATACACCCACCACTACCGCTGTAGGCTAGCCCAGTTCCAACAGAATATACCAGAAATGAAATGCAACCAGAGATAAATTAATTTATTTCTAGCCTGAATAATCCATTTCGTTCATTACTATTTATAGAAATGCATACATTCCTTTGTAACAAACAAGACAGCTGTTACCATTACAACCATACATAGAGATATAATATTGCTAGCATTTTGTAACAGAAATTAATAAAAGCAGTTTGTTATATATTGGTCCCTACTGCATTTTGTAATAGAAACTTTGATGCACTATAGTAGTATTCTACGTGCATTAAATTTTATGTTATACATCCAAATATCTTGCAGGAGTCATGTGTGCACGTCTTGGCCTAGCAGCAACAGCATGTTGAGGTAGTGTTGCCGGGTCCGTATCACATATATTTGTCGACCAAGGAATGAGCTTCAAAATTATCATTTCTTTTATTCCAACGTGTATCGAAAATAAGACATATCGTCAATATGTTATTCATCTCAAGTCTATGATTTTAAGTCATTGCAATCTAACAAAAATTTAGTTGCTTTGGCCGATAATTAATACAAATAGGGTAAAATACAAACTACTAGTGGCTTATTGATACTGCTAGTGGCTTATTGATGTGGACCATTGAGTTTAGTTGTGGTCACTAGTCAGTGTACATGTTGGAATATTTCAACATGTGAACCATAAATGTAAATAAAATATGGTATGCTATTTTGGTGTAAAGCCTAATTAATGTGGTAAAAATATGAATTAAAACATAAAAGGCCTAAGGGTCTATTTATCATGATATTAATGCGTAGATACCATATGCAATTCTAACTTGTTAAAGGGCCAAATTATTATATATAAGGGATTATGATCTTCAAATTACATAAGTCTTAGTTACCCTCTATCTTCTATGGAGAGAAAATATCAAATTTAAAGTTTCTATCAATTTAGAAGACCAATCCAAATCTTTTCTCCTTTAATTAGCATCTATGGACTTAGGTAGGTGTGACGACCGCCCATGACTCCTGCACTAAACATAGAAATAGTGCGCTGAAAGGTGTGCCAGGCAGCCATGGATGATCGTCAGGGGTAAGTTAAAACAGCAGAATCTATCGTATTACTCACATCGCATGGATAAAAATACAATTGAGGATATATATAGTGAAGCTTCACAAAATAGAATCTCATCAATTAAGCTTCATAATAGTTGAATACAAACATCTGAATAGTCAATACATCCAGCCTCACTACATATCACTCAGAGAATATACAAGCAGCGGAACATACAGTACATATAATAAGAAAATAATATGCAACCCTCCAGCTCGTCTTCGTCATCAGCATCGTTGGAAACTAAGAACAGCACCTGTCACCTGCTACCTAGTCTGCCCATCCCAAAATGGATGAATAGCCCAAGGTAATAAGAGTTGAACATAAAACCTTGAGTCAGACAATAGTCTTAATGAGCAGTAAATTAACTAACAACATACCAAAAGAGCATAAAGGTAAAAGGAATAGGAATCCAACCCTCCCACTCCACCTCTTTCTACAGTGATAGCCCCCAGACACACTAAGCAAAAGTAAACATAGTAAAGCACACATTTAAAGTAAAGCAATTATCACTCGAGTCAAGAGCGATGTTTTCCAAGTACAAACCCCCAAGGCCTAAACCAAGATCAGATAAGCACCCAGAAAATATTGCTCTTGAGACCGAATGACGATACAACCAAACATCCATGACTCTGGCTATCACTGTTATCATTGCTTCGATACCACCGTTAATTGAATGACCGGCACATTCTTTCAGCCGTCCATCAAGGGATAATGGTGACCCCGGTTCTAGATAGAACTCCACACGTCGTCGCAGCCCGAGCCTAGGACTATCGAATCCGCCCAGAGTACTCGACCACCAACTGTAGTCTTTTGGGACTATCGAATCTGCCCAGCGTACTCTTGCTTTGAGCCTGCTAGAACCTTCAACAACGATAAAATCTCAGCCTTCTAGTCATCCTCCTCGACGACTATTCTCATACTAGCTCAAGCGCCTCTCGAGCCAACCATTATCCTCAAACTCGAACCCTTTCACCGAGTCATCAACATGCTTGGGATGATCCCGTCTGGATTAAACCAAGTCTATCTCACATCATGCCTCGCTTCATCTCATCATAGCAAAGCCTCATCTCAACATCATCATCAAATCTATCCATATGAGCTTCATCATCCGCCACATATGCCACGAGCAGCTTTTCCAATCCAAGAGCCTTTCCCTTAGCTTTAGAATCATCTTTGACCATTTTCTCTAAATCCAACAACCAATCAACTAATTTATAACAATCAATCAAATCAATCATTAATCCAAGTAATCAATCATTCAAACAAGATCTAAAAGAAATTATAACTAAAATGGCAATTTTGTAAATAAAGAGTCCAAATCTAACAAGCATGAAACATGAGCAATATCTCTACAACTTGATGAATGAACTTGCATAGATTAACATGTAGTAAAATGGATGTCAAATCATCATTAATAATGGATCTATACTTAAGTTTAAGAAAAATGCATGGAAATCACTATTGAACACTAAATCAAGCCACAAATCTGATATACTCCTTTGGGTCCGTGTGAGAGATAACCACCACTCACCGAATCTCCTAAACACCTTAAAAGCAACACACTTCAGATCTAGACATCGAAGAATCTAACTTGATCCGCCAAAATTCCTCTTCAAACGATGAAATCTCTCTTCAATGGATGAAGATCTTCAATCTAAGCTCTTGGATCTTCGATTTGGATGGAAGGAATCAGAAGATTAGAGTGGGGAAAAGAAGTGAAGAAGTGCAGCACTCGAGCTCTCAAAATGGCAGGACTTCGTCGCTTCAAAATCCGGATCCCAAAAAGTGAAGAAAAACCCCGTATTTATAGGCTGGAAATTCCTTAAGTCGTTCGCCCCCTTAAGTCGTCCACAACTTATGAAAACACCACGACTTAGCAGATCCCACGACCTACGACTTAACGGCTTAGCAAATCCTACGACCTAACACTTGCGCGACTTACCCCATACGCGCGACCTAACGACTTATCATAAGTCATGACCTAACACACACGCGACCTAACACACACGCGACTTAACGACTTAACTGGAATACGACTTAATGACTCACGACTTAACACCTCTAGGTCGTCTAACGACCTAACTACACACAGGGTCACAACGACCTAAATTGAACGACCTAAGCTATCTACCTTAAGTCGCTCAAACCAAATTATCTCCATAGGTCGTCCATGACCTAACTTTCTTAGGTCGTTAACTCGCCCAATCTCCTAAGTCGCTACTCCTATGCCAGGAATCCTTAAGTCGCCAACTCTATTAAGTCGCCAACTCCTTAAGTCGCTCACTTTCCTAGACCACCAACCCCCCCTTAGGTCGCCAACCTTGTTAAGTCGCTAACCCTTAGATCGTCCACTACCTTAGGTCGCAAACTTCTTTAGGTCGCTCACCCGACCTAACTACCACTCGACCTAACTTCTACACGACTCAACTCCCAGACGACCTAAGCTACAACACGGCTTAACTTCTAGACGACCTAAACTCTGGACGACTTAACAACACTAACAACCTAATAACAACTGTTTTACAATCTTTTGATCCGTAAAAATACGGGTCGTTACTGTAGGGCTTCAGCTAATTTATTTAAATTTTATCTATTTTCTTATATATTAAACCAACATAGGTTATCAATCTGAATCTAGGGTTTAATGATTAATTAAATCTATAGCGTACTAAATCATAACAAGTGATATCAGAGCCATCGATTATTAATTTTGTTGAGATTTATTTTTTAGTTTTATGGATCAACTTAAAAATTATTCCTGGCTTTATTGTAATTGCCTTATTATATGGATAGATTTAGATAATAAATGAAACGAATATTAGAAAGGATGCCTAGTGTTGATGTCAAAAATGACACAACACTCATCAACACTCAAAAACCTGTAAAAATATTAAGATCTAGTAGAAAGCGTATGAAAAAATTAAAGAGACACAAGAATATTTATAGTAGTTCGATAATTTATGGCCTACGTCCATTTTATATTTTGTTTGTTAAAGGTTTGAGAGTCACCCGTACAAGGAATTCACTGATCCAAATTCTAGAATAGCAAATAGTAGCTTCCTAGGTGACTTTAATGGAGGAAAAATATGAGATGAAGAAAAAGAACCAAAAGTCCTTTTCCAATAGCTAAAAGTCTGCATTTATAGAGGAAATCGCCAGTTAAATCAAAAGCCCACGAAGCCTAATGTCTAGACGGGAGCCCGAAGGTGGAAGACAAAGGTGACCCGCCCAATCATCAATTGAAACCTCTCGATACCGAGAGGTTTCTCTTGGTATCGAGAGGTTTGTGCTACAAGAAGTTTTTACCTTCTTCTTCCATTCTGCTTCCTATCTCCGACCCACTATGTTTCGAATACATTTCCTTTGATATTTAGTTCTTTCAAAGAGGTTCTGGTACCGCATGTTCTTGCCTGCCTTCAATCAGATAATCACTTGAGTTGCTCATCCATTCTTTGATAAAAGTACTTCACAAGAACCACTTGAGGTAGTACTTCAAGTACATGAGGTTCAGGAGGTCCAACGTGAAGAGAAAAGCTCCCGGTACCGAGAGATCACTTGAGACCACTCGGTACCAAGATGTCCACTTCGCTTCGTTGCCTTGGCAACTTCTTGAGTATCATTCTTTTGTCCTTCTAACCATGTTTTCAAGTTCGTGAGTTGTTCTGTCTTCATTTTGACTTTCTAATTCCAGTTGAAGTCTGCTTAGTTAAAAGCTGGTTAACACCTAGCTAATCATTCAACGCTAGTTTTCTTTCATACTTTACTAGTTGGTTTGAGCATTCTCAAAGGGGATCAATAAGCCCAATTTTGAACTCATTGGTGACTGCCATGGTCACTTTGATGATCCTGGCAGTCACTGGATTATCCAAAATTACTAGTGTCGGATATGCATGTGACCAGGATTAATTGCTTATCACATGGATTGCAGTTTTGATCATATATATTTGTCCGATATTAGAAATGCCGGATAAAGAGATTTATTGTTGGAGTTGGGTAAGTAGAAGTAGTATTTGTTTAATAGAATGATCGACTTTTGTTGTTGGGAATGCTCCTTCATAAATCAATGAGCCACTTTTATGTAACTAAAAAGACATAACATTATATATTATGTTATTAAAATAGGTGAGTTATCGATCCAGTCTGTTGATCTAGTTATATGCATGTGTACGAAATAGTACATTTGAAAAGGTGTAATTTAGGTTAGACTTTTCAACCATTATTAACTTATTACATATGCATATAATTATTATGCTGTTCGTATCAATTTTGAGTGCCCTACGTTATGGAATTGCACTGTTTTTATCTGCCATCTTAAAACCAAAACACTAAATCACAATTCACAACTTTCTATCCAGCTAACGTGTAGTTTTATAAGCTAACACTGTATACTTTATAAATTACATTATGGATTATATAATGATTTAATAATAGCCTTGAGCTTGAACCAGTTGAAATCTTTCATCATCAATAATAAATATTCCTTTTGATGATCTACTCCGATGAGAACAGTCTAAGTCAGGAGATCTATTTAGAACGATTTTGTTTGGAATTTAAAAGTATTTATTTTGAAGTAATTAAATTAACGCCAAGATTGAAGCAAAACCAGCGAATTCTCTATTCTTTTATAACAAAAGAAGAAAATATTGATATAATTTTTTTAGTATTAATTTTAAAAATAGGAGTTTATCTATATTAGTTGTTTTAGTTTGTGTTTTCTAGATTTAATAATGAAGAAGTTAAACAAAAAAAAGGTTTTCTTGGTACTAACAAATATATTTATTTTTAAGTTTACACGGTCGGCTTAGTTTTCACCAATATATGAGCATGATGAATCATGGTTAACAGAATGGTTGTAACAAAGAAGATTTATCCTATAAAAAGAGGATAAACACGAACTTAACATGCGATAAACTTTTAGCTCACATGATATATGAGGGGTCATAAATTTATTGTTGGTACATGTAAAACACCACCAACAAGTAACACATGAATAAAGTAGGTTGAAAATAGCCCAATCGAACCATAAACACATGAGAAATGAGAATTGTACTTTGTAATGACCCGTAAATTTTGATTAATAGATTTGTTAGTTTAATTTAAATTTTGCAATTAAATTTAGGAAGAAAGAAAATTTTAGAAGTTATAACGAAGCAAATGTTAGAAATTTAAAGGTAGCGATTGAAATTAAGATTTACAAATTCAAAATGAAATGGAAATTAACTAAATTTATGAAATTTGTCATACTTGGTTATAAGTTTAATATAGGAAACAAACAGGAATATTGATTTAACTAATGAAATGTTATAATCAGAGGTAGTTGAATGAATTCAATATTATGTAAGATATTTTAGTAATTGGTCGGAAATATAAACATAAGAAAAATTGAAATGCTACTAATCTAATATAATAAAAAGGTAAGTAATGTAAATAAATGATCGTAAACTTTAGTAAATGAATTAATGTGCAAAAGGAATTGAATTAAACATGAATAGCATGAATATTAATAAATGAAGTTATGTAATAATTAATAAATGATGGCATTAATGAATGAAATAAGGTTTGTTAGTAATAAGGGAATAATTAAAATAAACATTGAACCAATGAATAAAAGAAAAAGGTCCTAAGAAGTAAAATGTAAAGTAAATGGATAGAATATAAGTGAATGGAATTAGTAGTATGGAAAAATGCCAACATTGATTGTAAGTAATAAGGGCCTATTTATGTGACTACGAGTAACAATAATGTTTATTTAGGTTACGTATTTAATTAGTTTGTTAATTGGAATTTGAAATTGTAATAAATGCAAATAAATGTTATAGTTGTGTGGAATGTAATAAAATGGTTAGGAGTGTTAGAATGGATATATTAAAGTAATGAATGGGAAAAATGAATCAATTAATATATGTATTTTTTTTTCTTTAGTATGTTGCGTAAAATTTGGAAATCAAATTTGCAATTAAAGGAAATTAGGTAGTACGTTATTTGGAAAAAAAACTTAAGGGTAGGATAACAACTATTTTAAACTACCTAATTAATTGGTCAATGAATTTATTGGGAAATAAGTTCAAATTATGTAAATGGAGAAATTAATACGGGAAGTATGTAAAGTAATAACTAAGAAAGTAATACGTATAGAGTGAATATAACATAAACTTAAGTGTAGTACAATCCAAATTTATGTAAAATTGTGAAGTTCTAATTGATTGAAATTGGTAGAATTGGAAATGAATTAAAGGTTATATACATTGATGTAATAATACGTAATGAATTGTAGATGACAGGATAAATTAGAATTACATGAAAGGAATTTAATTTAAATGTAATAAAGTTGATTCATTTGGGAAATATTAATGTGCCTAGATATAGCCTTTGCTAATTAAAGTCAATAATTAATAAATTTAATGAAAGGCCAATTTATGAAAATGAATGGAAATCAGGATTTATTTATTTATTTAGAAGTAAGGTTAAATGATTGAGTTTATTGAAATAAATAGAATTAAACATTAAATTTTTCGTTAATTGAAATGAAGATGGAATAAGAAAATATTAATGCAATAGTTTGAATCAAATGATGAATCCATCTATTTGACAATAATGAATGAATATAATTTTTGATTGATGTAATTGAACGGAAATTTTTGGAAATTTATTTACATATTCTGAATTCAATAAATTTAGGTTGATACTGAAATCGATAAGATAATTAACTTTAAAATTACTTTTAATTTTTTTAAAACCATCGTAAATGATTGAGAAATTGAGAATAATAAGAATGGTCAATTTTAGAATTTAAATTGGAAATTTGATTTAATTAATCAATTATTAATTTGTTTAATTACTATAAAAATAGCCATTTTGGCCACTGACTCGGATTTCGACGAAACAAGTTTTATCGGATCCGAAACGGTGAATTATTGTAGGGTTTCAAGTTTCGTAATGATCGGATTTGTCATTTGATCGTATGGACTCGAAACGCCTTGAAATAAATGCAATTGTAATCAATTGAAATCAATTTGAAATTTTTGATTTTAGTATAACTTCTTCATACGATGGAATTTGGACCTGAAACCTTTTCCATTGTGTTTAAAATATTTTAAAACATCTATTTTGATATATGGGTTGATCCAATTTCATTCCGGAGTCGAAACGGGCTTTTGGGCCATTCACCGTTCAACGCGTTTATAGATCGGGTCCATCTATCATATTTTGACTTTGCCTATATATATCCAGTTATAAACCCTAGCAGCCTCTATTCCTCATTTCTTACGTACAGAAACTTCTATACACCTCTTCTTCAATGGCAACAAACAACTCTAGATCCAAAATCCAATTTAAAAAAAAAAGAAAAAAAAATTGCAAACTTGCAGCACGAGTCGCGCTTCGGGTTTCAGAGGGAAAAACCTGGAGCTACTTCGGGTAACGAATAAAATGACTCAGTCTCCGGGTCGTTTTGGCAAAAACTCAGAGCAAGCACTGGGTATTTGAGGCGGCGGACCGGGTTGAACTCGAAGTCGACTCAGGACCAGAATTTTCCAATCTTCAAATTTTCATAACTTTTTCATACGAGCTCGGATTTGGACGCGGTTTGTTTTGCTGGGATCGTATCATAATTTCGGACACTTTGACGCTGGTTTGGATGAATTTGGAGACTGTTCAAATTTTGGGTTTAAATTGGATTTGAATTCAATTTAAATTCAAAAGGTGAGTGTTTCAACCCACTCACAACTTCTAAGATTTCTTATGTTTGTTAAATTAAATTTTGATGTGATTTAAAATTTATCTATGATTGTTTGGGCATATATTTAATCATCATCTCAGTTAGATAGCATTTATTTAAATTAAATTGTTATTTAATTTTATTATTGCATATAATTTGACAGTTAAATTTATTTATTATTGCATATAAACTGCCAGTCAAACAGTTATTAATTTTTATTGAATATAAACTATTTGTTGATGCCTGTTATATTTTATATGCTTTATATTGATGTTTTGTTTAAATTGGATGATGATTGTAATAAATGGTTGTTTATTGATATTTGGATGAATGGATGCTATATTTTATATTGTATAAACTGCAAGTTATTATGCATTTTCATTTCATTCGGGATTGCGGTTTGAAATGATATATAACCGTAAACTTTTACTTTTAAATTACGGATTGAATGATAAATATCTGTATCACTTGACCATATGATAGAAAATTATATACAGGCACCGAGGTCTATATATAAAATATTTTAAAGTGATTTTCTATGGTTTGGAAAGAAATATACGGTTTAATAAATATTAAATTTTGATATTATATAAATATTATTTTATATATGGTTAAATTCAAAAATTTAAGCTATGTATAACTTGATGATGTTTTAAGTTTGATTTACGAATATTTCAAGTTTGAGCTTTTTTAAGTGATATTGAATTTATTAAATAAATATTTCTAAACTAAATAATAGTAAATTTAGTTATGGTATATATGAGATTATCAGGTTTGGTTTGGAAATTTTGGAATATTTAAAGACTTGTAATATATCAAAATTGAAATGTTTTATTTAAATTAAGGTATTATTTTTTTAAAGTATTTGTTTTCGAAATTGTTATAACTTTGAAAGTAATATAGTTTGTAAAATGAATTTATTTGAAATAGAATTTATTTAAGAATTATCTGTGAATGTATGGATTGGAAACCTATTGAAATTGAAAATTTAGAATATGACTTCAAAATGTGGTTTGGGTTTAAGACGATTTAAAAGAATATATCAAGTTATCTAAATTTAAGAAAGATTAGTGATTGGAAATTTGGTTTTATTTAAATAAGATATTATTAAATTGTTTTGGAAATGGAAATGATATATTATTGAATTGGGTTTTGAAATGGAAATAATACATTGATAATTTGGGTTTGAAATAGAAATAATATTTTGGTTTTTGAAGTATATACTATTTTGAAGTAAAGAATATGGTTTTGAAATGGCAATAATATTTTGGTTTTTGAAGTATATACTATTTTAGAATATGGTTTTGAAATGGCAATAATATTTTAATTTTTGAAGTATATACTATTTTGAAATAAAGAATATGTTTTGAAAGAGCAATGATTGTGTTTTTAAAAGTATATATATTTTTAAATGACCACGGTGTTATAATAACATTTGGTTGTTAAAGAGACCGGGATCGGTTATGGACATACTCTCTGTCGATACCGAAAACCACTTTGACAACTGTGTACGCGGTGGAGTTTCCAGAATGAAGTAGAATGGTTGCGACGATCCTAAGGTATATACGTGGACCCAACTCCCGTGAGTTGGCATAAGGTGGCTAAAACAGGAGCGATTGACGGACCAAGGAGGTAGCACCTCTGATCGGACACACTTCTTCGATACCATTCTATTACTTGTGATTGATTTGGTGGCCACCCTTGATTTGAGAGTGTTGTTCGAGGTGGGCGGTAGTGGCTGCTATGCGTCACCACCAGACCGAATGCGTAATTGGTATATCTACCCTGGAATTGCCTTGTGTGCCGTGTCACCTACCATATCGAACCCAATGCGATTTTGGTTTAAAGATCCGACCGCGTTAAGGTTCACCATCGCCTTAACGCTATTTTCTATATGATTATACTTTACTGATTAGACACTACTGTATATAGCGTATATTACTATATAGTAAATAGTTTAACGGATCCTTAAGAGATGTGAATCCCGAAATTTCTTATGTTACTGCACTCACGTTAGACACTGGATAGGAGATGTCAAACCCCGTAAACATCTCTGACGCCGTTTACACTCATATTTATTTCATTGATTTAACTTACATAAGATCTTTTAGTTCTGACTCGAGTGTTTTGTCTTTTCAATTCGCTCGGGTCAGCCTGAGCATTTCAGGATTTGAAGGCCCTATTTCTGAAGGACGAAGACGAAGATTTTATTAATACTATTTGTTATATATTCCACTACACCATTGTATTCCGCTGCATAATTATCATTCTCTGGTATGTGTAACTCTGATATGTATTGTATAAGAATAATCAAATGTTTTGAAAAACAGCTTCATGAACTGTTATTTGATTATTATATTTTATCGTTACGCTGCAAGATTCTATTTTGTTTCTTTTATTTCTCCACTTTTTCTTATTTACCCCATAACAATCCACCCTTCTGAATGGTTTAAGTCGACATGTGTGTCTGCTTAAGCATACAAAAAGGTGGGATGTTTCATACTTCAAATCCAATAATGCAGACCCAGCCCAAATAAGTAACGAAAACATTTAGTTATAAGCTCATACATAATTAGTTCCTAATTACCTTATAGTTAACCCCTCACTTCTGATTACAGTTTCAGAACACTCAGTCTTACTGTTGCCACTTCCTACCCTACCAACCAAGTGAAAAGTGATAGAATATTCGGAGGTAATAAAATGTTAAAATTTCCAATCAATATTTAAATATGTTTTACACGTGCTGCTTTGATTTTTCTAATTATTGTTTTCTTCCTGTTGTGTGGCACTGTCAGAAACTATTTGACTTATGTCTAACGATAATTACAATTTCTGTAATTGATGAGTGAAAGCATATCAATTTCAGTTGATGTTAAAAATTTAATGGTTGTCTTAACCAAAATTTTATTTCTTTACTAGCGTTTGTACTGCTGTGTTAGAGAAAATCAACCTGATTAGTAATACTTTAACCCTTCTATCAAACTTAATTCTCATAAATTTTGGTAATTTATTTTACCAACTATGAATTGAGTTTTAACCTTTTGATCTTATTTAGGTTGAATTTGGAACGCTAGTATAAAAATCTGATCTGTGTAGTCTTTTGAAAATAACTTTAATTTTGCTTGTAACTTAATTTTAGAAATGATAGGCAATCTATTTTGTTTTGTATTAACAAATATATTTAATATTTAGAAATAAGAGCCAATCTATTTAAATAAGGGAATGTATAGATGTAAATTTTGAAAATGGGGGTAGAGATCAATAAGATGTTGGATTTTTTTCCAAATAGCTCTTTTTCCCAATCTTAGTTTGAAAAGGGACTTCCGTACTTTTGTCAATATTATAGGAGCCAATATAGTCAAATTTTAATGAGATGAAGCTTACATACAACTAGTACAACTAGTACAACTGTACAACGGTGGGAAAATCGACCGTTTGATTATATAATTCAAAAAAAGAAATATTTGTTGCACTTTTGAATTAATCGCAACATCAACAATAACATACTTGATAAGAGATCAATTGCATTATTATGAACGAAATTAAAAATATTGAAGAATAAATACATATTAAAAAATATTTTTCAATTACTGATTAACTACTAAAATTATATATTACTAGAGTATTTGCTAAATTAAATGTAGAATTTTAATATTCAACTAACTTGTACAGTAATGAATTTACACGGTCAAAAATATTAAACATGGTCATAATAATAAACTAACATAATGTATAGATATGACAACTTAAGTAGTCAATATAAGTTGTATAATGCATATAAGAATTTCAACATTGATATTAAATGGTCCACTATCAACGTAACACTTCAGCATCTATAAAGTTGTAGGGATCCCAAGGAACAATATTGTATACACCAATTTCGTTGATACATAGAACCCATGTGATTATAACTGTTGCAAATAATAAGCCTATTTATGTGTGCCATACTGCTGCAATACAAACATGCCTAGTAGTATGTAGCAGAATCTGCAAAATACATACTCGAGTATGCGACATTTTAGTTTTGCCGTATTAAAATAAAATCAATGATATCCTATATCAAAAGAAAATTAACTAAACCTTGTAAAATGAAGTATATTAATCTTGAAAATACATTAAACATGATCCATGTATCCAAGAGAGAAGAAGCTGCGAAAAAATTGATGCTTATGAAAGTGAATTTAGCATACCCACTTGAAGTTTATATCTTTTTGTAGTTGTTGCAGAACAGAAAAGAACATCGGGAATTTTATTTGTTAAAATAGACTATCTAAGTTTAAAAGTAGGGTTCAAGGAATGGGAAGCATGCACTGAGAAAGTATTTCTTCAAGAAACCTGGCAAAACCCGATGATGCAGAAAGCAATGAGTAATAAAGAAATAAATTATATACTAGAAATAGCTACTTGTCTTTTAGTAAATAAATATACGTATAGCACTAACCGGATATGATAGGAACAATAATAGCACTAAACAGAGCATGAAATCAATTGCATTTTTAAGTACCTACCTTTATTAAAAAAAATGAGTTCCATTTTTAACAGCTAAATTTGCATCCTCATCATCAAAGAAAAGGCCATCTTCTATTTGATTACTAGGAAGCAAACCAAATTGTCCATGCCTACACAAAAGTGAGTACAATGCAAAGATTACTTGCGTGATGCAAGTGATGTTAGGTCACCATAATTCTGCCTTCAATAGACATGGTGAACACAAGGCTGCATTGGACTTAGGGAATCAACGGTAACATTTGTAAGGGAGTTTGAGGTGTTGATAAAAGTTATATTGAATGGTGGACGTCAACCTGTGAGAGCAGACTGCCACCATGGGCTTCCTACGATGAAAACTTACAAGCTCACTTTAGAAGGACACTCATGTTATCTCGCTCATGATATGGTAACTGTTCAGAAATTGGTAACCAAAATCAAAAACTTATTAGAACCAGAGTGCATCAAGCAAATATATATGTGTTCGAACTCATCTTTTGTGATTTTCAAACGAGAATTTACAATTCTCATTAATCTGATTCGCAACCCAATTTCAGCAGGGGTGTGTGTATATATTTGAAATTATATATAATAGTATATAATATATGTGACAACCCATATTTTTAATGGTTGTTAATTGGTAATTGATTGAATTAAATCATTGGAATATTACTTTAGATAAGTCGAACAAATAAAATTCTGATAATTAAAATATCTGAGTATATATAAATTGATTTAAAAACTATAATAAATATTGAATTATGAAATCACTGAATATGATGAAAATAAAGAATATATTAATATATAAACTCCACCACACAAATTAAAGGTAAAAATGTCCATAAATATGTGTATAAATATATACAAATTTTATGACATGTGATGATATATAAGTATTGAAAAGTGCATATATGTATGGATGCTATGAGAAGGAGAATATATGAAAGATGTATAAATGTAAATGTTATAAATGAGAACAAATATAAGTTAATATATATATATATATATATATTCATTTAATTAATAGTGAAAGTGTAAATACATAGGCATATGATGACAATTACATATATATATATATATATATATATATATATAAGTAAAAATATACGTATGAAGTGTATATGCTGGTAAACAAAAAGGGGTAAGCATCACAAAGTAAGAATGTATATTGTATACATATGATGAGAAAAAAAATATACGTGAATATAGGTGTAAGGCATATATGCATTTAAACAATGGAAAAAGGTACGTATATATATATATATATATATATATATATATATATATATATATATATATATATATGCATAAGGATATATATCAACAAATGTACATATAGACACTTAAGGGGACATAGAAATTAATGCATATCATCTCAAGCAAGCAATATATCATATCAGCCCCAAAACTTCAGATAAATAAAAAAAAATCTCAGCCTTGGCTTACCCTCTAAGCTTCATTCTTCTATTTTGTATCTCTCCATTCTGTCTTTATTTTTTCATTCGAAACTAAGTAAGTAAACAAAGATAAACAGTTCTGCCATTTTACAACTAATGGATCAAATAACTCAAGTAGCCATTATAATTTTAAAAGAAGCAGGAGCAACTCATGTAAAAAGCTTGAAGGAAAATACAGACTGAGCAACATTTGTTTCTCTGTTTCCATCTGTGAGTAAAAAAAATTTAAATACATATTAAACCTGATCTTATGCTTGATACTTGTTGAAGTAATATAGTATATTATGTCTATATAAATGCATAGATGTGAATGTATATGTATATAGTGTGATACCTGTGAAATATTTGAAATCTATACAGACATGTTCTCTGTTCTTATGCAAGATTCAATTATTTTGAAAAAAATTCATAGCTTTATATACAATGAATTATAGGTTAGCATTCGTAAAGATAATATGATTCTAACAGTGTAATTTACATTATAAAAATTGTTTCAAAATTTTATATTTAGCAATTAGCCT
Organism: Allium fistulosum; assembly: GCA_030737815.1. Lineage (NCBI taxonomy): Eukaryota > Viridiplantae > Streptophyta > Magnoliopsida > Asparagales > Amaryllidaceae > Allium > Allium fistulosum. Next base: position 353,410,816 of record CM060907.1, read on the forward strand.
GGAATAGCAAATATCAGTGATAATCTTATTATTTGTTAAAAATCAATCAAGCTAATTTAAGTTTCTGTTTATATAACTTGAATCAAAGTTCCAAATCATGAATTTTGGTGTGATTATCCAAAATTTTAGGCAAGTGGTTGTCGAGATAGTCTGGGTTGGTCGAATTTGGGTTTCTGGTTAATTGTCGTTGATCGGCGGCGTTTGGGAGCGCAGGGTTTGGCATGGAGATGGCCGGGGTGTCAGGAGTCTCTGGAAAAATGGTGGTTGATTTTATCTTGGGCCGTGGTGGTCAGGGGAGGAGGAAGTAGGGTTTTGTGGTAAGATTTGGTGGTCGGGTTTGACGAGGGTGGTACGGCGACGGTGGCGCACCACGATGAATCGCATAGGGGGAATAGATTCGGTGGTTCGAAACGCGGCCGTGGTCGAAGCAGTTTGGGTTCTGATGGTGTAGTTCGTCATCGGCAAGGAAGTTGGTCATCGTGGTTTTGGTTCTAGGTTGCTCGATGGGTTCAGTTTTTGTTCCAAGCGAGTTTAACAAATGCTGGGTGGTCTGAACTATCAATGGGGTTGTAGGCGACTGGGAGATGGTCGGAGCAACAACCAGAGATGATCTGGTGGCGCGTGCACGTGCACGGTGATCGATCTGTGCATCCAAAGTTTTGTGAGTTTGGGTAGTTGTTTTGCTCGGGACGTCTTCATGTTGGTTATGAGAATGTCTCGGGGAAGAAGCACACGAGGGCTGCTCGGTGTTTGTCTCGGGGTTTTGTTGTTTTTGCTAGGGAATAAATTTTTTTCCAGGATTTTAAACTGTCCATTTTTTTTTAAAATGTAAATGAATTTCAAAATTTAAAGCAAAGCTTAATTTTAACTAACACTTAATACTCGGTCTAGAAACATCCATCTTATGGTTAAAATTCATAACCCTTATTATGAATTAGTAATTAAAATATGATTTATTATATTAATTATTGATTAAGTGATTAATTAATTAATAATTAAGGATTATAAATTAATTAATTAAGAGGTTAATTAGTTTGTAATTAAGAATTATTAATTAGGTAATTAGAGATAATTAATTAATAATTATTGGTTAATTAATTTTGTAATTAATTAATAATTAGTGATTAATTAATTAGTAAAGTAATTAGAGGTTAATTACTTAAGGAAAGTAATTAAGAATTAATTATTTAGTGACATTAATTAAAGGATTGATTAATTAAGGGAATTGATTAAGGGTTAGTTGATTAATTAAAGGATAATTAATCAATATAAGTATAGGAAAATTTAATTTGAGTAATTAATTAAGGATAAAAGTAATTAATGTGAATAGTGAGGGTTAATTAATTTGTGTTATTAATTTAAAGGCTAATTACTTAATGTAATTAAAAAGGATAATTAACGGATGATTAATTAATGGTTTATAATTAATTAATGTTAAGTAAGCAGGATTAAAAGTGATTAAAAGAATTAATTTAATTTATTTAAATTAATTGGAATGGTGTGACTAGTTAATCCTACATATAAATAACTGAATGATATTGTATGCCTTGAATTACTTGATATCTTTGATAAGTGATGATATGTGATATGGTATGATTGGACTGAATTGAGATAATATGGTTTGACTATCTGTGATGAATAGCTATGCAAATAGGTAGTTCTGGATATATGGAATGGTTTAGAACTTAAACAGTTGTTATAAGATGATATTGGATTCGAAGAGACCGGGGTCGGGTATCAGTAAATACCCGAAACCACTTCGATTAGTATTTTTCAGTAACTCTTTATAGATTTGAGTTTAAAATCAAATAGGTTGGAGCGGAATAATTTAAGTAACTGGACCATTTAATCTATGTTTTGGTACTTAGAAATTGATGTGTGAAATAAGTGATGTCTATAACCACTTGTGAAGTTGTAAATTTACATATGTTACCCGGGTTTTAAAAGGGTTCTATGCATTGGTATTTCTTATTATATGGGTTTACTCACGCTGGTTTCCAGCCTGACTCGTTTGTTACTTTGATGTAATGCTCGGGTCAGACCGAGTATTATAGATTTTCAGTAAAGTGATGATAAGTTAATATATATATATATTCATTTAATTAAATAGTGAAAGTGTAAATACATAGGTATATGATGACAATTACCTATATATATATATATATATAAGTAAAAATATATGTATGAAGTGTATATGCTGGTAATCAAAAAGGGGTAAGCATGACAAAGTAAGAATGTATATTGTATAGAAATGATGAGAGAAAAAATATATAAGTGAATATAGGTGTAAGGCATATATGCATTTAAACAATGGAAAAAGGTACGTATATATATAAATATAAATATATATATATATATATGCATAAGGATATATATCAACAAATGTACATGTAGACACTTAAGGGGACATGGAAATTAATGCATATCATCTCAAGCAAGCAACATATCATATCAGTCCCAAAACTTCAGATAAATAAAAAAAAATCTCAGCCTTGGCTTGCCCTGTAAGCTTCATTCTTCTATTTTGTATATCTCCACTCTGTCTTTATTTTTTTCATTTGAAAATAAGTAAGTAAACAAAGATAAATAGTTCTGCCATTTTACAACTAAAGGATCAAACAACTCAAGCAGCCATTACAATTTTAAAAGAAGCAGGAGCAACTCATGTAAAAAGCTTGAAGGAAAATACAGACTGAGCAACATTTGTTTCTCTGTTTCCATCTGTGAGTAAATTTCTTTTAAAAACATATTAAACCTGATCTTATGCTTGATACTTGTTGAAGTAATATAGTATATTATCTCTATATAAAAGCATAGATGTGAATGTATATGTATATAGTGTAATGCCTGTGAAAAATTTGAAATCTATACGGACATGTTCTCTGTTCTTATGCCAGATTCAATTTTATTGAAAAAAATTCATAGCTTCCTATACATTGAATTATAGGTTAGGATTTGTAAAGATAATATGATTCTAACAGTGTAATTTACATTATAAAAATTGTTTCAAAATTTTATATTTAGCAATTAGCCTGGAATAGCAAATATCAGTGATAATCTTATTATTTGTTAAAAATCAATCAAGCTAATTTAAGTTTCTGTTTATATAATTTGAATCAACGTACCAAATCATGAATTTTGGTGTGATTATCCAAAATTTCAGGCAAGTGGTTGTCGAGATAGTCTGGGTTGGTCGAATTTAGGTTTCTGGTTAATTGCCGTTGATCGGCTGCGTTTGGGAGTGCGGGGTTTGGCATGGAGATGGCCGGGGTGTCAGGTGTTAACCCCGTTTTGTCAACGACCTAAGGCAGTTAACGACTTAAGAAATGAAGCGCCTTAATGTCTTCAGCGAGTTAACGACTTCAGATCTGGACGACCTACGACTTAAGGGAATGTGACGACTTAAGCGGGTTAACGACCTAAAGGAACCGCGACCTAACGACTTAAGTGGGTTAATGACCTAAAGGAACCGCGACCTAACGAATTAAGGAAGTAACCACCTAACTACGGAAAGGACTGAACGACTTAGCAACTGCACTTAAGTCGCAACCGACCTACGACCTATGATAGGTCGCTCACGATCTAAACAAACAAACTCAATGCCGCATTATTTCATAGGGTGGCCTCCTAACTCATGGACGATCTGGGACTTGTGATATATCCAAACGAACAAGCATACATCTGTGAAGTCTCAACCCAGCTTAGGTCGGTCGCAAACAGTTGAATCGTTCACGACCCAACTTAGGTTGGCCACGACCTACGTCCAGGCACAGGATTTCTCTATAAATACCAACCTAACTCCAACGTGAAGGGGACTTTTCGGATCATTCTCTGGAGCGCCGTTACTCTGCAGAATTCTTAACTCATCCAACACTTGAAGAACTCCAAACATTCAAGACACTACAACAAGCTTTGAAAGAGATCTTGCACATCCAACATGGATTCAACAAATCTTATTATCGAAGTTTGAGCTATTAGTCTAGAGTGTTTCTGTGATCGAAGTGTATCATATTTTGAAGTGCATTGTATCAACTTGTAACCAAAATCAGCAATAAAGGAATTCAAAGTGGACGTAGGCTTGATCTTAAGCCGAACCACTATAAAATCGCTGTCTTTTACTATTTTCTGCTATTTTACTGCTTATTTCTTGTTCCCGTATTACGGGTGGTTCTTTCACAACATTACTACACACACTGGGGTGTTAGCGTTCAATTTTCAGTGTTAACATTTTGGTGCTTTCACTGAGAAGGCCAACTCAGGAGTATTGTCATCATTGCTTCACGAGAGTTTGTTGAAAAAGTTTCTTTGAGAACCAGAAGTTTATCAGAAATAATGGCTCCCGAAAGAAAGCGCAAGTTTACCAGATCCGCTAATACTCATGATAACACTGCTACTTCTCCTTCATCAAGTCAAGCAGCTCCAAGCATTGGAGTGACACGAGCAGAGTTAGATGCTGCTGTATCTGGGTTGTATCAGCAAATTGAGACCCAGAACACCTTAATGCTAGAAAGGTTGAATGCTATGCTCGTAGCTAACCGTCCACCAGTGAATAATGAGGAAAATTTTGCTGATGCTGTTCACAACTCGGAAGGGGAAACATTCCTCAAAGGGCAGCGGGCACTGCCGATGGGGCACCTCCCCAAGCCGGAGTGACAAGGCCGCAATCAACTCTCCACGAACGTTTGTTTAGGCAAACTTCTGAGAAAACGACTGATGAATGCACCGCAGAGCCTCTGAACAACGAGGAATACCTCTCGGAAATGGTACGAAAGATCATGAAAGAGAGCCTGCAAAGAAATGAAGATGAGAACGACTGGGGGTTCGCTCCAAGTAAAACTCCATTCACCGAGAAAATTCTAAAAGCTGAATTCCCAAGAAAGTTTGTCCCTCCTACCATTCCAGCTTACCGAGGGACAAGCGACCCCAATCAATTTCTGTACAAATACGACTGGCACATGACGGGTGCTAGGGCTACGGATGAAATTAAATGTCGGTACTTTCCGGTATACTTAGAAGGAGTGGCACTACTCTGGTTTACTAAACTGCCTGCCCGATCTGTAGACCAGTTTTTTGATTTAACTCGGAAGTTTAAAGAGCAATTCCGACTCTACGCTTCCAAGGCGAAGGACATCATGTCATTGTCCAGCCTTGAGCAGAATCCGGGAGAATCTATTAAGTCCTTCTTGAATCGCTTCAACATAGCTCTGGCTGAAGTCGACAATGCGTAGCCACGGATGATTTTGACTTATCTGATGCGGGCTATCGATAAGTCAAGTGAATTTGGTAAATGGATGAAAATGAAGGAGCCGAATTCGCTTGAGAAGTTTTATAAGAAAGAAGACGAGTTCATACGCTTGGAAAATCTTCCTGCACCGACGAAAGTGGTGGCGACAAGAGTGGAGAATATCATTCCTGTCTCATCTAAAAAAGATTCTGGAGTTCAGAAAAGGGAAAATAATGATGGAAAGAAACAAAAGGATATAAAAAGACCTCGTTTCTTTAAACCCTCAGATTTCACTCCTTTAACCGACACTCCAGAGAATATCTTCTTTGCCACCAAAGATGCCATGAATTATCCTAAACCAGCTGAGATAAAACCTGGAAAGGGTGCTATGCGGAATGGAAAATTTTGTCGATTTCATAACCAACCCGGTCATGATACCAACGAATGTCGTCATTTGAAGAGCTTGATTGAAGAGTTGTTAAGAGAAAATAAACTGCAACAGTATGTCAGGAAGAACAGAAATGACCCAACTTTATCTGCTCAGGGGCAGCAACCCCCTACTCACCCATCTGGCTCGGATGAGGGTACTACGGCGCAAAAATCTGAAAGGCCTGTTATCAATGTAGTCACAGGAGGCCCACACCCAACGGGCAGAAGCTGGGGTGAAATGGAAAGATATGCTCGTGCTTTGAAATATGCCCCAACGGAGGAAGATGTTTTTGTTTTAGAAGACGCTGCACCCCTGAAACAGCAGAGAACTTCTAATGAAGACATTGTTTTTAAAGCTAGGGATTCTATGGGTATTGAAGCTCCAACTACAGATCCCTTGGTCATTTCTGCAGGAATTGGGCCAGCTATTGTAAGGCGAGTGCTTATTGATTGCGGCGCCTCTTGCAATATACTCTTTAAGAAGACATTTGATCAAATAAAGATTCCAATGACTGACGTTCAGGCTTCATCGTAGAAGATTGTTGGGTTTACCGGGGAACCGCAGCAGCCAATTGGAACTGTTGGTTTGTTTATGGAACTTGGAGATGGACAGAAAAAGGTGGTTCGGAAACAGACTTTTGTAATTTTTAACGGATTTTCTGCCTATAATGCCTTCCTAGGCCGGCCAACTTTAGCTGCGTTCAAAGTTATTCTCGCTCCATGGTGCCTAACTATGAAATTCCCTACGGATAATGGGGTTGGTGTCACTAAAGGGGATCAAAATGCTGGGCGGGAGTGTTATCTGATAGAGCTTCGAGAAGCAAGAAAGAGAGAGATGGGAAAAGGTGCGGCAGCTCCGCTCCGCATCAAAAGGCCAACCTTGTAGCAAGTACAGGGTGGCCCCTGCACTGGCGAGCATAGTGGTGCAAGGAAAGAAATGGATCCCAGAAAAGCCAGTGCAAGGGAGAATAGAGTGGTGCCGATGGAAGTAACGGTACCAGTACCTGTTGATCTTAAAGACCCGAATAAAGTGCTAAATGTGGGTTCGCAATTAAGTATGACAGTCCAAAAAATGCTGATATCATTTCTGAAAGCAAATCTGGACGTATTCGCTTGGAGTCATGCTAATATGTGTGGAATATCTCCAGAGATTGCTGTACATACTTTGAATATTGATCCGAAGTTTACGCCTGTGAAACAAAAAAGGAGAACCCAAGGTCCAGAACGATCAGCAGCGCTAAAGGAAGAAGTAGATCGACTCATGGAGAATGGTTTCATCAAAGAGTCCACTTATCTGAATTGGGTTTCAAATCCATTACTGGTTAAAAAAGCAAATGGAAAGTGGAGAGTATGCATCGATTTCTCTGATTTAAACAAAGCTTGTCCCAAAGATTGCTTCCCGTTGCCAAGGATTGATCAATTGGTAGATGGAACAGCCGGGCATGAATTGTTGTCTTTTATGTATGCTTATTCCGGGTATAACCAGATTATGATGCATGAGTCAGATCAGGAGGATACGAACTTCATCACAGATGTTGGTCTTTACTGCTACAAAGTCATGCCCTTCGGATTGAAAAATGCAGGGGCAACATATCAAAGGCTGGTTAATGCAATGTTCAAATCGCAGCTTGGGAAAACTATGGAAGTCTATGTCGATGATATGTTGGTGAAATCAAAGAAAGCAATTGACCATATGGATCACTTAGCAGAAATGTTCGCAATTCTCCAAAAATATGGAATGAAGCTCAACCCTTTGAAATGTTCATTCGGAGTAGAGTCCGGGAAATTCTTGGGATTTATCGTAAGCGCTAGGGGCATTGAATCTAATCTTGCTCAAATTACTGCTCTGAGAGAAGTCAAAGCCCATAGGACAAAGAAGGAACTGTAGAGCCTAAATGGGAAAGTTGCTGCCTTAAGTCGGTTCATTTCCAAAGCCACTGATAAATGCTTCCCCTTCGTTGACGCTTTAAAGAAAGGAAAGAAAAACTTCGAATGGACACCTGAATGCCAGAAAGCTTTCGATGAACTAATCCGCCAAATGGAATCGCCTCCAATACTTTCCAAGCCCAACAATGGAGAAGACCTTTTCATATACTTGGTAGTTTCGTCTCATGCCCTGAGTGCAGCGCTAGTGCGGGAGGATGCAAAAGTTCAATGCCCGGTCTACTATATCAGCAAAAGACTCACTGGGGCAGAAATGAATTATTCAAAGCTAGAAAAGCTCGCCTACTATTTACTGATTGCTTCCAGAAAGTTGAGGCCGTATTTTCAAGCTCATCCTATCAAAGTTCTCACTGATCAACCCCTAAAGCAAGTCCTATTTCGCCCTGAAACTTCGGGCCGTCTTCTGAAGTGGAATATTTAACTTAGCCAATATGATATCACTTATCATCCCCAAAGAGCGATCAACGGACAAGCTTTAGCAGATTTCATCGCAGAGTACACAGATAAGGGTGACAGTGAGGAAGAGATTATAGTTGACATTCCAACCAAATGGAAGTTATATGTTGATGGCTCAAGAAATGATTACTGTTCCGGAGCTGGGGTTGTGTTTGAAACCCCCGAAGGGCAATCATTGTGTTACGCATTAAGACTGGAATTTCCTTCTACAAATAATGAAGCGGAATATGAAGCTCTAATTGCTGGATTGAAGATTGCAAAAGAACTAAACATCAAAGCGTTACAGATCTTCATTGATTCTCAGCTTATTATATGTCAAGTCAAGAAGGAATTTCAAGCTAAAGGAGGAAATCTGCCTGCTTACTTATCAAAGACTTCTAAGCTTCTCGATGATTTCGATCACTTTTCAATAAGCCACATACCACGAGAGGAAAATATGAAGGCAGATTCTCTCGCAAAGTATTCAAGTTCCGGAGAAGCCCAATTATTGGGATTGGTTCCTGTGGAGGTCTTGTCAGCTCCAAGCACTGATGAAATGGATATCGACTGGATCATGGCTGTATCTCAAGAACAAGAGTCATGGATGACCTCCGATCAGAGAATATCTCCTCAATGGTTCCTTGCCAGAAAATTCTAAAGAACGCCGAAAACTGTTAAGAAAAGCATCGAGATATGTAATTCAAGACGGTCGGTTATACAGGCGGGGATTCTCAATGTCGTTACTCCGATGTGTAACCAAGGAAGAAGCTAAGACAATTTTAGCAGAGGTGCACGGAGGAGAATGCGGTGATCATTCAGGTGGCCAAACTCTTGCCAAGAAAGTTCTCCAGTATGGGTATTTTTGGCCAGATATTAACCGAGATGCTGCTATCTATTCCCGAAAATGCGACAAGTGCCAGAGATTTGCAAAAATCCCAAGAGCACCTTCCACTGAACTAACACAAATGGTCAGTCCATGGCCATTTGCCATTTGGGGGATAGATCTAATCGGACCTTTGCCAATTGCCAAATCAGGGATCAAATATGCTATTGTTGCTGTTGATTATTTCACTAAATGGGCTGAAGCTGAACCCTTGGCTACTATTACCTCTAAAAAGATGATAAATTTTCTGACTAAAAATATCATTTGCAGGTATGGTGTGCCACAGAAGATAATCATAGACAACGGTACTCAATTCGAAAGCGAAGAGTTCCAGGACTTTTGCAAGCAATTCAAAATCCGGAAAACTTCTCAGCAGTGGCTCATCCGCAGGCAAACGGGCAAGTGGAGGCAGTAAACAAAATTATCAAGTCAACCATCAAAAAACAGCTTGAAAAAGCAAAAGGTGGATGGGTTGATAAGCTACCACTAGCACTATGGGCATACAGAACAACTCATAAAACTGCGACTGGGCACACTCCATTCTCATTGGCATACGGATCAGAAGCGATGATTCCGGTAGAATTAGAAGTCCCTTCACACAGGAAAATTCATTTCAACCAGACTGAAAACGAAAAATTGCAACTCGAAGCACTTGACTTCTTTGATGAAAGAAGGGAAGAAGCTAGACTCAGAGTTGCGGCCCATCAGCAAAGGATAGCAAGGCACTTCAACTCTAAAGTCCGTCAATGAAGCTTTGAAATCGGGGACTTAGTCTTGAAGAGGATCATGACAGCAACTGGAGTGTTTGGACCAAATTGGGAAGGACCATATGTCATAAGCAATAAACTTCTCAATGGCACTTTCAAACTCACAACTGTTGAAGGAGATCCAATCCCGAGAGCCTGGAACAGCAATCACTTGCGTCCATATTTTACTTAGAAGCAATGCTTGAAATTGTAAAATGATAATGGATGTATCAATTGTATTGTAAACCATTGTAAAATCAGTGATGATCAATAAAAGAGCTATAAAGTGGATGTAGGCCAGTTCTTGGCCGAACCACTATAAATTCTATGTTCTTTATTATTATGAAATGCCTGTTCCATTTCGATGTGTAAATACTCTAAATGTATTGCTAAAATATCGATTTAATATTGCAGGACATTAAAACAAAGCTTACCTGTCAGAAGGCCAAGTGAGCCCCGCAAATCACTCAATAAACGAATTTCAGGCCACAAAAAAGTTTCAAATTTAAATCCAACATAAGATGAACTTCACACAAAAAGTTGATGATTCCACCAGAGGGACACTTTTCCAAAGAAAAGGAACCAGACATTTTTTAACTAATTACGATCGTCTGTATAAACAGACATCTGATTAGATAACTTGCGCCTGTCCCGTGAAATCACTTAACAGTGAAGTACACTCCATCGGATAAAGCAAACTGATTGCAAAATAAAGGAACACAGACTCAGAGACGATAACAGGGGACCACTAATGAGCAAACAACGTAGAGACATGGGCGAGCTAATCAACAAAAGCCCTCTTCAGAGGCACAAGACCTCTTCGGAGGCGCAACTCTTCGGAGGATAAAGACCTCTACGGAGGCACAAGCCCTCTTCGGAGGCACGCCAATAAATGGAAGTGCTCTTCTCAACAAAGAGGTTGGTGGAACCACTGAGGCACAAGGCCTTTGTTAACTAATTGCGATCGTTTGTGCGAACGAACATCCAATTAAATAACTAGCGTCCGCCCCGTGGATCCATTTAACTGTGAGAAAGTAACTTTCAGGCAATCACGTAAAGACCTCTCCGGAGGCACAAGACCTCTTCGGAGGCACGCTGCCCTCTTCGGAGGCAGAAGAACTCTCCCGAGGCATCACAAGCCCTCTTACGAGGCACAAGCCTTCCCCAAAGGCACATACTGCCCTCTACGGAGGCAGAAGACCTTCCCCAAGGCACACAAGACCTCTCCGGAGGCACAAGACCTCTCCGGAGGCACAAGACCTCTCCGGAGGCACAAGACCTCTTCGGAGGCATGTCCCAAGAATGAAATGCTCTTTTCAAACAATAAAATGGACGGAACTACTGTAGGGGCACCTTCCCAAGCAAAAGGAACAAGACTCTCGCTAACTGGTCGCAATCGTTCATATAAACGAACATCTGACCGGACAGTTTGTGTCTGCCCCGTGGGTCCATTCAATTGTGAGAAAGTAATTTCAAGCGAGTCAAACAAAAAGCCCTCTAACGAGGCACAAAAAAAAGCCCTCTTTGAAGGCACGCTTCAAGTCTTAAAGGAAGGATAACTCATTCATCTTAAAAAAATTCTTCCTAAAAATTGAAGTGCTACATAAAGCTCTCTTCAGAGGCCCGCTTTACCGCGTAGGAAAATTCACCTCTCAAAAATATGAAGTAACCATTTCCGAAGGTTGAAGCGTAAAAACTTCTCCTAAAACAAGACATGCTCCATTAAAGCAGAATAATTTTTCTCTCAAAAATGAAATAGTTATTCTCTAGAATAAGAGTACAAGTCTCGTCAAAGTGAAAGATATTGCAATGCACTTGTGGTATAGGGGCAATATCACATAAGATAACTACATCAATAAAAGTAGTATTCAAACACATACCACAAGTTCATTACAATATCACGAAAAAAAGATGTGGAATAAATGTATTCTCAAACACAGACAAAAAGTTTGTACAAGTAAAAAGAATCGTTTATTCTACACTAAAATGAGAAATAAATGCATTCTTACATACACAAGAATTTGTATAAGTAAAAGAATTATTTTATTCAATACTATGAAAATTCTTTACATGTGCAGATCAAAAAAAAAGCGGGGGCGGTACCCGCACAATCTCCGGTCAATACATGCAAAAGCAAAACAAGAAGCATGAAGTCCAGCTTATCACTCCTTCTTCCCGCCACCCTTGGAGCTCTTTCCTGGCTTAATAACTAATTTTGGGAGCCGTTGCGGACGGGTTGGGAAGGGAGGAGAAGGAGGAGTAGTCGGATCTTCCTCTACCATGTCTTCTCTAGCTGAAGCGCTCTTCTTCTTCCTCCTCAGCGCGCGCTTCCCTTTCCTCTTCGAAGAAGACTCGCTTCCCGGAGTAAGCAGCACAGAGAGTTTTGTGTTATCATCAAGAGACTGCTCCGGAGTCTTCTCGCTGTCCTCAAGATCTTCCGCCTTTTGTTCTTGCGAAGTGGGTAGATCCTCCAAGCCTCGAAGGGCTTCTATCTGTTCCTCTTGCGATCCCAGCTGATAAGCCGGAGTAACTTGAAGAGTTGGAGGAGGAACAGCTGGAAGAGGGGAGTGTGCGCAGCACTCGGTGCCACCGCTACAGAAGAAAAGAAGTTAAAATTAGTATTCTTTGAAAAAAGAGAAGATATTGGCTCATCAAAGCTTAAGTAATAAGTAAGAAGTTCATCAAGCTTAGTTGAATCGAATAAGTGATTCACTGGAACCGGGTCGACGTCAAAGTTACATGGAGAAGTCGGCTTTGCAAGATCAATCTCGAATTTCTAAGCCTCAATATCTTCCAGAGCCTCTTCCTCGGTGGGAGTAGTCACAATTTCAGTATCGACTTTAGCAGGAGGCGAAGAATGTGAACTGGAACCAATAATATCGATATCAGCTGAAACCGAAGTACGAACAGGGGGAGCAAGAGGTACTTCTTTTCTGGAAAGCCCTCCTCCCGTCGCTCTGGTTCGCGCTTGGGCAAGTTGCTCCTTCCCTTTAGCAAGAGCGGCACGGGACTTATCATCTAGATAAATGGCTTCAAGATCCGCTTCACCATAACCAGCCCCTCCAAGCATGTCGATTATTACTTCCCACACATATGCCAAAGTAGTTTCATATTTTGGCCCTAGAAAGGAGAGACTTCCATGCCCCAAAACGCTATGGACATAAAAGTCGAACAAAGTAGAGCTGATGTTGGCTTTAGTTGCCTCATGAGATTCTTCGGCTGCAACTTGGCCGGCAACTGCCTCATCACGCTCTTTTTCAACTTTATGAAGTCGAGCTTTAAACAGTTCAATTTCCATGTCCTGAGAGCTCGCCTTCTCCTGCAGCTGGGCAATATCGGTGCGATAGACCGCTGTCACTTTCTGTTCAGCTTCAAGTTGAGCTTCAGCGTGCCATTGAGCGGCATGAGCATCGCGAACCTGTTTTTAAAGTACCTCTTCCTTTTGAGAATAAGAAGTGGAAGAGGCGGCGAGCTCATTTTTTAGTCTTTCAACTTCAGCTTCAAGTCTCCCATAATCATCAGCGATGCTCTTCATTTCAGCATCGTGCTGCTTACAAATTTTATCCCACTCCGACTTATCGTTCTCCATGGTCAGCATGGCTTCGAGATTCGCGCGATTGACCCTTTGCAGCTCGTCAACAAGTTTTTGCCATCCAGACATCCTTTCGATATCAAGTTTGACGGCATCGAGGTTACGCAGCATAGCCAGTTTATCAATTGGGACCAAGTCAAGGTCAAAGCGTACCTCCTTTAAGCACCATTGCGGGAACCGACTTTGAAGAGTTGGCGGACCCTTTCCAACTTGATATTGGGGCCTGTTGATGATTGTTTGGATGTCAGACTTCTCAAGAGCGGGAGAACTGGAGGGGATGTCAAGAGGGATAGAAGCAGCAGGCTTGTCAGAAATAGTAGAGGCGTCACTAAGCTTAGGCCATTTTCTCGGGTCACTAGCAACGTGACTCTTCCCTTTATCATCATAAGATTTTCTCTTATGAGAGTCATCATCTCTTTGGGATGAGTCATATCATTCATCTTCTCTCCTACGGCGTTCTTCATAATCCCGCCTCTCACGAGCTTTTCTAATGGCTCTTTCTTCATTGGTCTCCTGGTGGGAAGGGAGGTAGCGTCTGTAGTCATAAGTGTTGCGCCCCCCATAGCTTCGGAAGTCGTCATAGTATGAACCAGTACGCCCCATCGGAGAAGCTGAAAAAAAGAAAAAAAAGAAAAAGGCAAGTGTTAAAAATCTTCAAAGCAAAGAAGCTGAGTGCATTTAGTCGTAAAATATCCTAAGTGTGTGTGGCGTGCAAACTACGCACGTAAAACTACAAACCACTCTTTGGTGTGGGAACGGCAGCGACTTGTATAGAAGGCGTCGAAACTAGCTGTAAAGAAGAAGTCGCCACGACAGCAGGAGAAATAGCTTTTGAAGCGTCATTTTTAAATAGCTCCTGCGAAGTCACCATTAAGTCACTAAAATCCCCAAAAATGTCTTCGCCGTCGTTCTGGGCGGAACTCTCTTTCTCAACCCCTTCATTGGATGCCTTCTTGGGGCATTGAGGAGGCTCCTCCTCTTCGATAACCGGAGAGAGAGTAGATTTGCCGGACGACCCCGCAACGTCAATAGAGGCAGAACACTTCACCAGTGAAGCCTCAGTGGTAGGTTCTTGCGGTATAGGTTCTTCGACAAAAGCTGGGGCATCAGACGCCTTTCTTGGAGAATCAGGAACTTCGTGAGGCTGAGTAGAGCGAGAAGGGTGAAGAAGTTCAAACTGGTGCAGAAATTCATCTTTTAACAAAAATTTAATGCTTCTCTCCTCAACTGGCACAACCATAAGCCTTTCGAAAGTTGACTTGTGGCTGGGTTCCCTGGAAGGGGGAGGAAGCGCTGAAAAGTAAAAATGAAGTTAGCACTTGACATTTCGGATTTCGGAAAACTCAAAGAATAGAAGAAGTAAAGATGAGTAATCTTACTTCCTTCTCTCCAAACGGCATAAAACCCCGGAGGACAGCGGACGAAGAAGAATTGACTTAGAAACCCGTGAACACTATCCAAAAGGCTAATGATCAATTTGCGGTTTCTAGCGCTTCGCCCGACAGTGATGGAAGGATGATCTTTATTTCTGGCGAAAGAGCATAAGTAACAAATCTCATCGAAGCTTGGAAAACGGTCAATTGTCCTCCTAAATAGCACACACAATCCCATCAGAATGGCATAGCCATTAGGGTGTAGCTGGAAGGGGGAGATGGCTAGTCGACGAAGAAGACTCTGGAGAAAGTCGTTGAAAGGGGGAATAGCCCCGCTCAGGCACATTTGCCGGTTAACTGTGACAAAGCCAGGTGGTGCCACATCAGCGGTGCTGCTTTTTTCAGGAAGAATGGCATCTGCTTTAGCGATACCAAACTGGGTGCACAATTGCTGGAAAACTTTGTACGACAAAGTAGTTGAGACTCTTTCTGGAGGATTGACTAACGGGGCTGGAATAAGGGCGGCCTCTCCGGTTTGAACTACTACATCTTCTTGCTGAGAAGTCATTCTACATAAGCAACTGGTTATTTAGATGCGAAGGTGCACGTTTCCTTGAATGTGTGAAGTGTTGTGCAGAACTAATAAAAATAACAAGCAAATATGGCTGAAGTTTAACTAATCGGCAATTGATCGATTACAAAATTTCAGGACTTGTTAATTTAAAATTTAGGTGCAGTATTAGTGCAGACCGATCAGCTTTAATTGGCTATTCTAGTGTTGATTTAATACTTTGCTTGAATTTGTTGGTTTTGCAGCACTTCGTTCACACAGTCTATTTAAGTTAATTATCCTTTGTTAACTAATCTGTCATTTGATGTGGGCAATCAGTGGAAGTATATTCGTCCCGATTTTCTGTAAATATTGTATTAAGCAGATTGTTAAGCTTACAAATTAAAGCAATCTGTAAAAGAATGCAACAAAGTTTAACAGGTTAAAGTCCAAACAATTCAGTATTCAGGCAGTTTACTTCAGCAATTCAAGTTAAAGTTCAAGTCGGAATTATGCTTCATGACAGTTCAAAGTGCTAACTCGTCCACGACCTAAAGAATGTGGGACGAGTTAATGCCTTAAGTCGTTGGTTCTTTAAGTCATAAGGCGTAGTAAGGGGAAAAGACTTCAGTTCGGAGCGACGTGAAATTCTCCAAGTCTTATCTCGGCCACGACTTAAGACGTAAGTCGGTCCAGAGTTAAGTCACGGAGGTTATTGGGTCGCTCAAAATTACTGAGTCGCGTCCAAGCTAATGTCACGCTTCCTTTGACCGGCCAACCTCTTCTTAAATTAGTAACCCGTCACCCTCCTAACTCCTAACCCGTTAACCCGTATAGGACAGTATCGTCTCCTCTAAATTCGCGGATCAACCGACTCAAAATATGGTAACCCATCGTCTTCCCCTTGCAAGTCATCTAAAAACTCGATCGAACCGCTCCAAGTTTGTTGGCAATCGATCGCAATGTGATTCGAGATGAAGCATGGTATGAGGATCTGGATTGGGGTTAGAAAGTGGAAAGTCCATGTACGAAAGGTAGCGGTAATCGTGAAATCGAGTGAGTAATGAGTTTACTTACGTAGTGTGATGATGAAGATTGTAGGAATTTGATTGGTGACGAGGTAAACTGATTGGATTCTTTTCTGGAAGCTTCGAAGGTTAATAATGGCGGAAGTAAACACGGAAGCAAGTAGGTGAAGAAGAAGCGACCTAAGCCTTTATACACCAGGATAGTGGAACTCGAATCGGCACACACGACATTATTTTCTCATAGGTCGTCCGCGATCTAACAACTCTTAAAAGCACGAGTTAGAGAAATCGAAGCACACGACCTACGACTTAGGCGTGTACTTCGAGGGGCAAATGTTAACCCCATTTTGTCAACGACCTAAGGCAGTTAACGACTTAAGAAATGTAGCGGCTTAATGTCTTCAGCGAGTTAACGACTTCAGATCTGGACGACCTACGACTTAAGGGAATGTGGCGACTTAAGCGGGTTAACGACCTAAAGGAACCACGACCTAACGACTTAAGGGAATGTGACGACTTAAGCGGGTTAACGACCTAAAGGAACCGCGACCTAACGACTTAAGGAAGTAACCACCTAACTACGGAAAGGATTGAACGACTTAGTAACTGCACTTAAGTCGCAACCGACCTACGACCTATGATAGATCGCTCACGATCTAAACAAACAAACTCAATGCCGCATTTCACAGGGTGGCCTCCTAACTCGTGGACGATCTGGGACTTGTGATATATCCGAACGAACAAGCATACATCTGTGAAGTCTCAACCCAGCTTAGGTCGGTCGCAAACAGTTGAATCGTTCACGACCCAACTTAGGTCGGCCACGACCTACGACCCAGGCACAGGATTTCTCAATAAATACCAACCTAACTCCAACGTGAAGGGGACTTTTCGGATCATTCTCTGGAGCGTCGTTACTCTGCAGAATTCTTAACTCATCCAACACTTGAAGAACTCCAAACATTCAAGACATTACAACAAGCTTTGAAAGAGATCTTGCACATCCAACATGGATTCAACAAATCTTATCATCGAAGTTTGAGCTATTAGTCTAGAGTGTTTCTGTGATCGAAGTGTATCATATTTTGAAGTGCATTGTATCAACTTGTAACCAAAATCAGCAATAAAGGAATTCAAAGTGGACGTAGTAAGCCGAACCACTATAAAATCGCTGTTTTTTACTGTTTTCTGCTATTTTACTGCTTATTTCTTGTTCCCGTATTACGGGTGGTGCTTTCACAACATTACTACACACATTGGGGTGTTAGCGTTCAATTTTCAGCGTTAACATCAGGAGTCTCTGGAAAAATGGTGGTTGATTTTATCTTGGGCCGTGGTGGTCAGGGGAGGAGGAAGTAGGGTTTTCTGGTAAGATTTGGTGGTCGGGTTTGACGAGGGTGGTACGACGACGGTGGCGCACCGAGATGAATCACGTAGGGGGGAATGGATTCGGTGGCTCGAAACGCGGCCGTGGTCGAAGTAGTTTGGGTTCTGATGGCGTAGTTCATCGTTGGCAAGGAAGTTTGTCATCGTGGTTTTGGTTCCAGGTTGCTCGATGGGTTCAGTTTTCATTCAAAGCGAGTTTAACAAATGTTGGGTGGTCTGAACTATCAGTGGGGTTGTCGATGACTGGGAGATGGTCGGAGCAATGGCCAGAGATGATCTAGTGGTGCGTGCACGTGCATGGTGATCGATCTGTGCATCCGAAGTTTTGTGAGTTTGGGTTGTTGTTTTGCTCAGGACGTCTTCGTGTTGGTTACGAGAATGTCTCGGGGAAGAAGCATGCGAGGCTTGCTCGGTGTTTGTCTTGGGGTTTTGTTGTTTTTGCTCGGGAACAATTTTTTTTCCAGGATTTTAAACTATCCATTTTTTTAAAATGTAAATGAATTTCAAAATTTAAAGCAAAGCTTAATTTTAACTAACACTTACCTTATTATGAATTAGTAATTAAAATATGATTTATTATATTAATTATTGATTAAGTGATTAATTAATTAATAATTAAGGATTGTCAATTAATTAATTAAGATGTTAATTAGTTTGTAATTAAGAATTATTAATTAGATAATTAGAGATAATTAATTAATAATTAGTGGTTAATTAATTTAGTAATTAATTAATAATTAGTGATTAATTAATTAGTAAAGTAATTAGAGGTTAATTACTTAAGGAAAGTAATTAAGAATTAATAACTTAGTGAAATTAATTAAAGGATTGATTAATTAAGGAAATTGATTAAGGGTTAGTTGATTAATTAAAGGATAATTAATCAATGTAAGTATAGGAAAATTTAATTTGAGTAATTAATTAAGGATAAAAGTAATTAATGTGAATAGTGAGGGTTAATTAATTTGTGTTATTAATTTAAAGTCTAATTACTTAATGTAATTAAAAAGGATAATTAAGGGATGATTAATTAATGGTTTATAATTAATTAATGTTAAGTAAGCAGGATTAAAAGTGACTAAAAGAATTAATTTAATTTATTTAAATTAATTGGAATAGTGTGACTAGTTAATCCTGCATATAAATAACTGAATGATATTGTATGCCTTGAATTACTTGATATCTTTGATAAGTGATGATATGTGATATGGTATGATTGGACTAAATTGAGATAATATGGTTTGACTATCTGTGATGAATAGCTATGCAAATAGGTAGTTCTGGATATATGGAATGGTTTAAAACTTAAACAGTTATTATAAGACGATATTGGATTCGAAGAGACCGGGGTCGAGTATCAGTAAATACACGAAACCACTTCGATTTGTATTTTTCAGTAACTCTTTATAGATTTGAGTTTAAAATCAAATAGGTTGGAAGGGAATAATTTAAGTTACTGGACCATTTAATCTAAGTTTTGGTACTTAGAAATTTATGTGTGAAATAAGTGATGTCTATAACCACTTGTGAAGTTGTAAATTTACATAAGTTACCCGGGTTTTAAAAGGGTTGTATGCATTGGTATTTCTTATTATATGGGTTTACTCACGCTGATTTCCAGCCTGACCTGGGTGTTACTTTGATGTAATGCTCGGGTCATACCGAGTATTACAGATTTTCAGGTAAGGTCGTTCTATAGTTCAAGAGGCGAGCTGGATGGCAGTAACGTATGGAGTGTTTCCGCTGTGATATATTTCTGTTTATCTGAGACATGTTGATTTTTATATGTCCAGTGTTTGTGTATGTGTGTAACTGTGATGTATTATAATGTAATTAACAGATATAGTATTCTTTTGGAAACCGTTATTATTTGATATTATATTTTGATCCGCTGCAATTTGTGAGAATCAGTGTTGTGTTTCTATTTCTTCTTCTTCTATCTCTTTCTTCTTTTCCAAACTATCTGGAATTTCCAGGTTCAAAAATTTCGGGTTGTTACAATATATCATCGCCAAGGTGCAGAAAGGTTGATTTCTTTACTTGTCTTAGTGTAATTTATCATGAAAACGACAGTCATATTGTGTAAGCGTACAATTTCTTTGTTTTAATATACGTAAAAATCAATTTGTCGGCTTGTTTCTACACTAATTTATTAAGAAAAATTGTACTTTGCCGTGTAGGTGCATAGTTATATGAATTAACGCCCTTACTTTCATTTGTCCATGGGATAACCAAGACGATCTCAAAGACTGAGTTCAGCTAAATGAATTTGAAAGCAAGCGATGATAACTAATTGTTATAAAACCAATTGCCTTGTGTAAGTGGTATTAATTTCAGAATTATGTTACCAACTTTCTATGCAAATATGATGGTTAATGATGTTAGGTTGATGAACGTGAAAGTGATACTATTCCTAAATATTGTTTTATTTTGCTTCATATCATTTGTTATCAGAAAAAAACTAAACAAAACAACTCCTAAATCAAGAAGCACTCAAACAAATCTCAGAATATGTTTTCTAAATAAATCATTATGCATTAAAATGTTAAATTAATAAATCAGTATGTATTAAAACGACATTCTTTTTGCCATATTAATGCATTACAACGACAAATACATTCATGTTTAATTGAATTCTGTATTAAAACGACAATATCTTCACCGTTTTAATAACCAGTCCAATAGACTAGTTCAGTTGCCACAGTGAGAATCTATGTTTTGTTTTCTCAATTGAACAAGCCTATCTAAATGCACCATGACTTATTCAATTCACTTTTCCAACTGAACAAGTTATCATTGGGTTTATTCTAAAGATGTTAGATACTCAAAAGTGTAGTTCTGATATATAAATGGTGTTCTAGGTAATTTCCATAGAAGGTTTGCTACCCCCGCTTGCACACTTGCTCATTGATTGGACATAATGTATTTTCTACTTGATACTTCACAACTTGATTCCACCAGAAATCCATATTCTAAAACCAACTGCCCAATCAGACGGCTATTACAATCCTCAATCTCTTATAAGCAGCAAGTGAGGATGAAATTGTTCATTTTCCAAGTGAATATGATACATAATGCACTGTTTTGAGTGTTGATATAACTACGTTTTATGTTTGATAATTTAATACTGATGAATTTTACAATGAAAATATTTTACTGTTTAATAATCTACTTCAAAAACATTAAATTGCGTTCGTTTAGTCATGGATTCATGGCTACTTATGGATAAAATCAAATTTATTCAAAGTTATTTCTTTTTCTAGAAATAAATGAAAAAAATTGAAAGTTCTGACAAAAGTAAAGATTAAAAAAAGAGTTTAGAAAGTTGTATAGGGGCAAAATAAAATTTTGTTAATCGAATGTCAATAAGTTGAAAATTGCACCAATAATTCAGTTTTCTAGAAAATTACAAAAAGAAACAATAACAAGTTTCTAGTAAAAAATAAATAAAACTACGCTCATTTCTCCTACACCTCGTAATAACGCAAGGATTGGCTACAACAATTCACTATTATGCTAACTCACTGATTTTATTTCTAAAAAAACATTCGACAAGAAAATTAGGATTTAAAATTCATTTTCAATGATTTTATCAAAACACACAGCAACTATTTAAAAATAACATATTAAAAACAAATAACAAAAGTTAATAATGAAAAAAATACCGAAATCATTACCATAGGTGAAGAGAATTATGCCGATCTCATGAGAAACTCCAAATAGGCGAGTGTCGGTTGGAGAAAAGATAATCAAAGGAGGAGCGACGGGAGAAATGATCCAAACAGAAGCCGGTTGTGAAATCCCTAATTTGCTGAATCCCTAATTTTGATTTTGTTTTGAATATGGGGTCTAATTGAAATAAATGCAAATAAATGTCAACATCAACTTTCATACAACATTTCTTTACGTGAGGATACGGGAGGACAATAGAGAAACACGGGAGTATATTTGATTTTGGACAGGTGACAGTAAATAAGCCTCCATCGGTTTGATAAAAGCCGGAATGTTTGAAGTATATATTGTTGTTATTATTGCAAGAGATTTATAGGACCATAATCAACCATAGACTTGTTCACTTTTCTTCCTTCTAACGAACCAATTACGCATCTAAATAACATCAAAACCAGCCATTAAACTTGTTTTAAAAAAATTGAAATAAAATAAAATGGCAAAAAATTTGCCGTTTTATTTTGCAAATTAAATAGGTAGTCTTTGCCATTTTATTCATTTTGCTTGCAAATATAGGTTAAAACGGAAGTTTTAACCTATATTTTCAATAAAATGACAAAATCTTTGCCGTTTAAAAACCAGTGTTTTGTTCAATGAATCAGCCACGAAATCACCTAAAACTAGTCATATCTTATTGAACAAGCCACATTTGGTTGCATGGTGGTTAGTTTTTTAACTGAACAAAAGATTGTTAGTTGTGCTCTAAAAACCAAGTACAAGACAACCATTTTACGTTATTCATTCTTTTTTGTATTATTAAATGAATGAATTAAAATAGCAGGTGATGAGTTATCATTTATGAGTTATACAAACCTGTACTTTAAATTAAAAGTCATTTCTTAGTAAGATCATATTGAAAAATAATCAATTTTTTCTTGCCACGGCTGTTTATTATTCTATGTATATTGCCTAGGCATTTTCCTTTTCATTTTCCAAATCTAGGACAGTATTCCCTTTTGTTAGCTTGGGGAAACAAAAATTAGAATACGTGAGGTTTACATCCATGATATTTTGGAATATTTTCAGTCCCAACTGGCAGTTCAAAGTGGTTTAAAATGGATTTATACACTTAAACTTTTATGAACCACCATATTTGTTGCATACATTAGGACATTTTGATGTTAAAATCAACATTTTTGCTACTCCAATATAATATGTATATCTCCAAGTCTATAGCTCTTCTAACATATGCCAATTGCACCACGTTAAAAATTACAGCAGCATGGATACTCAAGTAGTGCACGCACAAGTAGAGAAAGTGATGGTCGAACAAGGTCAGGAGGGCATGTGACCCAGGTACATGTGATAATCGTGAACGAGAATCGAATCATTACCCAGAGCGTAAAAGGCACAGTCAGGGTTGGTGATGTGATCGCTCTTCTTGAGTCTGAGAGAGACGCTTGAAGACTTCGCTGATTCCTTTGTTTTATATATCTCTTCTTCCATTTTCAAAAGCATGCATGGACTACCTTCATATCTATATAGGTTGTTATTTGCACTATATCATTGGTTGATGCTGATAATGTAAGATTGGTAGTGGTTATTTTAATGTGTGGTTTTTTTAAGATGATAAATTTTAGAATTTGTAGGATTTGAGAGTAGTTTTGGTACTGTCTTGGTGAATTTTGTCACAATGCATGAATAAGATTTGCAGGATAGATAACGTAGCAACTATGATATACTGATTTTAGACTCCATTTTAGATGTTTAAGGGTCAGAATTATTTGAATGTAACCAAGTTTGAATTTGATTAAGGGTATTAGTAGGTTATTCCTGATAGTGAAGAGTGAACCACAATGTTTGGACAAAGGAACAAGCCATCATAAGTAATCAAAGCTATAGCTATTTTGAAAAGTGTTTGTAAACAGCTTTCACTCTTGCTATTCCATGTTTTATATGAGCCAGCAAAGACCAGAGTGATTTGAATGTATATATTTATAAGATCACCTTATATTCCTGACTGCAATTTTGTTCCATCATAAAGAAAATATTATGATTTCAGAGTTGGATTTTTGTAGATTAGAGGGCTCTTTGTTATCAAGACTATTAGTGATGGTAATGTTGGAATTCCTTTTAGATGGTGAATGAGATATATCCCACATCATCAAAAATATGTCCATTTTCTTGTATATATTATATACTCTCATCCCCTATATTGGCCCTTACGGTCAAGTATATTTTGTGCTAGGGGAGGACTTATATGGCCATGGACTAAGACACGCGCGCGCACCGCCTCCCGCCCGTCCGACCGACCGAACCGGGCCGGGTGCGGGTCCAATAAGAGCGGACTCAAGGTACATAGACTATACTTACGCCATCATGATATGGTAGGTATGAGTGAATAATCTCTTTCGATTTATTGAGCAAACTCAAGGTCAGAATACCAAAACGAACGAGTCCAAACACACACTAGTGAAGTTGTAAGACTTCTATGTTTCATCTTAGGGTTTGGAGAAATATAAAAGACTAGTGGGAGCCTTATTAGAAAAATGAAATGGTAACATTTAACCTTTCTAATATTGTAAGAACATATGTTATATAATGTTATAGTTATCTACAATGATAAATTTGTGCATTTAATATGATTGATAAAACGTTTGTCAATTAACATATATAAACAAACTGAATTGAAAGTTGATGAATAGAAATATAATACATACTAACTAATAATTTTATTTGCATGTAATATAATATTTCTATACCCATGCAAGTGCCCAATTTCAACTACTTAATACATTCGTAAGTTGGTCACTTATATGTTTATTTGGTTTAGACCGTGTATTGCATTTTATGAGTTTTTGAACTGTAAATGCAATTGAAGACTATTGATATTTCATCCATGTACTTTCACATATAAATGTTATATGGTGAACAGTCACAGTTTTTGGAGTACAATATTTCAATCAAGTTAGTTCATTCGAAGTAAGCCAATAAACATTATTTTAAGATCATGTATTCAACTTGAATGATTTCAAACGGATCATATCGTGTTAATGTAACACAAGACCATAAACTACGAGAGACATCTAAGAACTCGATCGTTGAAATGTCATCTTGATCTGTTTACATAAAGTGCAACATACTTGATGTCTTTAATGTAAAGAATAATCGAATGTGCTTTTTTAAAAGGTTTGTTAAGATATTGTAGTAAGGTTTTCTTTTGAATAGTTTGACCATTTGAAAGAAAAATGACGTATAAGAATAGATGTAATTTAAGGTAAAGTTGGAATGAAGAGAATGAATAGCCACTTATGCTTCATAAAGAAACATTGGAAACAAGAATTGTAATAATAACTGATACTTAATATTGGAATATGAAATATGATTTTTATTCCAAAATGTATTTTCACATAAAAAATTGTTTTCTATAACATTTATTTCTTTGAGTTCAAGATATCTGATCGAAGAACTCTCCTTCATAAACTAGTTGAATCATATGAAATAAGTAAACAATATTAAGTGATTGATGGACCTCTAAATTTAGTACGCTATTATAGTAATGGCGGAAATAGTCGGAGCATGCCATATAGCACCAAATGATCCCATCAAATTACGAAAATTGTTTTCGTAAAATGTACCAAACATTATTTGTGAAATAATGTTTATTTTTGGTATTGACTGAAAAATAGATATAACTATATTTCAATATGAGTATTATGAATATTCATTATGAAATAGAACTATATTATGGAATTCGTTTTCATAGTAAAAGTGATGCAACAAAAATACATATGTATCTAATATTATTTACAGTTCTTTTGGAATTATAGACTAAGCCGTAGTTTTGAGAAATAATTTTACTATATGATTATGAATCATATGATACAGGTTAATTATATCTCAAACAATTAATGGCTATGCACCCATTCAGTGGGAGCATCATAAGAGTTGATGAGATCTTTGAATTAATACATATTGATGTATGCAATCACAAGTTTATTAATACCAAAAGAGTTCCACATACTTTGTTATATTCATCGATGATTTATTACCAAACATGAACATATGTATTAGATAAACATGTAGTAAGTTTATGATAAAATCATAGAATATAAAAGAAAAGTAAATAAAATAACATGCAATAGAATAAAATGATTTGATTTGGTCGAATAAGTGAGTATATTGGAAAGAGTTCCAACTGTACCTAAAAATGAATATTGATTCAATCTCAAAATCACTCCTCCATGTGATACATAATGATGCGTCGATAAGGAGTAATCAGACATTGTTGGACAATTTAAGATTAATTGTGAGTGAAGTTGAGTTAGTTTCTTTCTATAAGGTCATGTACTTAAGATTATTACACAAGGTTGATATTATTAATTTCATCTAAACAATAGTTTGCAAAATCATACAAGATAAGGGTTTGTAAGAAATCCCAACATATCCTAGACCAAGAAGTTGGCAGGTTGTGCGAGTCGAAAGATTGCACATGATAATTGTTCATAAGGGATCCTGTATGAATCTCCAAAACGTTTTTTGGAAAGGTCTGTCATTAAATGATATATTTATGTTTTGTACATAATTTTTGTAAACTAAAATCTGTTTTATAAATAAAATGGTTCATAAAGCGTTTACTGCGAACTTCCCACATGAAAAGTAGGGAACCAAAAGAGTAAAGTTATATTTATCCAATATATCATATCATTCATATAAAAAGCTTGAAAACCGTTCATGTGCGACTTTTCTCAACGGATGCAGCCGTTGGGAATTCGGCTATAAATAAGGAGAAAACCTGATCACTTTCCTCACTCATTTTTAAAACCGAATTATCTCTTCTATCTCTTCATCTCTTAAATCATATTCAGTCCTATCACACAGAAGATCATACACATCACAATCTCGTGCAGATTACGTCTGTTGTATCTTGGGAGAATTTTGAAATAAAATTCTTAAGGAAATTGTTACTACAAGCCTCAGACGCTATACGGTTAGATCTCTTGTTTATTTGTATATTCATATACATTTTTCTACAATCTTTCCGTTTCCTAGTTGTACTATTTCTTGAATTAGTATAACGTTGTTGTTGTAAATTAATTACAACATACTTATTGTTCAAATAATCTAATACATAATTCCAGAGTAGTGGAAATCTGATTGATAAACTTATGAGACGAGTTTATAATTAATTATTCTCTGTTTTGGTATACTAGACATATAACATGTAATATAGTAATATAGCAATTATGAACTGCATGTACAAAACGTATCATATATAGAACATGGTTTGTATTACTTGTACAATGGGTATCTTATGTAAAGAATATAGTGCAGTAGTGTAGTAATTTTAGTATATTTAGTATTCTTAATCACCTTACTTATAAGATTTTCAACTAGGTTTTTAGATTGTTAGATTGTTAGATTGAACAAATCATAAGTTAGTCCATTATCATTCACTCGTTGTTTGATTTACTTTGTTCTATTAGTGCTGAAAATCTCATCCAAAAAGCACTGTAGAACGATGAAACTGTAAATGGGTTTAAGCCCATTTGAAGCATGGCTGAGGTGACAAATTGAATACTAGTTTTGCATGTAAAACTTGGAAACTAGGTTCAAGTATACACACAAACTAAGTTTGCATTAAGTTTACTGCGAACTTCCCACATGAAAAGCAGGGAACCAAAAGAGCAAAGTTATATTTATCCAATATATCATATCATTCATATAAAAAGCTTCACATGTTTATAGTGTAACCAAATCATTCTACTATTGACACTTGGCTTTCATGTGTCAATTTGCGTGCATAACTTATTGCATGTCCATTCATGCTACAAGTACAAGAACCGAGTTGAACGCTCTTCTTTGGATGGACATCTTATAGTGATAGTTGCTTCATTAAAAAATTTCTAGAAGAACACAGTGGAATGAAAACTAGATGAAGGAAAAAAGTGCATTATTCACAGTAAATGTAATACTCACTCTGATTATTAGTCGTTGGCTTATAACAATAGCTCATTATAGATTTTTTACATGCCAGTGTCTTAAACAAATTTTTAAGGTTGACATCGGTAATGCTTTTGTAAGTAAATTAGCAAGATTTTCATCTGATCTTATTTATTGAATTTCAACTTCGTTGTTCTTCCGTAGCTCATGTTTGTTAAAGAACTTTAATGACGTATGTTTATTCCTTCTTCCTTAATGTATCCCTTTTTATTTGAAAGGCACATGTTACGTTATTTCAAATATTATGTGTAACAACTCTGATATTGGTGATTACCTGCAGTTATATTTTAATATTTAAAATAAAATAAAATAATTAGAAAAATAAAAAATATTGTAACAAAGAATAAAAAAAATAAAGAGATGAAACTAACATACAGCTTTTTCTCTTTTACCAAATGCCTCTAAATTAATGGCTAATGGACCCAATTCCTACCCAAATAAACCCAAGAGCAAAATACTTAGTGAAATAATGAAGCTATGTGCATATTTACTCTAATTTAACATTATATACACATATTTCATCATTTAAATGCCCAATAAAATGTATTCATCCAATTGTATTGAAATAAAATTGTTATTATAACAAAATAAAATTTAATTTAACACTAAAAAGGTATTTTTAACAATAAAAACCTATCTTACATAATATTTCACAATTTACACTATTTTAGTGTAAAAACACTATTTTTAACATAACAAACACAACAAAAATTATTTTCTTATCAAATAAATTATAACTACAGGTAATCACCAATACCAAGGTTATTAGAGACTCCCCCCTTATAATAATTGCGTCCTCGCAATTTTAAGGGAAGAACTGTATTCAACTCAATTCATTTCATCAAGCAAAAGATAGATAAACTAGCTCGAGTTTAAAAGAAATTATCACACTCTCAAAATAAGACGATAGAAAACCAAGATAAGACTCGCTCGATTGATTCTATGGTTTCCAAAGTGCTAATATCGGGATTAGCAGACCATCGAATTTTCCGAGCAACACACAAGATTTCAAAAGTGTCTCACCTTCGAATGAGAACACAACAAGATGCTACACAATGGATCAATCAAATGAGATTGATTTCTCATAAGCTCCTCGAGTAGAGTCCGAATTTAGCACAACTCCAACCTGAACTCTAATCAACAAGATGATTATCGATGTGATTTTCCGTATGACACTACGGAAGGAATCACACCGATACAAGATAGACACAATAGAAGCAAGATAGATCAACCAAAATGTGATTTCAAACTCAAATGACCGCATAAATGCATGTCGGTAAAAAATAGCACAAGAGTTAAATAAATATAAGGAACAAAATATATGGATTAACTCGTAACCAAAATTCTTAGAGTTCCAAAATTCAATAATTTTAATATTTTATAACCACAATTTTCAATACTTGAAATTTTTTCAAAACTTCTTTATTATAATACTTAATAAGTATTACAAAGACTAAAAATTAAATTCATATTCCTCTTGTTACAAAATTAAATTCCCAAAAGAATTTTTATAATTTCATACCAATATATTTTCAAAGTAAAATTTAAAATCTTATCACCTTTTGCTTTTCAAACCACCAAAAAATTTGAAAACAAGATTCAAATTTATTACATATAACTTTTATATTATATTAAAATATCCAATGGACATTTTTAATTTTAATACTCAAAACCTATTTTTAATCTAGTAAACTACATTTTAACAATAAAACTTATTTACGTTTAAATCTATAAATTCAAAACAATATAATGGCATTGCCTCGCCATTTGTTTATAGTGAACGACTCTATCCATTGGCTGCAGAGTTGATCAAGTGATCAAAACTGCCTCGCCACTTAATTAACCATCACTATGGTTCAATGGCTGCTTAAAACACTCAAAATAAAAATTTAATACCAAATTTCCAAAATAATTATTCTCAATATTAAAATATAACTACAGGTAATCACCAATACCAGAGTTGTTACATTATGTTAGACTTCTATGAATAGTGGATAATCTATAGCTTCTTTTAATGTGATTGATGATTGATCACCTTGACCAGACACATTCATGAATTAATTCATGCAATGCTAATATTTTGGAATGGTCGAATGATATATCGACAAATATTTTCTTTATCAGTCTTCAAGGCATAGTTGTACTTCCACACAAAAATACATAACCCGTTTGCAATAGAGATTTACAAGGACCATAAAGTTTTAGCATTTGCATAAGCTCTTAATTATGACAATCCACACTTTGAGTAGAATTTCCTATGTTGGTTGCATATCCCGATTCATTTCTCTTAATAAATACACATGGACAGAGATGAGATCATTAAAGTAACGTACCTTACCAAATATTCAGTTAGCCTGTTGTACCTTGTTCTAATCCGAACAATGAGCACTTAAGCTTTATTGGGTACAAACTACGTGGTTTGCTTTTAGAAAATTAAAACTTTTGGGAACATCGTCCTTTTCATTTTGTTTTCTTGAAAACGCGCAATTCTACCCTATAGGGCTTACATCCAATGGTGTCAGAATTAAAAATCCGAGTACTTCTTACCTTGCACGAGCATCCATTTAAGATCGAATTGCCTTTTCCCATTTTGGCCAATCATATTGATAGGTACGACTAGTGGAGATAGGGAGGAGCTACTGTAGCAGAAAGCAAATAAAGAGTGGTTAGTGGAGAAAGATGATGAAATGAAGAAAATAGCAAAAAAGAAATACAAGAAGAGAGAGATCAATATTATTTCCAGCTTGAATAATCCATTTCATTCGTTACTATTTATAGAAATGCATACAGTCCTTTGTAACAAACAAGACAATTGTCACCATTACAACCATATGTAGTGATATATTACTGCTGGCATTTTGTAACAGAAAGTAAAAGAAAAATTTTATAAAAGCAATTTGTTATATATTGGTCCCTACTGCATTTTGTAACAAAAAGTTTGCTGCACCAAAGTAGTATTCTATGTGCATTAAATTTTATATCTGCAAGTGTCATGTGTGCACGTCTTGGCCTAACGGCAGTAGCATGTTGAGGTAGTGTAGCGAGGTCCGTATTAATACCCCCTCCTAAAGGACTAACCTTGTCCTCAAGGTCTATAGTGATTGAAGCAAGCAGCTGAGTGGGAGTTACAACATGTGGATTAGGGCAGAATTTGAGACTGATATGTGAAAAACATTATGTATGCGAGCTTCGGGTGGTAGCAGTAACTTGTAGGCGACAGACCCGATTCTCTTCGAAACTTGAAAAGGCCCAAAATACTGTTTTGAAAGTTTTTGCTGAGTAACTCGTAAGGAATGTTAACGGTATGGTTGGAGTTTCACGAAGACCCAAGAACCCACAATGAATTCCTTATACTGACGGTGTTTATCCGCTTGATTTTTCCTATGGGTTTGTGCACATTAAAGAATGTTCTTAAGTGTTTGCAGCAACTAACTTCTAGCTAGAGCCCAAGTCTCTACATCATATACTTGTGACGTATCGAGGATGTAGTTGGAAATCACCGATGGTGGTCAGCCATAGACCGCTTCGAATGGTGACATATTGATGGAAGAATGTTTATTCGTGTTGTACCATATTCCACCCATGGGAGATAAAGAGCCTATTTCGATGGTATATCGTCAACAACCACGCGAAGATACATTTTGAGACAGCGGTTTACCACATTCGCTTGGCCATCCATTTGTGGATGGTAGGCATTACTCATCTTAAGTTTTGTGCCATGTAAACGAAAAAGTTATCTCCAAAATTGACTCATGAATAACCGATCACGATCGAAGACAATGGACTAGGGAAATCCATGTAGATGGACGTACTCCTGTACGAAATATGCAGCAAATTGGCTTGTGGAAATGGAGGTCAGTAGTGCACAAAAGTGATCGTATTTCGATAACTGATTGCCTATTGTCCAAATGGATGTTTTGCCATATGAAGGAGGAAGGTGAGTAATGAAGACCATCGAGATTTCTTCCGAAATTTGATTGGGAATAGGCAGTGGCTGTAAAAGATCTTTCGATGCTCACGTCTCTGATTTTGATTGAAGGCAACTCAGGCACTGTCGGATGAAGTTTTGCACTACCTGAGCCATTTTGGGCCAGTAGAAGTTTGCTGCAAGGCGAGAAGTTGTGCTTTTAATGCCCAAGTGACTACCTGTTTTAGAATCATGAAATGCTACGATGATATCGTGTCGTAGTTCTTTGTTATCTAGAATGTACAATCGAATAAAAGATTGTCATAAACATGGAAGGTATTAGTTGTATCAATATTTGAAGCAAGCTTCTCAAAGATGTTCTGGCTGCAGCATCGCATGGAAGAGCGGTGCGGAACTGATCGGTGAGAGAAAATACTGAGCCGGTGTATGCTGTCATGGTGGCTTCTGATGTCCACCTCGAGAGACCGTCAACGACTTTATTCTCACAACCCGGTTTGTAGCCAATGTCAAAATCGCAGCCTAGTAATTTTGAGAGCCATTTATGTTACTCTAGAGTTTGAATGATTTGTTTAATCAGTTGGTAGAGACTTTGGTGGTCAGTTGTGATTGAAGATCGACGACCAAGGAGTTAATGTTGACATTTAGTGATAGCGGTCGTGATTGCATTCATTTCAAAGACGTAGGTAGAAGAATGCTATAGCAGTGGAGGGATTTTCATGTTATAGAAAGCGATGTGATGTTTTTTTTGGGAAAGAACGACGCCAATTGCAAAACCTAACCATAAGTACCAACCTCAAAACATGGTGGAGAAATCAGGTAAGGCAAGTATTAGAGCAGTAGTAATTGCAACTTTGAGGCAAGAGAAGGCTTGTTGGGCTTCAATGGGCTAGCAGAATTGGGTGTCTTTTTTAAGTAGGTTGGTTAGTGGTCCTGCCATGTGAGCATGGTTGTAGATAAAACGTTGGTAATACCCGGTGAGGCCTAAAAATCCCTGAACATTAGTAAGTGGGTTAGGTTTTGGCTAATTAATTATTGCTTCGACATTGGATGGATCTACACGCACCCGTTGGGATGAAATTATATGGCCAAAATATTCCAATTCCATTAATTCAAATACACATTTTGATCGATTAGAAAATAATTGGTGTTGAGCTAGAATATCGAGGGTGGTATGTAAGTGAGCGAGGTGGGAATCCCATAACAAACTATAGATGAGAATTTCATCGAAAAATACAAGTATGAACTTTCACAAATGAGGCTGAAAAATATCGTTCATTGTTGCTTGAAATGTGGAAGGGGCATTGGTTAAACGAAAAGGCATGACCAAAAATTCATAATGTCCTTCGTGTGTCCGAAATGTCATTTTTGAAATGTCGGTAGGATGAACCTAGATTTTGAAATAGCCACTATGCAAGTCAAGTTTGGAAAAATAAGTTGAACCATGTAATTCATCAAGTAGTTCATTGATGGTTGGGACTGGGAATTTATCATTGACGGTGATAGCACTAAGAGCTCTATAGTCGACACAAAATCTCCACGAACCATCTTTCTTTTTAACGAGTAAAACATGTAAGGAGAATGGACTTGTGGATGGTTGTATGATTCTGGAGTGTAGCATGTTTTGAACTTGGGATTCAATCTAATTTTTTTGAAAATGTGGGTATCGATAGGGTTTCACGGGTTGAGAGTTGGGTTGTAGGTTAATGTGGTGGTATGTAAGTGAGTTGGGTTTTTTCTTAAAAACTTATTGTTATTTATTGATCTCTTATAACGAAAATATAAACTTAAATTAATGATAAATTCCAATTCAATCGAATCTAAAAGGAGAATTGCTAACGAAACATATCATTCACTTCATATTTACAGGAAAACAAGGCCAACAAGGGGATCTTAGTAGAGATTGGGCAATACAAAGGAATTCTTGGTTTTACCCTAAAGAGTAAAAAGCTTCTTTCATATAAGGAGGACTAAATGTCATCCCCAGAATTTCAATGTATAAAATGATGTTGTAAGAAATGGCATCATAAGGGAATCGATGCTGCTAGGTTCATTGGCAAAGATCAATAACACCGAAGATGAAAGGAAAGGCCAATTTAATATAATTACAGTGCCGCTTCACTTCGATACCATACCTAATTACTTTGCAATTCATCAATGATGCATTACTTCGATAAGGAAAAAGGACGACGTCGTATTTTATTAAAGGCGCATAAGTCGTGATAATATTATAAACATCATCAAAGGAGTTTGGTGTACCACTTGATCGTAGCAGTAAGAAGTGCCAAAACTATAGGGTTGAGGAGATTAGAGAAGATAAACTAGCGGTGTCGGAGAACATTGTCGACCCTCACCCATGCATCCCTCCTCACTAATCGCTTGCAACCAGTATCGCTCTTCGTTAATAAAAGAATATGTGCAGTGTCGCGTGGAACCAAAGAAGCGGAGAAATCAAGTACATTCCACTTCGGAAGCCATCAATGAATGTCGATGTGACCCATAACACATTTTATAAATGCTAAGTTCTATCAGCACCGTGCTCCATAGCACTTCGAAGATGTTGCTCTACAATAACGTCAAGGATCATCAACGTTAAGTGACACTGCTCCTCATCAATACTCAACACTACCTTCGATCCATGAAAAGCGCAATCATCAATGATGCCGACGATATACTAAGTAAAACAACTTTAGACTAATTTGCTTCTATACCAACGCTGCTCAACATGTATTCAATACTTTCGAACAGTGATGCATAAGGTTATTGACATCGAAGGCTATCACGGTCAAAGCGGTATTAGAGATTTACCACAATCATCATCAAGCGAGCCTATTACATAGACACTTTGAGGTTGTCGACCATTGCCGACGTTATTGCCGAAGTCAATGTTAAAGCATGTCGAAGATGCTGGAAGAAAGAGAATTCCACCTCTTGCATATATCATTCAACCACGATGGTAGTTCCTGGATGACACTGTTGAAATCATGCATGCCGAAGACATAAAAGGCGGGGTGGAGCGCATCAAAGTCATGCAACTCTACCCTTATAAGTAAAACCCTAGGGGTGCCATTTGGGGGACGATTTTTCATTCTCTCCCTCTTTTCTTAAATCAAAGCCTTATAACCCTAAATCGAATTGGGGACAAATCCTACTTGATTGTGATCACTCATTATTTATATGAACATAGATTTGGACATACATATTGACTTTGACTATGCCTATTTTGAACATTATTGATTTGGATTTGCATATATATGAACTTATCGAGATCAAACTCAACATGGACTGTTTAGAAACTCCTTGAACTATGACAAGCATATATGTGGATAATCATATGGACATGGGACCTCGAACATGAGAACAAATAACATAGCCCATTATCGAGCCTAATGGATTATTGCATAAATTTATCACTTGTCATCTAAGGTCTTTATGGAATACCTTTCTTAGAAGCCCATATAAGGCCTTGAATATAACAACTCTAAATGGCCTTAAGGGACCTCATACATAGTTCACAAAGGAAACATATGGACTTTCATGTAATACCTCCTCAGGGGCCAATTGCCATCATAAATCCATCCTTTAATGATCTCATCGTGTACTAAGTCTCAAGTGAGAAATTGGTCCTTGATATCACCATCATGTTGACAATAATCGAGTTATGCTTAGTCACGTCATCAATTAAGTTTAAATCAAGGACTAATTCATCATAATTGGCTTCATGGATGTTATACTAAATTTGGTCTAACATGTTATATTAAATTTTCACAAAATTTTATTATTTGTAATATGTACTTATATATACAAACATTTTAAATTACATAATCAATTTTAAGTTAAATAAATAATTAAATATATTTATTCAAGATAAAAAACTTTTTTTATTTTACTACCGAATGCATTTTATACATAAATAATTTTTTTACAAAGTTTAAAAATATGATATATATTATTAATTTTATGTGTGGATTTTTAATTGATTAAATCATTTAATAATATTAAAAAAAATATTCCAGGTAATGGGTACCTAATAAGAAAACATACATATAAAATTATTAATTTATTATATGTATACATATATAATTCATATAAATAACCATCCAAATCTAATAACATATCGATATACATATTTTTCATTTAAATACTATCTAACATATATATGATATGGTAAATAAATTTAACATTTCTAGATCAAATATGTACCTTACACCAATGCATAATATGAACACGTTGAAAAGAAGAATAATGCTTCTTGAAACCTTTCACTAATAAGAAATTGCTAGCTCCCAAACTGCTTTACCACCGACAATCGAATCGAAGTGTTTTGATGTTATTCTGTACTAGGATTTTTGGGGCTTAGAGAGGGAGAGTGCTGGCCAAAAAGTGTAGAGAGGATGGAGAGTAAAAGTGAAAAATGAAATGATGTAAACGTTGGCTTATAATAAGAAAGTCAAGATAGTGAAAAGTTGATCACATCCTAATATCTCTCTCTTACCATTTCCACCCTTTAAACTATTCAAAATCCTCAGCATTTGCAATCATATAGCTAGCCTAAACATGTCCCTTTATAGCTGAAATAGCATGCCCATATTTTAAATCTAGTCCAAGTCCGAACAATATTTAATGCAATGTTAAATCTTATTCAAAGGCGCACTAATATCGTATATCAATCAGTATATTTATAACTATTATAAACATACTATTTAATATTGCTCAATATACTTCAAATAAAATTTTATAATTAATATTTCATAAAAATTAATCAATTTGATTAATTTACAAAATTTATAAATTAATTAAATCAGGTGGTACAAGGAATATTCAAAGTTTCGATTGTGTGACTTTTAGATGAAAGTTTGGTCATTGATTAATATTGAACAATTCAAATATTAACGTTCACACGTCATTTAACAGATGGTGTGACATTGTGGCCAAATTTATCGCTTATTTGATTTCGGTAAAATACGGTTTTACTTTGTTAAGTATTACCCATTAATGACAATTATTTACGCCAGTTTTCTTTGCCAAAACTATATCACTTTGGACTTAGATAATTTGGTAATGGTTAAAATTACAATATCATCCATATTCAACTTTGTATTTCAAACATAAAATCATTGGTTTAATAATAACAATTATTATTAATCGAACTACTCTAGCTATAAATTTTGTATTTGAGTTGACTTAAGTTGACCATGATAGTAACCCCATTTAACCGAGGAGACGAATCCTCTCTTGAATGTGTTCGCTTCCAATACTTCCACTTGATCCAACTGTAGTCATTCAATGGACGTTGTACCACGATTTGACAATAATTAAAGTGGAGCTTTCATATTGAAGATCAACGGTATTCTCGAGTCAAGAGAACTGTGTAAATATTCACATCGATATTTTTACGTTTGACCTTAGTTGTTGTAACGATTCTCCTTTCTTACTCCTAAAGACGACGGTTAATACATCCTCGGTATTCATATGCTGATCATCTTGGTGTTCAAAGACAAGACGTTGGAATAAAAAGAAAAAGAAAATGACAAGAAGAAGAAAATAGGGAATCTCACATCGCAACGGAAACATATACATAGTCCACATAAGATAATGCATAGCATTATTCCCAAAAGGAATATCAGAGTTATACAAATACCAACTTCAGCCAGTGACAGTTATAACCGCTTGTCCCCACAATGCTGATACAAAATATACACATACATCGGAAATACATGGATAATTAGCTAACGTCGAAGCCACATGCATCATGCTCCGCCCCAAAATGCATCCGTAAGAAACCTGGACTACTTGGCTACTCATACAAATTTGAGTACCCAAGAGATTGGGAAAGAAAATAAAACTACGGGTTGGACATGGGTCTGGTGTAAGTAAACTCCAGACAACTGAAGTTTTAAACTCATACAACCCTTTAAAATAAGACCATGCCGCACATAAACACAGACGGGTTTTTACCTTACGATAACCAAACCATTTCTTTATAGAAAATTCAGTGATATTATAATAATGTCTATGGTTTAAAGTAAATATATAACATAGCTGAAATTCTTGCATCTCACATTCCAACATATTTGGGCACAACTAAGTCCGTAAGGCACCTATTGGAGATTAGATTTAATACAACGACAAGGTAAGGGACAACCTTCCGTACAGTACACCTCTAGAAAAAATTTATCGAAGGCCACACACAGACACTCTACGAATCAGGACCGTACTACCCCTTACTGGATAGTAACTGAATATGTCACCCCTCGGTTGCGATCACTAACCATACCGGTCCTAAAGCATACATAAATATATAAATACCGATCGAGATCAGGCGATGACCATACCCTAATAAGAGCGGTCCACGTAGCCCTATGTCACTTCTCTGTTTTAGTCATTACCGGTAGTGAGGCTCGAGACTACTATTTACCTTTCTTTAGTAATTCCCACTTGGAATATTAACACTACCCTCCAAGCGATAATGCAATGCTTGCATTCATCCATACAAGTTGTTTAGGAAATAAACAAACCGAAGGCACTATTTCCACTACACCCATTTTGGAATCACCCTCGGGATTAGTAGCAAGTAGCCCTTACACTTCAAAGTTTTTCATTTTTGATTTCATCTTCCATTTGTTTCCAATTCGAATGCTTACGTTGGTTCGAAGTTGTTTTCGGATACCTTACGTTATTCGATCCCAATCTATCCGAATCAACATTCAATAATTATAAAAGGGTCAAGTTAACGATAGTGCATGACTACACTATCTGGAGTATGTATAGAGTTTCATACATAAAAAAATTAGGACATTCTATACTTACCCCACTTTCCGATTTCAAACAGTATTATCCCTTGATTAACAATGAAGTGGGACAAGTTAGAAAACTAACCTTGACTCGACGTACATTCTTACTTCTTGAGATAGAGACGAGTTTACATACCTCGGAATTTAGTGTTAAGTATATGATGAAATATCCTTCATAAACTTAATTTATCATGAACCATTATTCGAAATTAACTCTCTTATATTTATCATGTTTCTGACGTTTCAACTTCTCTATCTCTTGCCTAGAAAATCAAGTTCTAGATCTCACAAATAGAGGAAAGCCTACTCGTCGGCTTTTAGTGCTAAATACAAGATTACTTACTTCCAATAAAACATGTCAACGTTTTATAACTTATTCATATTTGTTTGGCTACTTAATAGCACAGACAAAGAGAATCCCTTGTATTTAAAACCCATCTTTGTAAAAGAAGGTTGATTTAAAAGAAACCAATCCTTGGAAATAAAATAATGAACAATTAAAAAACCTTTATTTAAATAAATTAATATTAAGTTTAAACCCTTATTAAATAATAGTTAAATAACAATTTAACCTTAATTAATAAATAATAAAATAATAATTACCATACATAATCGATAATTAAATAATAATTAAACTTTAATTAATCAATAATTAAGCCTTACTTAATTAATAATTAGTCTTTACTTAATTAATAATCAATCTTTACTTAATTAGTAATTACGTACTAATTACCTTCACTTAATTAATAAGTAAAGACATAATTAATTCCTAAATTAAATAAATAAATAATTGTTAATTCCTTTTTAATACTTATAATATAGTTTTAAAAACTCTTCAAACATATCTAAAGTGAAAACCAAATTTAGTTTACACAAAATTTACCGATTTATGAACTGCATCCATAACGGCTATCGCTATGAATACCATAACCTTAAAACCTTTTTTATATATCAAATAGTCCCTAAACTTTTACCTTTTATATGTAAATCACTTTATAACCTCTGTGTAAAAGTTTTGGAAAGAAAAGACAAAGTTTTGGAAAAAAAGGTTAAGTTTTGGAAACAAAGGTAAAGTTTTTGAAACCTTTATAAAACATTTCTAGAAAATAAAATAAGTGAGACAAATCTAAACCAGGGGATCCCGATGTCACACATATACAAGTTCAAGTGCAAACTTCTCTTTTAGCATACAACAACCATATTCACGAGCACAGTATATATACAAGTGCAATAAAATCCATTCACAAAGTAAAGATCATCACTTAACATTTCGACCTCATTTCTAAGTCTATAAGAAACATCACATCTAATCACATATATGTAAAACACAAGCAAACCACTTTCAAAAACAATAACTAGCAACAATTTATTACTACCAAAATAAAGTTTTAAACTTTGGTTTTAAAATGAGATTTACTCACCAAAATCAAAAGAATTTCAAAGCCAAAGTCACTACCCCTTTGCACCAACCCCGAATCTTAGAGTTTCTTTGTAAAAATTGGATTTTTATGCACTTAACGAGGCTAAATGGGTTTGGCCCTAGGTGTATTGGGCTCGGCCTAGCTTTGAGGCGGTGAGTTTGGGCTTGTTCTGAAAAGAGAGAAGGTGTGTAAAAGGAAACGAGAAAAATTTAGGTTTGTTTAAGGTTTTAAAATGAAAAAAGGTAGGAAATTTAAATTTTAAAAACTTTAGGAAGCCATGAAAGTGTAAGAAAGAGCTTGGAAAAGAAGGAGCAAAAATTTTGAAACGAAGAAGTGAAGTAAAATGAAAAATGGAAAAAGAAAAATACATTTTATATGAAATGAAATGAGAAAATTACCCATTTTCCCCTTATCCATTTACCCTCCACCATTTTGTGCCACCTCAACCTCTTCTTGCCTTCGCCTTCATGCAACTACCTAGCCCACTCAACCTCCAACTTCATTCCATCACATCATTCCCTTTGTGATGTGATAATACCTTTTACATCTTCTTTTTTTAATTTAAAAAGGAAAAGTAAACTTATCCTTTTACCTTAAATAAATAAAATGTAATTATTTTAACTTTACCATTTCATATGTTATATACATAAGTGTGTATATCTATTATGGACTACACAACGTTTTTCGATAACTTTTAGATGATAAAACGTCAAAAATCCGTAAAATAATTTTGCGGTCGCATTTTTTTATTTTTCTTTGAACTAATTATTTTTGTAAACCAAATTTCAAAACAACTTCACCATCATTAGTTATTGTTTAAAAGAGGTTGATTTGAGTTATAAAATCTATAAATTAATTATTTAAAAATATATTAAATATTCATATTTAAAGTGATTAAATAACGGGCCGTTACAGTTATAATGACTAACACAAAACTATCGAGTGGGTCATTCTATAGTTATCCAAAAACTATTAGTTCATAATCCCTCAGTGCCCACATCGATCATGAGTAATATAACGTCCAACATTTGGAGAGTGTTATATGCTCTAGTCTCAACAGATGTATTGATATCCAGCCTCGATCCATCTTGAGGAGGAATATTTAAAATGATGTGTTTATTATATTGTGATAAAATACTCATGATTACTACTATTTGTAATTACTATCACAAACACACCATTTATGGATATTCTATTAATTAATTAGACATTTAATTGTTTATAACACATTATAACAACTATATAACAAAAAGAAAACACCTTTATCGCGAACGAGAATTGATTAAAGAGTTAATAATTTACAATAAATTACAGAATTGCCTCTAGGGCATACCACTACTAGAGAATGACTAAATAGCTATGAAAATTTCCGATGCCATTGCGACGCCTAAAAGGCGGAGCATCAGAAAGGCGTCGGAAAGACGTAAATTAGAAAAATGATGTCGAAACGGCGTCGGAAAATTCCAATGCTTTTCCGATGCCATTTATTTACCCAAAAATAATAATAAAGGCATCGGAATGGTGTCAGAATATGCTGATGCCATTCAAACGCCTAATTTATTATTGTCAGGTGAATACATGATGTTGGAAAGGCGTCGGTCAATTTTGACGCCATTGTGACGTCTTTTAACATCTCTCTTCCTCCACTTTTCTTTACTGATTTACATGTATTATGTATTTTGGTAAGTAACATTACATAATTTTCAAATTATATATATATATATATCAATTGTTTCAAAATTATATATTTTATATTATAATAATATATATTATTATAATTTTATTTTTTAATTTAATTATTTTTATTAGATTCATACTTTATGTTCAAATTTATGAAATCGAACCTTACACGTTCATTAGTAACATATGAGTAATTTAAATATATGATTTCATATCGATTTGACTTACGTATAAGTTGATTATTGAAAATAATTGATTAAATTACCGTATGAGTAATTTATATATATTTTTATTACATTTACATTATTTTGATTCTGATTCAATGCATTTTAGAAAAATATATATATAAATTATGCTTGTTATCTTAAAATCTTGAACGGGATTGATATTTCGACCCCATTCAGATGCCTTTGCCTTCGTAGCCAAATAAACCACCACCTACTTCTTTTCTCATTTTCGTTTTGCACGGCCAGACACAAATTAAGTAGATCCCCAAAACCAAAATTCCTAAAACCTAAACTCAACTCCGGTCAACCTAGCACAACTGCCTGCACGCCAATCGTATTATCCTATGGTCACATATGGAATTCAATCGGTATCCCTAAAATGGCGATCTTTGAAAAAAATTCGTGGATCTGAGCCTATTGCAGATCGATTTCGAGCTAGCCAATAACAGGAAGAAAGATCTGAAGATAATGACCGAATCTAATGTAGCGTGCCATAGTTGGAGACATCTCTTACCGAATCTGATGTTGGTGAGTGATCC
Source organism: Allium fistulosum (assembly GCA_030737815.1). NCBI lineage: Eukaryota > Viridiplantae > Streptophyta > Magnoliopsida > Asparagales > Amaryllidaceae > Allium > Allium fistulosum. The sequence goes on from CM060907.1 coordinate 353,452,664, forward strand.
ATATTTTTGTTCGATATTACAAAATTTTGAGATGGTTTAATCATGTTTGAATTTTGTATAAAAATCGCTAATGTTGTGTATTAAAATATATTTATATTTCAGTTCGATGTTAAAAACATTTTTTTTTGAAGAGAGGTAAAAGGGCCCAGCCCAGAAATTACACCACAAATGGGTATCAAATAAATTTACCCGAACACTCCATCTCACACAAAAACAAACCCTAACCTAACAGAGCCGACCCAAACTCACAGCAAACAAAGAAAAATAAAATGGCGGAGGCGATTTAGAGATCTAAACTATCTCCTCTCCGTTCTTTACTTTGCTAGATTCTCCACGTTCCCAGTAAGATAAATTCTCGTTCATAGCACCTCTCATGCCTCTACCCCTATTAACATTGCTCGAGTAGCTCGAGTATCTCGAGTAGTCGGATCTGTTCAATTTGTTGGTCCCTAGAGTAGAAGTGTTAGATCTAGCATCACAGCGACCTAGATCTGACATTCTCTTCTCACAATCTCTGTTGATAACAAAGTCTTCACTAGCATTCGGATTATTTGCATCTGGAGCTTGATTGAAGAAGTAATCACTGTTATTAGCAATATCCAAGTTCCTATTAACAGTGTAAGCCATGAAATCATGTTGATTGCAAAAGCAAGATTCTGGAATCGGAGAGCTTCTAGAACGCATCAAATACGCTTCTAAATGCTTGCTACCAGCTTCGGAGCACCAATCATCAGCAAGGGAAGTAATTTTGGTTAGATTTTTGAATATTTTCTTAGATTTATGCAGAATTATCTTACTGTCAGATAAAATAGTTAACCAAACATGCTCTTTACTCCTACTGCCTTTGTTGTGCACTCGCAAATTTCTCTCTTTCCACAAGTTGAAAACTGCCGTAGCTAGTAGAATGCCAGCAAAATCTTTCTCTTTGGAATTAGATCTGAAGTTGTTGTTGATTAACTTTATAATATTCATAAGATCCATATGCCTGTTATCAACTATGTTCAGAGTAGCTTTGATATGATTCCAAATAGAAAAAGAGTAGCTGCATTCAAAAAATATGTGATTAGAACTTTCATTACATATATTGCACAGGGAGCAGAGTGAATTTATATTATTGCCCCATTTATTTAATCTGTCCCAAGTTGGCAATCTGTTCCTAGCTGCAAAATACGTACATAATGCCATCTTGGGACAATTCACTCTATTCCATATGCAATGATACCACTCTTCTATTGGGTATTTGCTTCTAATAAAATTCCAAGTTGCTTTAAAAGAAAACTTCCCTCTGCTGTTAGCTTTCCATTCCCAGTAGTCATTCTCTGCAAAAGCATCAAATTGTATTTTGCATATTTCATCTTTATGAGGGTTAGTAATAGGATGGATTTGTGGTTGCCATTTATTATTAATAATGATATCTGAAACTTTGTTATTAGAACCACCACAAATAACAAGGCTATTCCACCCTACTTTATTTATAAAAGCCTCATTTTTAAACCAAGGATCAAACCATAAACTTGTATCTTGACCATTTTTAAATTTTCTTTCAATCATCAATTTTCCAATTTCTCTACAATTTAAAATATTTTTCCAAGTGTTTGAATGATTACTCTTATGAATAGTAGTCCAGAAATTATTATTTCTCAAATATTTTGATCTCATCCATCTAGCCCACAAAGAATCAGAATTTAGGAATCTCCAAAATAATTTTAAGTGGCAAGTAGTACAGAGATCCTTAATATTTCTAATGCCAAGACCCCCTTCATTTTTAGGTCTGCATACATTATCCCAGCTTATTTTATGATATTTACCTTTCCATAAAAAATCAGTGCATCTACTTTCCAACTTTTTAACATATGCCACTGGGATTTGAAAAGTTTGTAGCCAGTAAAGAATAATAGCATAAATCACTGTCTTAATAAGTTCAAGCCTTCCAGCAATAGACAATAACTTACAAGACCAAGTCTCCATTCTATCCTGAATTTTTTCAATAAGGATTGAACAATAAGAATCCTTAATCATATTTGTAGAAAGAGGCAAACCTAAATATTTGATAGGGAGAAACCCCTCTTCAATATTTAAAACATTTAAAAAATCTCTTTTAGACTTACAGGATTTACTAAAATAAGCTTTACATTTATTCACATTGAGTTGAAGGCCAGCATAATTTTTTAGATTATCAAAAATTGATTTAATAGCAACTGCATTTTCTTTATTAGCTTTTACAAACACCATAAAGTCATCAGCATAAATCAAATGATTAACACAAGGTTGGATTCTATTTATAGGCTGCACATTACCTTTAATACTTTCTATATCCATAAGAATAGAAAAGTATTCCATAACAATAGCAAAAAGATAAGGTGATAGGGGGTCTCCCTGTCTTAACCCCCTATTAGATTTAATAAACCCTTCTGCCTTTCCTTGAATCAAAATTGAAAAGGTAGGAGTATTTATACATTCAAACACCAAATCACAAAACTTTTTAGGAAAACCCATACATTTCATGATATGATGAATAAAATGTCTGTTTACCTTATCATATGCTTTCTGTAAGTCAATTTTAATACAAACATTGTCACCCTGTTTAGTGTTAAATTTCCTTACCATCTCATGTGCTAAGAGAGAGTTTTCATATATAAGTCTACCTGGAACAAATGCACTCTGATTTTCTGAGACTATAAACGGCAAAAACACTTTAATTCTGTTACTAAGGACACTAGCAATAATTTTATAAATAAAGTTGCAGCACGAAATTGGCCTATAATCACCAATAACAGTGGGATTTTTATTTTTTGGAATAAGAGTAATAAAAGTATGATTTAAACTTTTAAGAATTTTACCATTATCAATAAACTCATTAACAACATCCAAAACTTGTTGTCTAATATAATCCCAATTGTTTTTATAAAATTTTGCATTAAAACCATCAGGTCCAGGGCTTATGTTATCTCCAGCATTAAAAACAATAAATTTTATTTCTTCAAGGCTCACTGGAGCCAATAGGATTTCAGAAGCATTATGATTTAAAATAATTTTACAGGTTATATATGGAAAAGCCTTTTCATAATTAGTAGAGAAAAACAGCTCCTTATAAAAATTTATAGCATCTGAAGAAACTTTATCATGAGCATTAGCTAAATTTCCCTCTTTATTAATAATGCAGCCTATATTATTTATGTGCTTTCTATTACTCATTTTAGCATAAAAAAATTTGGAACAGTCATCACCTAATGTGAGCCAATCAACCTTTGCCTTTTGTCTAGCATTAATTGACTCTTTATACATTTCATTTGACAATTCCTGTTGATTTTGAAAAAAATTATTTATTTCTCTAATATCCTCAGGGTTGTTATCATCACTCATTTGTAAAAAATTTCCCTCTTTTTTCAAACTAGCAATCTTGTTATTATTTAAAAATTTGCTCTTATTCCAGTTTTTGAGATTATTCTTTGTGAATTTCAGAAAACTAAAAAACTGAAATTGTTTAGAACCACTGCAAGAAAAGTTAAGACAGTTTTCCATTAAGGATTTATAGTCTTCTTCCATCACCCAGCTATTTTTAAATCGAAAAGGAGGAGCTTTATTATTAACCTCACTATTTAAAAAGAGATAACCAAAAGAGGAGTATGATCACTTAAATTCTGCTCCAAAGTAGAACGAACACTATTAGGAAATCTTTTAGAAAAGTCTTTATTATATAGTATTCTATCTAACTTGCAGTGAATATTTTTAACTAAACCAGACTTCCAAGTGTATTTATTACCACGGATAACAGGTTCAATTAGACCAGATTCTAATAAAAATTTATTGACTCTGTCCAATTTATTATGAGGGATTTTAATCCCCCCAAATTTCTCATTAGCATGAAAAACTGTATTGAAATCTCCTAATAGAATCCAGGGGAAATCATATATAGAATTTAAAGATTTGAGTTTTAGCCATAGAGCATTCCTTTCTAATTCAAAATTACTTCCATAAACACAAGTAACTTGCAAATAAAAGCCTCCAATGTTTTCAAAACTACAATCAATAAATTGGCTATCCTTGTTTATATTTTTATTTGTCCAGATATTAGAATCCCACATAACAATGATTCTTCCTTTACATCTACAATCATTGTTATGCATTGCTTTCCAATTTCCGGACAGTTTAAAACAAAATCTTTCAAAATTCTCATCATTCATTTTATTTTTAATTAGAGCAACAATAGATGGTTTGTAAACATTAATCATAGAGAGGATATCAGATTGTTTAGCAGGGGTATTCATCCCCCTAACATTCCAAGCAAATATTGTCATATATATAATAATAAAATAAGGATTTTAAATTGTACCTGACACTATAGTGCTTTTACCTCTCCTTTTTTTCTCTGTCCCTTTAGCTTTTAAACTGGTAGACAATTGATCCCATTCTGGATTAATTGAAATATATTTTTGCTTAAAGGCTTTTTTCTCTTTGTTCCCCTTTATCTTACCAGATGATTTTGTTCTAGTAATATGTAATTCTGATAAATCAAACTCCTCTATGATATCTCCCTTCTCTGATTTATCTTCCTCCATTTGTGCAGATTCTGGAATCTTGATTAAGGAAATATCAAAAGAAGCTGTGTGAGGCATGCCTGACTCATTGCAGTCAGTCATTGCAGCCTGCTCTGGAGGTGGATCACCCTTGCAAGGCAATGCTGAGCTATTTTTCATTCCCTCAGCATCTGCAGCAACTGTAGAGGAAGGTCCCTTCTCAACTATAGTTTCCAGATTCGGGTTTGAAGGCAGTTGAATATTATTGACAATTTTTGTAATATTCTGGTCTGTATTTAAACATGGCTCTGAAATATGAGGGGTTTCAGAGTTAAAGAACTGTATTTTTTTACCCTCTTCTATACTAGTCGGAGTCAGACCATTTGAGAATTCTACACTTTCTTTTAACTGATGAACTTCCATTGCCATGATCTGATTATTTTTGTCAGGGAGCTCGCTATTATTGTTTTCTTGATCGAAAATGATATCTTCTTGATAGATTCGATCTTTGCCCATCTGGGATCTTGACTGGATTTTTGTGCCTTCACTGTTTCTCGTTTCTTGAGCAACTTCAGAACTATTTTCTTGAATAACTGTTGTATCTTTATCATTCTTTTTGGGGATCCACATCTGTTTTGGGTTGCATTGATCTATATTGTGCCCGAAACACTTACAGATACTACACTTTGGTGGAACCCATTCGTATTCAACTTTTTGTGTAATGATTTCACCGTTGTAAAGATTTAAACAAATTTCACTTGGGAGTTCATCTGTTGTAGAAACTTCTACAAGAAGTCGAGCATAATTCAATCTCGACTTCATGGTAGTTGCTGCGTCCATTTTTATGGGTTTTCCGATTAGACTCGCCATGATGCTAAATGCCTCTCTGTCCCATAGTTTGAGATTTACACTGGGTAAACGAACCCATATCGGCATAGTTGACAGAAGATCTCTGTCCAACTTCAAAGATTCAGTCCACCTTCTCATTATGATGAGTTTGCCGTTGTAGAAGTAAGGACCATTCTGTATGATAGAATTGCAGTCTTGTGAATCATTAAACTTGATTAGAAAAAACCCATTTTCCCTTGAAAAGATTTCAAAATCACCATTTGGTTTCCAAACTCTCTCAATATATTCCTTAAAAAACAAGAAATATGGTTTACTGCTAACCACATAAACCAAAATAGAGTTATTCCAACATTCTGTGGCTCTTTTACATACTGCCTCCTTAACAACACCATATTTCTTGTTATTTATTCGAATGGGAGCAATGGTTTCAAGACTGCATTCTTCTTCCCTTGGTTCCTTTGATTGCTCAGATACAATATCAGCCCAAGTTTTCTGCCCTAGTTCTCTATTCAAAGAGAACTTTGTTGGTGGTTTACTGCTTTGAATCGGTTTGGTCCTGTCTTGGAAGGAGTTGGTCTTTGGATCATCTTTCTTTCTCTGTATATCATTTGATTAGGACCGAATCTGATTATTTCTTGGCTGAAATCTTCTTTGCGATCTTGGCTGAACCAATTGGAAGCCCTCTTTGTCTATGATGATATTCGGCTTTCTGATGTGAGATTCAGGTGGCCTATCTTGAGGAATGGGTCGAGAGAGGGAAGGATTGGATTTGGAATTGAGAGAGAGATAGCCATGGCAGAAGAAACCCTAAAATTTTTTTTATTAATCTTTGGGGTAATTGTTAAAAACATTTTAAAAGAACATTCAATACTGCTTGTTTAACAAAAATAGTGAATTAAAATAGTTGAGCAGCTTGATATAAATATTGCTGGGAAAAAATGAACCAAAGAAAATAAAAATGGAAATGTCAAGAAATCCAAAGAAATTCAAAATGGAAATACCATTAAATTAAATAAGATGATGTCTTAATGTTGGAAAAACGCACCATAGAAAACCTGGCACAAGACAGCTCAATAACGAACATTTGCTATTGTTTCTAAGACTAAGACTTCAATTGAATTTATAAAACGCTTCACTCAGTGTTTTTGAGGCAAAATAGGTATGTATACTTACTTATAATATTTATTTATTTATTTAAAGACCTTTAATACTAAATTTGCTACACATTTTTTTGCTTAGACTTCTGCAACTGGAACATACTAAAGCATCGATATTGCGATGCATTTGGAGGCAATTCTTAGTACAAAAATGCTGTAAGTAATTCTATAAAAAATATGTTTTATTATATTAAAATTCTATCTTTACAAAAGCTTAACTAACTATTTCAAGCATAGCATGTTATTGCAATTCTATCCGCGGGTGCGGCGCAGTGGAAAGGAGGCTTGGGTTCGGGTAAAAAGACCCAGGTTCGATTCCTACCATGCGCTTCCCCATCCTATATAAATTTACCCGAGGGTATGGGGGCTTGGATCAGCGGACGGCTTTACTATACCCTCCTCATGAGTTTACCGGCTCGCCGCGTTCTCCTAGGTTTTCAAAAAAAAATGTTATTGCAATTCAAAGGTAAAAAGATATTTGATGCTATAATCGTAGAATTAAATCAAAAGGAATGCTCAATGCTGAGAAGGTAAATTTTGTTATACACGTTATCTGACATGACATGTGAATATAATTATTTTGTTAATATATATTTTTCTACAAATATGATTAGGTTTTACTTTTGGATGTTCTGCTGGTGGCATTTCTACTTTCATTCACTGTGGTAATCTTGCTAATCTTCTCCCTAACACTAAAGTAAATTGCATGAGTGATGCTGGATTTTTCTTGAATTCATAAATTTACTTGTACTTTTAACATATAATTGTTATTAGTATATTGATATGAAGATAGTAATTTTTTTTATTTATTCATATGTTTTTCTAGGATTGACGTGTTTGGGAAAAGCACTATAGGTCAGTGTTTCAAAAGCGTCGTCCAATTTTAGGTTTGTTTCAATTTGTACCATCAATTAGGATGCAAAATCAATATTTTTGTCATAATTAGTTTTCGTTTGCAGGGTGTACGAAGAAATCTACTTGCAAAGTTGCTTCTTCACAAAGCAATCTAGTTCAGGTGTGCATTAAATTTAACAGATTTCTAATCTAAAAACTTCTCATTTCATGCCGTGTTTCTTTCCCCAAGTTGTATTACCAAACATTCAAACACCGTATTTTATATTAAATTCAACTTATGATGTATTTCAGGTAATTTTTTGTATGTCACTAGCTAGTTATTTTTGTAGAGTTTCGCAGTACTAGGTCTAAAGATGAGATTAAGGTAAATTTGTTTTATCAATGAATTTATTATAAGATCGTTCAATATATACAATTTTTTGAATATATAATTTGATATCACGAAAGAGAGAGTTGAAGTTACTTTGAACCTTGGTTGGCATATATAATTTTATGTACGAGGGAAAGAAATCAAGGATGATCCTTCTATGATTGCCTTTCTTAAATCAAGGCCGTTTGCTTGTATGAGTGATAGGTTATGATTATTGTTATTAGAAGTAATAGAGTTATGGTACAATATGATTACAGTTTATTGAGCGGTAGCTTATAACAATGTACCTAGAAAGATTATGTGTTGGGCTCTGAAAAAGAAGAGAGTTCCAACAAAGTTGTATGGTGCAGAACGACAATCAGGCCTGCGATGTTGTATGATGCAGAATGTTGGCCTACTAAAAGCCAACATGTCCAAAAGATAAGTGTAGCAAGGATGTGTATGCTGCGATGGAGCTGCAGTCATACAAGAAGAGACCATATTAGAAATGATGACATACGTGATAAACTTGGAGTAGCACCAATTGATGAGAAGCTAGTCCAATATCGCTTAAAATGGTTTGGACATCTCCAATGGAGGTCTCTCGAGGCACCTGTGTGCATTAGAATTATAGGCCGCATCGTTTGCTCAAAGAGAAGTAGAGGTCGACCAAGGTTGACATGGGAGGAAATAGTAAAAAGGGACTTGAGGGATTGAAATATATACGAAGAGCCGGTGTTGGACGGGAGCGCATGGAAGTTAGCGATCCACGTACCAAAACGAAAAGCTAGGAGTTTTTTGTGTGCTTAGAGTTGGTTTAGGGTTAGTGTTATAAGATTTAAATTATAGGACTAGTGAATAGGAGCCTAAGACGTAGTGTTTGGTCTTCGATCAATATTACTATTAGTACCATTATTACCATTAGTACTATTATTATCATCATGGTTTTCTTTATATATATATATATATATTTATTTATTTTAATTTTATCTTTATTTTTATTTTACTAAGTTATTATTATATATATATATATGTTTACTTATTTGACTTTATTTTATTATTATTATCATGATTTTTATTGTTATTGTTGTTGTTAAGACTTTTAAATTGACTTTGTCATTTGGTTTTGGGTTCCATCTCCAGCCGACCCTAACTTGTTTGGGAATATTGGCTTAGTTGTTGTATACAATTTTCTGGTTTTATTTGTATACAGCAAAAATGAGCTTCATCATTAGCAGCACCTAAGGAATAGGAGTTCGTTGGTAGTTGAGGAAAATTCTATGGCAATGACTTCATTTGTGTTTTCATGTTGGCATTGTTTGCTTTCTTTTATAACAAAAATTGAATTTCTTATTAATATGCATACCTTCCTTGAATGTTTGACAACATTTGATTTACCTATGGATTATGGCAATGAAAGGCTTAGCCGATTGGTTGAGGAACTTATGAGTGGATAAGCAATCGAGCCCCGTAAGCATAAGGCCCACGTAGAAGATGAGTGAAGTTTTTTGTTTGTTATGCAATTATGGTTTTTTTACTTTAGGCATCGTGATGTATACATATATCTATCTACTATGTGGACATGATTTTCATTTAGACATGCATGCATGTATATTAGTTATGTTGCATCAGATAATACTATGAATGTTATGTGTTATTTGAATTTTTCATCGACTATATCACTGTTATATAATGTTTTTGTGATATTATTTTATTTAGTTGAGATATATATGTTTCATAGCATGTTTGGTATTATCGGGATGAATGTATTTGATGTTGAGTTCGAGTATTAGAAATACAGTAAAAATGTTGAAAATTTTCTTCAGAAATGGTGTCGGAAAGGCATCGAAAGATGTGGGAAAATTGAAAATTGTATTCTAAATTTGGTGTCGACATGGCATCGGTACATCATCGAAAAAATGTAGTCAAAAGGGCATCGGAAAGGTGTGGAAAATATTTTTTTATGTTAGTTTTACCGATGCCAAAAAAGGTGTCGGCAAAGCATCGGAAAGACATTTTCGGATGCCATTTTGGTGTTGGTAAATCAATTTTCTGTTGTAGTGTACCTCTAACACTATTAAGAATTATGAAGCATAGCTTTTGCTTTATGTTCAGATGTGCAAGACATCTTTATGTTGATGATAACTTCTATGTTATTCTCCTCAAACCCTCCAGCATTTTGGCAGTTTGGACCTTGGGATCATCTCCATTACATTATTTACTTCATTTGCAGTAGCTTGCACAATAATAATCTGCATACCTATATTTTTATCTGATGTAACTAAACATGGGATTGGAAGTTGAGGGGTTTCAGGCTTACAAAACTTCTTTATTTTTTTCTCCTCTAAACTTTGTGTTTGTAAGCATGTTCTTTGTCTAAGTTTCATATTATTTTTCATGTTGCTTCTATTTGCTCATCGGCAATTATTTGAATCCTAGGTTCATTGAGTTGATTTGCATTACAGTTTATGTCATCTAGATTCAGATCATTATCAAGATTAATATCTTTACATTTACATTTCTGTTCTACAAGTCCTTTGACGTAATAATAGGATTTCTAGTAGAGGTATCTCCTTGTTGGTTGAACTGGAAGCCCATGATATGGGATATCTCATAATCACTCGAAATTTTTTGAGTACTTTCTTGATTTTCTTGAATGCACATTTCTTTGGCACCTAGGCTCTTTTGAACTACACTGATTTTTAGTATATCTAAGCATACACAAATTTCACATTTTGGTGGAACCCACTCCTCGTACTATACTTTTTGAACGATATTTTCCCCATCGTATAATGTCAGACATAATTTTTCCAGTAGTTCTGTACTAGCAGTCACTTCCACTAGAATACGAGCATGGTTTAATTTCATGTAGTGGATACATCCAATTTCAATGGTTTTTTAATTATGCTTGTCATGGCACTAATGCCCCTTGATCCAGTAATTTCAAATTAACAATGGGTAACATGACCCGGGTTGGCATTGTAGTTAGTAGATCTCTATCTAGGTTGACTGATTTTGATCATTTCCTTACGATGATAAGTCTACCTGTAACAACCCGGAATATTTGAACCCGAAAATTCCAGATAGTTAGGAGAAAAAGAAAAGAGATAGAAGAAAGAAACAGAAAGAAGAACAGAAACACGACATCTCACATTCGCAGCGGATAAAATATAATATCAAATATTATTCTTTATACAAGGAAAGCTGTATCAGTCAATTACATTTAATACATCAGAGTTACAACCATTTATACATGAACTGGACAGTATACAACTTGTTCCAGACTACAATCTATACAGACTACACAGTCTAATATACACAGCGGAATACTCCATACGTTCCTGCCATCCAGCTCGCCACCTGAGCTCTAGAACGTCCTAACCTGGAAATCTATAATACTCGGTCTGACCCGAGCATTACATCAAAGTAACACCTGGGTCAGGCTGGAAACCAGCGTGAGTAAACTTATCTAACATGAAATTTCAATCCATAGAACTTATTTAAAACCCGGGGTAACTCGTACTTTACTACAAGTAAACAACTTATATAATCATCACTTATTTTCACACAACAATATCTAAGTACTGTTACTTAGTTAAAATAGTCATGTTACTTAATTTATTCCATTCCAACCTATTTGATTCCATAATCAAATTTACAAAGAATTATAGCAGATCACTAATCGAAGTGGTTTTCGGATATTACTAATATCCGACCCCGGTCTCTTCGACTTCAAATGTCATCCTTTTTAAGCTAAGATGTTTAAGTTAAACTATTTAATTTAAATTCAGGATATCATATTCACATAACAATTATATCATAGATAAATAACTTACATTATCACAATTCATCCGAACATCTCATATCACAGAGCATCACAATCACATATCAGATATATCAAATATTCCAAGGCATTCAATATTACTTAATCATCCATAAGTAAGATCAATTCATTTCACAAATTAACTATCTTAAACCATTACAGTAATTAATCCTTAATTACTGTAACGACCCAGAATTTTGAACAAATTAAATTGAGAATATTTAATTAATTTTAAATATTTGAACGATGATTTAATTTGAATCCCCGATATAACTTTGAAATTTGCGATTAAATTATAAAACTTAATCGATTGAATGCTGAACAAAAATTTGAATCTTCAATTTTAAGTTGAAGAAAAATATTTCGAAAGCTTTTAAAATTCATATTGATAATACTGAAGATAATAGAAGCTTCAGAATTGAATTTGAAAACGAATTGTTCAGTTTTAAAATTATATCGTTCGAATTGATATTTAAAAATAGCCGTCCGAGTCACAGTCTCGGAATTCGACGAAACCAGTTCCATTGGGTCCGTAATATTGTATTATTATCGGATTTCAAATTTCGTATTATTCGGAGTTGTTACGTGAGCATACGGTAAGCAAACGCATTGAGATTTAAATCAAATTCAATTTGAATTTAAATATATATAATTGGTCAGCATCAGCCACCCTAGTTTCTTAGCAGACCTACTTTCTGTAAATCGCGTACCCTTGTCTCCCCTTCCTTCTCTGTTAAGATACACGAAAGGAAATCATTTCGTTCAAATTTAAAAATTCTCGTTCAAAGAGAATAAAAATGGCCGAGCTTCTCGTTCAAAATCAAAGTGAAGTTCTCGTTCCCGTTCCTTTTATAAACGAAGTCTTTCCCTTCCACCTCTCTTCGTTCTAAAATTCAAAACCAATGACCGCGTCTATTTATTTCTCCCCCCAAATCAAAACACAATAAAATCGATTTCGTTCGAATCATGGAGGGCAGCGGCGACTCGCGTAGACACGATCGCGAGTTAGGGCTTCAAGCAATTTGGAATCTGCGCATCGCGAGGTCAGAAGAGGAGAGCGCCAGGCGCGCACGCATGCTCGAGGTGGACGCGATGGCGATATCGCGATTTGGAACTCACGACTGGCGGCGCTCGAGCTCGTGGTCGAGGCAGTGGCAGCGCGAGGCAGCGCGCGAACGCGGCGAGGGAGGCGGCGTTATAGGGTTTCGCGACTCAGACGAGGTGTAATGGCGGACGCGATCGATTGCAGTAGGCAGATAGGTATATTTTTATTTTGCTTAATTTATATGTTTATATATTCACAGAGAATATATATATATATTTTTTTATATAACAAAATTTTAACAGTAAAATATAAATTGATTTATAGAAAATGTATTGACAGTAAAGGATAATGTAATTCTGTACTAAATTAATAAATGTATATTTTAAATTTACCAAATTTATTTAAAGGATAATTTGTTAAAATAAATTTATTTAAAGGAAATTGGACTAAAATATAAACATTGGTTAATTAAAATTATCCAATAGGAATTTAAATTTATTCGATATGTTCGGATATTAATAGAATTGTATAATTATTTATACAAGGTAAAAAAATCAAGAAGAAATGGTCAAAATGGAAATGGAGGGCAAATTAAAAGCTAAGGTGAGATTTTTCTCACTCAAATGAAAAGTGGAATTTTCAGTTATTGTTTGTTTGTCTGTTTGGATGTGATATTAGATATAGTAGGATATATCTATATATATATAGCAATATATACATATTGGCATATGTATATATTGGATTGATTGATTTCCCGCCTCGTATAGCGGATGAGACCCTATTGCGCCGTTAGTAAGCGGATATTTTTATAAAACCCATATACCGCGATATTCCACCTCGAAGTGGAATTGGTATTGTGCTAACATCTGTGGATGCAGGGAAACAGGTTGGAGGGATCCAACTGGATTCCTCACCAGTAGTTATTTATTTACAAATATTGATGTATATTCTGTGATCATATTGATATATGATGTTTGATGTTGTGATTGACTAATTGGTGCTGTTGCATCATCGGATTCAAGTTTTGAAGTTTAAAAATAACGACTTTTACTTTAAAAGGATTTTAAAGTGATTTTTGAAAATGGACGTTTTATTGAATTGTTGAATTGATTTATTTTAAATAAATAAACGTCTAAAATTTTAAAGTTATAAAAGTTAAGATTTTTGTGAAATAAAATCAAAGTGTGATTTTTGAAATAAAAGTTAAGAAATTTATGAAATGGTTTAAATTTGGATTTCTAGTAGTATAAACGGTTTATTTAAAAGATGTACAAAAATTGATATTTATAACTTTAAAATGTTGGCATTATAAAACGAGTTTTTATAAGCGTTAAAATGAATTTTTAAGAATTTATAAATAAATGGAATTTATAAATTGTGAACTTATAAATGGAAATGATTTTGTAAAATAAAGGAATTATAAGTATTTAACTTATAATATGGATTGTTGGTATAAGATTTGAGTTATGAATCGAATTGTTAATAAAGGGGATTTATTAAATTGAAGTTGTTACAAAATAGAAATGGAATTTATGAACGTTGTTTCATAAATTCGAAAATCAATCAAATTTGATGAATTGAATATGGAAGGTTATTAAGGGAATTTTATCCACGATTTTGGATAGTGGATAAATTCTTGAAATAAATATGTAGAAAAGATTGAAATGTGGTTAGTGAAGTATATTCACGATTTTGGACAGTGAATATATTTTTAAGTAAAATGGATATGGTTTTGGAAAAGTGATATTACGAAATGAAGTAATTGTTTTAAAGGATGTTTTAAAACGTGATAAGTATCGAATACATAGATTTCAACATTCATTGTTGAAATAGACGTTTTCGAAAAATAAGGAAATGATGGACTATAACACTATTGTTATAGTAAATGATTTTCGAAAGAAAATGTTTTATGTAGTATTGGGATTTATATATATCTATCTTAAAATCCGAATCCCTATACTAGTGATTTCGAGTCGTCGTAACGATGTTTTACGCAACATTCGTTTTGACTCAAATAGATGTTAAAATTAATGATTTCCTTAAAGAATGAAATGTATACTTAATATTGATTTAAGTATATTGAATATTTTCGAATGTTGAAAATAAATAGATTTGTGAATTACTTATTATTATATAAGTATGGAATTGCTTTTCCAATATGAAATGAACGTCTTTGAGATTTATCTTCTTAAAGATAAATCGAAAGTGAATATTGAAATCGATTTGAAAATCGTATATCAGTAGATATTTTGAAAATATAAATTCACTATAGAATTTATAAAGGAAAGGGAAACTGTTTAGAAAAATAAACGTTGATTTATTTTTGAAGTGTGGAAATTTTATATCTGGTAAAGATATTTTTGGAAAATAAATAATTTGGAAAATTATTTGAAATCTGATGATGTTGCGCATCTTTATTGATAGTTAAATAACCGACTATCAATATTTACCTTGAATATGGTATTTGTTGTGAATTGGATGAATTTGAATGCCACACTTATTTTTGAATAAACGCTCACTATTCGGGTTAGCCGGGAAAGGACCATGGGGTCGTATAACCCATTCCGAATATGTGATACGTCGTTATGAATTGCATTCGAAGACCGGTGTTGAAGACCGGATATTTTTGAAAACGGAAGGATTACCGTTGAGTTACTCTACATCGGCTGATCTCCGGTTTAGAGGTTTTATCACCCTTAGTGACGGGAAGTCCGGACGTGATTAGAAATTTATCTGGATACGCAAGGGCTTCGTGAGAAGTGCCTTCGGTTCTGTTCGATCCCGGAACAGACTTGTATGGATTGTGTGTCTGACGTTACAATTTGAGATATAAAGCTGATTTCTTTCAAATACATTTCTGTTGGTGGTGGAGAATTTATTCTCTTAGCTTAACACCCTTCTCTGAGACGTACGAGCTCAGAGGTTATGTAGTTGAAATTTATCAGCGATATACTCCCAATTTGGTAACGTGGCATACTGAGTGTTGCTGTGAAATGATCAGTGTTTGGTCATTTGTGATATGATCATTTGTTTGATCTTATATCTTTGTGATCATAGGTTGATCATTTGTTTGACCCGAAGCATGGCTTTTTGAGAAGCGTAGCTTTGTGGACGAGACTTCGTCGGGCCTCACACCCTGGAAATGGTCAAAACAGGAAGGATGCGGCAAGGTTCTAGGGAGTAGCGCCCCTTAGTGTATGTCATTCCTTTTGGATAGAGGTGGTATCATGGTATGGAGCCCAGATACTTAACCTATGTGGTTGCTGCATTATTATTTTGATGTGGTTTGTTGGAAATCGGGGATCCTCGGGAAGATCGGTTACGATCGGGGGATGACATTCGCGTGTCAGTAGTTACCTATTTTTGCAGAGGTGACCCGGCCTTGTGTTGGCAGAGATCTAACCGTGATGTTAGGTTATTTCTCGGGTCGTCTATTCCAGGGACGTACCCATCGTGGCATAGGAAGTTCCTTAGCCTGACCATTTGTTGGAAATCCAAAGAAACAATACGCGACTTGTACGGTTTTAGTTGTATTACCTGCTATGGAATGTGGCGGTAACCTGCTATTGAACATAGTAGCTATAGTAGGCATAAGTGCGGAATGCCTATGCTGGCTAAGATTTATATTATACTTTCGAAATGTTTTCGACACTATGCACTAATAATAATATCAAAAATGATTTGATTTTGCGTAGTAAGCATCTTTGACTATCATAAGAAGAAATCTCCTCCAATTCTGCGTTTGCATTGTGTGTGTGGCGGGAGGTCTTATGGTAGTTTCATTTTCCAAAAGCATTGCGAATTTGTTTTATTTTCTTTGTGAAAAATAACTGTTTTACGATCTCACACCAGTCACCATGACTGACTCGGAGTTTATTGTTCCCTTCTAAACTCTGGGTGCCCACCAATTTTCCACACGGGCAGTCTAGAGTTAGATTATCAGGATACTCTGGATATTCTGGAGCTTTGGAGATAAGCTGGATGACGAGACGTAGTATTTGTATCTGATATTATTTATTCCGCTGTGTATTCTGTATGAGGACAAGTTCATATAACTGTCCATTGTTGTATATTGACTCTGATGATTGATGTATGTATAAAATGATATAGTTCTTTGTTTTAAAGATTATTCATTTATCTATTATATATTGTTCCGCTGCGAATGTGAGATTTTGATATTGTTCTGTTTCTGTTCTCTGTTGTTGTTCTGTTGTTGTTCTTCTCTCTTTCTTCTGCTATCTTCTTTTTCTCTTTTTCTTCTATCTTTTCTGCCTTTTTCTTCTTTTTAAAACCCTCACTATTGGAGTTTCCGGCACTCGATTTCTCGGCAGTCGATAAAGTGAGTATCGATGTCGAATTTTCGAAAGTCGAAAAATCCGGTACGTGACAGCGTGGTATCAGAGCATATGGTTAAGCGACAACCCTGCTCTGTTGGGTGTTACTCATTAGAGATAGAGTCAGTAGTACTCTAGAATGAGTTGAGTGTAATAATAGATATGAGCGTGTATTTGTTAGTTAATATAAAATTGTTTTGTACTGTGATGATTGGTTTATTGAGTGGTATATGAACCTTCGTCGGCACAGTCTGCAAAACTGTATCGAAGGGGTTTCTAAACGCTCGAATAGAACAATTCGGCACAGTATTGTTTTTAAATTGGGTAAATGAAATAATTTTGCCCAAAACTATTTTTGTATAGAAAAGAAATGATTTTCTATGAAGTACTATAGTATATGGTTGCATGGTTGTTAGAAGTGATAATATTAAATTATTATCATTGAAATTAAATAAGGAAATTGAAATCGTAACTCCAAAGTTAAGAAATAAATTCACACCCTAATGAAATTTAAAGAATGTAAATTATAAATGTGATTTGTAATTTGAAACGGAATTCCAGAGAAGTTTTTGGAAAGGTTTTGAAAAGAATTTGAAAATTTTGAGGATTGGAAAGTTTAAATCATTTTTTGGAGTTGAAAATGAATTTCAAATGTTCGAAAAGCATTTTGGAAGGATAAAAGCTCTAAACTCTTTTAGGTCGCTGGAAAAGAATTTCGATGATGATCGCGACATCACCGGTGTTCATTTTCGGGTTTCCAAAAGAGAAATTGCTGCCTAATTGTTTTAAATGGAAGTTGTTTAGAAAATTTGGGTTTTGTTTTGGAAATTCAAAGGATGATTTGAATTGTTTTCAAAAATGGTTTTGAAAAGGTTGAAAAGACTCTGGAATACTATATAAAAAAAATATTTATGAAATATTGTAAGTTGATAACCTATACAAATTGAATTTTGATAGAATAAATCTAACTTAAAAGAATGAAGTTAAATCAAAGCAAGTATAAGTGAATCAATTAAATGAAAATGAAATTGAAAGTTGAAATTCATTTCGAATTCGTAAGCAAATGAATTGAATTGAATAATTGTAAATGAAAGATGAATTAAAATTCGTATGGAAATTGGAAATCCAGTTTAAATGTAAGTAGATTTAATCGAAGTAGAATTAAAATGAATTGAATTGATATCAATTTGAATTAGTAATTGGAACTAATTTAAGATGGTGCAGTTATGAATGAAAGATAATCGATAAAATTCAATATTCGGAATTGAAGATAAATTGAATTCCAATAGAATTAAAATTGAGAATTGAATTCAAATGAGATTAGAAATGTAAAATTGAATGGATATGAATATGTAACTTCAATAGTGAAGTAAAGATGATATAAGAAATAAGTATCAAAATTTTGTAATAGAATTTGCAAAATGGTTTGGATATGTAACTAGATATTATGGCTAGTAGGATATACAGGTGTTATGAAGAAATTGGATTTGATTTCAAAATAATTTGAATTGCTCGACAAAAGGTAAGTATTTGAATTATAATATGAGTTTTTGCTGATTTCTTCTCTAGCCGCTTGGCATTTTTCTTTTCTTTTTGAAATCTGAGAGTCCGTAGGGACGTTTTGTAGTAGTACCGATCTAGCCGCGCAAAGGAGACGCTGGCGAATTTTTTTGAAAATTTAGAGCGTTAGAAAATTTTTGAGAAATTTTGAAAGTTAAAATTTGAATTTAGATTTGAATTTGAATTTAAGAGGTTAAACAATGTTGTTTGGGAAACTATAATTGTAGTTGGAAATTTAGTTGAATGATAACGAATCTTTAGTAGAAAGATTTGTTTTGATAAATTGATAAAACTATTAGATGTTGAAAGATAGTAGACGAGTTAAGGACCATTTTTCCTAACTTGTAATTTCGATGACGAAATTCTTTTAAGGAGGGAAGTCTGTAACGACCCAGAATTTTGAACAAATTAAATTGAGAATATTTAATTAATTTTAAATATTTGAACGATGATTTAATTTGAATCCCCGATATAACTTTGAAATTTGCGATTAAATTATAAAATTTAATCGATTGAATGCTGAATAAAAATTTGAATCTTCAATTTTAAGTTGAAGAAAAATATTTTGAAAGCTTTTAAAATTCATATTGATAATACTGAAGATAAAAGAAGCTTCAGAATTGAATTTGAAAACGAATTGTTCAGTTTTAAAATTATATCGTTCGAATTGATATTTAAAAATAGCCGTCCGAGTCACAGTCTCGGAATTCGACGAAACCAGTTCCATTGGGTCCGTAATATTGTATTATTATCGGATTTCAAATTTCGTATTATTCGGAGTTGTTACGTGAGCATACGGTAAGCAAACGCGTTGAGATTTAAATCAAATTCAATTTGAATTTAAATATATATAATTGGTCAGCATCAGCCACCCTAGTTTCTTAGCAGACCTACTTTCTGTAAATCGCGTACCCTTGTCTCCCCTTCCTTCTCTGTTAAGATACACGAAAGGAAATCATTTCGTTCAAATTTAAAAATTCTCGTTCAAAGAGAATAAAAATGGCCGAGCTTCTCGTTCAAAATCAAAGTGAAGTTCTCGTTCCCGTTCCTTTAATAAACGAAGTCTTTCCCTTCCACCTCTCTTCGTTCTAAAATTCAAAACCAATGACCGCGTCTGTTTATTTCTCCCCCCCCAAATCAAAACACAATAAATTCGATTTCGTTCGAATCATGGACGGCAGCGGCGACTCGCGTAGACACGATCGCGAGTTAGGGCTTCAAGCAATTTGGAATCTGCGCATCGCGAGGTCAGAAGAGGAGAGCGCCAGGCGCGCACGAATGCTCGAGGTGGACGCGATGGCGATATCGCGATTTGGAACTCACGACTGGCGGCGCTCGAGCTCATGGTCGAGGCAGTGGCAGCGCGAGGCAGCGTGCGAATGCGGCGAGGGAGGCGGCGTTCTAGGGTTTCGCGACTCAGACGAGGTGTAATGGCGGACGCGATCGATTGCAGTAGGCAGATAGGTATATATTTATTTTGCTTAATTTATATGTTTATATATTCACAGAGAATATATATATATTTTTTTTATATAACAAAATTTTAACAGTAAAATATAAATTGATTTATAGAAAATGTATTGACAGTAAAGGATAATGTAATTCTGTACTAAATTAATAAATGTATATTTTAAATTTACCAAATTTATTTAAAGGATAATTTGTTAAAATAAATTTATTTAAAGGAAATTGGACTAAAATATAAACATTGGTTAATTAAAATTATCCAATAGGAATTTAAATTTATTCGATATGTTCGGATATTAATAGAATTGTATAATTATTTATACAAGGTAAAAAATTCAAGAAGAAATGGTCAAAATGGAAATGGAGGGTAAATTAAAAGCTAAGGTGAGATTTTTCTCACTCAAATGAAAAGTGGAATTTTCAGTTATTGTTTGTTTGTCTGTTTGGATGTGATATTAGATATAGTAGGATATATCTATATATATATATATAGCAATATATACATATTGGCATATGTATATATTTGATTGATTGATTTCCCGCCTCGTATAGCGGATGAGACCCTATTGCGCCGTTAGTAAGCGGATATTTTTATAAAACCCATATACCGCGATATTCCACCTCGAAGTGGAATTGGTATTGTGCTAACATCTGTGGATGCAGGGAAACAGGTTGGAGGGATCCAACTGGATTCCTCACCAATAGTTATTTATTTACAGATATTGATGTATATTCTGTGATCATATTGATATATGATGTTTGATGTTGTGATTGACTAATTGGTGCTGTTGCATCATCGGATTCAAGTTTTGAAGTTTAAAAATAACGACTTTTACTTTAAAAGGATTTTAAAGTGATTTTTGAAAATGGACGTTTTATTGAATTGTTGAATTGATTTATTTTAAATAAATAAACGTCTAAAATTTTAAAGTTATAAAAGTTAAGATTTTTGTGAAATAAAATCAAAGTGTGATTTTTGAAATAAAAGTTAAGAAATTTATGAAATGGTTTAAATTTGGATTTCTAGTAGTATAAACGGTTTATTTAAAAGATGTACAAAAATTGATATTTATAACTTTAAAATGTTGGCATTATAAAACGAGTTTTTATAAGCGTTAAATTGAATTTTTAAGAATTTATAAATAAATGGAATTTATAAATTGTGAACTTATAAATGGAAATGATTTTGTAAAATAAAGGAATTATAAGTATTTAACTTATAATATGGATTGTTGGTATAAGATTTGAGTTATGAATCGAATTGTTAATAAAGGGGATTTATTAAATTGAAGTTGTTACAAAATAGAAATGGAATTTATGAACGTTGTTTCATAAATTCGAAAATCAATCAAATTTGATGAATTGAATATGGAAGGTTATTAAGGGAATTTTATCCACGATTTTGGATAGTGGATAAATTCTTGAAATAAATATGTAGAAAAGATTGAAATGTGGTTAGTGAAGTATATTCACGATTTTGGACAGTGAATATATTTTTAAGTAAAATGGATATGGTTTTGGAAAAGTGATATTACGAAATGAAGTAATTGTTTTAAAAGATGTTTTAAAACGTGATAAGTATCGAATACATTGATTTCAACATTCATTGTTGAAATAGACGTTGTCGAAAAATAAGGAAATGATGGACTATAACACTGTTGTTATAGTAAATGATTTTCGAAAGAAAATGTTTTATGTAGTATTGGGATTTATATATATCTATCTTAAAATCCGAATCCCTATACTAGTGTTTTCGAGTCGTCGTAACGATGTTTTACGCAACATTCGTTTTGACTCAAATAGATGTTAAAATTAATGATTTCCTTAAAGAATGAAATGTATACTTAATATTGATTTAAGTATATTGAATATTTTTGAATGTTGAAAATAAATAGATTTGTGAATTACTTATTATTATATAAGTATGGAATTGCTTTTCCAATATGAAATGAACGTTTTTGAGATTTATCTTCTTAAAGATAAATCGAAAGTGAATATTGAAATCGATTTGAAAATCGTATATCAGTAGATATTTTGAAAATATAAATTCACTATAGAATTTATAAAGGAAAGGGAAACTGTTTAGAAAAATAAACGTTGATTTATTTTTGAAGTGTGGAAATTTTATATCTGGTAAAGATATTTTTGGAAAATAAATAATTTGGAAAATTATTTGGAATCTGATGATGTTGCGCATCTTTATTGATAGTTAAATAACCGACTATCAATAATTACCTTGAATATGGTATTTGTTGTGAATTGGATGAATTTGAATGCCACACTTATTTTTGAATAAACGCTCACTATTCGGGTTAGCCGGGAAAGGACCATGGGGTCGTATAACCCATTCCGAATATGTGATACGTCGTTATGAATTGCATTCGAAGACCGGTGTTGAAGACCGGATATTTTTGAAAACGGAAGGATTACCGTCGAGTTACTCTACATCGGCTGATCTCCGGTTTAGAGGTTTTATCACCCTTAGTGACGGGAAGTCCGGACGTGATTAGAAATTTATCCGGATACGCAAGGGCTTCGTGAGAAGTGCCTTCGGTTCTGTTCGATCCCGGAACAGACTTGTATGGATTGTGTGTCTGACGTTACAATTTGAGATATAAAGCTGATTTCTTTCAAATACATTTCTGTTGGTGGCGGAGAATTTATTCTCTTAGCTTAACACCCTTCTCTGAGACGTACGAGCTCAGAGGTTATGTAGTTGAAATTTATCAGCGATATACTCCCAATTTGGTAACGTGACATACTGAGTGTTGCTGTGAAATGATCAGTGTTTGGTCATTTGTGATATGATCATTTGTTTGATCTTATATCTTTGTGATCATAGGTTGATCATTTGTTTGACCCGAAGCATGGCTTTTTGAGAAGCGTAGCTTTGTGGACGAGACTTCGTCGGGCCTCACACCCTGGAAATGGTCAAAACAGGAAGGATGCGGCAAGGTTCTAGGGAGTAGCGCCCCTTAGTGTATGTCATTCCTTTTGGATAGAGGTGGTATCATGGTATGGAGCCCAGATACTTAACCTATGTGGTTGCTGCATTATTATTTTGATGTGGTTTGTTGGAAATCGGGGATCCTCGGGAAGATCGGTTACGATCGGGGGATGACATTCGCGTGTCAGTAGTTACCTATTTTTGCAGAGGTGACCCGGCCTTGTGTTGGCAGAGATCTAACCGTGATGTTAGGTTATTTCTCGGGTCGTCTATTCCAGGGACGTACCCATCGTGGCATAGGAAGTTCCTTAGCCTGACCATTTGTTGGAAATCCAAAGAAACAATACGCGACTTGTACGGTTTTAGTTGTATTACCTGCTATGGAATGTGGCGGTAACCTGCTATTGAACATAGTAGCTATAGTAGGCATAAGTGCGGAATGCCTATGCTGGCTAAGATTTATATTATACTTTCGAAATGTTTTCGACACTATGCACTAATAATAATATCAAAAATGATTTGATTTTGCGTAGTAAGCATCTTTGACTATCATAAGAAGAAATCTCCTCCAATTCTGCGTTTGCATTGTGTGTGTGGCGGGAGGTCTTATGGTAGTTTCATTTTCCAAAAGCATTGCGAATTTGTTTTATTTTCTTTGTGAAAAATAACTGTTTTACGATCTCACACCAGTCACCATGACTGACTCGGAGTTTATTGTTCCCTTCTAAACTCTGGGTGCCCACCAATTTTCCACACGGGCAGTCTAGAGTTAGATTATCAGGATACTCTGGATATTCTGGAGCTTTGGAGATAAGCTGGATGACGAGACGTAGTATTTGTATCTGATATTATTTATTCCGCTGTGTATTCTGTATGAGTGTTGACGTTAAAATGTGAACGCCAACACCCAGTGTGTGTAGTAAGATCGTGAAAGCACCACCCGTGTAACGGGAACAGAAATCAAGCAGAAAAATAGCAGAAATGCGGTAAAAGACAGCAATTTATAGTGGTTCGGCTTGAGATTTAGCCTACGTCCACTTTGAATCTCTTTATTATTGAATCTGGTTACAAATTGATACAAATCTCCTATGAAAACAGTACAACTCGATCACAAGAAGCAATCTTGACTACTAGCTCAATCTTCGGCGATGAAACTCGATGAATCCATGTCGGATGTTAGGAATTTCTCTCGAAGTTTGTTGTAGTGTCTTGAATGCTTGGAGGATCCTTGTTTGCTGAATGATTGGAGAGTTCGACAGAGTAACGGCGCTTTAGAAATGAATTGCCAAAAAGTCTCTTTCATGTTGGAAGTGGTGGGGTATTTATAGGAGCTGATCTGGACTCAGGAATTTTCTCTAAGTATTTGAGTCGTAGCCGACTTATGGTAGATCGGTGGTGAGTTAAGGAATGGGGCTAGGTCGGTGGCGAGTTAAGGGATGGTTGTTGCTGAACCATCCTGTGGCTGTTTTTGTCAAGTATTAAGTCGTTTTCGACTTATCAGGCCTTAACTCGTAAACCCACTAAGTCGTAACCCGTTAGGTCGGAACCTTCTTAAGTCGGAGCCTTTCATAACTCGAAATCTCCTTTAGGTCGTAGCTCTTGAGTCACAGATTATCTTAAGTCGGCAGGCTCTTAACTCGGCATCCTTCTTAACTCGGTCTTAGCTCTTGAGTCACAGATTACCTTAAGTCGGCAGGCTCCTAACTCGGCATACCTCTTAAGTCGGCAGCTCTTCTCAGTAGTTAGATCAGCAACTGTTGGGTCAGATCTCTCCTTAGGTCGTAGCCTGTTAAGTCGGAGATCTTGTTAACTCGGAACTTTCCTTAAGTCGGTTACACCTTTAGATTGTTAGGTCGGCAAGCACCTTAACTCGGCATACCTTCTTAAGTCGCCAAACACTTTAACTCGACATACTGCTAGGTCGTGAGTCGAAAAGGGGTTAACATTTGCCCCTCGAAGTATATGCCTAAGCCATAGGTCGTATGTTTCGATTCTCTTAACTCTTTGGTTAGGTCGGTGCCGACTTAACAAATGCCTTAGGTCGTACACCGTGCAAGTCGACTCGCCTTCCAGCATATAAATAGTTGCACCCTTCTTCCTCTTCCTCATCTGTTCCTTTTCTCGAATCTGCCATTGACGCACTTTTAGAGCTTTCAGAGACAAACTTCAACCATCCAATCGCCGATCATCTTCTTGTTATACTTCGTAAGTCGATCTGGTCATCGTTTGCCCATGCTCACTGTCGAATCGATAACTCCCCAGTTTTTGACTTCCATTTGTGTTTAGATGCTGCGATTCATTGTGCATAACTTTTTGATTGTTCGTCAATTGCCATCGATCGTGTTGTAATTGTAATAGGGCAGTAATACATTGGATTCGCAGCAAATTTGATTCGACTTGAATTGGCTCCTTGGGTGGTCCAATGGTGTGATGGAATGAGGATCGTTGTTGACTGTGAGGCTATTGGGTTAACGGGTTAAGAGTTAGGGAAGAGAATTAGTCGAGGTATTGGCTCGGTCACGACCTAGGGATTTCACGCGATCTAGTGACTTTCCTGACTTAAGTCAGAGCCGACTTAGCAGTTTCATGCGACCTAGGTTTTGAGTCGCTTCCGAGTTAGGACTTAGAGGATTTCTGGCTTTGACCCATAGAATCTTCCTTAGGTCGTCACCGAGTTAGGACTTAGAGGATTCCTGGCTTTGACCCATAGGGAACCTTCCTTAAGTCGTCACCGAGTTAGGACTTAGAGGATTTCTGGCTTTGACCCATAGAATCTTCCTTAGGTCGTCACCGAGTTAGGACTTAGACTTTCGGCCACCCAACAGATGATTTTTGAACTGTGCCCGAACTTCGAACTGTTGAACTATGAACTGTGTTGCATGCTTTTTACACATTGCTTCAATTTTGCAAACTAACAATCCTGCTTAATACAACATTCACAGAATACTGGGACGAATATACTATCACCGACTGCCCACATCGAGTGACGGATTAGTTGATAACGAGAAAGTTAAATTAAATGAATATGAACGAGATGCTGTACAATAACCAATTCAAGTGAAGTATTAAAACAAAATCATAATAGTCAAGTGAAACTGACTTGTCTGTATTAACACTGCACTTGATCGTTGACAAGTTCTGAAATTTTGTAATCGATTGATTGTCAACTAATTTAATTCCAGTTATGCTTGTCATTTATTTTCATTAGTTTTTTGCACAACACTTCACACTTTTAGGGAACGTGCACCTTCACATTTGAACATTCAGCTGATTGTGTAGAATGTCTTCTCCACAAGAAGGAACAGAGCAAGCTGAAGATGTATTTCCAGTTGCTATCCCGCTGAACGATCCTCCAGAGAGGACTCCTACTACTTTGAGCCATAAAGCCTTTCGTCAACTATGCATCCAGTTTGGCATTGCTGAGGCTGACGCTTTGCTTCCCAAAATAAATGATACTGCTGACAGACCGCCCCGTGGCTTTGTCGCAGTTAACCGCCAAATGTGCTTGAGCGGAGCTATCCCCCCATTCAATGACTGCATTCGAGAACTTCTTCTCCAATTATCTATTTCCCCCTTTCAGTTACATCCCAATGGCTACGCCATCTTGCTGGGACTATGCGTGCTTTTTAGGAGAACACTGGGCCGCTTCCCTACCTTCGGAGAAATTCGCTATCTTTGTACTTTTGCCAAAAATAAAGATCATCCCTCCATCATAGTTGTAAGGAGTGCGAGAAATCGTAAGTTGATCACTGGTCTCCCTGAAAGTGTTCACAGTTTCCTGAGCCCGTTCTTCTATGTTCGCTGCCCTCCTGCTTTTTATGCTATTTGGAGAATAGGGAGTAAGATCACTTGCATTTGTTTCTTACGTTCTTTCAAATTTACCGAAGTTCGGATTATCAAGTGCTAACTTCGCTCTTTTTTCCTTTTCAGCACTTCCTCCTCCTTCCAAAAATCTCAGTCACAAGGTGACTTTCGAGAGGCTTATGGCGGTGCCTGTAGAGGAGAGGAGCATCCAATTTCTATTAGATGATGAGCTTCTGCACCAATTTGGGCTTCTGCACCCTTCCAGGTCGACTCGAGTTCATGAAATTCCTAGCTCTGATGCAGAAACATCGGCTGCTTTGGATTCTCAAGCAGAGGCGTCAAATGCCCCGGTTTCTGCGGAAGAAGCTGCTTCAAAAACACCTGTCATGGATACTGCTTTGATAAAGTGCTCCGGATCCACTGATGTTGTAGGGTTGGCTGGCAAGTCGGCACTTCCCCCAATTATTGAGGAAGAAGAGAATCCTCGAGCTTCTGAAAAATCAATTGATGTGGAACTTGAGAAGGAGAAATCTGCTGAACACTTGGGCGACGACACCTTTGATGGCTTGAGTGACATTATGATAACTTCCCAAGAGCTTTTCGGGGATAGCAGTCAAAAAGCGACTTCTCCCGTTGTCGAGGCAACTTCTATCCTTAAACAAACCCAAATGCCTACTACGCCAATCGTCTCTGTTTCCACACCGAAGCGTGGTCTGTAATTTGACGCATGTAGTTTGCACGCCACACACACTTAGGGCTTTTCAGCACTTATAAGCATTTATCCTCTTTTTCTTGGAAATTTCTAAATTCTACCCTTCTTCTGCTTTCAGGTTCTCCAATGGGACGTACAGGTTCATATTATGACTCATTCAAGTACCGTGGAGGCCGCGGCACCTATGACTTTAGGAAGTACCTTGATACCCCAAAAGAAACAGATGAAGAGAGGGCTCGAAGGAAAGCCCAGGAGAAGCGGGATTACGATCAGTGGCAAAGAAGGAAAGATGCCGAGCGATATGACTCTTCGCATAGGAGTGACTACTCTCATAAGCGGAAGTCTTACGATGATAAGGGAAAAACTCAGATTGCCGATGAACCGAGCAAACGATCTAAACCGACTGACGCGTCTGAAATTTCTGAAAAGACTGACGCTCCCATTCCTTCTGATATCCTGGCTAGCTCTCCCCCTTTGAAGAAATCTGACATTCAGACTATCATTAATAGACCGCAATATCAAGTCAAGGACGGCCCCCCAACACTTCAGAGCCGTTTTCCGAATTGGTGCCTAAAAGGGGTGCGCTTTGACTTGGACATAGTTCCGATTGATAAGCAGGCAATGCTGAGAAATGTCGACGCTGTCAAGCTCGAGATTGAAAGAATGTCTGGATGGCAGAAGTTGGTTGATGAACTTCAAAGGGTCAACCATCTTAACCTTGAGGCGATGATGACGATGGAGAATGATAAAGCAGAATGGGACAAATGGCGTAAGCAGCATGACGCGGAAATGACGAGTATTGCAGATGACAATGCAAAGCTTGTGTCTGAAGTTAAGCAGCTTAAGGAAAATCTCGCTTCTTCTTATGCATCATATACTCAAAAAGAAGAAGTCTTTCAGAAGCAAGTGCGGGACGCACATGCTGCACAAAGAGATGTAGAAATGAAGCTTGCCGCCGAACAGCACGTTAATGAGAAGTACCGCACAGAAAACGCCGAACTGCGGGAAAAGGTCACCTCCCAGAACATGGAGATCGAGTTACTAAAGTCTCGTCTTGCTAAAGTTGAGGCAGAGCGTGATGAAGCTACCGCTGGCCGGATCGCTGCCGTTGCCGAAAAGGAAGCGGCTGAGCAATCACATGAGGCGACGAAAGCAGACGTCAGCTCTACCTTATTTGACTTTTATTTACACAGCCTTCTGGGTCGTGGGAGCCTCTCTTTTCTTGGTCCCGATTATGAAATTACATTGGCTGAAGTGTGGGAAGTTGCGATGGATATGCTTGGCGGGGCTGGCTATAATGAGCTGGAACTTGAGGAGCGCTATCTCAATGATGAGGATCGCGCCGCTCTTGTTAAGGGGAAGGAGCTACTTGCCAAAGTACGAGCTGAAACAGCGGGAGAAGAGCCTCCAAAAGAAGAAGCTCCTTTAACTGCCCCCGTTCAGACTTCCACTTCAGCCGACGTTAACATTATAGATTCCAGCCCTCATTCTCTACATTTAGCCAAAGTTGCCCAGGAGACTGCAACTACTCCTACTGAAGATGAGGCATTGGATGATATTGAAGCCGAGAAGTTCGAGGTGGATCTTGTAAAGCCAACTCCTCCAGGTACTCTTGGTGTCATCTTGGGTCTAATGAACCAGTCATTTGACTTAGCCGAATTCGATGACCTTCTTACTTGTTACTTAAACTTTGATGAACCGATGCCTTCTTTATTTTCGGGGGATGCTGATTTTAACTTCTTTTCTTCTACAACGGAGGCACCAAGCACTACACAAGCTTTCACTCCTTCGATTGCTGTTCCTCTGTCTTCCCAAATTACTCCTCCCTCTGCTTCCCAACCGGGATCACAGGCAGAGAAAATCGAAGCTCTTCAAGGCTTGGATGATCCGGCTGCTTCTCAGGAACAGAAGGCGGAGGATTTTGAAGACATCGAGAAGACCCCGGAGCGGTCTCTTGACGACGATACAAAGCTTTCAACATTGCTGACTACTCCGGGGAGTGAGTCTTCTTCAAAGAGGAAGGGGAAGCGTGCTGTAAGGAAAAAGAAGAAGACTTCCACTGAAGAGGAAGCAGTAGTTGATCCGGCTGTACCGCTTTCTCCTTCTGCCCCTGCCCGTTCTCAACGACTTCAAAAGCTAATCATCAGACCGGGAAAGAGTTCCAAGGGTGGTGAGAAGAAGGAATAATCAAGCTGGATTTTCTACTTTTTATTTTTGCTCTTTGCATGTATTGACCGGGGATTGTGCGGGTACCGGTCCTCGCTTTTGCTTTTTCAGATATCTGCATATGTAAAGAATTTTCATAGTACTAAATAAAACAATTATTTTACTTGTACAAACTCTTGTGTATGTGAGAATGATCTATCTTTTATTTTAAGTGTAGAACAAACGATTCTTCTTATTTGTGCAAACTTTCTGTCTGCGTTTGAGAATGCATTTATTCCACATCTGTTTTCCGTGGTATTGCGACGAACTTGTGGCATGTTGCTTTCATTAATGTAATTGAATTGTAAAGTACTGCCCCCATGCCATAAGTGCATTGCAATACTCCTAGTTTTTTTTAAGACTAATACTCTTACTTTAGAGGACAATTATTCCGCTTTTAATAGAGTATATCCAGTCTTTAGAAGAATTTTTATTTTCTCTTTCTGAAGAACGCTTCAACTTTCGGGGATAACCACTTTTATTCATTAAGAAGTGAATTTCCCTATGAAGTGAAATGAACTTTTTCTGAAAGAATTTTGTAGCCTTTTTCAACCCCCTTTTTTTTTTATGGAGGAACCTTTCTAGATGAACAAGTTAGTCCTTCCTTCCTTTGGGAGTTGAACTGTGCTTCTGGACGATGCTTTTTGTTTAAGCATTCTATTTTGGGACATGCCTCCGGAGAGGGCTCCTCTTAAAGAGTTGTGCCTCCGAAGAGGTCTTGTGCCTTCGAAAAGGGCTTGTGCCTCCGAGGAGGGCTTGTGCCTCCGAAGAGGGCTTGCGGTGCCTTGGGAAAGGGCTTTTGCCTCCGAAGAGGTCATGTGCCTCCGAAGAGGGCTTGTGGTGCCTTGGGAAAGGGCTTTTGCCTCCGAAGAGGTCATGTGCCTCCGAAGAGGGCTTGTGCCTCCGAAGAGGGCTTTTGAGTGCTTGGGAGTTACTTTCTCATGGTCGGATGGGTTCGCGGGGCAGGTGTAAGTTGCTTGATTGGATGTTTGTTTGTACAAACGACTGCAATCAATTAACAAGATGCCCCTTCGGTAGTCCCACCGATCTTTTTGGTTGAGGAAAGCACTCCCATTTATTGGTGTGCCTCGTTAGAGGGCTTTGGTTTGTTGGCGAGTTTTCCTCATCATCTGCCTGTTAGCGCTTTCTTATTATCGTTTCCAAGCACATCTTCTTCTTTTCCTCTTACAAGTAAATTGCTTTATCCGAAGAAGTGGACTTCACTGTTGAACGACTTAACGAGACAAACGCAAGTTATCTAGTCGGATGTCTATTCACAACGGCAATCTCAACTAGTGAACAAAGGTTTGTCACAGTGGAGTCGCCAACTTTTTATGTGAAGTTTTCCTTGCTTGGGATCTGAATTTGGACAAAATTTTTGTGGCTTGGTTTTCGTGTAATAGCTGATTTATGAAAGTTGCTTAGCTTTGTGATGAGCAAGCCTTGTTATAATGTCCTGCAATTTTGAATTGATATTTTAGCAATACATTTAAAGTACTTACATATCAAAATAAAACAGGCATCATGAAATAGTAAAGAACACAAGATTTATAGTGGTTCGGCCAAAAATCGGGCCTACGTCCACTTTATAGCTTTCATTCATTCACACTGATTTACAATGTTTCACAATACAACTGATACATTCATCATCATTTTACAATTTTGAGTTGAGCTCTTTTCAGGTAAAGTAAGGACGCAAATGGTTGCTGTTCCAGGCCCTTGGAATCGGATCTCCTTCAACAGTTATGAGTTTGAAAGTGCCATCGAGAAGTTTAGTGCCTATGATATATGGTCCTTCCCAGTTTGGTCCAAACACACCAGTTGCTGTCATGATCTTTTTCAAAACCAAGTCTCCGACTTCAAAGCTGCGTTGGCGAACTTTGGAATTGAAATACCTGGCTATTCTCTGCTGATGAGCTGAAACTCTGAGCCTAGCTTCTTCTCTTTTCTCATCAAGAAAATCAAGCGCTTCAAGTTGCAGTTTTTCATTTTCGATTTCATTGAAATGAACTCTTCTATGTGAAGGAACCTCTACTTCTACTAGAATCATTGCCTCAGATCCGTATGCCAGTGAAAATGGAGTGTGCCCAGTCGCAGTTTTGTGAGTCGTTCTGTACGCCCACAGTGCTAATGGAAGCTTATCAACCCAACCACCTTTTGCTTTTTCGAGTTGCTTTTTGATAGTTGACTTGATGATCTTGTTAACTGCTTCTACTTGCCCATTTACCTGCGGATGAGCCACTGCTGAGAAGCTTTTTCGAATTCTGAACCATTTGCAAAAATCCTGGAATTCTTCACTTTCAAATTGAGTGCCATTGTCGGTGATTATCTTCTGTGGCACACCATATCTGCAAATGATATTCTTCGTTATGAAATTTATCATCTTTTTAGAAGTGATGGTGGCCAAAGGTTCAGCTTCAGCCCACTTAGTGAAATAATCAACGGCAACAATAGCATATTTAATTCCTGATTTGGCGATCGGTAATGGTCCAATTAGGTCTATCCCCCAAATGGCAAATGGCCATGGACTAACCATTTGTGTGAGTTCAGTGGAGGGTGCTCTTGGGATTTTTGCAAATCGTTGGCATCTGTCACATTTCCTGGAAAAAGTTGCAGCATCTCGATTGATATCTGGCCAGAAATATCCATATCAAAGAATTTTCTTTGCAAGTGTTTGACCACCTGAATGGTCTCCACATTCTCCTCCGTGCACCTTTGTTAAGATTGTCTTGGCTTCTTCTTTAGTTACACATCGGAGTAGTGGGGTTGAAAATCCCCGCCTGTATAATCGGCCATCTTGAATTATATACCTCGATGCTTTTCTTAATAACTTTCGACGTTCTTTAGAATTCTCTGGCAGGGAACCACTGAGTAAGTACTCTTTGATTGGGGTCATCCATGATTCATGCTCTTGAGACGTAGTCATAAGCCAATCAACATCCATTTCATCAATGCTTGGAGCTGACAGAACTTCTACAGGAACTAATCCTAGTAATTGAGCTTCTCCGGAACTTGAATACTTTGCTAAAGAATCCGCCTTCATATTTTCCTCTCGGGGTATGTGGCTTATTGAGTAGTGATCTAAATCATTGAGGAGTTCGGAAGTCTTTGTCAAATATGCAGGCAAATTCCCTCCTTTGGCTTGAAATTCTTTCTTTACCTGGCAAACAATGAGCTGAGAATCGCTGAAAATCTGTATCACTTTGATATTTAATTCCTTGGCGATTTTTAATCCGGCAATAAGGGCTTCATATTCTGCTTCATTGTTTGTCGAAGGAAACTCCAACCTCAATGCATAACATAGTGATCGTCCTTCAGGAGTTTCGAGCACAATTCCTGCCCCAGAACAATAATCGTTTCTTGAGCCATCAACATACAACTTCCACTGTATCGGAATGCAGTCAGTGGTTTCTTCCTTACTGTCACCTTTGTCAGTGGACTCTGCAATGAAATCTGCTAAAGCTTGTCCGTTAATTGCTCTTCGGGGATGGTAAGTGATGTCATATTGGCTGAGTTCTATGTTCCACTTCAAGAGACGACCCGAGGTTTTAGGACGATACAGAACTTGCTTCAAAGGCTGATCAGTCAGTACCTTGATAGGATGAGATTGAAAATAAGGCCTTAACTTTCTGGAAGCGATTAGCAGACAATAGACAAGTTTTTCTATCTTTGAATAATTCACTTCAGCCCCAGCGAATCGTTTGCTGATGTAGTAAACCGGACGTTGTACTTTCATATCTTCTCGTACGAGTGCTGCACTTAAAGCATGGGATGAAATTGCCAGGTAGATGAAGAGGTCTTCACCATCACTAGGCTTGGAAAGGACCGGAGGAGTTCTCATATGATGAATCAGTTGATCGAAAGCATTTTGGCATTCAGGAGTCCATTCGAAATTTTTCTTTCCTTTCTTTAGAGCATCAAAGAAGGGAATGCATTTGTCTGTGGCCTTGGAAATGAAGCGACTAAGAGCGGCAACCTTTCCATTGAGACTTTGCAGTTCTTTCTTTGTTTTTGGGGCTTTAACCTCTCTTAGAGCTGTGATTTGAGCAGGGTTGGCCTCGATGCCCCTAGCGCTCACAATGAAACCCAGGAATTTCCCAGACTCTACTCCGAATGAGCATTTCAATGGATTAAGCTTCATTCCGTACTTCCGAAGAATTGAGAACATTTCTGATAGGTGATCCATGTGGTCTACTGCTTTCTTTGACTTTACTAACATATCATCAACATAGACTTCCATCGTTTTGCCAATTTGAGGCTTGAACATAGCGTTGACAAGTCTTTGGTATGTTGCCCCAGCATTCTTTAAACCGAATGGCATGACTTTGTAACAGTAGAGTCCCACATCTGTAATAAAGCTTGTGTCCTCCTGATCTGGTTCATTCATCATAATCTGATTGTACCCAGAATAGGCATCCATAAAAGATAACAACTCATGTCCAGCCGTCCCATCTACTAGTTGATCGATTCTAGGCAACGGGAAGCAGTCTTTGGGGCAAGCCTTGTTCAGATCTGAGAAATCAATGCATACTCTCCACTTTCCATTTGCCTTCTTAACCAGTACTGGATTTGAAACCCAATTTGGATAAGTGGATTCCTTGATGAAATTATTCTCTAGGAGATGATCTACCTCTTCCTTTAAAGCTGCTGACCTTTCTGGACCTTGAGTTCTTCTTTTCTGTTTCACTGGTGTGAATTTCGGATCGACATTCAGGGTGTGAACAGCAATTGTAGGAGAGATTCCGCACATATCAGCATGACACCAAGCAAACACATCTAGATTGGCTTTTAAGAATGATATCAGTGTATTTTGAACTGTTATACTTAGCTGTGAACCCACATTGAGCACTTTATTCGGGTCTTTCGGGTCTACAGATACTGGTACCGTTACCTCCACGGGTACCACTCTATTCTCCCCTGTACTGGCTTTTCTAGGATCCATTTCTTTTCTTGCATTGCTGTGTTCGCCAGTACAGGGGCCGCTCCGTAGTTGCTACAGGGTCGGTTCCTTGATGCGGAGTGGAGCTGCCGCATCTTTCCCCATTTCTTTTCTCCTAGCCTCTCGGAGTTCTACAAGATAACATTCTCGTCCTGCGTTTTGATCTCCTTTGATAACAGCAATCCCATTATCAGTAGGAAACTTCATTGTTAAGCACCAAGGAGCGAGGACGGCCCTGAAAGCTGCAAGAGTAGGCCGGCCCAAGAAAGCGTTATAGGCGGAGAATCCGTCCACAATTACAAAGGTTTGCTTCCGAACCAATTTCTTGGGTCCTTCACCCATTTCAACAAACAAGTCCACTGTTCCGATCGGCTGTTTCAGCTCTCCTGTAAATCTGGCGATCTTGTGTGAAGAAGCATGTACATCAGTCATCGGAATTTTCATTTGATCAAACGTCCTTTTAAAGAGGATGTTGCATGAGGCACCACTATCAACTAACACTCTTCTGACAATAGCCGGCCCAATACCGACAGAGACAACCATAGGGTCCTCAGTAGGAGCTTCCACATTAACAGAATCCCTGGCTCTGAACATAATATCATCGTGGAAAGTTTTTTGCTGCTTTAGAGGTGAAACATCTTCCAGGATTAAGACACTTTCTTCGGTTGGTGCATACTTCAAAGCTTTTGCATACCTTTCCATTTCACCCCAACTCCTGCCAGCCGGGTGAGGCCCCCCTGTGATCAAATTAATAACGGGTCTTTCCTTTCCAGCTGGCCTCTCTCCTGAATCAGATGAGTTAGTTGGAGGTAACTGCCCTTGGCTGGATGAAGATGGGTCCTTTCTATTCCTCTTGACGTATTGCTGCAACTTATTCTCTCTTAGCAATTCTTCAATCAGACTTTTCAAATGGCGGCACTCATTGGTATCATGCCCTGGTTGGTTGTGAAACTTGCAAAATCTTCCGCTCTGAACAGCATTCTTCCCAACTTTCACGGCCGGTGGTTTTGGAAATTCAACAGCATCTTTAGTGGCGATGAAGATATTTTCCGGGGTATCGGTTAGAGGAGTAAAGTCTGATGGTTTAAGAAAACGGGGCTTTTTGAAGTCTTTCTGCCTTTTTCCACCATTACTTTCCCTTTTCTGATCTGCCGGTTCTTTCTTGCTTTGAGTAGTAGCATTATTTTCCGCCACCGTTGTCACAACTTTAGCTGGCGCAGAAAGATTCTCTAGGCGTATAAATTCATCAGCCTTTTTATAGAATTTCTCGAGCGAATTTGGCTCTTTCATCTTCAGCCATTTCCCAAATTCGCTTGATTTGTCCACGGCACGCATCAAATAGGTCAAGATCATTCGTGGCTCTGCATTATCGACTTCTGCCAGAGCTAAGTTGAAGCGGTTCAGGAATGACTTAATGGGCTCTCCCGGATTCTGTTCAAGACTGGACAGTGACATTATATCTTTTGCCTTTGAAGCGTATAGCCTGAATTGCTCTTTGAATTTTCGGGTGAGATCGGAAAACTGATCTACATATCGGACTGGAAGTTTGGTAAACCAGAGAAGCGCCACTCCTTCTAAATAGACTGGGAAATATCGGCACTTTATCTCGTCGGTTGCCCTTGCGCCGGTCATATGCCAGTCGTATTTATACAAGAACTGATTTGGATCACTTGTCCCCCGATAAGCAGGAATAGTGGGGGGAACAAACTTTCTAGGAAATTCAGCTTTCAGAATCTTTTCGGTAAACGGAGTTCTACTTGGTGCGAATCCCCATTCGCTTTCGTCTTCATCTCTTTGCATGCTCTCTTTCATTATTTGCTTGATCATACCAGAGAGATATTCCTCATTGTTCAGAGATTTCGCAGAGTAGGCCTCAGCCATCTTTTCAGGAGTTTGTCCAGGTAAATGCTCATGAAGAACTGGTGATGGCCTAGATCCTTTGGCCTGGAGGGGTGCCCCTTCGGCAGCACCTGATCCCCTGTGAGGAATATTTCTTCCCTCGGAATTGGGAGCAGCATTAGCAAAGTTTCCCTCATTATTTACTGGTCTTTGACTCGTACCAAATAGAGCATTCAGCCTTTCCATCATCAGGTTATTCTGAGTTTCAATCTGCTGGTACAGTCCGGATACAGCAGCATCTAACTCCTGTCGCGTAACACCGATGCTCGGAGCTGCTTGATTCGGAGAGAGAGAAGTGGCAGTATTGTCACGGTCATCATCAGTTCTGACAGACTTTCGTTTTCTTCCGGGAGCCATTATGTCTGATAAACTTCTGATTTTGTGGGAAATTCTTTCAGCAAACTTCTGAGAAGCAATGGTGAGTGGCAGCCTGAGTTGGGTTCTCAGTGAAAGCACCAAAATGTTGACGTTAAAATGTGAACGCCAACACCCAGTGTGTGTAGTAAGATCGTGAAAGCACCACCCGTGTAACGGGAACAGAAATCAAGCAGAAAAATAGCAGAAATGCGGTAAAAGACAGCAATTTATAGTGGTTCGGCTTGAGATTTAGCCTACGTCCACTTTGAATCTCTTTATTATTGAATCTGGTTACAAATTGATACAAATCTCCTATGAAAACAGTACAACTCGATCACAAGAAGCAATCTTGACTACTAGCTCAATCTTCGGCGATGAAACTCGATGAATCCATGTCGGATGTTAGGAATTTCTCTCGAAGTTTGTTGTAGTGTCTTGAATGCTTGGAGGATCCTTGTTTGCTGAATGATTGGAGAGTTCGACAGAGTAACGGCGCTTTAGAAATGAATTGCCAAAAAGTCTCTTTCATGTTGGAAGTGGTGGGGTATTTATAGGAGCTGATCTGGACTCAGGAATTTTCTCTAAGTATTTGAGTCGTAGCCGACTTATGGTAGATCGGTGGTGAGTTAAGGAATGGGTAGATCGGCTGTTTTTGTCAAGTATTAAGTCGTTTCCGACTTATCAGGCCTTAACTCGTAAACCCACTAAGTCGTAACCCGTTAGGTCGGAACCTTCTTAAGTCGGAGCCTTTCATAACTCGGAATCTCCTTTAGGTCGTAGCTCTTGAGTCACAGATTACCTTAAGTCGGCAGGCTCTTAACTCGGCATCCTTCTTAACTCGGTCTTAGCTCTTGAGTCACAGATTACCTTAAGTCGGCAGGCTCCTAACTCGGCATACCTCTTAAGTCGGCAGCTCTTCTCAGTAGTTAGATCAGCAACTGTTGGGTCAGATCTCTCCTTAGGTCGTAGCCTGTTAAGTCGGAGATCTTGTTAACTCGGAACTTTCCTTAAGTCGGTTACACCTTTAGATTGTTAGGTCGGCAAGCACCTTAACTCGGCATACCTTCTTAAGTCGCCAAACACCTTAACTCGGCATACTGCTAGGTCGTGAGTCGAAAAGGGGTTAACAATGAGGACAAGTTCATATAACTGTCCATTGTTGTATATTGACTCTGATGATTGATGTATGTATAAAATGATATAGTTCTTTGTTTTAAAGATTATTCATTTATCTATTATATATTGTTCCGCTGCGAATGTGAGATTCTGATATTGTTCTGTTTCTGTTCCCTGTTGTTGTTCTTCTCTCTTTCTTCTGCTTTCTTCTTTTTCCCTTTTTCTTCTATCTTTTCTACCTTTTTCTTCTTTTTAAAACCCTCACTATTGGAGTTTCCGGCACTCGATTTCTCGGCAGTCGATAAAGTGAGTATCGATGTCGAATTTTCGAAAGTCGAAAAATCCGGTACGTGACAATTACTTCATTAATTAATTAACTATACTTAATTACGTTAATCCTTAATTAATTACAATTAATTAATTACTTTAATCACTTATTATTGATTAATTAGTTTATTTAATCAATCCTTAATTAAATCATTAATTAATTAATGATCCTTAATTATTCTTAATTAATTATCTTATTTAAATTAATTACATTTAATAATTTAATCTTTAATTAGTCACATTTATTAATCACCTTTGATTAACCTCATTTAGTAACTAACTTCCCTTAATTACTTCTTTACATAAATTAATTACTACTTAATTAATTATCCTTTAATTAATCCCTTGATTAATTATTCAAAGTAATTAACTCAAATTACTTTCATTATCTCCATTTAATTAGATTTAGTAATTATCTTTAATTACTTCCTAAGTAATTACTCTTCACTAATTACATTTAAGTAATTATACTTATCAATTTCATATTGTTTAATAAATCTAATTGATTATTAATTATTTAATAATCCCTAATTAATGATCTCTCACTAATTAACAATTCTTTATTTAAGTAATTAAACTTAAATCAACCAAATAAATTAATTCTTAATTACAGATTAATTAAGTTCTAATTTCTTAATCAATTGCTTAATTAATCTTTAATCACTTGATTAATTAATTTCTAATCATTTATTAATAATCTATACTTATTTAAATAAATGATCCTTAATTCCAAATTAATTAACCCTTAATTTATTTACTTATAAATCTTAATTATTTAATTAATTAACACTAAACCATTAATTAATCAAATTAATAAATTATTCTTTAATTACCTTCTTAATTTAATGAATCCTAAATCATTAAATCTCTAAATTAAAGTATTAACCTTATAACTACTTTAATTATCATTAACAAAGGCTTTAAAACATTTTACTTCTAAATCTTTCTTTTAATTCATTTTAAATTAAAGATTTAAAATAATTTACAATTTACTTTAACCAAGACTTAAATCAATTTATAAAATCTTTTTAAATCCAAATGTTAAGAACACTTAACATTTATAAAAGAAATTTATAAGATTTTTAAACCCATTCATTTAAAATTCAAACCTTTTTAAATTATACTTTAAACAATTTAAATTTGAAAACTTTCTTTTATTTCAAACTGGAATGCAGATTAAACTTTGATTCCAGATTAACTTTAGATTTTAAAACCTACTTACATTTAAATCCTCATTTTAAAATTCAAACCTTTTAACCATTTTAAAGTAGGTAAAACAATTTAAATTTAAAAACTTAAATTATTCCAAAACTAAGATTCAAACTAAATTAGATTCCAGATTAAACTTTGATTTAAACTTATTTTAAATCTCTTCTTTACATTTTAAAAATTTAGTTTTAAATTTAAAACTGACAGGTTTTAAAACCTGTACACAGTAATTTGACTCGAGCCTATACTACAATTGCTTCGAGTCCAACCCCATGTTACTTCGAGTTAAACGCTCGAATCACTCGAGTACACTTCTCTGCCAAAACCAATCTCCACCCGTATCCAAATCATCACCGTGCACGTGCACGGTGACGCCGCTCCACTTCGATCACCGGAGATGATCTCCTCAAGTCAACATTCACTTTCATATCCAAACTCGATCACCAAAGCTTCGACATCAACTCGTATTCGAAAACGAGTATCCCATCACCATCAAGAACAGTAACCCAAAGCCTAGATAAACGCTCGAATCCACCTTTCCGATCACCGGAGCACCTGGCCTTCCAGCCACGTCTTCGCAAGTCTTTCCGCTACCAGTTCCCAGTGTCTGGTGGAACTCGATCCACCAGAGACAACGTGATGACCACTTTTCCGACCAAGTAAAAAAACTAGGTCTACATACTTTCTCGATCAACCCTCATTGCCACAGAAGCCTACACACCAATCCGACATTTTTCCTAAGGTCTCCGTTCATCACTCCACCTTTAGAAAGAATCCTGACCTCTTCGATCATCGAGATCACCAGGGAACCCCCAAAACCCAACTTCTGGTCAAACCAGAACTGCACATTCATCCTTAAGTTAAAAATTATGATTTTATTTTTAAAATTCATGATTTTAGTTAAGCATTCAGTCTATAACCCTAAATTAATGTATTAGAGAGTTTGAATTTTTCACTTATACAAGACTTGCTCTGTTGTTTTGATTTTCCGAGCCATTTAAGTTTATTTTAACTTAAGTAAAATTTTAAACTCTAACTCATGATTAAATAAACAAATATTGTTTGAATCCTAAGTTCTACTAAAGATCAGATAGGGAGATAATGAAATTTGATTAAAATTTAGCTTCTGAACTAAGAACAGGCAGAACAAATATAACTACAACCATGCATCTATACATCCATATCTATACATAGAAATTTCAATCCTATTTATTCATACAATACACATTTTATTCCAGAAATCCACATGCAAACATATATCATATACTTAAGTTTAAAATGAATGTTACTCACTTTACTTCATGCATAAATCACAGATACCAAGTTATAGATTAGACTAAGTATTTTAAGATAGTAGTTTACTCACTTTTGAAATGAACAGAGAAGCCTATATGAAATCTGGAAATGCTTTTGATGATTCGAATCTGGAATTTGTACTTGAATTTGATTTTGAATCAGGTTGAACTGCTACTTGATTTTGATACTTCTTTGTTGAGTTGAACTGAATTGGATTTGCTTAACTTCAGGTTTGAGAATTTGTAAAAGTTGAAGTAGTTTGATTTTATTTCTTCTCTGGATTTAGTATACAGACCTTGTTTTCTTTGTTTTTAAAATTGAAGATGTAAAAGAAATGGGAGGAGAAGATTATAGATAGATTTATAACTTGATTATGATTTTATTAAATAAAAGAAAATAAATAAAATTGTGACACTTGTTTAAATGCATGTTAATAACCTTACACTTGTTATAATGTATAGAGAATTTGTTTACATTTGTAATTACCATGTATTAATTATTATAATATATTTTTTTATAAATCTTTATATTTATTTTCTATTTGGATAATACATTTTCTTAATTTATATTTGCAAAATCTTTTAAGGAAACTAATATAAACTAATTATATACTAAATAAAATCATATATATATATATATATATTATTTTTAAATCCAATTTATTTTAAGATATTTATCTTTTTGAATTTTAAATTCAAATCCAAATTCAATTTAAAATCAGCTCATTTAAATATATATATTTAAACAACACATATTTAATTTGTTAGAAAATAATATCTTTCTAGTTAAAATCTTCTTATGTCTATATATATACACAATCCTTACTATTTGTTTTAAAAGATTAATTTGTAAAATTTTAAGTAATTATATTAGAAGATTATAAAATATTTATTCCAATATCTAAAATCAAATTTTTATTATATTTTCAATTTTACTTACATATCCAGATATCTTTTATTATCAGAATTTTATCTGTTCAATTGATTAAAACAGTTAATTATCCAATTATCTAATGTC
Source organism: Allium fistulosum (assembly GCA_030737815.1). NCBI lineage: Eukaryota > Viridiplantae > Streptophyta > Magnoliopsida > Asparagales > Amaryllidaceae > Allium > Allium fistulosum. The sequence continues at coordinate 353,494,448 of CM060907.1, forward strand.
CCAAAATCCGGGTTATCACATTCCTCCGCCCTTAGAATCTTTTCGTCCCCGAAAAGGAACGAAGCCAAATTTATTATTTACTTATTATCAGATAAATTATTCTTTGATTCTTTTCAACTATAACTCTTTTATTTAAAACCTTTAAAACACCTTAAAATTTTTTTATATAATATTATCAAATAGTTTTATAAAAATACTTTTTATAACTCGATGTTTCAACAAATCCATCCTTGTTCTCACAGAAATTCGGTCATACGTTGATCAGGCGTAGGACTGAAAATCTATAAGTACTCGGTAAACTCGTTTCCAACACCCAGTGAAAATATTTTGGAAAATAATTTTATTGAAAATAGGGAAAACAATTTTGAAATCGAGGAATATTTTTGGTGAGAATGCTCTAGAAATCATCACCCCCATCCATGGTCACAATTACATCACGGGTTACGTTGCCATCGCAGCAAAAGTCCATGTAACTGATTACACCATGGAACCCACAACAGATCGCAGTTACATTCCAGGGTTACGTTGCCGTCGCAGCAAAAGTCCATGTAACTGTTGGCTCTCAGCGGCACACACGATTTCGCTGTCAAAATGAAACTTCTCCACATAGGTCGCAATCTACCGATATAAAATCAAACGTAGACAGTTGGCTCTCAGCGGCACACAAGACTTTCGTTATGTTACATAGTGTCACAGTCTACCGATATAAAATCAAACGTAGACAGTTGGCTCTCAGCGGCACACAAGACTTTCGCTATGTTACCATAGTGTCACAGTCTACCGATATAAAATCAAACGTAGACAGTTGGCTCTCAGCGGCACACATGACTTTCGCTATTGTAACGACCCGTAAATTTCAACCGTTTTAATAATGTAATTTGTTGAAATTTCGTGAAATTTTAAACGATAAAATTTTGAAATAAAAATTTAATATTTGGAATACGTCTAATTAAACATAGCAACTGGTAAATTTTCGTCCGAAAATATGGAAGTTTATTTCGCGCGTAAATTCACTTCAATTTAATCTGTTAAAAAGCAGTGAAAATAAAATGTTTTCAAAACCAAAATATTTTTACATAGAAAAATTCTAAACCATCTTCTGAGCAAGATGTCAGTTCGTCATTTTTCCAAATTCGGACATCTATTGCTCCGTCGTTCTTATTTTCTGCAAAATGCAGCATTCTGGTACCGATATCGATTTTTATCGGATGATCGTACCACTGATTTCTATATACCGTTTTGATCGTCTCGTCGTGCCGATCTCTACGGTATATTCGATTGTCAAATTCGGAGTTCCGTTGTACGTTGCACTTTGCGTAACGCCTAACCGTACCGGTACAAAATTCAAACTTTTGATTTCGATCCGTCCTTCTATATTCCACCGTGTAATCACCCCTAACCTTTAATATTCCTAGATATTGATGACAAGTCATTTACTATTCTACCTTTCCAATGTAATCATCGGTTCTTCTCACCCTTTCAATTAGCTGGAGAACACACAAATGATAATGATATTAATTCATACACTATTCATTTCTTTGGTTGGTTTCCTCCGTATCTTCCCTCTCAAGCACACTATCACCTTTTTGCCTCTCCACTCACACCTCCCTTTCACGCAACATGTATATTTCCTCCTTTCCCATTCTTCATGCAACCGTACCGAGCAAGCAACCACTCCTGTTTATTTCCCCTCCCACACCACTTGCCAACCTTTCCCTGCTTTGCAGAACCGACCCACGCCAAGCTCTTGCTGCTACAACCCGACTTCGCTCTTCGCTAGGCCCAAAACTCAGCCACCTTTCTTTCTCACATAGGTATACAAATTTATATGTACCATTTATATTATATAGAGTAGTTAAGAGGTGATTTAGTTTTAAATTTAATAGGTATATATAGATCTGGTATTTTTTTTAGTGTCAGGGAAGAAATTTTTGGGTATGTGTAAAGTTATAGTTAGATATATAAATTTATATCAGACTAAGTTTTCAAATGAACTTTTTTAAGTGAACTTACGTGTTTTGTGTGATGGGTGGGTATAACATGTATTTATTTATAGGTCTATCTTGTCATATATGGAGTCCATATATATTGATTATATGGATACGTAAACATTGTTTTAAAGGGATAATCTGTACTGTTTTAGTTTTATATATATTATTCTATATATTATATATTTTGTGTGTTGCGTGTGTTATATATACTTGTATTTTAAATTTAACCCTGGTAAAACTTTATATGTATATATATGTCATATTAATGGTTGTTGAAGAATATATATACTTAGTTATATAAGATTTATTATATATTGGTAATTTATAAAGTTGTTTTATACTTGCTGTTTTGCATAAAAAGGGCACGACCGCCTATATATATGTATGTATTATGTTAGTTATAGACAAAGTATATGTATATCAGTTTTATGATGTGTCAAGGTATATTTTATATGTAGTTTTTGGGTTACAGTGTCAGTCTATATAAGTTTTAAAGTACATCAGTCTACATGTTCATTTACAGTACATATGTTAATCTAAGTTATACATATAGGTATATGCCTTATATATGTTCGGTTACAGTAAGTTAGTACATATCAGCTTATGATTGTTATATAAGTTGTGTGTTTATATACATTATGTTGTTAAATAAAATATATATAGTTTTCAAGTATACAGTTATGGACAGTTTTGGTACATATTCCATTTTATATATATGCGGATCTGGGTAGGCATATATATATATGCGGTAAAATATAGGTACTTTATATGTATTATTTTGTCAACTTATACGTGTATATTTTAAGTATGAAAATTTTAGTTAATTCGTATATATCGTATATATATAGTGTTACTGTTTATATATGTATATATTTACTATCTCCTGTCCTGGTCATATACGAGTTTGGGGTTTTATTACATATATAGAGTTTTATTTGTAGGTATTAAGATTTTAGTATTGATTTGAAAATGTATAAAAATATATTATTTTAAAAATAAGTTCCAAATTTAATATTGGTTTAAGAAAATAATATAATACAATAATATATATTTCATTTCAGTCTATGTCAAGCAGATTCTGATTTATTTTAGCTATTCCTATTTATCAGCTTATTCATCAAATTCGTGCCAATCCTGCTTTGCTCTGAAAGTCGTGCTTGGATTCGTAACTCGACTCCATTCTAGTTCATCTCTCTCTAGCATCGAAAGGTGAGCACTCACTCACGATTAACGTTCTTTTATTTATTAGATTTGATTTCAATTGAAACGACAATTGAAATATGCAACTGTTAGTTAATTACACTGTTATATATGCTATTACCTATATCAGTTCACCTGTGACATCTGACACCATTATCTGTTAATTATTTATGTGATGATAATACAGTTTGGCTGATAATTGATTGATTGTTGATGTTTATATTGGACGTTAAATTGTTGATGTTAAATTGATAAACAATATGAAATTGAACTTGATATAGGATAATTAAATGTTAAATTTGATTAACTGACATTTGTATAGTATGACCCCTTTAAATGTTAAATAAATTGACACGTAGAATAGTGTTAACTATACCTTGAACCATTGAATTGTATGTTGTTTAAACTGATGATATATGTAATCGTAATAGATGACAAGTGAAAAACCGTGATGTAATAATCTTTAATCTACATGAAATGATAGTGTAGATTCTAGAAATAATTATATTAATTCGTACAAATAACAATGCGAATTAATACGGTTATTTCGGGATTATTTGAATTGATTATTGGATTGTGATTGATTGTTGTTATTGCTTGTTTATTTACTTTGACACCATCCCAGTTATCACACTGCAAGTTCCCTTTGTTATATTTTGATTTTGAATTGAATTGGAATCGGGTTGAAATGATAAATACCCAAAATTGAACTTTGGCCTAGGATAGGAAATTAAATAAAACCCGATTGGTCAATAATTTGATTTAAAAATAAAATGAAGATTTTATTTGAATAAAAACACGGTTTTGAAATGAAGTTGAAATTTGAATTTTGATGAAAGGAAAATGTTAATATTTAATATTAAGAGACAAAATATTAACGATGTAATTGATGGAAGAATATTGTTTAATTTGAGAAATGAAAGAAATGATTTGATAATTAAGATTGAAATCATTAACTTTGAAATGATTTAATAATTAAGTTTGAAATTATAATCAAGTTGGAAATTATAATTAAGTTTGAAATTTTTAAAGTTGAAATGATTTAATAATTAAGTTTGAAATTATTAAACTTTGAAATTATTTAATAATTAAGTTTGAATTATTTAATACTTAAATAAGATTGAATTATTTAATGATTAAATTGAATTGAAATCCTTTAATAAGAAAAATTGAACTCTTGAATAAGTGGATTTTTACTTCGTAATTGAGTTTTCTTTATTAAGTGAGTTTTGGAAAATTATTTAAGTAAGTAAATAAGTGAAATTGAATTTCTTTAACAAGAAATGAAATTGTGATATTTTTGGAATTGATGTAAGACTTGTAATTGAAAGAAATGATTTGACGAATTTAGTTTAATTCAAATTGTAAGTTTTGAAATAAGGAAGTTGAATTTTAAATAATTGATTTAATGAATTGAAAGTTTGATAGAAATTGTTTTGAATGATAAAGTAACTTAACGAATATTGAATGAAATCGGTAAATGAATTTGAATTGATTTGAATGTTAAAATAAATTGATTTAAATGATTTCGGGATGAAACTTATATACGAATTTGAATCAATATTTGAATGGTTTTAAATAAAGATTGAAATTGAATTATAGGATTTTGAAACGGAAAATTGGAAGTTTTGAAACGAAAATTTGGAAATTGTTTTAGAAAGACAAATGAAATGTTGATTTGTGAATTCTATTGGAAATTGAAATTGATTTGGTTTTTGAAATATATCAACGACCAATCGGTGTAATAATTACGAAAGTTATTAAAGAGACCGGGATCGGTAATGGATATACTCTCTATCTGAACCGAAACCACTTTAATAACTATACGCGGAGTGTTGATCCAGAACGAAGTGGATGGTTTTGATGAACGCGTTGACTGAAGAAAGAGAACGATTTTGGATGACCCTTGACATGACTAAAACAGGAGCCGCGCCGGGCCATTGAGGATCGCCATCTCTAGCGGGCACACTTCTTCGATACCATATCTATTACTTTTGTGATTCGATTTGGGTGCACCCCTCGATTATGGGAGTGTTGTTTCGCGGTGTTGGGGTAGTAGCTGCTATGCCCAACATCAGTCCGGATCAGGCAACTACTAGTATCCTAGTTGGTATCGCCTCATGTACCTTGTCATACTGATTATCCTATTCGCGACCACTACGATTTTGATTTGTACCTTTAGTATATGGATTGCCCTCTGGTGACTTCCGGTTTTGGGGAAACTACGGTCTTGTATACGCTTTTGGGAATAAACAGGTTAAGAGGTGTATGGGCCCTGCTTAACCCTACTTTGATATCTTTATATTACTGATAGACATTATCTACTTAGCGTACATTACTACCTAGTAGATAGTTTAACGGATCCTTAAAGGATGGTTATTCCAAACATCCTTTGAGTTACTTGTATTTCAATTGCTATTTCACTTGAGTTGGATTTATTAATATAAGAATGTTAATCCTGACTCGAGTGTCTTGTGTTTTTGCTTTACGCTCGGGTCAGACTGAGTGTACCAGTATTCGAGACTCACCTTTGGAGTTGGAGCTTTGCTTGAAGATCCAGCCATCTATTCTACTTCCAGTATTCGATGATTCCAATGATGCATTCTGATTTGTATCTGATGTATCGTGTTACTCTCCCATTGTATCTGGTTTAACTCTAATGTATCGTATTACTCTTCTGTTGTAAACTCTGATGTATTTATATATTCATATAGTAGCTTCATGAACTACTATCTCTTTTATTTCCGCTGCACTTATTACTCTGTATCTGTGATCTGTGATTATATTTATTTACTGTATATGTTCAGTTTTGCCAAATTTAAATTAACAACGCGGTATTTTGAGCAATTCAACTCCGGCATGAGTGTCTACCTATACACTTATAATGGACGCGAATGGTCCAAAATGGCGGGTCGTTACAGTTGGTATCAGAGCTTTGGTAGCTCTAGGCAAAACTTAACATATAGGGTAAATGTATTTACAGAATCACTCTCATTCGAGTTTCAATCTCTTTCTTTCGACTCGATTTCCTTGAATTTTGGAACGTTCCCTACGGTTCCAAATTTTATTCGTGTCCCTCACTATTCGTCTCCTTTCAAATTCTGGAGCACCCCATAACTCCATTTTGAATGATTTCTATAATAGATCGGCGGTCTCGCCGAACTTCGAATGATTTGTAGAGGGGTGAAACTCCTTTATAATAGGCATCGATTTACCGGAGATTTCTGTATCCTCGGTTTACAATGCTATCTATTCCCTGATATACCTGAATCCCATCTCTAAAGATCGAGTGTTGACTTACCTCGGAATTCAGCATCGATCTTATTCTTGAAGTTACGGACGGTCCGGTTAAGATTGCCCGTGAATTAAATAAGCTTATCCAACCCGATTCTGTTAGTTTAACATCTTATCTTTTTTTTCGAACTTGTATTCAAATCAGAATTCTCTTTAACTTGAGTCCATCAAATTTGAAACCCTATCCTTATTTTGAAAATTCATTCCTATATCGTCGAGCAAAGAAGTGTATTTGTAAACTAATATCTATGTATATAAATGTTTTAAAATATATTGTGTTGTTTGGGTTGTTGATGTTGATTTGGGTTTCCGATCGATTCGTCTGATCAACGCTATCGATAGGATTTCTAAAACACTTTAACAGAGCAAACTGACACAATATTGTTTTCAAATTTAGTAAATGAAATAAATTTTTATATGATTATATTATATATAAGTGTAAATTTTTTCCAAATTAAATTCTTAATGAAATTGTTGTCGAAGATGATAATATTTGATTTTCATTTATTGTTTTGTAAACCATTGATTATCGTATAATATAAATGAATTTATAAACTTGGTTATAAATTGATTGGAATTTGAAATGAATTAAATTCAGAAATTTGAGAATTTATTTGTTTCCGGTGATTTCGAACTTTGGTTTTAAAATTTTAAAGTATATATTATTAAAGTATTTTCGAATAGAAATCGTTTTCAAGAATTTTAAAATGTTGAAATCAGTGCTCTTCTCTTTGTCGCTGGAAAATAATCTCGGTGATGGCGGCCGCATCATCGACATTCATTTTCGAGTTTCGAAGTGGAGAAACCATTCTGTAGCTTTGCTACAGTTTTGTTTTGAGAAAAAAAAAATATATATTTTTATTTGAATTTTTAGTATATTTGGATTTACATATGTATAGGTATCTTATTTTAAAATTTAATTTGATTTGATATAAATATATTATATATATCTCTAAATTGTTTAAAGTTAATCGGAAATCTAATTCTTCAATTTTGTTAAAGGATGATTTACTTATAAATAAAACCAAAATTTGAAATAAATATTTAAACTTGGATAATTAAATTGGGAAATTTTATTTGTAGATTGTTCAGCTGCATTCTAATACAACTTACCTAAATCATTCAGAAGTTGAATATGTAATTGGATAATATATAGGATAAATTGAATTTATAAATAAAATCTGAGTGTTTATAATAAATGTTATACACTAAATTTTGATTATAAAAATGTTAATAGAGTTAGATAGGATAAATAGTAAAACTCAGTTAATAACGTAATAAATTTGTTTTGGAAGAAATTAATAAAATTGAAATTTGATCAACTTATGAAAATACCTTGAATTTAAAAGAAATTAATAGATGTAAATTAATTTAAATTGAAACTTTTATGGTTTAAATTAATTTATATGGGTTAAATATATGTGATTAGAGATATTAAGTAGAATAAATGTAACAATAATTTGGAATAAAGAAGAATTTAAATTGTTGAAAATAAAATATGATTATAATAAAAGACTATTCAAATTTATGGTTTTAGAAATTGTAAATTGAAGATAATTGGATAATAAGATAATGAATTTAGAAATAGTTGAGATTGATTTTAGTGAAATCAAATGGATCAAATCGATTATTGAATATCAATTAATTTAAATTTGAATTTATATGGTTTAAATTAATTGTTTTTGTATTTCAAAATCTGTTTTTCTTTCTGGTTGTTTCTATTCTCCTACCTCGTTCCTTTTCGGGGACGAAAAGTTTTGAGTGGGGGAGAGTGTAACGACCCGTAAATTTCAACCGTTTTAATAATGTAATTAGTTGAAATTTCGTGAAATTTTAAACGATAAAATTTTGAAATAAAAATTTAATATTTGGAATACGTCTAATTAAACATAGCAACTGGTAAATTTTCGTCCGAAAATATGGAAGTTTATTTCGCGCGTAAATTCACTTCAATTTAATCTGTTAAAAAGCAGTGAAAATAAAATGTTTTCAAAACCAAAATATTTTTACATAGAAAAATTCTAAACCATCTTCTGAGCAAGATGTCAGTTCGTCATTTTTCCAAATTCGGACATCTATTGCTCCGTCGTTCTTATTTTCTGCAAAATGCAGCATTTTGGTACCGATATCGATTTTTATCGGATGATCGTACCACTGATTTCTATATACCGTTTTGATCGTCTCGTCGTGCCGATCTCTACGGTATATTCGATTGTCAAATTCGGAGTTCCGTTGTACGTTGCACTTTGCGTAACGCCTAACCGTACCGGTACAAAATTCAAACTTTTGATTTCGATCCGTCCTTCTATATTCCACCGTGTAATCACCCCTAACCTTTAATATTCCTAGATATTGATGACAAGTCATTTACTATTCTACCTTTCCAATGTAATCATCGGTTCTTCTCACCCTTTCAATTAGCTGGAGAACACACAAATGATAATGATATTAATTCATACACTATTCATTTCTTTGGTTGGTTTCCTCCGTATCTTCCCTCTCAAGCACACTATCACCTTTTTGCCTCTCCACTCACACCTCCCTTTCACGCAACATGTATATTTCCTCCTTTCCCATTCTTCATGCAACCGTACCGAGCAAGCAACCACCCCTGTTTATTTCCCCTCCCACACCACTTGCCAACCTTTCCCTGCTTTGCAGAACCGACCCACGCCAAGCTCTTGCTGCTACAACCCGACTTCGCTCTTCGCTAGGCCCAAAACTCAGCCACCTTTCTTTCTCACATAGGTATACAAATTTATATGTACCATTTATATTATATAGAGTAGTTAAGAGGTGATTTAGTTTTAAATTTAATAGGTATATATAGATCTGGTAATTTTTTTAGTGTCAGGGAAGAAATTTTTGGGTATGTGTAAAGTTATAGTTAGATATATAAATTTATATCAGACTAAGTTTTCAAATGAACTTTTTTAAGTGAGCTTACGTGTTTTGTGTGATGGGTGGGTATAACATGTATTTATTTATAGGTCTATCTTGTCATATATGGAGTCCATATATATTGATTATATGGATACGTAAACATTGTTTTAAAGGGATAATCTGTACTGTTTTAGTTTTATATATATTATTCTATATATTATATATTTTGTGTGTTGCGTGTGTTATATATACTTGTATTTTAAATTTAACCCTGGTAAAACTTTATATGTATATATATGTCATATTAATGGTTGTTGAAGAATATATATACTTAGTTATATAAGATTTATTATATATTGGTAATTTATAAAGTTGTTTTATACTTGCTGTTTTGCATAAAAAGGGCACAACCGCCTATATATATGTATGTATTATGTTAGTTATAGACAAAGTATATGTATATCAGTTTTATGATGTGTCAAGGTATATTTTATATGTAGTTTTTGGGTTACAGTGTCAGTCTATATAAGTTTTAAAGTACATCAGTCTACATGTTCATTTACAGTACATATGTTAATCTAAGTTATACATATAGGTATATGCCTTATATATGTTCGGTTACAGTAAGTTAGTACATATCAGCTTATGATTGTTATATAAGTTGTGTGTTTATATACATTATGTTGTTAAATAAAATATATATAGTTTTCAAGTATACAGTTATGGACAGTTTTGGTACATATTCCATTTTATATATATGCAGATCTGGGTAGGCATATATATATATGCGGTAAAATATAGGTACTTTATATGTATTATTTTGTCAACTTATACGTGTATATTTTAAGTATGAAAATTTTAGTTAATTCGTATATATCGTATATATATAGTGTTACTGTTTATATATGTATATATTTACTATCTCCTGTCCTGGTCATATACGAGTTTGGGGTTTTATTACATATATAGAGTTTTATTTGTAGGTATTAAGATTTTAGTATTGATTTGAAAATGTATAAAAATATATTATTTTAAAAATAAGTTCCAAATTTAATATTGGTTTAAGAAAATAATATAATACAATAATATATATTTCATTTCAGTCTATGTCAAGCAGATTCTGATTTATTTTAGCTATTCCTATTTATCAGCTTATTCATCAAATTCGTGCCAATCCTGCTTTGCTCTGAAAGTCGTGCTTGGATTCGTAACTCGACTCCATTCTAGTTCATCTCTCTCTAGCCTCGAAAGGTGAGCACTCACTCACGATTAACGTTCTTTTATTTATTAGATTTGATTTCAATTGAAACGACAATTGAAATATGCAACTGTTAGTTAATTACACTGTTATATATGCTATTACCTATATCAGTTCACCTGTGACATCTGACACCATTATCTGTTAATTATTTATGTGATGATAATACAGTTTGGCTGATAATTGATTGATTGTTGATGTTTATATTGGACGTTAAATTGTTGATGTTAAATTGATAAAAAATATGAAATTGAACTTGATATAGGATAATTAAATGTTAAATTTGATTAACTGACATTTGTATAGTATGACCCCTTTAAATGTTAAATAAATTGACACGTAGAATAGTGTTAACTATACCTTGAACCATTGAATTGTATGTTGTTTAAACTGATGATATATGTAATCGTAATAGATGACAAGTGGAAAACCGTGATGTAATAATCTTTAATCTACATGAAATGATAGTGTAGATTCTAGAAATAATTATATTAATTCGTACAAATAACAATGCGAATTAATACGGTTATTTCGGGATTATTTGAATTGATTATTGGATTGTGATTGATTGTTGTTATTGCTTGTTTATTTACTTTGACACCATCCCAGTTATCACACTGCAAGTTCCCTTTGTTATATTTTGATTTTGAATTGAATTGGAATCGGGTTGAAATGATAAATACCCAAAATTGAACTTTGGCCTAGGATAGGAAATTAAATAAAACCCGATTGGTCAATAATTTGATTTAAAAATAAAATGAAGATTTTATTTGAATAAAAACACGGTTTTGAAATGAAGTTGAAATTTGAATTTTGATGAAAGGAAAATGTTAATATTTAATATTAAGAGACAAAATATTAACGATGTAATTGATGGAAGAATATTGTTTAATTTGAGAAATGAAAGAAATGATTTGATAATTAAGATTGAAATCATTAACTTTGAAATGATTTAATAATTAAGTTTGAAATTATAATCAAGTTGGAAATTATAATTAAGTTTGAAATTTTTAAAGTTGAAATGATTTAATAATTAAGTTTGAAATTATTAAACTTTGAAATTATTTAATAATTAAGTTTGAATTATTTAATACTTAAATAAGATTGAATTATTTAATGATTAAATTGAATTGAAATCCTTTAATAAGAAAAATTGAACTCTTGAATAAGTGGATTTTTACTTCGTAATTGAGTTTTCTTTATTAAGTGAGTTTTGGAAAATTATTTAAGTAAGTAAATAAGTGAAATTGAATTTCTTTAACAAGAAATGAAATTGTGATATTTTTGGAATTGATGTAAGACTTGTAATTGAAAGAAATGATTTGACGAATTTAGTTTAATTCAAATTGTAAGTTTTGAAATAAGGAAGTTGAATTTTAAATAATTGATTTAATGAATTGAAAGTTTGATAGAAATTGTTTTGAATGATAAAGTAACTTAACGAATATTGAATGAAATCGGTAAATGAATTTGAATTGATTTGAATGTTAAAATAAATTGATTTAAATGATTTCGGGATGAAACTTATATACGAATTTGAATCAATATTTGAATGGTTTTAAATAAAGATTGAAATTGAATTATAGGATTTTGAAACGGAAAATTGGAAGTTTTGAAACGAAAATTTGGAAATTGTTTTAGAAAGACAAATGAAATGTTGATTTGTGAATTCTATTGGAAATTGAAATTGATTTGGTTTTTGAAATATATCAACGACCAATCGGTGTAATAATTACGAAAGTTATTAAAGAGACCGGGATCGGTAATGGATATACTCTCTATCTGAACCGAAACCACTTTAATAACTATACGCGGAGTGTTGATCCAGAACGAAGTGGATGGTTTTGATGAAAGCGTTGACTGAAGAAAGAGAACGATTTTGGATGACCCTTGACATGACTAAAACAGGAGCCGCGCCGGGCCATTGAGGATCGCCATCTCTAGCGGGCACACTTCTTCGATACCATATCTATTACTTTTGTGATTCGATTTGGGTGCACCCCTCGATTATGGGAGTGTTGTTTCGCGGTGTTGGGGTAGTAGCTGCTATGCCCAACATCAGTCCGGATCAGGCAACTACTAGTATCCTAGTTGGTATCGCCTCATGTACCTTGTCATACTGATTATCCTATTCGCGACCACTACGATTTTGATTTGTACCTTTAGTATATGGATTGCCCTCTGGTGACTTCCGGTTTTGGGGAAACTACGGTCTTGTATACGCTTTTGGGAATAAACAGGTTAAGAGGTGTATGGGCCCTGCTTAACCCTACTTTGATATCTTTATATTACTGATAGACATTATCTACTTAGCGTACATTACTACCTAGTAGATAGTTTAACGGATCCTTAAAGGATGGTTATTCCAAACATCCTTTGAGTTACTTGTATTTCAATTGCTATTTCACTTGAGTTGGATTTATTAATATAAGAATGTTAATCCTGACTCGAGTGTCTTGTGTTTTTGCTTTACGCTCGGGTCAGACTGAGTGTACCAGTATTCGAGACTCACCTTTGGAGTTGGAGCTTTGCTTGAAGATCCAGCCATCTATTCTACTTCCAGTATTCGATGATTCCAGTGATGCATTCTGATTTGTATCTGATGTATCGTGTTACTCTCCCATTGTATCTGGTATAACTCTAATGTATCGTATTACTCTTCTGTTGTAAACTCTGATGTATTTATATATTCATATAGTAGCTTCATGAACTACTATCTCTTTTATTTCCGCTGCACTTATTACTCTGTATCTGTGATCTGTGATTATATTTATTTACTGTATATGTTCAGTTTTGCCAAATTTAAATTAACAACGCGGTATTTTGAGCAATTCAACTCCGGCATGAGTGTCTACCTATACACTTATAATGGACGCGAATGGTCCAAAATGGCGGGTCGTTACAGCTATGGTCTGTAGTAGATCGCAGTGACATTGAGTTAAATTGTTGTCACAGCATAACACAAATGCCTCTGTGGGCACCAGCCCCTCGACTTTCGCTACACAAATAATCCTCAGGAACTAGTTTTGTCCGGACTCCTCACAGGATCAACTTTAGAATCCCCTCTTGGGGTTCAAGGCAGTACCACCCAGTGGCACTCCTGAGAAGTTCATTTCCAAGGGAGCGCCTTTTTCCCCAGAGCTAGTCTCAAAACACTTTATACTATATACTTATAGTATTTTCAAATCATACCCTTTATGATTTATCAAAATCTCCTTTACACAAAATCGATTACCAAAATCGATAATTCTCAAACTAGGCTTTCCAAAATCCAAAATTGATTTTCCCAAAAATCAAAAGCCTTTTCCAAATTCATAGGTTCCCAAAATCTTTTTCAAAATCATTCTCATAAGATCCTTTATATATATAGATATAGATATATATAACTTTGAAAAATCTTTGGATCATTTCAAACTTGTATAAAACCTCTTTTATACTTCAAATATTTCAAAGCCCTTTTTATTCTGGCTAGATTCAATAAGGGAAGTTTATCATATTACAAAAATATAACTTTATTTATTGTCAAATCAAATATTCAAGTTTGATTTCTTTATAAAGTTATTTACCATTTACATACCTCCATAAAGTAAATTTCAACCAAAGAAATATCCAATTCCACTATATTTCACAAATATACTTTTCATGTAACGACCCAGAATTTTTGAAAATTAAAATTCGAATATTTAATTGATTTTTAATATTAATAAATGAATTTAATAAGTCGAATGATTTATTTTTCGAATATTGGGTTTAATTTGATAATTAAATCGATAAATTAAATAGTGGAATTCTAGAGATAATTGAAAATCGTGTTTAAAATGATTTAAAATGATTTGGAAAATTTGATTTAAATCATACTGGAGTTATAGAAAGGTTATAGAACTTTTAAAATTGAAATTGGAGTTAATCTGTAAAAATTGAATATTTTAATATTTAATTATCGATTGTAAAAATAGTCACTTTTCGAACAGTCTCAGAATTGAACGAGACCAGTTCCATTGGATCCGTAATAGTTAGTTATTATCGGATTTCAATTCTCGTAGCAAACGGAGTTATCGTTTGACCGTGGCAGCTCGAAACGCATCGATATCGTTTTAATTTTAATTCGGCGAGTTAAAATAGTCATTTTCGAACAGTCTCGGATTTCGACGAAACCAGTTTCATCGGATCCGTAATGTGATATTATTGTAAGATTTCAAATTTCGTAATTTTTGGATTTACCGTTTGTCCGGGGCAAACCAAAACGCCTCGAAATCGATTTAAATCGGTTTAATTTAAATTGATCGTTTTTCTCCATATCTCACACAGACGATTGAATTAGCTTCCGAAACCTGTTCCATTGCGTTCGGAACGCGGGGTAAACCCCAGAAACGCTAGTCACCACGCGTAAATCGGAGTTCGAAAAACCGGGATGAATAGTGTTCGTCGGTTCTCTATAAAAGCAACCCATCCTCTTCACAATTCAAGAAACCCTAATCTACTTCCTCCAGCCGCCACTTCTATAACCCACGGCCAGAAAATCACCACGTTCTCCTCCAATTTCCTTCCAATCCGTCGAGATTCAAGCGAAGCGTTCAACTAATAAATTGTAGAGGGCATTGCCATCTTGATATCCAACGGTCAAGATCGTAAACGGAGCAGCGTAGTGGAAGTTATAGGCTCGCGTTTTGCATGGCTTTAGGCACGTTTTTCGAAGTATAGGGGAGGCCGTGCACGTGCGGTCGGCTGGTGGAGGTGGAGTTCACCGTGGGCATTCGCGTGGAAGTCGTTGATCGTAGGGATGTCGAGCGTGGTGGCTGCGATTGCTAACCCTAATCGGCGACATTGGGTTTCCTTCGTTCGAGTACGAGCCTGGGAGAAGAGCATCAGGGGCCGGCCAGGATTGCATCAAAAGAAACGAACGGTTGTGATGATAGGATTTAAAATTTTTAATTAAAATGTTAATTTAGTGATATTTAAATTTGTATAAATTTTGAAATGAGATATCTTCTTCATACGAGGTCCGTTTCGGACGAGATTTTTTGCGATGGGATCGTATCGTCGTATACTTCGCTATGGAACTGAATTGGAGCCATTTGGAGCTAGTTTGAATTTCGGGTAAAATTAAACGCCGTTTAATTTTATTCGAAAATAAACGCTGGAATCAGAATTAAAATCAAGGTGAGATTTTCTCACTCAAATTGAATGTGGAATTTTTGCAGTTATTTATTGATTGACTGTTTGGATGTGGTATTAGATATAGTAGGATATATATCTATATATAGCAATATATACATATTGGCATATGTATATATTGGATTGATGATTTCCCGCCTCGTATAGCGGATGAGACCCTATTGCGCCGTTAGTAAGCGGATTTATAAAAACCCATATACCGCGATAATTCCGTACTGGAGCGGAATTGGTATTGTGCTAACATCTTTGGATGCAGGGAAACAGGTTGGAGGGATCCGACTGGATTCCTCACCGTATTGATTATTTACAGATATTGATATATATTCTGTTATCATATTGATATATGATATTGACTGTTGTGATGGACTGATTGGTGTTGTTGCATCATCGGATTCAGTTTTGAAATGTAAAAATAACGACTTTTACTTTAAAAAGGGTTTTTAAAGTGATTTTTGAAAATATACGTTTTCTGGAATTTTTTTTGAATCGATTTATAAACGTAAAATTTTAAAGTTATAAAAGTTATAATTTTTAGTGAAATATAACCGAAGTGTCGTTTTTGAAATAAAAGTTGATTTATTTATAAAATGGTTTAAGTTGGGATTTTTGAATAACTATAAACGATTTATATAGAAAGATTTATAAAAAATTGATATTTTATAAATCAAAAATATTGGACTTATAAAACGAATTTTATAAGTGTTAAAAATGAAATATTATGGAATTCGTAAGTGAATGAAATTTATAGATTTATAAATTGTGAAGTATAAAATGGATGAAACTGTAGAATAAAAGATTTATAAGAGATTTACTTATAAATTGGATTTTTACCTTTAGATGGAATATTTATCGAATTTTTAATAAAGGAGATTTATTAAATTGAAGTCGTTAGAAAATAGAAATAGAATTTATAAACGTTGTTTTATAAATTCGAGATCAATTGAATTTGATAAATTGAATATAAAAGATTATTAAAGAAGATATATTCGCGATTTTGGATAGCGAATTATTATTGAAATAAAACGTGTAGAAAAATAGTGAAATGTAATTAGTGAAGTATATTCACGATTTTGGACAGTGAATATATTGTTAAGTAAAATGGACTTATTTTCGAAGAAGGGATATTAAAAATAAAGTTGAACATTTTAAAGATGTTTTAAAATGTATTATGAATCGAAAGCATAGATTTCAACACTTGTTGTTGAAATAGACGTTTTCGAGAAATTTAAGGAAATGGTGGACTATAACACTGTTGTTATAGTAAATGATTTACGAAAGGAAATGCTTTTGATGTAGTATTGGGATTTATATATCTACCTAAATTCGAATCCCTATACTAGTGATTTTGAGTCGTCGTAACGATGTTTTACGCAACATTCGTTTTGACTCAAATAGATGTTAAAATTTATGATTTCCTTAAAAGAATGAATATATACTTAATATTGATTTAAGTATATCGAATATTTTCCAAGTGTTGAAAATAAATGATTTGTGAAACGTTTATTTTTAAATAAGTATGGAAATGCTTTTCCAATATGAAATGAACTGTTTTTGAGATTTTATCTTCAAAGATAAATTGAAATGTGGAAATTGATTTGAAATTGTTTTCAAATGGTTAAGTGTGGAAATTTTATATCTAGTAAAAGATATTTTGGAAGATGAAATAATTTGGAAAATTATTTGGAATCTGATGATGTTGCGCATCTTTATTGATAGTTAAATAACCGACTATCAATAATTACCTTTAGATAGGTATTTGTTGTGAATTGGATGAATTTGAATGCCACACTTATTTTTGAATAAGCGCTCACTATTCGGGTTAACCGGGAAAGGACCATGGGGTCGTATAACCCATTCCGAATATGTGATACGTCGTTATGAATTGCATTCGAAGACCGGTGTTGAAGACCGGATATTTTTGAAAACGGAAGGATTACCGTCGAGTTACTCTACATCGGCTGATCTCCGATTTAGAGGTTTTATCACCCTTAGTGACGGGAAGTCCAGACGTGATTAGAAATTTATCCGGATGTGCAAGGGCTTCGTGAGAAGTGCCTTCGGTTCTGTTCGATCCCGGAACAGACTTATATGGATTGTGTGTCTGATGTTACAACTTGAGATATAAAGCTGATTTCTTTCAAATACATTTCTGTTGGTGGCGGAGAATTTATTCTCTTAGCTTAACACCCTTCTCTGAGACGTACGAGCTCAGAGGTTATGTAGTTGAAATTTATCAGCGATATATCCCAATTTGGTAACGTGGCATACTGAGTGTTGCTGTGAAATGATCAGTGTTTGATCATTTGTGATATGATCATTTGTTTGATCTTATATCTTTGTGATCATAGGTTGATCATTTTGTTTGACCCGAAGCAGGGCTTTTTGAGAAAGCGTAGCTTTGTGGACGAGACTTCGTCGAGCCTCACACCCCGGAAATGGTCGAAACAGGAAGAATGCGGCAAGGTTCTAGGGAGTAGCGCCCCTTAGTGTATGTCATTCCTTCTGGATAAAGGTGGTATCATGGTATGGAGCCCAGATACTTAACCTCTGTGGTTACTGCATTATTATTATCTATGTGGTTTGTTGCGAATCGGGGATCCTCAGGAAGATCGGTGACGATCGGGGGATGGCATACGCGTGTCAGTAGTTACCTATTTTTGTAGTGGTAACCCGGCCTTGTGTTGGCAGAGATCCGATTAGGTTCTCGGGTCGTCTATTCCAGGGACGTACCCATCGTGGAAAGGAAGTTCCTTAGCCTGACCATTTGTTGGAAATCCAAAGAAACAATACGTGACTTGTACGGTTTTAGTTGTATTGCCTGCTATGGAATGTGGCGGTAACCTGCTATTGAACATAGTAGCTATAGTAGGCATAAGTGCGGAATGCCTATGCTGGCTAAGATTAATATTATACTTTCGAAATGTTTTCTACACTATGCACTAATAATAATATCAAAAATGATTTGATTTTGCGTAGTAAGCATCTTTGACTATCATAAGAAGAAATCTCCTCCAATTCTGCATTTGCATTGTGTGTGTGGTGGGAGGTCTTATGGTAGTTTCATTTTCCAAAAGCATTTCGAATTGACTTTAAAGTTATCTTGTTGTTGTTTTAAAGAATAACTGTTTTACGATCTCACACCAGTCACCATGACTGACTCGGAGTTTATTGTTCCCTTCTAAACTCTGGGTGCCCACCAATTTCCACATGGGCAGTCTAGAGTTAGATTATCAGGATATTCTGGATATTCTGGAGCTTGGAGATAAGCTGGATGACGAGACGTAGTATTTGTATTTGATAGTATTTATTTCGCTGTGTATTCTGTATGAGGACAAGTTATATAACTGTCCATTGATGTGATGTATTGTATTGAGTTGTATATTGACTCTGATTGATGTATGTATAAAATGATATAGTTCTTTGTTTTAAAGATTATTCATTTATCTATTATATATTGTTCCGCTGCGAATGTGAGATTCTGATATTGTTTTCTGTTTCTGTTTCTGCTCTTGTTCTGTTGTTGTTCTTCTTTCTTTTCCTTCTATCTTCTTCTTCTACCTTTTTCTTCTTTCTTAAAACCATAACTTTTCGGGTTTCCGGCATTCGATGGCTCAGCAGTCGATAAAGTGAGTATCGATGTTGAATTTTCGAAAGTCGAAAATTTCCGGGATGTTACATTTGGTATCAGAGCATATGGTTAAGCGACAACCCTGCTCTGTTGGGTGTTACTCATTAGAGATAGAGTCAGTAGTACTCTAGAATGAGATGAGTGTAATAATAGATATGAGCGCGTATTTGTTAGTGAATATAAAATTGTTTTATATTGTGATGATTGGTTTGTTGAGTGGTATATGGATTCTGGTCGGTATTGTCCGTACAACTCTATCGATAGGGATCTCTAAACACTTGTATAGAACAATTCGACACAGTATTGTTTTAAAATAGGGTGAATGAAATAATTTTGCCCAAAACTATTTTTGTATAGAAAATAAATGTTTTCTATAAAGTACTATAGTATATGGTTGCATGGATGCTAGGAAGTAATAATAGTGAATTATCATCACTGAAATTGAATAAGAAATTGAAACCATAACTCCAAAGTTAAGAGATAAATCCATGTACAAATGAAATTTGAGAATGTAAATTTTAAATGTAATTTGTAATTTAAAACGAAATTCCAGAGAAGTTTTTGGAAATGGTTTTGAAAAGAATTTGAAAATTTTGGAGATTTGAAAAGTTTAAATCTTTTTGATTTGAAAATGGATTTCAAAGGATTTTGGAAAAATGTTTTGAAGAGATGAAAGCTCTAAACTCTTTTCGGTCGCTGGAAAATAACTTCGATGATGACCGCGGCATCGTTGGTGTTCATTTTCGGGTTTCCAAAAGAGGAATTGCTGCCAAATTGTTTTAAAAGGAAGTTGTTTGAAAAATTTGAGTTTTGTTTTGGAAATTCAAAAGGATAATTTGAATTGTTTTCAAAAATGATTTTGAAATGTTGATAAACTCTGGAATACTATGTAGAAATATCTATGGAATATTATTAAGTTGATAACTTATACAAATTGGATTTTGATAGAATAAATTTAACTTAAAGGATGTGGTTAAATTAATGTAAGTACAAGTGAATCAATTTAATGAAAGTAAATTGAATATTGAAAAATTCATTTCAAATTTGTAAAGTAAAGTATTGAAATAAAATTAGTAACGGAAACTAATTGAAGAAATGACAAATTAATATGGTTTGAGATGAAATAAAATTCATATGGAATTTGAAATCCAGTTTAATATGAGTGGTTATAAACCATAATAGTGAATTGAAAATAAATATAATGTGTATATGGAGTATTTACATTGAACTTAAGAAATGAAGTGTGAAATTCTTAAGTAAAATTTGATGATTGAACAAAAGAATAAAACTGGAGATAAAACTGAATATTGAAAACGAATTTGAATTGTGTGAAATAAAATGAAGTTTTGAAATTAGTTTGAAGTGAACTAAAGTTAATTGATAAAAAATTCAATATTCAGAAGTCGAACTGAATCCAAATTAGATTGAAATTGTGAATTGAATTCAAATGAATTTGAAAATGCAAAATTGAACGAAATTGAATATGAAACTTCAGTAGTGAAGTAGAGATGATATAAGCAGTTATATTGAAAATTTTGTAATTGAATGTACGAAATGGTTTGAATATATGCAACTAGATATTATGGCTAGTAGGATATACAGGTTATAAAGGAAATTGGATTTGATTTCACAGATAATTTGAATTGCTCGAAAAAGGTATGTATTTAAATTTGAATATGAGTTTTTGATGATTTCTTGTCTAGCCGCTTGGCTTTTTCTTTTTCTTTTTGAAATCTGAGAGTCCGTAGGGACGTTTTGTAGTCGTACCGTATTAGCCGCGCAAAGGAGACGCTGGCGAAATTTTTCGAAAATTTAGGGCGTTAGAAATTTTTGAGAAAATTTTGAAGTTTAAAAATTTGAATTTAAACTCGAATTTGAATTGAGAAGTTAAACAATGTTGTTTGAAACTTATAATTGAAGTTGGAAATTTAGTTGAATGATAACAAATCTTTAGTAGGCAGATTTGTTTCGATAATTTGATAAAACTTTTAGATTGTGAAAAATAGTAGACGAGTTAAGGACTTTTTTCCCTAACTTGTAATTTCGAGGACGAAATTCTTTTAAGGGGGGAAGTTTGTAACGACCCAGAATTTTTGAAAATTAAAATTCGAATATTTAATTGATTTTTAATATAAATAAATGAATTTAATAAGTCGAATGATTTATTTTTCGAATATTGGGTTTAATTTGATAATTAAATCGATAAATTAAATAGTGGAATTCCAGAGATAATTGAAAATCGTGTTTAAAATGATTTAAAATGATTTGGAAAATTTGATTTAAATCATACTGGAGTTATAGAAAGGTTATAGAACTTTTAAAATTGAAATTGGAGTTAATCTGTAAAAATTGAATATTTTAATATTTAATTATCGACTGTAAAAATAGTCACTTTTCGAACAGTCTCAGAATTGAACGAGACCAGTTCCATTGGATCCGTAATAGTTAGTTATTATCGGATTTCAATTTTCGTAGCAAACGGAGTTATCGTTTGACCGTGGCAGCTCGAAACGCATCGATATCGTTTTAATTTTAATTCGGCGAGTTAAAATAGTCATTTTTCGAACAGTCTCGGATTTCGACGAAACCAGTTTCATCGGATCCGTAATGTGATATTATTGTAAGATTTCAAATTTCGTAATTTTTGGATTTACCGTTTGTCCGGGGCAAACCAAAACGCCTCGAAATCGATTTAAATCGGTTTAATTTAAATTGATCGTTTTTCTCCATATCTCACACAGACGATCGAATTAGCTTCCGAAACCTGTTCCATTGCGTTCGGAACGCGGGGTAAACCCCAGAAACGCTAGTCACCGCACGTAAATCGGAGTTCGAAAAACCGGGATGAATAGTGTTCGTCGGTTCTCTATAAAAGCAACCCATCCTCTTCACAATTCAAGAAACCCTAATCTACTTCCTCCAGCCGCCACTTCTATAACCCACGGCCAGAAAATCACCACGTTCTCCTCCAATTTCCTTCCAATCCGTCGAGATTCAAGCGAAGCGTTCAACTAATAAATTGTAGAGGGCATTGCCATCTTGATATCCAACGGTCAAGATCGTAAACGGAGCAGCGTAGTGGAAGTTATAGGCTCGCGTTTTGCACGGCTTTAGGCACGTTTTTCGAAGTATAGGGGAGGCCGTGCACGTGCGGTCGGCTGGTGGAGGTGGAGTTCACCGTGGGCATTCGCGTGGAAGTCGTTGATCGTAGGGATGTCGAGCGTGGTGGCTGCGATTGCTAACCCTAATCGGCGACATTGGGTTTCCTTCGTTCGAGTACGAGCCTGGGAGAAGAGCATCAGGGGCCGGCCAGGATTGCATCAAAAGAAACGAACGGTTGTGATGATAGGATTTAAAATTTTTAATTAAAATGTTAATTTAGTGATATTTAAATTTGTATAAATTTTGAAATGAGATATCTTCTTCATACGAGGTCCGTTTCGGACGAGATTTTTTGCGATGGGATCGTATCGTCGTATACTTCGCTATGGAACTGAATTGGAGCCATTTGGAGCTAGTTTGAATTTCGGGTAAAATTAAACGCCGTTTAATTTTATTCGAAAATAAACGCTGGAATCAGAATTAAAATCAAGGTGAGATTTTCTCACTCAAATTGAATGTGGAATTTTTGCAGTTATTTATTGATTGACTGTTTGGATGTGGTATTAGATATAGTAGGATATATATCTATATATAGCAATATATACATATTGGCATATGTATATATTGGATTGATGATTTCCCGCCTCGTATAGCGGATGAGACCCTATTGCGCCGTTAGTAAGCGGATTTATAAAAACCCATATACCGCGATAATTCCGTACTGGAGCGGAATTGGTATTGTGCTAACATCTTTGGATGCAGGGAAACAGGTTGGAGGGATCCGACTGGATTCCTCACCGTATTGATTATTTACAGATATTGATATATATTCTGTTATCATATTGATATATGATATTGACTGTTGTGATGGACTGATTGGTGTTGTTGCATCATCGGATTCAGTTTTGAAATGTAAAAATAACGACTTTTACTTTAAAAAGGGTTTTTAAAGTGATTTTTGAAAATATACGTTTTCTGGAATTTTTTTTGAATCGATTTATAAACGTAAAATTTTAAAGTTATAAAAGTTATAATTTTTAGTGAAATATAACCGAAGTGTCGTTTTTGAAATAAAAGTTGATTTATTTATAAAATGGTTTAAGTTGGGATTTTTGAATAACTATAAACGATTTGTATAGAAAGATTTATAAAAAATTGATATTTTATAAATCAAAAATATTGGACTTATAAAACGAATTTTATAAGTGTTAAAAATGAAATATTATGGAATTCGTAAGTGAATGAAATTTATAGATTTATAAATTGTGAAGTATAAAATGGATGAAACTGTAGAATAAAAGATTTATAAGAGATTTACTTATAAATTGGATTTTTACCTTTAGATGGAATATTTATCGAATTTTTAATAAAGGAGATTTATTAAATTGAAGTCGTTAGAAAATAGAAATAGAATTTATAAACGTTGTTTTATAAATTCGAGATCAATTGAATTTGATAAATTGAATATAGAAGATTATTAAAGAAGATATATTCGCGATTTTGGATAGCGAATTATTATTGAAATAAAACGTGTAGAAAAATAGTGAAATGTAATTAGTGAAGTATATTCACGATTTTGGACAGTGAATATATTGTTAAGTAAAATGGACTTATTTTCGAAGAAGGGATATTAAAAATAAAGTTGAACATTTTAAAGATGTTTTAAAATGTATTATGAATCGAAAGCATAGATTTCAACACTTGTTGTTGAAATAGACGTTTTCGAGAAATGTAAGGAAATGGTGGACTATAACACTGTTGTTATAGTAAATGATTTACGAAAGGAAATGCTTTTGATGTAGTATTGGGATTTATATATCTACCTAAATTCGAATCCCTATACTAGTGATTTTGAGTCGTCGTAACGATGTTTTACGCAACATTCGTTTTGACTCAAATAGATGTTAAAATTTATGATTTCCTTAAAAGAATGAATATATACTTAATATTGATTTAAGTATATCGAATATTTTCCAAGTGTTGAAAATAAATGATTTGTGAAACGTTTATTTTTAAATAAGTATGGAAATGCTTTTCCAATATGAAATGAACTGTTTTTGAGATTTTATCTTCAAAGATAAATTGAAATGTGGAAATTGATTTGAAATTGTTTTCAAATGGTTAAGTGTGGAAATTTTATATCTAGTAAAAGATATTTTGGAAGATGAAATAATTTGGAAAATTATTTGGAATCTGATGATGTTGCGCATCTTTATTGATAGTTAAATAACCGACTATCAATAATTACCTTTAGATAGGTATTTGTTGTGAATTGGATGAATTTGAATGCCACACTTATTTTTGAATAAGCGCTCACTATTCGGGTTAACCGGGAAAGGACCATGGGGTCGTATAACCCATTCCGAATATGTGATACGTCGTTATGAATTGCATTCGAAGACCGGTGTCGAAGACCGGATATTTTTGAAAACGGAAGGATTACCGTCGAGTTACTCTACATCGGCTGATCTCCGATTTAGAGGTTTTATCACCCTTAGTGACGGGAAGTCCAGACGTGATTAGAAATTTATCCGGATGTGCAAGGGCTTCGTGAGAAGTGCCTTCGGTTCTGTTCGATCCCGGAACAGACTTATATGGATTGTGTGTCTGATGTTACAACTTGAGATATAAAGCTGATTTCTTTCAAATACATTTCTGTTGGTGGCGGAGAATTTATTCTCTTAGCTTAACACCCTTCTCTGAGACGTACGAGCTCAGAGGTTATGTAGTTGAAATTTATCAGCGATATATCCCAATTTGGTAACGTGGCATACTGAGTGTTGCTGTGAAATGATCAGTGTTTGATCATTTGTGATATGATCATTTGTTTGATCTTATATCTTTGTGATCATAGGTTGATCATTTTGTTTGACCCGAAGCAGGGCTTTTTGAGAAAGCGTAGCTTTGTGGACGAGACTTCGTCGAGCCTCACACCCCGGAAATGGTCGAAACAGGAAGAATGCGGCAAGGTTCTAGGGAGTAGCGCCCCTTAGTGTATGTCATTCCTTCTGGATAAAGGTGGTATCATGGTATGGAGCCCAGATACTTAACCTCTGTGGTTACTGCATTATTATTATCTATGTGGTTTGTTGCGAATCGGGGATCCTCGGGAAGATCGGTGACGATCGGGGGATGGCATACGCGTGCCAGTAGTTACCTATTTTTGCAGAGGTAACCCGGCCTTGTGTTGGCAGAGATCCGGTTAGGTTCTCGGGTCGTCTATTCCAGGGACGTACCCATCGTGGAAAGGAAGTTCCTTAGCCTGACCATTTGTTGGAAATCCAAAGAAACAATACGTGACTTGTACGGTTTTAGTTGTATTGCCTGCTATGGAATGTGGCGGTAACCTGCTATTGAACATAGTAGCTATAGTAGGCATAAGTGCGGAATGCCTATGCTGGCTAAGATTAATATTATACTTTCGAAATGTTTTCTACACTATGCACTAATAATAATATCAAAAATGGTTTGATTTTGCGTAGTAAGCATCTTTGACTATCATAAGAAGAAATCTCCTCCAATTCTGCGTTTGCATTGTGTGTGTGGTGGGAGGTCTTATGGTAGTTTCATTTTCCAAAAGCATTTCGAATTGACTTTAAAGTTATCTTGTTGTTGTTTTAAAGGATAACTGTTTTACGATCTCACACCAGTCACCATGACTGACTCGGAGTTTATTGTTCCCTTCTAAACTCTGGGTGCCCACCAATTTCCACATGGGCAGTCTAGAGTTAGATTATCAGGATATTCTGGATATTCTGGAGCTTGGAGATAAGCTGGATGATGAGACGTAGTATTTGTATTTGATAGTATTTATTCCGCTGTGTATTCTGTATGAGGACAAGTTATATAACTGTCCATTGATGTGATGTATTGTATTGAGTTGTATATTGACTCTGATTGATGTATGTATAAAATGATATAGTTCTTTGTTTTAAAGATTATTCATTTATCTATTATATATTGTTCCGCTGCGAATGTGAGATTCTGATATTGTTTTCTGTTTCTGTTTCTGCTCTTGTTCTGTTGTTGTTGTTCTTTCTTTTCCTTCTATCTTCTTCTTCTACCTTTTTCTTCTTTCTTAAAACCATAACTTTTCGGGTTTCCGGCATTCGATGGCTCAGCAGTCGATAAAGTGAGTATCGATGTTTAATTTTCGAAAGTCGAAAATTTCCGGGATGTTACATTTCATTTCAAAGACCATTTTACAATCCTTATCCACAAATTTCAATATCAATTTCATCCAAACTCGTATGATGTACACATATCATCCGTACGCAATATCAGTCTGATCGCTCAATCGATCACTCAATTTCACTTCCGAACTAGTATCGTCCACCCGACTTCCTAGTGCGGACTCAGATCTGGTTTCTTGATCAGAAACCGTCATTCTCCTTGCATAGTCACAACTATGATAGAGAATATCCAGAACCAATCAACAATCCATATCCAGGTTCACCGTCGAAAATCGAGCGAAAAATCCCAACTCGGATCGATAATACTATCTCAAAATTATGTGTTCGAATCTGGATCAAATCACTATGCGAATAGAATAATATACGTATATCCTACGTATTTATCTTTATTGGTTATTAGCCAAATCAATTCTCCTTTCTATTCACATTTCCTTTAATTCCATTCACTTATTCTCAATTGCTTCCTTTTCCAATTGAGTTATTACTTCAATTACAAACAGTTTGAACTCTGACCAATTTAAATTTAAAAATAGTTTGAAAAAATTTAAAATAGATAAGTAGTTGAAAAGATATTTATTAGTTTGTAAAATAGCTGTAAAATAGTTAAGTATGTATAAAATAGTTAGATAATCACAAAATAGTTTTTAAAATAGTGATTAGATATAAGTAACTGAAAAATAGTAATTAGTTTATAAGACAGTTTCAAAATAGTTAAATAGTTCCAAAATAATTGTAAAATAAGTATAAAATAGTTTGGGGTTTAAGAAGAAAGATTGTATAGTAAATAGTTTGGAAAAATATATTTGTATTAAAACAATTTATTTTGAAAATACTCCAGAGCCAAATTGTTTAATTTTCCAAATCTCTATTTCCAATTAATTTCCCATCAATTCAATTTAAATTTCCACTTCCCTTTAAATTGCCTCAATACTTTAATTTCCATCTTAAAATTTCGAATTCAAGTTGTTCATTCTAACTCATTTAACTTTCCTTAAGTTAAATTCAATTTAATTTAGTTAACTTGACCTAATTTGAATTCCCATTCAAATTTTAAACCTTATATTAATAATCTTTCCACTTATAAGTTCAAAAACTTATCACTTTGGGTTTTCATATCACATTCTAAGGAAAAATTTAAAACTCAACACTTAGAGTTATCTCAAATCATCTTTGATATTATGTATATCCTCATTTATACATATTTATTTCCTTTACGCCCAAGTTATACCTTAAATTTTTAAACCACCTTTGGTTTTTAATTCAAAACAAATTTCTCTTAACATTTTGAAACAATTCAAATATTTCTAGACTTAGGCTTTAAAATTTCACAATTTAAAACCCACTTCAATTTACAAGTCATTCTTGCCTAAATGTTTTACTGCCCTAAAATATTTCATTATTAAACACAATAATCATTTATGATAATAACCAAGATTATCATATCTGGAAACCAATTCATTATTATCTTTATTCTGATAACACTTCTACAATTTCAAGGGTTTAAATTCAGTTTGGATCCATTTCAAACATGTCTTCATTCAATTTAAATTTGGTTGTATTACTATTACCCTTTAATTCTCATTATTTAATTTAATTCCAATGATTCAACAACCAATTACCTTAATATTTATTAGAAAGAAATATCATTTATATATCAAAAATATATTTTTATATAAAATCATTTAAGATCCTTATACAAGAAAATAACAATTACGCTCTCATATAAATATATATACACTCAACTCATTTTAGGGTACCATTGACCCTATCCTTAATGAGTAATCCCACCAGAGCCAAGGTTCTCGCTTAACCTCGCTCTGATACCAACTGTAACAACCCGGAATATTCGAACCCGAAAATTCCAGATAGTTAGGAGAAAAAGAAAAGAGATAGAAGAAAGAAACGGAAAGAAGAACAGAAACACGACATCTCACATTCGCAGCGGATAAAATATAATATCAAATATTATTCTTTATACAAAGAAAGCTGTATCAGTCAATTACATTTAATACATCAGAGTTACAACCATTTATACATGAACTGGACAGTATACAACTTGTTCCAGACTACAATCTATACAGACTACATAGTCTAATATACACAGCGGAATACTCCATACGTTCCTTCCATCCAGCTCGCCACCTGAGCTCTAGAACGTCCTAACCTGGAAATCTGTAATACTCGGTCTGACCCGAGCATTACATCAAAGTAACACCCGGGTCAGGCTGGAAACCAGCGTGAGTAAACTTATCTAACATTAAATTTCAATCCATAGAAATTATTTAAAACCCGGGGTAACTCGTACTTTACTACAAGTAAACAACTTATATAATCATCACTTATTTTCACACAACAATATCTAAGTACTGTTACTTAGTTAAAATAGTCATGTTACTTAATTTATTCCATTCCAACCTATTTGATTCCATAATCAAATTTACAAAGAATTATAGCAGATCACTAATCGAAGTGGTTTTCGGATATTACTGATATCCGACCCCGGTCTCTTCGACTTCAAATGTCATCCTTTTTAAGCTAAGATGTTTAAGTTAAACTATTTAATTTAAATTCAGGATATCATATTCACATAACAATTATATCATAGATAAATAACTTACATTATCACAATTCATCCGAACATCTCATATCACAGAGCATCACAATCACATATCAGATATATCAAATATTCCAAGGCATTCAATATTACTTAATCATCCATAAGTAAGATCAATTCATTTCACAAATTAACTATCTTAAACCATTACAGTAATTAATCCTTAATTACTTCATTAATTAATTAACTATACTTAATTACATTAATCCTTAATTAATTACAATTAATTAATTACTTTAATCACTTATTATTGATTAATAAGTTTATTTAATCTATCCTTAATTACATCATTAATTAATTAATTAATGATCCTTAATTATTCTAAATTAATTATCTTATTTAAATTAATTACATTTAATAATTTAATCTTTAATTAGTCACATTTATTAATCACCTTTGATTAACCTCATTTAGTAATTAACTTCCCTTAATTACTTCTTTACATAAATTAATTACTACTTAATTAATTATCCTTTAATTAATCCCTTGATTAATTATTCAAAGTAATTAACTCAAATTACTTTCATTATCTCCATTTAATTACATTTAGTAATTATCTTTAATTACTTCCTAAGTAATTACTCTTCACTAATTACATTTAAGTAATTATACTTATCAATTTCATATTGTTTAATACATCTAATTGATTATTAATTATTTAATAATCCCTAATTAATGATCTCTCACTAATTAACAATTCTTTATTTAAGTAATTAAACTTAAATCAACCAAATAAATTAATTCTTAATTACAGATTAATTAAGTTCTAATTTCTTAATCAATTGCTTAATTAATCTTTAATCACTTGATTAATTAATTTCTAATCATTTATTAATAATCTATACTTATTTAAATAAATGATCCTTAATTCCAAATTAATTAACCCTTAATTTATTTACTTATAAATCTTAATTATTTAATTAATTAACACTAAACCATTAATTAATCAAATTAATAAATTATTCTTTAATTACCTTCTTAATTTAATGAATCCTAAATCATTAAATCTCTAAATTAAAGTATTAACCTTATAACTACTTTAATTATCATTAACAAAGGCTTTAAAACATTTTACTTCTAAATCTTTCTTTTAATTCATTTTAAACTAAAGATTTAAAATAATTTACAATTTACTTTAACCAAGACTTAAATCAATTTATAAAATCTTTTTAAATCCAAATGTTAAGAACACTTAACATTTATAAAAGAAATTTATAAGATTTTTAAACCCATTCATTTAAAATTCAAACCTTTTTAAATTATACTTTAAACAATTTAAATTTGAAAACTTTCTTTTATTTCAAACTGGAATGCAGATTAAACTTTGATTCCAGATTAACTTTAGATTTTAAAACCTACATACATTTAAATCCTTATTTTAAAATTCAAACCTTTTAACCATTTTAAAGTAGTTAAACAATTTAAATTTAAAAACTTAAATTATTCCAAAACTAAGATTCAAACTAAATTAGATTCCAGATTAAACTTTGATTTAAACTTATTTTAAATCTCTTCTTTACATTTTAAAATTTTAGTTTTAAATTTAAAACTAACAGGTTTTAAAACCTATAAACAGTAATTTGACTCGAGCCTATACTACAATTGCTTCGAGTCCAACCCCACGTTACTTCGAGTTAAACGCTCGAATCACTCGAGTACACTTCTCTGCCAAAACCAATCTCCACCCGTATCCAAATCATCATCGTGCACGTGCACGGTGACGCCGCTCCACTTCGATCACCGAAGATGATCTCCTCAAGTCAACATTCACTTTCATATCCAAACTCGATCACCAAAGCTTCGACATCAACTCGTATTCGAAAATGAGTATCCCATCACCATTAAGAACAGTAACCCAAAGCTTGGATAAACGCTCGAATCCACCTTTCCGATCACTGGAGCACCTGGCCTTCCAGCCACGTCTTCGCAAGTCTTTCCGCTACCAGTTCCCAATGTCTGGTGGA
This sequence comes from Allium fistulosum, assembly GCA_030737815.1. NCBI lineage: Eukaryota > Viridiplantae > Streptophyta > Magnoliopsida > Asparagales > Amaryllidaceae > Allium > Allium fistulosum. The sequence goes on from CM060907.1 coordinate 353,525,750, forward strand.
ACTCGATCCACCAGAGACAACGTGATGACCACTTTTCCAACCAAGTAAAAAAACTAGGTCTACATACTTTCTCGATCAACCCTCATCGCCACAGAAGCCTACACACCAATCCGACATTTTTCCTAAGGTCTCCGTTCATCACTCCACCTTCAGAAAGAATCCTGACCTCTCTGATCATCGAGATCACCAGGGAACCCCCAAAACCCAACTTCTGGTCAAACCAGAACTGCACATTCATCCTTAAGCTAAAAATTATGATTTTATTTTTAAAATTCATGATTTTAGTTAAGCATTCAGTCTATAACCCTGAATTAATGTATTAGAGAGTTTGAATTTTTCACTTATACAAGACTTGCTCTATTGTTTTGATTTTCAGAGCCATTTAAGTTTATTTTAACTTAAGTAAAATTTTAAACACTAACTCATGATTAAATAAACAAATATTGTTTGAATCCTAAGTTCTACTAAAGATCAGATAGGGAGATAATGAAATTTGATTAAAATTTAGCTTCTGAACTAAGAATAGGCAGAACAAATATAACTACAACCATGCATCTATACATCCATATCTATACATAGAAATTTCAATCCTATTTATTCATACAATACACATTTTATTCCAGAAATCCACATGCAAACATATATCATATACTTAAGTTTAAAATGAATGTTACTCACTTTACTTCATGCATAAATCACAGATATCAAGTTATAGATTAGACTAAGTATTTTAAGATAGTAGTTTACTCACTTTTGAAATGAATAGAGAAGCCTATATGAAATCTGGAAATGCTTTTGATGATTCGAATCTGGAATTTGTACTTGAATTTGATTTTGAATCAGGTTGAACTGCTACTTGATTTTGATACTTCTTTGTTGAGTTGAACTGAATTGGATTTGCTTAACTTCAGGTTTGAGAATTTGTAAAAGTTGAAGTAGTTTGATTTTATTTCTTCTCTGGATTTAGTATACAGACCTTGTTTTCTTTGTTTTTAAAATTGAAGATGTAAAAGAAATGGGAGGAGAAGAGTATAGATAGATTTATAACTTGATTATGATTTTATTAAATAAAAGAAAATAAATAAAATTGTGACACTTGTTTAAATGCATGTTAATAACCTTACACTTGTTATAATGTATAGAGAATTTGTTTACATTTGTAATTATCATGTATTAATTATTATAATTTTTTTTTTATAAATCTTTATATTTATTTTCTATTTGGATAATACATTTTCTTAAGTTATATTTGCAAAATCTTTTAAGGAAACTAATATAAACTAATTATATACTAAATAAAATCATATATATATATATTATTTTTAAATCCAATTTATTTTAAGATATTTATCTTTTTGAATTTTAAATTCAAATCCAAATTCAATTTAAAATCAGCTCATTTAAATATATATATTTAAACAACACATATTTAATTTGTTAGAAAATAATATCTTTCTAGTTAAAATCTTCTTATGTCTATATATATACACAATCCTTACTATTTGTTTTAAAAGATTAATTTGTAAAATTTTAAGTAATTATATTAGAAGATTATAAAATATTTATTCCAATATCTAAAATCAAATTTTTATTATATTTTCAATTTTACTTACATATCCAGATATCTTTTATTATTAGAATTTTATCTGTTCAATTGATTAAAACAGTTAATTATCCAATTATCTAATGTCCCAAAATCCGGGTTATCACACTACCATCCTAAAAAAAGGTATATTCTTGAGAGGATATTATCACAAACAACTGGTTATCTAAAATTAAGGAGAAAAACATTTCGCTTGATATATCACAAACACATTGAAATCCCCCGTTTATAACAATTAATTATATTTCAGAACATTTCAATATTCAAAGACAAAGTATTCGAATTTCCGAATCACTACACTTCCACTCGACCCAACTATAGTCGTTCGACGGACGTCGTACTATGATTTAACTATAATCAAAGTGGAGCTATCATATTGAAGATCAACAGTATTCTCAGTTCTCAAGTCAAGAGAACTATGTAAATTAGTCATTTTGATATTTTCTATTTGACCTTAGTTATATTAACCAATAGAAAACTATCGAGTAAGTAATTCCTTGGTTATCCAATAAATATCAGTACGTAATCCCTTGGTGCCCCCATCAGCCATGGCCAATACACAACCCAACATTTTGAGAGCGTTACCTACTGCAATCTCGATACATCTTAACTAGGAATATTTAAAATGATGTGGTTATCATATTGTGATATAATACTCACGGTTACAACTATTTGTAACTACTATCACAAACACATCATTTATAGAATTTCTAACATATATACTTAAATTAACTATGTGTTTTTGGAAAGGGTTTGATGATTTTTAATTTTGTATTGAGGGAGGAATAGAAAGATGAACGGAAAATGCATTTTGACGGAATTGGGACGGCCATGGCAACTTGGGGACTTGCCGTTGGTTGAGGAGATTGTTGGAGTGATTGCGGAGGTACGAAAAATGGAGCGACATTTTTTCGTGGCATGTGGCGTCAAGGGGAGGTCAACTTAGGGTTTAAGGTTGTGATTGTATAGCTTCGGTTTGGAGAGAATGGCGGCGTCGAAGGGAAAGGAGGGGGCTGTGCACCTGAGGGAAAAGATGTAGGATGTAGTGGCGAAGCAACATGTGGAGTTTGGCGGTGAACGACGGCATGGGATAGTACGGCGAGGGGTTTGAGTATGGGTGACTGGTTCGAAAGGGATGAGTCGATGGTTCGAATTTCGAGCCACGTGTTATTCGTGCTTCATTCGAACGTGCTTGGGTGGAGATGAATGTGAGTGGCGTATGAGGATGGCCGACGTCGAAGCGAAGGTCGTGGGTGGGGCGTGCACGTGCATGGCGATACACGCGTGCAGGTTAAAGAAAGAAGAGGGAGGGAAGTAGTAGAATAAGGGAAGAAGAAAGGAACTGGATTAAGGAAAGAAAGGAGAAGGGGAAGTTGGGCCGGGTATGGGCCAAAGATAAATAAAAGAAAGAAAAATAAAAATAAAAGGAAAGAAAAAGAAAGAAAAAGGGAAAAGGGAAAAGGGAAGAAGTGAGACTTATATATATTTATATGATAACTTAAACATGTTTTTTTTAAAATTCAAAATCTATTGTTATCTTAAAACCAAACTAACATGAAGATTTCTACATCTAAATCCGATCAACCGGTATTATAAATCGGTATTATGGATTTTCCGTAATTTAAAGTTTATTGATATTTTATAATTAAAATGGGTAATTAACTATATTATTATTTGACTTAAAATTTATACGATTAACAAAGTTAAATATTAAATAGAGTGTTAAATTTTAATTACTAAAATAAATTGTTTTATAATTTCTTTAAATTGTAATTAATTTGGATTTAAGACATAAATGGATTCAGTTAATCAAGGTTAATAAAATCCTGATGTGTGAATTATTTTGACATTTGTTATTGATCGTTAAATTAGTTAACAATCCATATGTTGGTTTAATCCTATGGGATATTTTATTTAAGTTAATTTTGTTCTGTGTCACCAAGGGGTCAAACAAGTTAGAATAGTTAAGTTAAAATGATGATTCGTTTCATTTGGGATAAACATTTGTAATAAATTACCATAAGTGAATATTGTCACCCCAATATAAATTGTTTATTTCAAACAAATATGTTATCCCGCCTTTTGGCAAGGCCAGGATACCAAGGAACTGATTGAAGATCAAGTATAGCTCATCATGGATATCGATGAATTCTGTCTGGGTCTGGATCGAGTTACAATTGATATGACGCTGCAAGCATAACCATGGAAGCCTGCATTCCAAATTTCAAGTCGATCCGAGTTCGTACGCTTGAGTTACGATCGATTCAAGTTGGAAGGAACTGGCTCATTTTCGTATCCATCACCAGGCTCATTTTCGAACCCGACGCATTCGAATCCATCAGAGCGGCAACACCTTCGTATCCATCAGTGGACCCCATTTCGTCTCGATCCATTCCGTGTCCATCACCCGCTTCGCATCGGTCGGTATCCATGATTTCGTATCGATCGAGTTGGCAGTGTTCGAACCCATCAAGTTCGCCTCGATCGGATTCGTGTCCGTCAGCAGGTGGCATGCCTCACAGTATTCAGTCAATGTCTACTTCGAATCCTGCTAGACAAAGCTATTCGTATCCATCAGATAACCTTAGTTCGTATCCATCGAGTTTCTGCTCTTCGAATCCATCAAAAACTCTTGTTCGAACCCGTGGCCAACGGTTCGTTCGAGTCAAGAGGACCTGGTCTAACGCAGCGACCTTCGCATCGAATGAGGCGAGATAAATGGATGCGACGCGACCAATCCGGAGAAAAAGGTGGATCGACTCGAGATATGCGCGCCACATCATTACAAAAGCATGTGCAGATGATCGATTCGAAAGAATCGATACGAAACCATGGATTCGAACCAAGCAGCAACCGAGCAATTCAGTTTCGTATCGACGATATCTGGAGATCTGCCGATCCAAATGCCATGAAATTTTTACTGGAGGTCGCACACATACTGAGGAACGTCTCCACCAAATTTCAGCTCATTTGGACATCATCTTGATCGATACCAAATGGATTCGTATCGATCGCAGATCGAGGCGAAATTCTCTGGAAACGGTCGAATGGGTCCCCTCACGTGCCTGACCAAGTCTCCCGGAGTTTGAGCGAGATTTGAGCCTCCTACGCCTATAAATATAGCTCCAGAGCCTACAGAAGAGGGATCTTTTTTCTCTGAAGCGTCCAGACTCTGCCGGATTAAGATATGCATCCTACTTTTGCTGTCAATTTCGAATTCTAATCTGTAATCCACTGTTCTTTGCTGTAATCGCTTGTAATCATTGAAAGAGAATCAATAAAATCATTAAAACTTCATAGTGGAAGTATGCAATACGCCGAACCACTCTAAATTGCTTGTCTGTGCATTTTACATTTCTGTTTGTTGGAGTTTTTGTTAGATAACCTCTGTTTTACATTTATAATCTTCATTTTATCTCTTCAAATAACTCCCGAAGAGTGTTGTGCCCATTTTTGGTACAAACACTTTGGTGCTTTCACTGAGAAAACCAGTTTTTTCTCCTGCTCTTTGGATCTGCCATCGATACCGGATTGCATAAATCCAAGAGGAAGATCCAGATATCCAGTCCGGAATCCTTCCATTCTATTCAGATTTGTTTAAAGTCTAGGAAAGGACTCCATCACTGAAAATGGTTAGCACAAGAACCGCCGCTACCGCTGCTGATCAAGAAGGCCGAGAGAGACAAAATCCTGCGCAACAGCCTTCTTCCAACCAGGACAACACTGCTCACTCAGATCCATCGGGACCAGTCACCCGACAAGAGTTCCAAGTGTTGCTCCAGGAGCTGACCCAGAGCCGGCAACAGTTGGCTGAACAGTTGCGCGCCAATGTTGAATTGACCAACCAATTGAACCGCCAAAGCCGCAGAAGGTCTAGGAGGGATAATGTTTCCCGTGCATCTACTGAGAGTTCGGCTTCGTCTGATTATCACCACAGGTCCACCCGTCCCCGGCTAGAAGGAAGTCCAGCTCAAACTACCGGGTATCATGCCGCCTTGACCTTTGGACAGTTAAGGGCAGGACCGTCGACCAGCTTCTAAACAGGGCCCTCAACACGAGGAGGCACTGCTCCACAGTACACCACGGACAACCGCGCTACAACCGCCGCTGCAGAAACAAGGGTTGATACCCAAAATCAGTCAGAGCCGAACAACCAACAGCGTAGACATACTCCTGAACCATATGTCCCAGAAGACGCTGAGCCAAGGAGGCGAAATACGGACCGTCGACAGCGTCCGGTCCAGACTCGCACTGTGGAACCCGACCACACCTTAGCTCAGCATACTCAGAATATGCCGGTGTCAGATATTTCAACCATGATACGTCAGATGATACGCGAGAGTCAGGGGCTCACTAATGATGATTGGGGAATCTCTCGTAGTCATACCCCTTTCACAGACGAGATATTGTACGCTGAACCTCCTCGGTGATTCAGAATGCCAACTCTTCCAATGTATGAAGGAAATAGTGACCCAAATCAACATATTTTGAAATACGAATGGTCAATGAGTGCTGCAAGAGCTGACGATGCAGTGAAGTGTCGAAGTTTCCCCATCTCTCTAGGGGGAATCGCGACGATGTGGTTTACGCGCTTACCACCTAGGTCTATTTCTTCGTTCGATCAACTGGCCAAGAGATTTGTAGAACAGTTTCGTATGCATGTTGCTAGGCCCAAAGAAGTTAACACCTTGTCCAGTGTCACTCAAGCTCATAGAGAGACGCTCAGGCGTTACTTAGAAAGGTTCCACGCGGCATGTGTTGAAATTAGTAATCCCAACGATAACTCGATCTTGATGGCTTTAACCAAGGGGATTGACCCTGATTCTGAATTTGGGAACTGGCTGGCTGGAAAACCACCCGCATCGCTGGACTGTTTCTACTCCAAAGCCGCTCAGTTCTTGCGGCAAGAGGACGCGAAACAGTCTAGGAAGCAGGACGATGTGAGGCCCAGTATTAAGGGAATACAGAGTAATGTAGCAGTTAAACAGTCCGGTGAGAGTTCCGGGAAAGTTCAACTGAATATACAAAACAAGCAAACCCAGCAGAGAGGAAACAATGGCCAGGATAAGAAAAGAGATCAAAACCGAGGTCCACGACGTAGGGCTCAAATGTTTGACAGTTATACGTCGTTAAACACGTCATTGGAAAACGTATACTTACAGACTTGCAACACTGTACAGTATAAGAAACCTGCTTCGAAGCCCTCATCGGATAGGCAGGTTCAAACAGGAAAGTTCTGTAGATTCCATGAAAGCTACGGCCACAATACCAATGAGTGTCGACATTTGCAGGACCTCATCGAGAAGTTGATTAGAGAGAGGAAGCTAGATCAGTTTGTATGGGCGCCGCAGTCTGGCGGAGCGGGCCCTTCGAATCAAAATCGTTCACAAAATCAGGAAAGAGAGGAGGAACCCGCCCGTACGGGCGGGAGATTGGTTATTAACACAATAAGTGGTGGTCCCCACCCGGCAGATAGAAGCTGGGGGGAAATGGAGTCGTATGCTAGTTCTATCAGGCATGCGGACTTCGAGTGTTGTAGTAATTGCGAAGACGGAACCCCGGTAAAACAACAAAAGATAATATCTGATGATATCGTGTTCAGGAGCCGAGACGCCGATAAGGTCGAAGCCCCTACAATCGACCCACTAGTCATATCTGCCCAGGTAGGTCCTGCTTGGATGAAGAGGATCCTGGTTGACAGTGGAAGCTCTATGAATATCTTGCTTAAACGGGCTTACAACTTAATGAAAATGGAGACAAAGGATTTGAAACCCTGTTTATCCCGAATCCACGGCTTCAACGGAAGTGCCACGATACCCATCGGAATAACTGAACTCCCAGTTGAGTTAGGCGTTGGAGAACGTCGGAGGGTCCGAATGTTACAGTTTGTTGTGCTAGAAATTGATTCACCGTATAATGCGTTTTTGGGCCGACCGGCCCTAGCTGAGTTCATGGCGGCCATCGCCCCATGGTGTCTGACTCTGAAGTTTCCCACCGATCGGGGAATTGGAGTCGTTCAAGGAGACCAGGCGACGGGAAGGGCCTGTTATGTTGCTGAGCTGCATAGGGCGCAGCGGAAGGAAAAGGGAAAGGGCGTAGAGGAGTCCCTCTGCGTCCGTTCTATAGATAATTGACAGTTGTTGCCTGGGCCTCGGTCCGGGCACCCTAACCAATTCCTGAAAGACCTCGACCCTAGGGATAATGAGGATAAAGATGAATCTAAGGAGATTCAAGCTTCTCCGGCCGAACTGACTGTGGACGTCCCAATCAGTGAGGATGATGATTCGAAACTGCTAAAAGTTGGGTCTCAACTGAACAAGCAGGTACAACAGGAATTGGTCGAATTTCTCCGGGCGAATCTTGACGTCTTCGCCTGGACACACTCTGACATGTGCGGAATCTCGCCGAGCATTGCAAGTCACTCCCTGAATATAGATCCACGACATGTCCAGGTGAAGCAGAAGAGGTGCGGTATGGATCCAGAGAGATCTGCCGCCCTTAAGGAGGAAGTTGACAAACTACAATCGAACGGGGTTATTCGAGATGCCTTGTATCCAGAATGGGTATCCAACCCCGTGCTGGTCCGAAAACCAAACGGAAATTGGAGGACCTGTGTTGATTACTCTGACCTAAACAAGGCCTGTCCAAAAGATAGCTTCCCACTTCCACGGATTGATCAGCTCGTAGATTCGACGGCCGGACATGAGCTACTATCTTTTATGGATGCTTATTCCGGCTACAATCAAATACCCATGCATTTACCTGATCAGTAACATACCAGCTTCGTAACCGATCTGGGACTCTATTGTTACAAAGTCATGTCGTTTGGTCTAAAGAACGCTGGAGCAACATACCAACGCTTAGTCAACCGGATGTTCGCCGATCAGATCGGGAAGACCATGGAGGTTTACGTGAATGACATGCTGGTGAAGTCTCGATTCTCCATAGATCACGTCAGAGATTTGAATTCAATGTTCAGCATCCTCCGGGAATATGGGATGAAGCTCAACCCGCTCAAGTGTCACTTCGGCATCGCATCTAGAAAGTTCCTTGGGTTCATCGTCAATGCTCGAGGGATAGAAGCAAATCCTGAGAAGATCTGGGCTATAAGAAATTTGCAAACCTCTAGAACCATAAAGCAAGTCCAGAGTCTCAATGGAAAGGTCGCAGCATTGAGCAGGTTCATTTCAAAGTCCATTGATAAATGCATTCCTTTCTTTGATCTGATCCGGAAGGGAAAACGAAACTTTGAATGGACCACGGAGTGTGAAGGCGCGTTCCGATCACTAGTTCAACATCTTTCCACACCTCCGATCTTGTCAAAACCGGTCGACCACGAGCAATTGTACCTCTACCTGGCAGTATCGGAACATGCGATCAGTGCTGCTCTAGTTCGGGAGGAAGACAAAGTGCAAAACCCGGTTTACTATGTTGGTAAGCAGCTAACAGGAGCTGAAAGAAATTACCCGAGACTGGAGAAACTGGCCTATTGCTTGGTCATTGCCTCAAGAAAGCTCCGCCCTTACTTCCAAGCTCATCCTCTTACTGTGTACACCGATCAGCCGTTACGACAGGTCCTCACGCGACCCGAGACGTCCGGTAGATTACTCAAGTGGAACTTTGAGCTAAGCCAATTTGATATCACGTACGCTCCGCGAAGAGCAATTCAAGGACAAGTCCTGGCAGATTTCATAGCTAAATTCATCGTTCCAGAAGACTTGCCCGAGACCAGTGAATCCCCCGAATACATCTGGAAGCTGTATACTGACGGTGCGTCAAATGACCGGTGTTCGGGCGCTGGGGTTGTACTTGAAACTCCCGAGGGCCGATCTATATGTTATGCTTTGAAGTTTGACTTTCGTGTGACCAATAATGAAGCTGAATACGAAGCCCTCTTGACCGGCCTAAAACTTGCCAGGGATTTGAGAATCATCGCAGTGGAAATCTACTGCGATTCGCAGTTAGTTGTGTGTCAGGTACGGGGAGAGTATCAAGCAAGGGATCGAAGGCTGGCTACCTACTTGGCCCGAGTTCAGGAAGTACTGAATCAGTTCGATTATTATGCCATTTATTATATACCCCGGGAACGCAATCAGAGAGCCGATTCATTAGCAAAGTTAGCCAGCACGGGTGAAGCGCAGCAAATGGGACTTGTCCCCGTTGAAGCTTTGGCCTCCCCGAGCATCGATCGGATAGAAATGAACTTTGTGTCTGAAACCGCTCCTAGTAAAGAGTCTTGGATGACTCCGTATCGAAATTACATCGAGAATGGGACGTTGCCTAAGCCTAGAAATGAGAAGAGACAAATTCAGCGGAAAGCTTCGCGATTCATCATCCAGAACGAAGTCATGTACAGGAGAGGTTATTCCGTTCCTCTCCTCAGATGTATCGCCCACGAGGAAATCAAACGAGTGTTACATGACGTACACGAAGGAGAGTGTGGCGATCATACCGGAGGACAAGCTCTCGCTAAGAAGATACTCCGATACGGGTATTACTGGCCGACAGTGAACCGAGATGCGGCGAACTATGCCAGGAAGTGCGATAAATGCCAGATACATGCCCGAATTCCAAGAGCCCCGCCTACCGAAATAACCCAAATTGTCAGTCCCTGGCCATTCGCAATGTGGGGCATCGATATCATCGGCGCTTTACCTTTGGCGAAAGGCGGTGCGAAATACGCCATCGTTGCCGTTGACTACTTTACAAAGTGGGCTGAGGCCGAAGCCCTTGCAACCATTACGACAAAGAAAGTGATAAATTTCGTGGTTCGCAACATCATCTGTCGATTCGGACTCCCGCATACCATCATCACTGATAACGGAGCCCAATTCGAGAGTGCGGAATTCAAGAATTTCTGTCAACGGTTTCATATCCACAAAAAGTTCTCGGCTGTCGCACACCCCCAGGCGAATGGACAGGTTGAAGCTGTCAATAAAGTTATAAAATCAATCCTGAAGAAACGACTGGAAAAGGCCGGGGGCAAGTGGGTCGATGAACTTCCTATGGCGTTATGGGCCTATCGAACGACTCACAAAACCGCGACCGGACACACTCCGTTTTCCCTATCTTATGGCTCAGAGGCTGTTATTCCGGTCAAGACGGAAGTGTTTTCTCATCGCGTGACTTACTATGATCCGAAAACGAAAGCTATACTCCTGGCCGAATCTTTGGATCTATTGGATGAAAAACGTGAAGAGGCTGATTTGAGAGCAGCCGCACATCGAAGTCGGGTCGCCCGACTATACAACACCAAAGTTCGACCTCGAACCTTTGAACTCGGCGACCTCGTGCTCAAGAGAATCTACCCAGTTCCTTCACACATGAAGCCGAACTGGGGAGGACCGTATGTGATTACACGAAGACTCAGAGATGGCACGTTCAAGCTGTCGACCGTTGACGGTCTCGATTTGCCAAGGGCTTGGAACAGCGAAAGTCTCTGTCGCTATTACATATGATAGGCTCTATTTATTTCATTCTATTTAGCAATTTGTTTCTGCATTTCGAAATTTGAATTTTGTAATAAGGCAACTAACTTTGCCGCATTTTCTTATTTCAGCAATAAAATGCCACTTCTTCGAGCCAGAGCTATGATTCATTAAGTACGATATACGACATCACGATGCACGAAGAGCTAAATCCCATCACGCAATGGGACTTATTCAAATGGAGAGTGGCTGTGATACGACCGGCCACTCGCTAAGCGAAACCCGAGCTTGGGGGCAAGCCATTACACCAATATTGATAGGATTGACACACGAAAATCCTGCATTCAACTCCGTGTTCCCAAAGTGCGAAGCGGAGTATAAACAATCGACTCCGTGTTCCCAGAGTGCAAAGCGGAGTATAAACAATCGACTCCGTATTCCCAGAGTGCGAAGCGGAGTATAAACATTCAACTCCGTATTCCCAGAGTGCGAAGCGGAGTATAAACAATCAACTCCGTGTTCCCAGAGTGAGAAACGGAGTATAAACAACTAACTCCGTGTTCCCAGAGTGCGAAATGGAGTATAAACAACTAACTCCGTGTTCCCAAAGTGCGAAACGGAGTATAAACAAATAACTCCGTGTTCCCAGAGTGCGAAGCGGAGTATAAACAGCTAACTCCGTGTTCCCAAAGTGCGAAACGGAGTATAAACGACTAACTCCGTGTTCCCAGAGTGCGAAGCGGAGTATAAACAACCAACTCTATATTCCCAGAGTGCGAGACGGAGTATAAACATCAGTCAACTCCGTGTTCCCAGAGTGCGAACAACTGCTTGCGAGATGACTTATATCCCCGGAGTATGGATGAAACGATTCATAAGAAAACAAGTGTAGTTCGACCACTCGGTCCTCGCTCGATGCAATCACAAGCTGATCATCATAACTTAACCCTGGAACTGGGGGCAGATGCAAATGTTAATCATTACCCGAAACTGTATGATGTTCAGCTCCGATGCGATCCCCTATCACAACTCAAGTCCGAGATTTCCATACTTGACAAGCAAAATGAGCTATTCTTGAAATGATAAAATAATGCAAGTACACCAGACCGAAGTTCGAACACTGCAGTATTCAAGCATAAAAAGAACATAAGCTGAGACTAGAAGACAAAATTTTATTTTCAACTAAATCAAAAGCAATGGTTCATACACGAGCCTTTCCAAAATACTCCTACTAGCAGGGGCCGAACCCGCATCTAAACACGGCCTACAAAAGGGAAAAAAGAAAAGTAACAAAATCCCTGACTGCCAAAAAAGAAAAATATGCCTAAAAGGAGTGTCTAATCCTTCTGCTTCCTCAACTTCTTCTTCCTCGAGGAGCTACTGGAGCCACCAGTACTCTTTCGTTTAGAACCTTTCTCCTTAGGCAGGCTCCCCTCGGATAAAGGCGTGATGTCGACATCCTCGTCCGAGCTGGACTCTATGGGAATGCTTCCCACAGGAGGAGTTGGAGGAACAGAATCCGCAGCCGGAGGCGGGACTGACGCACTAGTATCAATGATCGTGCCCCCAGGAGACGCAATCATAAGAGGAGTGGGGCACTGTGCTGCTGCTTCGCCATCTACGCTGCCGCCATGCGCCGCGGCCGCCATCTCGGCAATAATCTCGGCCAACATCGTCGCTTCCCGTTGTCCTCTGGCCTCGCTATGAGCCGTGGTAGTCTGAGTTGAAATGTCAGAAGTAGACGAGAATCCACCCAGGCCAAATGGCAGGTCCGCAAAGGGATCACTCTGACGGCCGAGGAGCTCGTTTATCATCTGCTCATCGAAAGAAAGTGAGCTCCCCTGCATTACTCCGACTGGTGCTATTGCCGCAACGGAGGTCACCTCAGAAATGATGGCTTCCGGCACTTGGCCTGATTCTTGGGCGGTGAGAGGCGCAGCTGGTGCAACTTCCGTCACTGATCAAAGAAAAAGAACACGTCGTTAATGTACACTTCGACACAGACTCTTCAATCCAAATATACAAGAAGTTAGTTCAGAGTACCTTCCTCGGTTTGGCTCGGGGTCGTCTGAACGACTTCGGAAGGATGCTCCTTAATAGGAGATAGATGCGGTCGGTCTGGATCATATGCCGGTACAGGCTGGGGGTCGATCATCGGAGTTAGCTCCGATTGAGATGACACGATTATCTCAGAACTCGTAACATGGTGCTCAGCACCAGAGCTTTCTCCGACTTCCTGAGTCTGGGCATCAAGCCTCTCCTTATCGTGAGAAATCATGGAGCCATGGAGAACCTTCTTTTCATCATCATTGAGAATGCGGTTCTCCAGCTCGAATTCATCAATGGCTTCATCAGGGTGCCCAGACTTCTCCTCCTCAACCAATAAGTTCCAGGCATTATAGAGATGCGTGGGGTAATCATCGAGCCATGTCAAATCTCGTTGCCTTAGCACGTTGGCATTGTAAGTGACAAGTAGCTCTTCTACCTCGGCCTCAACCCTGGCCTCCGCCTGTCGTACATTCTCATCAACTCCGGCTTCAGCTTCGCGGAGTTTTTCCATAGCCGCTTCTTTCTCCTTCCGAAGCACCACCGCCTGATCACAGACTTCCTGCGCAGAGACATTGGCCACATCCTTCTCCTTCGCCATCTCGGAGAACTTCGATTTCAGCTCATTAAGCTCCTTAAGAGCGGCGACCCTCTCGGCGGTAATGGTGGTGTTCCTATGACCCATGTCTTCGATGGCGGTATAGTGCTCTTATTTCATTCTGGTCATGGCAGAGTTTACTCCGTCAACCTTTTTCAGGGCCTCAATTTCAGATTTACGGGAAGACTCAGCCTCCGCGTTGAGCGCCTTCATGATTCGGTCGTTTTGACCCAACTCCTTCTTAAGCTTCTCAATTTCGACACCCCTATCGAATGCCACTTTAGATGCTTTCCTCGCGGCTCTTGCCCACTCTTTGTACTGAAAGAAGATATCCGCAACGTAATCATGAATAGTGCCTTCGGCTGTTGGTGGAATCCTCTTCAGATGCGGAGGAAAGACATAATCATCAAAACAGATGTCGGGAAACTCCTTCCACATCTGTGCCAGTTTAAGTGCTCCTTCCCCGGTCGAATCAGTTCTGACCGGTGCAGTGGATGAGGAAGTAGCTATTTCAGTGCCGCATGGAAGATCGGACCTTGAAGCTTGAGGAGGCAGCCTAGGCCGTGAAGTCTCGGGGGGACGAACAGCTATTACCGTGGGCGGTGCAGAAGTCCTGGGAGGAGGAGAGCGAGATCGGGATCGATGCACGTATCCCCTGTCTCTGTCGGACCTCTCCTGACCTGAATGTCCGAAATCATAATCCCTCTCTCCGACTTGGCTCGTAATATCGACGTTTGTTGCGCAGGCTGCTCAGCACGGTACCTCGTCCAGACATCTTGCCCGAAAATCAAATCAAGGAAAGTTAACAACCATTCGTGATATGCTGTTTATGGTTAGAAAACTGTGTTATGCCGTGAAGAGTGTGTGGATGTGTAACCCCCCGGACCAACCAGGAATGTCGATCGCACTAGTGGGGAGAGACTCGCTAACATCGAATGTATGTTGCAGTTCATCCAAGTCAGTGTCATGTTGTTCGGATGCAATATCCGGAATCGGAAGGTCGGTAAGCCCTTTGAATTGATTTTCGGTTTGTAGGGAGGGTGCCTCCGAAATTCGGACTGCAGAAAGGGGGCGGTGTAAAACCACAGACTTCCGCCTCCCGGATTTAGGCTGTTTTGAGGCCACTGCTTTGCCTTTACTCTTTGCATCGGAATCCGGGGTTGCATTAGCGGGCCAGACCAACGGTTCCTCATCGGTATGAGTTCTCTCGGAATCAGGTTCCTCAATTATTACAACCCTGGGTCTCTTCCGCTTGACCTTTTCTCTGGAGACGGTCTTTAATGCGCCATCAAGCCTTATGCTCTGCCTCCGCCCAATCAACCCAAGAACTCTAAGATTCTGGTCCGTCAGTAGCAATTCAATATTCCTTTCGTCACTAGGAATTTCTTGAAGGACCCGAACTATCTCTTTATAATAGCCACCTTCAGGTCGCTGGATTATTGCTGAAAGAAAAGGAATAGAAGATATGAGTTTAATTTCATTTGGAAATTGCCCTGTCAACTACTCGAGAGAAAAGACAATACTCACATCTGAACAGCCATCTTCTGGCGAACCCCGGAGGGCAGCGGACATAGAACCACTCCGACTTGAAGTAACTCAGCCTAGTCCACGACCCCGTGACCACTTGGCAGTTCCTTACGGACTCCAAGAATGTAAAAGATGGGCTGTCGGTTCGACTTTTGAAGTTGAACAGGTATCTTATCTCGGTCGGAAAGGGAGGTCGGTAGAGATACTCCATAAATGCGATGAATACGCCATTGAGTGAAGCATATCCATTCGGATGCAGTTGAGATGGGGCGATTTCCAGGTAAGCCAACACTTCTCTTATATAATCGTTGAACGGAGGAAGTGTACTGGCTGCACATGCATGTCGATTAAAAGCAGTATATCCCTCCGGGGGATTGTGTGGTCTGTCGTCCGGTCCAGGCAACATTACATCTTCCAACGATAAGCCAAGCCTTAGGCATATTCTCCCTAGCGTATCTTCAGAGATATTGGACGGGACAGAGTCAGGTGGACTATTGATGAAGGACGCATCAGGAAACTCATCCGAAGCTGGGCCAATAGCTTCAGCCTCGATGTCTGGAATCTCAAGCATGGAAGGGGCTATATTCTGAGTCTCTTGCTGCTGCGAACTTGATGATTCCATAACTAGCTAACTCACGAGAAATTATCATTAGACGATAAACAGCCCGTGCATTCCCCAGTGTAAAGTGTGTGAATGTGTTGTGCAGTGCAAATGTTGTGCATGACTTGAGCAAATGTGGCAGAGTTAAAGGAAATATGCAAACGATTAAAGTTGTTATGGTTCCATCGACGAGATTCGAGAGGTAGTCAAATATGCAATTTAATTATCAAGTCCAGATATGCAAGAATGAAGCTCGTCGGGGTTATGCTGAAGAATGTCAAAATTTCGCATCCGACATGGGAAGTTCAAGTCGATCAAAAGAGGCTCGTTCGAATCCATCATGATACCGGTTCGAATCGATGCCCATGAGCATGTTTCGAATCGATCGTCAGGAGTCATGTTCGAATCCATCAAAGGTCAGAGTACTTCGCATCGATCCTTGGTTGCGTGGTCCGTACCGATCGGGAAAGGCCTTAGCTTGACATCGATCGTGCTTGCATCGATGCTCATCGTATCGATCGTGAAGACAAGATTCGTATCGATCCGAAGCTAAGGACTTCGGAACAATCATTAAATTATGTATTTTTTAATTTTTTGTATCGATCATTTCGCGTCGATACGATCCACCACCATATCCATCGATGCGAACTGGATCTCCCCCATTGACTTATCCCGAGAATCGAAGCGATATCTAAGAAAAAATATCGCTGTCTTCGTTGATTCGAACACGACTCCCAGATCAATTCGCTTTTGTCTTTTCCACTCTTTCTTCTCCAATCTACAAGAACGTCGCCATGGCCATCCGAACTTCGAGCCAGATCTGGTTTTACCAATTGCCAGAGTGGATGATTGATGAAGAAAGAGTAGATCAGAGACAGTCTCGTCATTTAGATTCGTGGTGGATTACCTAGTTTAAGATTGGGATTCGAAAATCTGATGGATTGAAGCTGATCGAGTCGAAAGCACAGAGCTATTATCTCTTTCTAAGTTCTGGATCGATTGCAAGGAGCTGAAGACGGCAGTAAAAAAGTAAAAAGTGAAAAAATGTATAAGTCCTGAGTATTTATATGGAGGGCTGGGTGAAACTGGGTCGTTTCGCCTCCCAGTTCACTTAACCGATCACAACCGGTCAAGCCCCGAACCGAGTCAAAGGCCTTGTTCGAACCCAACAAGCCAGAATCTGCATCGATTCGAATCGAACGATAAATCCCATAGATTCGAAGCTTTTTTTCATGCCTACAAATTAACAGCTCCATCTGCTACAGATCAATACGAACAGCAGTTTCGTATCCACCATAGCACAAATTATCATCGATACGAACGACACAACAAATCCTTATCTCTTCATTACTAAGCATCGACACGAATGAGCACTCCATATCCAATGGATTTCCAGTTCACCAACACGAAGTCGATTCTTTCAACCCTCTATATCGATTCAGGAGAAGATCGATACGAAGGGACTTCTCATAACAACTGACGAACATTGTTGCAACTCAAATTTCACATCGGTCCAGAAGAGGATCAATATGGAATTCGACACAAGTAAGCTAACGGTGACTCGCAAGCGTATAACATTAACAAGAATCAGAACAACACATATATATGTCAGACTCAGATCCGATTTTCAACATTGGCAAGGATTGAACATTCATCCGATAACGATTACAGCGGCAAACAGCTAAGCACTATCATACAACAACTCGTCACGGCAACGCAAGGTTACAATCTTCGACAAAAAAGAGCAATGACTGTTCAGAATAGATGTTGCAGTTTTTCAAAGCACGTCATGTTTCCACAAGACGTACTTTGGGGCGCAAATGTTATCCCGCCTTTTGGCAAGGCCAAGATACCAAGGAACTGATTGAAGATCAAGTATAGCTCATCATGGATATCGATGAATTCTGTCCGGGTCTGGATCGAGTTACAATTGATGTGACGCTGCAGGCATAACCATGGAAGCCTGCATTCCAAATTTCAAGTCGATCCGAGTTCGTACGCTTGAGTTATGATCGATTCAAGTTGGAAGGAACTGGCTCATTTTCGTATCCATCACCAGGCTCATTTTCGAACCCGACGCATTCGAATCCATCAGAGCGGCAACACCTTCGTATCCATCAGTGGACCCCATTTCGTCTCGATCCATTCCGTGTCCATCACCCGCTTCGCATCGGTCGGTATCCATGATTTCGTATCGATCGAGTTGGCAGTGTTCGAACCCATCAAGTTCGCCTCGATCGGATTCGTGTCCGTCAGCAGGTGGCATGCCTCGCAGTATTCAGCCAATGTATGCTTCGAATCCTGCTAGACAAAGCTATTCGTATCGATCAGATAACCTTAGTTCGTATCCATCGAGTTTCTGCTCTTCGAATCCATCAAAAACTCTTGTTCGAACCCGTGGCCAATGGTTCGTTCGAGTCAAGAGGACCTGGTCTAACACAGCGACCTTCGCATCGAATGAGGCGAGATATATGGATGCGACGCGGCCAATCCGAAGAAAAAGGTGGATCGACTCGAGATATGCACGCCACATCATTACAAAAGCACGTGCAGATGATCGATTCAAAAGAATCGATACGAAACCATGGATTCGAACCAAGCAGCAACCGAGCAATTCAGTTTCGTATCGACGATATATGGAGATCTGCTGATCCAAATGCCGTGAAATTTTCACTGGAGGTCGCACACATACTGAGGAACGTCTCCACCAAATTTCAACTCATTTGGACATCATCTTGATCGATACGAAATGGATTCGTATCGATCGCAGATCGAGGCGAAATTCTCTGGAAACGGTCGAATGGGTCCCCTCACGTGCCAGACCAAGTCTCCCGGAGTTTGAGCGAGATTTGAGCCTCCTACGCCTATAAATAGAGCTCCAGAGCCTATAGAAGAGGGATCTTTTTTCTCTGAAGCGTCCAGACTCTGCCGGATTAAGATTTGCATCCTACTTTTGCTGTCAGTTTCGAATTCTAATCTGTAATCCACTGGTCTTTGCTATAATCGCTTGTAATCATTGAAAGAGAATCAATAAAATCATCAAAACTTCATAGTGGACGTAGGCAATACGCCGGACCACTCTAAATTGCTTATCTGTGCATTTTACATTTCTGTTTGTTGGAGTTTTTGTTAGATAACCTCTGTTTTACATTTATAATCTTCATTTTATCTCTTCAAATAACTCCCGAAGAGTGTAGTGCCCATTTTTGGTACAAACAAAATTTACGTTTTAAAATTTATTACTTAGATCCGAAGAGGATGAAATCGGGTATCAGTGATTACTCGGAACCACTTCGATTTGAAAATCACTACGAATCTTATGGGTTTGATTATAGAGTTTAATAGGCTGGAATTGGATTAATTTCAAAAATTTAACTATTTTAAGTAAGTATTGTATTTAGACACTATTTTATATCGATGAATTTCTAAAAATGTTTGGGTTAAAAATAGATGATAACTCGTCGTGTTTGTACGGGTTGCCTTGTTTCAAAATATTTTCATAACTTAAGAATTTCAAATTAAGTGGGTTTTACTCAAGTTGGTTTCCAGCCTGACTCGGGTGTTACATTATTGTAGTGCTCGGGCCAGACCGAGTATTACAGAATTTCAAGTTAGGACACTTTGGAGCTCTGCAGATGAGGTGGATGGCAGAGACGTATTGCACGTATTGGTTATTTCTCGTTGTGTATTATAGGCTGTATAGTCAGCATTTAGGGACAAGTTATTATAACTGTCCAGATTTATTTATGTTGATTGTATTCTGATAACTTGTATGTATATTAACAGTTACAGCTTTCCTTTATATAAAATATTGTTATTGTATATTATATTTTGTTCCACTGCGATGTGAGATTCTGTGTTGTTTTATGTTTTCTTATTCTATCTGTTTTTCTTAAACCCTAACAACCTGGTATTTCCGGCACTCGATTGCTCGACACTCTATACAGTGAAAGTATCAGTGTTGATTTTGGGGGGTCGAAAATCGCCCGGTCAATTCGGGGGTCTAATAGAAAGGAAACACCTTTTATTTTGAACAAAATTGGTTATCGAGTAGATTTAATAAAAAACTACATAATTTCCCCTAGGGAATACCCTTAACTTTATTAGAGTGTTCGATCATAAAAATAATATATATTCGTAAGGATATTATCACAAACAACTAGTTCTTTAAATTTAAGCAGAAAAGTACATTTTCGCTTAATATATCACGTATTGGTTTCCACGTTCTTCATATATAAGCTTTAAAATAAATGAAAACGGTTTTACTCCAACTACATATGCTAGAATTGAGTTGTTCCTAAAGACATTAGTTCTTTGGCATACTCCCTTTTTATTTACTATAATTTTCTTATTTTTTATTTTGATCGGAGAAATATACTCGAGAGTAAAGTTTTTATTTACTTGTTCATCAAAAATGATATCTTTCCATATGTTTGGATCTAAATGTTTGTTTAATGAGATGGTAGTTGTACTTTTTCTTTAATTAATATCAAATCTTTGTTCTAAACAGTATAGTTTTGAGGTTTAGAAATTTTTGTATCACTCTACTTATCCATAAACACATTTTTTATTATTAAAAGGTTTGTATAACTCGAGGGTCAAACAACCATTATATATATATATATGTATGTATGTATGTATGTATATAATCAGCCAACAAGGCTTGACCGATAGCCCATTGTATTTTAAGGTGGTCATATTGATGCAGCCCATAAAGTTGAAGACATAGGTCGAGTGCGACTTATGATGATGGTAAGTCGGGTACGACCTAAGAAGGAAGCCACCGAGTTAAGATTTAGTGAGAAATGGTGGAAAAATGAAGTTCTAGGTTGCAACCGACCTAACAAAAGCTTTAAGTCGTCCCAACGACTTAGTGAAGATCGGCAACGACCTAGTGGGAAGGTGCGAGTTAACGAAATGCTGGAACGACTTACCGGGTTAACATGTATACGACTTACCGAGTTACGAAATAAGAAAACAGAGAAAATTGGTGAAGTATTAGGTCGTGGACGACCTAATGAAGCAGGAGTTAAGTCGCAAGGACTTAGGTCGCGAAGGCTTAGGTCACAAAGTCTTAAGTCGCGAAGAAAGTCTGGAACCGCTTATCTTTTTAGGTCGCTACAGCTGGATGCCGTTGAATCTGCCGCGAGTTAATCTCTACCGTTGAGTTCTTTAAGTCGCTGAACTGGGATGCGCATGTTTAAGTCGCAGAAGCCTGTTGCCGTTGTTTTTCTCTGCCGAGTTAAGCTGGACCGTTGATTCCTTAAGTCGCTACTAAGTTGAGTTGCGTAGCATTGTTAAGTCGGCAACGACTTAAGTAGTTATCTGTTTGTATTTTGTCTGTTTGTATTTTGTCTAAGTTGTTAAGTCGCTGAAGGTTGTAACGAGTTGTAACTATTTGTTGTTAGGTCGCTGCCGACCTATGCTAAGTCGCGCCTGTTCTAGGTCGCGCCATGTTAGGTCGTAGGTTGTTTCCGACCTAAGTACTTGTATTTTTTGAAGTTTTTGCGTGTTGAGTTGTAAAGCTATAAATAACAAGTGTGAGTCATTTGTAAAGGTTGTTGATTTTTGAATAAAATTCTCTTTTGATTGCTTTGTGCTTTCATTCCAAATTGGTAGTTGAGTGTAATCTCCTATCTCCTCTTTCGGATAATCGAGTGCGCTCGATTCAACGATTGTAGAAGCCGATTCGCAGAATCAAGTGCGCTTGATCAACGCTTGAAGAATTGAAGATCTTCGAACCCGGTATCGTGCGCGATCAACGAGTTCAGGATAGCTAGACTTCGGTATCTTCAGATCAACGAATTCGGGCATTTCAGCATCCATCAATCCACAGATTGCTACATTCAACGTCATACATTGTTTTTGAAATATCCGCTGCGTCAGTTTTGGTATCAGAGCTTGTTCTAGCCAATCATAGCTAGATCGAGACTTGGAGCCTATTCATTTGAAGTTTGAAGAGATTTGCCGAGATTGAAGGGAAGGTTTGGGTTTGTGTTTATCACGGCCGAGAGTAAGAGGAAGAAGAGTCATCATTGTTCGAAAATTGTTTGATCGGATTTGCATTGGAGGCCGAAACTTTGTCCATCGTGTTCATCGCGATTTGCTACAAAGTGGAAGTTTTCGATCCGTTTCATTTTGGATCAAAGTCCGGAAAGTGTTTGAATTTGAAGTGTTGAAGAATTTGTGAAGTTTTCAAGTATGCCGCCAAGAAGAGCTAATCGCCACCAAAACGTAGAAGCTTTGTATCGAAGAGAAGAAGCTGATGAGATGGAGCAAAGAATCAATGAGAATTTTAGTGAAAAGCTTAACGAAGGAATTGGCCGGTTAGAGAAGCTTATGACGGAGATGAATCAAAATCGGAGAAGGGTTTCACCAGAATCTAACCATGGGGGTAGTAGAGTCTCGCCACATTCCAATCGAGACAGAAGTGTTGAAAATGATCAAGGGTGTGGGAGGAACGTGAATGATCGTGAACGGAGGAATGTCGATAGAAGGGATGAAGGTGGAAGACGTAATGGTAGTAGAGATGTTGGTGGTCAGAATCGACATCGTTATGCATCTGATTTTGAAGAGGAGTATGATGGCGGTAGTATTCAAGGAAGAGGTCAAGGAAGAAACTATTCAGAATATGATCACAAGTGGGAGTCGGGGATGAAGACTGAAATTCCTGAATTCAAAGGTGGTATGCAAGCAGAGGAATTTCTAGATTGGGTGGCTAATGTTGAGGAGATTTTTGACTTCAAAGAAGTTCCAGAACATCGTAGAGTGAAGTTGGTTGCTACGAGGCTGAGGGGTAGAGCTTTGGCATGGTGGCAGCAAACCAAGCTTACACGTGAACGTATGGGGAAGTCAAAGATTGAATCTTGGGAGAAGATGAAGAAATTGATGAAAGCAACGTTCTTACCTTACAATTATCAATCTTTGATGTATCAACGTTTGCATAACTTGAGGCAGGGCACAAAGACAGTTAATGACTATGCTGATGAATTCTATCAACTTATTGCAAGGAATGATATTATGGAAACAGAAGAGCAGCTGACATCTAGGTTCATTGGGGGATTGAGAATGCAGATTCAGGATATGGTTAATATGTTCGATCCAAGATCTGTGGCAGAAGCACATTAGAAAGCGTTGGCTTGGGAAAAACAAGGGAGACGAGGAAGTGGTGTGTTTACTAATTCTAACAATCAAGCGAAGGGTGTTGGAGGAAGTTCTAATGTTTCTAAACCTATCAGTAGACCAGTGGTGGAAGAGGTTGAGAAGACAAGGGTTAACAATGGGTTCAAATGTTACAATTGTCAGGAATTGGGTCATAAAAGCAGTGAGTGTCCAAAGCCAAAGAAGAGAACCATGATTGTGGAAGTTGACGATGAGGATGTTGATGGAGATTGTTCTAATCCAGCCGAGGAGGATGAACAGGATATTGCGTCAGGAGACGAAGGTTGTAATCTAATGCTGAGGAGATCGTGTTTAACACCAAAGCAGGAAGAAGCTAGTTGGTTGAGGAGTAATATCTTTCAGTCAACATGTACTATTCTGGGGAAGGTGTGTAAGTTTGTGATTGACGCAGGAAGCTGTGATAATATTATTTCAACCGAGGCTGTGACAAAGTTGAAATTGAAAACAGAGAAACATCCGAGTCCATACAAGTTAGCATGGTTGAGAAAAGGAGGAGAAGTGAAAGTGGATAGACGAGTTCGTGTTCCATTCTCTATTGGGAAGAAATACAAAGACGAAATCTGGTGTGATGTCGTAGAGATGGATGTTTGTCATTTATTATTGGGAAGACCATGGCAGTATGATCGAGCAGTACAACATGACGGTCGGACCAATAGCTACAGTTTTATGTTTGAAGGCACGAAGATTATCCTAGTTCCAAAGAAGAGACCACAAGGAGAAAGTAAGTCAGAAGAAATCGAAGAGCTGAAAACTTTATTATCTTTGAAGGAGTTTGTTAAGGAGGTTGAGGAAGAACCAGAAGTATTCTTGTTGATTGGACGAGAAAGCAGTGAAGAGGTTGAAATTCCAGAAGAAGTTGAACCAGTTTTGAAAGAATTTGACGATGTATTTCCAGAGGAGTTACCAACGGAGTTGCCACCGTTGAGGGATATACAACATCAGATAGATCTTGTTCCAGGTGCTGTGTTGCCACACAGACCACATTATCGAATGAGTCCGAAGGAACATGAAGAGTTGCGAAGGCAGGTAGAGGAATTGCTTGAGCAGGGGCGTGTGCAGGAGAGTTTAAGTCCTTGTGCTGTACCAGCTTTATTGGTACCCAAGAAAGATGGAACGTGGAGGATGTGCACTGACAGTCGAGCATTAAATAAGATTACGGTGAGATATAGATTTCCAATGCCGAGGTTGGATGACTTGTTAGATCAATTAAGCGGAGCTACCATATTTTCGAAGATTGATTTGAAGAGTGGATATCATCAAATTCGTATCAGACCAGGTGATGAGTGGAAGACCGCTTTTAAAACCAGGGAGGGTCTATACGAGTGGTTGGTCATGCCGTTTGGCTTATCAAATGCACCAAGTACTTTCATGAGGGTGATGAATCAGATTTTTAGACCGTTCATTGGGAAATTTGTGGTGGTGTATTTCGATGATATTCTGATTTACAGTGGGAGTCCAAAGGAACATTTGAATCATCTTAGAGAAGTGCTGATGGTGTTACGACAAGAACAGTTTTATGCTGCAACGAAGAAATGCGTATTCATGACGCATAGTGTTTTATTTTTGGGATATGTTGTTTCGAAGGAAGGTATACAGGTTGACCAAAGTAAAGTTGAAGCTATCAGAGAATGGCCGCAGCCCAAGACGATAACAGAAGTTCGTAGTTTTCATGGGTTGGCTTCATTCTATCGAAGGTTTATACCACACTTCAGTAGTGTGATGGCACCTGTTACTGATTGTATGAAGGGTAAACAATTTACATGGTCAGAGGAAGCAGGGAATGCTTTTGAGAAGATCAAGGAGTTGCTGACATCGGCACCAATTCTAGTATTACCTGATTTTCAGTTGGTGTTTGAACTACATACTGATGCATCCAAGGTTGGGATTGGAGGGGTGTTGAGTCAGAAGGGACGTCCAATTGCATATTTCAGTGAGAAGTTGTCAGGAGCGAAAATGCGTTACAGTACATATGATGTGGAGTTCTATGCTGTTGTACAATCTATTAAACACTGGAGACATTATCTATTTCAGAAAGAGTTTGTTCTTTACACTGATCATGAAGCCTTGAAGCATTTGCAAGGACAAGACAAGATTTCAGCGAGACATGCATCGTGGATTGCATATCTACAACAGTTTACTTTCATTGTTAAACACAAGTCAGGGGTGACGAATCGAGTGGCTGATGCTTTGAGTAGGAGGAGTCATTTGTTGACTATGCTGAAAGTTGAAGTGACGGGGTTTGAAATGTTGCCGGAATTATTTGTTGAAGATCCTTACTTCATGAAGTTTGTTGATAAAGTTAAGGAGGGAAAGACGGATGAGTTTTTGATGGTAGATGGTTTTCTTTTTAAAGGAAGTCGATTGTGCATACCGGAGGGTAGTCTGAGAATGAAGATTATCAAGGAGTTACACGAAGAGGGACATGTTGGGAGAGACCGTACCTTGTAGTTGATTTCACAGTCCTACTTTTGGCCATCAATGAGGAAAGAGGTGGAAAGGTTTGTGGAGCGTTGTCATATTTGTCAGGTTTCGAAAGGAACTGCGACTAATGCTGGTTTATATATGCCATTACCTGTACCAAATAAACCATGGGTTGATGTGAGTATGGACTTCGTGCTGGGATTACCGAGGACACGGCATGGTAACGATTCCATATATGTGGTGGTGGACAGATTTTCGAAAATGGCACATTTTATTGCTTGTAAGAAGACGGCGGATGCTGTTCATGTTGCCCAGTTGTTTTTCAGGGAGATCTATCGACTTCATGGATTGCCAGAATCTATTGTGTCGGATAGAGATACTCGATTTCTGAGTCACTTTTGGCTGAGTTTGTGGAAAATGGTGGGAACGAAGTTGAAGTTTAGTAGTGCTTATCACCCGCAAACTGATGGACAAACAGAGGTGGTTAATAGATCATTGGGAAACTTGTTGAGGTGTCTTGTTCAAGATAATCTAAAAAGTTGGGATGTGAAGCTATGCCAGGCAGAATTTGCTCATAATCATGCGGTGAATCGAAGTACGGGGTTCAGTCCATTCCAGATTGTCTATTCGAGCTTACTGAAAGGACCGTTAGATTTAACTGTGATTCCACACTCAAAGGGGACAGTTAAGAAAGCTGCTGATTTTGTTGAAGGGTTGTCGGAGTGTCATAAAATCGTTCAAGAACGATTAGAGAAAGCAAATGAGAAGTATAAACAATCCGCAGATTTGAAACGAAGGAATGTTGAATTTCATGAAGGTGATCTGGTTTATGCAGTATTAACGAAAGATCGTTTTCCAGTAGGTGCGTACAATAAATTGAAAGCACGAAAAATTGGTCCGGTGGAAGTTGTGAAACGAATCAATGAAAATGCTTATAAACTGAAGCTGCCAGATGATGTGTATACATCTGACGTGTTCAATGTTAAGCATCTCATACCATAGCACGGGAATGAACGAGCTGATGGAGATGAATTTACAAATTCGAGGTCGAATTTCTCTCAACCTGGGGAGGATGATGCAGCCCAGAAAGTTGAAGACATAGGTCGAGTGCGACTTATGATGATGGTAGTCGGGTACGACCTAAGAAGGAAGCCACCGAGTTAAGATTTAGTGAGAAATGGTGGAAAAATGAAGTCCTAGGTCGCAACCGACCTAACAAAAGCTTTAAGTCGTCCCAACGACTTAGTGAAGATCGGCAACGACCTAGTGGGAAGGTGCGAGTTAACGAAATGCTGGAACAACTTACCGGGTTAACATGTATACGACTTACCGAGTTACGAAATAAGAAAACAGAGCAAATTGGTGAAGTATTAGGTCGTGGACGACCTAATGAAGCAGGAGTTAAGTCGCAAGGACTTAGGTCGCGAAGGCTTAGGTCGCAAAGTCTTAAGTCGCGAAGAAAGTCTGGAACCGCTTAACTTTTTAGGTCGCTACAGCTGGATGCCGTTGAATCTGCCGCGAGTTAATCTCTACCGTTGAGTTCTTTAAGTCGCTGAACTGGGATGCGCATGTTTAAGTCGCGGAAGCCTGTTGCCGTTGTTTTTCTCTGCCGAGTTAAGCTGGACCGTTGATTCCTTAAGTCGCTACTAAGTTGAGTAGCGTAGCATTGTTAAGTCGGCAACGACTTAAGTAGTTATCTGTTTGTATTTTGTCTGTTTGTATTTTGTCTAAGTTGTTAAGTCGCTGAAGGTTGTAACGAGTTGTAACTATTTGTTGTTAGGTCGCTGCCGACCTATGCTAAGTCGCGCCTGTTCTAGGTCGCGCCATGTTAGGTCGTAGGTCGTTTCCGACCTAAGTACTTGTATTTTTTGAAGTTTTTGCGTGTTGAGTTGTAAAGCTATAAATAGCAAGTGTGAGTCATTTGTAAAGGTTGTTGATTTTTGAATAAAATTCTCTTTTGATTGCTTTGTGCTTTCATTCCAAATTGGTAGTTGAGTGTAATCTCCTATCTCCTCTTTCGGATAATCGAGTGCGCTCGATTCAACGATTGTAGAAGCCGATTCGCGGAATCAAGTGCGCTTGATCAACGCTTGAAGAATTGAAGATCTTCGAACCCGGTATCGTGCGCGATCAACGAGTTCAGGATAGCAAGACTTCGGTATCTTCGGATCAACGAATTCGGGCATTTCAGCATCCATCAATCCACAGATTGCTACATTCAACGTCATACATTGTTTTTGAAATATCCGCTGCGTCACATATCCATAAACACATTTTTATTATTGAAAGAACTAAAATCATTGTTTCGGCCGTTTATCTTCCTTTTGCTAGTCCTGTTTTGAAACGGCTGAATTTTTCATAATTAACGATAAATCCTGCTTTTGATGATCTACCGTGAATAGATTATTCTAAGTCGTGAGGTCAATCTAAAATGATTTCGTTTGGAATTTAAAAGTGGCTTTTTAAATAAGATGATTTTTCGGTAGGGTTGAAGCAAAACGTGATATTTCTATTTTCTTTTATAACAAACCAGTACGTAAGGCACATCCATTGAACGTGTGCAAGAAAAACGTGAGTTAAATTCTTTTAATCGCAAAACATTATGTCTAAACATGCAGAAAACTCAATGTATTCATTTTTATGCATAAATTTGATTGTTGATGCTAAAATGGAAAAAAAATACCGTGCAGAAAATTTAATTGAATATTTTTCAAGGTAATCATGAGAAACACGAATGTCTAATGAAGCAATATGAAGGCTCAAATAGTAGGCAATTACATAATCAAATTCCTCGATCGTTATTTCTTAGTAACACCATTGGGGCTCACCAATGTCGAATTAATTAAAAATAGTGCTAGTTATACAATAAAAGCATATAACGCACACCAATGAAAAATAATAGAAACTAAAAAAAAGGATAAAAAAGTTTCTGAATATGAGGTGATTAGCAAAAGGAAAATAAAGAACTTTAGACATTTCCATTAACCATATGGTGCAGTAAGACAACCAAACTTAGATATGTTTACCCATTTGAATTGGAGGTCATTCATATATGTTGGTGCACATTTCTTTACATGCCAAAGAAAACATATTTAGGTTTATATCATCTATGATTCTGCTAATATTACAGTGATTATAAATCAATGCTAATAAGGTAGTCGCAATATTTTCTGCTGAGCATTATGCCACCATTTCTTTATTGGCTCATATTTTTCCTTCAACCCCTCTGCATTTTGTTAACTTATCTATTGAATAATGAAATAGACACTCGAAATACTTGAGAAAAAGGAAAAAGTCCTTCTAAAGAAGGTTGGCACTGAAACTGACAAATCAAAAGAGTTCAGGAAAGTGAAGAACAAAAAAGCTATTATAAATTACTTTCCATTCATAACTTCCTCATATTCATATAAAGTTATAAATAATACACCTTGACTTTATTCATTTATTTTAAAACATCTTGCTTTTAGTTTATTCATATGTTCTATGCCTGCTTGAAGAGTGATTTTCTTCTGGATCTTTAAACAATATTTGGTCTGTAACTTTTATTCAGACTTATATGTCAATGTATGACTGTTAAGTTTTATGCATCTGGGTGCATAATGTATATATTTGTACCACTACCTGCAAATATCGTGTTTAGAATTGAACTCTGGAATACATGGTTCATGCTTTTCTGTAACTCACGGTTGCATTATGCGATTGATTATGCACCGTTGAACTTAATGTTTATCAAAGAGTTTCGATCTTCCCTTGACCTATTTTTTTTAATGAACTTAAATAAATTGTTCATATGTATTCTCGAGGATTCATCAGGTTTGAAATGCAACTGAATTACCTAATAGTTGATTGACCAATAAGTGTTGTATATTAGTTGGACACTTCAATAACTTAAATTAAATATAGTGTTTTATCTCCTTCAGTGAATAAAAGTTTGGTAAAAAATTCAATAATTTGTTTCTGCAGTTTGGGACTTTCAAAGTTGAAATTAGGCAGCAGTCATTGACTAATCATACTCATATTTTCTGCTGTAAGTTGAGCATTATGCCACCATTTCTTCATTGATAGCCATCCCCGGCTTTCTTTTTATTTGTCACCATTTTCTAGCAAAACATTTCTCCATCAAATCAATCATAACTTTGAGCTTCTAACATCCAAACAAAAATGCCGTTAGGCTTGATTCCTAAGTCCACACTTCTATTAGAAAAATAAGTAACAGCAGATAATGTTTCACTTGTTTACCCAATTTTGGGCCTTCTAAGTTGGCATTGTAGATGTCACTTTACTTACATAAGTTTTGCGCCCAACTAGACATAAATTAAAAACGTTAATAAAATGATTTAAAAATAATTGGTATATCATTATAAATTAAACAAAGCCTTAAATAACTAAATATATTATATATGTGAGGAATTGTATCAAATATTTTAAGTGGAGCATTATAATTCCAATTCATACTTTTCATTCCCTTGTTTTTTTAATTATGAGATATATAATATGAAATTAGAAATGTGCACAATAACACCTCAGATTACAAAACTAAAACACCATATCTATGGAAATAGAGATTACCAAACCAATGGAAAGTAGCAACAGACCTATTAGCAAAGGCTTGTTACCAAATCAAAAGTAGGTCGCATTTTCAACCCCGAAGCAATAAGCCTGTTACTTCTCACCTTCATCGCTCAAGAAATTACAGCCATCTTCGATGCTTGAGTAGTTTGATCCACCTACATCGACCAAAGTGGTTTAATACTGTGACGACCCGACTTTCCACTCCCGGAAAATCGCATCGACAGTAAGAAAGAAAGGGGTGAGAAGTAGAAAAGAGAAGAAGAGAAAAGAAACAAACACAAATACTCACAGCGGAAATGAAACAAAATATATTATATCACATAAATATTACATAGTATCATATACAACCCTTATCAGAGTTACACAGATTACACATCATATACTAGACAGTTATAAACATCTGTCTAGTTATTACATCTCAATACAAAACAAAGATCTAAACAAAGATCAACATAGCGGAAACTACTATCTATCTACAACGCCGAAGCCTCATGCTCCATTGCTCCTCCACAATTCGTCAAGGCTAACCTGAATCCCTTGGCTACTCGTAAAAATTTGAGTACCCAAGAGTTTATAAAACAGAAATAAACAACTTGGGTCAGACATGGGTCTGGTGTGAGTAACAGGTTAAACTTGTTTAACTTCAAAACCTTTTGAAAGAAAAGGTATCACGTAAGACTTCCCACAAATAAACATGGGTAAGTTTTTACCTTACGCTAACCAAAACATTTGATAGGAAATTCGATTGTATTATAATAGGGTCTAGGGTTTTCAAATAAATATGAAATAGCTGAAATTGTTACATTATTAAATTCCAGCATACTAGCCACAAAGTGGGTTATACAATCAAGTCCGTTGGCACTTATTGGATTTTGGATTCCATACAATGGCAGGGCTACTGGGGTACCGCCCGTCACAGTACGTGGCCTAGATCACCGTACCGAGGATCACTCCCAATCCCCTGCAACACAAGGTCGGAACATCCCTTACTGGATAATTCCCGCACAAGATACCTCACGGTTGGGATCAGCAACCGCACCACTAAGTCGAAAATAGAAAGGGACATCTAGACAGAGGTAACCTTGTCCTACTTGGGTGCTACCCACTAACCTTGCTGCACCTCCCCTGTTTTAGCCATTCCCGGTTTGTGAGGCTTGAGGTCACGATTACCTTAGAAAAGAACACATCACTTAGAATGCTCATCGTCCACCTGACGATGTGCTGAAAGAATTTAATCCATACAAGTTCGTTCCGGGTTCGAACGAAACCGAAGGCATTATCTCGTTACACTCGTTTTGGAATCACCCTCAAAGTTAACGACAATAACCCTTGCACTCTGAATCTTCATCTTCACTTGATTCACGACCTATCGTAAATTTGGATCGATGTGGTATTCGGGTCTCCAGACCTGGAATTCCGGTATATGGAAACCCGATCCCGGTCTCATCGAAATCCAAAGCGTATCTTTTAAGGCCAAGTTGTTTTAAAGGTTAAAACAATTTAATTTATTATCTTTATACACAAAGAAAGATAATTCACAACAGATAATCAACATTATCAAATAATCCATATAATTCAACTAACATCCATATCATACAGCATATATCTCATCAGAGATATCAATCAATGTCAAGTATCCAATACTAACACCCATTCATAAGTAATGATTTATATCATCTTAAATTAATTTAAATTGAATTAAATTAATTACTTCATTTTATAATCCATCTTACTTAACCATTAATTAATTACAATCAATTAATTAATTATCCTCTAATAATTCATTTCAATGAATCATCTTTGATTAATTATCTTTTAATTACATCCAAGTAATTTATCCTCAATTAATTACTTAAATTAATTATTCTTAACCACTTATAGTAATTAACCTTTAATTACTTCATTAATTAATTTACTAAAATTAATTAACTTAATCAACTATAATTAATTACATTAATCCTTAATTAATTACATTAATTAATTACTTCATTTATTAATTATTACTTAATTAATCAATTCTTAATTACATCATTAATTATATTAATTAATGATCCCTAATTACATTTTATTATTAATTACTCTAATTAAATTAATTACATTAAGTAATTAATCTTTAATTAAAACATAATTATTAATCTCTCTTGATTAATCATATTCAGTAATTAACTACCCTTAATTACTTCTTTAAATAAATTAATTATTCCTTAATTAATTTCTTAATTAATCCCTTGATTAATTCCATTAAGTAATTAACTACCCTTAATTACTTCTTCAGTAATTTATCCATTAATTACTTTCTTAAGTAATTATACTTCACAAATCATTAATTGATTATCTTAAATTAATTAAACTTACTAAATTAACTTAACTAATCAAATTAAAATCAATTGATTACAATGAGTAATTAATTTCTTAATTTCTTCCATTAAGTATTTGTACTTAATTAAACAATTCCACAAATGATTAACCCTAATCAATTAATCTATTAATTATCAAAATTAATCACATTAATTAATTACTTATTAAACCCAAGTTAATGATCTACATTAAACTATTAACTATTCTTTAATTATTTTTCTTAAATAATTAAACTTTAATTAACCATTATTAATTACAAATTAATTAATTCTAATTACCAATAAATTAATCTCTAATTACTTAATTAACTAAGTACCTAACAATAACTTAATTAATCCTTAATTACTTGATTAATTTATTCCTAACCATTAATTAATAATTTTAACTTATCAAATCTTATCTAATTAATGGTCCTTGGTTTCTAATTAATTAACCTTTAATTAATTTAATTTAAATCTTAATTAATCAATTTAAACCCTTAATTACTAAATTTATTAACCCAAATCATAATTAATTAAATAAATTAATTATCCATTTTAATTAACTTAATAATTTATTTTATCCCAAATTATTAAATCTTAATTATCTTTAAGATAAAACTTATTCTTATTAATGATTAAATTATCATTAATAAAGCATTTAAAACAATTTACTTTTAAATTTACTTTTAAATTCCATTTTAAATTTAAGATTTAAAAGGAATACAAATTTAACTTTAACAAAGTTTTAAAACCATTTAAATTCTTTTAAATCACATGTTAAAGAAATATTTACTTAATTAAAGAAATTTAAAACCAAATTCATTTTAAATTCAAATCAATTTAAAATACACTTTAACATTCAAATGGTTTAAAACATTTTAAATTTAAAAACTTCTTTTTATTTCACAATTGAAATACATATTAACTTTGATTACAGATTAATCTTTAGATTTAGAAACCTATTTACAATTTTAAAGCTTCATTTAAAATTCAAACTACTTAACCCTTTTAAAAGTAGTTAAACCAATTCAAATTTTAAAAACTTTATCTTATTTGAAAACTGAGATTTAAACTTAAACTCCAGATTAAAACTAGATTTAAAACTTATTTAAAACTTTACTTTTCATTTAAACTCAGTTTTAAATTTTATCTTAAAATTTAAAAACAGGACAACAGGTTCTGTTAAAACCTGTTACCAATAATTTACCCCGAGCACTACCTATATTTACTTCGAGAATTCAACCCAAAATCACGAGTACAGCTTCGAGTTTTCTCTTCCCTTTTCTTTTATACTTAATTTTATTAAAAATTTAAAACTGTTAAAACCCACGCGAGTCTCCCTTGAAAACAACTCGAGCCAGAGTCCTAATTTCTCGAGTATGACTTCGAGTCAAATTCCATTTCCTCCAGTACGTCTTCTTCTCCTCTAATCCAACTTCTTCCAGATGTACGAAATGTACATGTGCACGTGCACAGGCGAAACGCTCGCTTTGATCATCTACGACCACTTCCCCAAGTCGACGATCAACCTCCAACCATAATACGACCATCAGAATCTCGATCAACACTCGAATTCGAATTCGAGTAACCCATCGCAATCAAGAACAGGAACCACAGCCTGGAAAATTCCTCGAACTCCTCCGATCGCCTGAGCACCAGAACCTCTGACCACGTCTTCGTCAACGTCCCCGTTTCAAATTTCCAGAGTCTGGTGGAACTCGGTCCACCAGAGACAACGTGACGACAACTTTTCTGACCACATCAAAAACTAGGTCTACAAACTATCTCGATCAATTCCCAACGCCACAGTCGTCTAACATCACTTCTATTATTTTTCCCACAATCCCCTATTACTCCTCCATCACCAGAGAAGATCACGACTTCTCCAGTCAACAAGATCATCAGAAAACCCCCAAAACCCAATTTCTGGTCAAACCAGAACTGCACATTTATCCTTAAACTAAAAATTATGATTTTAGTTTTAGAAATCATGTTTTTATATAAGGTTTCAGTTTATAGCCTGGTCTTGATGAATTAAGATGCTTAAGTTTTCATTTTTATTGAACATGCACTGTTGTTTTGGTTTTCCAGAACAAATCTAAATTTATTCAACTTAAATAATTTTATTTTTATTTTAAGACCCACTCTATGATCAAACAATCAAGTTTTGTTTGAAATTTAAGTCTTAACAGAAATTGGTTTAAGAGGAAATGGATTTTATCAAAATTCTTGCTTCTAAAATTAAGTACAGGCAAAAGCAGATACTACAGCAATATATATCTACACACATCCACACATCCATATATATATATATATACAGAAATGCATTTATAACTATACACACAAACATACTTATCAACATGCAACAGATTTATACTTAAGCTTTTTAAATTAAATGTTACTCACCTTATATGTATTGAAACAGAGCCTATCCTTGAACTGCTTTTGAATTTTAAAACTGAAATTGCCTTGCTTTTGAAAACTGTAAACTTGCATGCCCTTTTGATTTAAAAACTTGAGTTATAGAAGCTTTAAACTTGATTAAACTACATGCATGATGGCTTCCAGGTTTGAGAAGAATGTAGACAGGTTGCTTAGATTCCAGACTTGAAAAGAAACAGGCTTTTGTTTCCAGGGTTTTGAAAAATGCATTACAGGTCTTTGATTTCAGATTTGCAACTTGGTTATAGGTTGATCTTTTGATTTGGAAAATGAACTACAAGTTGTTGAATTTGATTTCTGTATTTGAGGAGTTGATTTCTGATTTTCAGATTTGAGCATGAACACATTTTGTTTTGAGAGGAATGTAAATTTACTGATTGTTTTGAGAGGAGAATTTTATTCAGTTTTCTTAGCTTTTGGAATGAAGATCAGAAAAGAAATAAAGATAAAGAACAATGTTTGTATAGGCTGAAATAATTTCTTAAAAATAAAAGAAAATAGAAATTAAAAGATTGACACTTGTCTTTATATGTGTTAATTAGTTTACACTTGTTATAACCAAGTCTTTAGAGAATTACACATGTCTTTTAAGTAATTTGTATTTATTTTAAATGTAAATAAAAGACTTTTCTTAATTTATTAACCACTTATTACTTATCTATTTATATATAAAGATAACTTTTTAAAGAAATAACCAATTATACTTATAAATAAAAGCTTATACATATATTTTAAAATCCTAAACTATTTATAACAACACATTCAATTTGAAATAACAATTTTATTAAAGTCTATTTAAAATAATTTATAAAAGAGATTATAGATTACTTCTATTATTAAATGAATTAACATCTCATATGTAAATTGTATTTTAAACTTATATATATATTCTTAAACCATATTTATTAAGCAATATAAAATAAACCTTATTATTAACCTTACTTAAAACCATATAGTTATTTGTTTAAATAGCTTTGAAAAGCTTAATATTAAATAAATCATAATTTCCAAACTATCAAAATATATATATTAGAAATTTAAAAACAATATTTTATTTATTTATTAAATTTCAAACCAAAGCTTATCTATTTACAATATATACACACATATATATACACATTATAAATAGAAATCATTTTATTAGTAAAATTCACTAATTAAATATTTATTTAATTAGATTATTAAACCAATTCAAATTTTATTATCAAAGATTATCAAATCAATTTAATTATTTAAACAAATTATTAAATTGATATTGCCCCAAATTTCCGGGATATTACATTCCTCCCCCCTTAAAATAATTTCGTCCCCGAAATTTAAGACAAAGGTAATTTAATAATCCATTTAAATCACAAGCATATATTATCATCCATATGCTAACAACCATAGCAACCAATTCACACAAATCAAACAATTCTAATTATCCAGAAAAATCCTGGATACAATTTCCTCGAGTTTCCCCAAGTATATATACCGGGATACTCGCTCTACAGAATTCAAACAAAATCAACACTACTAAGCTATAAAGCTCCTACTCATTTAGATCTACAGAACTAAATAAGATATTAGACTATAGACGAGTCTGACTCAACAACCAAATCTTCCAGAACTGCTGGTTCCAAAACGAAAGATAGATAAATCAACACTTATCCAAAATCAAGAACACAATCTCTACTCCTCAAACATCAGAAGACTGAACTTACTTCTCCTATCCGGAAAAGACAACAGATACACTCCCAAACTGCTTCTGCTGCACAACTCTGATCTGAAGTAGATAAGAATGCAGATGAAGAACACAAGCACAGACTGGACAACTCATTCCAGAAAAAGGTTCACTGATCCATAAATAAAACTCAGATATTCCAGCAAAACTTGAGTTGCTTCGCCAACTCCATCTCTAGGAAACATCCTTCCACTAGACTGAACCACCGGTATCACTCCTGGAATCCAGTCGATAAGAAAACTCAATCTTCAGATGCGGACAAATTTCTGACTTCTCTGAAGACATCCAGAAAATTCTGACAACCCAAGAGAACACTCAGTAATCGCAAGTCACTTTTGCGATCAACCCATCCTAATTCCAAAGAAAAACTGTTCCTCTTTACACAATCCGAACAGCTCATACTTAACTATCCAATCCATCGAAGAAATGGATTTACTCTTACTGCTTCTGAACTTCACCTTCAGAAAAACTGCTCAGCCAGAAAACTTCCTGCCATCACAGAACACTCCGAGCTGCACTGCTGACACTGATGCCAAGGACTTCCTATTCCAAAGATCTTCGAGAAATTCGAACTCCAAACCAAACAGAAACACCGTGCTGAACTCAGCCACAACACCGAAGCATTCACACTTCCTTAATCTTGTTCCAAAGAAAACATCTTCGGGAACATCCATCGTCACTGTATCTCATCATACAGCTACTATTATCTGAGGTATCAAGGTACCATCACTCACTTCTGCCTACCCGACAGATCCAACTCTACTCATCCACACTTCAAAGATAAACTCCGAACCTTAACAGTTTCCTTCGGAGATCGATGAAATCCTTCACCACAGCAAAGCTTACTCGAGACGGTATTGGGTTTACAGTCTCGATATATACTTCCAACCTCAAACATTCAAACTCCAACTATTGGTAATTGTGTTACACACACTACCACCTTATCTACCTTTATAACTTATATTGGAAAACCCGAACAGGTAACCTAATAAATAGGTAGAAATACATAAATATATATATTTAAAATGATATATATTTTTTTTATATAGAAATTATTTCTGGGTAAAATTATTTCATCTACCTCTTTAAAACAATATTGTGTCCGTTGGCCTGGTTCAAGTGTTTAGAGATCCCTATCAATAACGTTAGCTACTCGTATTGACCAGAATCCATATACCACTCAACCGATCAATTAACACAATATAAAACCATTTTATATAACTAACAAATACGCGCTCTCGTATATATATATACTCAGACTCAAATAGGTTGCTACAGATCCTATCTCTACTGAACAATCCTTCTGAACCTAGGTATTCACTCAACCTAGTGTTCTGATATTCACTTAACCAAAAGCTTAGGCATTCGCTCAACCTATGCTCTGATACCACGTGTGACGACCCGACTTTCCACTCCCGGAAAATCGCATCGACAGTAAGAAAGAAAGGGGTGAGAAGTAGAAAAGAGAAGAAGAGAAAAGAAACAAACACAAATACTCACAGCGGAAACGAAACAAAATATATTATATCACATAAATATTACATAGTATCATATACAACCCTTATCAGAGTTACACAGATTACACATCATATACTAGACAGTTATAAACATCTGTCTAGTTATTACATCTCAATACAAAACAAAGATCTAAACAAAGATCAACACAGCGGAAACTACTATCTATCTACAACGCCGAAGCCTCCTTCTCCATTGCTCCTCCACAATTCGTCAAGGCTAACCTGAATCCCTTGGCTACTCGTAAAAATTTGAGTACCCAAGAGTTTATAAAACAGAAATAAACAACTTGGGTCAGACATGGGTCTGGTGTGAGTAACAGGTTAAACTTGTTTAACTTCAAAACCTTTTGAAAGAAAAGGTATCACGTAAGACTTCCCACAAATAAACATGGGTAAGTTTTTACCTTACGCTAACCAAAACATTTGATAGGAAATTCGATTGTATTATAATAGGGTCTAGGGTTTTCAAATAAATATGAAATGGCTGAAATTGTTACATTATTAAATTCCAACATACTAGCCACAAAGTGGGTTATACAATCAAGTCCGTTGGCACTTATTGGATTTTGGATTCCATACAATGGCAGGGCTACTGGGGTACCGCCCGTCACAGTACGTGGCCTAGATCACCGTACCGAGGATCACTCCCAATCCCCTGCAACACAAGGTCGGAACATCCCTTACTGGATAATTCCCGCACAAGATACCTCACGGTTGGGATCAGCAACCGCACCACTAAGTCGAAAATAGAAAGGGACATCTAGACAGAGGTAACCTTGTCCTACTTGGGTGCTACCCACTAACCTTGCTGCACCTCCCCTGTTTTAGCCATTCCCGGTTTGTGAGGCTTGAGGTCACGATTACCTTAGAAAAGAACACATCACTTAGAATGCTCATCGTCCACCTGACGATGTGCTGAAAGCATTCAATCCATACAAGTTCGTTCCGGGTTCGAACGAAACCGAAGGCATTATCTCGTTACACTCGTTTTGGAATCACCCTCAGAGTTAACGACAATAACCCTTGCACTCTGAATCTTCATCTTCACTTGATTCACGACCTATCGTAAATTTGGATCGATGTGGTATTCGGGTCTCCAGACCTGGAATTCCGGTATACGGAAACCCGATCCCGGTCTCATCGAAATCCAAAGCGTATCTTTTAAGGCCAAGTTGTTTTAAAGGTTAAAACAATTTAATTTATTATCTTTATACACAAAGAAAGATAATTCACAACAGATAATCAACATTATCAGATAATCCATATAATTCAACTAACATCCATATCATACAGCATATATCTCATTAGAGATATCAATCAATGTCAAGTATCCAATACTAACACCCATTCATAAGTAATGATTTATATCATCTTAAATTAATTTAAATTGAATTAAATTAATTACTTCATTTTATAATCCATCTTACTTAACCATTAATTAATTACAATCAATTAATTAATTATCCTCTAATAATTCATTTCAATTAATCATCTTTGATTAATTATCTTTTAATTACATCCAAGTAATTTATCCTCAATTAATTACTTAAATTAATTATTCTTAACCACTTATAGTAATTAACCTTTAATTACTTCATTAATTAATTTACTAAAATTAATTAACTTAATCAACTATAATTAATTACATTAATCCTTAATTAATTACATTAATTAATTACTTCATTTATTAATTATTACTTAATTAATCAATTCTTAATTACATCATTAATTATATTAATTAATGATCCCTAATTACATTTTATTATTAATTACTCTAATTAAATTAATTACATTAAGTAATTAATCTTTAATTAAAACATAATTATTAATCTCTCTTGATTAATCATATTCAGTAATTAACTACCCTTAATTACTTCTTTAAATAAATTAATTATTCCTTAATTAATTTCTTAATTAATCCCTTGATTAATTCCATTAAGTAATTAACTACCCTTAATTACTTCTTCAGTAATTTATCCATTAATTACTTTCTTAAGTAATTATACTTCACAAATCATTAATTGATTATCTTAAATTAATTAAACTTAATTAATTAACTTAACTAATCAAATTAAAATCAATTGATTACAATGAGTAATTAATTTCTTAATTTCTTCCATTAAGTATTTATACTTAATTAAACAATTCCACAAATGATTAACCTTAATCAATTAATCTATTAATTATCAAAATTAATCACATTAATTAATTACTTATTAAACCCAAGTTAATGATCTACATTAAACTATTAACTATTCTTTAATTATTTTTCTTAAATAATTAAACTTTAATTAACCATTATTAATTACAAATTAATTAATTCTAATTACCAATAAATTAATCTCTAATTACTTAATTAACTAAGTACCTAACAATAACTTAATTAATCCTTAATTACTTGATTAATTTATTCCTAACCATTAATTAATAATCTTAACTTATCAAATCTTATCTAATTAATGGTCCTTGGTTTCTAATTAATTAACCTTTAATTAATTTAATTTAAATCTTAATTAATCAATTTAAACCCTTAATTACTAAATTTATTAACCCAAATCATAATTAATTAAATAAATTAATTATCCATTTTAATTAACTTAATAATTTATTTTATCCCAAATTATTAAATCTTAATTATCTTTAAGATAAAACTTATTCTTATTAATGATTAAATTATCATTAATAAAGCATTTAAAACAATTTACTTTTAAATTTACTTTTAAATTCCATTTTAAATTTAAGATTTAAAAGGAATACAAATTTAACTTTAACAAAGTTTTAAAACCATTTAAATTCTTTTAAATCACATGTTAAAGAAATATTTACTTAATTAAAGAAATTTAAAACCAAATTCATTTTAAATTCAAATCAATTTAAAATACACTTTAACATTCAAATGGTTTAAAACATTTTAAATTTAAAAACTTCTTTTTATTTCACAATTGAAATACATATTAACTTTGATTACAGATTAATCTTTAGATTTAGAAACCTATTTACAATTTTAAAGCTTCATTTAAAATTCAAACTACTTAACCCTTTTAAAAGTAGTTAAACCAATTCAAATTTTAAAAACTTTATCTTATTTGAAAACTGAGATTTAAACTTAAACTCCAGATTAAAACTAGATTTAAAACTTATTTAAAACTTTACTTTTCATTTAAACTCAGTTTTAAATTTTATCTTAAAATTTAAAAACAGGACAACAGGTTCTGTTAAAACCTGTTACCAATAATTTACCCCGAGCACTACCTATATTTACTTCGAGAATTCAACCCAAAATCACGAGTACAGCTTCGAGTTTTCTCTTCCCTTTTCTTTTATACTTAATTTTATTAAAAATTTAAAACTGTTAAAACCCACGCGAGTCTCCCCTGAAAACAACTCGAGCCAGAGTCCTAATTTCTCGAGTATAACTTCGAGTCAAATTCCATTTCCTCCAGTACGTCTTCTTCTCCTCTAATCCAACTTCTTCCAGATGTACGAAATGTACATGTGCACGTGCACAGGCGAAACGCTCGCTTTGATCATCTACGACCACTTCCCCAAGTCGACGATCAACCCCCAACCATAATACGACCATCAGAATCTCGATCAACACTCAAATTCGAATTCGAGTAACCCATCGCAATCACGAACAGGAACCACAGCCTGGAAAATTCCTCGAACTCACTCCTCCGATCGCCTGAGCACCAGAACCTCTGACCACGTCTTCGTCAACGTCCCCGTTTCAAATTTCCAGAGTCTGGTGGAACTCGGTCCACCAGAGACAACGTGACGACAACTTTTCTGACCACATCAAAAACTAGGTCTACAGACTATCTCGATCAATTCCCAACGCCACAGTCGTCTAACATCACTTCTATTATTTTTCCCACAATCCCCTATTACTCCTCCATCACCAGAGAAGATCACGACTTCTCCAGTCAACAAGATCATCAGAAAACCCCCAAAACCCAATTTCTGGTCAAACCAGAACTGCACATTTATCCTTAAACTAAAAATTATGATTTTAGTTTTAGAAATCATGTTTTTATATAAGGTTTCAGTTTATAGCCTGGTCTTGATGAATTAAGATGCTTAAGTTTTCATTTTTATTGAACATGCACTGTTGTTTTGGTTTTCCAGAACAAATCTAAATTTATTCAACTTAAATAATTTTATTTTTATTTTAAGACCCACTCTATGATCAAACAATCAAGTTTTGTTTGAAATTTAAGTCTTAACAGAAATTGGTTTAAGAGGAAATGGATTTTATCAAAATTCTTGCTTCTAAAATTAAGTACAGGCAAAAGCAGATACTACAGCAATATATATCTACACACATCCACACATCCATATATATATACAGAAATGCATTTATAACTATACACACAAACATACTTATCAACATGCAACAGATTTATACTTAAGCTTTTTAAATTAAATGTTACTCACCTTATATGTATTGAAACAGAGCCTATCCTTGAACTGCTTTTGAATTTTAAAACTGAAATTGCCTTGCTTTTGAAAACTGTAAACTTGCATGCCCTTTTGAT
The DNA here is from genome assembly GCA_030737815.1 of Allium fistulosum. Taxonomy (NCBI): domain Eukaryota; kingdom Viridiplantae; phylum Streptophyta; class Magnoliopsida; order Asparagales; family Amaryllidaceae; genus Allium; species Allium fistulosum. The sequence goes on from CM060907.1 coordinate 353,568,287, forward strand.
TTAAAAACTTGAGTTATAGAAGCTTTAAACTTGATTAAACTACATGCATGATGGCTTCCAGGTTTGAGAAGAATGTAGACAGGTTGCTTAGATTCCAGACTTGAAAAGAAACAGGCTTTTGTTTCCAGGGTTTTGAAAAATGCATTACAGGTCTTTGATTTCAGATTTGCAACTTGGTTATAGGTTGATCTTTTGATTTGGAAAATGAACTACAGGTTGTTGAATTTGATTTCTGGATTTGAGGAGTTGATTTCTGATTTTCAGATTTGAGCATGAACACATTTTGTTTTGAGAGGAATGTAAATTTACTGATTGTTTTGAGAGGAGAATTTTATTCAGTTTTCTTAGCTTTTGGAATGAAGATCAGAAAAGAAATAAAGATAAAGAACAATGTTTGTATAGGCTGAAATAATTTCTTAAAAATAAAAGAAAATAGAAATTAAAAGATTGACACTTGTCTTTATATGTGTTAATTAGTTTACACTTGTTATAACCAAGTCTTTAGAGAATTACACATGTCTTTTAAGTAATTTGTATTTATTTTAAATGTAAATAAAAGACTTTTCTTAATTTATTAACCACTTATTACTTATCTATTTATATATAAAGATAACTTTTTAAAGAAATAACCAATTATACTTATAAATAAAAGCTTATACATATATTTTAAAATCCAAAACTATTTATAACAACACATTCAATTTGAAATAACAATTTTATTAAAGTCTATTTAAAATAATTTATAAAAGAGATTATAGATTACTTCTATTATTAAATGAATTAACATCTCATATGTAAATTGTATTTTAAACTTATATATATATTCTTAAACCATATTTATTAAGCAATATAAAATAAACCTTATTATTAACCTTACTTAAAACCATATAGTTATTTGTTTAAATAGCTTTGAAAAGCTTAATATTAAATAAATCATAATTTCCAAACTATCAAAATATATATATTAGAAATTTAAAAACAATATTTTATTTATTTATTAAATTTCAAACCAAAGCTTATCTATTTACAATATATACACACATATATATACACATTATAAATAGAAATCATTTTATTAGTAAAATTCACTAATTAAATATTTATTTAATTAGATTATTAAACCAATTCAAATTTTATTATCAAAGATTATCAAATCAATTTAATTATTTAAACAAATTATTAAATTGATATTGCCCCAAATTTCCGGGATATTACAAATACGGTGTACGTCGGTGGCAGCTATAGTAGATTATTTAGATTCGAGTGGTTAATTAAAACGTGAGCAGTTATTGAGAATGTGCGCACAAAGATGCGGATAAGGAAAATGACTACAACAGATTAATGTATGCGTTAAAATTTTATTTTGAATCAGGGTATTTTGAGTATTTCAAAAACTTTAAAACAATATATTCCTATTATGTATAGATAAAAATAACTTAAATTTAATTTTATTAACATTAATTTAAGAAATAAAAGTTTGTCTGTGTTAATTTTTTTAGTTTATCTGTGACGGATATAATAATGGAAAAGTTAAATAAATTGCTTTTCTTGTTTCCTATTAATAAATGGAATTTTATTCCAATTTTTTAAGTTTACATTGTCTAATTTGTTTTCACCAATATATAATGAGCATAAATGGATCATGGTTAACATAATGGTTGTAACAAAGAAGAGTTGTCCTATTTAAAGTGGATAAACATGAACTTAAAATGTGATAAATTTTTAGCACACATGATTTATGAGGGTCATAAATTTATTGTTGGTACATTTACAACACAACTAACAAATAACTCATGAATAAATCAGGTGGAATACATCCCATTCAGTTCATAAACACATGAAAAGTTGTGCACTTAAATCCAATAGTGCAGACCCAGCCCAAACAAATAACGAAAACATCTAGTTATAAGACCAAACATAGTTAGTTCCTAACAAGTACAACTGCACCACGGTGAAAAACCCGATCGTTTGGTTCTATATTCTAAAGATAAATTACCGTATCTTTTCATTAATTTCAAATAAGTATATATTTATGATATGTTTGACAAAAGATTATTTACATTATTTAGAGACAAAAGTATATAACAATTAGCGTCACTTAAATTACATGTGTGTATGTGTTTGTGTGTGTTATGCATGGAAAATCTATTAGAACACAAATTGCTGACATAATGAATTTCAACCATTTGATTGGCATATGAATTCAATCTCATGTGCGAACAAAATGAGATTCAACGGTCCAGATCCATTGTGTCAGCTATTTTGTTGTATTGTGTCTAAATAGCCGATAAACACACATCAATCAAATATTTATTATAAATGCTCTCAATTTATTTTCCAAAAATATACTACTATGCAAAAAAAACTAAGGTAGTGTTGGACTTTAAAACAAGTTTTTTTTTTCAATTATGATATTCCCAGAAGGAAGAAAATAAGGAAAAGTCATTTTAAAGTCTAAATGTTAAAACAATTTTTCAAATCATTCCTTCTTCAAACAATGTCCTTTTTTGTTCAAAAGTTAACATTGAAAACACAAAACTCGTATTCAAACTAAATGCTACCTAAAATTTTAACAAGTTGCGGTCTCTTAAATTTTGTATATCAAAACAACCATCACGTAACCATGAATTAACTCTTTCATTGAGTATATAAACACACAACACACATATAAATTCTTTCTGAAATTTGAAAAAAAAATCTTAAGAGGTGATCTCAACATTATAACAAACTTCCCTCTAGTTAATTGTCATATGCAAATGACTTAAAGAAATAAATACAAACATAATACGATACTCAACAGTTTGAAAAACGTTGTATGATAGATTCTGTATTTATATATAAGTGGTTATATGTATGAACAAAAGTAGATATAGCTAGTTGTTAAGTTATGCAAAATTGGTGGAGATGATCGGGTTTAAGCCTTGCCCTGATGTGACGACCCGGAATTTTTGTATATTTGAAATGGGAATATTTAATTTATTTTAAATATTCGAAGGTTAAATTTTAACTTTAATTTCAAATATACAGTATTTATTGGACGATTAATTATTGAATTAAACAATCGGAAAAAGAGTAAAATAGAGAATCCTGAGTTTTTAGCCTGTTTAAAATAGTTTAAAGGTTCAGAAAATTTATATTGTTAATATTGAAGGTGATGAAACTTTTAAAATTTAATTTAAAAGTGTTTTGTTCAGTTTTTAAAATATATCGTTTATATTGAATTTAAAAATAGCCTTCCGAGGCACAGTCTCGGAATTCGACGAAACCAGTTCCATTAGATCCGTAATATTGTATTATTACCGGATTTCAAGTTTCGTAGTAATTGGAATTGTTGTGTGAGCGTACGACATACAAACGCGTTGAAATTAAATCGAAAATTTAATATAAACAATATAAGCAAAACACTGTAGCTAGATATTTTTCCAACACGTTCCATTGCCTTCTCGAACACGCTATTCCCTTCCATCTCTGCTCGTTTAAAACAAACAGAAAATATACAGATTCAAAAAAATCAAAGTTCCAGAGAAATTTAATGGCCGAGCTGTTTCTTTCCTCCTCTGTCAAATTCAAAACCCATTTGGGTAACTCTTTCCATATCCAGTCGAACAAATTAAAATCGAAAATTCCTTTCCTTCTTAAATCGAAAAAAAAAGATCGACGTCTCGTTCGAAGGATACGAACAAAAAAAAGGGGTGCAGCAGCAGATTTCGATCTCCACTCGATTTCAAGATTTTGGCTCGCGAAGGAATCTCGACTGAGAGCACGAAGGCGGCGATGGTCGCGTTGAGGGGTTCGTTCGATTTAGGGTTCTGATCTTGGGCTTGGTGGTTGCCGAGCGCGATGAGGATGGTCGCGATGCTCAGGAGGTTGGGGTGGAGGCAGCTGCCAGCCTTGGTGGAAGGGAAGCGCGTAGAGCCAGTTCGAGTTAGAGGCAGGCGATTTGTTGCCTAAGGGTTCGTGTCGCGATCGATCTATAGCCGTGAATGATTCGTCGCTTGTGACTCTATAGGGTGCGGCGACTGTACGTCGTGAGTGGTGGAAGAAGACGACGCAGTGGGACTGGGCAGCGAGGTACCTGCGTTTTACTTAGTTTAATTTCATAAATGAATAAATATATACAAGTGAGATTTTATTTTACAGTAAAGAAAATTTTAAACAGTTCTGTTTATTTTATTTTAATTAATACATGTATATAGGTTTGAAAAGGAAATTTATTCTTATTTAAAATTTAATATATATATGTATATGGGTTATTTCTGGAATAAGTAGTTTCAAGGAAGAAAAATAGTATATATAAATATACATATTTTCATTTACTGGTTGAATTTTAAAAATAATGAATGAAATTTTAATAAAAAAAAATTTATAAACTTATTTAAAAAAAAAATTAGTTGCTAAATGATATTTTAAAAGGGAAAATTGAGTTAAACTAAATTATTAGTCGAATTAAAATCTTAAAATGGCAAATTAAATTATTCGATTTATTTCGAATATTAATCAATTTTATAAATTGTTTATACAAGGACAAAAGACATGAAAACGAGTCAAGATGGATTGGAAATGGATTGCATGCATTGTTAAAGGTCAGTTAATCTCACTCAGCTGAATTTTTAATTTAAATTTAAATGGTAAAATTTAAATAATTGATTGGATGATTGTATTGATTGATGTGCTATATATATAGTAGTATATAGCAATATACACATATTGGCATATGTGTATATTGGAGTTGTTGATATTCCCGCATTGTATAGCGGATGAGACCCTATGCGCCGCATAATAGCGGATGATTTTATATAAATCCCCTATACCGCAATATTCCACATTGAAGTGGAATTGGTATTGTGCTAACGTCTGTGGATGCAGGGAAACAGGTTGGAGGGATCCAACTGGATTCCTCAAAATTATTAGATTATTTAATATTCTGTGTTCTGAATATTTGATATCATGTGATGATTATATATTGGATGATGTGGTTGATTTGGATTGTCCCGTATAATAAATTATAAAATCTATGGAATTGAGTTTTTGAAAAGGAATAAAGGAATAAAATTTTAAGTAAAATAATTCGAGGAATTGGGATAAAATTTATAACGAATTGAAATAAAAATAAAGTGATTTGGAATTTTAACAAAAATGAAATAAGAGGATTTTGAATTTACAAGGGATAATAAATTTTATACTTAAGTGATATTATTTGAAGAATAAAAGGAGTTATTTTTGAAATTAAGGATTAAAATTAATTAAAGAATAAATAAGGAGTTTTGGAAATCTGTAATTGATATTGGTAAAAGGGGTTTAACTCGTAATAAGGAATAAAAATCTAAAAGTTAATGTATTTTGGAATAAATGAAGTAGCAAAGGAAATTTATTTCAAAGTAAAGCAAAGTAAATTGGAAAATCAACTGGAAATTGATTTAGTTGTTAAAATTGGAATTTTAGAAGAGAAATGAGATTTTGGGATTTATAAACTGGGTTTATAAAGTAAAATAAAGTATCAGTGGATATTAGAAAATATAAATTCAAGGTGGGAATTTATTAAGGGATATGAATTGGTTTAAAAATAAATGTTGATTTATTTTTAAGGATGGGAATGAGAAGTGTATTTCTCTGGATAGCCAAGTACGTTTTCCAAAGCAATTTTAAATATAAGTTAAAGTTCTAATTTTGTTTTAAAAGCATGTTTAGAAAATTGATTATTTCTAAATGTTAAAGCCTAAAGTAAGATTTTTCAAAATCTATTATTGTAGTAATTATATAAAAGTGATTTGGTATTATGTTTTAAAAAGGAGAAAGTTAGTTTATATTTATAAAGTGGTTTCATTTTAAATATTCCTTAAGTATATATTTTAGTAAAGTATTAAAAGTAGTTTTAAACTTCGATGTTATAAAGTATATTGATAATAAAGTGTTTTTAAATTATTTTAAAATCTAAAATATTTTGTACTTGGTGTTTCAGAGGAAATAAATATTTGGGAATGTATTCCGTAAGCGGGAATTGTTTTGAAATTGTTTTCAAATGAGCTTTGAAAATTTGGAAATATATCTTGGAAAGATATTTGGGCAAATAAATAATGTGGGAAATTATTTATTATGTGATGGTTGCTTGTGGATGTTAATTGATAGTTAAATAACCGACTATCAATATTGGCCAAATGCGCTGATCGTTTCGAAGAGACCGGGATCGAGTTTCCGTATACCGGGATTCTAGGTCTGGAGACTCGAATACCACTTCGATTCGGTTTGTACGTTTCGTGTAACGTGTTCAGAGTCGAAGATGGAGCAGTGAAGTGCAAGGGCTAGTCGCTACTAATCCTGAGGATATTTCCAAAATGGATGTAGTAGGAATAGTGCCTTCGGTTCCGTTCGAACCCGGGACGGACTTGTATGGACGAATGCTTTCGTGACATCGTCAGGTGGACGATGGGCATTCTAAGGGATATGTGCTATAAAGGTATCATTTAGCCTCGAACCTCATCAACCGGGAATGACTGAAAATCAGGGGTTATGCAGCAAGGCTTCATGGGTAGCCCCCACTTGAGAGTAAAGTCATCCCTGTCTAGATGTCCCTTTATTTCGGCTTAGTGGTGCGGTTGCTGATCCCAACCGTGGGGTGATTTTATTTGGAATTATCCAGTAAGGGATGATTCCGGTCTTGTGTTGCAGGGGAGCGGGCGTACTCCTCGGTACTGTGATCTAGGCCACGTACTGTGACAGGTGGTACCCCAGTGCCTAGTCATTCGTTGGAAATCCATTCTCCCTACGTGCCTGTACGGTTTTGATTGTGCCCAACTATTGTTGAAATGTGAGATGCAAGCATTTCAGCTAGATTTTATTTTACTTTCTATAGACACTATTATAATATCAGAGGATTTAATATAAAGTGTTTTAGCTATCGTAAGGTAAAAAACCCGACATGTTTATTTGTGGCGTGGTCTTACGAGATGCTTTTGTTTTCAAAGGATTTTGAAACTTTAATAATCAATTTGAATGTGATTTTCTCATGCTGGTATTCCAGACTGACTCGGGTATTGTTTTATATGATGTTCGGGTCAGACCGAGATAAACAGGTTTAGGATATGATGCTGTGGAGCTCAGGAGACGAGCTGGATGACGATACGTACTCTCGTACTTGCTATTATTTTTCCGCTGTGTATTCAGTTGTATGTTATGGCTGATGATGTATTCTGATGATGTATGGTATAAACAGATATAGTTTTTGATTTGTGTAAAGATCTGTTGATATATATATTATATTTTATTCCGCTGCGATGGTTAGATTCTGATGTTGTTTTTTTCTATTTTTCTTCTTCTACCTCTTCTTCTTAACTAATATGGTTCGATTTTCCGGGTCTGGAAAGTCGGGTCGTTACAGTTGGTATTAGAGCTTAGGCTGGCGACAACCTTGGCTCTGGTGGGAATTTTGAGAGTATTAATAGATATGAGCGCGTATTTGTTAGTGAATATAAAATTGTTTTATATTGTGTTGATTGGTTTATTGAGTAGTTTATGGATTCTGGTCGATGTGTGGGACGCCACAACATTGATAGGGATCTCTAAACACTTGTATAGAACAATTCGACACAGTATTGTTTTAAAGTAGGGTAAATGATATAATTTTACCCAAATTATTTTTGTATATAAAGAAACGTTTTGTAAACTATTCTAGTTAATATATATGGTTGTTTGGATGTTAGAAGTGATAATATGGAATTATTATCGTTAATATATGGAAACTTAACTAGAAATTGAAATTTATAACCAAAACAAAGAATAAAAATTTATAATAAAATTTGAGATATAGATTACAAATGTAATTTAAAAAATTGAAATAAACTTCATATACAAATGAGATTTGTACTTTAAAATAGAATTCCAGAGAAATGTGGAAAATAAATCAGAATGGATTTTAAGTTTGGAATTTTGGGAAAGGTTTGAAATTCCTTGAGATTTGGAAATAGTTTTCAAAGAGTTTGAGGAAATAATAAGTGGTATTATTTCAGGAATATTTTGAGTTGAGTTTGGAATCTGGAAAGATTTGAAATTTTAAAATATTTGAAATGGTTTAAAGAGATAAAAGCATTTAATTCTCTTTCGGTCGCTGGAAAATAACTTCGGTGATGACTGCAGCATCATCGATGTCTATTTTCGAGTCTCTAAAAGAGAAATTGCTACCAAATTATTGGAAATTGAGATGGTTTGTGAATTGAGTTTGGATTTGAAATTCAAAGGGAATTTGAATTGCCAGAAATTTTGGAATTGTCTAAACTCTGGAATCTTATTTAAAATGTTTATAGAATAATAAAAATAGAAAGGGGTAAAATGTGAATGAGATTGCTTTTAAATGGATGGAAGTTGAATTTGAAATTCAATAATGAAATTGAAATGAACTTGGATTAAGTAGAAATTATTAAATGCAATTCAAGTTGAAATACTAACAAATCGAATGTGGATAATAGAAATAAAGCTCGATACATATATTTTGGGATGTTGTTAAGTGTAATAAGACAAACTGAAACAGAGTAACTTAAGTTGTGACTGAATTCAAGTATAAATGAATGGAATATGACCTCGAACTAATTTTTTCAAATGAGTTTGGGTTATGGAATTTAAATTGGTTAAATAGAAATTAAATTGTGAATTAATAAAATTGGATGGTGAATTAAAAGTGAATGGTAGAATCAGAATTTGAGTTATTTATTTAAATTCGACTTGGAATATCAACCTTTAAAAATAAGTGGAAATGTGTTAAACAAAAATTGAGGATTGGATTAAAATATGGTTTGTATTGCAAATGAAATCCATGTAAGTATGATAAATAATGGCCTTGGATATTATGCAATGAACAAAATATTGAAGCAAGAATTAAAAGGGACTAATTGGATGAATTGATGTAAATCGAAATGGAATTGGACTTAAGTCGTTAATTTAAATAAATGTTGAATGAAAGCTGGACTCAAATTGGAGTGGTTTAAATAATTTGAGAAATAATGATTGAATGACATGGACTGGATTGTTTTCGAGCTAAACAAATGGTTGTGAATAAATTAAAAAGGAAGGAATTAAATATAAATTGAGTACAATCAATTTGAATGGTTATGAAGCTTATGTAATTATTTATTCACATTAATATAATCGAATTGTATAAGGAAATGGATCGTTTGATGTAAACGAGATTAAATAAAATTCTATGAATGGATAGAAGAGAAGTAAAACTGATTTTGAAATCGATTGGATTGAATATAAGCTTGTTTGGATTAAAAATGAATTGAATTTAAGTAATTGAATTGTGGGCCATTAACATTGAATGAAGTGGCATATGAATTGGGTGTAATAAATGTCGAAGCCTTGAAATTGTTTGTGACAATTATTTAGTATGCATTGTTTATAGAATTCATGTTCTAAACTATATAAATATAAGTGACATATGGAAAATTATATATAAGTGAAATGTTATAAACTTTGTATATTCGTCACTTACAAATTTATGTTGAGTTAGTACAGGTTCAGGGAAGCCGCTTGGCTGATTTTGACTACGTTAAATGCTAAAATAAATCTTTGCTTGCTTAAAAATGCTAAAATAAGGTACGCTTACGCAAAAATTCAAAATAGGAAATATGAACTGCATATATTGATATATATTGTGATTTCCGGCCTGAGGCCGATGTATATATATATTTGTGCATCCTGCGATATCGCAGAAGTCCCTCCGTACAAGGGAGACTCTGCCAAAATTTTCCGAAAATTTTGGGAGTTAGAAAATTTTTGAAATTTTTTTTGAAAATTTTCATTAACGATAAATAATCTAAATTTGCTAAGCAAATGGAATTGGAACCGAATAATTGAATCTAGTTTAAATATGAATGTAAAGTAAGTGAAATCGAAAGAACTAAGGAAAGTAAGCTTGCAAGTAAACTTTTAATTGAGATTTAAATTAATTAGTAAGTGCAACTAATTCAATATTCAAAGTGGAAGATAAATTGAATTCAAGTGGAAATGTAAAGGCAAAAGTGGATAGAAATGGATAGGAACTTCAATAGTGAAGTGAAAATATGTATAAGCAGTATGTAAAATGTTTATCTTAAACTTAAGAAATGAATAGTGAATTCTTAAGAAAATGTGGTACTGAAAGTATGCTAAGTGAATAGTTGAATGAGGACTAAAACTGAAGTTGTGAAATGGGATAGTTGTTAATAAGGGGATAACAATCAAAAATGAATGTGAATAAAAGAGAATTGATATAACTGACAATCAATTGGAATTTATACGTAAGATGTACGTATATTATTTTATTCGCATAGCTATTTGGTCCAGATGTCGAACACAGAATTTCGAGATAGTTTTATCGATCCGAATTAGGATTTTTCACTCGATTTTCGACGGCGAGCCTGGATATGGATTGTTGATTGATTCTGGATATTCTCTATCATAGTTTGTGGCTATGCAAGGAGAATGACGGTTTCTGATCAAGAAACCAGATCTGAGTCCGCACTAGGAAGTCGGGTGGACGATGCTAGTTCGGAAGTGTGATTGTGTGATCGATTGAGCAATCAAATGTGATATTGCGTACGGATGATATATGTGCATCGTACGGGCTTAAGTAAAACAAATATTGAAAATTTGTAAAGGAAAGTATAAAATTACTTTGGAATTGTGATTGAATATTATTGCTTAGTAGGATATACAGGTGTATAAAAGCAATGGATAAATTGGGATTTTTGATTTTAGAAGATAAATTTAATGGCCCGACAAAAAAGGTATGTATTTGAATTTCTATATGAAATTTGATTGGGTTTTTGATCCAGCCACTTGGCTTTTTGTTTCTTTTTGAGATTGGGAGGCCGTAGAGCCATTTTGTAGTAGTGCCGAGCTAGCCGCGCAAAGGAGACGCTGGCGAAATTTTTCGAAAATTTAGGGAGTTAGAAATTTTTTGGAAAGTTCTGATAATTTAAAATTTGAATTCAAATTTAAATTTGAATGGATAAGTAGGTGGTATGTGTTGAACTTATGGATAAGTTTGGGAAATTAATAGGAAGGTTAATGTATCTTTGATAAAAGATTTGTTTTGGGTAATGTTAAAACTATTGGTTTTGGGATATGGTTAAAACTATTTGGATTTAAGAAAATAGTTAATGGGGATTGATTCATTCTTCCTAATTAGTAATTTCGGGGACGAAATTCTTTTAAGAGGGGAGGAATGTGACGACCCGGAATTTTTGTATATTTGAAATGGGAATATTTAATTTATTTTAAATATTCGAAGGTTAAATTTTAACTTTAATTTCAAATATACAGTATTTATTGGACGATTAATTATTGAATTAAACAATCGGAAAAAGAGTAAAATAGAGAATCTTGAGTTTTTAGCCTGTTTAAAATAGTTTAAAGGTTCAGAAAATTTATATTGTTAATATTGAAGGTGATGAAACTTTTAAAATTTAATTTAAAAGTGTTTTGTTCAGTTTTTAAAATATATCGTTTATATTGAATTTAAAAATAGCCTTCCGAGGCACAGTCTCGGAATTCGACGAAACCAGTTCCATTGGATCCGTAATATTGTATTATTACCGGATTTCAAGTTTCGTAGTAATTGGAGTTGTTATGTGAGCGTACGACATACAAACGCGTTGAAATTAAATCAAAAATTTAATATAAACAATATAAGCAAAACACTGTAGCTAGATATTTTTCCAACCCGTTCCATTGCCTTCTTGAACACGCTATTCCCTTCCATCTCTGCTCGTTTAAAACAAACAGAAAATATACAGATAAATCAAAAAAATCAAAGTTCCAGAGAAATTTAATGGCCGAGCTGTTTCTTTCCTCCTCTGTCAAATTCAAAACCCATTTGGGTAACTCTTTCCATATCCAGTCGAACAAATTTAAATCGAAAATTCCTTTCCTTCTTAAATCGAAAAAAAAGATCGACGTCTCGTTCGAAGGATACGAACAAAAAAAAGGGGTGCAGCAGCAGATTTCGATCTCCACTCGATTTCAAGATTTTGGCTCGCGAAGGAATCTCGACTGAGAGCACGAAGGCGGCGATGGTCGCGTTGAGGGGTTCGTTCGATTTAGGGTTCTGATCTTGGGCTTGGTGGTTGCCGAGCGCGATGAGGATGGTCGCGATGCTCAGGAGGTTGGGGTCGAGGTAGCTGCCAGCCTTGGTGGAAGGGAAGCATGTAGAGCCAGTTCGAGTTAGAGGCAGGCGATTTGTTGCCTAAGGGTTCGTGTCGCGATCGATCTATAGCCGTGAATGATTCGTCGCTTGTGACTCTATAGGGTGCGGCGACTGTACGTCGTGAATGGTGGAAGAAGACGACGCAGTGGGACTGGGCAGCGAGGTACCTGCGTTTTACTTAATTTAATTTCATAAATGAATAAATATATATAAGTGAGATTTTATTTTACAGTAAAGAAAATTTTAAACAGTTCTGTTTATTTTATTTTAATTAATACATGTATATAGGTTTGAAAAGGAAATTTATTCTTATTTAAAATTTAATATATATATGTATATGGGTTATTTCTGGAATAAGTAGTTTCAAGGAAGAAAAATAGTATATATAAATATACATATTTTCATTTACTGGTTGAATTTTAAAAATAATGAATGAAATTTTAATACAAAAAAAATTTATAAACTTATTTAAAAAAATAAATAAATTAGTTGCTAAATGATATTTTAAAAGGGAAAATTGAGTTAAACTAAATTATTAGTCGAATTAAAATCTTAAAATGGCAAATTAAATTATTCGATTTATTTCGAATATTAATCAATTTTATAAATTGTTTATACAAGGACAAAAGACATGAAAACGAGTCAAGATGGATTGGAAATGGATTGCATGCATTGTTAAAGGTGAGTTAATCTCACTCAGCTGAATTTTTAATTTAAATTTAAATGGTAAAATTTAAATAATTGATTGGATGATTGTATTGATTGATGTGCTATATATATAGTAGTATATAGCAATATACACATATTGGCATATGTGTATATTGGAGTTGTTGATATTCCCGCATTGTATAGCGGATGAGACCCTATGCGCCGCATAATAGCGGATGATTTTATATAAATCCCCTATACCGCGATATTCCACCTTGAAGTGGAATTGGTATTGTGCTAACGTCTGTGGATGCAGGGAAACAGGTTGGAGGGATCCAACTGGATTCCTCAAAATTATTAGATTATTTAATATTCTGTGTTTTGAATATTTGATATCATGTGATGATTATATATTGGATGATGTGGTTGATTTGGATTGTCCCGTATAATAAATTATAAAATCTATGGAATTGAGTTTTTGAAAAGGAATAAAGGAATAAAATTTTAAGTAAAATAATTCGAGGAATTGGGATAAAATTTATAACGAATTGAAATAAAAATAAAGTGATTTGGAATTTTAACAAATATGAAATAAGAGGATTTTGAATTTACAAGGGATAATAAATTTTATACTTAAGTGATATTATTTGAAGAATAAAAGGAGTTATTTTTGAAATTAAGGATTAAAATTAATTAAAGAATAAATAAGGAGTTTTGGAAATCTGTAATTGATATTGGTAAAAGGGGTTTAACTCGTAATAAGGAATAAAAATCTAAAAGTTAATGTATTTTGGAATAAATGAAGTAGCAAAGGAAATTTATTTCAAAGTAAAGCAAAGTAAATTGGAAAATCAACTGGAAATTGATTTAGTTGTTAAAATTGGAATTTTAGAAGAGAAATGAGATTTTGGGATTTATAAACTGGGTTTATAAAGTAAAATAAAGTATCAGTGGATATTAGAAAATATAAATTCAAGGTGGGAATTTATTAAGGGATATGAATTGGTTTAAAAATAAATGTTGATTTATTTTTAAGGATGGGAATGAGAAGTGTATTTCTCTGGATAGCCAAGTACGTTTTCCAAAGCAATTTTAAATATAAGTTAAAGTTCTAATTTTGTTTTAAAAGCATGTTTAGAAAATTGATTATTTCTAAATGTTAAAGCCTAAAGTAAGATTTTTCAAAATCTATTATTGTAGTAATTATATAAAAGTGATTTGGTATTATGTTTTAAAAAGGAGAAAGTTAGTTTATATTTATAAAGTGGTTTCATTTTAAATATTCCTTAAGTATATATTTTAGTAAAGTATTAAAAGTAGTTTTAAACTTCGATGTTATAAAGTATATTGATAATAAAGTGTTTTTAAATTATTTTAAAATCTAAAATATTTTGTACTTGGTGTTTCAGAGGAAATAAATATTTGGGAATGTATTCCGTAAGCGGGAATTGTTTTGAAATTGTTTTCAAATGAGCTTTGAAAATTTGGAAATATATCTTGGAAAGATATTTGGGCAAATAAATAATGTGGGAAATTATTTATTATGTGATGGTTGCTTGTGGATGTTAATTGATAGTTAAATAACCGACTATCAATATTGGCCAAATGCGCTGATCGTTTCGAAGAGACCGGGATCGAGTTTCCGTATACCGGGATTCTAGGTCTGGAGACTCGAATACCACTTCGATTCGGTTTGTACGTTTCGTGTAACGTGTTCAGAGTCGAAGATGGAGCAGTGAAGTGCAAGTGCTAGTCGCTACTAATCCTGAGGATATTTCCAAAATGGATGTAGTAGGAATAGTGCCTTCGGTTCCGTTCGAACCCGGGACAGACTTGTATGGACGAATGCTTTCGTGACATCGTCAGGTGGACGATGGGCATTCTAAGGGATATGTGCTATAAAGGTATCGTTTAGCCTCGAACCTCATCAACCGGGAATGACTGAAAATCAGGGGTTATGCAGCAAGGCTTTGTGGGTAGCCCCCACTTGAGAGTAAAGTCATCCCTGTCTAGATGTCCCTTTATTTCGGCTTAGTGGTGCGGTTGCTGATCCCAACCGTGGGGTGATTTTATTTGGAATTATCCAGTAAGGGATGATTCCGGTCTTGTGTTGCAGGGGAGCGGGCGTACTCCTCGGTACTGTGATCTAGGCCACGTACTGTGACAGGTGGTACCCCAGTGCCTAGTCATTCGTTGGAAATCCATTCTCCATACGTGCCTGTACGGTTTTGATTGTGCCCAACTATTGTTGAAATGTGAGATGCAAGCATTTCAGCTAGATTCTATTTTACTTTCTATAGACACTATTATAATATCAGAGGATTTAATATAAAGTGTTTTAGCTATCGTAAGGTAAAAAACCCGACATGTTTATTTGTGGCGTGGTCTTACGAGATGCTTTTGTTTTCAAAGGATTTTGAAACTTTAATAATCAATTTGAATGTGATTTTCTCACGCTGGTATTCCAGACTGACTCGGGTATTGTTTTATATGATGCTCGGGTCAGACCGAGATAAACAGGTTTAGGATATGATGCTGTGGAGCTCAGGAGACGAGTTGGATGACGATACGTACTCTCGTACTTGCTATTATTTTTCCGCTGTGTATTCAGTTGTATGTTATGGCTGATGATGTATTCTGATGATGTATGGTATAAACAGATATAGTTTTTGATTTGTTTAAAGATCTGTTGATATATATATTATATTTTATTCCGCTGCGATGGTTAGATTCTGATGTTGTTTTTTTCTATTTTTCTTCTTCTACCTCTTCTTCTTAACTAATATGGTTCGATTTTCCGGGTCTGGAAAGTCGGGTCGTTACACCTGAAGTATAATTTTACTTCATAATTTCTTTGTAAATTAGATAAAATGTTCGTTTCAGGCCTTGAGCAACCCAATCTCTGGATTGGGCCTAATTATATCTAATGCACTTATTCATGTAACTCTCCTTATCTTGTATAGAGATGTAAGTTATAGCAAAAAATACCCATTACATGATTTGAAGTAGGGGAAGAGAGAGAGAACATCAATTAATGAAGAACTGGTATGGAGTTATTAAATTGCATTGAAATAACAATAATAAAAAGAAAATATGACCCCTCATGCCTTTTTGACGCTGTTTCATATATAGCTATGTCGACTGTCAAGCTAACAATTTGTAACATCGTAAAACTGTCTACAGTAAACAATTCGAACATATTAAAAGTTTCAGGAAATTATTGTCAAGGACAAAAATTTTCAGCGTTTTTGCCTCAAGGACAGGCCTTCAATATTTTATCCTGAAGGACAACTTTCTTTAGGTATCAGTTTTTAGTCATTGATAGTATCAGTTTGTAGTTATCGGTATTAGTTTTTAGGTATCAGTTTTTAGCTTGGTAGCAGTTTTGTTGTCCTTATGAATAATTTTGGACAATATTTTTCCTTATGAATAATTTTTAGAAGAATTTTTGTCCTTATGGTAAAAACATTGAAGTTGTGTCCTTGAGGCAAAAAATATACAAATCTTTGTCCTTTAAATTAATTCCCCCTAAAAGTTTCTACTCCAGATAAAAACAAGGAAGGAGAAGGGATATTCTAATGGGATCACTTAGTCAACTAGGACATGCTAGCATGTCGCGACATAGTGTGGTTGGCTTACCACATTTTTCTTAATGGGCCTATCCACGTTAATAGCGCAAATCATGGCACAACCATGAGGGTTTTTTCAGTGTTATTGAAAAGTTTAAAGAGGCATAGTATCCAAGGCCCATTACTATCGCTGCATGGATGAATTTCTACGAGGTTGCGGCTTGGAACATAGAATGTAGTTTGTACTCTGTCAAACAAAGCATTATGTTTAGGAAGTATGGAAAACTTTGGCCTGATTATAATACTAAGTTTTCCAAAAGTGTACTATCTTTGATGATGAAGAAAAATTAAACAATAAATAGCTACTTATCCGAGAGTGATGAAAGCAGTTCTGCAAGTAGTTCTGCAAGCAGCGACGAAGTCAGTGACCAGTCTGGGAAAGCAACTATGGAAGCAGTATTGATATTGTCACTACCAATAAACCATAGCACACTAGAAAAAGAGAACATAAAAAATCACATGGAAATAAAATATATCATGTAGTAACTTTGCATATCATATAGCATATTTCTAAAGAAACCAAAAACGAAAAACTAATATGTGTATTCAAAAGCTGGATCATGATGCACTCCAATAAAAGAAGAAATATGAAGTGAAACTATTATTGTTTCGTAAACAACATAAAAGGTCAATTCTATCAAATGTTTAAAATAATATAAATCATTGAGCGCTCCATAATTTATTGTCAGTATTAACAGTTCAAGAAAATAATGCACGTCAACTTGTTTTTCATATTATTCTTATTGATAAAAAAGTAAAATACGTTGCCAATAGTACCTGTTCAATTAAAAAGCTTTATGAATATGATTAAGGATGTTAGGTTCTTTCGTCTGAAATTTTAACCGTTTAAATTTTATTTTTAAACAATCAACAAAATAGTTTAAGCTGTCAAACTTTAAGTAAGCATACACAAAACATTAAGAAATTTTCTAAAAAAAGAAACTAAAATAACTTCAAAAGATTTTAGTTAAACGTTAAAAAAAGGTCCAATTCATGCATTTCCACTATAACTTATATATTAGAAATAAAAATACAATGAGACCGGATTTAAATAATAAATAACTCAAAGATTTTCATTTTAAGAAACTTAAAAAGTTCTTATTCACACATTCCCACCATAACTTATATACTAGAAGTAAAACACAACGAGATAAGGTTTAAATTGATTTTAGCATTAGCTAACACATTCATACTTCATTAAAGTAAAACTACAATGAGATCAAATTCGAATCAATTTTACCATTGCAGTTCTGGATAAGAACTATAAAAATTGGTTGCAAATGACATTTTATAGAAATTCAAACCTAAAAAATGAAAAATTGTGATGAGTTTTTTTTACTTTAAGTAAACTTTAGCATTGTATTTCTAGATAAAAAAAACTCTAAAAATCAAATATATATTTTTGTGCAAATTACAAGTGCCATTTTTTTTATATCTTTGTTTCCTTAGTATGATAGGCCTCGGTCTTTCAAATATTATGAAATCCAAGAAATCTCTTAATTCTTGTACACATTTGGAGCAAGACCTAAATCAATCCCAAAAATAAAATCGACACGATAATATTTTTATTTTTTATGGTAAGGCATGAATCCTTTGGCTAATACAAGTAGAAATCTTGATGACAAATTCTATTCATACACCGTAAGTCACAATGCATACAATGAAAAATGCGATAAAATCGTATACATCGCTTTTTACTTAAATACACCATACATATTAAAAAATTACCCTTATTTCGGAATAAAATAAACACTTATCTTATTTCATTAATATTATTTCTAATCTATTAATCAAAGTAAGGTTCCTAAATTCCCCAAATTCACTTTTGCAAGTTTAAAATTTTAAATTGAAATACTTTAAATGAAATTAGAAAAAAATTATTATTTATATGAAGAAATTTGAGTTTAGTATTTGAATACTACAAAATTAAATTATTTAAATTTTGATGCTAAATTTGAACTTTGTTTAATTTAAACAAAATATAGAGAGAAATTAACACTTTGTGAATCATATTAATTATATTTTTGAGTTTTATATTTTAATATTTATATTTAATTTTGAGTGAAAAACGTTAAAATTAAATTTGCAAAAATACATCTTGAAAATATATGAATAAAAAGCGATAGCTAAAAAGAACTTAAATTCAAATTTAATTGATGATTAGTAGATATTTCGGTAACTTTATGAAAGAAATACTATTGGAAATACTATGAATTTGTGATTTTTTACTATTGAATTTAATTTTATTATAAAAAAGGCACTTTTGTCTAAAGTTTTATTATATTTTTGAAGGACCAGGTAAAACAATTCATGATAGATGAATAGATTTTGCCAATCTTGATTTTACCCAAATTGATAGCCGTGTACTAAATTCTTTTTCTCTGTATAACTTCCACTAGAAAACAACCTAAACTCATAAGCATGTTGCGATTTAGATCAAGCTTTCAAGGTCCGTTATTTTTTCAATCAAAATCGAAATATATTATGAGTACTAAAATATAATTTATAATACCAGATTGCAATTTGTGGTGAGGCTGCTTACAGCATGAGGAACTAAAGAAGCGGGTTGTTACCTACACCTTAAGGCGAAAAGGATGATCGCAGGCAAGCGAAGGGAACCAAGGTTGGTTGTTATGTCCTCCTAAAGGACAAGATCATGGTGGTTGGAGTAAGGAACTAAGGAGGCGGATTGTTGCGTCCTCCTGGATGTAGTTATGTTGTTCGGATGTGGGTACATAGGTTGCAGGTAGAAGCGAAGTGTTGATTGCATTGATTTGGGATAGTAGGATTTTTAATGTATGTTAATTTGGGAGAATTGTTTTATGAAAATTTGATTTTGAAGAGGAGTTTGATAGGAAAACAGAGATTTTGAATACTTAGCAAAAGGATGTAGATACATAATGAATCCGCACATGCGACCAAATACTTGTTTTTGGGTTTGATGATTGATTACCTTTTAAAAAGTGTGACGCGCCACCTCTATACTCACACTAACCAGGAACACTACTGGGTAATGCCGTCAATTAGTACGAAGAATAAGGCTGTTGAGGAGCGACCATCTGTGTTATTGCTTTATGCGAGTACCGATATGTCAGATAGAATGTCATTCATTTCATTTCAAGAGGAAATCTGACATATCAAATACAAACTCAAAGCTACTACATAGTGGCTATGTGGCCTTCGGAAACAAATATAAAATAAGCATAACATAAACCAGTCATAGATATTCATATCACAAAGGCGGAAATATATATGAATATAACACATAGAAGTGTACATCAAAGTAGTGGTCATACAAGATCCTCTACATCACAAAAGAATAGGTACAAGTGCTAGACAAAAGAATATGTATACATCAATGAGTCTCTATCTCGAATGTATAAAAACAAGAACTACTAAGCTAAAGTAGTTAGCCAAAAGTCAGAATCTAGTCCCTGCTAAGAAGTCAAGTGGAAGCACCTGAAACACCCCGGTCTGACCCGAGCATTATTTAAGAAGAAAAATAATAAACGGATTAGTCTAGCTATAAATATCAGATAAGATGAGATAGGATAAGAGATATAACAAATATATATGATAACAACAAAAATTCATACAATATCTAAAATCTCCTCAAACACCAAAAAGAATGTCATATTCTTTATTTTTATTCACCAAACTACAAATATTGATAGGGCTTATCAATACAAATCACAAAAATTGGTGAAACACAAATTCTAGAAATCATAAATTAGAAATCCAGAAATCAGAAAAAGGGGGAGGCCTATCATATATGGGAGAATGAAAACTCACCAACACGTGTATCACAAACGAGATGCTATCCCATAAAAAATACGGGGTACAGTCCCCCCTTGGGGACTGATAAGCTGAACACCGACGCACCTAAAAATATACGCCCCATGCACAGGCGAACATCGACGCACCTAAAAAGATACGCACTATGCACATATTTATTTAGCCGAACATCGACGCACCTAAAAAGATACGCCCCATGCTCCGAACTCGTCGAGTCGATTGCTCCACGAACGGTCAAAAGTCCAGGGGTCGCTAGCCCCTAAAAATGAGACGAAGCTCCATAAAATGGGGTATTACCCCCCACGCGGACAAAGAGACATCCCATATCGCTAGTCTAAACCATAAAATGATCATCATTGATCGGTAAGAAGTGTAAATTACACTAAGCTAGTAAATAAATGAGTTTAGCTTCATGTCCTATAACCACTAGCTTAACTTAAAAATTTACGAACAGATTGTAGATTTCAACTCGAAAATTGTCACAAAAGTTCAATCGAACAAGTCCAAGAATTAATCAACGAAGTAAACGCAAGCCTTTCATACCACTTGTTTTGCTAAGTCATTTAATTAGATTTCTCATGCGAATTAGGTAAAGGTTTGTATATACTAATAGATTTGAAAACAGTTTTAAAAGCGAGCTTTGTATTAAAAGTAATTGTTGAAATCATTTTTCTTGCAAAAGAGATTGAGTATTTACTACTAGTATACAAACCTTTGTATTTTAATGTGACAAACCATAGAAACGATTGTAAAAACAATCTACCACCAAAAATTCACATTCAACGACGTGAATTAAAATCATAAAAATCGGTATCAAATCCATCAAATGTATATTCCCAAAAATCCTGAAAAGAAATCATCAAAGTCGATAAATAGTGATAACAACTAATCAGATCAATCAAAAATCGATATAAATGGAAAACCACATAAAAATAGGCAATTTCCCTGAATTTAACAGTGACAGACGTCTGGGGTTTTTCCAAGACGTCTGAGCTGAAGGTCTGGATATTTTCTTCCAGATCGCCAGACGTTTGGGAATAACCTCAGACATCTGAGCTATAAGTCTGAAATTTTTTATTCCGACTACCCAAACGTCTGAGCGTTTACCAGACGTCTAAGCTGAAGCTCAGACCAAAATTTAGCCTAGGCCATTGATGGCCAATTCAACTTGGAAGCTCAGACCAAAAGTTAGCCTAGGCCATTGATGACCAAATGACAACCCAGCCCTATAGACTCATCAATACACCCCAAACAACATGTCCAAACATCCATAGTAGGATTTTCATAGATTTTGACTTCAAAATACCAAAAATTGGAAAATTCACCAAACCAATTCAATTCAAAAGCATTTAGACATGAATTAGATGTTAGGAATTCATACCTAACAACAATGAAAGCTATAGACATATATATGAGTTCAAAAACTCACTTTTAAATTCAAAAACAAGGAATGAGAAGCTCAAAAACAAAGCAAGACCAATCTCTCTTCAACTTCACTTCAAGAACCTTCAATCTATGATCAAATGCAATGAATTTCCCAAGTTAGGTTATAGGAAAAATCAAGAATTGAAGAGGAATTGAGATGGAGTAGATGAAAAGGATGCTTACTTAAGCTTCTCCTTGATTTTGCAACTTGGATTTGAATTTCCTAATAATCTAGGGTGTAGGAATTTTAATTTCCTATCTTTTCCCCCATTTTCCTTTTAGCTTGAGTGTTAGGAAATTATGAGTAGAATGAATGAAGAGTAGAGGAGTTAGGGTATTTGGTAGAGAAGTTTGGGTTCTTTTATTGGGTTAGTGGGCTACAACCAAACCCAAAGCCCAAATGAAAATACCAAAATCCTAATCAACTCCAAACATATCAATGTTTATACTCAAAAAAGTTGTAAACGTCGTTTTGAACTCAATGGAAGTGGTCTCAAGTCTGGATTCGACTATTTACAAAAGTCATATTTCGGACTTTAAATTCAACGAACGATGCTATATTTAAATAAAACATTTAAATATATAATCGTTAAATATGCGGGTTGTTACAGACTCCCCTCCTTAAAGAAATTGCGTCATCGCAATACTTAAGAAGAAAAATAAAGAGTAACAACCACTCTAAGGCATAACAACACAAAAGAAAAATTTGAAGTGAGGAGTTCACCTTAAGGAGCACGAGAGAGTAAGCCCAGATGTGTTCGCTCGATGAATTCTCTAGACTCCCAAGAACAATCCTTAGGATTTGAGGACCATTGAACTTTCACTAGTGGAACATCTTTATTTTGAAGGCGTTTAACCTCCGTAGCAATGATACAGATAGGATGTTACTCATAATTCAAATTAGGTAAAACTTCAATTTCTTCAATAACACCGGGCTTAAGAATAGAATCAGAATCTCTAAGGCATTTCCGTAGTTGAGAAACGTGAAATACGTCATGAATAGCTGAAAATTGAGTCGGTAATAAAAGGCGATAAGCCACGGAACCAATGCGTTCGGTGATGGGAAATGGGCCAATATATCGACGTGCTAACTTTCCTGATCGACTGAAACGCACAACACCCTTCATAGGTGAAACACGAATGAATACCAAATCTCCTACAGAAAATTCCAAATTCCTTCTTCGGTTATCGGCATAGGATTTTTGTCTACTTTGAGCTTCTTTCATCCTATGACGAATAAGGTCAATCTTTTCTGTGGCATCACGAATAAAATCTAGACCTAAAACCAACCTTTCAACGGCTTCAAGCCAACACGAAGGAGATCGGCATGGCCTTCCGTAGAGTGCCTCGAAAGGTGCCCTACCAATACTAGAATGGAAGCTATTATTATAAGAAAACTCGACAAGGGAAATATGATCCTCCCAACTTCCACCAAAATCAAGAACACATGCACGAAGAAGATCTTCAAGAGTTTGATTCACATGCTCTATTTTTCCATTTGACTAAGGATAATAAGCGGTGCTAAAATTAAGCTTCGTTCGCAAAGCTTTTTGAAGACCCTTCCAAAATCCATTAGTAAATAATGGATCACGATCGCTAACAATAGAAGTAGGAACTCCATGAAATTTAACAATTTCTTTAACATAGAGTTTGGACAAAAGAGGTACGGTTCGATGACCGAACAGGAATAAAATGGACAGATTTTGTAAGTTTATCCACAATCACCCATAGACTGTCATGACCCGAACGAGAACGGGGAAGACCGTCAATAAAGTCCATGGAAATTTGATCCCACTTCCAAACGGGAATGTCTAAAGGTTGCGATAAACCACTGGGCTTTTGATGCTCGGCCTTAACGAGTTGGTAAGTCATGCAACGCTTAATGAAGTTAGCAATATCAGATTTCATTCCATCCCAATAATATAGTCGCTTCATGTCCGCGTACATTTTACTACTACCAGGATGAATGGTAAATTTAGAACGATGAGAATCTCCTAAAATGTCTTTACGAAGATCACTAATATTCGACATAATAAGTCTACCAAATTTTCGAATGTCAGCACGAGCATCGATTTCAAAGTCTTTCAGACCATCAATATTATTTTTATCCCAACAACTTTGGCTAAGAAGAGCCAATTCGGGATCTTGCTTTTGAGCTTCAAGGGTGCGGTCTAAAAGAGAAGGATGAGCCTCAAGTCTACTCAAAACAAGAGATGAACATAAATCAGATTCACTATCTCGAATCTCACAAGTGGACAGAGTCTCGAGATCATTCCATTCGGATATCATCATGGAAACAACCGCTTGTTGCTTACGACTAAGGGCATCGGCAACACGATTTCCCTTTCCAGGAGTATAAAGAATATTAAGATCATAAGATGCAAGGAATTCTAGCCAACTTTATTGATGCAAATTGAGTTCCTTTTGAGAGAACAAATACTTCAAAGATTTATGATCGGTGTAGAGAACAAATTTCTCTCCCAAAAGATAATGACGCCAAATTATATGGGCGAAAACAATGGCCGCGAGCTCTAAATCATGAGTGGCATATCTAGTCTCGGCAGGCTTTAATTGCCTAGAAGCATAAGCGATAATACATTGCCTTTGTATGAGAACGGCTCCCAAACCAACACGACTAGCATCGGTATAAACAATCAAGTCTTGGTTCCCTTCGGGAATCATAAGAACTGGAGCATCGAAAAGGGGGTCTTTTAATTTCTGAAAGGCAGCTTCACATTTGTCTGACAAAATGTACTTAACTCCCTTCTTTGTCAAACTAGTAAGAGGTATGGAAATTTTAGAAAAGTCTTTTATGAACCGACGGTAATAGCCCGCCAATCCAAGAAAGCTACAAATTTCCGTCACACTCTCCAATCTCTTCCAATTTTGAATCGCTTCAATCTTTGAAGGATCCACGGAAATTCCGGATTCAGAAATAATATGTCCTAAAAATTTGACACGGGATTGCCAAAAGTGGCACTTAGAATATTCTGCTTTCAGATGGTTGCTCGAAGAGTTTCCAACACAATCTGAAGATGTTTTTCATTCTCTTCCTCTGTTTCAGAATAAACAAGAATATCCTCTATGAAGATGAGAACAAATTGATCGATAACGAGTACGGAACGATGTCAAAGGAATGCTATCCTCTACAATACGAAGCTGATGAAAACTGGTTGCTAAGTCTAACTGTAAAAAGACTCTAGCACGGCTAAGTTGATCGAATAGATCATCAATCCGAGGCAAGGGATATTTATTCTTGATGGTGAGATCATTAAGCTTGCGGTAGGCAAAGCCTAAGTGTACCATTGGATCTCTTCACAAAGATAGTTGAAGCTCCCCATGGAGAGGAACTAGAATGAATAAACTGTTTTGCTTCCAATTCGGATAATTGTTTATGAATTTCCTCATTTTCCTTATTTGACATGCGATAAGGAGGACGAGTGATAGGTAGAGCTCCAGGGATTAGATTAATTCAGACCTCAATTGCTCGCTTAGGTGGTAATCCTAAAATGGGCTCAAATATGTCGGGAAATTCACAGACAACATGAATGAGGGAAATGACATCTTCCTCATCATCAATATTGTCATCATATGGATTTAGAGAATATAGGGATGCCACCGAATTGGAATCTAAATATTTAAGAACAATAGTAATCTGCTTAACATATTGATGATGTTGAAGATGGATAGTCCTCTCGGGACATAGGATGTGGGCTTCATAACGATTAAGCCAATCCATTACCAAAATCTTTCCGAAACCTAAGTAACGCATAACATGCAAATCGACATGGAAAGCATAATCACATAAAATAATCTCGACATCTTTACAAAATAAATAGAGTGTTGCGGATCCACCAACCGGATTCGTAATTCTCAGTGAAGTCATCAAGCCCATAACATTTAAAGACAAAGTATCAGCAAGTTCCTTTGATATAAAAGAGTGAGATGCACCTGTATCAAAAAGAACTCGAATAGGATGATCACGAAACATAATAATGCCAACAAGGACAGAATGAGAAATACCTTGACCAAGAGAAGTGTTACTGGGGGCTTGCATAACATTTAGATTTCCCTCTTTCTTGCTTTGAAGTTTGGGACTTGAAGATATATGATGACTCGAACTTTTGCAATAGCGGCAATAAAGAGGTTTCAGACACCTATTTGCATAGTTGTCCTTAGAACCACAATTGTAGCATTCTCCATGTTTAGGGGTAGGAGACTTTTCTACCGAAGTTACTTATTTCCCTTTCTTGTTGGGATTAGGCTTGAACTTAATATGCCTCTTCTTGTTGTTGTTGAAGTTCTGTTTGGCACCCACAACTTCAACATCACTTTCTTTATCGGCCTCTTCAAGTCGAAGAGCGATATCTACAAGCTGATCGAAGGAAACTTCTAGTTTCAGAAGTAAAGGCTTTTTGAGATTCTTATTCAACCCATAGATAAACCTCTGATTTTTTTTCAATGGGGTATTAATTACTCGACCCCATATTTAGAGAGGGATTCAAAAGATGCAACATAATCTGTCACAGAAGATTCACCTTGAACAAGGTCAATAAAGCGTCGAGCTAAAGATACTTTTTCAGCTTCTGGCACAAACTTTAACTCGAACCTTTCTCGGAATTGCTCCCAAGTAAGATCCGCTTCAATAATTTCCTAAATCAAAAGCTCATACCAATCTAATGCTCTTTCCTGGAGCATGCTAGAAGCCACTTGGACTCGATGTAAATCCACAAGATTCATGCGAGAAAAGATGCGATCGCATGTTCTATGCCAAGCTTGGACTTCTATAACGCTTTCGAAACCCTTGAATGGCCTCCCACCCAAATTGGTATAATCATTGCACAAGCGTGAAAACCCGGATTTAGGATTAGTAGACTCAGGAATGGGTCCGACAGCTTGAGCATTCTTTACAAGATCCAAAAGCTGTTGGGCAGACATGAATACGTCATCCTGAGGAGTAGCACTGGATTGAACGGCGCTGGAATGGCCAGGTCTAACCATTTCACTTCTTTAAGAAAGAAAGAAAGAAGAGGAAAAAGGTTATTCTCAGAATGAATATCAAACAAACTTGATTGATAAAACAAGGTATCGTAAAAGAAAATAGGATAGAACGGGTCTTAAGACTCGAATTAAATCCTAAGGCACGATTCCAAAGAGAGACTTAGGACAATGATCCTTGCTAGATTATTCTACATTGTTCTGAAGTTTGTCTCTGATACCAAGCTATGACGCCCCACCTCCGTACTCACACTAACCAAGGACACTACTGGGTAATGCCGTCAATTAGTATGAAGAATAAGGATGTTTAAGAGCGACCATCTGTGTAATTGCTTTGTGCGAGTACCGATATGTCAGATAGAATTTCATGCGTTTCATTTCAAGAGGAAATCTGACATATCAAATACAAAATCAAAGCTACTACACAGTGGCTATATGGCATTCAGAAACAAATATAAAATAAGCATAACATAAACCAGTCTTAGATATTCATATCATAAAGGCGGAAACAGATATGAATATAACACATAGAAGTGTACATCAAAGTAGTGGTCATACAAGATCCTCTACATCACAAAAGAATATGTACAAGTGCTAAACAAAAGAATATGTATACATCAAGGAGTCTCTATCTCGAATGTATAAAAACAAGAACTACTAAGCTAAAGTAGTTAGACAAAAGTCAGAAGCTAGTCCCTGCTAAGAAGTCAAGTGGAAACACCTGAAACACCCCGATCTGACCCGAGTATTATTTAAGAAGAAAAATAATAAACAGATCAGTCTAGCAATAAATATCAGATAAGATGAGATAGGATAAGAGATATAACAAATATATATGATAACAACAAAAATCATACAATATCTCAAATCTCCTCAAACACCAAAAAGAATGTCATATTCTTTATTTTTATTCACCAAACTACAAATATTGATAGGGCTTATCAATACAAATCAAAAAAATTGGTGAAACACAAACTCCAAAAATCAAACAACTAAAGAATTGGAATCCACAATGTTTTTGGAAAATGAAACAACCATAAGACCTCCCGCCACACACACAATGCAAACGCAGAATTGGAGGAGATTTCTTCTTATGATAGTCAAACATGCTTAATACGCAAAAGAAAAACTCTTTTGATATTATTACTAGTGCATAGTGTGAACATCCTTTCGAAAATACAATATTAATCTTAGCCAACATACAACCATTATTGTATGCCTACTATAGCTACTATGTTCAATAGCAGGTTACCGCCACATTCCATAGCAGGTTATACAACTAAAACCGTACTGGGTTCGTATTGTTTCTTTGGATTTTCCAACAAATGGTCAGGCTAAGGAACTTCCTATGCCACATGGGAACGCCTCTGGCGGGACGCCCCGAGAACCACCTGGCTCTCTGCCAACACAAGGCCGGTTACCCCCTTCCCGGGTAGTAAACCTGAGATATTCCACCCCAGGTCCCTTGGGACCATTATAAGAGGATCCTCTACACCAACATCACACAGTAGTAAATATACTATAGTGTCCACATGAGTAAGTATCTGGGCTCCATACCATGATACCACCCTTTTCCAAAAGGAATGGACATACCCTAGGGGAGCTACCCCTGAAACCTTGCCGCATCTTTCCTGTTTCGACCATTTTCGGTCTGTGAGGCTCGATGAGGTATCGTCCACATATCTATGCTTTTTCATAAAGCCATGCTTTCATCAACAAATGATCAGCAACACTCAGCATGCCACACTACCAAATTGGGAGTATATCACTGATAACCTTCAACTACATAACCTCTGAGCTCGTACGTCTCAGAGAAGGGTGTTAAGCTAAGAGAATAAATTCTCCGCCACCAAACAGAAATGTATTTGAAAGAAATCAGCTTTATATCTCAAAGTGTAGTGTCAGACATACAACCATACAAGTCTGTTCCGGGTTCGAACAGAACCGAAGGCACTTCCGAAGAAGCCCTTGCAATCCGAGTATTCACAATCCCGATCGGATTTCCCATCACATAGGAGATCTCTATACCGTAGCTACTCAGTGCAGAGACAATCGATAGGTCATCCCATCGTTCTCGCAAACACCCGGTCTTCAACATCGGTCTTCAAATGCGATCCATTCACGTCGTATCATTATTTGAAATGGGTTATATGACACAAAGGTCATCTCCCGGCTAAACCGAATAATGAGCGTAATATTTGAAAACATATGGATATGGGATTTCAATTAAGTCACATTTTATTACCCAAACTTTTCTTCAAATGGTTTAAACATATTACCATTTTAATCTTTTACACAAAAGATTCATTTTACAATGTTCACCCAGTTTCACAAAGATCTATTCATAGATTTTCAAATTGATTTCCACTTCAATTTGGATTAACTCATTAAATCTTTTAAAACAAAGATTTAATTGGTAGCTTTCAAAACAATTCTATTTTCAATTCAATTCTTTTGTACAAAAGATATATCATTTATAGTTTTCCAAACTATTTTCATTTCAAATTTGAAATTCTTTTAACACGAATTGAAAATTCTTTCCTTATATGAAAGTCATTATTGTTTGAAAACAAATACTTTTGGTTTTGGAAAAATCCGGTCAAATATACATAAGTTATAGCCTTTTAAATTTAAACTTGGGTTGAATTCAAATTACCAAAACAATACTTTTTAGAATGTTTAAAACTCATATAAAGACATTTATAACTTGTATAACCTTTTTAAAACCATAATTTCCAAACTGGAATTCAATTCCAAATTTTGAATTCAAATTCAAATTAAATTTTAAATTGAAAAACTTTACCAAGTTGTTCGAAATAACTTTATCTTAAAAATTCCTTTTCAAAAGCTTTTAACATTCAACCCAAATTCATTTCCAAAATCAATTGAAATTAAAATTTCAATTTCAAAATATTAAATTTAAGTCATCTATAACTTAACTGATTTCCTCGTGAAATCCACATTTGTGTGTGGAAAAGTGTGGTCCAGGGGTTTTACACACAATAGTGCAAACTTTGTCAATCACAAGGATTCATCATTACGATTCGATGTGGGTTTCGGATAACAATATGGAATCCGACTCCCTATCGCATCGAAATTCAAGTGCCGTTTTACGGGCCAAAGGATTTCTATATTCACACAGTAATATATATCATAGAAACAGAAATCACAGCTCAGCACAAAGTAATTTATATCACAAACACAAACTGGGATATCAAACTGCTCAAAACATTTCAATAATAATCAATCTATCACAGAATTATATAATTATACATTTTTCTTTAATTAATGATTAATTATCCTTAATTTTAAATTGATTAATCCTTAATTATTAATTAAAATATTAATTACCTTCGTAGATTAACTATTTCTTAATTAATTGCCTAAATTAATTTATCTTTGATTATAAACTAATTAACTCAAATTAATAATTAATTACTTTTAAATTGATTGTTCTGTAACTATTAAGTAATTATAATTCATCAATTATTTAGTTAACATTAACAATACATTAATTTGAATTATTTTTAAGTTAAGTTAAAAATGTAAAATATTTAATCATCTCGTTAATTACTTTATTAAATTTTGTTTAAAAATAAACGTCTGAAAATATACGTTTAAAATACTCTCAACTTAAATAATTTAAATTATTTTATTTTAAAACCTTTGATTATCATTTTCAACTTATCAACAATCATTCATTTGAAAAGAAAAATTTTAAAAATCAATTTCGACTTAAATTTTAAAGTTTAAAACTGAAAAACGGGATCACTCTAGAGCTGCTTCGAGTAACACCCGAGGCTTTCCCTCACTTGCTTCGAGTTTTCCCCAAATCGACCCGGTAGCTTCATTTAAAGAAATTTTGTTTAAGTTATATATATATATATATTAAACTGAGATTTAAACTTGAATCAGATTTAAAAAATTTGCTTTAAACTTGTTTTAAAACATTGCTTTACAATTCAGACTTCGGTTTAAATTTTTAAACCAAAATAGGTTTCCTTTAAAACCTGTTACAAAATTAAACTCGAGACCACCAACCCCAACAAATACAAACTTCACCAGAAATTTGCAGTGCACCGTGCACATGCACGGTGACTTTAATCACCTCCGACCATCTCCGATGGTCTCCCCTCATCAGCAACCTCCTTCACACTCAACTACGATCATCAGATCACTATACAAATCTCGAAATCGAATTCGAGTTGTCCAAACAAAACCTGGAACAGGAAAATAGGAATCACCACCAAACCTGGAACATGCCGCCATCCTCCCAACCCCGACCACCAGAAATGCTCCAACTCCGGCAACGACCTCGTCACCCTCCATACTATCATCTCCCAAAGCCACGTGCAACTCGATGCACGCGCGAAGCCCCAGCGACCACTCTTCCGATCTCGTCCAAAATTAGGGTTTAAAACTCAATCGCCCTTTCGCCGATGCCACAGTGGTCGTGCACCACTTCCACCATTTTTCCCAACATCTGTGATCCTCAAACTAGCTTTAGACAGAACCCCGAGTCCTCCCTACCCCTCTGTCGCCAGAGGTTGCCTCAAATAAGATTTCCAATTAAACCCAAAATGCAACCTCAATGCTTTATTAAAAAAAATTTGATTTTAGTTTTAAAAATCATAACTTCCTAAATATGTTCAAGTTATAATCTGGAAACAATAAATATTTGTAACGACCCGTAAATTTTAACTGTTCTAATAATATGATTAATGAAATTTTCATGAAATTTTAAAGAATAAAATTTTAAAATAAATATTTAATATTTGAAATGCGTCTAGTTAAACATAGCAACCGGTAAATTTTCATCCGAAAATATAAAAGTTTATTTTCGTGTGTAATTTTATTTCAATTTAATCAGTTAGGAATTGATGAAAATAAAATGTTTTCGAAACCTGAATATTTTTACATAGCAAAATTCTAAATCGGCTTCTGAGCAAGACGTCATTTTTTGTTTTCCAAATTCGGACTTCTTTAGCTCCGTCGATCTTATTTTTCTGCGTTTTTGCTGCATTCTCCGTTAGTAGAAATTTCGAATTTTTATAATTCAATCGTACCACTGATATCTGTATACCGTTTTGATCGTCTCGTCGTGCTGATCTCTACGGTATATTCAATTCCGTGTTTTGAAGTCCAGTACACAGCGGAATCCATGAAAAATGATAACCGTATCGTTCTCTATATTTGTGTCTTTTGGGTTCGTTAAAGTTAATAGCTATTGGCTATTCTATATTCTCAGCCATTCATATCTAATTCATTTTGTTGTTCCCTACGTTTCATTTTAAATGTTGCATGACTCTTCAATTTTCAAGACACGTTTCACTGTGGCAGTTCATTTTATTTTCAAATGCAACCTTCCTGTCTCTTTCATATTCATCTTCTCATTTTTGCTCCTAAAAAAAATATAATAATTTGAAACCCACTTCTCCACCCAGGCATGTCAAACTTCCTCTTCACTTCTCCCAACATCTTCACAAACCCGATCTCGCCTTCGCCTAACCCGAGTGCCACACCTAAAGGCCTGGCCTTCCACCTCAACGCGCCCACCGTCTTCTCCGCCCAACAAGTGCCGATTCACCCCTCACCAGCCTCCTTCCTTTACTCTCCCTCGTTCAGCTCAAACGCTCGGTCTAGCACCAAGCAACACGTATCATCTCAGCCACCCCACTCGAGCAAACCACCACTTCGCCCTGAGCCGACCGAGCATCTTCCCGCAACCACTCCGGCCAATTCTCTCCTTCCTTCCCAAGCCGACCTCTACCTAGTCACCGTCCGGCAACCTACCACTCGAGCTGCCCATGCTAGAGACCAGTTCATCAAACTCCATCTTCACGTAAAGCTTGTATATTGGTTTATATTCTATTTATGTAAGTAATTTGTGTTGCTTTATAATAAAATTTTACTTTGAATTATATTCTATGCCAGATTATATTGGTTTTTCCTGTTAGTAAATATTGTCAGCTAAAATATTTAAGGTTGTTGTTTTAACATATCAAGTTTTCTCACTTTGTATAAACCTGTTATACCATTCCTGTATATATATTTTGTTTAGTAGGAGGGTGGTCGTATATCTATATAAGCATTTATTTCAAATTTTGTTATGATAACAACGTATATATATTCGTAAATTTAAAACTAAGTTTGCATATCTGTTTTACATATTAAAGTTGTTCGCATATATTTTGACTGCATACATGAGCTAGTTTCTGCATATATATTCAACTGTTTATGGGGGTGGTTGGGTTTCTGCACCTATTTGTTTTGTATTGATTTAAATTTTATCAGTAGGTATATATATTAATCTACTCATAGTCTGTCGAGTTTTATAAAAAAAAGTAATTTGAATTTTATTGTACACAGGCTTTTGATTCTAAGTATAAATTACTATTGTCGACTTATTTATA
Organism: Allium fistulosum; assembly: GCA_030737815.1. Classification (NCBI taxonomy): domain Eukaryota; kingdom Viridiplantae; phylum Streptophyta; class Magnoliopsida; order Asparagales; family Amaryllidaceae; genus Allium; species Allium fistulosum. Next base: position 353,601,373 of record CM060907.1, read on the forward strand.
TAAAGTATATTGTATTTATGTAAGTTATATGTTTTAATATATATAGATATGTTTGAAGACTGGCCTGGAAAGTTTTAATGAAACAAAAAGAGCAAGTTTATATCCTAGTCTTTTATATATATTTAAATATATATTTGTTTACATACCTAGTACGTATATCGGTTTACAGCTGTACGTATGAGTTTATAAAGTTTTGTAGTTCTTATTATAATTAGTATGTACATAGTGAAAGCATATATTTATGTGTGTGTACATCTTTGCCGACAACTGTTTATATGAAGGTATGTGTCAAGTTATATTCAAGTCAATATACATCTTATATAAAGAGAGTACAGTATATATGTTGCTTTATTTGATTTTACAAAATGAAGGGTGCCGCTATTTATTATATATATATATATATATATATATTGTGTAGTATATTTTGTGCAGTAGTGTTGTATTATGTCCAAACTAGTGTGTGCGTGAGCTATGTGTGGGTTTATTTTATTTTATATGTTATATTTATACAGCAGTTTTCGTTCCTATATATAAGTATGTATAATTTAAAAGAGTATTTTGTTTACAGTATATACATATGGTTTCAGCTATTTTTATATAAAGCTCTGTTTTGTTAAGTTGTTTTAAACATAAATATATATATTAGCCTTCGTTGCTTGTAAATTTTTATATATATAGTATATTTTTGGTGGCATTAAATTTCGCCTTGTATGATATGGACATTGTTTTAAAAATGTATGAATGATGTATAATGAAATAGTCACATTAATACATATATATTTTATATATGCTTAAATTTAAAATATGCTTTGATATATATGGTTATATATAAGTCCAATAGGTCAATTATCTTCGTCGATCGAGTTCTGATTTTAATCGGCCATTTCCATTCATCAGTTTTGTTCGTTGAATCATGCCAATCTAGCTTGCTTTGGAAATCGTCACTTGGATTTGGTCAATTTCACAATTCAAATCGTAGCATGTGTGTTGTCTGTCTTCTTGTGTTCTCCAGCCTCGAAAGGTGAGCAATCACTCACGATTAATGTTCTTTTATTTATTAAATTTGATTTCAATTGAAACGACAATTGAAATATGCTGCTGTTAGTTTATTACACTGTTATATATGATATTACCTGTATCAGTTCACTTGTGACACCTGACACCATTATCTGTATTTATACAATGATAATCCAATTTGCTTGATAAATGATTGACTGTTAATGTTGACGTTGGACGTTAAATTTTAAACGTTGTAAGTGATAACTAATTTGAAATTCACATAGGATAGTTAGATTTGATATATGTGTTAATTTGATTGATGACATTTGTATAATATGACCTCTTTTAAATGTTAAATAAATTGACACGTAGAAGTAGTATTAACCACACCTTGAACCATTGAATGTGTGTTGTAAAATTTATGTAGTATGAAATTGAATAATTGACATCAAATGAAGAACCGTATTAATATTATTGTAATAATCTTTAATCTACATGAAATGATGGTGTAGATTCTAGAAATAATTATATTAATTTGCATAAACAACAAATGTAAATTAATACGATTATTTCGGGATTATTTGAATTGATTATTGGATTGATATTGAATGTTGTTATTGCTTGTTTATTTACTTTGACACCATCCCAGTTATCACACTGCAAGTTCCCTTTGCTATGCTTTGATTTTGAATTGAATTGGAATCGGGTTGAAATGATAAATACCCAAATGAACTTGACTTAGGATAGAGAATTAAATAAAACCCGATTGGTCAAAAATTTGATTTAAAAATAAAATTAAGATTTTATTTGAATAAATAATATGGTTTTGAAATGAAGTTGAAATTTGAATTTTAATCAAAGGAAAATGTTAATATTTAATAATCTGAAACAAAATGTTAACATAGTAGTTGATGAAAGAACGTTGTTTTGAATTTATTTAATAATTAAGTATGGAATTATTTAATAATTGAGTTTTGGAATTATTAATAATTATGTTTTAAAATTAGTTAATAATTAAGTTTTGAAATTATTTAATAATTAAATAAGATTGAACTATTTAATAATTAAATAAGATTGAATTATTTAATAATTAAATAAAATTGAATGCTGTAATAAGTGAAATTGAACTTCTTGAATAAGTGAAATTAAGTTTCTTTATTAATTGAGGTTTGAAATTTGTAACTAAGTAAATGAATAAGTGAAATTGATTTTTCTTTAATAAGAAATAAAAATGTGATTTATTGAAATTATTGTAAGATTTGTAATTTAAAGAGTTGATTTGATGAATCTAATTTAATTCAATTTGAAGTTTTGATATAGTGAAGTTGAACTTAAGTAATTGATTTAATGAATTGGAAATTAAATAGAAATTGTTTGAATGACAAATTTACTTAATGAATATTTAATGAAATCGATAAATGAAGTTAAACTAATTTGAATGTTAAATTAAATTAATTTAAATGATTTCGGAATGAAACTTATATACGAACTTGAATCAATAATTGAATTTTGTAAATGAAAATTGAAATTGAATTATAAGATTTTGAAACGGTAAATTGGAAGTTTTGAAACGTAAATTATGGAAATTGGTTTAGAAAGACAAATGAAATGTTGGTTTACAAATTCTATTTGAGATTGAAATTGATTTGATTTTGAAATAAATAAATGACCAATCGGTGTAATAATCACGAAACTTATTAAAGAGACCGGAATCGGTTAGGGACATACTCACTGTCTAAACCAAAAACCACTTTAATAACTATACGTGGGGTGTGATCCGGAATGAAGTGGTTGGAATGATGTACGTGATGACTGAAGAAAGAGAACGATAATGGATAGCCTTGACACTTGTGTCAAATTGGAAATGACTAAAACAGGAGCCGTGCCGGCCAAATGGGGGTTAGCTACCTCGAGCGAACACACTTCTTCGAAAACTACTCTTTACTTGTTGTCGATTGGTGCACCCTTGATTTGGGAGTGTTGTTTCGTGGTGTTGCGATCGCTGCGGCGATGCGTTCTCACCAGTCCGGATCAGGCAAACGGTAATTTCATTACCTTGGGTATTGCCTCCTGTGCCTTGTCATACTTGTATCCCTATACGCGACCACTACGATTTGTTTTGTGTTATACCTATGGAGTACTCCCTGATATCCCACTAGTTTACGGTGGAGTTTACAGTGCTGTATAGACTATAACGCTTATATAAAATGTGTTAAGGGGGATAATGGTAACGCCTTAACACTATTTTGATACCTTATATTACTGATAGGCATTATCTATATACCGTACACTACTACATAGTAGATAGTTTAACGGATCCTTAAAGGATGGTTATTCCAAACATCCTTTGATTTACTTGTATTTCAGTTGCTATTTCACTTGAGATGGATTTATTGATATAAGAATGTTAATCCTGACTCGAGTGTTTTGTGTTTTCTTTACGCTCGGGTCAGACTGAGTGTACCAGTATTCGAGACTCACCTTTGGAGTTGGAGCTTCGCTTGGAGATCCAGCTATCTAGCCAGCTTTAAGATATCCAGTTGATTCCAGTGATTGTATTCTGATTCTTGTATTTTACTATTGTATTCGAGACTTCTGCTGTAACTTATTTAACTCTGATATGTATATAGTAGCTTCATGAACTACTCTCTTTTGTTTCCGCTGCATTTATTAATCTGTGTCTGTGATATGTGATTATTTTATTTACCGTGTATGTTTAGTTTTGCCAATTTAAATGAACAATTCGGTATTTTGAATTATTCAAGTCCGACATGTGCGGATGCGAATAGTCTAAAATAGCGGGTCGTTACAGTTGGTATCAGAGCTTTGGTAGCTCTAGGCAAAACTTAGCATATAGGGTAAATGTATTTACAGAATCACTTTCGTTCGAGTTGAATCTCTTTCTTTTGACTCGATTCATTTGAATTTTGGAACGTTCCCTACGGTTCCAAATTTCATTCGTGTCCCTCACTATTCGTCTTCTTTCAATTCTGGAGCATCGCATAACTCCACTTTGAATGATCTTTATAATGGATCGGCGGTCTCGCCAATCTTCGAAATTTTGTAAATGGGTGAAACTCCTTTACAACAGGCATTGATTTACCAGAGATTTATGTATCCTCTGTTTACGGTGCTATCTATCTCCTGCTATATCTGAATTCTATTTCTTGAGATCGAATGTAGATTTGCCTCGAAATTCTGCATCGATCTTATTCTTGAAGTGACGGTCGACCTGGTTAAGGTTGCCGCAATCTATATAAACTTATCAATCTTCCTACTTTGTTATTAATCATCGTATCTTTGTTTCGAACTTATCTTCGAATCAAAATTCTCTTTGATTTGAGTCCATCAAGTTGAATCTCTATATTCTTTCTTTGAAATCCATGCTTGTAATCGAACGAAGAAGTGCAATAGTGAATTAATATTTAAAAATATTTTAATATACATTGTGTTGTTTGAGTTGTTGATGTTGATTTGGGTTTTCGATCGATTCGTCTGATCAACGCTATCGAAAGGATTTCCAAAACACTTGAGCAGAGCAAACTGACACAATATTGTTTTCAAATTTGGTAAATATAATAAATTTTGTGTGATTACACTGTATATAAGTAAATTTTCTAACTGTTAAATGAATGGGTCAACAAATAGTAATATTTGATTTTTACTTATTGTTTTGTAAACCATTGACTATTGTAATATAAATAAATGAATTTATAAAACTTGTTTATAATTTGGTTTGGAATTCAAATGGATTTAAATTGGAATTTGAGAATTGAATTTCCGGTAATTTCAAACTTTGATTTGAAAGTTTTAAAGCGTATAATATTTAAAATATATTCAAATAGAAATCATTTCAGAGAATTTTAAAGTAAACCAGTGCTCTCTTGTTTGTCGCTGGAAAATAATTTTGGTAATGACGGCCGCATCATCGACATTCATTTTCGAGTTTTGAAGTGGAGAGACCAATTCGTAGCTTTGCTACAGTTTTGGTTTGGAAATTAAATTGTTTAAAATTTCTTAAGTATGATTTGATTTATATATATAGGTATATTATTAATATGATTTGATATATAGTATATATTTATCTCTAAATTATTTGAAGTTAATTAGAAATTTAATTCTTAAAATTTGGGTAAAAGATGATTTCAATTATAAATGAAACCAAAATTTTGAATTAATATTTAAACTTGGGAGAATTGAATTAGAAATTTGCTTGTATAATACTCAATTGCATTCAATATAACTTACCTAAATTGCCCAAAAGGTTAACTATGTAATTGGATAGTATACGATATAAATTGTCTTGGTAATTTGAATTTGAGTGCGTATAAAATGTTATACACTTATAGTATAACTATAAGATGGTTAATGGAGATAAATAGAATACTAGGTTAGTTAAATAATAAATGGATTAATAAAATAAATTGTTGTTTGAAATAAATTTTGTAACAAACAATGATAAATTGAAAATAAACCAAGTTAATGAAATTCCTTCAGTTTAAAGCAATTGTTGAATATAAATTGAAATTTATATGGTTTGAATTAATTGTTTTACTCTGTTTTCAATCTATTTTCTTTCTGCTTGTTTCTATTCTCCTAACTCTTTCCTTTTCGGGGATGAAAAGTTTTGAGTGGGGGAGAATGTAACGACCCGTAAATTTTAACTGTTTTAATAATATGATTAATGAAATTTTCGTGAAATTTTAAAGAATAAAATTTTAAAATAAATATTTAATATTTGAAATGCATCTAGATAAACATAGCAACCGGTAAATTTTCATCCGAAAATATAAAAGTTTATTTTCGTGTGTAATTTTATTTCAATTTAATCAGTTAGGAATTGATGAAAATAATATGTTTTCGAAACCTGAATATTTTTACATAGAAAAATTCTAAATCGGCTTTTGAGCAAGTCATCATTTTTCGTTTTCCAAATTCGGACTTCTTTAGCTCCGTCGATCTTATTTTTCTGCGTTTTTGCTGCATTTTCCGTTAGTAGAAATTTCGAATTTTTATAATTCAATCGTACCATTGATATCTGTATACCGTTTTGATCGTCTCGTCGTGCTGATCTCTACGGTATATTCAATTCCGTGTTTTGAAGTCCAGTACACAGCGGAATCCATGAAAAATGATAACCGTATCGATCTTTATATTTGTGTCTATTGGGTTCGTTAAAGTTAATAGCTATTGGCTATTCTATGTTCTCAGCCGTTCATATCTAATTCATATTGTTGTTCCCTATGTTTCATTTTAATTGTTGCATGACTCTTCAATTTTCAAGACACGTTTCACTGTGGCAGTTCATTTTATTTTCAAATGCAACCTTCCTGTCTCTTTCATATTCATCTTCTCATTTTTGCTCCTAAAAAAAATATAATAATTTGAAACCCACTTCTCCTCCCAGGCATGTCAAACTTCCTCTTCACTTCTACCAACATCTTCACAAACCCGATCTCGCCTTCGCCAAACCTAAGTGCCACACCTAAAGGCCTGGCCTTCCACCTCAACGCGCCCACCGTCTTCTCCGCCCAACAAGTGTCGATTCACCCCTCACCAGCCTCCTTCCTTTTCTCTCCCTCGTTCAGCTCAAACGCTCGGTCTAGCACCAAGCAACACGTATCATCTCAACCACCCCACTCGAGCAAACCACCACTTCGCCCTGAGCCGACCGAGCATCTTCCCGCAACCCTCTCCTTCCTTCCCAAGCTGACCTCTACCTAGTCACCGTCCGGCCACCTACCACTCGAGCTGCCCACGCCAGAGGCCAGTTCATCAAACTCCATCTTCACGTAAAGCTTGTATATTAGTTTATATTATATTTATGTAAGTAATCTGTGTTGCTTTATAATAAAATTTTACTTTGAATTATATTCTATGCCAGATTATATTGGTTTTTCCTGTCAGTAAATATTGTCAGCTAAAATATTTAAGGTTGTTGTTTTAACATATCAAGTTTTCTCACTTTGTATAAACCTGTTATACCATTCCTGTATATATCTTTTGTTTAGTAGGAGGGTGGTCGTATATCTATATAAGCATTTATTTCAAATTTTGTTATGATAACAACATATATATATTCGTAAATTTAAAACTAAGTCTGCATATCTGTTTTACATATTAAAGTTGTTCGCATATATTTTGACTGCATACATGAGCTAGTGTCTGCGTATATATTCAACTGTTTATGGGGGTGGTTGGGTTTCTGCACCTATTTGTTTTGTATTGATTTAAATTTTGTCAGTAGGTATATATATTAATCTACTCATAGTCTGTCGAGTTTTATAAAAAAAAGCAATTTGAATTTTATTGTACACAGGCTTCTGATTCTAAGTATAAATTACTATTGTCGACTTATTTATATAAAGTATATTGTATTTATGTAAGTTATAAGTTTTAATATATATAGATATGTTTGAAGACTGACCTGGAAAGTTTTAATGAAACAAAAAGAGAAAGTTTATATCCTAGTCTTTTAATATATATAGATATATTTAAATATATTTGTTTACATACCTTGTACGTATATCGGTTTACAGCTGTACGTATGAGTTTATAAAGTTTTGTAGTTCTTATTATAATTAGTATGTATATAGTGAAAGCGTATATTTATGTGTTTGTACATCTTTGCCGACAACTGTTTATATGAAGGTATGTGTCAGGTTATATTCAAGTCAATATACATCTTATATAAAGAGAGTACAGTATATATGTTGCTTTATTAGATTTTACAAAATGAAGGGTGCCGCTATTTATTATATATATATATATATTTTGTGCAGTATATTTTGTGAAGTAGTGTTGTATTATGTCCAAACTAGTGTGTGCGTGAGCTATGTGTGGGTTTATTTTATTTTATATGTTATATTTATACAGTAGTTTTCGTGCCTATATATAAGTATGTATAATTTAAAAGAGTATTTTGTTTACAGTATATACATATGGTTTCAGCTATTTTTATATAAAGCTCTGTTTTGTTAAGTTGTTTTAAACATAAATATATATATTAGCCTATGTTGCTTGTAAAATTATATATATATATAGTATATTTTGGTGGCATTAAATTTCGACTTGTATGATATGGACATTGTTTTAAAAATGTATGAATGATGTATAATGAAAAAGTCACATTAATACATATATATTTTATATATACTTAAATTTAAAATATGCTTTGATATATATGGTTATATATAAGTCCAATAGGTCAATTATCTTCGTCGATCCAGTTCTGATTTTAATCGGCCATTTCCATTCATCAGTTTTGTTCGTTGAATCGTGCCAATCTAGCTTGCTTTGGAAATCGTCACTTGGATTTGGTCAATTTCACAATTCAAATCGTAGCATGTGTGTTGTCTATCCTCTTGTGTTCTCCAGCCTCGAAAGTTGAGCAATCACTCACGATTAATGTTCTTTTATTTATAAAATTTGATTTCAATTAAAACGACAATTGAAATATGCTGCTGTTAGTTAATTACACTGTTATATATGATATTACCTGTATCAGTTCACTTGTGACATCTGACACCATTATCTGTATTTATACAATGATAATCCAGTTTGCTTGATAAATGATTGACTGTTAATGTTGACGTTGGACGTTAAATTTTAAACGTTGTAAGTGATAACTAATTTGAAATTGACATAGGATAGTTAGATTTGATATATGTGTTAATTTGATTGATGACATTTGTATAATATGACCTCTTTTAAATGTTAAATAAATTGACACGTAGAAGTATTATTAACTACACCTTGAACCATTGAATGTGTGTTGTAAAATTTATGTAGTATGAAATTGAATAATTGACATCATATGAAGAACCGTATTAATATTATTGTAATAATCTTTAATCTACATGAAATGATAGTGTAGATTCTAGAAATAATTATATTAATTTGCATAAACAACAAATGTAAATTAATACGATTATTTCGGGATTATTTGAATTGATTATTGGATTGATATTGATTGTTGTTATTGCTTTTTTATTTACTTTGACACCATCCCAGTTATCACACTGCAAGTTCCCTTTGCTATGCATTGATTTTGAATTGAATTGGAATCGGGTTGAAATGATAAATACCCAAATGAACTTGACTTAGGATAGAGAATTAAATAAAACCCGATTGGTCAAAAATTTGATGTAACATCCCGAAAATTTTCGACTTTCGAAAATTCAACATCGATACTCACTTTATCGACTGCTGAGCCATCGAATGCCGGAAACCCAAAAAGTTATGGTTTTAAGAAATAGAAAAAGTAGAGGAAGAAGAAGATAGAAGAAAAAGAGAAGAAAGAAAGAAGAAGAACAACAGAACAGCCACAGAAACAGAACAATATCAGAATCTCACATATCGCAGCGGAACAATATATAATAGATAAATGAATATCATTTAAAAACAAAAGAATTATATCTGTTATTACATTACATCACATCATATAATCAGAGTCAATAAACAACAATGGACAGTTATATAAACTTGTCCTCATACAGAATACACAGCGGAATAAATACTATCAGATACAAATACTACGTCTCGTCATCCAGCTTGCTTCCAAAGCTCCAGAATATCCTGAATATCCTGATAATATAACTCTAGACTGCCCGTGTGGAAATTGGTGGGCACCTAGAGTTTAGAAGGGAACAATAAACTCCGAGTCAGTCATGGTGACTGGTGTGAGATCGTAAAACAGTTATTCTTTAAAATAAACAACAGGAAAACTTTAATGTCAATTCGCAATGCTTTTGGAAAATGAAACTACCATAAGACCTCCCGCCACACACACAATGCAAACGCAGACTTGGAGGAGATTTCTTCTTATGATAGTCAAAGATGCTTACTACGCGAAAATCAAATTCTTTTTGATATTATTATTAGTGCATAGTGTAGAAAACATTTCGAAAGTAGAATATAAATCTTAGCCAGCATAGGTACCATTATAGTATGCTTGCTATAGCTACCATATTAAATGGCAGGTTCTACAACTAAAACCGTACAAGGCTCGTATTGTTTCTTTGGATTTCCAACAAATGGTCAGGCTAAGGAACTTCCTTTTCCACGATGGGTACGTCCCTGGAATAGACGACCCGAGAAATAACCTAACATTACGGTTAGATCTCCGCCAACACAAGGCCGGGTTACCTCTGCAAAAATAGGTAACTACTGACACGCGTATGCCATCCCCCGATCGTCACCGATCTTCCCGAGGATCCCCGATTTCCAACAAACCACATAGATAATAATAATGCAGTAACCACAGAGGTTAAGTATCTGGGCTCCATACCATGATACCACCTTTATCCAGAAGGAATGACATACACTAAGGGGCGCTACTCCCTAGAACCTTGCCGCATTCGTCCTGTTTCGACCATTTCCGGGGTGTGAGGCTCGATGAAGTCTCGTCCACAAAGCTACGCTTTCTACAAAAAGCCCTGCTTCGGGTCAAACAAAATGATCAACCTATGATCACAACGATATAAGATCAAACAAATGATCATATCACAAATGATCAAACACTGATCACTTCACAGCAACACTCAGTATGCCACGTTACCAAATTGGGATATATCGCTGATAAATTTCAACTACATAACCTCTGAGCTCGTACGTCTCAGAGAAGGGTGTTAAGCTAAGAGAATAAATTCTCCGCCACCAACAGAAATGTATTTGAAAGAAATCAGCTTTATATCTCAAATTGTAACGTCAGACACACAATCCATACAAGTCTGTTCCGGGATCGAACAGAACCGAAGGCACTTCTCACGAAGCCCTTGCCCTTCCGGATAATTTTCTAATCACGTCCGGACATCCCGTCACTAAGGGTGATAAAACCTCTAAATCGGAGATCAACCGATGTAGAGTAACTCGACGGTAATCCTTCCGTTTTCAAAAATATCCGGTCTTCAACACCGGTCTTCGAATGCGATTCATAACGACGTATCACATATTCGGAATGGGTTATACGACCCCATGGTCCTTTCCCGGCTAACCCGAATAGTGAGCGATTATTTAAAAACAAGTGTGGCATTCAAATTCATCCAATTCACAACAAATACCATTCAAGGTAAATATTGCTAGTCGGTTATTTAACTATCAATAAAGATGCGCAACATCATCAGATTCCAAATAATTTTCCCAAATTATTTATTCTTCAAAAATATCTTTACAAGATATAAAATTTCCACACTTAACCATTTGAAAACAATTTCAAATATTCACTTTTCCATTTATCTTTAAAAGATAAAAACTCAAACAGTTCATTTCACATTGGAAAAGCATTTCCATACTTATTTAAAAATAAGTAATTCACAAATCATTTATTTTCAACACTTAGAAAATATTCGATATACTTAAAATCAAAATTAAGTATACATTCATTCTTTAAGGAAATCATTCTTAAATCTCATTTATTTGAGTCAAAACGAATGTTGCGTAAAACATCGTTACGACGACTCGAAATCACTAGTATAGGGATTCAGAATTAAGATAGATATATAAATCCCAATACTATAAAAATATTACCTTTCGGAAATCATTTACTATAACAACAGTGTTATAGTCCACCATTTCCTTATTTCTCGAAAACGTCTATTTCAACAATAAATGTTGAAATCTATTATTTCGATAGTTCACACGTTTTAAAACATCTTTAAAACAATTAACTTCATTTCATAATATCGCTTTCCCAAAACCCTATCCATTTTACTTAACAATATATTCACTGTCCAAAATCGTGAATATACTTCACTAATTACATTTCACTATTTTCTACACGTTTTACTTCAATGATAATTCACTATCCAAAATCGCGAATATATCTCCTTTAAAAATCTTCTATATTTAATTTATCAAATCCAATTGATTTCGAATTTATAAAACAACGTTTATAAATTCTATTTCCATTTTAATACTAACTTCGACTTATAAATCTTCTTTTATCAACTTCTATATTTAACTTATCAAAATAAGCGACTTTGGGTTTATAAACAACTTTTATAAATCCCAATTCTATTTATAAAAACTTCAATACCAAATCAATCTCAATATTGATTTCTAATTTTATTTATCACTACTAAGTGAATTCCTTATTTTTCTCAAATTATTCAATATTAGGTTTTAAAATGGATTCTTCAAATTGAAATCATTTTACATTGATTTCAAAGCTTACTTCAATTTACCAATTAAATTTCTAATTGGATTTCCAACTTATCTTCTTTTAAATAAATTCCTTTTTAAGAAAATAAATTTCAATCGTTTCTTTCAATCTATTTAAAAATCCAAATTCTTAAATTAAATTCTTCAATTTAAAATCACAATTATACGAAATTCATTTATTTAACATTTTCACTTTATTCTGGAAATAAATTCGATAAGATTATAAAAATTAACTTTTTATACTTTAAAATTCCTTACTTCAAAATTTATTCAATTTCTAAAATTAATTCACTTAGAAATTTCTATTTTGATTTCAAAAATTCAATTCCGCTTATTTTTGGAATCCAATGATGTCAAAACATCCATTCAGCTACATTTTAGCTTTCAAACAATTTCCAGATATCAATATGATTAATAGCATCACTATAATCATTCACAGATTCATATCACAATAGAAATAAATTCAATAAATGTGAGGGGTCCAGTTGGATCCCTCCAACCTGTTTCCCTGCATCCAAAGATGTTAGCACAATACCAATTCCGCTCCGGTACGGAATTATCGCGGTATATAGGTTTTTATAAATCCGCTTACTAACGGCGCAATAGGGTCTCATCCGCTATACGAGGCGGGAAATCATCAATCCAATATATACATATGCCAATATGTATATACTGCTATATATATATATATATCCTATCATATCTAATACCACATCAAATAGCAACAATCAGTCGATAAACAACTGTCATACAAAATTTATTTTGAGTGAGAAAATAATCTCACCTTCGCTTTTTATTTTGCCATCCAATTTTTCATTTCAGCTTGTTTCTCCATTTCAGACCTAGTATAAACAAATTTTATAAAGTTCATTAATATTCGAAATAAATCGAATAATCAATTTTCAATTTATTAATGATTTGTTTTATTTTAACAAATTATCTTTATTAGCCAAAATAATTGATTAAGCCAGTTAAACAAATCTCCTTATTAATAGATTGTTAAATTAAAAATATACACATTTTTTTCTTTTTCTACCAAATCCATCATTTTTAAATTTCAAACTAATGACTTAATAAGTTAGTTAAAAATCAAATTTCCTTTAAATATTTTAAATCAATTTTAATCAGTCAACGATTTTATTTCAACAAATAATTTTAATTTTCACTGCATATTATTTTTATAAAAATTTACTTCATCTTTTCATTTCACTGCAACTAAAATTTTAATTCAATTTAAACAAACAGGTAAATTTTATACCTTTCTTCAAAATCGCGAGAACCACCACATCACCAGAAGCCACCGTGAGATACCAGACTTCGCCGCCGCATCCACCTATCACCCAGTCGCGACGAACTCGCGAACCACCTCGCTACCCCCCAGCTTCGCGCGCCCAGTTGCGACACGCCGTGAGTTCTTCCCCCCTTCCATCGCCTCGCGACTTCGACTACCGCCGAGTGCACGCGCGCCCATCCTCAACTTCGCGACGCTCGCCGCCATCTCGTACGCGAGTTCACTTCGGTTGCCAACGTCGAACCCTAACTTGCACGCCTGCTGCCTCGTCGCTCGACTCAATTGCACTCGCGAGATGCCTTCCTCCTTACGCGAATACGTACGCGATGCCGCTGCCCCTCATTCGACGCCACAATTGTTTTTGTTTGACGTGGACTGCCGATTGGAGTTTGAACGAGGAAGGGGATCGATTTCTAAAGAAAAAGGAACAGCCATTTTATTTTATTTATTTTTTTGATTTCGAACGAATTGGTATACGCGGCCATTAATTTGCTTTAGAACGAGATAGTTTCTTTTGAACGAAATGATGAAGTGTTCTGCTGTGAACGATGATTAAGCAGAGTAGGTCGACTTGCTCAGAAGTAGGGTGGCTGATGTGAATATATTTTTTTAATCAGCTAATATATATATATAAATTTCGGTATAATTTTCGACGCGTTTACTTATCGTATGCTCACACAACCACTCCAATTACTACGAAATTTGAAATCCGGTAATAATTCAATATTACGGACCCAATGGAACTAGTTTCGTCGAATTCCGAGACTGTTCGAAAATTGGCTATTTTTCAGTCGATAATTAAATATTAAAATATTCAATTTTCACAGATTAACTCCAAACTCAATTCTGAAAGTTCTAAAATATTTCTATAACTCCCGTATGATAAAATAAAATTTTCCAAATCAATTCCAATCATATTAACTCGATTTTTTTAATTATCTCTGAAATTTCAATCATTAAATTATCGATTTAATTGACCAAATTAAATCCAATATCCCTTAAATAAATTATCCGACTTATTAAATTCATTTATTAATATTTAAAATCAATTAAATATTCGAATTTTAATTATCAAAAATTCTGGGTCGTTACAAACTTCCCCCCTTAAAAGAATTTCGTCCTCGAAATTACAAGTTAGGAAGAAAGGTCCTTAACTCGTCTACTATTTTTCACAATCTAATAGTTTTATCAATTTATCATAACAAATCTTCTACTAAAGATTCGTTATCATTTCAGCTAACATTTCAGCTTAAATTAATATGTTAAAACAACATTGTTTACTTCAAAATTCAAATTTAAGTTTCAATTCAAATTTCAAACTTTCAAAATTTCTCAAAAATTTTCTAACACCCTAAATTTCCGAAAAATTTTGCCAGCGTCTCCTTTGCGCGGCTAGTACGGCACGACTACAAAACGTCCCTACGGACTCTCAGATTTCAAAAAGAAAAAGAAAAAGCCAAACGGCTAGAGAGAAATCATCAAAAACTCATATTATAATTCAAATACGTACCTTTTGTCGAGCAATTCAAATTATCTGTGAAATCAATTTCAATTTCCTTTATACCTGTATATCCTACTAGCCATAATATCTAGTTGCATATATCCAAACCATTTTGCAAATTCTATTACAAAATTTTCAATATAAACTGCTTATACATTCTTTACTTCACTGTTGAAGTTACACATATTCATTTATTCAATTTTACATTTCAAATTCATTTGAATTCAATTCACAATTCCAATCTAATTTGGATTCGGTTTATCTCCTGAATATTGAATTTTATCAGCTTTCAGTCATTCACAACTGCACTCTTTTAAATTAGTTTCAGTTACTAATTCATTTCAATTCTAATTCATTTATTCACATTCGTTTTCAACATTCAGTTCTAATTCCAGTTTTATCTTCATTCAATCATCAACTTAGAATAATTTCAATATTCGAATTTTACTTAAGAATTTCGCTCTTCATTACTTAGGTTCAATATAAATATTCTTATTTTAAATTTACCACTTCGGTTAGATCTATTTACATTTAAACTGAATTTCCAATTCCCATACGAATTTCAATTCATCTTTCATTTTCAATTATTCAATTCAATTCATTTGCTTACGAATTCGAAATGAATTTCAACTTTCAATTTCATTTCCATTTAATTGATTCACTTGTACTTATATTCATTTAACTTCATCCTTTAAGTTAAATTTATTCTATCAACCTTTCAAATTGTATAAGTTATCAACTTGATAATATTTCATAAACATGGTATCCCAGAGTCTTACCAATATTTCAAAATCATTTTGAAAACAAATCAAATTATCTTTTGAATTTCCAAAACAAAATCCAATTTTCCGAACAACTTCCATTTAAAACAATTTGGCAGCAATTCCTCTTTTGGAAACCTGAAAATGAACACCAATGATGTCGCGGTCATCATCGAAGTTATTTTCCAGCGACCGAAAAGAGTTTAGAGCTTTTCATTCCTTCAGAATACTTTTCAAAACCTTTGAAATTCATTTTCAAATCAAACAGAAATTAAACTTTCCAAATTTCCACAATTTTCAATTTCCTTTCAAATCATTTCCAAAACTTCTCTGGAATTCTGTTTTAAATTACAATTCACATTTATAATTTACATTCTTTAATTTCATTTGTATATGAATTTTACTTCTTAAATCTTTGGTTATTACTTTATTTCCTATTCAATTTCTATATAACAATGATAATATGTCAATGCTATTATTTCCTAACAACCAAGCATCCATATACTAAGATAATTTATAGAAAATGATTTCTTTTCTATACAAAAATAGTTTTGGGCAAAATTATTTCATTTACCCTATTTAAAACAATACTATGTCGTCTTGTCTCGTTTAAGTGTTTAGAAATCTCTATCGATAATATGGCGTCCCACATATCGACCAAAATTCACAAACATCTCAACGGATAAGCAAACACAATATAAAACATTTTTTATATTCACTAACAAATACGCACTCGTATCTATTATTACACTCAAACTCATTCTAGAGTACTACTGACTCTATCTCTAATGAGTAACACCCAACAGAGCAGGGTTGTCGCTTAACCATATGCTCTGATACCAATTGTAACATCCCGAAAATTTTCGACTTTCGAAAATTCAACATCGATACTCACTTTATCGACTGCTGAGCCATCGAATGCCGAAAACCCGAAAAGTTATGGTTTTAAGAAAAAGAAAAAGTAGAAGAAGAAGAAGATAGAAGAAAAAGAGAAGAAAGAAAGAAGAAGAAGAACAGAACAGCCACAGAAACAGAACAATATCAGAATCTCACATATCGCAGCGGAACAATATATAATAGATAAATGAATATCATTTAAAAACAAAAGAATTATATCTGTTATTACATTACATCACATCATATCATCAGAGTCTATAAACAACAATGGACAGTTATATAAACTTGTCCTCATACAGAATACACAGCGGAATAAATACTATCAGATACAAATACTACGTCTCGTCATCCAGCTTGCTTCCAAAGCTCCAGAATATCCAGAATATCCTGATAATATAACTCTAGGCTGCCCATGTGGAAATTGGTGGGCACCCAGAGTTTAGAAGGGAACAATAAACTCCGAGTCAGTCATGGTGACTGGTGTGAGATCGTAAAACAGTTATTCTTTAAAATAAACAACAGGAAAACTTTAATGTCAATTCGCAATGCTTTTGGAAAATGAAACTACCATAAGACCTCCTGCCACACACACAATGCAAACGCAGACTTGGAGGAGATTTCTTCTTATGATAGTCAAAGATGCTTACTACGCGAAAATCAAATTCTTTTTGATATTATTATTAGTGCATAGTGTAGAAAACATTTCGAAAGTAGAATATAAATCTTAGCCAGCATAGGTACCATTATAGTATGCTTGCTATAGCTACCATATTAAATGGTAGGTTCTACAACTAAAACCGTACAAGGCTCGTATTGTTTCTTTGGATTTCCAACAAATGGTCAGGCTAAGGAACTTCCTTTTCCACGATGGGTACGTCCCTGGAATAGACGACCCGAGAAATAACCTAACATTACGGTTAGATCTCTGCCAACACAAGGCCGGGTTACCACTGCAAAAATAGGTAACTACTGACACGCGTATGGCATCCCCCGATCGTCACCGATCTTCCCGAGGATCCCCGATTTCCAACAAACCACATAGATAATAATAATGCAGTAACCACAGAGGTTAAGTATCTGGGCTCCATACCATGATACCACCTTTATCCAGAAGGAATGACATACTCTAAGGGGCGCTACTCCCTAGAACCTTGCCGCATTCGTCCTGTTTCGACCATTTCCGGGGTGTGAGGCTCGATGAAGTCTCGTCCACAAAGCTACGCTTTCTACAAAAAGCCCTGCTTCGGGTCAAACAAAATGATCAACCTATGATCACAACGATATAAGATCAAACAAATGATCATATCACAAATGATCAAACACTGATCACTTCACAGCAACACTCAGTATGCCACGTTACCAAATTGGGATATATCGCTGATAAATTTCAACTACATAACCTCTGAGCTCGTACGTCTCAGAGAAGGGTGTTAAGCTAAGAGAATAAATTCTCCGCCACCAACAGAAATGTATTTGAAAGAAATCAGCTTTATATCTCAAATTGTAACGTCAGACACACAATCCATACAAGTCTGTTCCGGGATCGAACAGAACCGAAGGCACTTCTCACGAAGCCCTTGCACTTCCGGATAATTTTCTAATCACGTCCGGACTTCCCGTCACTAAGGGTGATAAAACCTCTAAATCGGAGATCAGCCGATGTAGAGTAACTCGACGGTAATCCTTCCGTTTTCAAAAATATCCGGTCTTCAACACCGGTCTTCGAATGCGATTCATAACGACGTATCACATATTCGGAATGGGTTATACGACCCCATGGTCCTTTCCCGGCTAACCCGAATAGTGAGCGATTATTTAAAAACAAGTGTGGCATTCAAATTCATCCAATTCACAACAAATACCATTCAAGGTAAATATTGATAGTCGGTTATTTAACTATCAATAAAGATGCGCAACATCATCAGATTCCAAATAATTTTCCCAAATTATTTATTCTTCAAAAATATCTTTATAAGATATAAAATTTCCACACTTAACCATTTGAAAACAATTTCAAATATTCACTTTTCCATTTATCTTTAAAAGATAAAAACTCAAACAGTTCATTTCACATTGGAAAAGCATTTCCATACTTATTTAAAAATAAGTAATTCACAAATCATTTATTTTCAACACTTAGAAAATATTCGATATACTTAAAATCAAAATTAAGTATACATTCATTCTTTAAGGAAATCATTCTTAAATCACATTTATTTGAGTCAAAACGAATGTTGCGTAAAACATCGTTACGACGACTCGAAATCACTAGTATAGGGATTCAGAATTAAGATAGATATATAAATCCCAATACTATAAAAATATTACCTTTCGGAAATCATTTACTATAACAACAGTGTTATAGTCCACCATTTCCTTATTTCTCGAAAACGTCTATTTCAACAATAAATGTTGAAATCTATGATTTCGATAGTTCACACATTTTAAAACATCTTTAAAACAATTAACTTCATTTCATAATATCGCTTTCCCAAAACCCTATCCATTTTACTTAACAATATATTCACTGTCCAAAATCGTGAATATACTTCACTAATTACATTTCACTATTTTCTACACGTTTTACTTCAATGATAATTCGCTATCCAAAATCGTGAATATATCTCCTTTAAAAATCTTCTATATTTAATTTATCAAATCCAATTGATTTCGAATTTATAAAACAACGTTTATAAATTCTATTTCCATTTTAATACTAACTTCGACTTATAAATCTTCTTTTATCAACTTCTATATTTAACTTATCAAAATAAGCGACTTTGGGTTTATAAACAACTTTTATAAATCCCAATTCTATTTATAAAAACTTCAATACCAAATCAATCTCAATATTGATTTCTAATTTTATTTATCACTACTAAGTGAATTCCTTATTTTTCTCAAATTATTCAATATTAGGTTTTAAAATGGATTCTTCAAATTGAAATCATTTTACATTGATTTCACAGCTTACTTCAATTTACCAATTAAATTTCTAATTGGATTTCCAACTTATCTTCTTTTAAATAAATTCCTTTTTAAGAAAATAAATTTCAATCGTTTCTTTCAATCTATTTAAAAATCCAAATTCTTAAATTAAATTCTTCAATTTAAAATCACAATTATACGAAATTCATTTATTTAACATTTTCACTTTATTCTGGAAATAAATTCGATAAGATTATAAAAATTAACTTTTTATACTTTAAAATTCCTTACTTCAAAATTTATTCAATTTCTAAAATTAATTCACTTAGAAATTTCTATTTTGATTTCAAAAATTCAATTCCGCTTATTTTTGGAATCCAATGATGTCAAAACATCCATTCAGCTAAATTTTAGCTTTCAAACAATTTCCAGATATCAATATGATTAATAGCATCACTATAATCATTCACAGATTCATATCACAATAGAAATAAATTCAATAAATGTGAGGGGTCCAGTTGGATCCCTCCAACCTGTTTCCCTGCATCCAAAGATGTTAGCACAATACCAATTCCGCTCCAGTACGGAATTATCGCGGTATATAGGTTTTTATAAATCTGCTTACTAACGGCGCAATAGGGTCTCATCCGCTATACGAGGCGGGAAATCATCAATCCAATATATACATATGCCAATATGTATATACTGCTATATATATATATATCCTATCATATCTAATACCACATCAAATAGCAACAATCAGTCGATAAACAACTGTCATACAAAATTTATTTTGAGTGAGAAAATAATCTCACCTTCGCTTTTTATTTTGCCATCCAATTTTTCATTTCAGCTTGTTTCTCCATTTCAGACCTAGTATAAACAAATTTTATAAAGTTCATTAATATTCGAAATAAATCGAATAATCAATTTTCAATTTATTAATGATTTGTTTTATTTTAACAAATTATCTTTATTAGCCAAAATAATTGATTAAGCCAGTTAAACAAATCTCCTTATTAATAGATTGTTAAATTAAAAATATACACATTTTTTTCTTTTTCTACCAAATCCATCATTTTTAAATTTCAAACTAATGACTTAATAAGTTAGTTAAAAATCAAATTTCCTTTAAATATTTTAAATCAATTTTAATCAGTCAACGATTTTATTTCAACAAATAATTTTAATTTTCACTGCATATTATTTTTATAAAAATTTACTTCATCTTTTCATTTCACTGCAACTAAAATTTTAATTCAATTTAAACAAACAGGTAAATTTTATACCTTTCTTCAAAATCGCGAGAACCACCACATCACCAGAAGCCACCGCGAGATACCAGACTTCGCCGCCGCATCCACCTATCACCCAGTCGCGACGAACTCGCGAACCACCTCGCTACCCCCCAGCTTCGCGCGCCCAGTTGCGACACGCCGTGAGTTCTTCCCCCCTTCCATCGCCTCGCGACTTCGACTGCCGCCGAGTGCACGCGCGCCCATCCTCAACTTCGCGACGCTCGCCGCCATCTCGTACGCGAGTTCACTTCGGTTGCCAACGTCGAACCCTAACTTGCACGCCTGCTGCCTCGTCGCTCGACTCAATTGCACTCGCGAGATGCCTTCCTCCTTACGCGAATACGTACGCGATGCCGCTGCCCCTCATTCGACGCCACAATTGTTTTTGTTTGACGTGGACTGCCGATTGGAGTTTGAACGAGGAAGGGGATCGATTTCTAAAGAAAAAGGAACAGCCATTTTATTTTATTTATTTTTTTGATTTCGAACGAATTGGTATACGCGGCCATTAATTTGCTTTAGAACGAGATAGTTTCTTTTGAACGAAATGATGAAGTGTTCTGCTGTGAACGATGATTAAGCAGAGTAAGTCGACTTGCTCAGAAGTAGGGTGGCTGATGTGAATATATTTTTTTAATCAGCTAATATATATATAAATTTCGGTATAATTTTCGACGCGTTTACTTATCGTATGCTCACACAACCACTCCAACTACTACGAAATTTGAAATCCGGTAATAATTCAATATTACGGACCCAATGGAACTGGTTTCGTCGAATTCCGAGACTGTTCGAAAATTGGCTATTTTTCAGTCGATAATTAAATATTAAAATATTCAATTTTCACAGATTAACTCCAAACTCAATTCTGAAAGTTCTAAAATATTTCTATAACTCCCGTATGATAAAATAAAATTTTCCAAATCAATTCCAATCATATTAACTCGATTTTTTTAATTATCTCTGAAATTTCAATCATTAAATTATCGATTTAATTGACCAAATTAAATCCAATATCCCTTAAATAAATTATCCGACTTATTAAATTCATTTATTAATATTTAAAATCAATTAAATATTCGAATTTTAATTATCAAAAATTCTGGGTCGTTACATTTGATTTAAAAATAAAATAAAGATTTTATTTGAATAAATAATATGGTTTTGAAATGAAGTTGAAATTTTAATTTTAATCAAAGGAAAATGTTAATATTTAATAATCTGAAACAAAATATTAACATAGTAGTTGATGAAAGAACGTTGTTTTGAATTTATTTAATAATTAAGTATGGAATTATTTAATAATTGAGTTTTGGAATTATTAATAATTAAGTTTTAAAATTAGTTAATAATTAAGTTTTGAAATTATTCAATAATTAAATAAGATTGAATTATTTAATAATTAAATAAGATTGAATTATTTAATAATTAAATAAATTGAATGTTGTAATAAGTGAAATTGAACTTCTTGAATAAGTGAAATTAAGTTTTTTTATTAATTGAGTTTTGAAATTTGTAACTAAGTAAATGAATAAGTGAAATTGAATTTTCTTTAATAAGAAATAAAAATGTGATTTATTGAAATTATTGTAAGATTTGTAATTTAAAGAGTTGATTTGATGAATCTAATTTAATTCAATTTGAAGTTTTGATATAGTGAAGTTGAACTTAAGTAATTGATTTAATGAATTGAAAATTAAATAGAAATTGTTTGAATGACAAATTTACTTAATGAATATTTAATGAAATCGATAAATGAAGTTAAACTGATTTGAATGTTAAATTATATTAATTTAAATGATTTCGGAATGAAACTTATATACGAACTTGAATCAATATTTGAATTTTGTAAATGAAAATTGAAATTGAATTATAAGATTTTGAAACGGTAAATTGGAAGTTTTGAAACGTAAATTATGGAAATTGGTTTAGAAAGACAAATGAAATGTTGGTTTACAAATTCTATTTGAGATTGAAATTGATTTGATTTTGAAATAAATAAATGACCAATCGGTGTAATAATCACGAAAGTTATTAAAGAGACCGGAATCGGTTAGGGACATACTCACTGTCTAAACCGAAAACCACTTTAATAACTATACGCGGAGTGTGATCCAGAATGAAGTGGTTGGAATGATGTACGTGATGACCGAAGAAAGAGAACGATAATGGATAGCCTTGACACTTGTGTCAAATTGGAAATGACTAAAACAGGAGCCGTGCCGGGCCAAATGTGGGTTAGCTACCTCGAGCGAACACACTTCTTCGAAAACTACTCATTACTTGTTGTCGATTGGTGCACCCTTGATTTGGGAGTGTTGTTTCGCGGTGTTGCGATCGCTGCGGCGATGCATTCTCACCAATCCGGATCAGGCAAACGGTAGTTCCACTACCTTGGGTA
Organism: Allium fistulosum; assembly: GCA_030737815.1. Taxonomy (NCBI): domain Eukaryota; kingdom Viridiplantae; phylum Streptophyta; class Magnoliopsida; order Asparagales; family Amaryllidaceae; genus Allium; species Allium fistulosum. Next base: position 353,624,609 of record CM060907.1, read on the forward strand.
TTGCCTCATGTGCCTTTTCATACTTGTATCCCTATACGCGACCACTACGATTTGTTTTGTGTTATACCTATGGAGTACTCCCTGATATCCCACTAGTTTACGGTGGAGTTTACATTGCTGTATAGACTATAACGCTTATATAAAATGTGTTAAGGGGGATAATGGTAACGCCTTAACACTATTTTGATACCTTATATTACTGATAGGCATTGTCTATTTACCGTACACTACTACATAGTAGATAGTTTAACGGATCCTAAAAGGATGGTTATTCCAAACATCCTTTGAGTTACTTGTATTTCAGTTGCTATTTCACTTGAGTTTGATTTATTGATATAATAATGTTAATCCTGACTCAAGTGTTTTGTGTTTTCTTTACGCTCGGGTCAGACTGAGTGTACCAATATTCGAGACTCACCTTTGGAGTTGGAGCTTCGCTTGGATATCCAGCTATCTAGCCAGCTTTCAGATATCCAGTTGATTCCAGTGATTGTATTCTGATTCTTGTATTTGACTATTGTATTCGAGACTTCCGCTGTAACTTATTTAACTCTGATATGTATATAGTAGCTTCATGAACTACTATATTTTGTTTCCGCTGCATTTATTACTCTGTGTCTGTGATCTGTGATTATTTTATTTACTGTGTATGTTCAGTTTTGCCAATTTAAATTAACAATTCGGTATTTTGAATTATTCAAGTCCGACATGTGCGGATGCGAATAGTCCAAAATAGCGGGTCGTTACAGTATTGATGTTTGAATTTTTACATATTTTAGACTTTGACTGCAATTCCAAATTTTTTTCCAGAGATTTTGCTTTGTTTATCTTTGAACTATTTTTAAAATTTCAATCTTGTTTAAACTAACATCTTTTGCTTAGATTATATTGTCTGAAATGAATTAGAGAATTAGGAAATGATTTTTGAAGTTGTTTTTTTATAGCCTGTATATTTTATCAGAGGCATATACATACCTACAGACATCATCAACTCTGCACATATATACACATAAATATGCATTCAAACAAGTTACAATTTTTTTCATTCATCATCACTGAACACAAGATAGAAGATTTGAGCTTTTAAAGAAAGTTTGCTCACTTGAAATATTGTTGAAACAGGGAACAAATGTTGTGTTGAAGAGCTGCAGCTTTGAGTTTCCTATAGATCTTCCCTTGCTTTTGATTTTGAATGATATTTAAGTTTGTAATGATGTTTATTTTCCTTTGCTTGCTAAATTATGTTTTCTTGAATGAACTGGAACCATATAGATGTGTATATGTAGAGAGAAAGGTGTTTGTACAGGTGATAATATAAATTCGTACAAGGTGGTATTAATTTGTACAAGTGATATAAACGCCTTGTACCATATCAGAGATTTTTTTTCATTTGTTTTGGAGGCTGAGACATTTCTCACTATTCGGCTGAGATGATATTCATGGGTGCTTGAGAAGATGTGGTATTAAATGCATGTGTCTCTCATTTTGTTTACAGCAAATCTATTTGCTTTGTACTTCTTTGTTTTGTTTATTTCTTGCTTGCCTAGTTCACATACAATTCTATATGTATTTCATATGTTATATAGTTTTAGAATTTTCCCATGTGTTTTGTTTCATCCTTGTTTGAATATATATTTGTTTGCTTCTATTTTTAATTTATTTTTCTTTTATTATTTTTTTGTATCTATTTTACTTGTATTATTTTGTATAGATTTATTAATATGATATTAAGATTTATATTTTACTTTACATTGTATAAAACTATATAATTTATTTATTTGTATTTGTATTTGTATTTGAATGTATATTACTTCATAATATAATTAAGTTTCTAATTTAATTTGTTGTTAAATTTTATTTAATGAATTACTTTATATTTTTATAACTTATCTTTTATTTGTTTCTTATTATCTTGTAATATAGATGATCTCTAATTTTAATTAGTTGTTAAAGTTTAGCAAATGTATTTACTTGATATTTTTATAGTTTATCTTATATAATTTATATTTTCATTTTTAAACCGTTCAGTTAAAATTTATTCAAACTCAATATATATACATATATATTCAAATTATTATTAAACTACTTACTTTAAATTTAAATCCAAATCACATATATACAATATGTGTTAAATCATATTGTTTTAATATATATTCTATCTGAATTGGTGAACTCGCTTAAATTAACAATTAATTTACAATTTTAATTCAAAAATCACATTAATTATCAATTTAAAATATATATAAATTCTGGGGTCGTTACATTTAATTTCCTGTCTTTTCCCCCATTTTTCTTTTAGCTTGAGTGTTAGGAAATTATGAGTAGAATGAATGAAGAGTAGAGGATTTAGGGTATTTGGTAGAGAAGTTTGGGTTCTCCTATTGGGTTAGTGGGCTAGAACCAAACCCAAAGCCCAAATGAAAATACCAAAATCCTAATCAACTTCAAACATATCAATGTTTATACTCAAAAAAGTTGTAAACGTCGTTTTGAACTCAATGGAAGTAGTCTCGAGTCTGTATTCGACTGTTTATAAAAAGTCACATTTCAGACTTTATATTCAATAAACGATGCTATATTTAATTAAAACATTTAAATATATAATCGTAAAATATGCGGGTTGTTACAGAAAGCCCCTCACTTCTGATTAGGGTTTCAGTAATCTTAAACTCTACTTGAGGTTTTTCTAGTATTAGTTTTAAGAGATGTTGAAAGTATCGGTTTTGATCGTAAATGATTATAGCGGTTTTGAATGATTTACTTTAAGTGTTGCTATAGCTGATCAATATATGCTTGATATTTTAACATACACCGGTTGTCATAGTTTTCCACTAAAGTAATATTTCATATATGCCCTTAAATATATTTTCTAGTTTTGTAAATCTTCATTTTCCAATTTGATTAGTAGTGCTATAATTGAAATAAAAGTTAAAACCTCTCAAAACACCTTAATTTGATGGGTTGAGAATTACCATTAAAATTATATTACACTAGTTTTCGTCAGGTTTATAACCAGAAACAACTAATGTAAAAAAAACTTATAAGCAAAGGTTATCATAACACCTGAAATGCAGAACCATCTAAAACCAGTCCAAATCGGTAGAGAAAAAACTTCCAAACGAAGCCTTAGTCTTACAATCACCACTTCCTACCCTACCAATCAAGTGAAAGTGATAGAATATTCCGAGGTAATAAAATATTAAAATTTCATCTAAATTTAAATATGTTTTACACGTGCTGCTTTATGTTTTTTATAGTTTTCTCTCTATAATGTGGTAGAAACTACTTAACTTAAACCCAATAAATATTTACAATTTCTGTGATAGAAAAGTGAAAGTGTATAGATTTAAATTGAAGCTGAAAATTTAATGGTTTTCTTCACCAAAATTTTATTTTTTACTAGATTTTGTTTAGTTTTGGTAAAGAATATCAGCCCATTTTGTTAGTACATAGCACTTCTATCAGACTTAATTATCATAAATTTTGGTATTTGATTTTATCAACTAAGAGTTGAATTTTAACCTTTTGATCTTATTCAGGCTGAATTCGGGTGCTGATAATATATTTCTGTAATATTGCATATATCGATATATACTTATATTATATTATGAACACGGGCGTAAAACCCGAATTGCGTAGTATTTCTGAATATGGCTTTGATTTTCTTAGCAACCCAATTTTAGAAATAAGAGTAATCTATGTAAAACAGGTTAAGAAAAAAGAGAAAAAAGGGCAATTTATGTATGTAAAATTTGAAAATAGGAGATTGAGATCAATAAGAAGTTGGAATTTTTTTCTACCAAATAGCCTTCTTTTTTCAATCTCAATTGGTAGTTTTAACTGTTTGAAAATGATCTGTTGTACTTTCGTCGATATTATAGGAGCCAATATAGTGAAATTTTAATGAGATGAAGTTTACATACAATAAAAGCCAGATTGTTTAAAGGCACATATGTTGTTGTTATTATTGCATGAGATTTATAATCTTTGCTCCCCAAAAACCATATACTAGGCGCCCATTTCTTGTTATTCGTTCTTTTATATATTAGTAAATGAATGAATTATAATCGTAGGTGATGATTTATCATTTATGGATATACAAAACTTATATTTTAAATCAAAATCATTTACTACTAAGATCATATTGAAAAATAATCAATTTTTGACAAGCACCATTGTCCCAGTGGTTAAGTGATTCGGCTTTGGTGTAAGAGGTCACAAGTTCGAAACTTGCGTAGCGTTATTCGAACATTTATTGACATATGATATGTTGTTCTATTGACATGTTGTATATAAAGTACCATTTCAAAAAAAAAATCTTTTTTTCCTTGGCATGGTTGTTTATTATTTTTTTATATTTCCCAGGCATTTTCATTTCATTTTCCAAATTGGGACAGTATTTCAATATGTTAGCTTGGAAAAAAGAGTCAAACATGAGAACATATATGTGTAAATTTTGAATACGTGAGGTTTACATCCAAGATACTTTAGAATATTTTCAATCTCAGTTGGCAGTTCTAATAGGTTTAAAATGGATTTGCACATTAATCGATGTAAATAATTGGGGGGACTAGTGTTGACTTGTAATGAGACAAAGAGGCGAAAAAATGAAATTAGCGAAAATATACATATTATTAATAATTTATCGTTGCATAACATTTATAATCTTTGCTTTCCAAATAATCTTATCAAAAGCACCGACTTTATTTTATTAACTCTTTTATTGCTTAAATAAATGAATTAAAATTATCAATGCTTTATAACTATACAATAAGTGTTCTCGATTCTTGAGATCTACTAGCGTAATAACGTAACATAACATGATCTGTTTAAACTTTTATGAACACCATATTTGTTGCTTATATTAGGACATTTTAATGTTAAAATCAACATTTTTGATGTTTCAATATACTATGTATATCTCCAAGTCTATAGCTCTTCGAACATATGCCAATTGCACCACGTCAAAAATTGCAGCAACATGGACACTGAAGTAGTGCAAGCATAAGTAGACAAAGTGATTGGCCGAACAGGGTCCAAGGGGTAAGTGATTACGGTAAGAGTGAAAATCTTGAACAACAAGGAGGATCGGGTCATCACCTTGATCATGAAAGGCCCAATCAGAATTGGTGATGTGATTGCTCTCCTTGAGTCCAAGAAAGAATCTCGGAGACTTCGCTGATTCCTTTGCTTTATACATGAAAGAATTTGAGCAATAGAAATAATTTTATTGAATTTCAAACTGCAGATATTTGATACAAAGAAGTAAATGATATTTCTCTATTTTAATATTTCATTATGGCATTGTATTTACAGATACATATCATTATTTGATATTGGGCTTCAAACCGTCCCGTGTGTATATGATCGCATTGCTAAATGAATATATCTTTTGCAGTTTACTATTTATTAAAGCATGCATTCATTTTATTCGCCCTCTCAAACCCAACTTCTAGGGTCACGGTTTGTGAAAATAATCGTAAATTGCTGCCGATTTCAATTGTCTTAAAATTTCTTCAAATTAGCTGAAGTTTCACTATAATTTCTCTTTTAGATGATCTGTTTATTCCACTATCCTCTTGCTTGAAATTTCCTTATAATTAAGGCGATCGAAACTTTGGTGCTTCAAATTGCTACTGATTTGATGAGATCTAACTAAATTATGTTTTAATTTGTTGAGATTTGAAGAGTCTTCTCGCTACTATAGATTTTTATCCTACTTGCTCTTTGACATCATCACTTTGGGTTTCTGATTTAGCTTCTCATCAACTCAGTTTGGTGATGACAGTCAAAATCACTTACTTTGAGCGTCTGCTTCAATAGTAGAAAGTTCTTCTTTGACAGAGGCTTCGTTAGTATGTCAACAATCTGGTAAGTTGTAGGTATGTGGTTTACATTTAGGTTATTATTTGTAACTTGTTCTCTGACAAAATAGAGGTCTAATTCCATATGTTTGGTTGTTGAGCGTAGGTCTGGATTAGCACGAAGTAGAACAATACTAAGATTATCGCACAAAATTGTAGCTTTGTTGTCTGTCTTGATTTGGAGTTCATTTAATAACGAATTAATCCACATTATTTCAACAGTAGCATTTGCCACACTTCTATATTCCGCTTCTGCACTAGATCCGGATATAAAATTGTTTTTTTGAGCACAATCAAATTGGATTTTTTTTCCTTGAAATATATAATATCCTATTGTTGATCTCTTATCATCAGGATCAGTAGCCCAGTCTGCATCTTAATATCCATTGATGCTATTACTCTTGCAAGACACTAAGATTAATCCATGTTTCATTGTTCCTTTCATGTATCTTAAGATTCTTTTGATAGCCTTCTAGTGTTCATCTAAAGAATTTTGTATAAACTGTCTTACTTTATTTACACTGAATGAGATTTATGGTCTGGTGATAGTTACATATTGTAATGATCCCACTAGAATTCAGTAATGCTTGTCAATTGATATTGCTCACCTTTGTTTTTGGATAGACGTAGATTACTTGCCATGGAAGTAGACAATGCATTTGCTTTATCCATTTTGGCTCTAACAAATACTTCTTTAATGTATTTCTCCTTACTTAAATGAATTTTTGTGCTTGATATCCTCTTGACTTCAATTTCTAGAAAATAACTCAAGCATCCTAGATCTTTAACTAAGATTTATTTTTTAAAATGTTCTATAAGCTTGTTAATTTCTGAATCGCTACTACATGTTATAATAAAATCATCAACATATATCAGTGCATACGTAATGCAAGCTTATTGTATTTCCTAAATAAAGAATTCTTAGATTGTATTGGAGTATAGCCAAGTCTGATTAATGTTGACTAAAATTTGTCAAACCAGACTCTAAGTGCTTGTTTGAGCCCATAAATTGCTTTGCTTAATTTACTCACAAGTTTCTCACTGCTTTTTTGCTTGAATCCTTTAGGCTGGTCCATGTAAACTTCTTCCTGCAAAACGCCATTTAAAAAAGCATTATTTACACCTAATTGTTTGATGCTCCAATCTTTATGCAAGGCAATAGTTAGAACTATTCTACTAGTAGAAGGTTTCATAACAACTGAGAATGTTTCATTAAAATCAAAACGATTTTATTGTGAACAACCTTTTGCTACAAGTCTTGCCTTGTACTTAGAGATTGAACCATCTGGATTTTTATTTATTCTATATCACCATTTACGTCCAATAATATTTTTATTGCTTTGCAAAGAAACTAAAGTCTAGGTCTTATTTCTTATTAAGGCATCATATTCCTCTTTCATCATTGTTCTCCATCTTTCATATTGTACAACTTCATTATAATTGCCTGGTTCTTTAGTTTCTAAGTCAACATTGTAAACTTTTGGCTGGAATATTCCACTCTTAGCCCTTGTTAACATATGGTGTCCAATTGTTGCAGGTTGTTGATCTCTGCTGCTATTTGTGGCTTCTTCATTATTAGATTATTGAGAATCATCTAATGATTGATGATTGCATGATTGTATATTAGTGTCATGTTATAATGCTTGAATAGGAGTGTCAAATCCAAATTGCTCAAGACCTAGCTCATTTCTAAGCATTGTGTGTTGTAAGCTGGAACTTTCTTCACTTGGAATTACACATTGGGCATTTTGATTCTCTTCCCTTTGAGATTGCACAATTATCTTAGGCTGCCCAGGTATCTATGGATGGAAGTTCTTGGATTGTATACTTTTTGTGATGGTTTGATGTCTACCTTAATAAATGGAAACACGTTCTCATTAAAAATCACATGCCTTGATATAAAAATTATTCAATTATTGTCTAAACATTTGTATCTCTTTTTATTAGTAGCATAACCCAAAAATGTACATGGGAATGACTCAAAATTTAATTTATATGCATTATAGGGTCTCAAAATAAGGGAAACATAGACATCTAAATACCCTTAGACTCTAATAATCTGCCTGATTTTATATAACACTTTCATTGGAATTTTGAAATCTAAAACTTTTATTGGTAATCTATTAACCAAATAAACCGTTGTAGAAAAGGCATCATGCCAAAATTTAAGTGGCAGCGATGCTTGAGCTAGTAGTAGAAGTCTAGTTTCAAATATTTGTCTATGTTTTCTCTCCGCCGGTCCATTTTGTTCTGATGTGTATAAACAGTTTTTCTATGAAGTATTCCTTTTTTTAGAAAAAAAATGGAACTTTATTCCACCATTAGTTTATATGATATTTACTTGACAATTTGTTGGTTTTTCAACCTAAATAATGAATTGTAATATTGCATTATAAGTTTCAGATTTTGATTTCAAAAAATAAATCCATACGTATCTAGACTAAGCCACAACAAATGAGATATAATATTTGTATCCATAATCAGCGTTGAATGGTTCTACGCTCCATATATCTATGGTAATTTATTCAAGTGGTCTAGTGTATTCAGTTTGTCAGTATGGAAATGCAAGTTTATGAATTTTCCGCATTTGACAATATGTACAAACAAAAGGTATTGAAATCTTCTCAATAGAGATATTATTATTGTTCAAAACATGCTTTACAGTATTTACATTTGGATGTTTTAGCTTATAATGCCATACATCAAAATTCTTACAGTTTTCTTCTTGTTTGATTTCAGAAATATTACAGAATTTTCTCTTAAATTCAGAATTTCTTGAATTGGCAACAATGAATTTATACTATTTTCTAAATTCTTTGTCCTGCAATAAAATTTCTTTAGTTAAAATATCTTTGACCAAAAAAAATATTGGGTAAAATTCAAAGTACACATTGTTATCTCCTGCAAATTGGGACACACTTAAGAAGTTTTTCCTTATTACAGGAGCTCTCAACAAATTATTAAGATAAAATGGTCTCTTGTCTATAAAACTTGCATTTCCAGTATTTGTGATTATAATGGTACCGTTACACATATACATAGATTGTTTACCTCTATATTCCTTACTTCCTAAGTTTAGATTGTTTAAATTGCTTGTCACATGGTTGGTAGCTCCTGCGTCTGGACACCAACTTTCATTACATATGTCTTCAAGTTTAGCTACATCACTGCCTATGGTTTCTGATTGACTTATGTTGTCTTGTTGAACATTTACCATATTTGCACTGGGTTGATAGTTTCTTGTATTATTGTTGCTCTGCTGTGATGGTACATAATTTGCATCAAATTTAAAATAGCATTTGCTTGCAGAATGACAACATCTCTCATATATTTGACATCTGATCCTATTGTTGTTATTATACGTTCCACCTCTTCCTATAAATCTTTTGGATTGACCATCTCTTTGACTGCGTGATTGATCTCTGCAATTATAGTTACTTTCTTGATTCATGTATTGTTATTACTAACAAAGTTGGCAGAGAAATCTGAAACAATAGGCTTCTTTTGTTCTATTCTACCTTCATGAGCAAGAAATGTGGAATGAATATATTGAATAGTGGGTGTTGTTTCTTTTGAGAAGATAACTGCTACCATAGCTTCATATTCCTCATATAATCCATACAATATGGATAGTATCTATTCATAATCAGAAACTTTATGACCATCACAACACTTTCACCTTGGACAGAGACTCTCTCATTTATAGGTTCTCCTTTAAATTTTGCAATTGCCATTTATAGTACATAACTTTTGTTCACTTTGAGTATTGAATACCTGTTCAATTGTTGACTATATTTCATATGCCGTTGTACACCCTATTAATTGTTGTAGTAAATTTAGACTAATAGTAGATAGTAACCAAGAACTGATTAGGTTGTCCTATCTTTTATGAGTTATGATTTCTTGATTACTTACAAGTTTTCCCTCATTGTCTATGATGTTTTTTGTTGGTGTAACCAATGTTCCAAGAACATACATCTCCAAACCATATCCTCTAATTGCAGTTCTAATTGAAACTTCCAGGGGAGGAAATTTCCTTCATCTAACTACACATTGATCATTGACTCTGAGACCCGATTAAAGCTTTGATCAAATCTTAGGATGCTATTTTTTGAGATGTTGAATTGGTATTTCTTGCAGTTGAGGAGGCAGAGTAATCAGTCTCACCTTCCACCATTTTTTAAGACTGGCGGAATCAAAAAGATGATGAATCTTGAATCTTGAATGACCAAACAAAGGCTTTGATAAATTCGGTTGCACTGAGATCTTTGATGTGATATTATGCAGCCAGAAGATGCATTGAGTGATGAATATGAATTTGACAGTGGTTTCTTGGCAAGGCACAAGATGATGATCAATTTTTAATCGACAAGAATAATATGGATCTTGATACAGACCCAAGTACGACCGCACTAGCACAAATCAAATGATGAGAATTCTTAATTCTTTGATGACTTTAATGCGCAGCCTAATCTCGATGATCAGTTTGTTTCTAAGAGGTTAATGCCACGGCGTTTTGCTGTTAAGCAATTTTTAGCTTTAATACCATGAAAGAATTTGAGCAATAGAAAGAATTTTATTGAATTTCAAAACTGCAGATATTTGATACAAACAAGTAAATGATATTTCTTTATTTTAATATTTCATTCTGTACATTATGGTATTGTATTTATAGATACATATCATTATTTTATATTGGGCTTCAAACCAGCCCATGGTATATGACTGCACTGCTAAATGAATATATCTTTTGCACTCCGCTGTTTGCTAAAGCATGCGTTCATTTTATTATACATTTCTTCTTCCACTTTCGAATGCTTGCATGGATTTTTACTATCTCCGTATCTATATTGGTTTCTATTTGTAACGACCCGCCACTCATTCCACAGAATGACGCATCGTCAATAAGAAAGAAAGTGATAGAAAATAGAAAAGAAGAGAAGAAAGAAAGAACAATAACAGAATCTCAACAACGGAATGAAACAAAATATAATATATCACATAACTATTACATAATATACAACGACTATCAGAGTTACACAGATTATACAACACATACTAGACAGTTATAAACACATGTCTAGTTATTACAACTCAAAATATAACTCAAGCAAACGACTCTGAAATACCAAACACAACGGAACTACATATATATCTATAGCGCCGAAGCCTCCTGCTCCATTGCTCCTCCACAACTCGTCAAAGCTAACCTGAATCCCTTGGCTACTCATAAAAATTTGAGTACCCAAGAGTTTATAAAACAGAAGATAAACACTTAGGTCAGACATGGGTCTGGTGTGAGTAACAGGTTAAAGTTGCTTAACTTCGAAAACCATTTGGAAAGAAAAGGTATCTCGTAAGACTTCCCGCACATAAACACGGAAAAGTTTTTACCTTAAGATAACCAAAACATTTGATAGGAAATCCAGTTATATTATAATAGGGTCTAGGGTTTTCAAGCAAAATACAGAAATAGCTGGAATGCTTACATCTCACATTCCAACATAGTTGGGCACAACTAATACGTACGACACTTATTGGAGTTTGGATTCCATACAATGGCAGGGCTACCGGGGTACCGCCCGTCACAGTACGTGGCCTAGATCACCGTACCGAGGATCACTCCCAATCCCCTACAACACAAAGCCGGAACCATCCCTTACTGGATAATTCCGAACAAGACAATCCCGCAGTTGTTTGCAACCAACTGCCCACACAACCGAATAATAAGAGGGACTTCTAGACAGGGATATATCTCGCTCTCAGTGGGTGCTACCCACGAAGCCTTGCTGCACCTTCCCTATTTTAGCCATTCCCGGTTGATGAGGCTTGAGGTCACGATTACCTTTAATCAGAACACATCCCTTAGAATGCTCATCATCCACCTGACAATGTGTTGAAAGCATTCTGTTTCCTGGAGATTTGACCAGGCAACTGAGTACTCGGCGTACAGGACGACTCGGAGTCAACTAGCGATCGGCATCTCATAGTACTCGACGTAGTACTCGGCGTCTCATAGTACTCGGCATAGTACTCGGCATCTCATAGTACTCGGCGTAGTACTCGGCATCTCATAGTACTCGGCGTAGTGCTCGGCATCCATGGTACTCGGCATCCATGGTACCCGTCATCAAGGAGTACTCGGCATAGTACTCGGCATCCAGTGGTACTCGGCATTAGAAGACGTTCGGCGTATATAACTACTCTACATGGCAGCATCGTTCGACCAAAGGATCGTTCGGCTAAGAAGCATCGTTCAGCCAGAAGGCACGTTCGGCTTCGACTGACAACTGTTCTGCACTTCCCACCCATCAAACGTACCATTCGGCATTGAGAAGGTGGTTCGGCGTCAACGTGTTCGGTCTACTTGGTTCGGCATACAGCGACCACTACACTTGGGCTAGAGTGTTCGGGCACCAAGCCCACCTGGGAAGTCCAGCTCATATTTGTCTATAAATAGAGGGGTAGGGTCACAATGAAAAGGGACCCTTTTTGGAGAACTCTGGGGAGACTCTGCCATTTTTTATACTCTCCTCTTTTTAATTCAAACTTGTATTCAAGTCATCAATATATGGATTGTATCTGTATTCAACTACTTGTGAAAGAAATAAAGATCAAAACTCAAAGTGGACGTAGACAATTACGCTGAACCACTATAAATCCGGTGTTCTTACTTTCTGCATTTAAATTAGCATATTCTTCCTTGTTTAATTTAACTTCATCACTTACATCTCTACACAATCTTTTTCAACGAGGTTAGTGACCAATTTTGGTGCTAACACTTTGGTGCTTTCACTGAGAGTTGAATTCTCAGCTTGATTGGATCTCATCATCTACTAGTGGATTTCCAAATTCGCGAGATAGATCCAGTTGTTTACTAGAAAACTTCCTATTCTACTCAGATTTGAAAGAAATCTAAAGGAAGTTGATAGCCGTAGATTGGATTCACTGATGTACGCAAGATCTGGGGATTGGACGTTGAAGTCTGCACTCAAGTTGAATGAAGGCAGACCCTCCTCTGAAGGCAATTTGGCTGATCACTCCAGAAAAGGCGTATGCCGAACGCCCCAGAAAAGGCGTATGCCGAACGCTCCAGAAAAGGCGTATGCCGAACGCTCCAGAAAAGGGGTAGGCCGAACGCTCTTCCAGGCCGAACATACCTCTAGGCCGAACGCTCTTCTAGGCCGAACCATACCTCCAGGCCGAGCGACATCCTCCAGGCCGAACCATACCTCCAAGCCGAGCGACATCCGAATGCCGATCCATACCTCCAGGCCGAACCATACCTCCAGGCCGAGCGACATCCGAATGCCGATCCATACCTCCAGGCCGAACCATACCTCCAGGCCGAGCGACATCCGAATGCCGATCCATACCTCCAGGCCGAGCGACATCCGAATGCCGATCCATACCTCCAGGCCGAGCGACATCCGAATGCCGATCCATACCTCCAGGCCGAACCATACCTCCAGGCCGAGCGACATCCGAATGCCGATCCATACCTCCAGGCCGAACCATACCTCCAGGCCGAGCGACATCCGAATGCCGATCCATACCTCTAGGCCGATCCATACCTCCAGGCTGATCCATACCTCTATGCCGATCCATACCTCCAGGCCGAGTGACATCAGGATGCCGAACGTTCCTGAATGCCGAGCGCTCTCTAATGCCGAACTTTCCTGAATGCCGAGCGCTCTCTAATGCCGAACGGTCCTGAGTGCCGGGCGTTCCTGAATGCCGAACAGTGTGGAATGCCGAACAAATTTGGATGCCGAACAATCTTATATGCCGAGCAACTTTGTCATGCCGAACGGCCCTCAATGCCGATCGAAACTTAAGTTACACTGGTCTCTTATACGACCCCTATTTAAAAAAAAAATATTTTCGGGTACGACCCAAATTTCCAAAAAAGAGGCTAAAAAAAAGAATTTCGAGGGGAATCCCCCCCGAACCCTAGCCGCAGCGAAGTGCCTCCGGATGGGCATAGAGGATCTAGCGGCAGCTTATGAACGATATCAAGTGAACGGACAAGCAAACGGTACTCCCAAAGGTTGGAGAACATAGATGATGTGACTCTAGCAAATGTCAAGATGGCTCCAAGCAAACCAATGCTCTAAGCAATTTATTCCAAGTGCTAACAAGGGTATCATACTGATCGTGTTTGAGGAAAGTCGACCTCCAGATATATTTTGGCAGCTAGTTAGCTAAAGAGCCTCCTACGACTATGGATCGTTTCTTTTACAAAATGAATCAGAACTAAAGTGAGGAGGAGTGGAGCAGACTAAGAAAAATAACAATGAAGGCCCATTGGCTGAGGATGTAGATCCCAGTAGCCGAAACAAGACTTCAGAATTCAGCTCATATGCTCTTTGGAAAGATTCAATTGACAACCTCTACTTGAAGACTCACGACTCGGAGTGGTACTGGAAACCAACCTCGAGAGAGTACACCAAGGTCTAAAGAAAATCAAGGGAATGTTGTATATTCCCAGATGATCACTGATCCTAACACGGGCGATTACAAACACCTCTGAGGTGTGATCGAAAAGATGACCTGGAAAGGAAAGCTTCAATAGTATGTACAAGTCCTGCAGAATGGAGGGCAGTGAATATCCGATGCCTATTAATAAAGGGCTATGATTATCAATTGGACGGTTGACGGCCGACATCCCTTTGAAAGGAGCCAAGGGCGGAGTCGAATAGCGAGCACACGATGTTGCTTCACATATCAATGAGATTTACCATAATCTTCTTTGAATTATTTCCATTTCCATCTCTATTTCAATTGTTCTATGAACTACGACTAGCTTGAACTAAACTACTTTCAAAACGATGCAGGTGACCAGGTACTCAGATTTGGTTGCCAACCAATCTACGCAGACCATGATCGGATGTGTGGAGTTACATCTGGACGAGCATAATTCTATCGCTCATCATCAACCATATGCCTTTGATTTGGGGCTATGGGTTAAATACAATGTACAACATCATGATGCACGGAGAGCTGAATTCCATCCTGCAAGTGGAATTTATTCAAGTAGAGAGCGGCTGCGATACGGCCGGCCACTCGCTAAGTGAAACTCGAGCTCGGGGGCAAGCCATCACATCAAGGCTAAAAATGGGTTGATACACGACGATCCTTCGCACGACTCCGTACTCCCAGAGTGCGAGACGGAGTATAAACATCTACTTAACTCCGTACTCCCAGAGTGCGAGATGGAGTATAAACATCTACTTAACTCCGTACTCCCAGAGTGCGAGACGGAGTATAAACATTAAATCAACTCCATACTCCCAGAGTGCGAGATGGAGTATAAACATTAATCAACTCCGTACTCCGGAGTGCGAGACGGAGTATAAACATTAATCAACTCCGTACTACCAGAGTGCGAGACGGAGTATAAACATTAATCAACTCGGTACTCCCAGAGTGCGAGACGGAGTATAAACATTAATCAACTCCGTACTCCCAGAGTGCGAGATGGAGTATAAACATTAATCAACTCTGTACTCCCAGAGTGCGAGACGGAGTATAAACATTAATCAACTCCGTATTTCCAGAGTGCGAGACGGAGTATAAACATTAATCAACTCCGTATTTCCAGAGTGCGAAACGGAGTATAAAAATCTACTCAACTCCGTACTCCCAGAGTGCGAGACGGAGTATAAACATACATCAACTCCATAGTTATCCCCAAAACTGGGGGAAGAACCAAAGCAAAGCACGTTAGTTGAACATTTGTCTAAAAGAAGATTGCAACGAAACGATTAAAAGACGACTGTCAAGCAATCAACTGAACGGAAATATTCAGCATGAAAGACTGCGGTTTTTCAAAGCACGTCATGTTTACACAAGACGTCCTTTGGGGGACAAATGTTATCCCGCCTTTTGGCAAGGCCGTGACACCAAGAACTTGATTAGAAACCAGTGACAGTTCGTCGTGGAGATCGGTTACACAAAGGCTCACTATGGATATCGATGGATTTTGTCCGAGTCTGGATCGAGCCACGATTAACAAGACATAACAATCAAAGCCAGGGAAGCCAACGTTCCAAGTTTCAAGACGATCCGAGTTCGTATGCTCAACTTATGATCGATTCGAACAACCGACCATCCATCCATCGACCTCCACGTTTGACTCGGAGACCTGAGCAAGGCTTGGAATGGGTATGGCCTGATCATCCACTCAAATCGAGTCATAGAACAAAGTTCGACAAAATAACAGATGCCCCTCCTGAAACTCAGTGGCGCCAGGATCTGTCTAGAGTGGACGTGATTTGATCATCTACACATCAAATCCTACCCTGAACACGAAAGGTTGTTTCGAAAGCCCAACTTGAAGTAGCTATGGTAGACTGCCTACTCGCTAACCATCGCTCACAATACATGGACGCGACTGCACCATGAAACATATGCAACTTACTTTGTCTACCCAGTAATCCATCATCCTTGCTTTCTGGAAAGAGATACGAAGCAAATTGTGCGAGACTTGATTGTCCAACCCCAGCATGGATGTAATCCAACCATCTGTCATATACCTCCTTCCTTGACTTGATTGGAAGAGCTATAATCACCAAGCGGACGAGAATCGATCATCCATTTTTCAAATTCCGTCCCTCATCCTGGGGGGTAGAATCCCATCCCGCGAGCAAACGTGGTTCGATTGTTCATTCGACGACATTAGCCTCGATACAGTAGATGAATACAAATTAAAGAGTGGAAATACGACTGCTCTCAACTAAAACCTCCAAGTCCCCGGAGTGCGGACTGGAGTACTCTAAGTCCCCAGAGCGTGGACTAGAGTATAAACGACTTAAACCTCCAAGTCCCCAGAGTGCGGACTGGAGTACTCTAAGTCCCCAGAGCGCGGACTAGAGTATAAACGACTAAAACCTCCAAGTCCCCAGAGTGCGGACTGGAGTACTCTAAGTCCCCAGAGCGCGGACTAGAGTATAAACGACTAAAACCTCCAAGTCCCCAGAGCGCGGACTAGAGTATAAACGACTAAAACCTCCAAGTCCCCAGAGTGCGGACTGGAGTACTCTAAGTCCCCAGAGCGCGGACTAGAGTATAAACGACTAAAACCTCCAAGTCCCCAGAGTGCGGACTGGAGTACTCTAAGTCCCCAGAGCGCGGACTAGAGTATAAACGACTAAAACCTCCAAGTCCCCGGAGTGCGGACTGGAGTACTCTAAGTCCCCAGAGCGCGGACTAGAGTATAAACGACTAAAACCATCAAGTTCCCAGAGTGCGTACTGGAGTACTCTAAGTCCCCAGAGTGCGGACTAGAGTATAAACGACTAAAACCTCCAAGTCCCCGGAGTGCGGACTGGAGTACTCTAAGTCCCCAGAGCGCGGACTAGAGTATAAACGACTTAAACCTCCAAGTCCCCAGAGTGTGGACTGGAGTACTCTAAGTCCCCAGAGCACGGACTAGAGTATAAACGACTAAAACCACCAAGTCCCCAGAGTGGGGACTGGAGTACTCTAAGTCCCCAGAGCACGGACTAGAGTATAAACGACTTAAACCTCCAAGTCCCCAGAGTGCGGACTGGAGTACTCTAAGTCCCCAGAGCGCGGACTGGAGTATAAACGACTAAAACCTCTAAGTCCCCAAAGCGCAGACTAGAGTATAAATGACTTAAACCTCCAAGTCCCCAGAGCGTGGACTAGAGTACTCTAAGTCCCCAGAGCGCGGACTAGAGTATAAACGACTTAAACCTCCAAGTCCCCAGAGTGCGGACTAGAGTGCTCTAACTCCCCAGAGTGCGGACTCGAATATAAGCGAATCGGATCTCCAAGTTCCCTGAATATGAACTATGACACAAATGACTTGAATTTGTCAAATCCCTGACATACGGGCTAGAAGGTATTCTAAGTGCTCGAAGCACAGAATGGAAGTTCAACGACTCCCGAAGAGTTTCCAAGTTATGTGAAGATGGACTGAGAAGTCTATGTTACTCACAACTGCTTGGATTAAAATGACAATCACAAAGAAAACTGAACGATAAGAGTCTTTTGTAAGACAGAAAAAGGAACTAAACCTTATTCAGAAATGAGTTTCTATTACAACCCCTCCAACGTTCAGAGTCGACATTCTATTTACAAGGACTAAGAAAATAGATGAAAATAATTACATGACTTAAACTAACTCTCGTTGAACGAGGATAGTAATCACTTCTTGTGCTTCTTCAACTTCTCCTCTCCAGAGCATTTACCCTTGGTACTCTTCTTTGATAGAGGGGTAGCAACTGAAGGAGCACAGGGGCCTTCCATGGGCTTGGACCTGCCAGGAAGGATGACCTTCAACGGCTTGTTCAAAGGATCGTCCAAGTCCACAACTCGGGGCTCTACTATGACCTTGACCGTCTCCTCCTTCTTTTTCCCGAGCCGCTCCTCCATGCTCAATTCAGATGTGTGCTCAGAGGCGCCTGTAATTTCTACTTCATAACCCCCATCGGTAGGAGAGGAGGTTTCAGACTTGTCTTCATCAAGCGCTCCGATCATCTGAGCGTCGGGACCAGGAGCCTCCCCTGCGTGAGTGGCTTCACTTGTTTTCTCCCCCACTTCCTTGGCGACATCGCTCCTCGGAGTGTGCTCGGGGTCAGAACGGCCTGCACAAAATCGTGGAAAACAAGCATTAGAATGTAATAGTCATGTATAAAGAATAACGACTTTCGAAATCTTAAAGAGAAGGATTATCTACCAGGTTTAGGCAAACTCTCAGCCATCCGGGAGGTCTCACCCTCTGGAACTGGAGACAGAATGCGGACTAAAGTACTCTAAGTCCCTGAGTGTGGACTAGAGTATAAATGACTCAAAAACCTCTACGTCCCCAGAGTGCAGACTACAGTACTCTCAGTCCCCGGAGCATGGACTAGATTATAGACGGCTTCAGAAAAATCCCTAAATCCCAGAAGCGGACCAGATTACTCTAAGTTCCCAGAGTGCGAACTAGAGAATAAACGAGTCGACGAAAATCTCTGCGTCTCGAACTGTGGACTAAAGCATAAACCGTTCGACAAGTCTCTAAGTCCCCGGGGCGTGGACCGAAGCATGAACACAAATTAGGCGTGAGTCAACCAGGAGAAGTATGAAACTGGATGAGCAAAACCCGACTGCATTTGTAGCCAACTTTACCCCAAGATCTGATTACAGAGCATGAACCAAAGTGGACGTGGATGACCATCCACTGTCCAAATTACGCCCTGAAACTTACGTGGCATCGAAGTATTCCTCTTGGAATGAAAAACCACGATAAAATCCAAGATAGGCGAGACCTAGTCTCCCATCGACTGACATGATCCCACGATCCAACGGGAAAGAGAGTAAAGCTAAAGTGGGCGTGGCTGGCCTTCCTACTTATCGGTATATGCCCCAGACCTGGGGGCACGAGCGAGAAGCAAGATGAATGTGAACCGACTATTCACCAATCACCTCTATGTCTTTGGAGTTTAGGTAAAAACATAAACATAGCTAGGATGAGACTCAACCGTCCATGCAGTACATTTATCAACCCGAGATTGGGAGAAGACGCATGGTCATCCAAGAACTGGCTACGATAGCTCAGTATTAAAACTTATATATAGTGCTTACAGCTACTCAAGGCAACGACCGAAAGGATGCCTAGAGATAGAATCATTAAATCGATGCCAAAGCTTGTGGGCAACTGACTGTCACTCCAACCCGAAGGTCGAGTGAAGGATCATGAATGAATTGAATAGAAAATGCGTTACTCGAATATACAAGCAAATTCAAACTCATAGCAAGATCCAGCTATGTAGTTGCACGCAACTCGAGGCTGGCCCCTACTCGACATTTCCTTCAACGAGCTTTTAAGCCTGATCTTTGGCCATCTGCAGATAATCAATTAGAGCCTTCAGAGCCCTTCATTATTTGACTTAACAACTTATGACAAGACTCTAGGATTCGACCAGAGTAACCATCAACATTGCCAGTCCCAACCATATTTCACATTGAATGTTATGCAAAATAGTTACATCTTTACTTAAAGAATCTGGGATGGCACCTGCTAAGCTGACGGTCAACATTACAGCCAGCCATGGCGACCCTTTCCGGGTGCTGAATATCGGATCACAGCTCAGTGCAGTGATGATAGAAGAATTAGTTGGATTTTTCTGAATAAATGATGATATGTTCCCTTGGACCCATTATGACATGCATATGTGATTTCATTAACTATCGCGAGCCATGCATTGGATATCAGCCCGAAGCTACAAAAGCTAGAACAATCTCTATTGATTTCTTCATGAAAGCTCCACTCTTACTTTTAGGCTCACCCCATCAACGCCTATGCCCACCAGCCGTTGCGACAGGGCATACGATGACCTGAGACGTCTGAAAGACTATTTAAATAGAATATCAAACTAAGCTAATTCGATATCACTTATTTCCAACGAAGGGCTATCCAAGGACGGAAATTAGCAGACCTCACACCCAAATTCACTACCTCAGATGACTATTCAAAGAGTAGCAGAGAACCAACCATAAGATGGAAAATGTACGCGGATGGAGCACCCAATGATCAGTGTTATGGCATAGGAATCATGATAATGACTCCTGAGGAACGATCAATCTGCTACGTCCTAAAACTCTGTAACAAACAACGATGCTTAGTATGAAGCCTTGACTGCCAGCCTCAAACTTGCTAGAGGATTTGAAGTGAAAACTTTACATATCTTTTGTGATTCTTGATTGGTAGTGTACAAATTTAAGGAAGTTGATCTTGCTAGGGGACATTGTCTTGCTCCTTATCTCGGCCAAGTCCAAGAGCTGCTAAACGACTTCACATATTACATCATTACACACGTACTCAGCGAACAAAATGAAAAGGTGTCATGGTTGACTCCTATCAAAGACTATCTACAATGAGGAATTCTTATTGAACGGAGGAATGGAAAACGACAGATCCTCCTCAAAGCTTCATGCCAAATCATCTAAGAATAAGTCGTGTGTCAAAAGGAGTTTATCCATCCCCATGCTTCGGCATATCGCCCATGATGATATCTTAAGCAAATTCTATGAAGAAGAATGCGGTAATAACATCAGGGGGAAAACCATGATAAAGAAGATACTCTGCTACAGGTATTACTGGCCAACTATTAACCCAGAAGCGGTTGATCATGCTAGACAATGTGACGAGTGCAAGATGTTTGCAGAAAATCCGAGAACCCCGTCGATGGAAATTATTCAAATGGCTAGTTCATAGCCGTTTGCCACTTGGGGGCACTGAAATCATCTTCTTGTCGATCCTAAAGGTGGTGTGAAATACACCATCATAGCAGTTGATTACGTCACCAAATGGGCAGATGAAGAACTCTAACCATGACCAAAATGAAGAAAATAATCAACTTCTTTATCCGTAACGTCATCTGTCCTTATGACCTTCCATGATCCATTATAACTACAAATGGACAGGTTGAAGCTGTGAACAAAATCATAGAGTCTGTACTAAAGAGAGGTTTGGAAAACTCCTCAAGTGGCTGATTGCAACCCTTATTTCACAGAAAATACAAACATGGAATCGCGATTGAATTGCAATTAAACTAGACGGAGTTGGTGACGACTTATGAGCATATAAAACGCATCCGAGAGCCAATGGCAAGAACATGTGCCCGAACGTGCATGTGTACATCCTTAAAAGTTCGACTTCTTGAAATCAACAGAAATTGAATTCTCACTAAGGGTTATTAAGAAAAGACTAGATCAGATAGCCGAAGCTTATTAGCTCTGCAGAATCAGTCATGTATGGCCACTAATGAACCACAACCCTGGATTTATAATATTGGGAATCGACCAAGCATCGCGATGACCAAAGAAGGATACAACACCTTGGGAGGATAAATTGGAGGATAATGACTATTCAAGAAACATGGTGGATTTCTTTCTGAAGACAAGGAATACTCGATGATTCAAAGCGTGTTGTATTGCTTCATACGACACACTTTGGGGGGCAAGTGTTCCCTGGAGATTTGACCAGGCAACTGAGTACTCGGTGTACAGGACGACTCGGAGTCAACTAGCGATCGGCATCTCATAGTACTCGGCGTAGTACTCGGCGTCTCATAGTACTCGGCATAGTACTCGGCATCTCATAGTACTCGGCATC
The DNA here is from genome assembly GCA_030737815.1 of Allium fistulosum. NCBI lineage: Eukaryota > Viridiplantae > Streptophyta > Magnoliopsida > Asparagales > Amaryllidaceae > Allium > Allium fistulosum. Next base: position 353,646,602 of record CM060907.1, read on the forward strand.
TCATAGTACTCGGCGTAGTGCTCGGCATCCATGGTACTCGGCATCCATGGTACCCGTCATCAAGGAGTACTCAGCATAGTACTCGGCATCCAGTGGTACTCGACGTTAGAAGACGTTCGGCGTATATAACTACTCTACATGGCAGCATCGTTCGGCCAAAGGATCGTTCGGCTAAGAAGCATCGTTCAGCCAGAAGGCACGTTCGGCTTCGACTGACAACTGTTCTGCACTTCCCACCCATAAAACGTACCGTTCGGCATTGAGAAGGTGGTTCGGCGTCAACGTGTTCGGTCTACTTGGTTCAGCATACAGCGACCACTACACTTGGGCTAGAGTGTTCGGGCACCAAGCCCACCTGGGAAATCCAGCCCATATTTGTCTATAAATAGAGGGGCAAGGTCACAATGAAAAGGGACCCTTTTTGGAGAACTCTGGGGAGACTCTGCCATTTTTTATACTCTCCTCTTTTTAATTCAAACTTGTATTCAAGTCATCAGTATATGGATTGTATCTGTATTCAACTACTTGTGAAAGAAATAAAGATCAAAACTCAAAGTGGACGTAGGCAATTACGCTGAACCACTATAAATCCGGTGTTCTTACTTTCTGCATTTAAATTAGCATATTCTTCCTTGTTTAATTTAACTTCATCACTTACATCTCTACACAATCTTTTTCAACGAGGTTAGTGACCAATTTTGGTGCTAACACATTCAATCCATACAAGTTCGTTCCGGGTTCGAACGAAACCGAATGAATTATCTCGTTACACTCATTTTGGAATCACCCTCAGAGTTAACGACAATAACCCTTGCACTCTGAATATTCATCTTCACTTGAGATTCATGACCTAACGTTAATTTGGATCGATGTGGTATTCGGATATCCAAATCTGGAAACCCGATCCCGGTCTCATCGAAATCCAAAACGTATCTTTTAAGGCCAAGTTGTTTTAAAGTTAAAACAATTCAATTCTACTATCTATTTTACACACAGATAGATAATTCACAGATTTACAATAGATAATCAACATTATCATTATAAACAGATAGTCCATATCATCATCACTATGCAACCAAAGCATCCAAATCATACAGTATCAATTATCTCATATCTGAGATCTCAAACCATTCAAGGTAAACAATATCATATATCCATACATAAGCAATGATCTATTAATCATACTATAATTAATTTAAAATGAATTAAATTAATTACTTCATCTTCAATTAACTTAAAGTAAATTAAATTAATTTCTTTCATCATTAACAATCTTGCTTAAATCACTATTAATTAATTATCAATCAATTAATCAATCAATATCCAATTATTTTAATTAATCATCCTTGATTAATTAACATTTAATTACACTCAAGTAATTAGTATTAAATTAATTTCACAAATTAATTACTCTTAACCACTTATAGTAATTAACCTTTAATTACTTCATTTATTAATTAACTATAATTACTTATATTACTCCTTAATTAATTACATTAATTAATCACTTCATTTATAATTATTCCTTAATTAATCAATTCTTAATTAATTCATTAATTATATAAATTAATGATCCTTAATTACATTTTATTATTAATTACTTATGTAAATTAATTACATTAAGTAATTAATCTTCAATCATAATTATTAATCACCTTTGATTAATCTCATTCAGTAATTAACTACCCTTAATTACTCTTTAAATAAATTAATTATTCCTTAATTAATATCTTAATTAATCCCTTGATTAATTCCATTAAGTAATTAACTTTCCTTAATTACTCTACTAATTACATCAGTAATTAACCATTAATTACTTTCCTAAGTAATTATTCTTCATTAAATTACATTAAGTAATTTATACTTCACAAATCAATAAGTGATTATCTTAAATTAATTAAACTTAATTAATTAACTTAACTAATTCAATTAATTACAATGAGTAATTAATTTCTTAATTACTTTCCATTAAGTAACTAAACAATTTCAACAAATGATTATCATAATTAATTAATCCAATTAATTATCTTAATTAATCACATAAATTGATTATTTAATAAATCCAAGTTAATGATCTACATTAACTATTAACTATTCTTTCATTATTTTTCTTAAATAATTAAACTTTAATTAACCATTATTTATTACAAATTAATTAATTCTAATTACCAATAAATTAATCTCTAATTACTTAATTAATTAAGTACCTAATGATAACTTAATTTATTCTTAATTACTTAATTAATTTTCCTAACCATTAATTAATAATCTTAACTTATCTAATTAATGATCCTTAATTTTCAAATTAATTAACCTTTAATTAATTTAATTAAACTTTACTTTTATATTTAAACTCAGCTTTTAAATTTATTTTAAAATTTAAAAACTGGAAACAGGTCTCTGGTAAAACCTGTTACAATAATTAACTCGAGACTCCCCTTCAAAACCACGAGAGCTACTTCGAGTCTCCACCCAGAATTCACGAGTACCGCTTCGAGTTGCCCTTCTTCCCCAAAACACACAGCCAACCCAGACGTACGTACACGCATGCACGTGTACGATCAAACTACGACACTCCGACCATCAACGTTGATCTCTCCATATCGGCGATCACACTCACGTCCAAAATCGATCAACAAAAGAACCAATACGAACTTGAAAACGAAATCGAGCATTCGACCCATCCTGGAACAAAAGTCTCGAACCACCACGAAGCCTGGAAAATCTCGCGTACTCCTGCCTCCGATCACCAGAGTTGTTGAAACTCCGGCTACAACTTCGATAACGCTCCAACATCCCATCTCCAAATCCTTGTTGCACTCGATCAATTGTAGAAGTTGAACCAATCTAAAACATTCGTCCCAGATAAACTAGGGCTACAGACTAAAATCCTCCATCGCCATCTCCACGGTGAAATGCACCATCATCAGATAATTTTCCCATCATCACTGATCACTCCTCCACCTCCAAAAGGAAATTCGATCCCTCCGATCATTTAGATCAACGAAAATAACTCAAAATGCACATTGCAGACAACTCTGAACTGCTCTCCAATTTTAATACTAGAATTTGTGATTTTATTTTTAAAAATCATGATTTTGTTTAGGGATTTGATTCATAACCCTGAATCAATGAATTTCTAATTTTTTTTTGACTTAGCTTAAGCATTCTAGTACTTATGGTTTCCAGAGCCAAGTGAATGTTATTTTGACTTAATTTAAACTCTAAACTAAAATTTGAAATGAACAAACAACTTTTGTTTTTAATCTTAAATACTTATAAAGATCGAATCAAGTGATGATGTATTATTTACCAAATTCTTAATTATAAGAACAAGAACAGACAAGAAACAGATACACATCAAACATACGTATATGCATTCATATATTCACAGCAGATTCACCAATACATATACATGCAAATCATTCTCATTCCAGTAATCAACATGCAAACAGATATTCAAACTTATATTTTTAAAAATGATTGTTACTCACTGTTTTGAGGAAGAACAGAGCCTCTGGTTTAAAAGCTTTGTTGATTTCTTTGAAAACAGTCTTGAAAATTTTAGTTGCATCTTTGTTTTGATTTTAAAACTTGCATGCTTTTGATTCCAGATCTATTTGCTTATCTCTGTCTTGAAGAGTACATGCAGGCTTTGATTCAGGTTGAAGAGAACTTGCAGGTTTTGGTTTTAAATTTTGAAAATGCACTTCCAGGTTTTATTTTTGAAGAAGATTACTGGCTTTGATTTACATTTCAAATTTGAGGATTACCGATTTTTGTATTGAAGAGTTGTTTACAGATTGTTGTTTGAGGAGGATGTAAATTACAGATTGAAGAATTTTGCAGGCTTTTGATTTACATTTCTGTTTTGAAGAGTTTCTTACTTTATTTGTTTTGAGCTGAAGTTTTTCTTAACTTTGAAGAGAATAGAAAAAAATATGAAGAGAATGAAGTATATGTTTATATAAACTGAAATTATCTAAAAAAAAAACCAAGATTAAATGACACTTGTCATATACATTAGCTATTTACATTACACATGTTTTATTTAAGTTTTAATATGGTGACATTTGTCTTTTAAGTATTTAATACATAATTTTTATTTATTTTAAAATGTTAATAAAACTTTTATACTTAATTTATGCATTCTTATCTAAATGTATATATACATTTCTCTTTCAAAGAAAATGTAAATAAACAAATTATATAAAATTAAAAGCTTATCCAAATATTTTTAAAATGTTTATCCTTTTAATTTCTATTATAAATCCAAATTCATATTTTAAATCCAAATTAAAAATCAAGTTATATATATGCATATATAACTACCATTTAAATTTAAAATAACCATTCTATTTTATTAAAGTCTATTTATATTTATAAAAACAAAGTATTATAATTATTATTTGAAAATATCAAATTTGACAATTTTAAATAATTTATAAAAGAGATTATAAATTACTTCTATTAAATGAATTAATACCATATGTAAATGGTATTTAAACTTCTATTTTTAAATCATATATATCAAGTAATATTTAAAAAGAAATAAAACAAACCTTTTATTTAAATTTTAAACTTAAACTAAAATCTATCTTTAAATAATTAAACATTTATTTTATGTATTTTAAAACTATATAGTTATTTATTAAATAACTTTGAAAAGCTTAATATTACATTAATCATGATTTCCAAATTACCAAAATATATTAGAATTTGAAAATATAATTTCATTTGTTAAATTCAACCAAAAACTCATCTATTTACAATATATACAATTATATATACATTATAAATAGAAATCATTCTATTAACCTTTTAAAAGATAAAATTCACCAGTTAAATATTTATTTAACTAGATTATTAAATTAATTCAAATTTATTAACAAAGATTAGCAAATTAACTTAATTTTAAATACAGATTATTAAATTGATATTGTCCAAAATTCCGGGATATCACATTCCTCCCCCCTTAAAATAATTTCGTCCCCGAAATTTAAAACAAAGGTAATTTAATAATCTATCCAAGATTTTAATTTTAAATCACAAGCATATATTATCAATCATATGCTAACAGCCATAGCAACCAATCATCCAAACAAACAATTCTAATTATCCAGACAAAATTCTGGATAGAATTTCCTCGAGTTTCCCCAAGTATATATATATATATATACCGGGATACTCGCTCTACAAACAATCTAAACTACGAAGCTACAGAACTCCTACTCATCTAGATCTAAAAACTAAACAGGATATCAGACTACAGACGAGTCTGAGTCAACAAACAAACTTCCAACTCTAATCCTCAAACATCAGAGAACTGACTTACTTCTCCTATCCGGAAAAGACAAAAAGATACACTCGCAAACTACTTCTGCTGCACAACTCTGATGTGAAATAGATAAGAATGTCGATGAAGAACACAAGCACAGACTGGACAACACATCCCAGAAAATGGTTCAACAAATCCATAAAGAAAACTCAGATACTCAATCAAAACTTGAGTTGTTTCACCAAACTCTATCTCTAGGAACTATCCCTCCACTATGCTGAATCACCGGTACCACTCCTGGAATCCTAGTCGATAAGAAAACTCAATCTCCAGATGCGGACAACTTTTGACTTCCTTGAAGACATCCAGAAAAACTCTGACAACCCAAAAGAACACTCGAACTATCGCAAGTCACTTTTGCGATCAACCCAACCTATTTCCAAAGAAAGAAAACTGTTCTCTCTTTACCAATCAGAACAGTTTACACTTATCTAACCAATCCATCGAAGAAATGGATCCACTCTGCTGCTTCTGAATTCCAACTCTAGAAAACTGCTTAGCCATAAGACCTCCTTGCCGGCACACAAAATACTCCGAGCTGCACTGCTGACACTGATGCCAAGGACTTCCTAACCCAAAGCTCTTCGAGAAACTCGAACCTTGAACCAAACAGAAACACTATGCTGAACTCAGCCACAACATCGAAGCATACTTACTTCCTTAACTTGTTCCAAAGAAAACATCTTCGGAAATATCCATAGTCACTGCGTCTCATCACACAGCTACTACTTCCAGAAGTTACCAAGATATTATCACTCGCTTCTGCTCATCCAACTTCAAAGATAAACTCCGAACCTTTAACAGTTCCTTCAGAGATCGATGAAATCCTTATACCATAGAAAAGTTTACTCGAGACGGTATTGGGTCTATAGTATCGACAGATACACTTCCAATCTTAAACACTTCAGACTCTAACCAATGGTAGTTGTGTTACACACAACCTACCTCATCTACCTTTATATCTTATATTGGAAAACCCGAACAGGTAACCCAATAAATAGGTAGAAATAAATATATATTTATATATAGTTATATAAAAATTACAAATACACTCTCTCAAGATAGACACCACTCCAGAGCCTAGGTATTCACTCAACCTAAAGCTCTGATACCACTGTAACGACCCGCCACTCATTCCACAGAATGATGCATCGTCAATAAGAAAGAAAGGGATAGAAAATAGAAAAGAAGAGAAGAAAGAAAGAACAATAAAAGAATCTCAACAGCGGAACGAAACAAAATATAATATATCACATAACTATTACATAATATACAACGACTATCAGAGTTACAGAGATTATACAACACATACTAGACAGTTATAAACACCTGTCTAGTTATTACAACTCAAAATACAACTCAAGCAAACGACTCAGAAATACCAACACAGCGGAACTATAATATATATCTACAGCGCCGAAGCCTCCTGCTCCATTGCTCCTCCACAACTCGTCAAAGCTAACCTGAATCCCTTGGCTACTCGTAAAAATTTGAGTACCCAAGAGTTTATAAAACAGAAGATAAACACTTGGGTCAGACATGGGTCTGGTGTGAGTAACAGGTTAAAGTTGCTTAACTTCGAAAACCATTTGGAAAGAAAAGGTATCTCGTAATACTTCCCGCACATAAACACGGAAAAGTTTTTACCTTACGATAACCAAAACATTTGATAGGAAATCCATTTATATTATAATACGGTCTAGGGTTTTCAAGTAAAATACAAAAATAGCTGGAATGCTTACATCTCACGTTCCAACATAGTTGGGCACAACTAATACGTACGGCACTTATTGGAGTTTGGATTCCATACAATGGCAGGGCTACCGAGGTACCGCCCGTCACAGTACGTGGCCTAGATCACCGTACCGAGGATCACTCCCAATCCCCTGCAACACAAAGCCGGAACCATCCCTTACTGGATAATTCCGAACAAGACAATCCCGCAGTTGTTTGCAACCAACTGCCCACACAGCCGAATAATAAGAGGGACTTCTAGACAGGGATATATCTCGCTCTCAGTGGGTGCTACCCACGAAGCCTTGCTGCACCTCCCCTGTTTTAGCCATTCCCGGTTGATGAGGCTTAAGGTCAAGATTAACTTTAATCATAACACATCCCTTAGAATGCTCATCGTCCACCTGACGATGTGTTGAAAGCATTCAATCCATACAAGTTTGTTCCGGGTTCGAACGAAACCGAAGGCATTATCTCGTTACACTCATTTTGGAATCACCCTCAGAGTTAACGATAATAACCCTTGCACTCTGAATCTTCATCTTCACTTGAGATTCACGACCTAACGTTAATTTGGATCGATGTGGTATTCGAATATCCAAATCTGGAAACCCGATCCCGGTCTCAATGAAATCCAAAACGTATCTTTTAAGGCCAAGTTGTTTTAAAGTTAAAACAATACAATTCTACTATCTATTTTACACACAGATAGATAATTCACAGATTTACAATAGATAATCAACATTATCATTATAAACAGATAATCCATATCATCATCACTATGCAACCAAAGCATCCAAATCATACAGTATCAATTATCTCATATCTGAGATCTCAAACCATTAAAGGTAAACAATATCATATATCCATACATAAGCAATGATCTATTAATCATACTATAATTAATTTAAAATGAATTAAATTAATTACTTCATCTTCAATTAACTTAAAGTAAATTAAATTAATTTCTTTCATCATTAACAATCTTGCTTAAATCACTATTAATTAATTATCAATCAATTAATCAATCAATATCCAATTATTTTAATTAATCATCCTTGATTAATTAACATTTAATTACACTCAAGTAATTAGTATTAAATTAATTTCACAAATTAATTACTCTTAACCACTTATAGTAATTACTTTAATTACTTCATTTATTAATTAACTATAATTACTTATATTACTCCTTAATTAATTACATTAATTAATCACTTCATTTATAATTATTCCTTAATTAATCTATTCTTAATTACATCATTAATTATATAAATTAATGATCCTTAATTACATTTTATTATTAATTATTATTTAAATTAATTACATTAAGTAATTAATCTTCAATCTTAATTATTAATCAACTTTGATTAATCTCATTCAATAATTAACTACCCTTAATTACTCTTTAAATAAATTAATTATTCCTTAATTAATCTCTTAATTAATCCCTTGATTAATTCCATTAAGTAATTAACTTCCCTTAATTACTCTACTAATTACATCAGTAATTATCCATTAATTACTTTCCTAAGTAATTATTCTTCATTAAATTACATTAAGTAATTTATACTTCACAAATCAATAAGTGATTATCTTAAATTAATTAAACTTAATTAATTAACTTAACTAATTCAATTAATTACAATGAGTAATTAATTTCTTAATTACTTTCCATTAAGTAACTAAACAATTTCCACAAATGATTATCTTAATTAATTAATCCAATTAATTATCTTAATTAATCTCATAAATTGATTATTTAATAAATCCAAGTTAATGATCTACATTAACTATTAACTATTCTTTAATTATTTTTCTTAAATAATTAAACTTTAATTAACCATTATTTATTACAAATTAATTAATTCTAATTACCAATAAATTAATCTCTAATTACTTAATTAATTAAGTACCTAATGATAACTTAATTTATTCTTAATTACTTAATTAATTTTCCTAACCATTAATTAATAATCTTAACTTATCTAATTAATGATCCTTAATTTTCAAATTAATTAACCTTTAATTAATTTAATTAATTTAATTAAACTTTACTTTTATATTTAAACTCAGCTTTTAAATTTATTTTAAAATTTAAAAACTGGAAACAGGTCTCTGGTAAAACCTGTTACAATAATGAACTCGAGACTCCCTTTCAAAACCACGAGAGCTACTTCGAGTCTCCACCCAGAATTCACGAGTACCGCTTCGAGTTGCCCTTCTTCCCCAAAACACATATCCAACCCAGACGTACGTACACGCGTGCACGTGTACGATCAAACTACGACACTCCGACCATCAACGTTGATCTCTCCATATCGGCGATCACACTCACGTCCAAAATCGATCAACAAAAGAACCAATACGAACTTGAAAACGAAATCGAGCATTCAACCCATCCTGGAACAAAAGTCTCGAACCACCACAAGGCCTGGAAAATCTCGCGTACTCCTGCCTCCGATCACCAGAGTTGTTGAAACTCCGGCTACAACTTCGATAACGCTCCAGCATCCCATCTCTAAATCCTTGTTGCACTCGATCAATTGTAGAAGTCGAACCAATCCAAAACATTCGTCCCAGATAAACTAGGGCTATAGATTAAAATCCTCCATCGCCATCTCCACGGTGAAATGCACCATCATCAGATAATTTTCCCATCATCACTGATCACTCCTCCACCTCCAAAAGGAAAGTCGATCCCTCCGATCATTTAGATCAACGAAAACAACTCAAAATGCACATTGCAGACAACTCTGAACCGCTCTCCAATTTTAATACTAGAATTTGTGATTTTATTTTTAAAAATCATGATTTTGTTTAGGGATTTGATTCATAACCCTGAATCTATGAATTTCTAAATTTTTTTTTTCACTTAGCTTAAGCATTCTAGTACTTATGGTTTCCAGAGCCAAGTGAATGTTATTTTGACTTAATTTAAACTCTAAACTAAAATTTGAAATGAACAAACAACTTTTGTTTTTAATCTTAAATACTAATAAAGATCGAATCAAGTGATGATGTATTATTTACCAAATTCTTAATTATAAGAACAAGAACAGACAAGAAACAAATACACATCAAACATACATATATGCATTCATATATTCACAGCAGATTCACCAATACATATACATGCAAATCATTCTCATTCCAGTAATCAACATGCAAACAGATATTCAAACTTATATTTTTAAAAATGATTGTTACTCACTGTTTTGAGGAAGAACAGAGCCTCTGGTTTAAAAGCTTTGTTGATTTCTTTGATAACAGTCTTGAAAATTTTAGTTGCATCTTTGTTTTGATTTTAAAACTTGCATGCTTTTGATTCCAGATCTATTTGCTTATCTCTGTCTTGAAGAGTACATGCAGGCTTTGATTCAGGTTGAAGAGAACTTGCAGGTTTTGGTTTTAAATTTTGAAAATGCACTTCCAGGTTTTATTTTTGAAGAAGATTACTGGCTTTGATTTACATTTCAAATTTGAGGATTACCGATTTTTGTATTGAAGAGTTGTTTACAGATTGTTGTTTGAGGAGGATGTAAATTACAGATTAAAGAATTTTGCAGGCTTTTGATTTACATTTCTATTTTGAAGAGTTTCTTACTTTATTTGTTTTGAGCTGAAGTTTTTCTTAACTTTGAAGAGAATAGAAAAAAATATGAAGAGAATGAAGTATATGTTTATATAAACTGAAATTATCTAAAAAAAAACAAGATTAAATGACACTTGTCATATACATTAGCTATTTGCATTACACATGTTTTATTTAAGTTTTAATATGGTGACATTTGTCTTTTAAGTATTTAATACATAAATTTTATTTATTTTAAAATGTTAATAAAACTTTTATACTTAATTTATGCATTCTTATCTAAATGTATATATACATTTCTCTTTCAAAGAAAATGTAAATAAACAAATTATATAAAATTAAAAGCTTATCCATATATTTTTAAAATGTTTATCCTTTTAATTTCTATTATAAATCCAAATTCATATTTTAAATCCAAATTAAAAATCAAGTTATATATATGCATATATAACTACCATTTAAATTTAAAATAACCATTCTATTTTATTAAAGTCTATTTATATTTATAAAAACAAAGTATTATAATTATTATTTGAAAATATCAAATTTGACAATTTTAAATAATTTATAAAAGATATTATAAATTACTTTATTAAATGAATTAATACCATATGTAAATGGTATTTAAACTTCTATTTTTAAATCATATATATCAAGTAATATTTAAAAAGAAATAAAACAAACCTTTTATTTAAATTTTAAACTTAAACTAAAATCTATCTTTAAACAATTAAACATTTATTTTATGTATTTTAAAACTATATAGTTATTTATTAAATAACTTTGAAAAGCTTAATATTACATTAATCATGATTTCCAAATTACCAAAATATATTAGAATTTGAAAATATAATTTCATTTGTTAAATTCAACCAAAAACTCATCTATTTACAATATATACAATTATATATACATTATAAATAGAAATCATTCTATTAACCTTTTAAAAGATAAAATTCACCAGTTAAATATTTATTTAACTAGATTATTAAATTAATTCAAATTTATTAACAAAGATTAGCAAATTAACTTAATTTTAAATACAGATTATTAAATTGATATTGTCCAAAATTCCGGGATATCACACTATTTTCACCATATCATTGAATATTACATCATTTAAGACAAGTAGTGGTTATCTTACGGATTGAATGCTTCGGAATGGTATATTCTCTATCGTTTTGAGACCTTGAAATGCACCCTTATTTTTTGTGAAATTGTTATGATGCATGGTTTTTGGAACCTTTAATGATGAATATTTGGAATTTGTAGGATTTGAGAGCTGTTTTCGTTTTACTATCTTAGTGAATTTTGTTACAATGCATTAATGAGATTTGCAGAATAGATGATATAGCTCCCTTAGTATTTGTACTGATTTTAGACTCCATTTTAGAAGTTTGAGGGTCAGGATTATTTGAATATAACCATGTTTGAATTTGATATAAGGGTATTAGTAGTTTATGCTGATAGTTAACTGTGGATCATAATGTTTGGACAATGGAACAAGCCATTATAAGTAATCAAGGCTCTATCTATCTTGAAGAGTGTATGTAAACAACTTTTACTCTTACTATTCCATGTTTTATACGAGTACTGCATATATTTTATGAAGACCAAAGTTGATCACACACATACACACAGTTTATCCAAAACACATTCCAAACCATTATGCAAAAAAACTTCACCCCTTATTTAACTTGCTACTTTTCACTTTATCAAAACAAATTTCGTAATACTCCTCAATTTTCATCAAAACTAAATTTTACAATACAACGCAGTTTCACCAAATCTTGTACAAAATAAACATCCTCATATGGTAAATGCTAGTTACACTAAATCATCTGAATTGAATCCTAGAGAAGAGATTCAATATTCCAACACCTAGAATTTAAGCTCTACACAAACAAAGCATTACCTCGGAGCGATACATATCAAAAGCAACAAATATCTTAACGGTTTATAAAACAAGTAACAATTCCTTTTAGAAAGGTAAAATTACTAAAACTATTTCCAAATGGTTAGATGCCCAAAATCAATTTTTATTCTTTTCAAATGGGAAATTCTGAGTAGTAGTAAACACTATCAAAATTACTCTAATTTATTTTCCACAAATCACTTTATTTTACCGAATCAATTTTATTTCATCAAATCATCTTCACGATATTCATAGTTTCCAAAATCCAAATTTCACGATAAAAATACCGAAATCTCAATTTAAAGCTCAAATATGTTTTTAACAAAAAACCAATTGTAATAGAACTATCGGATGTGACTAACTACTAGCAGATCTATATTTGATTTTGCCCAAGTATTAAAATATGCTTCATCAAATAACAAGATTTCAAGCTTAGGAAGTAGTATAATCAGTTTTTAGTTATATAGTGAATCTTCATGAGCATGATTTTTATTTTGAAGTTGTTTCTATGAGAGAGTATAAGTAATACTTCTAAGCCACTCTTTCCAAGTTTTCATTTGTGTTTAATGCATATTTGGTTGTTTTTTACGAGTTCAATGTATATTTGGTTATTTTTTAATACTAGATGATAGATATACTAAGCTAAGACTTGATTATTGAATAGCTTGATATGATTCAAAATGGTTGAGATGTTTGATATTATAGTATTGATTGTATTAGATGTTAAAATTTAATTATATTGGATGATTGAAATCGACATTTTATTAGTTAAAAGGAAGAAAACACGACCGTTCTACCTAAAATGTTATTTGGTTATCCTTGAATATTTTTGTTTTGTAGATTTGAAAATATAAGTTATTTTGTGACGCCCCACCTCTATACTCATACTAGCCAAGGACACTATGGGGTAATGCCGTCGACTAGCATGAAGAATAAGGCTGTTGAGGAGTGACCATCTGTGTAATTGCTTTGTGCGAGTACCGATATGTCAGATAGTATGACATGCAAGCGGAAATCTGACATATCAAAACAAACTCAAAGCTACTACATAGTGGCTATGTGGCCTTCGGAAACAAATGTAAAATAAGCATAACACAAATCAGACATAGATATTCATATCACTAAGGCAGAAACAGATATGAATATAACACATAGAAGTGTACATCAAAGTAGTGGTCATACAAGATCCACTACATCACAAAAGAATAAGTACAAGTGCTAGACAAAAGAATGTGTATACATCAAGGAGTCTCTATCTCGAATGTATAAAAAAACAAAACTACTAAGCTAAAGTAGTTAGCCAAAAGTCAGGAGCTAGTCTCTGCTAAGAAGTCAAGTGGAAGCACCTGAAACACCTCGGTCTGACCCGAGTATTATTCAAGAAGAAAAATAATAAACGGAGCAGTCTAGCTATAAATATAACGTAAGATGAGATAGGATAAGAGATATGACAAATATATATGATAATAACAAAAATCATACAATATCTCAAATTTTCTCAGACATCAAAAAGAATGTCATATTCTTTAGTTTATTCACCAAACCAAAAATATTGATAGAGCTTATCAATGCAAATCACAAAAAATTGGTGAAACACAAATTCTAGAAATCAATCATTAGATATCCAGAAATCACAAAAAGGGGGAGGCCTATTACAAACGGGAGCACAAAAACTCACCAACATGAGTATCACAAATAGGACGCTATCCCATAAAAATACGGGGTACAGTCCCCCCTTGGGGACTGATAAGCTAAACATCGACGCACCTAAAAAGATACGCCCGATGCACAGGCGAACATCGACGCACCTAAAAAGATACGCCCCATGCACATATTTATCGAGTCGAACATCGACGCACCTAAAAAGATACGCCCCATGCTCCGAACTCGTTGAGCCGATTGCTCCACGAATGGTCAAAAGACCATGGGTCGCTAGCCCCTAAAAATGAGACGAAGCTCCATAAAACGGGGTATAGTCCCCCACTCGGACAAAGGGACATCGCATATCGCTAGTCTAAACCATAAAATGATCATCATTGATCAGTAAGAAGTGTAAATTACACTAAGCTAGTAAATAAATGAGTTTAGCTTCATGTCCCACAACCACTAGCTTAACTTAATAATTTACGAACAGATTGTAGATTTCCACAAGAAAATTGTCACAAGAGTTCAATCGAACAAGTCCAAAAATTAATCGACGAAGTAAACGCAAGCGTTTTATACCACTTGCTTTGCTAAGTCGTTTAATTAGATTTCTCATACGAATGAGGTAAAGGTTTGTATATACTAATAGATTTGGAAACAGTTTTAAAAGCGAGCTTTGTATTTAAAAGTAGTGTTGAAATCGTTTATGTGAAAGAGTTTGAGTATTTACTACTAGTATAGAAACCTTTATATTTTAAACTGACAAATCATAGAAACGATTGTAAAAACAATTTATCACCAAAAAGTCACATTCGACGACGTGAATTAAAACCATGAAAAACGATAACAAATCCATCAAATGGATATTCCCAAAAATCTAGAGAAGAAGTCATCAAAGTCGATAATAAATGACAATAACTAATCGGATCAACAAAAATCGATTAAAATGGAAATCTACTCAGAATAGGCAAATTGGCTTTAATTCTCAGGGTGAGACGTCTGAGATGA
Source organism: Allium fistulosum (assembly GCA_030737815.1). Taxonomy (NCBI): domain Eukaryota; kingdom Viridiplantae; phylum Streptophyta; class Magnoliopsida; order Asparagales; family Amaryllidaceae; genus Allium; species Allium fistulosum. The sequence goes on from CM060907.1 coordinate 353,661,836, forward strand.
AGGTTTGGAACTCTTCTTCCAAAACACCCAGACGTCAGGTAAATAACCTCAGACGTCTGAGCTGTAAAACTAGAATTCTTATTCCGTAGCATCAGATGTCTGAGCATTTTACCAGACGTCTGAGCTGAAGCTCAGGGCACATTTTTTCCAGGGCCATTGATGGCCAATTCAACTTTGAAGCAATCGAATGAGCGACAATGGCTTAGGATTCATGCCAAGCGACAACCCAACCCTATATGCTCTTCAATATACTCCAAACAACATGTCCAAACATCCACAGTAGGATTTTCATAGATTTTGACTTCAAAATACCAAAATTTGGAAAAATTCACCAAATCAATTCAAATCAAAAGCAAATGAACATGATATAGATGTTAGGAATTCATACCTAACAACTCACAGAGGTATAGACATAGATGTGAGTTCAAAAACTCACCTTTAAACTCCAGAGAAATTAGGAGCTCTAAAATAAGCTAAGATTGATTTCTCTTCAATGACATCTCTGGAATCCTCAATCTATTATCAAATGCAATGAATTTCCTAAGTTAGTTTATAGGAATTTCTGAAAATTGAAGAGAGATTGAGTCGGAGAAGATGAAGAGGATGTTTACATAAGCTTGTCCTTGATTTTAGAACTAGAACTTGAATTTCTTAAGAATCTAGGGCTTAGGAATTTTAATTTCCCCTCTTTTCCCTCATTCTTTCCTTTAGCTTGAGTGTTAGGAAATGTTATGAATGAATGAAGAGGAGTGGAGTGGGAGTTATTAGGTAGAGGAGTTGGGGTTACCTTGTTAGGTTAGTGGGCTGAAACCCAAACCCAAACCCAAAGCCCCAAATGAAAATATCAAATTTCTAATCAACTCCAAACATATCGATATTTATACTCAAAACAGTTGTAAACATCGTTTTGAACTCAATGGAAGTTGTCTCGAGTCCGGATTCGACTGTTGACAAAAGGTAACATTTCAGACTTTAAATTAAATAAATGATGCTATAATTAAACAAAACATTTAAATATATAATCGTCAAATATGCGGGTTGTTACAGACTCCCCGCCTTAAAGAAATTGCGTCCTCGCAATACTTAAGAAGAAAATAAAGAGTAACAACCACTCTAAGGCATAACAACACCAGGATTTTAAATCTCCCCGAGATGGCCGAGATGAAAAATCCGAGATATCAGCCAAAATCCGAGATTTGGCAGCCTATTTAGTTATAAGTGTTTTAAATATCGCCCGAGATAGCCGAGATATTTTCCTGAGATATTGGCCAAAATCCGAGATTTAAAACACTGAACAACACAAAAAAAAATTAAAGTGAGAAGTTCACCATAAGGAGCACGAGAGAGTAAGTTCGGGTGTGTTCGCTCGATGAATTCTTTGGATTTCCAAGAACAATCCTTAGGATTTGAGGACCATTAAACTTTCACAAGCAGAACACCTTTTTTCAAAGGCGTTTAACCTCTGTAGCAATGATACGAATAGGATGTTGCTCATAAGTTAAATTAGGTGAAACTTCAATTTCTTCAATAACACCGGGCTCAGGAATAGAATCGGAATCTTTAAGGCATTTCTGTAGTTGAGAAACGTGGAATACGTCATGAATAGCAGAAAATTGAGCTGGTAATAAAAGGCGATAAGCCACGGAACCAATGCGTTCGGTGATGGCAAATGGGCCAATATATCGAGGTGCTAACTTTCCCGATTGACTGAAACGCGCAACACCCTTCATAGGGGAAACACGAATGAAGACCAAATCTCCTATAAAAAAAATCCAAATTCCTTCTTCGATTATTGGCATAGGATTTTTGTCTACTTTGAGCTTCTTTCATCCTATGATGAATAAGGTCGATCTTTTCTGTGGCATCACGAATAAAATCTGGACCTAAAACCAGCTTCTTAGCGGCTTCAAGCCAACACGAAGGAGATCGGCATGGCCTTCCATAGTGTGCCTCGAAAGGTGCCATACCAATACTAGATTGGAAGCTATTATTATAAGAAAACTCAACAAGAGAAAAATGATCTTCCCAACTTCCACCAAAATCAAGAACACAAGCACGAAGAAGATCTTCAAGAGTTTTGTTAACGCTAAAAATTGAACGCTAACACCCGGTGTGTGTAAAGAAAAAGTGAAAGCACCACCCGTTGTTACGGGAACAGAGTATAAGCAGAAAATAGCAGAAAACAGTAAAAGACAACGATTTTATATTGGTTCGGCTCGTAATTAAGCCTACGTCTACTTTGTATTCTTTTATTGCTGATTTGGTTACAATTTGATACAATGCACTTCAAATACAATTCACTTTGATCACAAAAACACTTCAGACTAGTAGCTCAAACTTTGATGTGGAAAGGCTCTTTGAATCCATTTCGGGTGTGCAAGATCTCTTTTGAAGCTTGTTGTAATGTCTTGAATTTTTGGAGTTCTTCAAGTGTTGGATGAGTTAAGAATTCTGCAGAGTAATGGCGCTCCAGAGGATGATCGAAAAGTCGCCCTACTGTTGGAGTTAGGGCTGTATTTATAGGGGTGATTCTGGGCGTGATTTAATCTCCAAGTCTTAGGTCGTGAGCGACCTAAGTTATGTCGTAGGTCGGCAGCGACCTAGGGGATTGTTTCGTTTGATCTTGGTTTCTTCTGAGCGAGTTAGTAGGTCGTGATCGACCTATAGCAGGTCGTGTAACTCTTCTCTGTTTTAGCTCGCTAGGCCGTTACATTGCTAGGTCGTGAAGTTACAGAAGCCTTTAGGTCGCTGATCCTCTTAAGTCGTTAGGTCGCGGCACTCCATAGGTCGCTGAGGAATGAAGTCACTAGGTCGCTAAGCCGCTTTAGGTCGCTGAAGACTTTAGGTCGCTGAGTGCTTTGTGAAGTTAGGTCGCTAAGACCATTATGCCATTAGGTCGTTGAGACTATTAGGTCGTTAGGTACTCTTAGGTCACTGTGCTACTGGAGAAGTTAGGTCGCTAGGACCATTAGGTCGCTAAGTCGCTAAGATTATTAGGTCGTTGGGTCATGAAGTTATAGGTCGCGGAGTTTTAGGTCGCTACAAAAATAGGAGTTAACATTTGCCCCTCGAAATACAGGCCTATGTCATAGGTCGTGTGCTTCGACTTAACTTTGCTAGGTCGTGAGCGACCTAAAACATACACTAACTCACGCGCCTACTCGTCTTCTTCTTTTTGCCCTATATAAACTGTTAGGTCGCTTCTTCCTCCTTACCTTACTGCTCTGATTTCCCACTGCCATTGACGAATCTTCGAACTTCCACGGGCGAATTCAACTCATTTAGTCGTCGATTCATCTTTACCAACATACTACGTAAGTGAATTCAATCTCTATCCCACCATAATCGCCGCCCAATCGTGAATCCATGTTTTCCGACTCAAGTCCAATTCATGTGTCTTGCTTCATTTTGAATGATTATTATGATCGACTTATGATCGCCGTTTGATATGTTGTTGTTGTGATTCAGGAAGGCACGGTAATATCTATAATGGATCGGAGGTATTTGGAATCGATTTTTTGGGTGATTTGGTGGTATGTGGAGATGATGAAATTCACGAAGAGGATGATGGATTTCTTTGTATTGGCGATAACGGGTTATCGGGTCTAGTGAGTGATTGCGTGGATAGGAAGTCAGCGACTTAGTGAATCTGAGCATCCTAAGATAACTCGCGACCTAAGGGAAGCTGGACGACCTTCAAATTCGCGACTTAACTTTTAGGTCGCGTTGGGATTCGAACGACCTAGGACTCAACAGATTTGCACATGAACTTTAAGCTGAACGACTTAATAATTTAATGACCTAACTTTCTTGAATGACTACATAGCGACTTAACATATCAACGACCTAACTTTTGCGGCATAGACTTTAGGTCGCAGCCGAGTTAGGACTTGACAAATTTGCATTGCCTTGAACTTTTTGACTTGCACAGTGCGATCTAATAGAGTCTCCGACCCATGCTAGGTCGTTGGACGACCTAGGACTTGTAAAATTCTGGGAGAATTTGACTGAACTTGAGCTTGAACTGTGTTGCACTTCTTTGCAGATTGTTTTAAATTTAATGCTAATAACCTGTTAAACACAATATCTACAGAAAACTGGGACGAATATACTGCCATTGACTGCCCACATCGAATGACAGATTAGTCTATAAAGAATAATCAACTTAAATGAACTGTGTGAACGAAATGCTGTAAACCAACCAATTCAAGTGAAGTATTAAAGCAAGACTAAAATAGTCAACTAAAGCTGATTTGTTTGCATTAACACTACACTTGATTTTTAAATTAACAAGTCCTGAAATCTTGTAATCGACCAATTGTCAACTAGTTTAATTCCAGTTATGTTTACTTTCTATTTTTGTTAGTTCTGCACAACACTTCACACTTTTTAGGAAACGTGCACCTTCATATTTGAATATCCAGTTGATTATGTAGAATGACTTCTCAGCAAGAAGAGGTAATAGTTCAAGCTGGAGAGGCCATTCCTATTCCTGCCCCGCTAACTAATCCTCCAGAAAGAATCTCAACCACACTATCATATAAAGTTTTCCGTCGACTGTGCACTCAGTTCGGGATTGCTGAAGCAGATGCCATACTTCCTGAGGAAAGCGACACTGCTGATATACCACCTTCTGGTTTTGTCGCAGTTAATCGTCAAATGTGCATGAGTGGAGCTATCCCTCCTTTCAACGACTTTCTTCAGCAACTTCTTCTCCGACTGACTATCTCCCCCTTCCAGCTACACCCCAATGGCTATGCCATTCTGATGGGGTTATGTGTGCTATTTAGGAGGACGCTGGATCGTCTTCCGAGTTTTGACGAAGTTTGTTACTTGTGCACATTCGCCAAAAATAAAGACCATCCCTCCATCACGCTCGTAAGAAGTGCTAGGAACCGCAAACTGATCATTGGTCTTCCCGATAGTGCTCATGGGTTTCTGAGTCAGTTTTTCTTTGTTCGCTGTCCTCCAGGATTCTACGCTATCTGGTGAGTAGGATATAAGATCATTTATCTTTGTTCCTGATGTTTTTCTGAACTTTTCGAAGTCCGAGTTATCAAATATTAACTTCGCCCTTTACTTTTCAGTGCTTCCTCCTCCTTCTAGGGATCCGAGTCACAAACCAACTTTTGAGAGGCTCATGGCCGTGCCGGTTGAGGAGAGGAGCGTTCAATTTCTATTGAAAGACGAATTTTTACATCAGTACGGACTTCTGCACTCTTCCCGCTCTTCTCAGCCTCATGAAGTCCCTGATTCTCCAGGAAAAACATCAGATGCCCCGGCTTTTGTTGAAGAACTTATACCGCAAGAACCTACCACTAAGGCTTCACTAGTGAAGTGCTCTACCTCTATTGATGTTGCGGGGTCGTTCGACAAATTTGCACTTGCTCGGTTGTTGAAGAAGAAGGAGAAGAAACTTCTTATCATTCCGGAGAGGTGGCCAATGTAGATGCTAAAAAAGAGAGCTCTACCGGGCATGACGGCAATGACATTTTTGAGGGGTTGTGCGATTTGATGATAACCTCACAGGAGCTATTCAAAGATGACGCTCCAAAATTTATCTCTCCTGCTGTCGAGGCGACTTCCTCTTTACAACAAGTTTCGACACCTTCTACACAAGTCGTCGCCATTCCCACACCAAAGAGTGGTTTGTAGCTCGACGCGCGTAGTTTGCACGCCACACACACTTAGGATTTTTACGATTAAATGCACTCGGCTTCTTTGCTTTGAAGATTTTTAACACTTGTCTCTTTTTTTTCTTCAGATTCTTCAATGGGGCGCAACGGTTCATATTACGACGACTTTCGGTGCTATGGAGGGCGTGATACTTATGATTACAGACGCTACCTCTCTTCCCGCCAGGAAACCGTTGAAGAAAGAGCCGCCAGAAAAGCTCGAGAAAGAAGAGCTCATGAACAATAATATGGGAGTAGGGATGACAGATATGACTCTTCTCACAGGAGCGACGATTCTCATAAAAGGAAATCCCATGATGATAAGGGGAAGAGTCACATTGTCGATGATCCGAGCAAGCGGGTGCGACGCGTCTGCAATTTCTGAAAGGACCCCTGCTTCTATTTTTCTTGATATCCCCTCTGATTCTCCTGCTCTTCAGAAATCCGACATCCAGACGATTATCAACAGGCCTCAATATCAAGTCAGGGATGCTCCGCCTACACTCTAGATGTAACGACCCGACTTTCCAGACCCGGAAATCGAACCATTTGAGTTAAGAAGAAGAGGTAGAAGAAGAAAAAAATAGAAAACAAAATCAGAATCTAACCATCGCAGCGGAATAAAATATAATATATATTAACAGATCTTTACACAAATCAAAACTATATCAGTTTTATATAATATAGCATCAGAGTATACACCAGAGAACACATAACATACAACTGGACAATAACCATATCATGTCCTCAATACAACAGAGTACAACAATCAACACAGCGGAATATATATATATATATAAACAAGTACGGGAGATACGTCTCGCCATCCAGCTCATCTCCTGAGCTCCACATCATCATATCCTGTAACCTATAATACTCGGTCTGACCCGAGCATCATATAAAACAATACCCGAGTCAGTCTGGAAAACCAGCGTGAGAAAATCACACTCAAATTGATTATTAAAGTTTCAAAAATCCTTTTGAAAATAAAAGCATCTCGTAAGACCACGCCACAAATAAACATGTCGGGTTTTTACCTTACGATAGCTAAAACACTTTATATCAAAATCCTCTGATATTATAATAGTGCCTATAGAAAGTAAAATAGAATCTAGCTGAAATGCTTGCATCTCACATTTCAACAATAGTTGGGCACAATCAAAACCGTACAGTCACGTAGGGAGAATGGATTTCCATCGAATGACTAGGCACTGGGGTACCACCTGTCACAGTACGTGGCCTAGATCACAGTACCGAGGAGTACGCCCGCTCCCCTGCAACACAAGACCGGAATCATCCCTTACTGGATAATTCCAAATAAAATCACCCCACGGTTGGGATCAGCAACCGCACCACTAAGCCGAAATAAAAGGGACATCTAGACAGGGATGACCTTACTCTCAAGTGGGGGCTACCCACGAAGCCTTGCTGCATAACCCCTGATTTTCAGTCATTCCCGGTTGAAGAGGCTCGAGGCTAAACGATACCTTTTTCAGAACATATCCCTTAGAATGCCCATCGTCCACCTGACGATGTCACGAAAGCATTCGTCCATACAAGTCCGTCCCGGGTTCGAACGGAACCGAAGGCACTATTCCTACTACATCCATTTTGGAAATATCCTCAGGATTAGTAGCGACTAGCCCTTGCACTTCACTGCTCCATCTTCGACTCTGAACACGTTACACGAAACGTACAAACCGAATCGAAGTGGTATTCGAGTCTCCAGACCTAGAATCCTGGTATACGGAAACTCGATCCCGGTCTCTTCGAAACGATCAGCGCATTTGGCCAATATTGATAGTCGGTTATTTAACTATCAATCAACATCCACAAGCAACCATCACACAATAAATAATTTCCCACATTATTTATTTGCCCAAATATCTTTCCAAGATATATTTCCAAATTTTCAAAGCTCATTTGAAAACAATTTCAAAACAGTTTCCGCTTACGGAAAACATTTCCAAATATTTATTTCCACTGAATCGCCAAGTACAAAATACTTTTAATTTTAAAATAATTTAAAAACACTTTATTTAAATATACTTTATAACATTGAAATCAGACTACTTTAATACTTTATTAAAATATATATTTTAAGAATATTTAAAATAAAACCACTTTATAAATATAAACTAAATTTCTCTTTTTAAAACATAATAGCAAATCACTTTTATATAATTACTACAAATAAAGATTTTTGAAAATACTTACTTTGGAATTTAACCTTTAGAAATAATCAATTTTCTAAAACATGCTTTTTAAAACATATTAAAACTTTTAACTTATATTTAAAACTACCTTGAAAAAACGTACTTGGCTATCCAGAGAAATACACTTCTCTTCACATCCTTTAAAAATAAATCAACACTTATTTTTAAACCAATTCATATCCCTTTATAAATTCCCACCTTGAATTTATATTCTCAAATATCCTCTGATATTTTATTTTACTTTATAAACCCAGTTTATAAATTTCAAAATCTCACTTCTCTTTTAAATTCCAAATCCCAAAGTATTTAAATCAAATTTATAATTGATTTCCCAATTTATTTTACTTTGAAATAAATTTCCTTACTTAATCCATTTATTTCCAAATTCATTAACTTCCAGATTTTATTTCTCATTATGATTTAAAATCTTTAAACTGAACACATGTTTCAGATTTCCCAAATTCCTTCTTCCTTTTTAATTACATTTAAACATTGAATTAAAATAAATTATTTATTCCTTTAAATAATATCACATAAGTTTTCTTTAAATTCAATATTTCTCTATTTATTTAAAATTCTTCTTTTCCATATTTAATTTATTCGAATTCACTAGAATTACTTAACTTAAATTTACTCTTTTATTTCTTTCCAAAAATCCAATTCAATTGCTTTTGATAACTCATTATACTGGGAAATTCAATCCAACCAGATTATCCAATATAAATCATCACAGGATATCAACAATCATATCACAGAATATTTAAACAAAATTAAATATTTTGAGGAATCCAGTTGGATCCCTCCAACCTGTTTCCCTGCATCCACAGATGTTAGCACAATACCAATTCCACTTCAAAGTGGAATATCGCGGTATATGGGTTTTATAAAATATCATCCGCTATTATGCGGTGCATAGGGTCTCATCCGCTATATAATGCGGGAATATCAACTACTCCAATATATACATATGCCAATATGTATATATTGCTATATACTACTATATATAGCATCATAACAATCAATCCAAACAATCATTCAACCAATTGTTTAAATTTAACTATTTAAATTTAAATTAAAATTCAGCTGAGTGAGATTAACTCACCTTTATCTCCTTAAATTTCAGTTCGATCCAACCCGGCTTGATGTCTTCATAGGTTTAAACCTTGTATAAATATTAATAATTCTTATCAATATTCGAGATATTTTACAATGATTTACTATTCAATAAATTAAATTGGCCAACAATTTATTTTAAACTAAACATTCGGTTTTAAACTAATAATTTGATTTTAACTAAATCCCATTAATAAATTTTCTTAGTAATTAGAATAACCAAATAATTTTATTATCATTTATAAATTAAGTGACTAGAAAATTTTGTTTTAAACTTATAATTTCCCATCCAAATTGTATGTAAAAATAATTTATCTTATTACAGTAAACTCTAGAATTAAATAATCAGTTTTATTATCATCCTATGGATCGAAAAAAAAACAAATGTCCTAACTAAAATTTAAATCAAACAACCCCAAATTTTATTTTATAAAACAAGATAAATTTATAATCATTTACTCTAAAAATCCTACCTTCCTCTGCGTATATTTTCATATATATATAATTAATAAATTAAATTAAATAAATAACATTTCCATACCAAACTGCTACCATCGCCAGAGCCTGTCCTCCTCTGCCATCGCTGAGTTACTCCACCTCCATCGACAGGCTGCCGAACTCCAGTCACCATCGCGACTCTCAGCAACACCTTCTCCACTTCGATCACGAACAGAGCCTTACTTCCACGCGAGAGCGCGCCCCGATCGAGTTCGAATCTCCCTGAATGTCGCGAAATCGAGATCGCCATCGCACCCCTATTCCGATCCCCCATAGATCATCGACCACAACCCATCTTTATCGCCATCCTGTCTCGCGCGCTGCCGCCACCAAGACGAGCCATTCGCGAACCCTAATCTACCCAGTCGTCGCACGCAACCCCTCTATTCGACCGACCAAACGAGCTCCTGCTACTCGTCGCCTGCTTCTCTATGAGGTCGCGACTTCGATCGCGATGGCTCTCCCATCATCGAACCCCTTTCCAGCAGCCGAAGCAGTGCGTGCGCCCATCGATTTTAAAATTTGAGATGAAAAAGGGGTTTGATTTATTCGGCCATCCTCTTTTTTTTTTATATTTAGTTACGAACTGAATTTTGATTTCCTGAAGGAAGATAAGGTATGCAGTTTTAAAACGAAAGGGTGAGGCTTCTCGTGTTTTAAAGGAAGCAAGATAAGATCATGTTCAAGAAGGTAAAAGAAGCGTCTTGGAGAAGCTGAAAGGAAAAGTACAGCTGTGATTTGATGTAGGATATTTAGATTTAAAATGATAAATTATTTTCTCAACGCTTTAACTTCGTACGATCACACGATAGCTCCAAAAATTACGAAATTTGAAATCCGGTAATAATTCAATATTACGGATTCAATGGTACTGGTTTCGTCGAATTCCGAGACTGTGCCTCGGAAGGCTATTTTTAAATTCAATTTAAATGATATAAAATTTCAAAACATAACAAACCATTTTTAAAGCTGATTCCAACACTTCTATCCATTTCAGTATTATCTATATAAATTTTATAAGTCTTCAAATTATTTTTAACAGGCTTAAAGCTCCAGATTCAATAATTTACCAATTTCAATAATTTAAATTCAACAATTACTTGTCTAATCAATAATGATATTTGAAATTAAAGTTAATAATTATCTTTTGAATATTTAAAATTAATTAAATATTCATATTTCAAATGTTCAAAATTTCCGGGTCGTCACATTCCTCCCCCCTTAAAAGAATTTCGTCCCCGAAATTACCAGTTAGGAAGAATGATACAATACCCATTACTATTTTCCAAAACCAAACAGTTTTAACAACACCCAAACAATCTTTTATTAATGATACACTAATCATCTTTTAACTTCCCAAACTTATTCATAAGTTCAACCCATACCACCTACTTATCCATTCAAATTTAAATTTGAATTCAAATTTTAACTTATCAAAATTTCTCAAAAGTTTCTAACTCCCTAAATTTTCGAAAAAATTCGCCAGCGTTTCCTTTGCGCGGCTAGCTCGGTACAACTACAAAATGGCTCTACGGCCTCCCAATCTCAAAAAGAAAACAAAAAGCCAAGTGGCTGGATCAAAAACCCAATCAAATTTCATATAGAAATTCAAATACATACCTTTTGTCGGGCCATTAAATTTTATCTTCTAAAATCAAAAATCCCAATTTATCCATTGCTTTTATACACCTGTATATCCTTCTAAGCAATAATATTCAATCACAATCCCAAAGTCATTTTATACTTTTCTTTCCAAATTTTCAACATTTGTTTTACTTAAGCCCATACGATGCACATATATCATCCGTACGCAATATCACATTTGATCGCTCAATCGATCACACAATCTCACTTCCGAACTAGTATCGTCCACCCGACTTCCTAGTGCGGACTCAGATCTGGTTTCTTGATCAGAAACCGTTATTCTCCTTGCATAGCCACAAACTATGATAGAGAATATCCAGAATCAATCAACAATCCATATCCAGGCTCGCCGTCGAAAATCGAGTGAAAAATTCCAACTCGGATCGATATATCTATCTCGAAATTCTGTGTTCGACATCTGGACCAAATAGCTATGCGAATAAAATAATATACGTACATCTTACGTATAAATTCCAATTGATTATCAGTTATATCAATTCTCTTTTATTCACATTCCTTTTGATTGTTATCCACTTATTCACATCTATCCCATTTCACAACTTCAGTTTTAGTCTTCATTCAACTATTCACTTAGTATATATTTTTTTTCCAAAATTACTAAGTATATTTCCAATACAAATTTTCTTAAGAATTTCATTCTTCAATTCTTAAGTTCAATATAAATTTTTCTTATATTTATTTACTACTTCACCACCGAAGTGTATATATTCAAATTGAACTCCCATTTCATATGAATTCCAACTTACTTCAATTTACTACTTCATTTCAAATATAAATACTTATTCCACATTTCATTCAGATTTCCATTTCCAATTTTTCTTTCTTAAATTCAATTCATCTCCAACCTATGAATATTGAATTTTATTTAGCTCGAAAACAATCCAAGTTAATTCATTCAATAACTATTTCTCAACTTATTTAAACCACTCCTCTGTTTGAGTTCAGTTTCCATTCAACATTTACTTAAGTCAATAACTTAAGTTTATTTTCCATTTAACCAACCCTTTAAAGTTTTATTTCCATCTTTCATTTGATTCTTATTTAATCAAATTCCATCCATTTATTTATTTAATATAATTGGTTCATTCACTCAATCATTATGAATTTTAATTTCCATACTCAATTCGTCTGGGATTATTTTATTAATAACCAGGTCATTTCCAATTTATTTTCACTTATTTGGATTTCATTCGCAATCCAAACCATCACTATTTTAATCCAATTTCATTAACTCACAATTCAACTTCATTAACTAATTTATTATCAAATTAGTTCCTCCGCTGGTTAAAATTAAATACTTGCTTTTTAAATCCCAAATATCACTTCACTTAATCATCTTAAGTTCAATTTATTTCATAATTCAAGTTTGGATTTATTTAAAAATTAAGATTGCTCATCTTAGTCGTTTCCATTTGATAATTACAATTTCAAATTATAACTCTTAATGGTTCAAAGAAATGAATTCCCATTTATGACTTACAATTTCATTTCTATTCATAAGTTTTAACTTACTTAATTAAGATCTAGGACTATTCATTTAAGTCCATTTCCATCTTTATAATCAATTTCAGATTATTACACTTAAGAACTTAAGAATATGAATTTCTTTACACAATTATAAGCATTTTACATTACCGTTATATCCAATTCAATTCGACTTCAACTTATTTACATTTAATTCAATTCCAATTCTCAATTTTATTTAACTTATCTTAAGTTAAATTCAAATATATTTTATTCACCTTCATATACTCGAATTAAATTTTAATTCTAGGATACAATTTTATACAAGTTTTACAATTCATTCACCTTCAAGTTCTCTAACTCTTTTATCTACCAACTTATATTACTCATTAAGTTATTTTCATCTCATAATTATAATCCCAGAATTAAACTTTCATTCCCTTCTTATTTCAATCAACTTCATTCTATACTTTATAGTGTTGATTCATTTAAATTTCCACATTTCTATTTTAAATAGAATTCCCATAATTCAATTGCCCGGTTTTATTTCAAAACCATTTTGAACCCAGAAATAACTCATACATATCTAGTATATCACCTCAAATCCCAATTTCCAAAACAATCTGCTTTTACCAAACAATTTTCCCTTTGAATTTCAAAACTAACCCAGTTCACAATCATTTCCAATTTAAAACAGTTTGGTAGCAATTTCTCTTTGGAAACTCGAAAATAGACATTGATGATGCTGCAATCATCACCGAAATTATTTTCCAGCGACCGAAAGAGAATTTAATGCTTTTATCACTCTAAAACATTTCAAATATTTTTAATTCCTAAATCCCAACAGATTTCAATTCAATTTCAAAAATATTCATGAAATAATATCACCATTATTTCCCCAAAACCTTTAAACTATTTTTAAATCCAAAGGAATTTAAACCTTTCCCAAAACTTCAAAATCCATTCAATTTTATATCCAAACATTACTCTGGAATTCTATCACATTTTATTTCAAGTTATAAGTCACATTTACAATTTACATTTACAAATTTCATTTGTTTATGAATTTATCTCATTTGATTATAAATCACATTTGTAATTCACATTTGTATACAAAGTTTATTTCAATTTATAAATTGCATTTATGATCTACATTCTCAAATTCCATTTGTTATATAAATTTATTCTTCAACTTAGGTTATAAGTTTTCAATTTCTGATTCAATTTTTACACAATGATGATGATAATCTAATATCATCGCTTTCTAACAACCAAGCAACCAAATATATAATTTACAAAAGTTATCCTTTTATATATAAAAATAATTTGGGCAAAATTATTTCATTCACCCTATTTAAAACAATACTGTGTCGAACTGTTCGATTCAAGTGTTTAGAAACCCCTTCGATACAGTTGTCCAGACTGTGCCGACGAAGGTTCATATGCCACTCAATAAATCAACCAACACAATATAAAACCATTTTATATTCACTAACAAATACGCGCTCATATCTATTAATACTCTCAAAATTCCCACCAGAGCCAAGGTTATCGCTAGCCTAAGCTCTGATACCACTGTAACGACCCGACTTTCCAGACCCGGAAATCGAACCATTTGAGTTAAGAAGAAGAGGTAGAAGAAGAAAAAAATAGAAAACAAAATCAGAATCTAACCATCGCAGCGGAATAAAATATAATATATATTAACAGATCTTTACACAAATCAAAACTATATCAGTTTTATATAATATAGCATCAGAGTATACACCAGAGAACACATAACATACAACTGGACAATAACCATATCATGTCCTCAATACAACAGAGTACAACAATCAACACAGCGGAATATATATATAAACAAGTACGGGAGATACGTCTCGCCATCCAGCTCATCTCCTGAGCTCCACAGCATCATATCCTGTAACCTATAATACTCGGTCTGACCCGAGCATCATATAAAACAATACCCGAGTCAGTCTGGAAAACCAGCATGAGAAAATCACACTCAAATTGATTATTAAAGTTTCAAAAATCCTTTTGAAAATAAAAGCATCTCGTAAGACCACGCCACAAATAAACATGTCGGGTTTTTACCTTACGATAGCTAAAACACTTTATATCAAAATCCTCTGATATTATAATAGTGCCTATAGAAAGTAAAATAGAATCTAGCTGAAATGCTTGCATCTCACATTTCAACAATAGTTGGGCACAATCAAAACCGTACAGGCACGTAGGGAGAATGGATTTCCATCGAATGACTAGGCACTGGGGTACCACCTGTCACAGTACGTGGCCTAGATCACAGTACCGAGGAGTACGCCCGCTCCCCTGCAACACAAGACCGGAATCATCCCTTACTGGATAATTCCAAATAAAATCACCCCACGGTTGGGATCAGCAACCGCACCACTAAGCCGAAATAAAAGGGACATCTAGACAGGGATGACCTTACTCTCAAGTGGGGGCTACCCACGAAGCCTTGCTGCATAACCCCTGATTTTCAGTCATTCCCGGTTGATGAGGCTCGAGGCTAAACGATACCTTTTTCAGAACATATCCCTTAGAATGCCCATCGTCCACCTGACGATGTCACGAAAGCATTCGTCCATACAAGTCCGTCCCGGGTTCGAACGGAACCGAAGGCACTATTCCTACTACATCCATTTTGGAAATATCCTCAGGATTAGTAGCGACTAGCCCTTGCACTTCACTGCTCCATCTTCGACTCTGAACACGTTACACGAAACGTACAAACCGAATCGAAGTGGTATTCGAGTCTCCAGACCTAGAATCCCGGTATACGGAAACTCGATCCCGGTCTCTTCGAAACGATCAGCGCATTTGGCCAATATTGATAGTCGGTTATTTAACTATCAATCAACATCCACAAGCAACCATCACACAATAAATAATTTCCCACATTATTTATTTGCCCAAATATCTTTCCAAGATATATTTCCAAATTTTCAAAGCTCATTTGAGAACAATTTCAAAACAGTTTCCGCTTACGGAAAACATTTCCAAATATTTATTTCCACTGAATCGCCAAGTACAAAATACTTTTAATTTTAAAATAATTTAAAAACACTTTATTTAAATATACTTTATAACATTGAAATCAGACTACTTTAATACTTTATTAAAATATATATTTTAAGAATATTTAAAATAAAACCACTTTATAAATATAAACTAAATTTCTCTTTTTAAAACATAATAGCAAATCACTTTTATATAATTACTACAAATAAAGATTTTTGAAAATACTTACTTTGGAAATTAACCTTTAGAAATAATCAATTTTCTAAAACATGCTTTTTAAAACATATTAAAACTTTTAACTTATATTTAAAACTACCTTGAAAAAACGTACTTGGCTATCCAGAGAAACACTTCTCTTCACATCCTTTAAAAATAAATCAACACTTATTTTTAAACCAATTCATATCCCTTTATAAATTCCCACCTTGAATTTATATTCTCAAATATCCCCTGATATTTTATTTTACTTTATAAACCCAGTTTATAAATTTCAAAATCTCACTTCTCTTTTAAATTCCAAATCCCTAAGTATTTAAATCAAATTTATAATTGATTTCCCAATTTATTTTACTTTGAAATAAATTTCCTTACTTAATCCATTTATTTCCAAATTCATTAACTTCCAGATTTTATTTCTCATTATGATTTAAAATCTTTAAACTGAACACAAGTTTCAGATTTCCCAAATTCCTTCTTCCATTTTAATTACATTTAAACATTGAATTAAAATAAATTATTTATTCCTTTAAATAATATCACATAAGTTTTCTTTAAATTCAATATTTCTCTATTTATTTAAAATTCTTCTTTTCCATATTTAATTTATTCGAATTCACTAGAATTACTTAACTTAAATTTTACTCTTTTATTTCTTTCCAAAAATCCAATTCAATTGCTTTTGATAACTCATTATACTGGGAAATTCAATCCAACCAGATTATCCAATATAAATCATCACAGGATATCAACAATCATATCACAGAATATTTAAACAAAATTAAATATTTTGAGGAATCCAGTTGGATCCCTCCAACCTGTTTCCCTGCATCCACAGATGTTAGCACAATACCAATTCCACTTCAAAGTGAAATATCGCGGTATATGGGTTTTATAAAATATCATCCGCTATTATGCGGCGCATAGGGTCTCATCCGCTATATAATGCGGGAATATCAACTACTCCAATATATACATATGCCAATATGTATATATTGCTATATACTACTATATATAGCATCATAACAATCAATCCAAACAATCATTCAACCAATTGTTTAAATTTAACTATTTAAATTAAAATTAAAATTCAGCTGAGTGAGATTAACTCACCTTTATCTCCTTAAATTTCAGTTCGATCCAACCCGGCTTGATGTCTTCATAGTTTTAAACCTTGTATAAATATTAATAATTCTTATCAATATTCGAGATATTTTACAATGATTTACTATTCAATAAATTAAATTGGCCAACAATTTATTTTAAACTAAACATTCGGTTTTAAACTAATAATTTGATTTTAACTAAATCCCATTAATAAATTTTCTTAGTAATTAGAATAACCAAATAATTTTATTATCATTTATAAATTAAGTGACTAGAAAATTTTGTTTTAAACTTATAATTTCCCATCCAAATTGTATGTAAAAATAATTTATCTTATTACAGTAAACTCTAGAATTAAATAATCAGTTTTATTATCATCCTATGGATCGAAAAAAAACAAATGTCCTAACTAAAATTTAAATCAAACAACCCCAAATTTTATTTTATAAAACAAGATAAATTTATAATCATTTACTCTAAAAATCCTACCTTCCTCTGCGTATATTTTCATATATATATAATTAATAAATTAAATTAAATAAATAACATTTCCATACCAAACTGCTACCATCGCCAGAGCCTGTCCTCCTCTGCCATCGCTGAGTTACTCCACCTCCATCGACAGGCTGCCGAACTCCAGTCACCATCGCGACTCTCAACAACACCTTCTCCACTTCGATCACGAACAGAGCCTTACTTCCACGCGAGAGCGCGCCCCGATCGAGTTCGAATCTCCTTGAAGGTCGCGAAATCGAGATCGCCATCGCACCCCTATTCCGATCCCCCATAGATCATCGACCACAACCCATCTTTATCGCCATCCTGTCTCGCGCGCTGCCGCCACCAAGACGAGCCATTCGCGAACCCTAATCTACCCAGTCGTCGCACGCAACCCCTCTATTCGACCGACCAAACGAGCTCCTGCTACTCGTCGCCTGCTTCTCTATGAGGTCGCGACTTCGATCGCGATGGCTCTCCCATCATCGAACCCCTTTCCAGCAGCCGAAGCAGTGCGTGCGCCCATCGATTTTAAAATTTGAGATGAAAAAGGGGTTTGATTTATTCGGCCATCCTCTTTTTTTTTTATATTTAGTTACGAACTGAATTTTGATTTCCTGAAGGAAGATAAGGTATGCAGTTTTAAAACGAAAGGGTGAGGCTTCTCGTGTTTTAAAGGAAGCAAGATAAGATCATGTTCAAGAAGGTAAAAGAAGCGTCTTGGAGAAGCTGAAAGGAAAAGTACAGCTGTGATTTGATGTAGGATATTTAGATTTAAAATGATAAATTATTTTCTCAACGCTTTAACTTCGTACGATCACACGATAGCTCCAAAAATTACGAAATTTGAAATCCGGTAATAATTCAATATTACGGATTCAATGGTACTGGTTTCGTCGAATTCCGAGACTGTGCCTCGGAAGGCTATTTTTAAATTCAATTTAAATGATATAAAATTTCAAAACATAACAAACCATTTTTAAAGCTGATTCCAACACTTCTATCCATTTCAGTATTATCTATATAAATTTTATAAGTCTTCAAATTATTTTTAACAGGCTTAAAGCTCCAGATTCAATAATTTACCAATTTCAATAATTTAAATTCAACAATTACTTGTCTAATCAATAATGATATTTGAAATTAAAGTTAATAATTATCTTTTGAATATTTAAAATTAATTAAATATTCATATTTCAAATGTTCAAAATTTCCGGGTCGTCACACTAGAGTCGATTCCCGAATTGGTGTTTAAAGGGAGTGCGCTTTGACTTAGACTTGGTGCCGATTGACAAGCAAGCTATGATAAGAAATCTGGATGCTGTCAAACTTGATATCGAGAGGATGTCTGGCTGGTAGAAACTTGTCGACGAGCTTCAAAGAGTTAATCGCATGAACCTCGAAGCCATGCTGACCATGGAGAATGACAAGTCGGAGTGGGATAAAATTTGTAAGCAGCAAGATGCAGAAATGACAAGCATTGCCGACGACAACGCGAGACTTGAGTCTGAAGTCGAAAGACTAAAGAATGAGTTCACCACTTCTTCCACTTCCTTTGCACAAAAGGAAGAGATTCTCCAGAAGCAGGTCCGAGACGCTCATGCTTCTCAGCGAGATGCTGAAGCGAAACTTGAAGCGGAGCAGCATGTTACTGAAAAGTACCGTAATGACGCCGTCCAGCTTCGGGAGAAAGTCAGCTCCCAAGACTTGGAAATCACAAGGTTGCAATCTCAATTGTTAAAAGCTGAAAAAGAGTGCGATGAGGCTATCGCTGGCAAAGTTGCAGCTGAAGAATCTCATGAGGCAACCAAAGCCACCATTAACTCCACTTTATTTGACTTTTACGTCCACAGCGTCTTGGGGCGCGGAAGCCTCTCATTTTTGGGGCCGAAATACGAAATCACTTTGGCTGAAGTATGGGAGGCGGTGATCGACATGCTCTGCGGTGCCGGCTACGCTGAAGCAGATCTTGAAGCACGTTACCTGGATGATGAGGCCCGTGCAGCTCTTGCCAGGGGAAAAGAGCAGCTTGCCAGGGAGCGAGCTGAAGCGGCAGGAGATGAGCATCTGGAGAAAGCACCTTTAACCGACCCTGCTCATCTTTCGGCTTCGGTTGACCCTGACACTATTGGCTCAAGTTCTTATTCTCAACCTCCTACAAAAGCCGGAGTCAAAACCACAGCTACTGAGCCTCCCACTGCTCAAGACGAGGAGAAAACTCAGGACGACATTGAGGCTGAGAAATTTGAAATTGATGTGATTAAACCAACTCCTCCAGGTAATTCCGAGTCTGGTCTAGCTCAAGTAGACTACTCATTCGATTCGTTCGATTCAACTGAGCTCGATGAATTTCTCGATTGTTACTTAAGTCCTGATGATCCAATGTCTTCTCTTTTTTCGGAGAATACTGATTTTAAATTCTTTTCTTCTGTAGCGGAAACACCGAGCGTTGCACACACTTCTCCTCCTTTAGCTGTTCCTCCTCCATCCCTTCAAGTCACTCCTGCTTCTCAGCCGGGATCGCAGGAAGAGCAAATAGCAGCCCTTCAAGGTTTGGAGGACCCACTCGCTTCGCAAGAGCAGAAGGAGGAAGAACTTGAGGACAGTGTAAAGACCCCGGAGCAGTCTTATGATGATGATACAAAACTTTCTTCGTTGCTTACTCCGGGAAGTGAGTCTTCTTCAAAGAAGAAGGGGAAACGCGCGATTTCGAAGAAAGGAAGGAAAAGCGCTTTTGCTGCTAGAGAGGAAGCGGAAGTTGACCCAGCTGTGCCTATTTCTCCTTCCTCCCCGACCCGTCCACAATGGCTTCAGAAACTAATCATTAAGCCGGGTAAAAGCTCCAAAGGTGGGAAGAAGGAGAAATGAGCTTGATTTTACTCTCTCCGTTTTGCTTTTTGCTTTTTGCATGTATTGACCAGATATTGTGCGGATACCGGCGTCCACTTGTTGAAACCTGCATATGTACAAAAATTTCATAGTATGGAATAAAATGGTTCTTTTCACTTATACAATTTCTTGCATATATTTGTGAATGCATTTATTCCTTGTTTTTGCACAAGTTTCCTTATTTACTTTGCACGATATTGCAATGAGCTTGTGGAATGTTGGTCAAGTACCGCTTTTGCTAATGTAGCTGTATCATATCATATTGCCCCCATACCACAGCTTATTGTAACATTCATTATTTCGAAGAGACTTGTATTCTTATTTTAGAGAATAATTGTTCCGTTTTTGAGGAAGTATTATTTTACTTTAATAAAATGCGAGTCTCTTCGTTTTTGGAAAAGTTTATTCAGCACTTCAATTTCTTGGGAAAGAATTTTTCCAAGATAGACAAGTTGATCTCCGAAGAGGTCTTGTTTTCCGAAGAATTGTGCCTCCGGAGAGGGCTTTTTTGGTCTTCGAAGAGAAGCATTTGGACTATGAAAAGTAGCATTTTGCCTCCGAAGAGGTCTTGTGCCTCCGGAGAGGTCTTGTGCCTCCGGAGAGGTCTTGTGTGCCTTGGGGAAGGTCTTCTGCCTCCGAAGAGGGCAGTATGTGCCTTTGGAGAAGGCTTGTGTCTCCGAAGAGGACTTGTGGTGCCTCGGGAGAGGTCTTGTGCCTCCGGAGAGGTCTTGTGCCTCCGAAGAGGTCTTTATTTGATTGCCTGGAAGTTACTTTCTCACAGTTAAATGGATCCATGGGGTGGACACAAGTTACTTAATTGGATGTTCGTTCGCACAAACGACCACAACTAGTTAACAAAGGTCATGCGCCTTCTGGTTCCACCAACCTCTTTGTTGAGAAGAGAACTTCCATTTTTTGGCGTGCCTCCGAAGAGGGCTTGTGCCTCCGTAGAGGTCTTTATGCTCCGAAGAGTTGCGCCTCCGAAGAGGTCTTGTGCCTCCAAAGAGGGCTTTTTGTTGACTGGCTTGCCCACATCTCTCCGTCGTTTGCTCATTTGCGGTCCCCTGTTATCGTCTCCGAGCCCATGTTCCTTTCTTTTTCGAGTAGTTTTCTCCATCCGAAGAAGTGTACTTCACTGTTAAGTGATTCCATGGGGCAGGCGCGTGCTATCTAATCAGATTTCTATTTGTACAGACGATCATAATTAGTTAACAAGTGTCTGGTTCTTTTTCTTTGGAAAAGTACCCCTTTGGCAGAATCATCAACTTTTTTGCGTGAAGTTCATCTCATGTTGGATTTAAGTCTCGAACCTTTTGCGGCTTGAAATTCGTTTATCGAGCGATTTACGGGGCTCACTTAGCCTTGTGATGGGTAAGCTTTGTTTTAACGTCCTGCAGTATTAAATCGATATTTTAGCAATACATTTAGAGTATTTACTCATAGAAATGAAACAGGCATTTTATAATAATAAAGAACACAGAATTTATAGTGGTTCGGCCAAGAATTGGGCCTACATCCACTTTATAGCTCTTTTATTGATTATCACTCATTTTACAATGGTTTACAATACAATTGATACATCCATAATCATTTTACAATTTCAAGCAAAGATTTTTAAGTAAAATATGGATGCAAATGATTGCTGTTCCAGGCTCTTGGGATTGGATCTCCTTCGACAGTTGTGAGTTTGAAGGTGCCATCAAGGAGTTTATTGCCTATGACATATGGTCCTTCCCAATTTGGTCCAAACACTCCAGTTGCTGTCATGATCCACTTCAAGACAAAGTCCCCGATTTCAAAGCTTCGTTGACGGACTTTAGAATTGAAGTGCCTTGCTATCCTTTGCTGATGGGTCGCAACTTTGAGCCTAGCTTCTTCCCTTCTTTCATCAAGAAAATCAAGTGCTTCGAGTTGCAATTTTTCATTTTCTGTCTGGTTGAAATGTATTCTCCTGTGTGAAGGGACTTCTAGTTCTACTGGAACCATTGCTTCTGATCCGTATGCCAATGAGAATGGAGTGTGCCCAGTCGCAGATTTATGGGTTGTTCTGTATGCCCATAGTGCTAGTGGTAGCCTATCAACCCATCCACCTTTTGCGTTTTCAAGCTGCTTTTTGATGGTTGACTTGAAAATTTTGTTTACTGCCTCCACTTGCCCGTTTGCCTGCGGATGAGCCACTGCTGAGAAGCTTTTTCGGATTTTGAATCGCTTGCAAAAGTCCTGGAACTCTTCGCTTTCGAATTGAGTATCGTTGTCTGTGATTATCTTCTGCGGCACACCATACCTGCAAATGATATTTTTAGTCACAAAATTTATCATCTTTTTAGAGGTAATAGTAGCCAAAGGTTCTGCTTCTGCCCATTTAGTGAAATAATCAACAACAACAATAGCATATTTGATTCCTGACTTGGCAATTGGCAAAGGTCCGATTAGATCTATCCCCCAAATGGCGAACGGCCATGGACTGACCATTTGTGTTAGTCCAGTGGAGGGTGCTCTTGGGATTTTTGCAAATCTCTGGCACTTGTCACATTTTCGGGAGTAGATAGCAGCATCTCGATTAATATCTGGCCAGAAATACCCATACCGGAGAACTTTCTTGGCAAGAGTTTGGCCACCTGAATGATCCCCACATTCACCTCCGTGCACCTCTGCTAAAATTGTCTTGGCTTGGTTACACATCGGAGTAACGACATTGAGAATCCCCGCCTGTATAATCGGCCGTCTTGAATTACATATCTCGATGCTTTTCTTAACAGCTTTCGGCGTTCTTTAGAATTTTCCGGTAGGGAGCCGTTGAGTAGATATTCTTTGATCGGGGTCATCCATGACTCTTGTTCTTGAGATACAGCCATGATCCAGTCGATATCCATCTCATATGTGCTTGGAGCTGACAAGACCTCCACAGGAACCAATCCCAATAATTGAGCTTCTCCGGAGCTTGAATACTTTGCGAGAGAATCCGCTTTCATGTTTTCCTCTCGAGGTATGTGGCTTATCGAATAGTGATCGAAATCATCGAGAAGCTCAGAAGCCTTTGACAAGTAAGCAGGCAGATTTCCTCCTTTAGCTTGAAACTCCTTCTTGACTTGACATACAATGAGCTGGGAATCACTGAAGATCTGCAATGCTTTGATGTCCAATTCCTTTGCAATCTTTAATCCAACAATTCGAGCTTCATATTCTGCTTCATTATTTGTAGAAGGAAATTCTAATCTTAATGCGTAACATAACGATCGCCCTTCGGGGGTTTCAAGCACAACCCCAGCTCCAGAACAATAATCATTTCTTGAGCCATCAGCATATAACTTCCATTTGGTTGGGATGTCAACTGTAACCTCTTCCTCAATGTCACCCTTGTCTGTGTACTCTGCAATGAAATCTGCTAAAGCTTGCCCGTTGATTGCTCTTTGGGGATGATAAGAGATATCATATTGGCTAAGTTCAATATTCCACTTCAAAAGACGGCCCGAAGTTTCAGGTCGAAAGAGGACTTGCTTTAGGGGCTGATCAGTGAGAACTTTGATAGGGTGAGCTTGAAAATATGGCCTCAACTTTCTGGAAGCAATCAGTAGGCAATTGGCGAGCTTTTCTAGCCTTGAATAATTCATTTCTGCCCCAGTGAATCTTTTGCTGATATAGTAGATCGGGCGCTGAACTTTTGCATCCTCCCGCACTAATGCTGCACTCATGGCGTGAGACGAAACTGCCAAGTATATGAAAAGGTCTTCGCCATTGTTGGGCTTGGAAAGTATTGGAGGCGCTTCCATGTGACGGATTAGTTCATCGAAAGCTTTCTGGCATTCAGGAGTCCATTTGAAATTTTTATTTCCTTTCTTTAAAGCGTCAAAGAAGGGGATGCATTTATCAGTGGCTTTGGAAATGAACCGACTTAAAGCAGCAACTTTACCATTGAGGCTCTGCAGTTCCTTCTTTGTCCTAGGGGCTTTGACTTCTCTTAGAGCAGTAATTTGAGCAGGACTAGCTTCAATGCTCCTAGCGCTTACGATAAATCCCAAGAATTTCCCAGACTCTACTCTGAATGAACATTTCAAAGGGTTGAGCTTCATTCCATATTTTCGGAGGATTGCGAACATTTCTGCTAAGTGATCCATATGGTCAACTGCTTTCTTTGATTTCACCAACATATCATCAACGTAGACTTCCATAGTTTTCCCAAGCTGTGATTTGAACATTGCATTAACCAGCCTTTGATATGTTTCCCCTGCATTCTTCAGTTCGAAGGGCATGACTTTGTAGCAGTAAAGACCAACATCTGTGACGAAGCTTGTATCCTCCTGATCCTACTCATGCATCATAATCTAGTTATACCCGGAGTAAGCATCCATAAAAGACAACAATTCGTGCCCAGCTGTTCCATCTACCAGCTGATCAATCCTTGGCAACTGGAAGCAGTCTTTGGGGCAAGCTTTGTTTAAATCTGAGAAATTGATGCATACTCTCCACTTTCCATTTTCTTTTTTAACCAGTACCGGATTTGAAACCCAATTTGGATAAGTGGACTCTTTGATGAAACCATTCTCCATGAGCTGATCTACTTCTTCCTTTAGCGCTGCTGACCTTTCTGGGCCCTGGGTTCTCCTTTTCTGTTTTACAGGTGTGAATTTCGGATCAATGTTCAGAGTATGTACAGCAACATCTGGAGATATTCCACACATATCGGCGTGACTCCAAGGGAACACATCCAAATTCGCTTTCAAAAATGATATCAGCATATCTTGGACTGCCACAATGAGTTGCGAACCCACATTTAGCACTTTGTTTGGGTCTTTAAGATCAACAGGTACTGGTACCGTTACTTCCATTGGCACCACTCTATTTTCCCCTGCACTGGCCTTTCTGGGGTCCATTTCTCTCCTTGCACCACTATGCTCGCCAGTGTAGGGGCCACCCTGTACTTGCTACAAGGTTGGGTTTTTGATGCGGAGCGGGGCTGCCGCATCTTTTCCCATCTCTCTCTTCCTTGCCTCTCGAAGCTCTATAAGATAACATTCCCACCCAGCATTTTGATCTCCTTTAATGACACCAACACCATTATTTATGGGAAATTTCATAGTTATTCACCACGGGGCGAGAATGGCTTTGAATGTAGCTAAAGTTGGCCGACCCAGGAAGGCATTGTAGGCAAAAAATCCATCAACAATTACAAAAGTCTGTTTCCGAACTACCTTTTTCTGTCCCTCTCCAAGTTCCACAAATAAGTCAACAGTTCCAATTGGCTACTGCGGTTCCCCAGTGAACCCAACAATCTTCTGCCATGAAGCCTGAACGTCAGCCATCGGAATCTTCATTTGATCAAATGTCTTCTTGAAGAGTATATTGCAGGAGGCACCGCAATCAATAAGCACTCGTCTTACAATAGCTGGCCCAATTCCTGTAGAAATGACCAAGGGATCCATGGTTGGAGCTTCAATACCCATAGAATCCCTAGCTTTAAACACAATGTCATCATTAGAAGTTCTCTGCTGTTTCAAAGGTGCAGCGTCTTCTAAAACAAGAACATCTTCTTCCGCTGGGGTATATTTCAAAGTTCGAGCGTATATTTCCATCTCACCCCAGCTTCTGCCTGCTGGGTGTGGGGCTCCTATAATCACATTGATAATAGGCCTTTTAGATTCATGTGCGGTAGTGCCCTCACCCAAGCCAGATGGATGAGTAGGGGGTTGCTGCCCCTGAGTAGACGAAGTTTGGTCATTTTGGTTCCTCTTAACATACTGTTGTAGCTTGTTTTCCCTTAACAATTCTTCAATTAAGCTCTTCAAATGACAAAATTCATTGGTATCATGACCGGGTTGGTTATGAAATCGACAGAATTTTCCATTTTGTAGAGCATTCTTTCCAGGCTTTATTGCAGCTGGTTTAGGATATTCTACGACATCCTTGGTGGCGAAGAAGATGTTTTACGGAGTGTCGGTTAGGGGAGTGAAGTCCGAGGGTTTAAAGAAGCGGGGTTTTTTCATGTCCTTCTGTTTCTTCTCACCATTATTCTCCCTTTTCTGACTTCCGGACTCTTTTTTGGTTGAGGCAGCAATGTTATTATCTCCCTCTTTCACCACGACTTTCGCTGGAGCGGGAAGATTCTCCAAGCGCATGAACTCGTCAGCTTTCTTATAGAATTTCTCGAGTGAATTTGGCTCCTTCATTTTTATCCATTTCCCAAATTCACTTGACTTATCAATAGCACGCATCAAATAAGTCAAAACCATTCGTGGCTCTGCGTTGTCAACTTCAGCTAGAGCTATATTGAAGCGATTCAGGAAGGATTTAATTGAATCTCCCGGATTCTGCTCAAGACTAGACAATGACATTATGTCTTTCGCCTTTGAAGCGTACAGTCTGAATTGCTCTTTAAACTTCCGGGTTAAATCGGAAAACTGGTCTACAGATCGAACGGGAAGCTTGGTAAACCAAAGAAGTGCCACTCCTTCCAAGTATACCGGGAAATACCGGCACTTAATCTCATCAGTTGCTCTGGCACCGGTCATGTGCCAGTCATATTTGTACAAGAATTGATTCGGGTCACTTGTCCACCGATAAGCAGGAATGGTAGGGGGAACAAATTTTCTGGGAAACTCAGCTTTTAGAATCCTCTCAGTAAACGGAGTTTTACTCGGAGCAAATCCCAATTCGCTCTCATCTTCACTTCTCTGCATGCTTTCTTTCATTATTTCTCGAATCATGCCGGAGAGATATTCCTCACTATTTAATGACTTTGCGGAGTAGACTTCGGCTATTTTCTCGGAAGTTTGTCCGGGCAAACTTTCGCGGAGAACTGGCGATGGCCTGGATCCTTCAGCTTGGAGAGGTGCCCCTTCAGCGGCACCTGATCCCTCTTGAGGAATATTTCTTCCTTCGGAGTTGTGAACAGCATCAGCAAAGTTTTCTTCATTATTTACTGGCCTTTGACTAGCCCCGAGCAAAGCATTTAACTTCTCCATCATTAGAGTATTCTGAGTTTCAATTTGCTGATACAGCCCGTACACAGCAGCATCTAACACTTCTCGCGTCACTCCAACGCTTGGTGCTGCCTGACTTGGAGAAGGAGAAGTGGCAGTATTATCGTGAGCATCATCAGATCTGATAGACTTGCGTTTTCTTCCAGGAACCATTATATCCAACAGACTTCTGGTCTTGAAAGAAACTTTTTCAACGAACTTTTGTGAAGCAATGGTGAATGTATTCCTGAGTTGGGTTCTCAGTGAAAGCACCAAAATGTTAACGCTAAAAATTGAACGCTAACACCCGGTGTGTGTAAAGAAAAAGTGAAAGCACCACCCGTTGGTACGGGAACAGAGTATAAGCAGAAAATAGCAGAAAACAGTAAAAGACAACGATTTTATAGTGGTTCGGCTCGTAATTAAGCCTACGTCCACTTTGTATTCTTTTATTGCTGATTTGGTTACAATTTGATACAATGCACTTCAAATATAATTCACTTTGATCACAAAAACACTTCAGCTAGTAGCTCAAACTTCGATGTGGAAAGGCTCTTTGAATCCATTTCGGGTGTGCAAGATCTCTTTCGAAGCTTGTTGTAATGTCTTGAATGTTTGGAGTTCTTCAAGTGTTGGATGAGTTAAGAATTCTGCAGAGTAATGGTGCTCCAGAGGATGATCGAAAAGTCCCCCTACCGTTGGATTTAGGGTTGTATTTATAGGGGTGATTCTGGGCGTGATTTAATCTCCAAGTCTTAGGTCGTGAGCGACCTAAGTTAGGTCGTACGTCGGCAGCGACCTAGGGGATCATTTCATTTGATCTTGGTTTCTTCTGAGCGAGTTAGTAGGTCGTGAGCGACCTATAGCAGGTTGTGTAACTCTTCTCTGTTTTAGCTCGCTAGGCCGTTACATTGCTAGGTCTTGAAGTTACAGAAGCCTTTAGGTCGCTGATCCTCTTAAGTCTTTAGGTCGTGGCACTCCATAGGTCGCTGAGGAATGAAGTCACTAGGTCGCTAAGCCGCTTTAGGTCGCTGAAGACTTTAGGTCGCTGAGTGCTTTATGACGTTAGGTCGCTAAGACCATTATGCCGTTAGGTCGTTGAGACTATTAGGTTGTTAGGTACTCTTAGGTCGCTGTGCTACTGGAGAAGTTAGGTTGCTAGGACCATTAGGTCGCTAAGTCGCTAAGATTATTAGGTCGTTGGGTCGCGGAGTTACAGGTCGCGGAGTTTTAGGTCGCTACAAAAATAGGAGTTAACAAGTTTGATTCACACGCTCTGTTTGTCCATCGAACTGAGGATGATAAGCAGTGCTAAAATTAAGCTTCGTTCCCAAAGCTCTTTGAAGACCCTTACAAAATCCACTAGTAAATAATGGATCACGATCGCTAACAATAGAAGTAGGAACTCCATGCAATTTAACAATTTCTTTAACATAGAGTTTTGCCAAAAGAGGTACGGTCCGATTGGACTGAACGGGAATAAAATGGGAGGATTTTGTAAGTCTGTCTACAATCACCCATAAACTATCATTACCTGAACGAGAACGGGGAAGAGCATCATAAAAGTCCATGTAAATTAGATCCCACTTCCAAACGGGAATGTCTAAAGGTTGCAATAACCCACCAGACCTTTGACGCTCGGCCTTTACGAGTTGGCAAGTCATGCAACGCTTAATGAAGTTAGCAATATCAGATTTCATCCCATCCCAATAATAAAGTGATAACGACCCAATTTTTCCATGCTCGAAAAATCAAACCATCAGGATTAGAGAAGAAGGACGTAGAAGAAAAGAAAAACAACACAACAGAATTTCACATCGCAGCGGAATAAAATATAATAGATAATAACTGATCTTTACAGAAAGAAACTATCTCTGTTTATACATACATCATCAGAATACAACATCAGAGTATAATACAATCAACATCACAATTCAGAACAGTTATAATAACTTGTCCTCACAAGATGACTATACAACTTATGATACACAGCGGAATACATCAAATACGTGTGATACGTCTCGCCATCCAGCTCGTCTCCTAAGCTCCACAGCATCTTATCCTGTATACTATAATACTCAGTCTGACCCGAGCATTATAATAAAATAACACCAAAGTGGGTCTGGAAAACCAGCGTGAGAAGACACACTCAATTGGATTATTAAAGTTTTCCAAACCCTTTGAAATCAAAAGCATCTCGTAAGACCACTGTTAACCCCTTTTCGACTCACGACCTAGCAGTATGCCGAGTTAAGGTGTTTGGCGACTTAAGAAGGTATGCCGAGTTAAGGTGCTTGCCGACCTAACAATCTAAAGGCGTAACCGACTTAAGGAAAGTTCCGAGTTAACAAGATCTCCGACTTAACAGGCTACGACCTAAGGAGAGATCTGACCCAACAGTTGCTGATCTAACTACTGAGAAGAGCTGCCGACTTAAGAGGTATGCCGAGTTAGGAGCCTGCCGACTTAAGGTAATCTGTGACTCAAGAGCTAAGACCGAGTTAAGAAGGATGCCGAGTTAAGAGCCTGCCGACTTAAGGTAATCTGTGACTCAAGAGCTACGACCTAAAGGAGATTCCGAGTTATGAAAGGCTCCGACTTAAGAAGGTTCCGACCTAACGGGTTACGACTTAGTGGGTTTACGAGTTAAGGCCTGATAAGTCGGCAACGACTTAATACTTGTCAAAGACAACCACAGGATGGGTCAGCAACAACTATTCCTTAACTCGCCACCGACCTAACACTATTCCTTAACTCGCCACCGACCTAACCCTATTCCTTAACTCGCCACCGACCTAACCCTATTCCTTAACTCGCCACCGACCTACCATAAGTCGGCTACGACTTAAATACTTAGAGAAAATTCCTGAGTCCAGATCAGCTCCTATAAATACCCCACCACTTCCAACATGAAAGGGACTTTTGGGCAATTCATTTCTAAAGCGCCGTTACTCTGTCGAACTCTCCAATCATTCAGCAAACAAGGATCCTCCAAGCATTCAAGACACTACAACAAACTTCGAGAGAAATTCCTAACATCCGACATGGATTCATCGAGTTTCATCGCCGAAGATTGAGCTAGTAGTCAAGATTGCTTCTTGTGATCGAGTTGTACTGTTTTCATAGGAGATTTGTATCAATTTGTAACCAGATTCAATAATAAAGAGATTCAAAGTGGACGTAGGCTAAATCTCAAGCCGAACCACTATAAATTGCTGTCTTTTACTGCATTTCTGCTATTTTTCTGCTTGATTCCTGTTCCCGTTACACGGGTGGTGCTTTCACGATCTTACTACACACACTGGGTGTTGGCGTTCACATTTTTACGTCAACATTTTGGTGCTTTCACTGAGAACCCAACTCAGGCTGCCACTCACCATTGCTTCTCAGAAGTTTGCTGAAAGAATTTCCCACAAAATCAGAAGTTTATCAGACATAATGGCTCCCGGAAGAAAACGAAAGTCTGTCAGAACTGATGATGACCGTGACAATACTGCCACTTCTCTCTCTCCGAATGAAGCAGCTCCGAGCATCGGTGTTACGCGACAGGAGTTAGATGCTGCTGTATCCGGACTGTACCAGCAGATTGAAACTCAGAATAACCTGATGATGGAAAGGCTAAATGCTCTATTTGGTACGAGTCAAAGACCAGTAAATAATGAGGGAAACTTTGCTAATGCTGCTCCCAATTCCGAGGGAAGAAATATTCCTCACGGGGGATCAGGTGCTGCCGAAGGGGCACCCCTCCAGGCCGAAGGATCTAGGCCATCACCAGTTCTTCATGAGCATTTACCTGGACAAACTCCTGAAAAGATGGCTGAGGCCTACTCTGCGAAATCTCTGAACAATGAGGAATATCTCTCTGGTATGATCAAGCAAATAATGAAAGAGAGCATGCAAAGAGATGAAGACGAAAGCGAATGGGGATTCGCACCAAGTAGAACTCCGTTTACCGAAAAGATTCTGAAAGCTGAATTTCCTAGAAAGTTTGTTCCCCCCACTATTCCTGCTTATCGGGGGACAAGTGATCCAAATCAGTTCTTGTATAAATATGACTGGCATATGACCGGCGCAAGGGCAACCGACGAGATAAAGTGCCGATATTTCCCAGTCTATTTAGAAGGAGTAGCGCTTCTCTGGTTTACCAAACTTCCAGTCCGATCTGTAGATCAGTTTTCCGATCTCACCCGAAAATTCAAAGAGCAATTCAGGCTATACGCTTCAAAGGCAAAAGATATAATGTCACTGTCCAGTCTTGAACAGAATCCGAGAGAGCCCATTAAGTCATTCTTGAACCGCTTCAACTTAGCTCTGGCAGAAGTCGATAATGCAGAGCCACGAATGATCTTGACCTATTTGATGCGTGCCGTGGACAAATCAAGCGAATTTGGGAAATGGCTGAAGATGAAAGAGCCAAATTCGCTCGAGAAGTTCTACAAAAAGGCTGATGAATTTATACGCCTAGAGAATCTTTCTGCGCCAGCTAAAG
This sequence comes from Allium fistulosum, assembly GCA_030737815.1. Classification (NCBI taxonomy): domain Eukaryota; kingdom Viridiplantae; phylum Streptophyta; class Magnoliopsida; order Asparagales; family Amaryllidaceae; genus Allium; species Allium fistulosum. Next base: position 353,693,670 of record CM060907.1, read on the forward strand.
TTGTGACAACGGTGGCGGAAAATAATGCTACTACTCAAAGCAAGAAAGAACCGGCAGATCAGAAAAGGGAAAGTAATGGTGGAAAAAGGCAGAAAGACTTCAAAAAGCCCTGTTTTCTTAAACCATCAGACTTTACTCCTCTGACCGATACCCCGGAAAATATCTTCATCGCCACTAAAGATGCTGTTGAATTTCCAAAACCACCGGCCGTGAAAGTTGGGAAGAATGCTGTTCAGAGCGGAAGATTTTGCAAGTTTCACAACCAACCAGGGCATGATACCAATGAATGCCGCCATTTGAAAAGTCTGATTGAAGAATTGCTAAGAGAGAATAAGTTGCAGCAATACGTCAAGAGGAATAGAAAGGACCCATCTTCATCCAGCCAAGGGCAGTTACCTCCAACTAACTCATCTGATTCAGGAGATAGGCCAGCTGGAAAGGAAAGACCCGTTATTAATGTGATCACAGGGGGGCCTCACCCGGCTGGCAGGAGTTGGGGTGAAATGGAAAGGTATGCAAAAGCTTTGAAGTATGCACCAACCAAAGAAAGTGTCTTAATCCTGGAAGATGTTTCACCTCTAAAGCAGCAAAAAACTTTCCACGATGATATTATGTTCAGAGCCAGGGATTCTGTTAATGTGGAGGCTCCTACTGAGGACCCTATGGTTGTCTCTGTCGGTATTGGGCCGGCTATTGTCAGAAGAGTGTTAGTTGATAGTGGTGCCTCATGCAACATCCTCTTTAAAAGTACGTTTGATCAAATGAAAATTCCGATGACCGACGTACATGCTTCTTCACACAAGATCGCCGGATTTACAGGAGAGCTGAAACAGCCGATCGGAACAGTAGACTTGTTTGTTGAAATGGGCGAAGGACCCAAGAAATTGGTTCGGAAGCAAACTTTTGTAATTGTGGACGGATTCTCCGCCTATAACGCTTTCTTGTGCCGGCCTACTCTTGCAGCTTTCAGGGCCGTCCTCGCTCCTTGGTGCTTAACAATGAAATTTCCTACTGATAATGGGATTGCTGTTATCAAAGGAGATCAAAACGCAGGACGAGAATGTTCTCTTGTAGAACTCCGAGAAGCCAGGAGAAAAGAAATGGGGAAAGATGCGGCAGCTCCGCTCCGCATCAAGGAACCGACCCTGTAGCAACTACGGAGCGGCCCCTGTACTGGCGAACACAGCAATGCAAGAAAAGAAATGGATCCCAGAAAAGCCAGTACAGGGGAGAATAGAGTGGTACCCGTGGAGGTAACGGTACCAGTATCTGTAGACCCGAAAAACCCGAATAAAGTGCTCAATGTGGGTTCACAGCTAAGTATAACAGTTCAAAACACACTGATATCGTTCTTGAAAGCCAATTTAGATGTGTTCGCTTGGTGTCATGCTGATATGTGCGGAATCTCTCCAACAATTGCTGTTCATACTCTGAATATTGATCCGAAATTCACACCGGTAAAACAGAAAAGAAGAACTCAAGGTCCAGAAAGATCAGCAGCTTTAAAGGAAGAAGTAGATCGCCTCTTAGAGAATAATTTCATCAAAGAATCCACTTATCCAAATTGGGTTTCGAATCCAGTATTGGTTAAGAAGGCAAATGGAAAGTGGAGAGTTTGCATTGATTTCTCAGATCTTAACAAAGCTTGCCCCAAAGACTGCTTCCCGTTGCCTAGAATCGATCAACTAGTAGATGGGACGGCTGGACATGAGTTGTTATCTTTTATGGATGCCTATTCCGGATACAATCAAATTATGATGAATGAACCAGATCAGGAGGACACAAGCTTTATTACAGATGTGGGACTCTACTGTTACAAAGTCATGCCATTCGGTTTAAAGAATGCTGGGGCAACATATCAAAGACTTGTCAACGCTATGTTCAAGCCTCAGATTGGCAAAACGATGGAAGTCTATGTTGATGATATGTTAGTAAAGTCAAAGAAAGCAGTAGACCACATGGATCACCTAGCAGAAATGTTCTCAATTCTTCGGAAGTACGGAATGAAGCTTAATCCATTGAAATGTTCATTCGGAGTAGAGTCTGGGAAATTCCTGGGTTTCATTGTGAGCGCTAGGGGCATCGAGGCCAACCCTGCTCAAATCACAGCTCTAAGAGATGTTAAAGCCCCTAGAACAAAGAAAGAACTGCAAAGTCTCAATGGAAAGGTTGCCGCTCTTAGTCGCTTCATTTCCAAGGCCACAGACAAATGCATTCCTTTCTTTGATGCTCTAAAGAAAGGAAAGAAAAATTTCGAATGGACTCCTGAATGTCAGAATGCTTTCGATCAACTGATTCATCATATGAGAACTCCTCCGGTCCTTTCCAAGCCTAGTGATGGTGAAGACCTCTTCATCTATTTACCAATCTCATCCCATGCTTTAAGTGCAGCACTTGTACGAGAAGATATGAAAATACAACGTCCGGTTTACTACATCAGCAAACGATTCGCTGGGGCTGAAATGAATTATTCAAAGATAGAAAAACTTGCTTATTGTCTGCTAATCGCTTCCAGGAAGTTGAGACCCTATTTTCAATCTCATCCTGTCAAGGTCCTGACTGATCAGCCTTTGAAGCAAGTCCTGTATCGTCCTGAAACTTCGGGTCGTCTCTTGAAGTGGAACATAGAACTCAGCCAATATGACATCACTTACCATCCCCGAAGAGCAATTAACGGACAAGCTTTAGCAGATTTCATTGCAGAATCCACTGACAAAGGTGACGGTAAGGAAGAAACCACTGACTGCATTCCGATACAGTGGAAGTTGTATGTTGATGGCTCAAGAAACGATTATTGTTCTGGGGCAGGAATTGTGCTCGAAACTCCCGAAGGACGATCACTATGTTATGCATTGAGGCTGGAGTTTCCATCGACAAACAATGAAGCAGAATATGAAGCCCTTATTGTCGGATTAAAAATCGCCAAGGAATTAAATATCAAAGTGATACAGATTTTCAGCGATTCTCAGCTCATTGTTTGCCAGGTGAAGAAAAAATTTCAAGCCAAAGGAGGGAATTTGCCTGCATATTTGACAAAAACTTCCGAACTCCTCAATGATTTAGATCACTACTCAATAAGCCACATACCCTGAGAGGAAAATATGAAGGCGGATTCTTTAGCAAAGTATTCAAGTTCCGGAGAAGCTCAATTACTAGGATTAGTTCCTGTAGAAGTTCTGTCAGCTCCAAGCATTGATGAAATGGATGTTGATTGGCTTATGACTACGTCTCAAGAGCATGAATCATGGATGACTCCAATCAAAGAATACTTACTCAGTGGTTCCCTACCAGAGAATTCTAAGGAACGTCGAAAGTTATTAAGAAAAGCATCGAGGTATATAATTCAAGATGGCCGATTATACAGGCGGGGATTTTCAACCCCACTACTCCGATGTGTAACTAAAGAAGAAGCCAAGACAATCTTAACAGAGGTGCACGGAGGAGAATGTGGAGACCATTCAGGTGGTCAAACACTTGCAAAGAAAATTCTTCGATATGGATACTTTTGGCCAGATATCAATCGAGATGCTGCAACTTTCTCCAGAAAATGTGACAGATGCCAACGATTTGCAAAAATCCCAAGAGCACCCTCCACTGAACTCACACAAATGGTCAGTCCATGGCCATTTGCCATTTGGGGAATAGACCTAATTGGACCATTACCGATCGCCAAATCAGGAATTAAATATGCTATTGTTGCCGTTGATTATTTCACCAAGTGGGCTGAAGCTGAACCTTTGGCCACCATCACTTCTAAAAAGATGATAAATTTCGTAACGAAGAATATCATTTGCAGATATGGTGTACCACAGAAGATAATCACCGACAATGGCACTCAATTTGAAAGTGAAGAATTCCAGGATTTTTGCAAACGATTCAGAATTCGAAAAAGCTTCTCAGCAGTGGCTCATCCGTAGGCAAATGGGCAAGTGGAAGCAGTTAACAAGATCATCAAGTCAACTATCAAAAAGCAACTTGAAAAAGCAAAAGGTGGTTGGGTTGATAAGCTTCCATTAGCACTATGGGCGTACAGAACGACTCACAAAACTGCGACTGGGCACACTCCATTTTCACTGGCATACGGATCTGAGGCAATGATTCCAGTAGAAGTAGAGGTTCCTTCACATAGAAGAGTTCATTTCAATGAAATCGAAAATGAAAAACTGCAACTTGAAGCGCTTGATTTTCTTGATGAGAAAAGAGAAGAAGCTAGGCTCAGAGTTTCAGCTCATCAACAGAGAATAGCCAGATATTTCAATTCCAAAGTTCGCCAACGCAGCTTTGAAGTCGGAGACTTGGTTTTGAAAAGAATTATGACAGCAACTGGTGTGTTTGGGCCAAACTGGGAAGGACCATATGTCATAGGCACTAAACTTCTCGATGGCACTTTCAAACTCATAACTGTTGAAGGAGATCCGATTCCAAGGGCCTGGAACAGCAACCATTTGCGTCCTTACTATACCTGAAAAGAGCTCAGCTCAAAATTGTAAAATGATGATGAATGTATCAGTTGTATTGTGAAACATTGTAAATCAGTGTGAATGAATGAAAGCTATAAAGTGGACGTAGGCCCGATTTTTGGCCGAACCACTATAAATCTTGTGTTCTTTACTATTTCATGATGCCTGTTTTATTTTGATATGTAAGTACTTTAAATGTATTGCTAAAATATCAATTCAAAATTGCAGGACATTATAACAAGGCTTGCTCATCACAAAGCTAAGCAACTTTCATAAATCAGCTATTACACGAAAACCAAGCCACAAAAATTTTGTCCAAATTCAAATCCCAAGCAAGGAAAACTTCACATAAAAAGTTGGCGACTCCACTGTGACAAACCTTTGTTCACTAGTTGAGATTGCCGTTGTGAATAGACATCCGACTAGATAACTTGCGTTTGTCTCGTTAAGTCGTTCAACAGTGAAGTCCACTTCTTCGGATAAAGCAATTTACTTGTAAGAGGAAAAGAAGAAGATGTGCTTGGAAACGATAATAAGAGAGCGCTAACAGGCAGATGATGAGGAAAACTCGCCAACAAACCAAAGCCCTCTAACGAGGCACACCAATAAATGGGAGTGCTTTCCTCAACCAAAAAGATCGGTGGGACTACCGAAGGGGCATTTTGTTAATTGATTGCAGTCGTTTGTACAAACAAACATCCAATCAAGCAACTTACACCTGCCCCGCGAACCCATCCGACCATGAGAAAGTAACTCCCAGGCACTCAAAAGCCCTCTTCGGAGGCACAAGCCCTCTTCGGAGGCACATGACCTCTTCGGAGGCAAAAGCCCTTTCCCAAGGCACCACAAGCCCTCTTCGGAGGCACATGACCTCTTCGGAGGCACAAGCCCTTTCCCAAGGCACCGCAAGCCCTCTTCGGAGGCACAAGCCCTCCTCGGAGGCACAAGCCCTTTTCGAAGGCACAAGACCTCTTCGGAGGCACAACTCTTTAAGAGGAGCCCTCTCCGGAGGAATGTCCCAAAATAGAATGCTTAAACAAAAAGCATCGTCCAGAAGCACAGTTCAACTCCCAAAGGAAGGAAGGACTAACTTGTTCATCTAGAAAGGTTCCTCCATAAAAAAAAAGGGGTTGAAAAAGGCTACAAAATTCTTTCAGAAAAAGTTCATTTCACTTCATAGGGAAATTCACTTCTTAATGAATAAAAGTGGTTATCCCCGAAAGTTGAAGCGTTCTTCAGAAAGAGAAAATAAAAATTCTTCTAAAAGACTGGATATACTCTATTAAAAGCGGAATAATTGTCCTCTGAAGTAAGAGTATTAGTCTTAAAAAAAAACTAGGAGTATCGCAATGCACTTATGGCATGGGGGCAGTACTGTACTATTCAATTACATTAATGAAAGCAACATGCCACAAGTTCGTCGCAATACCACGGAAAACAGATGTGGAATAAATGCATTCTCAAACGCAGACAGAAAGTTTGCACAAATAAGAAGAATCATTTGTTCTACACTTAAAATAAAAGATAGATCATTCTCACATACACAAGAGTTTGTACAAGTAAAATAATTGTTTTATTTAGTACTATGAAAATTCTTTACATATGCAGATATCTGAAAAAGCAAAAGCGAGGACCGGTACCCGCACAATCCCCGGTCAATACATGCAAAGAGCAAAAATAAAAAGTAGAAAATCCAGCTTGATTATTCCTTCTTCTCACCACCCTTGGAACTCTTTCCCGGTCTGATGATTAGCTTTTGAAGTCGTTGAGAACGGGCAGGGGCAGAAGGAGAAAGCGGTACAGCCGGATCAACTACTGCTTCCTCTTCAGTGGAAGTCTTCTTCTTTTTCCTTACAGCACGCTTCCCCTTCCTCTTTGAAGAAGACTCACTCCCCGGAGTAGTCAGCAATGTTGAAAGCTTTGTATCGTCGTCAAGAGACCGCTCCGGGGTCTTCTCGATGTCTTCAAAATCCTCCGCCTTCTGTTCCTGAGAAGCAGCCGGATCATCCAAGCCTTGAAGAGCTTCGATTTTCTCTGCCTGTGATCCCGGTTGGGAAGCAGAGGGAGGAGTAATTTGGGAAGACAGAGGAACAGCAATCGAAGGAGTGAAAGCTTGTGTAGTGCTTGGTGCCTCCGCTGTAGAAGAAAAGAAGTTAAAATCAGCATCCCCCGAAAATAAAGAAGGCATCGGTTCATCAAAGTTTAAGTAACAAGTAAGAAGGTCATCGAATTCGGCTAAGTCAAATGACTGGTTCATTAGACCCGAGATGACACCAAGAGTACCTGGAGGAGTTGGCTTTACAAGATCCACCTCGAACTTCTCGGCTTCAATATCATCCAGTGCCTCATCTTCAGTAGGAGTAGTTGCAGTCTCCTGGGCAACTTTGGCTAAATGTAGAGAATGAGGGCTGGAATCTATAATGTTAACGTCGGCTGAAGTGGAAGTCTGAACGGGGGCAGTTAAAGGAGCTTCTTCTTTTGGAGGCTCTTCTCCCGCTGTTTCAGCTCGTACTTTGGCAAGTAGCTCCTTCCCCTTAACAAGAGCGGCGCGATCCTCATCATTGAGATAGCGCTCCTCAAGTTCCAGCTCATTATAGCCAGCCCCGCCAAGCATATCCATCGCAACTTCCCACACTTCAGCCAATGTAATTTCATAATCGGGACCAAGAAAAGAGAGGCTCCCACGACCCAGAACGCTGTGTAAATAAAAGTCAAATAAGGTAGAGCTGACGTCTGTTTTCGTCGCCTCATGTGATTTCTCAGCCGCTTCCTTTTCGGCAACGGCAGCGATCCGGCCAGCGGTAGCCTCATCACGCTCTGCCTCAACTTTAGCAAGACGAGACTTTAGTAACTCGATCTCCATGTTCTGGGAGGTGACCTTTTCCCGCAGTTCGGCGTTTTCTGTGCGGTACTTCTCATTAACGTGCTGTTCGGCGGCAAGCTTCATTTCTACATCTCTTTGTGCAGCATGTGCGTCCCGCACTTGCTTCTGAAAGACTTCTTCTTTTTGAGTATATGATGCAGAAGAAGAAGCGAGATTTTCCTTAAGCTGCTTAACCTCAGACGCAAGCTTTGCATTGTCATCTGCAATACTCGTCATTTCCGCGTCATGCTGCTTACGCCATTTGTCCCATTCTGCTTTATCATTCTCCATCGTCATCATCGCCTCAAGGTTAAGATGGTTGACCCTTTGAAGTTCATCAACCAACTTCTGCCATCCAGACATTCTTTCAATATCGAGCTTGACAGCGTCGACATTTCTCAGCATTACCTGCTTATCAATCAGAACTATGTCCAAGTCAAAGCGCACCCCTTTTAGGCACCAATTCGGAAAACGGCTCTGAAGTGTTGGGGGGCCGTCCTTGACTTGATATTGTGGTCTATTAATGATAGTCTGAATGTCAGATTTCTTCAAAGGGGGAGAGCTAGCCAGGATATCAGAAGGAATGGGAGCGTCAGTCTTTTCAGGAATTTCAAACGCGTCAGTCGGTTTAGATCGTTTGCTCGGTTCATCGGCAATCTGAGTTTTTCCCTTATCATCGTAAGACTTCCGCTTATGAGAGTAGTCACTCCTATGCGAAGAGTCATATCGCTCGGCATCTTTCCTTCTTTGCCACTGATCGTAATCCCGCTTCTCCTGGGCTTTCCTTCGAGCCCTCTCTTCATCTGTTTCTTTTGGGGTATCAAGGTACTTCCTAAAGTCATAGGTGCCGCGGCCTCCACGGTACTTGAATGAGTCATAATATGAACCTGTACGTCCCATTGGAGAACCTGAAAGCAGAAGAAGGGTAGAATTTAGAAATTTCCAGGAAAAAGAGGATAAATGCTTATAAGTGGTGAAAAGCCCTAAGTGTGTGTGGCGTGCAAACTACATGCGTCAAATTACAGACCACGCTTTGGTGTGGAAACAGAGACGATTGGCGTAGTAGGCATTTGGGTTTGTTTAAGGATAGAAGTTGCCTCGACAACGGGAGAAGTCGCTTTTTGATTGCTATCCCCGAAAAGCTCTTGGGAAGTTATCATAATGTCACTCAAGCCATCAAAGGTGTCGTCGCCCAAGTGTTCAGCAGATTTCTCCTTCTCAAGTTCAACATCAATTGATTTTTCAGAAGCTCGAGGATTCTCTTCTTCCTCAATAATTGGGGGAAGTGCCGACTTGCCAGCCAACCCTACAACATCAGTGGATCCGGAGCACTTTATCAAAGCAGTATCCATGACAGGTGTTTTTGAAGCAGCTTCTTCCGCAGAAACCGGGGCATTTGACGCCTCTGCTTGAGAATCCAAAGCAGCCGATGTTTCTGCATCAGAGCTAGGAATTTCATGAACTCGAGTCGACCTGGAAGGGTGCAGAAGCCCAAATTGGTGCAGAAGCTCATCATCTAATAGAAATTGGATGCTCCTCTCCTCTACAGGCACCGCCATAAGCCTCTCGAAAATCACCTTGTGACTGAGATTTTTGGAAGGAGGAGGAAGTGCTGAAAAGGAAAAAAGAGCGAAGTTAGCACTCGATAATCCGAACTTCGGTAAATTTGAAAGAACGTAAGAAACAAATGCAAGTGATCTTACTCCCTATTCTCCAAATAGCATAAAACCCAGGAGGGCAGCGAACATAGAAGAACGGGCTCAGGAAACTGTGAACACTTTCAGGGAGACCAGTGATCAACTTACGATTTCTCGCACTCCTTACAACTATGATGGAGGGATGATCTTTATTTTTGGCAAAAGTACAAAGATAGCGAATTTCTCCGAAGGTAGGGAAGCGGCCCAGTGTTCTCCTAAAAAGCACGCATAGTCCCAGCAAGATGGCGTAGCCATTGGGATGTAACTGAAAAGGGGAAATAGATAGTTGGAGAAGAAGTTCTCGAATGCAGTCATTGAATGGGGGGATAGCTCCGCTCAAGCACATTTGGCGGTTAACTGCGACAAAGCCACGGGGCGGTCTGTCAGCAGTATCATTTATTCCGGGAAGCAAAGCGTCAGCCTCAGCAATGCCAAACTGGATGCATAGTTGACGAAAGGCTTTATGGCTCAAAGTAGTAGGAGTCCTCTCTGGAGGATCGTTCAGCGGGATAGCAACTGGAAATACATCTTCAGCTTGCTCTGTTCCTTCTTGTGGAGAAGACATTCTACACAATCAGCTGAATGTTCAAATGTGAAGGTGCACGTTCCCTAAAAGTGTGAAGTGTTGTGCAAAAAACTAATGAAAATAAATGACAAGCATAACTGGAATTAAATTAGTTGACAATCAATCGATTACAAAATTTCAGAACTTGTCAACGATCAAGTGCAGTGTTAATACAGACAAGTCAGTTTCACTTGACTATTATGATTTTGTTTTAATACTTCACTTGAATTGGTTATTGTACAGCATCTCGTTCATATTCATTTAATTTAACTTTCTCGTTATCAACTAATCCGTCACTCGATGTGGGCAGTCGGTGATAGTATATTCGTCCCAGTATTCTGTGAATGTTGTATTAAGCAGGATTGTTAGTTTGCAAAATTGAAGCAATGTGTAAAATGCATGCATCACAGTTCATAGTTCAACAGTTCATAGTTCAACAGTTCGAAGTTCGGGCACAGTTCAAAAATCATCTGTTGGGTGGCCGAAAGCCTAAGTCCTAACTCGGTGACGACCTAAGGAAGATTCTATGGGTCAAAGCCAGAAGTCCTCTAAGTCCTAACTCGGAAGCGACTCAAAACCTAGATCGCATGAAACTGCTAAGTCGGCTCCGACTTAAGTCAGGAAAGTCACTAGATCGCGTGAAATCCCTAGGTCGTGACCGAGCCAATACCTCGACTAATTTTCTTCCCTAACTCTTAACCCGTTAACCCAATAGCCTCACAGTCAACAACGATCCTCATTCCATCACACCATTGGACCACCCAAGGAGCCAATTCAAGTCGAATCAAGTTTGCTGCGAATCCAATGTATTATTGCCCTATTACAATTACAACACGGTCGATGGCAGTTGACGAACAATCAAAATGTTATGCACAATGAATCGCAGCATCTAAACACAAATGGAAGTCAAAAACTGGGGAGTTATCGATTCGACAGTGAGCATGGGCGAACGATGACCAGATCGACTTACGAAGTATAACAAGAAGATGATCGGCGATTGGATGGTTGGAGTTTGTCTCTGAAAGCTCTAAAAGTGCGTCAATGGCAGATTCGAGAAGAGGAACAGATGAGGAAGAGGAAGAAGGGTGCAACTATTTATATGCTGGAAGGCGAGTCGACTTGCACGGTGTACGACCTAAGGCATTTGTTAAGTCGGCACCGACCTAACCAAAGAGTTAAGAGAATCGAAGCATACGACCTAAGGCTTAGGCATATACTTCGAGGGGCAAATGTTAACCCCTTTTCGACTCACGACCTAGCAGTATGCCGAGTTAAGGTGTTTGGCGACTTAAGAAGGTATGCCGAGTTAAGGTGCTTGCCGACCTAACAATCTAAAGGCGTAACCGACTTAAGGAAAGTTCCGAGTTAACAAGATCTCCGACTTAACAGGCTACGACCTAAGGAGAGATCTGACCCAACAGTTGCTGATCTAACTACTGAGAAGAGCTGCCGACTTAAGAGGTATGCCGAGTTAGGAGCCTGCCGACTTAAGGTAATCTGTGACTCAAGAGCTAAGACCGAGTTAAGAAGGATGCCGAGTTAAGAGCCTGCCGACTTAAGGTAATCTGTGACTCAAGAGCTACGACCTAAAGGAGATTCCGAGTTATGAAAGGCTCCGACTTAAGAAGGTTCCGACCTAACGGGTTACGACTTAGTGGGTTTACGAGTTAAGGCCTGATAAGTCGGCAACGACTTAATACTTGTCAAAGACAACCACAGGATGGGTCAGCAACAACTATTCCTTAACTCGCCACCGACCTAACACTATTCCTTAACTCGCCACCGACCTAACCCTATTCCTTAACTCGCCACCGACCTAACCCTATTCCTTAACTCGCCACCGACCTACCATAAGTCGGCTACGACTTAAATACTTAGAGAAAATTCCTGAGTCCAGATCAGCTCCTATAAATACCCCACCACTTCCAACATGAAAGGGACTTTTGGGCAATTCATTTCTAAAGTGCCGTTACTCTGTCGAACTCTCCAATCATTCAGCAAACAAGGATCCTCCAAGCATTCAAGACACTACAACAAACTTCGAGAGAAATTCCTAACATCCGACATGGATTCATCGAGTTTCATCGCCGAAGATTGAGCTAGTAGTCAAGATTGCTTCTTGTGATCGAGTTGTACTGTTTTCATAGGAGATTTGTATCAATTTGTAACCAGATTCAATAATAAAGAGATTCAAAGTGGACGTAGGCTAAATCTCAAGCCGAACCACTATAAATTGCTGTCTTTTACTGCATTTCTGCTATTTTTCTGCTTGATTCCTGTTCCCGTTACACGGGTGGTGCTTTCACGATCTTACTACACACACTGGGTGTTGGCGTTCACATTTTTACGTCAACAACCACGTTACAAATAAACATGTCGGTTTTTTATCTTACGATAGCCAAAACACTTTTATCAAATCCGTCTGATATTATAATAGTGTCTATATACAAATACTTATTCAAATAACTGAAATTGTTACATGATTAAATTCCAGCATACTAGCCACAAAGTGGATTATACAAACAAAATTCGTAAAAGGCGCGTAGGAAAAATGGAATTCCAACTAATGACTAGGCACTGGGGTACCACCTGTCACAGTACCTGGTCTAGATCAGCGTACCGAGGACCACGCCCGATCCCCTGCAACACAAGGCCAGAACTACCCCTTACTGGATAATTCCGAGTAAGATCACCCCGCGGTTGGGATCAACAACCGTCCACTAAGCCGAAATAAAAGGGACATATAGACAGGGATGACCTCACCGTAATGGGTGCTACCCACATAGCCTTGCCGCATAACCCCTAATTTTCAGTCATTCCCGGTTGATGAGGCTCGAGGCTAAGCATTACCTTTTTAGAACCGTTTCACTTAGAATGCTCATCGTCCACCTGACGATGTTCTGAAAGCATTCATCCATACAAGTCCGTCCCGAGTTTGAACGGAACCGAAGGCACTACTCCTACTACATCCATTTTGGCATCATCCTAAGGATTAGTAGCGACTAGTCCTTGCACTTTACTGCTCCATCTTCGACTCCAAACTCGTTTTACCCACGAAAACGTACAAACGAGATCGAAGTGGTTTTTGGAAAATAAATCTTGATCCCGGTCTCTTCGAAACGATCAGCGCATTGGGCAATATTGATAGTCGGTTATTTAACTATCAAACAACATTCACAATCAATCATCAAGCCACAATAATTTCTTCCAAATTATTTATTTATCTCAAATATCTTCGCAAGATATATTTCCACCTTTTAACCCTTTGAAAACAGTTTCAAACCAGCTTTCTCTCATGGAATAAATTTACCAAATATTCCTATTTCCACTGAAATCACCAGGTCCAAATACTTTAGATTTTAAAAATAATTTAGAAACACTTTATTATAAATATACTTTAAAACATTTAAATTAAAACTACTTTAATACTTTATTTAAAGATATAAACTTTAAGAATATTTAAAATAAACAACTTTATAAAATGTAAAACTACATTTTTATCCTTTTAAAACACAATACCAAGTTACCTTTAAATAATTACTACTAAATTAAATTGGAGAAATACTTACTTTTAAACTTTAAACATTTAAAAATAATAAATTTTCTAAAACATAATTTAAAAACAACTTTAAAACCTTTAACTCATACTTAAAAGTTTGCTTTAAAAACGTACTTGGCTATCCAGGGAAATACACTTCTCTTCCACATCTTTAAAATTAAATCACTATTTATTTTTAAACAAATTTACCCATTTCTTTAATAAATTCCCACCATGAATTTATTCTTCCAAATATCCACTGATATATTACTTTATAAACCCAGTTTATTAATTTCATAGTCTCATCCATCTTTTAGACCCAGTTCAATTAGTTTACCACAATTTCAAATTGATTTCCAAATCAATTCCATTTTAAAATAAATTCTTTACTCACTCAAATTTATTTTAAAATCCGTTAATTTCATTAGTTCCATACTTTGGGTTTATTTGTTACAATTTAGAAATCAACTTTTATTCTTTCAAATCATTTTAAATTATCCAAGTTCCTTATAATTATTAATTTAAAAAGATTCCTTTTTATTTACTTTAAAAATCCAAACTTCATATATATATATATATATTTCAATTCTCAAAATTCCAAAATATATATATAATCAAGCCAGAGTAATCAATAAATTTCAATTCCCAATATGATCAATATAATTCATCATAGAATATCAAATAATCATATCACAGAATTATCAGATCAATCTAAATAACTTTGAGGAATCCAGTTGGATCCATCCAACCTGTTTCCCTGCATCCACAGATGTTAGCACAATACCAATTCCACTTCGAGGTGGAATATCGCGGTATATGGGATTAATATAATATCATCCGCTATTATGCGGTGCATAGGGTCTCATCCGCTATATAATGCAGGAATATCAATCACACCAATATATATACACTACTATATAATATACCACATCCAATCAATTCAGTCATTCAACCAAATATTTAAATTTAACCATTTAAATTTAAATAACACCCAGATGAGTGAGATTTACTCATCTTTGGTTTTTGTTTGCAATCCACTTCAATCCCGACTTGGTTTCACGGTTTTGACCTTGTATAAACAATTCACGATTTATTACTATTTGAATTAATCAAACAATTAATTTCCATTTATTTATTTAATTTTGAACTAATAGTTTAATTAAACAGATTTCCTTTAATAACTATTTTTAGTAACTAAATAATTAGATGAACCAGATTTACTTTACTGAAAAACTTCGGAATCGAGTTCACTGTAATTCACGAATTCTCTTAACAGTGTAAAATTTAAATTCTATTTTTTTTCTTTCAAGCTCACTTACTTCAAATTTATAAATACGAATCAAATTTTAAGAGCAGAAAAAGAAACCATACCAAAGCTGACCAACCTGACCGCAACATGCATCTACCCAATCGCCTTCGACGATTACATCACCACATCCCCCTCGAACTCCCATCAGGCAGCCCACATCCCACGTCGCCATCACCGGAACCGACCTCAACAAGTGTCGCGGCCCTTCCAATAAGCTACCGCCATCGCTCGCAAACCAGCAAATCGACCATCGGCCATCACCTTCGAACCAAGTGGCGACACCTTCACCTCACCATCGCGACCCTCGCGACTCCAAAAACCCGCCTACATCCAAGTCTGAGCCTCCTTCAATCGCGACCCTCGTCGAGCACGAATGCTTTCCCCAAATAAACACGCCCCATCGCACGCACAGACCGTCGGCCATGCCTCCTCTTCCTTCTCTAGATGCCGACTCGAAGTCGTACGAACTCGATTCCCAAAAATGATTTCCTCTGGTCGTTCGATTTGATTTTTAATTTGAGAGGAAGGAGAATATATATGAATTTAGTTCGGCCATGGATTTCTATTTTGAACTGAAAAGGAACGGGGAAGAGAATGCGATTGAATTCTTTTTTTTCTTTCCTTTTTGTTCGGCAGCTCGTATATTTTTTATAATACTTGATTTTAGCTTGAAAAGAAAGGAGGGAGAAGACATCGTGATTTAAAGTACTGATGGAATGGAGGTGTGTTTTGAAAGGTTTGCTATAGTAGCCTGAAGTGATAAAAAAACAGCTGATGTGAAATTTTGACCGGTCAATGCAATTATATTATTTATATTTATATTTAAATTCAAATTTAACCCGTCTTGAATTCGCAACTCAAAATCTCGACATCCTATCGAGGCATGCCGCCAGGCGTTTATAATGTTATACCCCTATTCCGAACGCAATGGAAAAGGTTTCGAGTCCTAATTCGATTGTATGAAGAAGATAGCTTTTTGACTCAGTTATTATATTAAATTTTCGATATAGATTTCAGCGCGTTTACTTACCGTACGATCACACAACAACTCCAAACGCTACAAAATCTAAAATCCGATAATAATACACTATTACGGATCTAATGGAACTGGTTTCGTCGAATTCCGAGACTGTCCCTCGGAAGGCTATTTTTAAATATCAATTTAAACGATATATTTTTAAAACTGAACAAACCACTTTTAAATTCAATTTTA
The DNA here is from genome assembly GCA_030737815.1 of Allium fistulosum. Lineage (NCBI taxonomy): Eukaryota > Viridiplantae > Streptophyta > Magnoliopsida > Asparagales > Amaryllidaceae > Allium > Allium fistulosum. Next base: position 353,709,315 of record CM060907.1, read on the forward strand.
AAAGTTCTATTATCTTCAGCATCATTAATATGAATTTTCTAAGCCTTTAAAATATTTTTAACAAGCTTGAAACTGAAGATTCAATATTTTACCCGACTTTCAATTACTAAATTCAATAATTTAATTATCCAATAAATGGTTACATTTGAAATTCAAGTTAAAAATTAACTTTCAAATATTTAAAATCAATTAAATACTCCAATTTCAAATGTCCAAAATTCCGGGTCGTCACAAAAGTCGCTTCATGTACGCGTACATTTTACTACTACCGGGATGAATGGTAAATTTAGAACGATGAGAATCTTCTAAAATGTCCTTACGAAGATCACTAATAATTGGCACAATAAGTCTACCAAATTTTCAAATGCCCTCACGAGCGTCAATTTCAAAGTCTTTCAAACCAACAACATCAATTTTATCCCTACAACTCTGGCTAAGATGAGCCAATTCGGGATCATGCTTTTGATCTTCAAGGATGCGGTCTAAAAGAGAAGGATGAGCCTCAAGGCTACATAAAACAAGAGATGAATATGAATTGAATTCACGATCTCGAATCTCACAAGTGGGCAAAGTCTTGAGATCAATCCATTTGGATATTATCATGAAAACAACCGCTTGTTGCTTACGACTAAGGGCATCGGCAACGCGATTTCCCTTTCCGGGAGTATAAAGAATATCAAGATCATAAGATGCAAGGAATTCGATCCAACGTTGTTGCCGCAAATTAAGTTCCATTTGAGAAAATAAATACTTCAAAGATTTATGATCGGTGTAGAGAACAAATTTCTCTCCCAAAAGATAATGACGCCAAATTCTAAGGGCGAAAACAATGGCCGCGAGCTCTAAATCATGAGTGGCATATCTAGTCTCGATAGGCTTTAATTGTCTAGAAGCATAAGCGATAACACGTTCCCTTTGCATAAGGACAGCTCCCAAACCAACACGACTAGCATCGGTATAAACAATCAAGTCTTGGTTCCCTTCGGGAATCACAAGAATAGGAGCATCGGAAAGGAGTTCTTTTAATTTCTGAAAAGAAGCTTCACATTTGTCTGACCAAATGTACTTAACTCCTTCTTTGTCAAACTAGTAAGAGGTACGAAAATTTTAGAAAAGTCTTTTATGAACCGACGGTAATAGCCTGCCAATCGAAGAAAACTACGGATTTCCGTCGAACTCTCCGGTCTCTTCCAATTTTGAATCGCTTCAATCTTTGAAGGATCCACATAAATTTTGGATTCAGAAATAATACGCCCCAAAAATTTCACACGAGATTGCCCAAATTGGCATTTAGAAAATTTTTCTTTCGATTGATTGCTCCTAAGAGTTTCCAACACAATCCGAAGATGTTTTTCATGCTTTTCCTCGGTTTCAGATTAAACAAGAATATCATCTATGAAGATGAGGACAAATCGATCGAGGAAGTCTTTGAAAACTCGATTCATAAGGTCAACGAAATAAGATGGAGCATTCATTAAACCAAATGGCATAACAAGCCATTCGTACGATCCATAACGAGTACGGAACGACGTCAAAGGAATACTATCCTCTGAAATTCAAAGTTGATGAAAACCAGTTGCTAAGTCTAACTGTGAAAAGACTCTAGCACCACTAAGTTAATCGAATAGATCATCAATCTGAGGTAAAGGTTATTTATTCTTGATGGTGAGATCACTAAGCTTGCGGTAGTCAACACAAAGCCTAAGTGTACCATCAGATTTCTTCACAAAGATAACTGAAGCTCCCCAAGGAGTGGAACTAAAATGAATAAACTATTTTGCTTCCAATTCAGATAATTGTTTACGCATCTACTCGTTTTCCTTATTGGACATACGATAAGGAGGACGAGTGATAGGTAGAGCTCCAGGTATTAGATTAACTCAGAACTCAATTTCTCGCGTAGGTGGTAATCCTAAAACGGGCTCAAAGATGTTGGGAAATTCACCAACAACGTGGATGAGGGAAATGAAATCTTCCTCATCATCATTATCGTCATTATGCGAGTTTAGAGAATATAAGGATGCTACCGAATTGGAATCTGAATCTTTAAGAACAATAGAAATCTTCTTAACAGATTGGGGATGTCAAAGATGGATAGTCCTCTCGGGACATAGGATATGGGCTTCATAACGATTAAGCCAATCCATTCCCAAAATCATTCCGAAACCTAAGTAATGCTGTTATCCCGCTTTTTGGTCAAAGCCGGAATATCAAACAAATCGACAAGAAAGGATGGGTATTAGGATTGGAAGTCGATTAGAGACAAGGTTGTGATCGATGTCGTCAAAATTTGACCGGGTTCCGATCGGGACGAAATCGATTGTAGATGATGATAAGGACTAGGAGAGGCTATATCTCAAGTTTCAGGTTGATCGGAGTTCATAGGAAGGAAATATGGATGGATTACGATGTGCAGGGAATGGTTCGAATCGATGCACTTCGCATCGATCAAGAGGATGGCGGTTCAAATCGATACATTTCGTGTCGACCATAAAGTAAGGACTTCGAATCAATACCGTTCGTATCGATCGACATGGGTTCGGTTTAGTGAAGTTCGAATCGATCAGGTTCTAGTTCGACTCGATGACTTCGTATCGATAGGATGGTGAAGGATGACAACATGTTTGTATCGATCAGGATTTACTTCGAATCGATCCTGTTCATATCGATCGAGAAGGATTCAGGCTACAGGTTTCGAATAGATACGTTTTGTATCGATAGGCATGCGAGGATTGAAGATGCAATTCGTATCGATCGAGGCTGGAATCGATACGAAGGACTCACGTATAGATTGATTTGAAGAAGGTCGAAGGCATTGGTAGATAGATGGATGGATACGAAGGGAGCAGTCAAAACAGCGAGATTCAAGGAGCGACTCGATCAAACCGGAGTGAAAGGCGGACCGACCCGAAGATTGCGCGCCACGTCACCACGAGAGCACGTGCAGGCTATCGATTCGAAGGAATCGATTCGAAGGAAGTTGAGTCGAAGCAAACATCCACCGAAGAACACGATTTCGTATCCATGATATCTCGAGATCTACAAGTCCAAATGCTATGAAATTTTCACAAAAGCTTGCACACATGATGGAGGATGTTCACACCAAATTTCAGCTTGATTGGACAATTTCTTGATCGATTCGAACATAGCTTCGAATCGATCCCAAAGTGGGCCCGGATTTCCAGAAAGCGGGCATGTGGGCCCCCTGACGTACTGGAACTGGTCTCCCTTCAGTTTAGGTGAAATATCAACCTCCTACACCTATAAATAGACCCCCAGGTCATTCAGAAAAGGGGTCGGACAATTTTGAGAGCAAAAGAGCGCCCGGACTCTGCCAGATTTACTCCAGATCACCATTGCTGCCTTAGATTCAGATTATAATCATAAAATCCATTGTACTACGCGATAGGAAATTGTAATCTTCAAGCATCGATCAATAAAAGATAAAAACTTTGGAGTGGACGTAGGCCGGAGATAGCCGAACCACTATAAATCTCGTGTCTTTGTTCATTATTTCTGGACTGCTGTTTGTTGTTTGTTTAGATCTGAGATTTGTGTTTGAATATTGCTGATTTGTATTCATACACTGTTGCTTTCACAACATTCGGGGTTTGTGACCATTTTTGGCGCAAACACTTTGGTGCTTTCACTGAGAAGAACTAGCACCCGCTACACCAGATTCAAAGTTTAGATTTGAAAGTTTGAAGGATTCATATTGACTCAACAATGACTCGACAAACAAGGAAAAGAGCTGAGAGAAGCCAACAGGGAGGAAGTCAAGAGGCATCCTCCGGAGTTGGAGAAGGACAAGCTTCGATTTACATTACGAGAGACGAAATGGAAGCTATGGCAAATTCATTGCATGAGAGGTTGCTGAAGAGTCAACAGGATATGATGCAGACTTTCTTCGAGTAGATGAGAGCTGCAGGAACACAGAACCTTGGACCAATTACAGCGACTGCAAATGTGGAACAAGGAACTAGGGTTGCGGAACCCAATGGAGGACAGAATACAGAACCGGAAGGCAATTAACAAGGGCTTGGGGGCAGGCCCACAGGATCCAACGCAGAAGGACCTTTGGAAGGAGTTCAGCAGGCTAGAGCCAACGTTGCGGCTAATGAGCCACATGAAGAATATGTGCCGGAGTTCCCTCGGGAGCATGGGGGCAACACCTAACAGGCAATGTTGGATTAATGGAAATCATTAGGAAGACTATGCGTGGAGTTTCGATCAATAGAGACATGGAAGGAGTGAACAGGAGTCCGTTCGCTCGGGAAATCAGGATGGCTCAGAATCCACCTAAGTTCAAGTTACCTAGCGTGGAAGTATATAATGGAAAGGCTGACCCGACTGATCACTTGATGAGATACACTAGACATATGGAAGTGCTGGGGGCATCGGAGGAAGTGATGGCCAGATGTTTCCCTTTATACTTGACAGACCTAGCGGCAATGTGGTTTAGGCAGCTGGAGGAAGGATCTATCAGAAATTGGAGGGAATTGGTGGACAGGTTTTTGGGACAGTTTCGGGTTCATATCAAAAGACCTAAGATCGTGATGACGTTAACATCGGTAAAGCAAAGAACGGATGAATCGCTTAGAGCATTTTTAACTCGATTTAATGTGGCGGTTTCTTCGGTGGATCGGCCGGATCAATCGATGGTTTTGATGGCGGCAGTATCGGGAGTCAGAGAGGATTCAGATTTTAAGGTATCTTTAGTACGAGACCCGCCACTGGATCTCGGGGAATTCTTCCATGAAGCTGAAAGGTTCCTTCGGCAAGAAGATGCATGTATGGACTTAAAGTTAAAGGAGGTGAATGTGACTGGGGGTGGAGGACCATCCAACGGAAGCTCGGATAAAGATAAAGGAAAAAGGAAGCTGGACGACGATTCAGGAAAAACCAGGAAGCAATGGAAGGATCCAAAGTTTTCCACATACACAGAATTAAACGAGATGCAGGAGCGGATATACATGGAAACTCGGAATCGCCTTCCTTACCGGAGGCCGACTAGGAGAGAACCATCTGAGCGGGAGAGGGCATCAGGAAAGCATTGTCTCTTCCACGATTTGGACAGGCATGATACCAACAGCTGCAGGAACCTAAAGGACATAATTGAGGAGCATGTGAGGAATGGACAGTTGAGGCAGTATGTTGGGGCACGGAATGCAACAGTGGAACAGGAGCAACCACCGCCCACCTCAAGCCATGATGGCATGAGGCACAGGAATGATGGTCGATTGGTTATCAATTGATCAGGATAATGTGAAATAAGTAACAAACCATTGGCGGGCGACCAAGTCATTTACACATGTATGGGGACGGAGATAGCCCCTAGGCATGCTCTGAATGATGATAAACCGCAATACCATGGTTTGCGAAATCTGTTTTCTTTTGTTTTTGGATTGGACACTTAGTTTTCTGGTTTGGTTTTTGGAGTTTGGATTGAACTCCTGATTTTGCTTGTTTTTCTGGTTTTGGCATTCATTCGGATGATTGTTCTCCGTTTTGGATGATGGTTTCGATTTTTGATATGGATTTCTGGTTTTCCGATTTGATTTGGATTTTAGATTGGATCTTGATTGGATTCTTTTTGGTTTTTGATAAACGGTCGTCAGGTATGGATTATGCCTGGCAAGGGGTGAGTCGTTCTGCCCGAACGCGGTAAAGTGACTCATTCAGGTCGTCGAGTATGGACTATGCTCGGCAAGGGTCCGGAGTGACCAGGATTCGGCCTAGGACTTAGGCCCCCTATTATCGATTATTGTTTCAGGTCGTCGAGTATGGACTATGCTCGGCAAGGGTCCGGAGTGACCAGGATTCGGCTTAGGACTTAAGCCACGGCATTACTTACGCCCAGGGACACTGGGCCACGGTCGTTAGGTGTGGATTGCGCTTGGCAAGAACCCGGAGAGGTTAGCTCAACGTCCAGGGACACTGGACCACGGTCGTCAGGTGTGGATTGCGCTTGGCAAGAACCTGGAGAGGTTAGCTCAACGTCCAGGGACACTGGACCACGGTCGTCGAGTGTGGATTGCGCTTGGCAAGAGCCCAGAGAGGTTACAGATTTGGATATCGACCCGGAGAGGTCTTGGATTCGGTTGTTGGATAAGGATGGATTAATAACTCAGTCTACGAGTTCGGATGGGCATGGAATTTGCTATGGACTTTGGATATCGGATACAGAATTATTCAAAACACGCCTTCTTATCACAAGGCATGTTTTGGGGGGCAAATGTTATCCCGCTTTTTGGTCAAAGCCGGAATATCAAACAAATCGACTAGAAAGGATGGGTATCAGGATTGGAAGTCGATTAAAGACAAGGTTGTGATCGATGTCGTCAAAATTTGACCAGGTTCCGATCGGGACGAAATCGATTGAAGATGATGATAAGGACTAGGAGAGGCTATATCTCAAGTTTCAGGTTGATCGGAGTTCATATGAAGGAAATATGGATGGATTACGATGTGCAGGGAATGGTTCGAATCGATGCACTTCGCATCGATCAAGACGATGGCGGTTCGAATCGATACGTTTCGTGTCGACCATAAAGTAAGGACTTCGAATCGATACCGTTCGTATCGATCGACATGGGTTCGGTTTAGTGAAGTTCGAATCGATCAGGTTCTAGTTCGACTCGATGACTTCGTATCGATAGGATGGTGAAGGATGACAACATGTTCGTATCGATCAGGATTTACTTCGAATCGATCCTGTTCGTATCGATCGAGAAGGATTCAGGCTACAGGTTTCGAATCGATACGTTTTGTATCGATAGGCATGCGAGGATTGAAGATGCAATTCGTATCGATCGAGGCTGGAATCGATACGAAGGACTCACGTATAGATTGATTCGAAGAAGGTCGAAGGCATTGGTAGATAGATGGATGGATACGAAGGGAGCAGTCAAAACAGCGAGATTCAAGGAGCGACTCGATCAAACCAGAGTGAAAGGCGGATCGACCCGAAGATTGCGCGCCATGTCACCACGAGAGCACGTGCAGGCTATCGATTCGAAGGAAGTTGAGTCGAAGCAAACATCCACCGAAGAACACGATTTCGTATCCATGATATCTCGAGATCTACAAGTCCAAATGCTATGAAATTTTCACAGAAGCTTGCACACATGATGGAGGATGTTCACACCAAATTTCAGCTTGATTGGACGATTTCTTGATCGATTCGAACATAGCTTCGAATCGATCCCAAAGTGGGCCCGGATTTCAAGAAAGCGGGCATGTGGGCCCCCTGACGTACTGGAACTGGTCTCCCTTCAGTTTAACCGAAATATCAGCCTCCTACACCTATAAATAGACCCCCAGGTCATTCAGAAAAGGGGTCGGACAATTTTGAGAGCAAAAGAGCGCCCGGACTCTGCCAGACTTACTCCAGATCACCATTGCTGCCTTAGATTCAGATTATAATCATAAAATCCATTGTACTACGCGATAGGAAATTGTAATCTTCAAGCATCGATCAATAAAAGATAAAAACTTTGGAGTGGACGTAGGCCGGAGATAGCCGAACCACTATAAATCTCGTGTCTTTGTTCATTATTTCTGGACTGCTGTTTGTTGTTTGTTTAGATCTAAGATTTGTGTTTGAATATTGCTGATTTGTATTCATACACTGGTGCTTTCACAACATTCGGGGTTTGTGACCATTTTTGGCGCAAACAAATGCATAACATGCAAATCGGCTCGGAAAGCATAATCACATAAAATAATCTCGACATCTTTACAAAATAAACCGAGTGTTGCGGATCGTCCAACCGGATTCGCAATTCTCAGTGAAGTCATCAAGCCCATAACATTTAAAGACAAAGTATCAACAAGTTCCTTTGATATAAAAGATTGAGATGCACCCGTATCAAAAAGAACTCGAATAGGATGATCACGAAACACAATAATGCCATCAAGGACAGAATGAGAAATACCTTGACCAAGAGAAGTGTTACTAGGGGCTTGCACAACATTCAGCTTTCCTCATTTCTTGCTTTGAAGTTTGAGACAAGAAGATATATGATGACCCAAACTTTTGCAATAGCGGCAATAAAGGGGTTTCGGGAACCAATTTGCATAATGGTCCTTAGAACCACAATTGTAGCATTCTCCACGATTAGAGGTAGGAGTCTTTGCTACCGAAGTTGCTTGCTTCCCATTCTTCTTGGGATTAGGCTTGAACTTAATAGGCCTCTTCTTGTTGATGTTGAAGTTCTGTTTGGCACCCACAACTTCAACATCACTTTCTTTATCAGCTTCTTCAAGTCGAAGAGCGATATCTACAAGCTGATTGAATGAAACTTCTAGTTTCAAAAGTAAAGGCTTTTTGAGGTTCTTATTCAACCCATGTACAAACCTCTAGTTTTTCTTCAATGGGGTATTAATATACTCGACCCCATATTTAGAGAGGGATTTAAAAGACGCGACATAGTCGGTCACAGAAGATTCACCTTGAACAAGGTTAATAAAGCGTCGAGCTAAAGTTACTTTTTCAGCTTCCGGCACAAACTTTAACTCGAACCTTTCCCGGAATTACTCCTAAGTAAGATTCGCTCCAATAATTTCCAAAATTAAAAGCTCATACCAATCTAATGCTCTATCTTGTAGCATGCTAGAAGCCACTTGGTCTCGATATAGATCCATAAGATTCATGCGAGAAAAGATACGATCGCATATTCTAAGCCAAGCTTGGACTTCTATAACGCATTCGGAACCCTTGAATGGCCTTCCACCCAAATTGGTGTAATCATTGCACAAGCGTGCAAACCTAGATTTAAGGTGAGTAGGCTCTGAAATGGGTCCGGCAGCTTGGGCGTTCTTTACAAGATCCAAAAGCTGTTAGGCAGACACGAATACGCCATCCTGAGGAGTAGCACTAGATTAACCGACGCTGGGACGACAAGGTCTAACCATTTCTCTTCTTTAAGAAAGAAAGAAAAAAGAGGAAAAAAGGATATTATCAGAATGAATATCAAACAAACTTGATTAATAAAACAAGGCATCATAAAAGAAAATAGGATAGAATGGGTCCTATGACTCGAATTAAATCCCAAGGCACGATTCCTAAGATGGACTTAGGACAATGATCCTTGCTAGATTATTCTACATTGTTCCGAAGTTTGGCTCTGATACCAAGCTGTGACGTCCCACCTCTATACCAACCCTAGCCAAGGATACTACGGGGTAATGCCGTCGACTAGCACGAAGAATAAGGCTATTGAGGAGCGACCATCTGTGTAATTGCTTTGTGCCAGTACTGATATGTCAGATAGTATGACATGCAAGAGGAAATCTGACATATTAAATATAAACTAAAAGCTACTACACAGTGGCTAGGTGGCCTTCGGAAACAAATTTAAAATAAGCATAACACAAATCAAACACAGATATTCATATCACGAAGGCGGAAACAGATATGAATATAACACATAGAAGTGTACATCAAAGTAGTGGTCATAAAAGATCCACTACATCACAAAAGAATAAGTACAAGTGCTAGACAAAGAATATGTATACATCAAGGAGTCTCTATCTCGAATGTATAAAAAAACAAAATTACTAAGCTAAAGTAGTTAGCCAAAAGTCAGGAGCTAGTCCATGCTAAGAAGTCAAGTGGAAGCACCTGAAACACCTTGGTCTGACCCGAGTATTATTGAAGAAGAAAAATAATAAATGGATCGGTCAAGCTATAAATATCACATAAGATGAGATATGATAAGAGATATGACAAATATATATGATAACAACAAAAATCATACAATATCTCAAATTTTCTCAAAACATCAAAAATAATGTCATATTCTTTAGTTTATTCACCAAATCAAAAATATTGATAGAGCTTATCAATGCAAATCACAAAAAATTAGTGAAACACAAATTCTAGAAATCAATCATTAGATATCCAGAAATCACAAAAAGGGGGAGGCCTATTACAAACGGGAGCACAAAAAATCACCAACATGAGTATCACAAATAGGACGCTATCCCATAAAAATACACGGTACAGTCCCCCCTTGGGGACTGATAAGCTGAACATCGACGCACCTAAAAAGATACGCCCCATGCATAGGCGAACATCGACGCACCTAAAAAGATACGCCACATGCACATATTTATCGAGTCGATCATCGATGCACCTAAAAAGATATGCCCCATGCTCCGAACTTGTTGGGCCGATTGCTCCACGAATGGTCAAAAGACCAGGGGTGGCTAGTCCCTAAAAATGAGACGAAGCTCCATAAAACAGGGTATAGTCCCCCACGCGGACAAAGAGACATCGCATATTGCTAGTCTAAACCATAAAATGATCATCATTGACCAGTAAGAAGTGTAAATTACACTAAGATAGTAAATAAATGAGTTTAGCCTCATGTCCCATAACCACTAGCTTAACTTAAAAATTTACGAACAGATTGTACATTTCCACTCGATCATTGTCACAAGAGTTCAAACGAACAAGTCCAAGAATAAATCGACGAAGTAAACGCAAGCGTTTCATACCACTTGTTTTGCTAAGTCGTTTAATTAGATTTCTCATACGAATGAGGTAAAAGTTTGTATATACTAATAGATTTGGAAATAGTTTTAAAAGCGAGCTTTGTATTTAAAAGTAGCGTTGAAATCGTTTTTGTGAAAGAATTTGAGTATTTACTACTAGTATAGAAACCTTTGTATTTTAAAGTGACAAATCATAGAAACGATTGTAAAAACAATCTATCATCGAAAATTCACATTCGACGACGTGAATTAAAACCATGAAAATCGATATCAAATCCATCAAATGGATATTCCCAAAAATCCAGAGAAGAAGTCATCAAAGTCGATAATAAATGACAATAACTAATCGGTTCAACAAAAATCGATTAAAATGGAAATCTACTCAGAATAGGCAAATTAGCTTAAATTCTCAGGGTCAAACGTCTAGTGGTCTTCCCAGACGTCTGTGCTGAAGGTCTAGAACTTTTCTTCCAAATCGCCCAGGCATCTGGTAAATAACGTCAGACGTCTGAGCTGTAAAACTGGAATTTTTATTCCGTAGCATCAGACGTCTGAGCATTTTACCAGAAGTCTGAGCTGAAGCTCAAGGCACATTTTTGCCTAGGCCATTGATGGCCAAATCAACTTCGAAGCAATCGAATGAGCGACGATGGCTTGGGATTCATGCCAAGCGACAACCTAACCCTATAGGCTCTTCAATACTCTCCAAATAACATGTCCAAACATCCATAGTAGGATTTTCATAGATTTTGACTTCAAAATACCAAAATTTGGAAAAATTCACCAAATCAGTTCAAATCAAAAGCAAATGAAAATGATATAGATGTTAGGAATTGATACCTAACAACTCTCAAAGGTATAGACATAGATGTGAGTTCAAAAACTCACCTTTAAACTCAACTATAGAATTGAGAAGCTCTAAAACAAGCTAAGATTGATTTCTCTTCAACAACACCTCTAGAATCCTCAATCTATTATCAAATGCAATGAATTTCCTAAGTTAGGTTATAGGAATTTCTGAAAATTGAAGAGAGATTGAGTTGGAGAAGATGAAGAGGATGCTTACCTAAGCTTCTCCTTGATTTTAGAACTAGAACTTGAATTTCCCAAGAATCTAGGGCTTAGGAATTTTAATTTCCCCTCTTTTCCCCCATTCTTTCCTTTAGCTTGAGTGTTAGGAAATGTTATGAATGAATGAAGAGGAGTGGAGTGGCAGTTATTAGGTAGAGGAGTTGGGGTTACCTTGTTAGGTTAGTGGGTTGAAACCCAAATCCAAAGCCCCAAATGAAAATATCAAAATTCTAATCAACTCCAAATATATCGATGTTTATACTCAAAACAGTTGTAAACATCGTTTTGAACTCAATGGAAGTGGTCTTGAGTACGGATTCGACTGTTGACAAAAAGTAACATTTCGGAGTTTAAATTCAATAAACTATGCTATAATTAAACAAAACATTTAAATATATAATCGTAAAATATGCGGGTTGTTACATATTTATTTATAGTATTGTGGAACTGTGTAATTAGAATTGAGATGGACATTTGACTATATATATATATATATATATATATGTTTATATGTTTGTATTACTTGTAGAATGGTCATCTTATGTAGCAAAGTGTAGTGTAGTAATTTTAGTATATTTAGTATTCTTGACGACCTTACTAATTAGATTTTCAACTAGGTTTGTAGATGGTTAGATCTAACAAATCATAACTTAGCCTATTATCTTCACTCATTGTTTGATTTACTTTGCATTAGTGCTGAAAATTTGTTATCCAAAGCACACTGTAGAACAATGAAATTGTAAATGGGTTTTAAGCCCATTTGAAGCATGGCTGAGGTGACAAATTGAACACCAACCACATGCAAAAACTTGGAAGCAAGGTTCAATAGCGCACACAAACTAAGTTCAATTTAAGTTTACTACGAACTTCTTACATGAAAAGCAGGGAACCAGAGAGCGAAGTTATATTTATTCAATATCATACCTCTTCTTTCGTATAAAAACCTTCACGTATTTATAGTACAACCAAATCATTCTACTGTTGATACTTGGCTTTCATGTGTCAATTTGCATGCATAATTTATTTCATGTCCATTCATACTTCCAGTACAAGAACCAACTCGAACATTCTTATTTGTAGAAGAACCCAGTGCAAGGAAAGCTAGATGAAAGAAAAAAGTGCATTATTCACAATAAATGTAGTACAGTTGATAAGGATGGTTGATTATAGACTTTTTACATGCCAATGCCATAAACAAAATTTTGAAGATTAACATCGATAATGCTTTTGTAAGTAAATCAGTAAGATTTTCATCAGATCTTATTTGCTGAATTTCAACTTCGTTGTTCTACCGCAGCTTATGTACGATAAAAAACTCTTTCTTCCTTAATATATCTTTTTTACTACAGATACACCCAACTTTATTTCAAATATTATGGTTATACTTTTATTAGTAGTAGATAATCTATAACTTCTTTTGATGTGACTTAACCAGGAAATTCATGAATAATTTTTGCAATGCTAATATTTTGGAATGATTGACTAATATAGCGACTAACATTTTGTTTATCAGAGATAGTAGTACTTCCACACAAAAATACATAATATATCCTATATTATTATTGCCGAGTTAGATTTCAAGAGCTCACAAGCCCCTTGAGTATTTTATGAAATTAACAGTCATGTTTTTTATTTTGTTTATTCTTTCTATTTGTGCCCAAACCTACTCGCGTTTAATTAAAAAAAGGTAAGTTACTTCCTGTCCATTCCATAAAATGCTAACTCACAAAATAACAAAGATGAATATCGACCGATGTGGAAATCAACGATTGCTTCTCTCCTTCTTTGTCAAAATGAAAACTTCCACCTTAATTTTCCTGTTTGCGTATTTCTCCACCAATCTCCTAATTATTCAGGAAATTTTCAATTCTTTGGATCTGTTGTTTTCGATTTTCAAACCTGATTTAACTCCTTGATTTGTTCGATTTGCTTATGTCTTCATTGTTTGTTTTACCTTTTTAATCTTAAGAATAAACGTAGTTGCTTCATCGGTTTTCTTCGTCTATATTTTAGGTATCATTATCCTTCCTTACTTTTCTTTTAATTATTATGTTATCAATATTTAGGAGATGATAATTTGGATTGGTTTAATATTTAGAGCATGATAATTTGAGATTTGGCTGGAACGGTCGGATCTGTTAGATGATTTGAGGTTGCTCTAATTATGGTTACTTCATTGTTTTTTTCTACAGGTAACTATATAGCTTATTAATATTTTATTCCCACGGTTAATTGGAAGACAAAGCGAATGATTTGGGACATGTTCTTTGAATTTATTTTCAATTATAATTTCAATAAAAATTGAAAACCTTAACAATAAAATGGAAAACCTATAACGAAGTGCATTTTAAGATCAGCCACTACATAGCAAGTAAGGTTTATTTTAATGTCTTCTTACTGTGATCATAAGAGATAACTCTATGTAATGAATAAAGAAAAAATAGCTATCTTCATATAAGTATGTTGAATAATAATTGTGGAAGTTCTGAAGTTATAACTAATCTAAGTATCATAAGAATCGACATAGAGATTTACATTTGCTTAAGAAAAAAGAATTTGTAAGAAATCAGGTGTTTCTGAGTGCATTCTTTTGTGATTTGCTGATTTAACAATATAAATATAGCAATTTTGTCTGTACTAATGTGTGATTTATGTTTTGTTTGGTTAGATTACGTTAAACGTCTAAATGAACAAAATTATTTGATTAAGTGACACCAAGTGATATTATGGATGCGCACTATAACTATAAGACATTACAATACGAGGCGTTCAAAAGAATGTACTATAATTTTGGTTCGAGTAGCACTATTTACCTTCAAGTTCTTGACTATACCATTTTAAGATAGCTTTAGTTATTCAAAATTAATATGTATTTATTTATACCCACACAAGTATCCTTTTTAGGCACTTATTTTGTGACTGCTGCTATATCAAGTAAGCCGAGTGCAAGTGTAGCTGAAGTCAAATAGGCTTTTTTATAGTACAAGATGGAATCATTCATTGCCAACTCCCTATTTAAACAGCATTTGAATAACAGTAAGGTCTTTACAACTATGAGCTTATATATCTGAAATTAAAATGAATATATAGAATTTTGTAGCGAAATAAATCAACGGTAAGAAACATTGAAGGAAAGCAGCAACAATTTTTCCATAATTAGAAATATTATCGATGTACTTTGAAGTTATAGTTACATGTCAAAGTTAAAGATTTCTTTTATTAAGCCATGCATTGTTAAAACTATTAAAGACAACTTACTTTATATTGCATTTTATTTAGTATATAATTATGACTAAGAATATTATCAGTTAATTTTATTTCAGCATCCGACATTTTAAAACTAATTTTTACCTTATGTTAATATATAATCATATTAAAATTGATTTAAATTTGATGGATATGACATAGTTTTCTAGCATGTTACTATAAATTTCCATGCATTCTTCCTTGCACTATATCATCTTACATATTTTTATAAATAGAAGTACTATCCATTAGCAATATCTATAATATTGTTTTTTTTTATTCAAAATTATCATTTGTGCATTTTTTTAATTGTTATAATCCAATGGATGCATTTTCAAAAAAAGAGTGCACGCAACCAATATTGTACTTGGGATGTTTTAACAGCTCTATATTTATTTACCTCTCTATGTTAGTTGGACGAAAATAAAATGATGCACAATATATGACAATGTAATGATATTCCACTCTGTTTTTATAAATGTACTGTTAGACATCAATCGAAAGCTTGATTCAACTCAAGTGTATCGGTAGGAGAATAGGAAGAAGTAATCCATGTTTACTGCTGATACGTAATTGCTAGAGATTTATATATTCGCTATAATTTATACTCTATATAGATATTAAGAAGAAAATTGATTAATCAAGCTTTGTGATTTTTAAAGTATCAACTACCTTAGTAACCATATATTCATATAAGGATGTTTCTCTTTTTAGCCGAACTGGGTTGGGAAATTGAGTAGAATTCTTGAGCGATGTTTTATTTTCTCATAAAATAATTATATTTTTGTATATCTAATTTCGGTATTCATCTTGCAGCTTTGGAATTTAATGCAATTGTTCCATTCTTCGGTATTTGCATGCTTTTTGGTGTATATACTTACTAGTATCAGGTTTAGCCTTTTCCCTTACTACTACCAATTGTTTTCTTGGTTTTTTGTTTTTATTCCAACTTTTTTAGGTGAATATAACAACCTTCTTCATTTCTATTGGCTTTGGTTTATAATTTTTTCCACTGTTTTAAAGAGTCTTAGGAAGGATGCAAAACTCTTTTGATTTAGAATATCACGATGATGATTTGTTTCAGGTCATTCTGTAATTCTTTATATGCATAGAAGGGATAATAAGTTAATGATAAGGTACTTTTATACCTAGATGCTACGTTTATCATTTATCTTAGGCTAGGTTTTGATTTTTAGTTTCACGAGTCCTTTATATATCATATAATGTAATTTAACCGATTATAAATGTTTGTTTATATAGATTTTTTTACGATGTTAAAATTTAAGCATTACTTTATTAAATTCAATCAACAAGATATTGTATTGCATAGGAAAAAGAAAAGAAAACTGGGACATAATACATGATAACTTAAAACCAAAGCCATCTTTTGTGGAAGCACTTGATTGTCATTCTCATCTCCATTTTGCTGTAAACTCTCATGTTTACCATTAGGAGAATTTGTGTAATTATATTTAGGAAGGAATTCTAGAATAGTTCCCATAGTAATGAGCAGGAGTCCAGTCATGTATATACAACTAGAAAAATGCATAATAGACATGCTCTAAAATAACCGGTGCTTTATCCTGATATGAGACTCTCAAGTTTTAACATTTTAACTACACCCTATAGTAATGTAAATAAAATGACCATGAATAACACTTCTCCTAAAACATGCTTCAACGAGTAGAAATAAATATTACTATATTTGCATTAGTGTCATTTTCAAGCTACTATTTAGTTTGGTTATAGTTTATATAAAGATACTGGGTTCACCTATTATTAGTTGGGTTCATTGTTATATTTTTCACGAAAAGATATTGGGTATTCAAGAAACTGATAATAAATATTATTTCATTAAGTAACACAATGAAACATTCTTTGTTAAATAACATAAAAGGACAATGTCACTAAATGATTTCTGTCTGTTTAAGTATTAGTTATTGATGAATGTATTATTACATTGAGTACACAATGGAATACTATTTGTAATGGACATAACTATCAGATCATTTGTGTTCAATTTAGTTCCCTGCTATTAACTTGCAATCATCAGTGCATTCATTAAATGCCCATTTCATTTTTACTAAACCTATTTTAAAGATTACTAAACAATATAATTTTCTAAAGGTTATTAGCACAACTTAAAGTTGCAATTATGTTTTGGTTGCTCCTCATGTGATAAAACCAGTGGTAGTAACATCTAGACGTATTATTAAGAAAGGCTTGGAGATTTATTAATAACTAATATGAATTATTTCTTCTTTTTTGAATAATTTATATATGTTAAATATGTGTTAGTATGTTAGCTTTGCTATAAACTATTAAAAATATGTTGGTTCTTCCAATAAATATTATTACAAGATGTTTTTCAATAAATAGCCTACAATGAAATTGTATAACAATTATAATTACATAGAAGCACTGTTATGGAAACTGCATCTTTATAGAAATATGGCTATAATTGTAGCGACCCCGGATTTTAATTATTTTTAAATTGATAAATAATTTAATTTTTGAATTAAAATTGTGAAATGTATAGATGAATTGATGCGAGTTTCCCCGAGTTCAAATAAAAAAAATGTGTTAAATTATTTGAATTTAAAATCTTAAATATAAATGGGTTGAAAATAAATATAAAAATATATACATGACTCAGCTTATAAAAGAAAAATAAAATAAAATAGAAATAAATATTCAAGTTAAAATAGAAGTAAACATTATAAAGTGAAATAAAATACAAACAAATTGTAATTACAAAGAAAACAACTTACATTCAAATATGTAAAAAATGATAAGTATGAACAAAATGGAAATATAAATATATAGGGAGGCTTATCAAACAAGCCAAGCAATTAATGAAGCCACCAGATTTTTATTTATGAAAATGTACCAAATTGAAATAAAGCAAAATATGGACAAGTATAAGTACAACACAATTAATGCAAGCCAAAATCTTATCATATCAGCCACCATTCGAATAGGAAATCCCTGGCCAAACTTTAAACAAGAAAATGTTTTCAGTACAAAAGGAAAGAATGTAGCCTGTAAGTAGAAATGCAAGTATATATTCAAACATACAAACAAATGAAAAGGGCAAATATGTTCAAGTATCAAACAAAACAAGAAAACATATAAAAACATAAAGTACATTAACATTTAAAGCTTTCATCTCAACAAATAAACAAAGTCAATTCGAGAACACTTCAGCCTCCATATACAAGAGAAAAACTCTGAATGATTGTACAAAGAAAAAAAAATATATCATCACTTGTACAAAATAATATTTCAACCTGTACAACCAATTTCCTTATATCAACCTTCATTTCATTTTCGTTCCATTTCAAACTGAGAAAACTAAAGTGTATCATCTTGAACATAAAAAAAACTTCAATTTAAAACAACAATACAATTGTATATAACCAAAGATCAAAATGGGAAGCTTCAGCTTGCATTTTCTTAAAGCCTGTTCAACATAAATAGAAGCTCTGTTCTTCATCTTCTTTCTGGTGAGTAACTTTTAAAATCTAAAAATATTTGTTTGCATGATAGTATGGTTGAAATAAATAAATATTGGCCGAGGTATATAAGTGAAAATCTGGTGTGGATATATTATGTGCATGCTATGTTGATATATTGTGCTCTGTTTGATTCCAAGCTTAAATACACATCAAAATTCATGTGCTCTTAACCCAAGCATTGAGAAAACTTAAGTTTTGAACATAAAATGTTTGTTATAACATAGACTTAAGTTTAAAAAAAATTTAAGGGAAAAACAATTTGTTTTGGTTCTGGAAATATAAAACAACAGAGAAAACTTAGATAAGTCAAAATTTAATTTTTCATAATTCATGGTTCTAGGCATATGAATCGAATGCAAAGACTAAAACTTGATTTTTGAAACAAAAATTACTATTTTTAGTTAAGTTTTGAGAATTCAGTTTGGGTTTGAACTGGATAAGAAAAATTGTAATTTTCTGGTGATCTACTGTAATGTGGATGTCGGGGTTCATCCTGGAGTTGGAGGAATGACCGGAGATTTGTGGAAAATTGTTTAATTGATGAACAATTCGAGGAGGTGAGAGTAGTGATGGAGTTTTGTCCAGAACCCTAGTTTATATGTGTTTAGAAATCGCTCACTACGGCTTGTATGGATGATCAAGTGTTACGAGTTCTTAGGGAATGGTAGTTGGGTTATAGTCGAAGTCATAGCCGGAGTTGTACGATTTCTGGTGATCGACGCGGCAAGAACGACGCATTGACAGGTTTGGTGACGAGGTCAATTCGAGTTCCAGGTGTCGACTTTGATCTCGAATTCGTTTTCGAGAGGAGTAGGGAGATTCAGATGGTTGGGAATTGGAGTGTGGAAGATCGTCGACGTGTTCGACGTCGCAATATCGCCTGGAGTTGGTCTGAGCTCTGGTGCACGTGCACGATATGTCACGAGTATCAGGTAGCCTGGTAGAGGAATGATGGGTGGATGACTCGAAGTTGTCTTCGAGAAGCATAGTCGCTGGCTCGAGTCTGAATTCGAGTGTTTTCAAATGTATACCGGGTCATTTCTAACACTTAAACAAATTTTAAGTTAAAAATTTTTGTACCGGGTTAGTTTGGGGAAAAACTCGAAGCAGGTTTCGAGTAAGACTCGGGTGGGACCCGAAGTAGGCTCTAAAACTAGTTTTGAAAGTTTTTAAATCAAAGTTTTGAAATTTAAATAAATCGAGTTTAAGACTTTTCTTAAAATAAAAATTCATTTGTAAATGTATTCTTTAAACATTTGATTTAAGAAGTTATGTAAATGGTTAACTTAAATTTGTTAAGTTGAAATTATTTTATTTTAATTTAGTAATATAATTAAGCGTAAATCAAGATAAGATGTTAAATCTAGATAATAATGATAATTAAGAAATTAATGGAATGAATGATTTATCTTAAAATTAATTTAATTTAAATGATTTAAGATTTAATTAATTAATCAGATAATTAAAGAGTGAATAAATAATTTAATTAATTAATAATTAAGGAATTAATCAAATGTGTTTTATTTGTTAACTTAAAAGTTAAGTTAATTTATATTGTTAATGATGATTAATAATTAAAGATTTATTAATGAGAGTAATTAAAGATTAATTTATTAATTAATAACTAAAGGTAATTAATCAATAACTAAAGGATAATTTATTAATGTGATTAATTAATGGGTAATTAATTAAGGTTAATTAATTAATGTAATTAATTAAGAATTAATGTAATTAACTTTAGTTAATTAATTAATAAAGTGATTAAAGGCTAATTACTGTAATTGGTTAAGAATGATTAATTTGTGTAATTAATTAAGGATAATTACTTAACGTAATTAGAGTATAATTAATTAAGGGTAATTAATGATTAATTAAAGAATAATTAATTAAATGTTGTAATTAATTAATTATTAATTAACCCTGACTAGAAATTATCCATAGGCAAATAATGTGGTTTAGATTAATCAGATATCTTGATTTGGTTTCATTTATTGATAACTGTATTCTATTGAATGCTTTGAATTGTTTGATATCTGTAACGTATCGGGTTTTGCCCGCTCGAAAATCAACATCCGTACTTCACATTGTACTAGAATGCCGCAGATTCGACCGTTCAAATCCGATTCGCCGGAGCTATAACACAATTAAGTAAATAACACAGCGGAAGAAAAGAATAATACATTGATATACAATATCTGGTACAACAGAGTGATACAATGAATACCAATATACATCAGAGATATGATACAAGAAATACCAGCGGAAAAGAAAAGATAACAACAGCAGCGGAACAATATCAATAGAAGTGATAACTCCAAAATGATCTTCAGACAAGAATGAATCCACAACTCCAAGATAAGCAACTCCGATGAATGAACTAGCTCCAAATAATCTACTAAACCTGAATATCTGAAAAGAAACCCAACTCTAGACTGCTCGTGTGGAAAATTATGAGCACCCAGAGTTTAGGAAGAGAACAATAAACTCCGGATCAGTCATGGGACTGGTGTGAGCAACAAAAACAGTTTATCTTTAAACAATCAACAAAAGATTTTAAACATTGAAATCCGCAATGCTTTTAGAAATTGAAACTACCATAAGACCTCCCACCACACACACAATGCAAACGCAGAATTGGAGGAGATTTCTTCTTATGATAGTCAAACATGCTTACTACGCAAATCATTGGATAATTATTATTAGTGCATAGTGTAGAAAACATTTCGAAAGTATAATATTAATCTTAGCCAAAATACGACCAGTATTGTATGCCTACTATAGCTACCATCTAAACAGTGGTGACCACCGTACGTAAATGGCAGGTTCTACAACTAAAACCATACAAGTTCCGTATTGGAGAAATGGATTTCCAACAAATGGTCAGGCTAAGGAACTTCCTTCCGCCGCATGGGAACGCCTCTGGCGGGACGTCCCGAGAGACAAACTGCTCTCTACCAACAAAGCCGGGTTACCCCTGTAACAGGTAACTCACGAATATGTCACCTCCCGGTCCTTTGGGACCTTTATCCGAGCGCTCGATAACCAACATCACACATCATAAAGAAAGTGTATCCACATGAGTAAGTATCAGGGCTCCATACCATAATACCACCCCTTTCCAGAAGGAAATGACATACCCTAAAGGCCGCGACCCTCATAACCTTGCCGCAACGATCCTGTTTCGACCATTTCCGGGTTGTGAGGCCCTGACGAAGTCTCGTCCACAAAGCTACGCTTTTTTTTAAAAAAAAGCCACGCTTTGGGTCAACAGATGATCAACCTATGATCACAAAGATAAATGATCAAACAAATGATCATATCACAAATGATCAAACACTTATCATCACACAGCTACACTCAGCATGCCACATTACCAAATTGGGAATATATCGCTGATAACCTTCAACTACATAACCTCTGAGCTCGTACGTCTCAGAGAAGGGTGTTAAGCTAAGAGAATAAATTCTCCGCCACCAACAGAAATGTATTTGAAAGAAATCGGCTTTATATCTCAAAGTGTAATGTCAGACATGTATCCATACAAGTCTGTTCCGGGTTCGAACAGAACCGAAGGCACTTCTTACGAAGCCCTTGCAATTCCGGGTATTCACAATCCCGTCCGGACTTCCCATCACAAAGGGTGATAAAATCTCTATACCGGGGACCAGTCGGTGCAGAGACATTCGACGAGTTGTCCTTTCGTTTTAGTAAATATCCGGTCTTCACCACCGGTCTTCAAATGCTATCCATATACGACGTATCACTATTCAGAACGGGTTATATGACACAAAGGTCCTCTCCCGGCTAAACCGAATAACGAGCGCAACATTTTAAAAACATATGGATATTGGGATGTCAATTAAGTCACAACTTAAACCCAAAATCTTTTCTTTCAAATGGTCTAACAAATTACCATTTTTAAATCTTTAAACAAAAAGATTCATTTTAACAACCTTAAATGGTTTAACAATTTTCCACATTTTTATCTTTTAAACAAGAGATTCATTCACAGATTTTCCAAATCGATTTCCATTTCAATTTAACTCGTTAAATCTTTAAATCAAAGATTTAACTTATAGCTTTCGAAACAATTTCATTTCAAATGGTTTAACAAATCATTATTTTTAATCTGTTAAAAATAAACAGATTCAATTCATAGCTTTCAAAAACAATTCATTCATAACTTAGAAACCATTTTTCAATTCAATCTTGAAATTCCCTTAATTAAACTGGAATTTCTTCTTTTATCTGAAAGCTTTTATCATTTGGAAACAAACAGTTTCACTTTGGAAATCTGATCTCATTTATACGAGTTAAAGTCTTGGGTTAAATCCAAATTCTCAAACGATACTTTTAAATGGTTTAAATTCCTATAAACACATTTAAATCATCTTTAATCAAAATTTACAATCATTGAATTCAATTCTAAATATTGAATTCAAATTCAAATAAAATTATTTAAATTGGAAATTTTACCAAGTTATTCAAAATAACTTTCATCTTAAAAACCTCATTTCAAAAGCTTTAACATTTAACCCAAATCCATTTCCAAAATCAATTGAAATAAAAATTTCAATTTCAAAAATATTAAATTTAAATTATCTGTGACTTAACCGATTTCCATGTGAAATCCATATTTGTGTGTGTATGGTGTAGTCCAGGGGTTTTACACAATAGTGCAACACAATGAATCATCACATATCAGGATACAGAAATATAATTCGATAAGCGGTATAAGAACAACGCTTATCGTTCATTCACAGATCATAGATATATAAAGGTCACAGATAAGTAAACTACAGATCACAACATAAATCAGGATGTATCACAAAACATCACAAATCAGGGATATCAAACAATTCACATTCAATAGAATCCAAACATTCATAAGTAAGGTCAGTTAATTGTCTGATTAATTCAAATCAGATTAATTTCTTATGAATTTCTAATCCTGGTTAATCAACATCGATAAATTATAAATTATTTTGATTAATTATTCTTTAATCATTTATTAATTAATCATTAATGATAAATTTAAAATTAATTAACCTTTAATTATAATTCATAAACCTTTAATTATAATTAAATCAAACTTTAATCATTAAATAATTTACTTTCAATATTTAATTATTCTTTAATTGATTATCTTTAATTAATTACATTAATTAACCCCTAATTAATTTCCGTTTAATTAATCACCCTGAATTGGTTACAAATTTATTAACCTCAAGTTAACTAGAAAATTTATTCGTTCTTAATTAATAATCATTCCTTAATTACTTTCGCCAATTCATTAATCTTTAATTAATTAATTATTCTCAATTTATAAATTAATTCAAATTATAAATTTTAAAATCAATAAATAAGTCATTCCTTAATTCTCTTAAGAATTAAATTCTTTTATTATCTTAATTACTTCTAAGATAATTTATTTACTTTACTAATGACTTCATTAACTTTCAAGTGTATTTAAATATTACATTTCTAAATCTTGATTCAAATTTCATTTTGAATTTAAGATTAAAAATGATTATCCATTTAACATTTATCCAAATTTAAGTTAAACACTTCGTAAATTTTCATTCAAATCTTAAAGAACCCTTTGTAAGGAATTTTATCAAATTTAGACATTTATTTGAAAATAATTTCACTTTTAAAAATCTACTTTAAAACACTTAACTTGTTCAACAATTTTTTTTTTATAAAAGCTGACTTAAATTCAAGATTTGGATCCATATCAAACTTAAATCCGTATTAGTACTTGATTTAAAACTTAATTTAAATCTTGCTTTAAATTGAATTTTTAAATTTAGATTAAAAAGAAAACTCAACACTATCAGGTTATAAAACTGGAAACCTGGAACCAGATTAGCAAACCCGAGCTACCCAAAAATACTTCGAGTCGAATACTCGAATTACTCGAGACAACTTCGAGTCCACCCACGAAAACAACGCACCTTCTTCTTCTTCCACACTCAAAACAACTCAGATACACGATGACACGCGTGCACGTGTACGCCCCCGTTCGCCACCTCCGGTCACCACCAATACTTCGAGCAAGTCGAATGCCATCCCAGCTCCGCTTCCAACCACCCAGCTCCGGCCAGTTCAACTCGAATGCGAATTCGCGTGAAATTCGAAAACTGGAACTCGAAACCAACCTCCAACCCAAACCTGTCATCACCAATTGCTCGACACTCCGACCATAGTTCGCCACCAAACTCCGGCCGCAGCCTTGACTATGCTCCAGCATCCATCTCCCCGAGTTCCAGCGAACTCGATCAACTATAGGGGTCGCGGCGATCGATTTTCTGATCAACAGAAAAACTAGGGTTTAAAACTTCAATTCAAACCCACCATCTCCTCAACGCATAGATCCACTTCCTGCCATTTTTTGCGCTGTTCCCTGATCACTCACCTAACCTCAACCCAAACCCCGACCTCGCTAGTGCCTCCGTTCGCCTGAAATTGGTCGAATCCCAATTTTCGTTCAAGAACCAACTTCTCTTGAAATACACAGTGAAAAATTTCCATCTTTGCTTTAAAAATCAAGTTTTTGTATAACAATTCACACTATATGCTTGAATCAACAAATAATGACATTCGATTTTTCATGTTTGTGCATGTTCATCTGAACTTTGAAGTTTCCAGACATATCTTGACCTTATTTTACTGGAGATAAATTTTAAACTTTGATTTATGTCCACACAAACATTTTGTATTTGAAACTTCTAGCCTAATAGAGATCGAGAGATTGGATATTTGGGTTTTGATTGAGTCTTATGCTCTGAAGTAAGAAACATAGATGGTTTTCACATATACAACATTCACACCAACAAATATTTATACATAGAGAATATTTATGGATGTTTATACCTAATAAAGCAATTTCAAATCTCAGACTTAACAAGCAACAAATAAATATATACTTAGTTGGATTAAAGTTGTTTACTCACAAAGCTTTGAAGAAGAGCAGAGACTGTTTGTAAACAGTGTGAACTTGAAAACTGTAAATGTTCCCACTTTGATCCTTTAGCCAAATCATCTTGCTCTCTACCTTGTTATAGTTGCTTGATGATTGTAGAATGTTGTTTTAAGTTTTAATGGAGTTTCATTTTATTTTGTTTTTGTTCGAACTGGGAATGCGATTGAAAATGATAAAGAAAAGGTGGCTTACAGGCTATAATATAAACAGAGCATATTTTCTTTTTCTTTCTTATGTAGTGTCAGAGATATTTCATAAGAAATGGAGGCAGAAATACAATTCGTATGAATTTTGTATGCTGTAAGGATTGAGAGCATTTAATGGTGTTTGTACTTATGTCTTCATTTTGTACATATCATAGTTTTTTTTATAATACCTGGCTTCATTTGCAAGCTATCAACTTATATAAAATCTTACTTTGTTTGTGATTCTCGTTGTTTCTCAAGTTTGCAGGCAAATTCGAACCAGATTTTCATACTTACCAATACAAGCCTACTTAACTATGCAGATCACTTTGAGGCTGAGAATCTTCCATGTATTACATTTCTTGTTTTCTTAAGTTCTGCCTGCATATCATTTGTTTCCATATTTCCTATACTTACTTTTGTAAATTTTTGATTATGCAGATTTATGAAGGCTGGAAATCTTCTTTAGTGCTATGTTTTTCTTGTTTTCCATTTGAATTTCTGCTCTACTTTTATTTCAACTTAAATATTTATCTCTAGAAGTTTATAAGTTCATTTCATATCTGATATAACCATAGATTTAGTCGAAATACTCGTTTAACATCAACACTTATTTTGAATTCCTTTTAAAGTTTTATTACCCAACATTTTATTATTTATACTTTAAACCATTTATATTCAAGATTTCAAATTCAAATTCAATGTATATATATATACATTTACAAATTTACTCATATATTACATATACATTCATATGTACACATATATACACAATATACAATATTTTTAATTTAAATGATTGATACAGAATATATTTGAATTCGGGGAAACTCGCAATCTATTTACCGTTTTATTTCACTATTTTAATTCAAAAATTCATTTAATTATTAATTTAAATCTATATAAAATCCGGGGTCGTTACAGACTTCCCCCCTTAAAAGAATTTCGTCCTCGAAATTCACAGCCACGAAAACAAAGACAGATGAAGAATGTTTCATTTAATCAAACTGAACATTGATTCTGCATTTGGCTTACCAAATCAGAATATCAAAATCAGATATGAGAACGAATCTGTTTAACAATCAACAAAATACTCGGGTTATCCAGATCTACGAAATATGCAGGGGCATCGGTCAGTTCGAAAGGAATAACTAACCATTCGTAGAATATATCCGGACCCAAAGAATAGATAGATATATGGATACAGTTTCAAAACTTTTAGTTTAAAACTAAGTATACCTATCAACCATAGCAAACAAAGCAAACAAGGCAGCCAATACATCCAAACAAACAAATTTGACTCAGCTGGAGTTTATGTCCCATTTTTATATATCGAATCTTCTTTCTGGATCTACCAGAAACTATCGAAGAATTGAGAAAAGATGACGAACAAAAGAGATCGATAGAGAAAAGATTGCTTCCTTGTTGTTACAGGATATTGACCATTTACAGTCGTATTTCCCTGTGTCCCCTATCTCATCCTCTTCTTGCACTCATACTCACTATCGCTGAATAGTAAGAGAATTTACTGAGGCTTTCAGACGGATATCTTAAGGATACTCATTCTAGAGTTTACTTCACTCTATCTCTAATGAGCTACTTAATGTGTTACACTCCTGAGCTAAAGTTCAACCTTAGCTCTGATACCACATGTAACGTATCGAGTTTTGCCCGCTCGAAAATCAACATCCGTACTTCACATTGTACTAGAATGCCGCAGATTCGACCGTTCAAATCCGATTCGCCGGAGCTATAACACAATTAAGTAAATAACACAGCGGAAGAAAAGAATAATACATTGATATAAAATATCTGGTACAACAGAGTGATACAATGAATACCAATATACATCAGAGATATGATACAAGAAATAGCAGCGGAAAAGAAAAGATAACAACAGCAGCGGAACAATATCAATAGAAGTGATAACTCCAAAATGATCTTCAGACAAGAATGAATCCACAACTCCAAGATAAGCAACTCCGATGAATGAACTAGCTCCAAATAATCTACTAAACCTGAATATCTGAAAAGAAACCCAACTCTAGACTGCTCGTGTGGAAAATTATGAGCACCCAGAGTTTAGGAAGAGAACAATAAACTCCGGATCAGTCATGGGACTGGTGTGAGCAACAAAAACAGTTTATCTTTAAACAATCAACAAAAGATTTTAAACATTGAAATCCGCAATGCTTTTAGAAAATGAAACTACCATAAGACCTCCCGCCACACACACACAATGCAAACGCAGAATTGGAGGAGATTTCTTCTTATGATAGTCAAACATGCTTACTATGCAAATCATTGGATAATTATTATTAGTGCATAGTGTAGAAAACATTTCGAAAGTATAATATTAATCTTAGCCAACATACGACCAGTATCGTATGCCTACTATAGCTACCATCTAAACAGTGGTGACCACCGTACGTAAATGGCAGGTTCTACAACTAAAACCGTACAAGTTCCGTATTGGAGAAATGGATTTCCAACAAATGGTCAGGCTAAGGAACTTCCTTCCGCCACATGGGAACGGCTCTGGCGGGACGTCCCGAGAGACAAGCTGCTCTCTGCCAACAAAGCCGGGTTACCCCTGTAACAGGTAACTCACGAATATGTCACCTCCCGGTCCTTTGGGACCTTTATCCGAGCGCTCGATAACCAACATCACACATCATAAAGAAAGTGTATCCACATGAGTAAGTATCAGGGCTCCATACCATAATACCACCCCTTTCCAGAAGGAAATGACATACCCTAAAGGGCGCGACCCTCATAACCTTGCCGCAACGATCCTGTTTCGACCATTTCCGGGTTGTGAGGCCCTGACGAAGTCTCGTCCACAAAGCTACGCTTTTTTAAAAAAAAAGCCACGCTTTGGGTCAACAGATGATCAACCTATGATCACAAAGATAAATGATCAAACAAATGATCATATCACAAATGATCAAACACTGATCATCACACAGCTACACTCAGCATGCCACATTACCAAATTGGGAATATATCGCTGATAACCTTCAACTACATAACCTCTGAGCTCGTACGTCTCAGAGAAGGGTGTTAAGCTAAGAGAATAAATTCTCCGCCACCAACAGAAATGTATTTGAAAGAAATCGGCTTTATATCTCAAAGTGTAATGTCAGACATGTATCCATACAAGTCTGTTCCGGGTTCGAACAGAACCGAAGGCACTTCTTACGAAGCCCTTGCAATTCCGGGTATTCACAATCCCGTCCGGACTTCCCATCACAAAGGGTGATAAAATCTCTATACCGGGGACCAGTCGGTGCAGAGACATTCGACGAGTTGTCCTTTCGTTTTCGTAAATATCCGGTCTTCACCACCGGTCTTCAAATGCTATCCATATTCGACGTATCACTATTCGGAACGGGTTATATGACACAAAGGTCCTCTCCTGGCTAAACCGAATAACGAGCGCAACATTTTAAAAACATATGGATATTGGGATGTCAATTAAGTCACAACTTAAACCCAAAATCTTTTCTTTCAAATGGTCTAACAAATTACCATTTTTAAATCTTTAAACAAAAAGATTCATTTTAACAACCTTAAATGGTTTAACAATTTTCCACATTTTTATCTTTTAAACAAAAGATTCATTCACAGATTTTCCAAATCGATTTCCATTTCAATTTAACTCGTTAAATCTTTAAATCAAAGATTTAACTTATAGCTTTCGAAACAATTTCATTTCAAATGGTTTAACAAATCATTATTTTTAATCTGTTAAAAATAAACAGATTCAATTCATAGCTTTCAAAAACAATTCATTCGTAACTTAGAAACCATTTTTCAATTCAATCTTGAAATTCCCTTAATTAAACTGGAATTTCTTCTTTTATCTGAAAGCTTTTATCATTTGGAAACAAACAGTTTCACTTTGGAAATCTGATCTCATTTATACGAGTTAAAGTCTTGGGTTAAATCCAAATTCTCAAACGATACTTTTAAATGGTTTAAATTCCTATAAACACATTTAAATCATCTTTAATCAAAATTTACAATCATTGAATTCAATTCTAAATATTGAATTCAAATTCAAATTAAATTATTTAAATTGGAAATTTTACCAAGTTATTCAAAATAACTTTCATCTTAAAAACCCCATTTCAAAAGCTTTAACATTTAACCCAAATCCATTTCCAAAATCAATTGAAATAAAAATTTCAGTTTCAAAAATATTAAATTTAAATTATCTGTGACTTAACCGATTTCCATGTGAAATCCATATTTGTGTGTGTATGGTGTAGTCCAGGGGTTTTACACAATAGTGCAACACAATGAATCATCACATATCAGGATACAGAAATATAATTCGATAAGCGGTATAAGAACAACGCTTATCGTTCATTCACAGATCATAGATATATAAAGGTCACAGATAAGTAAACTGCAGATCACAACATAAATCAGGATGTATCACAAAACATCACAAATCAGGGATATCAAACAATTCACATTCAATAGAATCCAAACATTCATAAGTAAGGTCAGTTAATTGTCTGATTAATTCAAATCAGATTAATTTCTTATGAATTTCTAATCCTGGTTAATCAACATCGATAAATTATAAATTATTTTGATTAATTATTCTTTAATCATTTATTAATTAATCATTAATGATAAATTTAAAATTAATTAACCTTTAATTATAATTCATCAACCTTTAATTATAATTAAATCAAACTTTAATCATTAAATAATTTACTTTCAATATTTAATTATTCTTTAATTGATTATCTTTAATTAATTACATTAATTAACCCCTAATTAATTTCCGTTTAATTAATCACCCTGAATTGGTTACAAATTTATTAACCTCAAGTTAACTAGAAAATTTATTCATTCTTAATTAATAATCATTCCTTAATTACTTTCGCCAATTCATTAATCTTTAATTAATTAATTATTCTCAATTTATAAATTAATTCAAATTATAAATTTTAAAATCAATAAATAAGTCATTCCTTAATTCTCTTAAGAATTAAATTCTTTTATTATCTTAATTACTTCTAAGATAATTTATTTACTTTACTAATGACTTTATTAACTTTCAAGTGTATTTAAATATTACATTTCTAAATCTTGATTCAAATTTCATTTCGAATTTAAGATTAAAAATGATTATCCATTTAACATTTATCCAAATTTAAGTTAAACACTTCGTAAATTTTCATTCAAATCTTAAAGAACCCTTTGTAAGGAATTTTATCAAATTTAGACATTTATTTGAAAATAATTTCACTTTTAAAAATCTACTTTAAAACACTTAACTTGTTCAACAATTTTTTTTTTATAAAAGCTGACTTAAATTCAAGATTTGGATCCATAGCAAACTTAAATCCGTATTAGTACTTGATTTAAAACTTAATTTAAATCTTGCTTTAAATTGAATTTTTAAATTTAGATTAAAAAGAAAACTCAACACTATCAGGTTATAAAACTGGAAACCTGGAACCAGATTAGCAAACCCGAGCTACCCAAAAATACTTCGAGTCGAATACTCGAATTACTCGAGACAACTTCGAGTCCACCCACGAAAACAACGCACCTTCTTCTTCTTCCGCACTCAAAACAACTCAGATACACGATGACACGCGTGCACGTTTACGCCCCCGTTCGCCACCTCCGGTCACCACCAATACTTCGAGCAAGTCGAATGCCATCCCAGCTCCGCTTCCAACCACCCAGCTCCGGCCAGTTCAACTCGAATGCGAATTCGCGTGAAATTCGAAAACTGGAACTCGAAACCAACCTCCAACCCAAACCTGTCATCACCAATTGCTCGACACTCCGACCACCGTTCGCCACCAAACTCCGGCCGCAGCCTTGACTATGCTCCAGCATCCATCTCCCCGAGTTCCAGCGAACTCGATCAACTATAGGGGTCGCGACGATCGATTTTCTGATCAACAGAAAAACTAGGGTTTAAAACTTCAATTTAAACCCACCATCTCCTCAACGCATAGATCCACTTCCTGCCATTTTTTGCGCTCTTCCCTGATCACTCACCTAACCTCAACCCAAACCCCGACCTCGCTAGTGCCTCCGTTCGCCTGAAATTGGTCGAAGCCCAATTTTCGTTCAAGAACCAACTGCTCTTGAAATACACAGTGAAAAATTTCCATCTTTGCTTTAAAAATCAAGTTTTTGTATAGCAATTCACACTATATGCTTGAATCGACAAATAATGACATTCGATTTTTCATGTTTGTGCATGTTCATCTGAACTTTGAAGTTTCCAGACATATCTTGACCTTATTTTACTGGAGATAAATTTTAAACTTTGATTTATGTCCACACAAACATTTTGTATTTGAAACTTCTAGCCTAATAGAGATCGAGAGATTGGATATTTGGGTTTTGATTGAGTCTTATGCTCTGAAGTAAGAAACATAGATGGTTTTCACATATACAACATTCACACCAACAAATATTTATACACAGAGAATATTTATGGATGTTTATACCTAATAAAGCAATTTCAAATCTCAGACTTAACAAGCAACAAATAATTATATACTTAGTTGGATTAAAGTTGTTTACTCACAAAGCTTTGAAGAAGAGCAGAGACTGTTTGTAAACAGTGTGAACTTGAAAACTGTAAATGTTCCCACTTTGATCCTTTAGCCAAATCATCTTGCTCTCTACCTTGTTATAGTTGCTTGATGATTGTAGAATGTTGTTTTAAGTTTTAATGGAGTTTCATTTTATTTTGTTTTTGTTCGAACTGGGAATGCGATTGAAAATGATAAAGAAAAGGTGGCTTACAGGCTATAATATAAACAGAGCATATTTTCTTTTTCTTTCTTATGTAGTGTCAGAGATATTTCATAAGAAATGGAGGCTGAAATACAATTCGTATGAATTTTGTATGCTGTAAGGATTGAGAGCATTTAATGGTGTTTGTACTTATGTCTTCATTTTGTACATATCATATTATTTTTTTATAATACCTGGCTTCATTTGCAAGCTATCAACTTATATAAAATGTTACTTTGTTTGTGATTCTCGTTGTTTCTCAAGTTTGCAGGCAAATTCGAACCAGATTTTCATACTTACCAATACAAGCCTACTTAACTATGCAAATCACTTTGAGGCTGAGAATCTTCCATGTATTACATTTCTTGTTTTCTTAAGTTCTGCCTGCATATCATTTGTTTCCATATTTCCTATACTTACTTTTGTAAATTTTTGATTATGCAGATTTATGAAGGCTGGAAATCTTCTTTAGTGCTATGTTTTTCTTGTTTTCCATTTGAATTTCTGCTCTACTTTTATTTCAACTTAAATATTTATCTCTAGAAGTTTATAAGTTCATTTCATATCTGATATAACCATAGATTTAGTCGAAATACTCGTTTAACATCAACACTTATTTTGAATTCCTTTTAAAGTTTTATTACCCAACATTTTATTATTTATACTTTAAACCATTTATATTCAAGATTTCAAATTCAAATTCAATGTATATATATATATACATTTACAAATTTACTCATATATTACATATACATTCATATGTACACATATATACACAATATACAATATTTTTAATTTAAATGATTGATACAGAATATATTTGAATTCGGGGAAACTCGCAATCTATTTACCGTTTTATTTCACTATTTTAATTCAAAAATTCATTTAATTATTAATTTAAATCTATATAAAATCCGGGGTCGTTACAATATCCCTGACTTATGATGCTTTGTGATACATCCTGATTTGTGTGTGACTTGCACTGTAGTTCTTTATCTGGGATGAATGTAATTTTTATTATCTGCAATATATATATCTGTGATCTGTGATATGTGATCTATGAATAAAAGAAAGCGTTATAGTTTATATCGCTTATCAACTATATTGTTGTATTTGATCCGTGATGATTGAATGATGTTGCACTATTGTGTGTGAAACCCTTGGACCACACTTTTACACACACAAATATGGATTTCACGTGGAAATCGGTTAAGTCACAGATGATTTAAATTTAATGTTTTGAAATTGAAATTTTAATTTCAATTGATTTTGGAAATGGATTTGGGTTAAATGCAAAGCTTTTGGAAAGGTGTTTTCAAAGATAAAAGCTATTTTGAATAACTTGGTAAAGTTTCAATTTAAATAATTTAATTTGAATTTGAATTCAAAATTTGGAATTGAATTCAATAATTGGAAATTTTGATTAAAGATGTTATAAATGTGTTTATATGAATTTAAACCATTTTAAAATATTGGTTTGAGAATTTGAATCTAACCCAAAGACTTTAACTCGTATAAATGAATCAGATTTTCCAAAATTAAAACTATTTGTTTTCAAATAATAGAAGCTTTCATATAAGGAATGAATTTCCAAATTGTGATAAAAGAATTTCAAGTTTGAATTGAAAAATAGTTTTTCCAAGTTATGAGTGAATTCTTTTTGAAAGCTATGAATTGAATCTGTTTATTTTTAACAGATTTAAAATGGTGATTTGTTTAAACCATTCGAAATGGAATTGTATTGAAAACTATAAGTTGAATCTTTGTTTTAAAGATTTAACGAGTTAATTCAATTGAAATGGAAATTGATTTGGAAAATCTATGAATGAATCTGTTAACGCTAAAAATAAACGCTAACACCCCGGTGTAAGTAGTAATAAAGCGAAAGCACCATCCGTTGGTACGGGAACAAAAAGTAGGCAGAGAATAGCAGAAAATGGTAAAAAGACAACAGTTTTATAGTGGTTCGGCTCAAAGTCAAGCCTACGTCCACTTAATCTTTTTTATTGCTGATTTGATTACAACTTTTTCAATGATTCTTCGATTACAACACGATTAAGACGAGTAGCTAGAACTTCGATGTAGAAAAGCTCCTTGAATTCATGTTGAATGATTTAGATCTTCTTCCAAAGTTCGTTGAAGCATCTTCGGTGTTTGAAGTGTTGAAGGAGTCGAGAAAACAGCAAAGTATTGGCGTTCCAGAAATGATCCAAAAGTCCTCTTCCAGGTGGAGCAGGCGGGGTATTTATAGGGAAAATCTGGAGGTAGGTCGTAGGTCGTGGACGACTTAGGGGTTAGGTCGTAGGTCGTAGACGACTTAGGGGTTAGGTCGTAGGTCGTGAGCGACCTAATGAACACGGGTTTTGGCTTATAATGGTGTCGTTTTGCTAATTGCTTTGGCTGGTAGGTCGTAGCGACCTAAGAGGAATGGAAGACGACTTAAGTATGTCGAGGCATCAAGTGGAGCGACCTAGGCTAGGCTTAGGAATGGCAGCGACCTAATCTTGATGCGATCTATGATCAAGCGACATGGGGATATGCAACTTGTTAACTCGCTAGGTCACTAGGTCATTAACTCGCTAGGTCGCTGGGCCATTATCTTGCTAGGTCGCTGGGCCGTTAACTCGCTAGGTCGCATTCATTCCATTGTTGTGCTAAATCTCTATGCCATTGATCTGCTTGGATCGTTGGGTCGTTAAGTTGCTAAGTCGTAGCCAAACTAGCTCGTTGTAGATCTATGTTAGCTCGCTAGTCATTTAGGTCGTTAGGTCGCTGAAACATTGTTAACTTGTTAAGTCGTGCTTGTTAAGTCGTGTGCTTTCCTTGAATAGTTGAGTCGCCGTTCAAAAAGGGATTAACACTTGCCCCTCGAAGTACACGCCTAGGTTATAGGTCGTGTGCTTCGATTTAACTTTGCCAGGTCATGGGCGACTCAAGTACCATGTTAACTCGCACCATCTTGAATCGCTAAGTCGTGAGCGACTTATGAGGGAGATAGGTCGTTCGTGCCGATTCGAGTTCCATTTCCCTTGTATTAAAGTCATTTAACTCGCTTCGTCCTATTCACTTTATTGCTTACACCCTGCCGCCATTGCTGCATTCGAGCCCAAAGATTAACAAGAAATCTTCTCATTTTCATCTCTAATCGTCGATTCCAACAGTGAATTTAGGTAATTCCGATCATCTATTCGCCGCGTTTACCATCGATTCCTCCATAATCTGTTCCATATAATTTTTCGGTATCATGTCATAAGACTATACTCTGACTCACACTCAGATTTTTGTTGAATCATTGATGATTGCTTTGAAAATGAATCGGTTAGGGTTTCACATAGTTATTTGGTGAATGTTTTAATTTGTGGAGTTAGTAACGATTTCTGGAAATTTGGAGGAGATGATGGGGTTTAGGTGTTTGGAGAAGACGAGGAGATGTGAGGTTAACGGGTTAGTGGATAGCGGGTTACGCCGTGGTGCTTTGAGCGATGCAACAGTGGTGGACGCGTGGCAAAGTGTGATTAGAGAATGGGACTTAGGTTTTTTAATGGGAGATAGCTTGATATCGCCGAGCTACTTCAGGAGTGACCTAGTGAATCGAACGACCTAAGAACCCTTGTGACTTAAGGGAAGCCGAACGACTTAACAAATCAGCGACCTAACTCTTTGCGACATAAAGTTTAGGTCGCGATTACACCTGAATGAGCTATTACTTAGACAAATTTGCACTGCCTTGACCTGAAGTTTCATTCCTTGAACTCTTTGACTTGGGTACTTTTAACTCGTAGGAACATGACATTGCTGAACTTTCTGACTTAAACAGTGCGACTTAAGGAAGCTTCGACCTATGCTAAGTCGCTTGAGCTTGACTACTTGCAAAAATTTACAACACTTAACTTGAATTTTCAATTTGAACTGCCGAGATAACCTGCCTGAACTTGTTGCACTTCTTTATAGATTACATTAACTTTAATGCTAATCAACCTGTTAAACACAACATTTGCAGGCGAATGGGACGAATATACTCATCATCGACTGTCCACATCGAGTGATGGATTAGATCAAAGAAACGATATTTTACTTAAGTAAAATAGTATGAATCTGATTAAAGATGAAGTGATGTGAATCGACTGATTTAAATGAAGCATCCACACAAAATGCATACAGTTATAACTGCTTATTGCTAAATATTATCTGCATTGATACTACACTTAACTTTGATCTAATAACAAGCCTTGAAACTTCCTGAATTGACGTACATCAATCAGTACTATTTCAAGTTTTATTTTATTTACTTGTTATTTCAGTAGCTTTGCACAACACTTCACACACTTTTTAGGAAACGTGCACCTTCATATTTGAATGTTCAATTCCTTGTGTAGAATGACTTCTCCACGAGAAGAGATAGTATGGCAAGCTGGAGAGGTCTTCCCAATAGCTAATCCCTTGGATGATCCCCCGAAAAGAACTTCAACCACTCTGAATCAACGGGTGTTCAGTCAATTATGTGTTCAGTTTGGTATTGCTGAAGCAGACGCTTTGCTTCCTGGGGTAAACGATACTGCTGACAGACCACCTCTTGGTTTTATCGCAGTTAATCGTCAGATGTGCGCGAGTGGAGCTATTCCTCCCTTTAACGATTTTCTTCGACAGCTCCTTCTCTGATTAACCATCTCTCCTTTCCAGTTGCACCCCAATGGTTATGCCATCTTGATGGGACTGTGTGTACTGTTTAGGAGGACACTTGACCGTCTTCCGAGCTTTGAAGAGATTTGCTATTTGTGCACGTTTCTAAAGAATAAAGATCATCCTTCTATTGTACTCGTGAGGAGTGCCAGGAACCGTAAACTAATCGCTGATCTTCCTGAAAGCGAGCACGGGTTTTTGAATCAGTTTTTCTTTGTTCGTTGCCCTCCAGGATTCTACGGCATTTGGAGAGTAGGAAGTAAGATTGTCTATCTCCATTCACTCCTTTTTTGAGCCTTTCAGAATTTGGGTTGTCAAGTATTAACTTCATTTTTTCTCTTGTAGCACTTCCTCCCCCTTCTAAAAACTCCAGCCATAAGCCGACTTTTGAAAGGCTGAGTACTGTAGCCGTCGAGGAGAGGAGTATCAAATTTCTTTTGAAAGATGAACTTCTACATCAATTTGGCCTTTTACATCCTTCCCGATCCCTTCAGCTTCATGATGCCCTTGCTTCTCAACCGGAAACATCTGATGCCCCAGCCCTCGCAAGAGAACTTGCATCGAAAGAACTTGTTGCAGAAGCTTCATTGGTAAAATGCTCCGGTTCTGCTGAGGGTGCAGAATTTTTAGGCAAATCTAAACCTCTCCCGGTTATCGAAGAAGAAGAGCTCCCCCAACGTCCCGTGTGATGCCCTACCTCTATGCTTACAATAACAAAGAGTATTAAAAGAAATACTGTCTGTTATTACAAAGAATAAGGCTGGATAGGAGCGGCCATCCGTAGTTGGGCCTTACACTAGTATTGGTTACCTCGATAGGAGTGGTATATATTTTTATTTTTCATCACTTATTTATTTACTCCCACGACATACCCAATTCCAGTATAAAACGAACTACGATGGTTCATAATAGTTTAGGACAATATATATAATAATAACACAGATAATAAAATGCGGAACACAGATAACAAAAGTCTCATATATATATATATATGTATAACTGATGTCAGTTACAATACATTTGACACGATACATATGATACAACTACAATTGTCGACTCTGGAAGTTATATATACAAGTACATTATCGACTAATATACATGAATACATATCAACCTATATTATGACATGACTACTCCAAAAGATATGAAAAGCCTTCATAGCTCAAACAGCAACCCAAAGCAAGATATCTACAACCTGAAATAACTCGGGTCTGACCCGAGTATTAAATTCAAAAGAAAATAATACACGGGTCAGTCTAATTCAAACTCAGTTATTAATGCACAGAAGCAATAATGATCAAATATCAAATAGACGACAGTCACAGAAATCTCGTATATCCAACTCTTCAATAAGAGAATCGGATAACGGTAGATATAACACAAAATAGTGTTAAACAACAAATCAGCAAATTCAAATCATCAACAAAGATAAATTAAAAAGATTATCAATGAAGATAATTTAGAAAACAACAGAATTATCTAAACGACAATTAACACAAAATCCAATTATTAAATAATAATTAGAAACTCAGAATCTAATTATCGAATAGATAATTAGACACGACAAAATGATCAATCGAACTGAATCAAATACAATTCCCAAATATTGAATTGAACACAAAACAATTCAAATAATTGAAATATCAATTAAAACGTCAATACTGTGTGGCTGTAGTACACGCACGCGTGCACTGCCTCGCCACTATAGTGATGAAACACAAAAAAGCTCAATGAAAACTCACAACGAGCACAAGGTCAAACCCAAGGAAAAAGTCAGGTTCGACACAAATGCAATACAAATAAAATCACAACACGAGCACAAAGAC
The DNA here is from genome assembly GCA_030737815.1 of Allium fistulosum. NCBI lineage: Eukaryota > Viridiplantae > Streptophyta > Magnoliopsida > Asparagales > Amaryllidaceae > Allium > Allium fistulosum. Next base: position 353,748,112 of record CM060907.1, read on the forward strand.
TACAAGTATGAACTGAACAAAGAAAGGCTACAGAGCTCGAGCTTATGCATAGTCGACATACACAACATAAACATACATTGAAGCAACTTGAACTCAAGTCAAGCCACCCAAATGAAAACAACTTAATGCAGCCACCAACCCAAATGTAACAGGGTATCAAATGAATATGGCTGCACAGTGAAACACAAACCAAGTAAATGGTCGAGAACTGATACCATAAACAATGCTCTACATCAAGCAATTGCAAATACGAACCAGACCAGATTATAGTGCAACATGGTCAGAACCAAGACAGCTCAGGTATCAAAGTGCACAACACTAAAGAACTGCATATACAACCCAGCAGTGCACAGTGAAACCCAAATGTACAAGTTTAAAACATTGAAAGATATGAATGCAAGCAAAACCCGTCAATGCAACATGAAGCTACAGACCAACAAGTAACATGTACAACTATATACATATGCATAACCAGATTACAAGATGACTACATCATAGCAGCCTGGAAACATGATTATCAAAAGCATCAGAGTCGAAGCATATATCATGAAACCAAAGTGCACTGCAACCATTAAATAAAGAACAACAGCACTCAAATTCAAGTGCAGTACAACATAATGCATCAGTGAAACATGTTCAAGTGAGGTGGCAACAAGTTCGAACCAAGTGCATAGGCACACACATATATACACCCAAGTATGTATGTATATACATGAACTAAATTGAAGTGCACTACACCAGCAAGCATTCGAACAAAGTCAAGTTTAAAATGACCATGTTCAAAACAAATTCAACCAACAGAGCAAAAGATACAAATGCTACAAGATGTACCAGACTACACAAATACATGGAGCCACAGTATGCTACAGAGAAAATGGAACTGCAGTTTCAAATCAAAGAAGCCAAGCATTGAAAATGTTACAAGTTTGAGCAAAGCCAAAAGTCACAAATAGTATGCAGTTCAAAAATCAGAGTCAAGCCAGAAGCTCAACCCAGTCAAGCTACAGTTTTTGAAATCAATGCTACAGGAGATAAAAATCACCATGACCTAAGTCAGCAGAGCATAAGCAAGTGACAGTGATCAAGTCAAAGTCGAAGTCAACCAAAACAATTTAACAACTTCAAACAAATATACACGAACGCAACAAAGTGCACGAATTCATCATCATGGGACAGATGGTACAGTTTGAACAAAAATCAAGACCGAAGTCAAATGAAAATCAAACCGTGATGGTCACGAGATAAAACCGTGCCGAGGTGACCAGAAAACAAGAAATCATCAACATTCAACCGAATCGAATGGCCAACAAATCAAATGGACCGGGGCCAACAAGTATATCATGAGTTCGAAAACATTAACGAAGTTAACCAGAAACAAAAACGAACTTGAAGAAGTCAGATAAATTTTCAAGCAAATAACATAATACGAACGGCGAGCCAAATGAATCGACAAACTCAACCACTTGAATACAAACGAAAATCAAAGAATTCAAACCCTAATTACACTTGAGTATGAATTAGATGTGAGTAGAACTCACCTTTTCTCGAAGCAAAGAAGAACTCGACTGAGAGGAGGTGCTGCGAACGATCGACAATTTATCACGCAATTATCCATTAATCGATCCACAAAGGCGCGGCTTTTATATTATTCACGAAGCCCTAATTTTTTAACGAAGGGGGACGAACGACGAAAATTTGAAGCCTCCATTATTTTTCCTTCGTATGATTTAGGGTTACGAATGGATATGAAAGAGGGAAGAGTTACACACTTTGATAGGTATCACGGCAAACAAACAAGCAAATGAAAACGTTGGCCAATACTAAGTTTTAAAGCCCGCATAATTCCTTAACAAATTTATCAAGGAATTTCATCCAATTAAAGTTCCAAATAGCAATCAGCTAACAACATTAATCGTCTAATGGCGAAGATTAATCGATACGAAACCCCGGGTCGTTACAGACTCCCCTCCTTATAAAAATTGCGCCCCCGCAATTTTCATAATTAAAGGTGTCAATAACAATTATTTTTCTAACATAAACTGGTTAAGCTTGAAAAATAGAGATCGAGAACACAAACACCAAAGAAATCTTTTAATTTCATTAATAGAAATTCACAAATTCTCAACAAAATCTAACTATCAATAGATAATCAGAAAACAGCTAAACTGAATAAATACTATTTTCAGCAATACTCAATTATCAACTAGATAATTAAAATTCAGAAATCACAAAACAACAATATCTAATTATCGATACGATAATTAGAAGACATCAAAATCTAATTATCAACAAGGATAATTAGAAAACACAAATCACAATTCGCAAAACTGCAAATATCTAGTTATCCAACGATTAACTAGAAAATACGAACTCCATAATTAACAAACTCTAACTATCAACAAAAATAGATAGAAGATAGCAATTCAATAAAATCAGCATACTCTAGAATCAATTAGAGACTATGAATCTCATAATCAGCAAAACTAGCAAATGTCCAATTATCAAAAATGACAATCAGAAAACACAATCATCTAATTAGCAAAACGATAATCAGAAAACAAATCAACAAATATCTAATTATCTCAAACGATAATCAGAAATCTCAAATCAACAAATATCTAATTATCTCAAACGATAATCAGGAAACAAATCAACCAATATCTAATTATCTCAAATGATAATCAGAAATCAGAAATCTCAAATCAACAAATATCTAATTATCAAAAACGATAATCAGAAAACATCAGATAATCAGAAATCTCAAATCAACAAATATCTAATTATCAAAAACAATAATCAGAAACAACAAATATCCAATTATCAAAAACGATAATCAGAAACATCAAATATCTAATTATCAAAAATGATAATCAGAATTCTAAAATCAACAAATATCTAATTATCAAAACGATAATCAGAAACAACAAATATCCAATTATCAAAAACGATAATAAAAAACATCAAATATCTAATTATCAAAAACGATAATTAGAAATCTCAAATCAACAAATATCAAATTTTCAAAAACGATAATCAAAAATCTCAAATCAACAAATATCTAATTATCAAGAACGATAATTAGAAATCACAAATCAACAAATATCTAATTATCAAAAACGATAATCAGAAATCTCAAATCAATAAATATCTAATTATCAAAAACGATAATCAGAAATCACAAATCAAAAAATATCTAATTATCAAAATCGATAATCAGAAATCTCAAATCAACAAATATCTAATTATCAAAGACGATAATCAGAAATCACAAATCACAAATCAACAAATATCTAATTATCAAAAACGATAATCAGAAATCTCAAATCAACAAATATCTAATTATCAAAGACGATAACTAGAAATCACAAATCAACAAATATCTAATTATCAAAGACGATAATCAGAAATCTCAAATCAACAAATATCTAATTATCAAAAACGATAATCAGAAATCACAAATCACAAATCAACAAATATCTAATTATCTAAAACGATAATCAGAAATCTCAAATCAACAAATATCTAATTATCAAAAACGATAATCAGAAATCTCAAATCAACAAATATCTAATTATCAAAGACGATAATCAGAAATCACAAATCAACAATTATCTAATTATCAAAAACGATAATCAGAAATCTCAAATCAACAAATATCTAATTATCAAAGACGATAATCAGAAATCACAAATCAACAAATATCTAATTATCAAAGATGATAATCAGAAACAACAAATATCCAATTATCAAAAATGATAATCAGAAACAACAAATATCCGATTATCAAAAACGATAATCAGAAATCTCAAATATTTAATTATCGATACGACAATTAAATCTCATAACAACAAATATTTAATTATCGATACAACAATTAAATCTCATAACATCAGATATCTAATTACCTGCAGATAATTAGAAACAACAAATATCTAGAAATCAATTAAGAAGACTAGAAAATCAACATAAAAGGTTGGATCGATCCCATCAGATGGCGAGTTTTTAGTTCGCCGCACGTGCATCAACAAATGGCCGAAGCCTACCAAGTACTCAACATAATTTTGGCGCCCAACAAATGACCCGAAGGTCCGCAGAGTGACCCGAAGGTCTAGTACTGGTATTTGACCCGAAGGTCCATCAGAGTGGCCCGAAAGCCCAACAAATGCCCAAAGGTCTAGCAGATGACCCGAAGGTCCAACATAGTGGCTCGAAAGCACACAAAATCATCAGAATCATCAAAACATCAAATATTTCAATTAACAAGTCCGGAATTAACCGAAATAGCAAACGCACATGTCCCATACCACGTGTTTTACTAAATCGTTTGATTCTCTTCATTCTTTCCTTGAAAGTGCAAAATTGTGTATTTTGTAAAAATACATTTTACATTCTCAAACGGACAAGTCCGGAATTAAGCGAATCGGTAAAAGAAAGGGGTCATAGTCCTCGATTTTGCTGAAACGTTTAAATCGCTTCCTCATTCTTTTGAAAGCGCAAACTGTAAAATTCCTGAAAACAATTTTATTTATTTTATAAAAATAAAAATTCACATTCTCAACTGGACAAGTTCGGAGTTAAGCGAATCAGTAAAAGAAAGGGGTCATAGTCCTCGATTTTGCTGAATCGTTTAAGTCGCTTCCTCATTCTTTTGAAAGCGTAAACTATAAAAAAGTTATAAAACAATTTTCATTTTAAAACGATTTTCCAATCACGTGATTAAAGCAACAACATCAGTAGCAATTTCAAAAAGAAAATTGGACTTCTCAAAACACCGTAAAAACGGATCTCAAAATCAGCATTGCGGAATAACCGCTTGAAAATCCACTTTTTAAAGTTTGGCGGTTACTGAAGTCAAAGCGACAGTATTTTTTAAACGTCAAAATCTCATCAAAATAATTTACATCAAAATGTAATATCAGTGAATTTTCATTCATCAAAATGCCACAAAACACCGTGCTCCAAAAATTTAGCATCGATGTAAAAATCCCGTTATAAAGATAACGACAACCAAAACACGTTTAAACCAAACACCGGTTCAACGTAAAATTAATGCAGTAAAGTGCAACTTAAATTTGCACGTACTACAAAATGAACAAAGAAATCATTCGAATGTATCTTCAATGAAGATAATTCAAAACAACAAAATCTAATCAACATGTGATTAGCATAAAAGAAAACCAGCCAAAATCTCAACAAAAATCGCATAACTGCGATCGCTTCGAATCCACAAATCGGATTCAAAATTTTCAAAGAAACAAAATAAACCCAGCAATGAAAACAACAAATGAAATTTATTTCAATTTCACATTTTGATTTTTAAATCAAACAGATTACCAGCTGTATTCAGCGAAGACAGTCTCACTGTTTCCGCTGCGCACTCTGATAACAGAACACAAATTAGTCAATCATCAAAACACAGTTTCACTTTTATTTTTAAATAAGGATATTTAAAAATTTCATCATAATTTCAAAACTTTAGTTTTGACTCAAAACACAACTAAAAACATCGACAAATAGTTGTAACACATGTTCCATCCAAGTTATGTTTTATATTATGTCCATAAACCCCAAGCTATGATACCAACTGTGACGCCCCACCTCTATGCTCACAATAACAAAGAGTATTAAAACAAACACTGTCTGTTATTACGAAGAATAAGGCTGGATAGGAGCGGCCATCCGTAGTTGGGCCTTACACTAGTATTGGTTACCTCGATAGGAGTGGTATATATTTTTATTTTTCATCACTTATTTATTTACTCCCATCGACATACCCAATTCCAGTATAAAACGAACTACGATGGTTCATAATAGTTTAGGACAATATATATAATAATAACACAGATAATAAAATGCGGAACACAGATAACAAAAGTCTCATATATATATGTATAACTGATGTCAGTTACAATACATTTGACACGATACATATGATACAACTACAACCGTCGACTCTGGAAGTTATATATACAAGTACATTATCGACTAATATACATGAATACATATCAACCTATATTATGACATGACTACTCCAAAAGATATGAAAAGTCTTCATAGCTCAAACAGCAACCCAAAGCAAGATACCTACAACCTGAAATAACTCGGGACTGACCCGAGTATTAAATTCAAAAGAAAATAATACACGGGTCAGTCTAATTCAAACTCAGTTATTAATGCACAGAAGAAATAATAATCAAATATCAAATAGACGACAGTCACAGAAATCTAGTATATCCAACTCTTCAATAAGAGAATCGGATAACGGTAGATATAACACAAAATAGTGTTAAACAACAAATCAGCAAATTCAAATCATCAACAAAGATAAATAAAAAAGATTATCAATGAAGATAATTTAGAAAACAACAGAATTGTCTAAACGACAATTAACACAAAATTCAATTATTAAATAATAATTAGAAACTCAAAATCTAATTATCGAATAGATAATTAGAGACGACAAAATGATCAATCGAACTGAATCAAATACAATTCCCAAATATTGAATTGAACACAAAACAATTCAAATAATTGAAATATCAATTAAAACGTCAATACTGTGTGGCTGCAGTACACGCACGCGTGCACTGCCTCGCCACTATAGTGATGAAATACACAAAAGCTCAATGAAAACTCACAACGAGCACAAGGTCAAACCCAAGGAAAAAGTCAGGTTCGACACAAATGCAATACAAATAAAATCACAACACGAGCACAAAGACTACAAGTATGAACTGAACAAAGAAAGGCTACAGAGCTCGAGCTTATGCATAGTCGACATACACAACATAAACATACATTGAAGCAACTTGAACTCAAGTCAAGCCACCCAAACGAAAACAAATTAATGCAGCCACCAACCCAAATGCAACATGGTATCAAATGAATATGGCTGCACAGTGAAACACAAACCAAGTAAATGGTCGAGAACTGATACCATAAACAATGCTCTACATCAAGCAATTGCTAATACGAACCAGACCAGATTATAGTGCAACATGGTCAGAACCAAGACAGCTCAGGTATCAAAGTGCACAACACTAAAGAACTGCATATACAACCCAGCAGTGCACAGTGAAACCCAAATGTACAAGTTTAAAACATTGAAAGATATGAATGCAAGCAAAACCCGTCAAAGCAACATGAAGCTACAGACCAACAAGTAACATGTACAACTATATACATATGCATAACCAGATTACAAGATGACTACATCATAGCAGCCTGGAAACATGATTATCAAAAGCGTCAGAGTCGAAGCATATATCATGAAACCAAAGTGCACTGCAACCATTAAATAAAGAACAACAGCACTCAAATTCAAGTGCAGTACAACATAATGCATCAGTGAAACATGTTCAAGTGAGGTGGCAACAAGTTCGAACCAAGTGCATAGGCACACACATATATACACCCAAGTATGTATGTATATACATGAACTAAATTGAAGTGCACTACACCAGCAAGCATTCGAACAAAGTCAAGTTTAAAATGACCATGTTCAAAACAAATTCAACAAACAGAGCAAAAGATACAAATGCTACAAGATGTACCAAACTACACAAATACATGGAGCCACAGTATGCTACAGAGAAAATGGAACTGCAGTTTCAAATCAAAGAAGCCAAGCATTGAAAATGTTACAAGTTCGAGCAAAGCCAAAAGTCACAAATAGTATGCAGTTCAAAAATCAGAGTCAAGCCAGAAGCTCAACCCAGTCAAGCTATAGTTTTTGAAATCAATGCTACAGGAGATAAAAATCACCATGACCCAAGTCAGCAGAGCATAAGCAAGTGATAGTGATCAAGTCAAAGTCGAAGTCAACCAAAACAATTTAACAACTTCAAACAAATATACACGAACGCAACAAAGTGCCCGAATTCATCATCATGGAACAGATGGTACAGTTCGAACAAAAATCAAGACCGAAGTCAAATGAAAATCAAACCGTGATGGTCACGAGATACAACCGTGCCGAGGTGACCAGAAAACAAGAAATCTTCAACATTCAACCAAATCGAATGGCCAACAAATCAAATGGACCGGGGCCAACAAGTATATCACGAGTTCGAAAACATTAACGAAGTTAAACCAGAAACAAAAACGAACTTGAAGAAATCAGATAAATTTTCAAGCAAACAACATAATACGAACGGCGAGCCAAATGAATCGACAAACTCAACCACTTGAATACAAACGAAAATCAAAGAATTCAAACCCTAATTACACTTGAGTATGAATTAGATGTGAGTAGAACTCACCTTTTTCTCGAAGCAAAGAAGAACTCGACTGAGAGGAGGAACTGCGAACGATCGATAATTTATCATGAAATTATCCATTAATCGATCCACAAAGGCGTGGCTTTGATATTATTCACGAAGCCCTAATTTTTTGAGGAAGGGGGACGAACGACGAAAATTTATAGCCGCCATTATTTTTCCTTCGTATGATTTAGGGTTACGAATGGATATGAAAGGGGGACGAGTTACACACTTTTATAGGTATCACGGCAAACAAACAAGCAAATGAAAACGTGGGCCAATACTAAGTTTTAAAGCCCGCAAAATTCCTTAAAAATTTATCAAGGAATTTCATCCAATTAAAGTTCCAAATAGCAATCAGCTAACAACATTAATCGTCTAATGGCGAAGATTAATCGATACGAAACCCAGGGTCGTTACATCCCGGGAAGGTCGCCACGGAAGTTGATGAGGGGACGGAGAGGGAAAGTTCTGCCAGAAAAAGTGCTGAGCATGCTGAAGAAGGCACTGCTGGTGCGACTCACTTGGCTGAGCATAACGGTGATGACATCTTTGGGGGGTTAAGTGATCTTATGGTGACATCCCATGAGCTTTTCAAAGACGATGCCCCTGTCACTTCTGGACTCACTTCCCTAGCAATTGAAGCGTCGTCTGCACTTCGTTCACTTCCGTCAACCCAGGAGTCGACTCCTGCCGTGAAAGTCGATATTTCTCCAATTTTGAAGAGTGGTTTGTAGCTTGACGCGCGTAGTTTGCACGCCACACACACTTAGGATTTTTAGCAGTTACTCGCACTTGACTTCCTTTTCTGGAGATTTCTAAATTCTATCTCTTTTTCGTTTTCAGGTTCTCCAATGGGATGAAGCGGCTCATACTACGATGATTTCCGACGCTATGCCAAGCGTGATTACTATGATCCCAGGCGTTATCTTCCTGCACCTAGAGAAACTGACGAAGAAAGAGCTGCCAGGAATGCTCGTGAGGGGCAGGCTTATGAGGAGCGCTATGGCAGAAGAGGCGAGCGCTATGACTCCTCCCAGAAAGACGATGATTCCCACAAAAGAAAATCTCATGACGATAGTGGGAAGAGTCATGTAGTTGAGGACCCAAACAAGCGGGCCCGACTTAGCGAGAAATCTTCTTCTGAAGTTCCTAAAGCGCCTGCTTCTTCCGTTTCTCTAGACATCCCCTCCAGCTCTCCTGCTCTTCAAAGAACTGATATTCAATCAATAATTAATAGTCCTTCGTATTAGGTCGAGAAGCCTCCACCTACGCTTCAGAGCCGATTCCCAAATTGGTGTTTAAAAGGTGTGCGCTTCGATTTAGACCTAGTCCCAATCGATAAGCAAGCCATGTTAAGGAATCTTGATGCAGTGAGGCTTGACATTGAAAGAATGGCCAGCTGGAAAAAGCTGGTCAATGAGCTTCAAAGAGTCAACCGCCTAAATCTTGAGGCTATGCTAACGATGGAAAACGACAAGTCGGAGTGGAAGAAAGTTCTTGACCAACATGATGTGGAAATGAAAAGCATCTCTGCCTACAATAAAGAGCTTGAGGCAGAAGTCAAGAAACTCAAAGAAGACCTTGCTACCACTTCCGCTTCTCATTCTCAAAAGGAAGAGGTTTTTCAAAAGCAAGTGAGGGATGCACATGTCTCCCAGAGAGATGCCGAGACAAAACTTGAGGCGGAGCAGCATGTTATTGAAAAATACCACAATGATACCGTCCAACTGCGGGAAAAAGTCAGCTCCCAAGACTTGGAAATTGCAATGTTAAAAGCTCAACTTTCAAAAGTAGAAAAGGAGCGTGATGATGCCATGGCTGGAAAAGCGGCTGCTGAAGAATCGCACGAAACAACCAAGGCCACCATCAGCTCCACTCTTTTTGAGTTTTATGTTCTCAGTGTCTTGGGGAAAGGCAGTCTTTCTTTCTTGGGCCTAAAGTATGAAATTACATTGGCTGAAGTATGTGAAGCAGCAGTTGAAGTGCTCAAAAATGCTGGCTACACCGAAGAGGATTTTGAGGCTAATTTTATGGACGACGAGGGTCGTGCCGCCCTTGCGAGAGGGAAAGAACAACTTGCTAATCAGTGAGCCGAAGTAGCGGAAGGAGAGAGTCCAGGGAAGGCACCTTTGACTGACCCAGCCCGTCCTTCGTCCTCGGTCGACGTTGACATTATTGGCTCAAGTTCCCATTCTTTGCCTCCTTCTAAAGTCAAAATCAAAGCTAAAACTGCTCATACCGAAGAAGAGGCCCAAGAAAGTACTGAAGCTCAAGATTATGAAATCGACATGATCAAGCCAACTTCTCCAGGTAACTTCAACATTGATCTAGCTCAAGTGGACCAATCGTTCACCTCACATGAGCTCGATGAATTTCTTTCTTATTACTTAAGCCTCGACGTGCCACTATCTCCTCTCTTTGCGGGAAATACTGATGTTTTTAACTTTTCTTCTTCTGTAGCGAAAATAACAAGTGTTGTACCAGCTTCGCCTCCCCCAGGTGTTGCTCCTCCACCTCTTCAAGTTACTCCTCCTTCTGCTTCTCAACCGGGATCCCAAGAAGAACAAATAGAAGCTCTTCAAGGCTTAGACGACCCGGCGGCTTCTCAAGAGCAAAAAGCCAAGGAACTTGAGGAGGGTGAGAGGACCCCGAAAAGATTCATTGCTGATGATACAAAGCTTTTTGATCTTATTTCTCTGGGCAGCGAATCTTCTTCGAAGATGAGGGGAAAGCGCAGAGCTTCAAAGAAAAAGGACGCTCTTGTTGGCGATGAGAAAGCAAAAGAGGACCCAATTGCACCTCTTTCTCCTTCTTCCCTGAAGAGTTCAAACCGACCTAAGAAGTTAATTATTAGGCCGGATGAGGACTCGAAAGGCGGCGGGAGGAAGAAGAAATGAGTCCGGCTTTTATCCTTCTTCTTTCGTTATTTTGCCTTTTGTCTAAAGACTTGTATCGACCGGAGATTGTGCGGGTACCGGCCCCTGCTTTTTGAAATCTGCACATGTGTAAACAATTTTATAGTATGGAATAAAATGACTATTTTTACTTGTACAATTTTTGTCTGTACTTGTGAATGCATTTATTCCTTGTTTTTTGCACAAGTTTCTTCATTTTCTTTGTATGATATTGCAATGAGCTCGTGGTATGTTGCTTGAGCGTTGTTTTTATTAATGCAGCTGTATTATATTGCCCCTATACCATGGCTTATTGCAATCTTCTCTATTATGGAAAGGCTTGTGTTCTTGATTTGGAAAATAATTCTTCCGGTTTGTGGAAATATTATTCTGCTTTAGTGGAGTATGCCTTGTATTGGAGAAGTTTTCTTCTTTTTCTTTTCTTTTTAGAAAGAGTTAACACACTTCAACTTTTGGAGATGGCCACTTTTATTTTCTGAGAAGTGGATTACTTTTTGTAGTGAAGCGGAATTTTGAAGAAAACTTTTATTTTTTGGACGTGCCTCTTTAGAGGGCTTTGTTTAGAACTTCACCGTTGAGGGTAGGAGTGTGCCTCCGAAGAGGGCTTGTGCCTCCGAAGAGGACTTTTATGTTGTGCATCGGGAGAGGGCTTTTTTGTTGTGCCTCGGGAGAGGGCTTTGATTGGCACTTCAACTTGGTGAAGTGTGCCTCCGAAGAGGGCTTTGATTGACACTTCAACTTGGTGAAGTGTGCCTTCGAAGAGGGCTTTGTTTGGCACTTCAACTTGGTGAAGTGTGCCTCCGAAGAGGGCTTTTATTGTTTTGCCTGAAAGTTACTTTTTCATAGTCAAATGGTCCCACGGAGCAGACGCAAGTTACCCAACTGGATGCTCTTTTGTTCGAACGATCGCAATCAAGTAACAAGGGCCTGGAACCTTCTATCTTGGGAAGGTGCCCCCTTTGGTGGTTACACCGACATTCTTGGGTGAGAAAAGCATTTCGATTTGGGCGTGCCTCATTAGAGGGCTTTTGCCTCGTTGGAGGTCTTTGTTTGTGTGCCTCTGAAGAGTGCTTGTGCCTCCGAAGAGGGCTTTGTTTGGTTTGTCAGGAAGGTTGCATCTCACAGTTAGGTGGGTCCACGGGGCAGACGCAAGCTACCCGACTGGATGTCCGTTTGTACGAACGATCGCAATCAAGTAACAAGGGCCTGGAACCTTCTATCTTGGGAAGGTGCCCCCTTGGGTGGTCCCACCAACATTCTTGGGTGAGAGACAAGATTCCATTTCGTCTGTTTTTGTCTGCTTGTCCATGTCTTTTCATCTACTGCCCCTCAGCGATTCCTCGTTATCGTCTCCAAGTACATATTACTTTCTTTAGTAAGTTGTTTGATTTTTCCAGAGAAGTGTACTTCATGGTTGAGTGAATCCACGGGGCAGACACAAGCTACTTAACCGGATATCTGTTTGCACAAATGATCATAGTTAGTTAGCAAAGGCCTGGTGCCTTCACTTTGGGAAGGTGCCCCTTTTCGTGGAATCACCAACTGTTTGCGCGAAGTACTTCTTATGTAGGAATTGAATCTGGAATTTTTGTGACTTGGCATTCGTTTGTTTAGTGATTTGTGGGAATCGCTTGGCCTTGTGATGTGTTGAATAAGTAAGCTTTGCTTTGATATCCTGCGATATTAAATCGACATTTTAGCAATATATTTAAGATATTTGCATATCGAAATAAAACAAGCATTTTAGAGTAGTAGAGAACACAAGATTTATAGTGGTTCGGCCAAGAATTGGGCCTACATCCACTTTATAGTTCTTATTATCAATTTGCACTGATTTTACAATGGCTTATAAGACAAGCATGATACATCCACAATTCTTTTACAAATTTAAGCATTGCTTCTAAGTAAAATATGGACGCAAGTGATTGTTGTTCCAGGCTCTTGGAATTGGATCTCCTTCGATAGTTGTAAGCTTGAAAGTGCCATCAAGAAGCTTTTTGCCTATGACATATGGCCCTTCCCAGTTTGGCCCAAACACTCCCGTCGTTGTCATGACCCTTTTTAGGACTAGATCCCCAATTTCAAAGCTGCGTTGGCGAACTTTAGAATTGAAGTGCCTGGCTATTCTTTGCTGATGGGCTACGACTCTAAGCTCAGCCTCTTTTCTTCTTTCATCAAGCAAGTCAAGTGCTTCAAGTTGCAGCTTTTCATTTCCAGCTTGGTTGAAATGAATTCTCCTATGTGAGGGAACCTCCATTTCCACTGGAATCATTGCTTCCGATCCGTATGCTAATGAAAATGGTGTGTGCCCAGTCGCAGTTTTGTGGGTAGTTCTATACGCCCATAGTGCAAGTGGCAGCTTGTCGACCCAACCACCTTTTGCTTTTTCCAGCTGTTTTTTGATGGTTGATTTGATAATTTTGTTCACTGCTTCCACTTCCCGTTTTCCTGCGGATGAGCCACTGCTGAGAAGCTTTTTCGGATCTTATATCGCCTGCAAAAGTCCTGGAATTCTTCGCTTCGAATTGGGTACCATTGTTTGTGATTATCTTCTGAGGCACACCATACCTGCAAATGATATTTTTAGTCACAAAATTTATCATCTTTTTAGAGGTAATAGTAGCTAATGGTTCAGCTTCAGCCCATTTAGTGAAATAATCAACAACAACAATAGCATATTTGATTCCAGACTTGGCAATCGGCAAAGGCCCGATGAGATCTATCCCCCAAATAGCGAATGGCCACGGACTGACCATTTGTGTTAGCTCGGTGGAAGGTGCTCTTGGGATTTTTGCAAATCTCTGGCATCTATCACACTTTCGGGAGTAGCTAGCAGCATCTCGATTAACATCTGGCCAAAAATACCCATAGCGAAGAATTTTCTTTGCAAGAGTCTGACCACCTGAATGATCCCCACACTCTCCTCCATGCACCTCAGCTAAAATTGTCTTAGCCTCTTCCTTGGTCACACATCGAAGTAATGGCATTGAGAACCCTCGTCTGTACAAGCGGTCGTCTTGAATTACATATCTTAGGGCTTTTCTTAACAGCTTCTGGCGCTCTTTTTTTGTTTTCTGGCAGGGAGCCGTTGAGTAGGTATTCCTTAATCGGGGTCATCCATGACTCCTGTTCTTGGGATATAGCCATAATCCAGTCAATATCCATCACAACAGTACTTGGAGCTGACAAAACTTCCACAGTGACCAATCCCAATAATTGAGCTTCGCCAGAGCTTGAATATTTTGTGAGAGAATTTGCCTTCATGTTCTCTTCCCGGGGTATATAGCTTATTGTATAATAATCAAAATCATGGAGAAGCTCCCAGGTCTTTGACAAGTAAGTGGGCAGATTTCCTCCTTTAGTTTGAAACTCTTTCTTGACTTGACATACAATAAGTTGAGAATCACTGAAGATCTGCAATGCTTTGATGTTCAGTTCTTTGGCAATCTTCAAACCAGCAATAAGAGCTTCATATTCTTCTTCATTATTTGTCGAAGGAAATTCTAATCTCAATGCATAGCACAACGATCGTCCTTCGGGGGTTTCAAGCACAACCCCAACCCCGGAACAGTAGTCATTTCTTGCACCATTGACATATTATTTCCATCGGATTGGGAAGTCAATAGTCACTTCTTCCTCACTGTCGCCTTTATCTGTATATTCTGCGATGAAATCTGCTAAAGCTTGTCCGTTGATTGCTCTTCGGGGATGGAAAGTGATATCGTATTGGCTGAGTTCAATATTCCACTTTAGAATACGACCCGAAGTCTCAGGGCGAAATAGGACTTGCTTTAGAGGTTGATCAGTGAGGACTTTAATAGGATGACCCTGGAAATATGGCCTCAACTTTCTGGATGCAATTAACAAACAATAGGCGAGCTTTTCCAGCTTTGAATAATTCATCTCTGCCCTAGTTAGTCTTTTGCTGATGTAGTAGACCGGGCGCTAAACTTTTGCGTCTTCCCGTACCAGCGCTGCACTAAGAGCATGAGATGAAACTGCTAAGTATATGAAAAGATCTTCACCATTGCTGGGCTTAGAAAGTACTAGAGGCGTTTCCATGTGATGAATGAGTTCATCAAAAGCTTTCTAACATTCAGGAGTCCATTCAAAGTTCTTCTTTCCTTTCTTCAGAGCGTCAAAGAATGGAATGCATTTATCTGTGGCTTTGGAAATAAATCGACTCAAAGCAGTGACTTTCCCGTTGAGGCTTTGCAATTCCTTCTTTTTCCTAGGGGCTTTGACTTCTCTTACAGTAGTGATCTGAGCAGGATTAGCTTCGATGCCCCTAGCACTCACAATGAAACCCAAGAATTTTCCGGACTCTACCCCGAATGAACATTTCAGAGGATTTAGCTTCATCCCATACTTTCGGAGGATCGCGAACATTTCTGCCAGATGGTCCATGTGGTCTACTGCCTTCTTCGATTTCACTAACATATCATCAACGTATACTTCCATAGTCTTGCCAATTTGAGTCTTGAACATGGCATTAACGAGTCTCTGATAAGTTGCCCCCGCGTTCTTTAGTCCGAAGGGCATGACTTTATAGTAGTAAAGACCAACATCAGTGATGAAGCTCGTGTCCTCCTGATCTGGCTCATGCATCATGATTTGATTGTATCCTGAGTAAGCATCCATAAAAGACAATAATTCGTGCCCGGCTATTCCATCCACCAACTGATCGATCCTAGGTAACAGGAAGTAATCTTTAGGGCATGCTTTGTTCAAGTCTGAAAAATCGATGCATAATCTCCATTTTCCATTTGCTTTTTTAACCAGTACCGGATTAGAAACCCAATTCAGATAAGTGGATTCTTTGATGAAGCCATTTTCCATGAGCCAATATACTTCTTCTTTCAATGCTGTTGACCTTTCAGGACCCTGGGTTCTTCTTTTGTGCTTTATGGGTGTGAACTTTGGATCAATATTTAAGGTATGTACTGCGATTTCTGGAGATATTCCACACATGTCAGCATGACTCCAAGCGAATACATCTAGGTTTGCTTTCAAGAATGATATTAGCATATTTTGAACTGTCACACCGAGTTGTGAACTCACATTTAGCACCTTGTTTGGATCTTTTTGGTCAACAGGTATTGGCACCGTTACTTCTACTGGCACCGCTCTATTCTCCCATGCACTGGTCTTTCTGGGATCAATTTCTTTTCGTACACCACTATGCTTGCCGGTGCAGGGTCCACCCCGTAATTGCTACAAGGTGGGTTCTTTGATGCGGAGCGGAGCTGCCGCACCCTTTCCCATCTCTCTCTTCTTCGCCTCCCGTAACTTTGTAAGATAACATTCCCGCCCAGCATTCTGGTCCCCCTTCAAAACACCAATGCCGTTATCAGTGGGGAATTTCATAGTTAGGCACCATGGGGCGAGAATGGCTTTGAATGCAGCAAGAGTTGGTCGTCCCAAGAAGGCGTTATAAGCAGAAAATTCATCAACTATAACAAAAGTTTTCTTACGGACCACTTTTCTTTCCCCTTCACCAAGTTCTACAAATAAGTCGACGGTTCCGAAGGATATTTTGGTTCCCCAGTGAACCAACAATTTTTTGCAAAGAAGCTTGAACATCAGCCATCGGAATTTTCATTTGATCAAATGTCTTTTTGTAGAGGATATTACAAGAAGCACCGCAATCAACAAGCACTCTACTCACAATAGCTGGTCCGATACCGGCGGATATTACCAAAGGATCCATGGTGGGAGCCTCAATTCCCACAGAATCTCTAGCTCTGAATATGATGTCATCGTGAAAAGTTCTTTGCTGTTTTGAAGGCACAGCATCTTCCAAGACAAAAATAGTTTCTTCTTTCGGGGCATGTCTTAGAGCATGAGCATACCTCTCCATCTCTCCCCAACTTCTGCCTGCTGGGTGAGGACCCCATGTGATTACATTAATAACAGGCCTTTCAGATTCCTGCACCACAGCCTTTTCACCTGAGCTAGATTGAAGAGCAGGAAGTTGCTGCCCCTGAGTAGATGAGGCCGGATCACCTCTGTTTCTCTTGACATACTGTTGCAGTTTATTATGTCGCAGCAGCTCTTCAATTAAATTCTTCAAATGGCGACACTCATTAGTGTCATGGCCAGGCTGATTGTGAAATCGACAGAATTTTCCATTAGGCACAAAATTTTTCCCAAGCTTCATCTCAGGTGGCTTAGAGTACTCGATAGCATCCTTGGTTGCGAAGAAGATGTTCTCTAGGGTCTCAGTCAAAGGAGTAAAATCCGAAAAACGGCGAGGTTTCTTCATATCTTTCTGCCTTTTCCCACCATTATTTTCCCTCTTCTGACCACCAGATTCTTTCTTATTAGAAGCTTTAGCCACATTGTTGTTTTCAATTTCAGGCACAACTACCTTTGCTGGTGCAGGAAGATTCTCCAGACGCATAAATTCCTAGCCTTCTTATAAAACTTCTCAAGAGAATTTGGTTCCTTCATCTTCAACCATTTCCCGAATTCACTTGTTTTATTGATGGCTCGCATCAAGTAAGTTAGAATCATTCGAGGTTCAGCATTGTCCACTTCGGCCAAGGGTATATTGAAGCGGTTCAAGAAAGATTTGATAGATTCTCCGGGAGCTTGTTCGTGGCTGGACAATGACATTATGTCCTTGGCCTTTGAAGCATACAACCTGAACTGGTCCTTGAATTTTCGAGTTAAGTCGGAGAATTAATCTACAGATCGGACTGGTAGCTTTGTGAACCAAAGTAGAGCCACCCCCTCCAAATAGACAGGAAAATATCTGCATTTAATCTCATCTGTTGCCCTGGCACCTATCATATGCCAGTCATACTTGTACAAGAACTGATTAGGGTCGCTTGTTCCCCGATAGGCTGGGCTAGTAGGGGGAACAAACTTCTTTGGAAATTCAGATTTTAGAATTCTTTCAGTAAACGGAGTCTTGCTTGGAGCAAACCCCCAGTCATTTTCATCTTCATCCCTTTGCATACTTTCTTTCATAATTTGACGAATCATTCCTGATAGGTATTCCTCATCATTCAGAGGCCTTGCCGGGCAGACGTCAGCCACTTTTTCGGAAGTTTGCCTGAACAAACGTTCGCAAAGAGGTGGCTGCGGCCTTGAACCTCCAGCTTGGGGAGGTGCCCCTTCGGCGGTGCCAGCTGCACTTTGAGGAATACTTTTCTCTTGGGAATCATGAGCATCTTCCGCAAAGGTTGGTTCATTATTTGCTGGTTGTTGATTAACCCCAAGTAGAGCGTTTAACCTGTCCATCATCAAAGCATTTTGAGTTTCCATTTGTTGGAGTAACCCAGACACAACAACATCAAGTTCAGCCCTTGTGACTCCAACAGTAGGAGTTGCCTGATTTGGCGCTGGAGAAGTGGCAGTCCTGTCATAAGCATCTCCGGATCTCGTAGATCTACTCTTTCTTCAGGAGCCATGATTTTAGATAGACTTCTGGTTTTTAAGGAGAGTCTTTCAACAAATCTTTGCGAAGCAATGGTGAGAACACACCTGAGTTCGATGTTCTTAGTGAAAGCACCAAAATGTTAAAGCTAAAAATAATCGCTAACACCCTAGTGTAAGTAGTAATAAAGCGAAAGCACCACCCATTGGTACGGGAACAAAAAGTAGGCAGAGAATAGCAGAAAACAGTAAAAAGACAACAGTTTTATAGTGGTTCGGCTCAAAGTCAAGCCTACGTCCACTTAATCTTTTTTATTGCTGATTTGATTACAACTTTTTCAATGACTCTTCGATTACAACACGATTAAGGCAAGTAGCTAGAAATTCGATGTAGAAAAGCTCCTTGAATTCATGTTGAATGATTTAGATCTTCTTCCAAAGTTCGTTGAAGCGTCTTCGGTGTTTGAAGTGTTGAAGGAGTCGAGAAAACAGCAAAGTATTAGCGTTCTAGAAATGATCCAAAAGTCCTCTTCCAGGTGGAGCAGGCGGAGTATTTATAGGGAAAATCTGGAGGTAGGTCGTAGGTCGTGGACGACTTAGGGGTTAGGTCGTAGGTCATGAGCGACCTAATGAACACGGGTTATGGCTTATAATGGTTTCGTTTTGCTAATTGCTTTGGCTTGTAGGTCGTAGCGACCTAAGAGGAACGGAAGACGACTTAAGTATGTCGAGGCATCAAGTGGAGCGACCTAGGCTAGGCTTAGGAATGGCAGCGACCTAATCTTGATGCGATCTATGATCAAGCGACATGGGGATATGCAACTTGTTAACTCGCTAGGTCGCTAGGTCATTAACTCGCTAGGTCACTGGGCCATTATCTTGCTAGGTCGCCGGGCCGTTAACTCGCTAGGTCGCACTCATTCCATTGTTGTGCTAAATCTCTATGCCGTTGATCTACTTGGATCGTTGGGTCGTTAAGTTGCTAAGTCGTAGCCAAACTAGCTCGTTGTAGATCTATGTTAGCTCGTTGGTCATTTAGGTCGTTAGGTCGCTGAAACATTGTGAACTTGTTAAGTCGTGCATGTTAAGTCGTGTGCTTTCCTTGAATAGTTGAGTCGCCATACATAAAGGGATTAACAGAATCTTTGTGAAATTGAGTGAACTTTGTGAATTAAATATTTTATTTAAAAGATTATAGTGCGGAAATTGTTTAAACCGTTGAAGGTTGTTAAAATGATTCTTTTTGTAAAAGATTAAAGTGGTAATGTGTTTAAACCATTTGAAAGATTTTTGGGTAATAAGTTGTGACTTAATTGAAATCCCATATCCATATGTTTTAAAATATTACGCTCGCTATTCGGTTTAGCCGGGAGAGGACCTTTGTGTCACATAACCCATTCCGAATAATGATACGTCGTATATGGATTGCATTTGAAGACCGGTGGTGAAGACCGGATATTTTCGAAAATGAAATGACAACTCGTCGAATGTCTTTGCATCGACTAGTCCCCGGTATAGAGATTTTAGCACCCTTTGTGATGGGAAGTCCGGACGTGATTAGAAAATTATCCGGATTTGCAAGGGCTTCTTCGGAAGTGCCTTCGGTTCTGTTCGAACCCGGAACAGACTTGTATGGTTACATGTCTGACATTACATTTTGAGATATAAAGCTGATTTCTTTCAAATACATTTCAGTTGGTGGCGGAGAATTTATTCTCTTAGCTTAACACCCTTCTCTGAGATGTACGAGCTCAGAGGTTATGTAGTTGAAGGTTATCAACGATATACTCCCAATTTGGTAATGTGGCATGCTCAGTGTTGCTGTGTATTGATGGTCATTTGCCGATCATTTGTTGATCAAAGCACGGCTTTATGAAAAAGCGTAGCTTTGTGGACAGACCTCATCGAACCTCACAGACCGAAAATGGTCGAAACAGGAATGATGCGGCAAGGTTATGAGGGTCGCGCCCTTTAGGGTATGTCATTTCCTTCTGGAAAAGGGTGGTATCATGGTATGGAGCCCAGATACTTACTCATGTGGACACACTGTATTTATTACTGTGTGATGTTGGTTACCAAGGCCTCGGATAAAGGTCCCTAAGGACCGGGGAATGGCATATTCGTGAGTTACCTAGTTATAGGGGTAACCCGGCCTTGTGTTGGCAGAGAGCTAGTTAGTTCTCGGGACGTCCATCCAGAGGCGATCCCATGTGGCAGTAGGAAGTTCCTTAGCCTGACCATTTGTTGGAAATCCAATTTCCAATACGAACCCTGTACGGTTTTAGTTGTAGAACCTTCCATTTACTTATGGTGGTCACCACTGTTTAAATGGTAGCTATAGTAGGCATACAATAATGGTTGTATGTTGGCTAAGATTAATATTGTATTTTCGAAAGGTTTTCCTACACTATGCACTAATAATAATATCAAAAGAGTTTTGTTTGCGTAGTGAGCATCTTTGACTATCATAAGAAGAAATCTCCTCCAATTCTGCGTTTGCATTGTGTGTGTGGCGGGAGGTCTTATGGTAGTTTCATTTTCCAAAAGCATTGCGGATTTAAATGTTGAAAATTCTTTTGTGGTTTGTTTTAAAGGTAAACTGTTTTTGTTGCTCACACCTGTCCCACGACTGACTCGGAGTTTATTGTTCCCTTTCTAAACTCAGGGTGCCCACAAATTTTCCACACGGGCAGTCTAGACTTGGGTTTTTCAGATAATCAGGTTCAGTTGTCATTGGAGCTAGTTCAGTTTTGGAGATCAGGACCGATGTTGCTTATCTTGAGGCAATGTGATGATGGTTTGAGATGATGTTGGAGTCATTCTATTTTGTAGATCATTTGGAGTGATCTATTCCATTATTATTATTTTCCACTGTAGCATTGTATCATATCTCTGTATTGTTGTATCATATTGATATCATTGTTGTATATCATTCTGGATATTGTATTCATTGGAGTTGTATATGATATCATTGATTTCTTTATTCCGCTGTGTTGTTATACTTAATGGTGTTATAAGCTCCGGCATAACTCGAATTTCAACGATTGAATCTGCGGCATTCGAGTACAAGTGAAGTATGGATGTCGATTTTCGAACGCTGAAATTTGGATCATGACAGTTTGGTATCAGAGCTAAGGGTTAAACTTTAGCTCAGGAGTATAACACATTAAGTAACTCATTAGAGATAGGGTGAAGTATACCCTAGAATGAGTAATTCTCAGATATTCGTCCGTATGCCTCAGTAAATTCTCTATCCATCCAAAGATAGTAAGTATGAGTGCAAGAAGAGGATGAGATTGGGGATAGGGGAATACAACTATAAATGGTCAATACTCTGTAACAACAAGGAAATAATCTTTTCTCTATCAATCTCTTTTGTTCAGCATCTCTTCTCAATTCTTCGATAATTTCTGGTGGATCCATGAAGAAATTCGATATATTTGCATGGGACATAAACTCCAGATGTACCAAAATTGTTTGTATGGATGAATTGGTTGCTTTGTTTGCTATAGTTGATAGGTATACTTTAGTTCTAAACTGAAAGTTTTGAAATTGTATCCATATAACTATCTTTTTTTTGGGTCCGATATGTTCTACGAATGGTTAGTTATCCTTTCGAACTGACCAATGCCACTGTATATTTCGTAGATCTGGATAACCCGAGTATCTTATGAAGTGTCAAATAGATTCGTTCTCGTATCTATTATTGATATTCTGATTTGGTAAGCCAAATGCAGAATAGCTGTTCAGTTTGAATTGATGAAATATTCTTCATCTATCTTTGTGTCTCCTTGGCAATTTCGAGGACGAAATTCTTTTAAGGGGGGAAGTCTGTAACGACCCCGGATTTTAATTAAATTTAAATTGATAATTAATTTAATTTTTGAATTAAAATTGTGAAATGTATCGATGAATTGATGCGAGTTTCCCCGAGTTCAAATAAAAAAAAATGTGTTAAATTATTTGAATTTAAAATCTTAAATATAAATGGGTTGAAAATAAATATAAAAATATATACATGAATCAGCTTATAAAAGAAAAATAAAATAAAATAGAAATAAATATTTAAGTTAAAATAGAAGTAAACATTATAAAGTGAAATAAAATACAAACAAATTGTAATTACAAAGAAAACAACTTACATTCAAATATGTAAAAAATGATAAGTATGAACAAAATGGAAATATAAATATATAGGGAGGCTTATCAAACAAGGCAAGCAATTAATGAAGCCACCAGATTTTTATTTATGAAAATGTACCAAATTGAAATAAAGTAAAATATGGACAAGTATAAGTACAACACAATTAATGCAAGCCAAAATCTTATCATATCAGCCACCATTCGAATAGGAAATCCCTAGCCAAACTTTAAACAAGAAAATGTTTTCAGTACAAAAGGAAAGAATGTAGCTTGTAAGTAGAAATGCAAGTATATATTCAAACATACAAACGAATGAAAAGGGCAAATATGTTCAAGTATCAAACAAAACAAGAAAACATATAAAAATATAAAGTACATTAACATTTAAAGCTTTCATCTCAACAAATAAACAAAGTCAATTCGAGAATACTTCAGCCTCCATATACAAGAGAAAAATCTCTGAATGATTGTACAAAGAAAAAAATATATATCATCACTTGTACAAAATAATATATCAACCTGTACAACCAATTTCCTTATATCAACCTTCATTTCATTTTCGTTCCATTTCAAACTGAGAAAACTAAACTGTATCATCTTGAACATAAACAAAAAAAACTTCAATTTAAAACAACAATACAACTGTATAAAACCAAAGATCAAAAAGGGAAGCTTCATCTTGCATTTTCTTAAAGCCTGTTCAACATAAATAGAAGCTCTGTTCTTCATCTTCTTTCTGGTGAGTAACTTTTAAAATTTAAAAATATTTGTTTGCATGATAGTATGTTTGAAATAAATAAATATTGGCCGAGGTATATAAGTGAAAATCTGGTGTGGATATATTGTGTGCATGCTATGTTGATATATTGTGATCTGTTTGATCCAGGCTTAAATACACATCAAAATTCATTTGCTCTTAACCCAAGCATTGAGAAGACTTAAGTTTTGAACATAAAATGTTTGTTATAACATAGACTTAAGTTTAAAAATTTGTTTAAGAGAAAAACAATTTGTTTTGGTTCTGGAAATATAAAACAATAGAGAAAACTTAGATAAGTCAAAATTTAATTTTTCATAATTCATCGTTCCAGGCATATGAATCGAATGCTAAGACTAAAACTTGATTTTTGAAACAAAAATTACTATTTTTAGTTAAGTTTTGAGAATTCGGTTTGGGTTTGAACTGGATATGAAAATTTGTAATTTTCTGGTGATCTACTGTAATGTGGATGTCGGGGTTCCTCCTGGAGGTGGAGGAATGACTGGAGATTTGTGGAAAATTGTTTAATTGATGAACAATTCGAGGAGGTGAGAGTAGTGATGGAGTTTTGTCCAGAACCCCAGTTTTATATGTGTTTAGAAATCGCTCACTATGGCTTGTATGGATGATCGAGTGTTACGAGTTCTTAGGGAATGGTAGCTTGGTTATAGTCGAAGTCATAGCCGTAGTTGTATGATTTTTGGTGATCGGTGCAGAAAGAACGGTGCGTTGACATGTTTGGTGACGAGGTCAATTCGAGTTCCAGGTTTTGACTATGATCTCGAATTCGTTTTCGAGAGGAGTAAGGAGATTCAGATTGTTGGGAATTGGAGTGTGGAAGATCGTCGACGTGTTCGACGTCGCGATACCGCCTGGAGTTGGTCTGAGCTCTGGTGCACGTGCACGATATGTCACGAGTATCAGGTAGCCTGGTAGAGGAATGATGGGTGGATGACTCGAAGTTGTCTTCGAGAAGCATAGGCGCTGGCTCGAGTTTGAATTCGAGTGTTTTCAAATGTATACCGGGTCATTTCTAACACTTAAACAAATTTTAAGTTAAAATTTTTTGTACCGGGTTAGTTTGGGGAAAAACTCGAAGCAGGTTTCGAGTAAGACTCGGGTGGGACCCGAAGTAGGTTCTAAAACCAGTTTTGAAAGTTTTTAAATCAAAGTTTTGATATTTAAATAAATCGAGTTTAAGACTTTTCTTTAAATAAAAATTCATTTGTAAATGTATTCTTTAAACATTTGATTTAAGAAGTTATGTAACTGGTTAACTTAAATTTGTTAAGTTGAAATTATTTTATTTTAATTTAGTAATATAATTAAACGTAAATCAAGATAAGATGTTAAATCTAGATAATAATGATAATTAAGAAATTAATGGAATGAATGATTTATCTTAAAATTAATTTAATTTAAATGATTTAAGATTTAATTAATTAATCAGATAATTAAAGAGTGAATAAATAATTTAATTAATTAATAATTAAGGAATTAATCAAATGTGTTTTATTTGTTAACTTAAAAGTTAAGTTAATTTATATTGTTAATGATGATTAATAATTAAAGATTTATTAATGATAGTAATTAAAGATTAATTTATTAATTAATAACTAAAGGTAATTAATCAATAACTAAAGGATCATTTATTAATGTGATTAATTAATGGGTAATTAATTAAGGTTAATTAATTAATGTAATTAATTAAGAATTAATGTAATTAACTTTAGTTAATTAATTAATGATGTGATTAAAGGCTAATTACTGTAATTGGTTAAGAATGATTCATTTGTGTAATTAATTAAGGATAATTACTTAACGTAATTAGAGTATAATTAATTAAGGGTAATTAATGATTAATTAAAGAATAATTAATTAAATATTGTAATTAATTAATTATTAATTAACCCTGACTAGAAATTATCCATAGGCAGTGGTTTAGATTAATCAGATATCATGATTTGGTTTCATTTATGGATAACTGTATTCTATTGAATGCTGTGAATTGTTTGATATCCCTGACTTATGATGCTTTGTGATACATCCTGATTTGTGTGTGACTTGCACTGTAGTTCTTTATCTGGGATGAATGTAATTTTTATTATCTGCAATATATATATCTGTGATCTGTGATCTGTGAATAAAAGATAAGCGTTATAGTTTATATCGCTTATCAACTATATTGTTGTATTTGATCCGTGATGATTGAATGTTGTTGAACTATTGTGTGTGAAACCCTTGGACCACACTTTTACACACACAAATATGGATTTCACGTGGAAATCGATTAAGTCACAGATGATTTAAATTTAATTTTTTGAAATTGAAATTTTAATTTCAATTGATTTTGGAAATGGATTTGGGTTAAATGCTAAAGCTTTTGAAAAGGTGTTTTCAAAGATAAAAGCTATTTTGAATAACTTGGTAAAGTTTCAATTTAAATAATTTAATTTGAATTTGAATTCAAAATTTGGAATTGAATTCAATAATTGGAAATTTTGATTAAAGATGTTATAAATGTGTTTATATGAATTTAAACCATTTTAAAATATTGGTTTGAGAATTTGAATCTAACCCAAAGACTTTAACTCGTATAAATGAATCAGATTTTCCAAAATTAAAACTATTTGTTTTCAAATAATAGAAGCTTTCATATAAGGAATGAATTTACAAATTGTGATAAAAGAATTTCAAGTATGAATTGAAAAATAGTTTTTCCAAGTTATGAGTGAATTCTTTTTGAAAGCTATGAATTGAATCTGTTTATTTTTAACAGATTTAAAATGGTGATTTGTTTAAACCATTCGAAATGGAATTGTTTTGAAAACTATAAGTTGAATCTGTGTTTTAAAGATTTAACGAGTTAATTCAATTGAAATGGAAATTGATTTGGAAAATCTGTGAATGAATCTTTGTGAAACTGAGTGAACTTTGTGAATTAAATCTTTTATTTAAAAGATTAAAGTGTGGAAATTGTTTAAACCGTTGAAGGTTGTTAAAATGAATCTTTTTGTAAAAGATTAAAGTGGTAATGTGTTTAAACCATTTGAAAGATTTTTGGGTAATAAGTTGTGACTTAACTGAAATCCCATATCCATATGTTTTAAAATATTACGCTCTCTATTCAGTTTAGCCGGGAGACCTTTGTGTCACATAACCCATTCCGAATAATGATACGTCGTATATGGATTGCATTTGACGACCGGTGGTGAAGACCAGATATTTTCGAAAATGAAAGGACAACTCGTCGAATGTCTCTGCATGGCTGGTCCCCGGTATAGAGATTTTAGCACCCTTTGTGATGGTAAGTCCGGACGTGATTAGAAAATTATCCGTATTTGCAAGGGCTTCTTCGGATGTGCCTTCGGTTCTGTTCGAACCCGGAACAGAGTTGTATGGTTACATGTCTGACATTACATTTTGAGATATAAAGCTGATTTCTTTCAAATACATTTCTGTTGGTGGTGGAGAATTTATTCTCTTAGCTTAACACCCTTCTTTGAGACGTACGAGCTCAGAGGTTATGTAGTTGAAGGTTATCAGCGATATAATCCCAATTTGATAATGTGGCATGCTGAGTGTTGCTCTGTGTTGATGGTCATTTGCTGATCATTTGTTGATCAAAGCACGGCTTTGTGAAAAAGTGTAGCTTTGTGGACGAGACCTCATCGAACCTCACAGACTGGAAATGGTCGAAACAGGAATGATGCGGTAAAGTTATGAGGGTCGCGCCCTTTAGAGTATGTCATTTCCTTCTGGAAAAGGGTGGTATCATGGTATGGAGCTAAAATACTTACTCATGTGGACACACTTTATTAATTACTGTGTGATGTTGGTTACCGAGGCTTCAGATAAAGGTCCCGAAGGACCGGGGAATGGCATATTAGTGAGTTACCTAGATACAGGGGTAACCCAGCCATGTGTTGGCAGAGAGCTAGTTAGTTCTCGGGACGTCCTTCTAGAGGCGATCCCATGTGGAAGTAGAAAGTTCCTTAGCCTGACCATTTGTTGGAAATCCAATTTCCAATATGAACCCTGTACGGTTTTAGTTGTAGAACCTGCCATTTACTTATGGTGGTCACCACTGTTTAGATGGTAGCTATAGTAGGCATACAATAATGGTTGTATGTTGGCTAAGATTAATATTGTATTTTCGAAAGGTTTTCCTACACTATGCACTAACAATAATATCAAAAGAGTTTTGTTTGCGTAGTGAGCATCTTTGACTATCATAAGAAGAAATCTCCTCCAATTCTGCATTTGCATTGTGTGTGTGGCGGGAGGTCTTATGGTAGTTTCATTTTCCAAAAGCATTGCGGATTTAAATGTTGAAAATTCTTTGGTGGTTTGTTTTAAAGATAAACTGTTTTTGTTGCTCACACCAGTCCCACGACTGACTCGGAGTTTATTGTTCCCTTCCTAAACTCTGGGTGCCCACAAATTTTCCACACGGGCAGTCTAGAGTTGGGTTTTTCAGATAATCAGGTTCAGTTGTCATTGGAGCTAGTTCAGTTTTGGCGATCAGGACTGACGTTGCTTATCTTGAGGCAACGTGATGGTGGTTTGAGCTGATGATGGAGTCATTCTCTTTTGTAGATCATTTGGAGTGATCTCTTCCATTATTATTATTTTCCGCTGTAGCATTGTATCATATCTCTGATATTGTTGTATCATATTGATATCATTGTTGTATATCATTCTGGATATTGTATTCATTGGAGTAGTATATGATATCATTGATTTCTTTATTCCACTGTGTTGTTATACTTAATGGGGTTATAAGCTCTGGCATGACTCGAATTTCAACGATTGAATCTGCGGCATTCGAGTACAAGTGAAGTACGGATGTCGATTTTTGAACGCTGAAATTTGGATCGTGACAATAATCATGTGAAATATTATTATTCCAAACTCATATAACATAGACCACCATCATATTCAATTAATAATAATTTTTTCAATGATTATGTTATTTGAAAGCTAACCACATATGAAATCAATAATTATAGTGACATTAACTATTAACACTGCATATATTTTATTTATTTTTGGAGTGAAGAATCGTAAATTCTATGCATCACTTTTTCCTGAATTTAAACTAAATGTAATTACTCCATAATAGTGTAAAGGTGACCACCATTATATTCCACTAGCTATAATTATTTTAATTGATTATGTAAATTAATAGCTAACCATATGAATATTTCATTATCATATCGATATAAACTATTAATACTATATTTATTTCATCAATTTACAAACTCAAAGACCTAATAAATCATTACATCAACTTTAATGATAAATTTTTGCACTATCATGATTTATTAAAAATTGATGAAATTAATTCTTTTACTATTTTAATGCAAAATTTATATTTTGGAATTTTGATTTTTTGATTACTTTGATGTCCTCATGTCATCTAACTGTCTTGATATAAAATTTGATAATACCAGGTTAAATCATAATATCATGTATAAACTAATTACTTTGATTTTTATTATTTTACTATTGTAAATGAAGTCATAATCCAACAATCACATTCTCTATAGTTTTTTAATCATTTTTTTAAGTATTCTTATTTCACGAGAGGTTTCAGTTTTCAAATTCTCCACTAAAAATTATAGAAATAACAATAAATAAATTCCTACAAAGATATATGCATTTTAATTTATTGTTATAGCACTCTGAACTAATGATGATGTGGCAATGGACAATGAATGTAAGGTAGTTAATTTGTAGAAATAGATTTCTTTTGCCTATTTTCATGCAGTATACTTATATTTAACATGTCCTTAAGCATTGATCATATATGACATCAAATGAGGGTATATCTTAAACTACTATAACTTGAGTAGTTGAAAACATGTTTGCTCTGATTTATATGTAGGGTGATTGGAGTAATGAATATCACGAAGGTGTCTTATCGTCCAAGGCAAGCATAAATGGAGCAGGTACAATATCTATTGAATATGCACCATCGAATATTGTCATGCTAATATGAATGGATTGGAGCTTTTGTACTCATTTTATTTGGGATTATGGTTTTATTTAGTTTATGATTTTGTAGTAATTTTAACTTTATTGGGATATAGTATTTACAATAAATAAACTTATAATTCATTTAATATTAAATTCGTAGTTATATTAGATTCTTGAAACTAAAGACATCGCCACTTAGACATGAAATCAAGATTATATTATTTTCAAAAATTGTATATTAGTCTTCATTGTAAAATAAATTGATATTCCTTGTATTTTACAAACTAAATTTGCATATGAAATCTCTATTTATATGGCATGTTTTATTTATACTGATATTTTAGTATGCATGCGATGCATTCCATTCATTTATATATATTTTTGGCAATGGTTAAAGTTTTGAAATTAGGAAATTATTGAATTGCATATGATTCAATGGTATATAACTGGATGCAAATCAATTGACAAATTATGAACAAAATGGTGTTGTCAACACAGAATAAAGAATTTGGAACCCTTTAATTACATAGAGGTACATAAATTATACATTTTACAATGTGTTTGTTGGTTAAACTTCTTACTACTCCATTTACACCGATTCTGGGAAACTAGATCATTAATCTCTAAATTTATATAATTGTAGGTGATAATATAATTTTTTTGGTTCTCTTTATTGTTAAATCTACCTTTTTCTTTAGTTACAATTACAGACTTAGATTAGTTGAAATTAACGTTTAAGGACTCTTAGCAAATTGATTTTACTTTTGGTACTTTATCCAAACACTTGAATTCAATGGTTTAACATTTACCAACATACCAGGAGAAATAAATTTGTATATTAATATATTAGTGTGAAGTACCGTAACTAAATATTTGGTGTGACTATATCCACTACCTTCTTATGTAAATGGACAAACTAATCTTTAGAAAGTGAGCAATCAAATTCTACCTTTTTGCATAGAAAAAGTTGAATCCGCAAAAAGTTTGGATGGAGGCTTTGAAACTTTTCCCATGGTTTATGAGCTTAGTATAATAAAATTTGATTTTATTAATACAAATCTTCAACCATTTCTTCAAACGATTATGTTTACAATTAGTGAATGTTGTATCATGTTGCAAAAAACTTTTGTTTGATCATAAAACTTCTTCAGTGTTACATGTAGGTTGAGCTGACTTATGAAAATATGGGTTTGAAAACATTATTCTAAATTTTGACATCATCAGAATGAAGAAGTCCCAGATGTTTTAGTATTGACAAAGTTTATACTTAGCAGTATATAGGCATACTATAGACATCATCAGATAGAAGGTGGTGCTACCTCAAAAATTAGTTTATAAGTTTTTGGTACATGCTCAAAAATGATATTACCGAATAATATTAATTTATGAGGTTAAGCTAATGATTTGATTGTATTGAATGTAATGTACCTTATGACATGGCTAATAACCGTATTAAATGCCAATAGTGACACTCATGTCAAAAGTTGCATTTATCTCTCTCGGTTTCCTATTTCCCAAACATACAACTTCTGGTATAAGTAATCTCATGCAACATTAAAACTTACTTTCCCTTCTTTTACTTTGAACTGTTTATTGTATTACGAAGGAGGGGTTAAATTTATTGTGATGTGTTAATAGAACAATGATTTTATTAAATAATAGCGGTAATGGATGGTGATTAATATTTTGATTGTTTGATTCATAGATCTTGAAATTGAAACTCATAATTAGTATACATTCAAAAAGTATAAACATATCTACATAGAGTATTATATCTATTTTTATGAATTTATATTTAATATTGACATATATCTTATATATTGAAAAGTTGTAGCTTTGTTGTAATAACACATTAGACTATAATGGCTTCATTAGATTAATAACATATTAATTGCTATATGGATAGATATTGGTTTACAATGATATGTACTTCGATTATATGATTTTGTAATCAAGAATGAAGCTCAGTTGTCCAGATAGGTTGCTCATTATGTATAATATATTATAGTGTAATGCATTACATCGTTCTCTGTGATCTAAGTTTTTGCATCTTTCATTCCATTTTAGTTAGCAATCATCAATCTAATATTAACCTTTTTTGGAGGTAGATGATGAAATTAGATATTTATATCCACGTGACTAAAATAGAATTTTATAAATAAAATATTTATATTGGATTAAAAAACAGTACCATAAATAATAATTTTCTTTATATGGGACTTAATACTCTAACTTGATTCATTGGTTTATTTACTTGATTTATTTGAAGGATCTTTGTAAACAACATGCATGGTTATATATTTGCCTTCATGCCACTTTCATGAGCAAAAAAAATCGATACATTTATTTTAATGCATTAGTTAGAACATAGTTTGACATTTCTACTAAAAAATTGCTAAACAAAATCACCTTTTGGACAATATCTTAAACATCTGTCAAGAAGTGAGAAATAGTCAATTTAATTGTTGATAATCCTACAATAACACAAAGATTCAACAACAATCACAAAAATAAATATAGCTACGGCCCGTGTGCGAAGCACGAGTTCGCACTAGTAATCATATATATTAAAGCTCAAATCGTAAATATCACATGTACCACAAAATATATCACATCAATAATAAAAAATACATCAATATATACAATAAACATAAGTTCAATCTTAAAAGTCCATCGTAAAGTCAATCTCAAACATTCGTTAACATCTCAAAATGTATCATAGATCATATCAAACCAACCTCATCCATCTCAAAGTATTTATAACCCTCATACCACCTCACGACATCAAAGTGCATAGATATAATATCTCAACATAAATAAAAAAATTAAACATACTCATTTTCATCTCCAAATGTATGTGGTGAAGAAAATCTACCATGTTGTTGCATATACGCAGTAATGCTCTCATCCAACATCTGGTACACCTCCTTAGTCTGAACTCCATTTTCTGACGCATGTCTCGATTCTCGAGGTCGGCAATTCGAGCTCTTCACTACAAGAAACATTTGTTAATAGCGACGGCGAATAGTTGTCTTAGCCGTCGACGACAGTCGGCAGCCGACGAAGAAATCCCCCGCTTCTACAATCATCGGTCCACATGGAGATGGCTTTAGCGATGACGTCGTTAATGATATTAGCGATGGCTTGTGTCATGACCTATTGTTAGCTGTCACCAATCGATGGACACGTGTCATCCCATATGACCGTAACGCTTGTACCATTAGGGCGTTTCCAGCCATCGCTAGCTATTGCTAACCTGCAACCTGTAAGCCATCACCTGTCGTCGCTAACCTGAAACACTGATTTTGATTTCCAGCTTATTTATCGACCATCCAACCACACATCCACATTCATATCTCTATCCACATCATATACAACACATACAAACCCAATTCTAAACAACATAATATCATATATATCACATAATATCATATATATCACATAATATCATATATATCACACATAATTAAATTTATGTCAAAAAATCAACATATAATCAATATTCCAACAAACAAAACAACCTTACCTTCAAATCCACTTGTCAATTAATCAAAACAAATATCAAACACCCATATATCCATCAATCATCGACAAACAACACAAGTATCAAATCCATCAAATATATACAAACAAAATATGTCAAATATCCATCAACCATTTATCAAAACAATCAAAAAGTCAAGTACCTACTCATCATCCCCATCATCACCTCCCGACTAAGGAAAGTCCCTATGCTCAACCATGAACGCTACGATATTCTCATCTATGCTCATACGAGTAGCACACCAATCCTGCAAGTCTACTACCTGAGCTCTCAACTGTGCAATCTCCACTTACTCCTGTGATTTCCTGTAACTAACCTGGAAACTCCTCGCATGTAAATCAGTTAATAGCTAATTATAAACAATTTATCTATATTATTATATAAAATTTATAAATTAGTTAACGAAATAGTTAATCTCAATAAACAATATTACCTCATGATTGCCGAAACCCTAATGTATGTTCTACGTCGGCTTGTCAATCACGGAATCAAAAATCATATCCTCCTCCTCTAGGGTCAACTCCTCCAGTCTACTCTCCAGGAGCACGCGAGTTCGATCCATGTCAAAATTCTCCTGCGATTAGAAATGGAATTTTAACTTGCGATTAGAAATGGAATTTTGTTAAAATAAATATTTAGTTTATAATTTATGTAATGTCAAATAAAAGAAAAAACTAAATTATATTTACCATGGTAGCTTTGCCTTTATCGTCCATCCAGGTAAATGACACCGAGCCATCATCATTCGTGTGCGTAATGGCGTGCATGCGAGTAAAGACCTCCAAATATGTCGACTCGTGGTGCTTCTCCTTCATTTGAAATTGTATAAGATTAAACAATTTTATAAGTTTTATAATTTCAATTTATAAACTTACCAATTCCTCCCGATATTATTGGAAGGACTTTGGTCCGCCGCGATATATAACAAGATTTTTATTCCTGTTTGCCAAGTTTCGAGCGAAAATTGCCTGTAAATTTAAACATATGATCGACTTAATTAATGCAATTACTATACAAACTTTGAACAGATTATAATAAACTTTTAATGCTTGTTTGGATGAAATGAAAAGATCATACTTATAGTAATGCAAGTTATGCTTTATTTCAATAAGTTTATAATCTTTGTGCATCTTGATTCTAGAACCAGGAACATTGCTGAACCAATTGCATTTAAATAAAAATATGTTTTCTAAAGGTTGTACAATATATCTCAACTACAAAACCTATCTTAAGAAGCCGTAAAATCTTTTACATGCTCATCTGGATCATCACTAATTTTGACAAATACACCATTAATATAGGTTAATTTTTCAGCATCATATTCTTTGGTGTTGAATTTAAATTCATTGATGAAGAATATTGGATAAGTCTTGATATTTCTCTTTGGTAATAGAGAAATATGTTTCAATCCTTCATCACTGACACAATTTCTTGAATCATAAATGTAGTTTGAAAACCATTTAGCAAAATCTTTACTAAGATCGCCACATGGATGTTGTGATTCGTAAATACTGCAAATTCATATGTCGAGAATTTTGAATATGTAAGTATAATTGAAATAAGTATGAATTACAAAATTCATATATCGAGAATTATTATTTAATGCCACCAGACAAATGGTGCAACTTCAGTGCAATTGAGAATAACATATATGTGTGCAGCACTATAATCTCTATTGTCTAACCATAATTCCACACATTTTCTAGCAGATCGACCATGCCGTCTAAAAATATATAACATTGTTTGAGAAGATTCTTGTTCAATGACCTCACCATTACAAGGAACACTTACAAATGATAAGTTCAAATAGTCACTGAAATAGTGAGAGAAAAAGAATGCAGCTTCTTCTATAAGATATGATTTACAGATCGAACCTTCAACTCATGCTTTTTGTCTAGTTTTTTTCTTTACATGATTCAAGTACCTATTACAAAAGTACATTGAATTTAAATTTGAACTTTAAATCAAAATGAATATTACGAATATTTAATACTACCTTTTAAATGGATACATCCATCCATATTGCACAGGACCTCAAAGAAGTGCTTTACATGGAAGATGAGCAGGTAAATACTCTATTACATTAAAGAATCCTGAAGGAAATATTTTCTCTAGATTGTAGAGCAGTATAGGGATATTATTTTCAAGTTTACGTATATAGTCGACTTTTAACATCACTGAACAAAGCTCTTTATAAAAAAAATTAATTCTATTATAACACTCTATACTTTTACGGGCAACAGTTCTTTGAAAACCATGAGTAATAAATTTTCCATCGTGATATAACAATCGTGACTTTTCATCTCACTCAGTTTATTATTTTTAAAGTCAACACATCTACAGAGATTAGAAGTTCCATCAGGATATCTTAGTCCTTCCACCCACTTCAATATGAGTTTTACTTGCTTGCTATCTAGCTCATAACATGCTTTGGGTTATTACTGTCATTGGGATTCATATGAAGTTTGGGGCATTTACATTTATGTTCTATATCACGTCTAGAATTCAGATAGTCCTTAGTTTTTCCTTTAACATTCAAAATGTATTAGACAT
This sequence comes from Allium fistulosum, assembly GCA_030737815.1. Classification (NCBI taxonomy): domain Eukaryota; kingdom Viridiplantae; phylum Streptophyta; class Magnoliopsida; order Asparagales; family Amaryllidaceae; genus Allium; species Allium fistulosum. The sequence goes on from CM060907.1 coordinate 353,783,656, forward strand.
GTTATCAAACACCTTTTATCGTTGTGAATCACATATAGATATTATGCCGAAGTAGGAGATATTTCCAATAAGGTAACTTCCAAAATATACTTTGTTTGCACCAATGAATTATCAATTTACTTGGAATTTCAGTCTGTACTCCAGTTTCATATATCTTTGGATAATCCTTTACAATTCATATATTTCTTCACTTGACCAGATTGTTGGTGGTCGCAAATTCTCTGTTCTGTTAGGTGTAATGTTTTTTTTATCTTTTCTAAAAGGATGATTAATATGGAGAAAACACCGATGACAATCAAACCATGAAATTTTATTTCCAAACGGTAAAGAAAATGCTCGTGTTTCTTCTATGCAATAAGTACGATCGGTCGTACTCCAACCTAGAAGCATTGCATATGATGGAAAATCAATAATAGTCCATAACAAAGATGCAAACATATGAAAATCCTTTTTTAGAAACGTCGTATGTATCAACCCCTGCATGCTATAATGTTTTCAACCCTCAATTAATAGCTGCAAATAAAAATCGATTCCTTGTGGTCGATCATGAGAAGCAAGGACGACAGTAGTGAGAAATATATATGGAGTTTTCATACACATCCATGGAGGTATATTATAAGGTTTAATGATAATATATCATGATGAATATTTACTACCAAATTGAGAGAATGGTGAAAATCCATCTGTACATAAACTAAATCCGACATTATGGCTCTCTATAGCAAACACGGGACAAATATTATCCAAATGTTTACATACTTCACCATTGGATGGATGTGTCAAAGTTTCGTCCTTCTATGTTCTCACACTGCATCATCGCATATGACTGCTATAGCAGAAGATGCATATAACCTTTGAAGTCTTGGAGTGGTAGGTAAATAATGCATTCTCTTGTATGGAACTTCCTTTCCTTTCTTTTTTCTTGGTTTGTATCTTTCTTCATTACATATTCTACATTTCCTAAGGTTAATGCCATCTTTTCAATACATCATGCAACATTTTATACATGTATCTATCTTTTGGTATGGTAGACCGAAAGTGGACATAATTTTTTTCACTTTATAACGACTATCACACATCAAGTTATTAGATGGCATATGTTGTTTTGCGGCTTGTACAACTGCTATAAATCTAGCTTCCGTAATGTCGATTTTGATTTCATAGTAATGTCGTAATGACCCAGAATTTAATCACTTTAAATATGGATGTTTAAATATAATTTTAATAATTAATTAATGCGTATTATAACTCAAAATAAAACTCTTTTAAATAATAACTAATGATGGTGAAATAGTTTTCAAAATTTATTTACAAAATATTTAGTTCAAAGAAAAATCGAAAATGTGACCGAAAATTGTTTTTCGAATTTTCGACTTTTCGGTGTCTAAAAGTTGTCTAAAAACATTGTGCACATTTATGATAACATATACACACATTTAAAAATAGGTTAAAATATATTTTGATAAATATTTAGATATGTTTACTTAAAATAATAAGGTGATATAACTTATTATGAAAATTTAAAACAAAAAAGTAAAATACAAGTGACATAATATGTCATTTCTTTAGAAACATAAGTACTTAATTCATTGAATGAATGTTTGATCGTTAAAAATGGAGAAGGGGGACCAAGTCACGTGTATATGGATGAAGGAGACATAGAGAGTGATGTGGCAATCATATAGTGGAGGGTATGTACCATGAGGCTATTTTGGTAATTTAGATTTTCACTTTGTATGAAAAAAAATTCATAACTTTTCCACATTTTTATCAATTTATTCTTATTTCCTAAAACCTTTCCAAGCTTTCATGTTCACTTTCATGGCTTCAATAGTTTTCTAAAATCAAAAAATCTTTGTTCTTTACACTTATAAAACTCTTAAAACCTTGTTTAAACTTCCTATTTCCACATTTACAACTCCACTTCCAAAATAAGTCCATACATTCCCTCCACCATTATGGCCGAACACTAATAACCCCTTAGCCAAACCATTTTCCACTTCAAAGCCTTCAAAGGTTCCATTTTTACAAAGCAAACCAAAGATCTAAGTTATATGCAAATTATAAGGAAAGTCCAAGTGAAGTTAGTAAGCTTTTAATGAGTAAACATTTAACCTTAGCTAAGTTTTCTAAACTTAAAATATACGCTTGACTTGTTGTAATATATAATGTTTGTTTGGATATAAATTGTGTTGACTTGGATGTATGTGTATGTGTTGTGATGAAATGACATATAGCTTGAATATTGAAGTTAAATAATCAAGTTAGTCATAAGTTATAATCTTGCTTGTATAGGTTGGATATAACATGCTTATATGTGATGGTGATGTGATTATGTATGTTGTGAACATGAATACATGGTTGTATGCGAAAAAGTTAGCACCTTTATTTGTTGAAGCAACTTAGAATCCCTTGTGTAAATGTATGATTCTTTGGTTTCTACAAATTTCAAAATGTTTAAAGTTTAATAACTTGTTTAGTTCCAAAAACATGCCTTTATGTTTTACAAAGTGGTTAAGTTTCCACGAGTTAAAGTTTTTAAAGACTTAGAAAATAAAAGTTCAAGTTTTGAAAATCATGGGTCGTATAGCTATAGTCGCTATGAGTGCAATTCGTGAAAACGAACTCTTTTTGAAATCTAAAAGTGTTTTCACTTTAAAATCTTTTTTGGAAAATGTTTTAAAACATATATTAAATAATAAAAAGTAATTAATTAATTAATTAATAATTAATTAAGTAAGTAAGGTAATTAATACTTAATTATTAGTTAACAAAGGTAATTAATACTTAAGTGTTAATCAAATAAGATAATTTTAATTAGATTATTAATTAAAATTTAATTATTAATTTGGGGTTAATTATTATTTAATTAGTCATTAAAAGATTAGTTACTAATTAATTATTTATTTTTAAAAGGGGTTTAATTATTAATTAATTACTAATTAAGTCAAATTTAATTAATATTTTAATCAGGAATTAATTAAGATTTAATTATTATTTAATAAAGGTTTAATTACATTTATTTAATAAATTAATAAAGGCTCTGAATTTTAAAAATCGCTTTATTTCTAAATATCGATTTTGACTAAAAAATGTTTTCTTTTGCAAAAGTGTTTTAGATCAAGGGGTTTCTTTGTCTATTACCCTTAAGTAACCTCAAACAAATAACGTTCATGCTGGGTCATTATTAAACTATGTTATGCGGGCTGTATTATTCTTCCTAAGGGTGACTCCAAAATGAAAAATAGTAAATGTTGAATGTTTGTTCGATCCTAAAACAACTTGTATGGATGAATGCTATCATTGCATTTTGTTTGAAGGGCGTTGTTAGCTTTCCAAGATGGTCCGCTAGGACGAAAATTAAAAGTGTCACCTCAATCTTCATAACCAGGAATGACTAAAATCAAGGAATATGTAGTAAGGCTAAGTGGGTCATAGCCATTAGGGTATGGTCATCCCTTATCTAGAGTTGATATCATTCCTTTATGTTCAAGCTTCAGATCCATTATGGTTGTTGACCACAACCTAGGGTTGATCATATTCGGTACTCTTCAGTAACAGGTAGGCCAATCGTGTGTTGGCAGGGAGTCTATGTATGGCTCTTCGTGTATTTTATCTAGAGATGCACTATGACAGGTGGTACCCTTATGCCTTATCATTGATGGAATCAATTTTCCAATACGCGCCTTTACGGACTTAGTTGTGCCTAACTACTACAATGTGAGATGCAAGCTCATTAGCTATGTTGAATATTTATTTTAAACCATAGCATTATCATAATATCATGGTATTTTATATAGAAATGTTTTGGTCATTGTAACGTAAAATCCCGCCCATTTTTATGTACGGTGTGGTCTTACGAGATACCTTTTGTTTGAAGATTTTTATAAAGTTAAAATTCACGCTTTACTCACACCAGACCCATGTATAAACCGAAGTTTTATTTCTTTCCCTTAAACTCTTGGGTAGTTAAATTTTTATGAGTAGCAAAGTAGTTAGGTTTTCATGGAGCAAGTCTTCATCCCTATCAAGTAGTTATACCTAGTTTCGCTGTGTTTGTATATTATGTATTAGCATTATGTGGACAGATGGTTATGACTGTCCTCAGTTGAAGTAGTACTTGTTGAAACTCTGATGTAATATTTTGGAAGTAATTGTATGTACTATTATGTGTTGATGTGTATGATTTTCCAGACGTTGTGAGATTCTATGTTTTGTTTTCTTTTGTCTTTATTTTCTTTAATGCGTGACCTGTCTTTCAGACACCATGATTGGCAAATGAATACCAAGGATCTATTAAGTATTGTATTTAGATGTAAGAAAGGAAGATCGTCATGCTTGGTATTAGAGCATGGGTTGAGCGAACACCTAGGCCTTGGTTAGGGTTGTCTCATTAGAGATAGGGTTAGTAGTACCCTACAATGAATTCAGTCTTTGAGAGTGTGTTTCTGTGTTATTCTTATCAACATTTATATGTTTGGTTTTATGCTCTTTTTCCCTAAGATAATCTCATCTATGTATTTTAAAAAATATCTTACTTTATTCAGGTAGTAAGAATGAGAAGGGGATGAGGAAGAGAAAATAGTAGCACAACGACCACAAATGGTAGAACCTCGAATGTTAGAAGGGTTGGAATAGTGGAAGAAGCAGCCCAAGTACGACCCCGAGTAAACTTCGCAGCTCCGTGCATGGATTTCACAAATCTAGGAGGAAAACCTTTCAAGGATACCAAATCCATCATTGAAGTAAAAGCTTGGCAATGGTCATGTGAGAAGATTTTCAAAGGTTTGGACATTTCTGATGATTAAAAACAGTTCTTGGCATCATGGCAACTGCCAGAGGGTGCAATGCATAGTGAGATTTTGAAGAAGAGGCGAGGAAAGGGAAGTTTAATCTTTGTGTTAACAGCAGCCACCAGCAGTAGCAGCACTAAGTGGTGGTATCAATAACTCAAAAGAAAGGAAGTTTAATCTGAATTGGAAAAAGCAAAGAAAGGGAAAGCCGGGAGGTGGGGCACAGAAGAAATGGTATGAGAATGTTATTTGTCAGAATTGTAATCAGAAGGGTCACACTACAAAATTCTATAAGAATCGAAAGGGAGGTTCTATCTCTCTAATGGTTCATAAGATGCTTTGCTACAATTGTTAGCAACCGGGGCACATTGTAAAGGACTTCTCACTGTTGAAAGGAAAATAGGCTAAATTTTATGCAATCAAGGACGAATCCTTATCTTTGGGAGATTTGAAAAGGAAGGGAGTCTTGGAAGATACTTTACTTAATAATGGCATTTTTGTTAGAGTTTTGTTTGATACCGAGGCTTTCCACCGTTTTATTTCCCTTGATTTAGTTAGAAAATTGCAGGTTTTCCCTAAAATCGTAGAAAACCCCATCTGTGTGTCAAACCGCATTGGGGGCGTAACTAATCTATGTATGGTTTGTGAAGATGTACGAGCTTTGTATCTTACACCACTTTTCCTATGACCTATTTGTTCTAGATTTTAAGGGGTTTAATATTTTACTCAGTATGAATTATCTAGCAGAGAATAGAGCCATCTTAGATTGTGTTGGAAGAACGATATCTTTAGCAATCAAATTGGGAAGTTTGGCAGTGGCGCTTAGTGATGAGCCCATCAAATTTGTGTATAGTTTCTTATATACCTTAGAATCACCTCAAGAAGAGCTAGGGTCTATGTTAGTGATTAAAGATGTCTTCGATATTTTTGAGCTGATTAGGAGTTTGCCTCCCCATCGGGAAATTGAACATTGAATTGACTTGGTTTCAAGTGCGAGACCTTTTATTCAAACCCTGCATAAAATAGTCCCGAGATAAAAGTGGGAGCTAGTAAGTCAAACCGATGATTTGTTAAGAAGAGGATTAATTAGACAAAGCCATTTGAGTTGGGGATCAGTAATAGATTTTATAGCTACGTCCGATGGTTCGTTAAAATTGTGTGTGGATTATAGGGAATTAAACAAGCAGATCATTCGAAATAAGTATATGTTACCTCGAATAGGTGATATGTTTGATCATCTTTATGGGGCTAGAGTATTTTCCTAATTGGACCTTGCTATAGGTTCAGTTAAGAGCAGCGAATGATAGTACACCCTTAACTGCTTTTAGAGTGCCAAACTTTTTCTATGAGTGGTTGGTTATGCCTTTTGGGCTAACTAATGCACCTACGTTTTTCATTAATCTCATGAATCGCGTTTCTAGGGATATTCTCAATAAGTTTGTTAATCCTCTGATTCGCGACTTAACAGAAGACAACCTAACAATCTAAAGGCGTAACCGACTTAAGGAAAGCTCCGAGTTAACAAGATCTCCGACTTAACAGGCTACGACCTAAGGAAAGCTCTGACCCAACAGTTGCCGATCTAACTACTGAGAAGAGCTGCCGACTTAAGAGGTGTGCCGACTTAGGAGCCTGCCGACTTAAGGAAATCTGTGACTCAAGAGTTAAGACCGAGTTAAGAAGGATGCCGAGCTATGAAATGCACCGACTTAAAAGATTCACAACCTACGACTCAAGGTCCTAACGACTCAACGAGTTAAGCTGTCTACAACTTAAAGAAAGGGGGGTTCCGACTTAACAACTCAGCGAGTTAAGGACTTACGAGTTAAGGTCTGATAAGTCGGCTACGACTTAATACTTGTCAAAGACATCCACAGGATGAGTCGGCAACAACCATTCCCTAACTCGTCACCGACCTAACCCTATTCCTTAACTCGTCACCGACCTAACCCTATTCCTTAACTCGTCACCGGTCTACCATAAGTCGGCTGCGACTTAAAGACTTAGAGAAATTTCCTGAGTCCAGATCAGCTCCTATAAATACCCCACCACTTCTAACATGAAGGGGACTTTTTGGCCATTCATTTCTCCAAGCGCCGTTATGCTGTCGAAGCCTCCTCTCATTCAGCAATCAAAGATCTTCAAGCATTCGAGACACTACAACGATCTTCGAGAAGAGCTCCTAACATCCAACGCGGATTCGTCGAGTTTCATCATTAAAGATCGAGCTAGTAGTCAAGAATGATTTCATGATCAAATTGTATTGTATTTAGAGGGATATTGTATCGAATTGTAATCAAATCAGCAATAAAAGACTATAAAGTGGATGTAGGCTCAATTACGGGCCGAACCACTATAAATCTGTTGTTCATTTACTGCTTTTCTGCTATTTTCAGCTCATATTCTGTTCCCGTACCAACGGGTGGTGCTTTCACGATTCTATTACACACACCGGGTGTTAGCGTTCACTTTTTACCGTTAACATTTTGGTGCTTTCACCGAGAACCCAACTCAGGCAATCATCCCCCGTTGCTTCGCAAAGATTCATAAAAAGAACCTCTCTTTAAAAAACCAGATCCGAAATAATGGCTCCTGGAAGAAGAGGTAGACCTATCAGATCCGGGAACGCTCACGAAGGAACTTCCGCTTCCCCAATAACAGACCAAGCAACTCCAACCGTTGGGGTCACCAGGGCTGAATTGGATGACGCAGTTTCTGGATTATACCAACAAATTGAAACTCAAAACGCTTTGATGATGGATAGATTAACTGCTCTGCTCGGGGCAAATCGTCAACCAGAAAACCGTCGAACTACTCTTCCTGAAATGCCACCTTTCCAAGCTGATGGTTCTATGCCGCAACCAACTTGTCATGAGCATATGCCCGGGCAAAATTCCGAGGGAAGAACTAATACTTGCCCGGAGGTGTCTTTGAACAATAAAGAGTATCTGTCTGAAATGGTTGGCCGCATCATGAAAGAGAGCATGCAAAGGGAAGAGGATGAGGCTGACTGGGGATTTGCGCCAAGCAGAACTCCGTTTACTGAAAGGATCCTAAGAGCGGAGTTTCCAAGGAAATTTGCACCTCCTACTATCCAAGACTATAGGGGAACCAGTGACCCTAATCATTTCCTCTACAAGTACGATTGGCATATGACTGGTGCAAGAGCATCAGACGAGATCAAGTGTCGGTACTTTCCAGTATACCTGGAAGGTGTGGCTTTGCTTTGGTTCACAAAACTTCCAGTTCGGTCTGTAGATAAATTCTCCGACTTAACGCAAAAGTTTAAAGAACAGTTCAGATTGTATGCTTCAAAAGCTAAGGATATAATGTCACTGTCTAACCTTGAACAAGCGCCCGGAGAATCAATCAAATCTTTCCTGAGCCGTTTCAATATAGCTTTAGCCGAAGTAGAAAATGCAGAACCACGCATGATCCTGACTTATTTGATGAGAGCCATTGATAAATCGAGTAAATTTGGGATATGGCTAAAGATGAAGGAACCAAACTCACTTGATAAATTTTATAAAAAGGCCGATGAGTTCATTCGCCTTGAAAGCCTTTCTGCAACATCGAAAGTGGTTATTGCCCAGACTGATAATGACAATGTCCCACCTAAGAAAAGAGAATCTGAAAGTCAGAAAAGGGAGAATGAAGGAGGAAAAAGCCAGAGAAATGAAAAGAAACCTCGCCGCTTTAATCCTTCGGACTTTACTCCTTTAACTGATACACCAAGAAATATCTTTTTTGCAACAAAGGACGTTGTCAGGTATCCTAAGCCACCTGAGATGACGAGAGGGGCAAAGCGTAATGGAAAATTCTGCCAATTTCACAATCAAGCTGGCCATGACACTGACCAATGTCGCCAATTAAAGAAGGTGATTGAAGAATTGCTAGAGCAGGGTAAACTCCAACAATACGTTAAGAGAAGCGGAGCCGATCCAACCTCATCCACTCGGGATCAACAACACCCTACCCATCAATCCGATTCTCACAACAACACTGCAGTGCAAGATTCAGAAAAGCTTGTCATTAATGCTATCACAGGGGGACCATACCCAGCAAGCAGAAGTTGGGATGACTACTAATTACCCACAAAACTGCGACTGGGGCATCTCTCACTTTCTCTGGCATAAAATCCAAAAGCTATGAATCAAGCACAAAAGGAAATCCAGCTTGGAGATTCTGAAACAACAATAACTAGCATTCATTTTTACTTAACAGCATTGCTTGAATTTGTAAAGATAATGATGGATGTGTAACTTCTGCATTGTAAACCGCTGAGAAATCAGCGTGACTCAATAATGAAAAACTATGCATTGTGTTTTCTATTATAAAATGCCTGTTATATTTCGATGTGTAAATACTCTAAATGTATTGCTAAAATATCGATCTAATACTGCAGGTCATTAAAGCAAAGCTCACCCATCGCAAAGCTAAGCGAGCCTTACAAATCATTTAGCAAATTTCAAGCAACAAAAATTTCAAACTCGAATCCCATACAAGAGGAACTTCACATAAAAAGTTGACGGCTCCACTAGGTCAAGCCCTCGTTAACTGGTTGCGATCGCTGATATAAAAAGGGATCCAACCAAATAACTTGCGTTTACTCTGTGGAGTCATTCAACAGTGAAGTCTACTTCTTCGGATAAAGCAATTTACTTGCAAGAGAAAGAAACATGCGCTTGGAAACGATGATAAAGGATCGCAGATTGGCGGATGATGATACAACATGGAAGCAGCCAAAGGGAGGTATGCCTCTCAACAGGAAAGCAAGTAGATCCACTAAAGGGATACCTTCCCAAGCAGAAGGAATAAGACCCTCGCTAGCTGATTGTGATGCATCCAATCAGGCAGTTTGTGTCCATCCCATGGATCTACTTGCCCCTAAGACGCGACCTTCCTGGCACACCAACCGACTGATGCTCCTCCCCAAGGGTCAACAAAGCCCTCTAACGAGGCACGCCAATAAATGGAGAGCTTTCCTCAATCAAAAAGATCGGTGGGACTACCAAAGGGGCACCTTGTTAATTGATTGCGATCGTTTGTACAAACAAACATCCAATCAAACAACTTACGCCTGTCCCGTGGACCCCTCCGACCATGAGAAAGTAACTTCCAGGCAATCACAAGCCCTCTTCGGAGGCACAAGCCCTCTTCGGAGGCACAAGCCCTCTTCGGAGGCACAAGCCCTCTTCGGAGGCACAAGCCCTTTTCGAAGGCACATTTCACCGGTGTAGAAGTGCAAAATGCTTCTCTTCGGAGACCCACTTCACCAGAGATGAAATGCCAAAACTGCTTCTCTTCGGAGACCAAAACTGCTTCTCTTCGGAGACCAAAATTGCTTCTCTTCGGAGACCAAAATCGCTTCTCTTCGGAGACCAAAAGACCTCTTCAGAGGCGTATTTCATCTTGTCTGAAGTACCAAAAATAAACCCTTTACTGGGGCACAAAGATCAAAACCTTCCTCAGAAGCTCATTTCACTGTGCAGGAAAATTCACTTTCCAACAAATAAAAGTGATCATTCCCAGAAGTCGAAGTGTTCTTCAGGAAGAAAAAGAAAATAAAGATTTCTCCAAAGACAAGATATACTCTATTAAAAGCAGAATAATTCTTCCCTGAAAAAGCGGAAAGTTATTCTCTAAAATAAGAGTATCGGTCTTGTGAAAGCAAGAAATATTACAATATACTTGTGGTATGGGGGCAACATTATACAATTCAGTTACATTAATAAAAGTAATATACAAGCAACATACCACAAGTTCGTTGCAATATCACGTAATAAAGATGTGGAGTAAATGCGTTCTTGAAACACAGACAAAAAGTTTGTACAAATAGAAAGAATCGTTTACTCTACACTTCAAATAAAAAACAGATGTATTCCTACATACACAAGGATTTGTACAAGAAAAATATCTATTTATTTCAACACTATGAGAAATTTTTTACATTGTACATGTTACAAAAAGAAGCGGAGACCGGTATCCGCACAATACCCGGTCAATACAAAAAGCAGAAAATGCAAAATCAAACTCATTTCCCCTTCTTCCCACCCTTGGAGCTTTTACCCGGCCTGGTAATTAGCTTCGTAGGCCGCATCGGAGAAGAAGGAGAAAGAGACTCAGCCGGATCAATCTCTGCCTCATCCCCAGCAGCAGAAGAACTCCTCTTTCCTTTCTTTGAAACCACACGCTTCCCCTTCTTCTTGGAAGAAGACTCACTCCCCGGAGCAAGAAATGTAGAAAGCTTTGTGTCATAATCGAAAGACTGCTCCGGGGTCTTCTCGCTATCTTCCAGATCTTCTGCCTTCTGTTCTTCGGAAGCAGGTGGTTCATTTAAACCTTGAAGGGCCGCTATTGGTTCTTCCTGTGAACCAGGTTGAGAAGCTGGAAGAGGTATAACTTGAGGAGGAGGAGGAACGACAGCTGAAGAAGGAAGAAGTGGTGCAGTTTCCGGCACGACTGCTGCATAATAAAAGAAACTAAAATCAGTATTCTCCGAGAAAAAAAGAAGACCGTGAATCGTCAAAGTTACCTGGAGAAGCCGGTTTAGCGAGATCAATCTCAAATTCCCGAGCTTGGAAGTCTTTCATTGCCTCTTCCTCTGTAGGGGTGGTTACAGTTTCTGTGTCAACCTTAGCGGGAGGCGTGGAATGAGAACTAGAGCCAGCAATATCCGCATGAGCTAAAGCCGAAGTATAAGCAGGAGCAATAGGGGGTGTTTCTTTCTCAGGAAGCTTCTCTCCCGTCGCTTCGGCCCGCACTCGGACGAGCTGCTCTTTTCCTTTGGCAAGGGCATCGCGATCGCTCTCACTTAAGTAGGTAGCTTGAAGATCTGTTTTAGAATATCCAGCACCACCAAATAAGTCAATGATTGCCTCCCATACCTCCGCTAAGGTGACTTCATACTCTGGTCCCAAAAATGAAAGGCTCCCACGCCCCAGGACACAATGCATATAAAAGTCAAACAAAGTCGCGTCAACGGTGGCTATGGTCGCCCTATGGGATTCTTCGGCTGCAGCTTTACCAGAGAGAACTTCATCACGTTCTCTTTCAGCCTTCAGTAACTGGGATTGTAGCCTAGCAATTTCTAAGTCTCGAGAGCTGAGTTTCTCCTGAAGTTGAGCAGCGTCATCACGATATTTTCTAGTAACATGTTGTTCTGCTTCAAGTTTGACTTCAGTATCTCTCTGAGCAGCGTGGGCGTCTCGAACTTGTTTTTGAAGCATTTCTTCTTTCTGAGAATAAGAAGTGGAAGAAGTAGCAAGCTCTTTTTTAAGTCTTTCAACTTCAGCTTCGAGCTTCACATAACCATCGCTAATGCTTTTCATCTCCGAGTCATGCTGCTTACGCCATTTATCCCACTCAGACTTATCATTTTCCATGGTCATCATCGCTTCAAGATTCAGATGGTTGACCCTTTGAAGTTCATCATCCAGCTTCTGCCACCCAGACATTCTTTCGATGTCAAGCTTTACAGCATCGACATTTTTCAGCATCGCCTGTTTATCAATGGGGACCAAGTCCAAATCAAAACGCACTCCTTTCAGACACCAATTCGGAAATCGGCTCTGGAGTGTGGGAGGACCATCTCCAGCTTGGTACTGTGGCCTATTAATGATGGTCTGGATGTCAGACTCCTTAAGGGCAGGAGAACCGGAAGATGTATTAGGAGGAACAGAAGCGGTAGTCTTTTCCGAGATGTTAGATGTGTCTTTCTCACCAAGTCTGGTACGTTTACCGGAATCATCAGAAGTGTGACTCTTCCCCTTATCGTCGTAAGATTTCCTTTTATAAGGGTCGTCGCTTCTGCGGGAAGAGTCACGTCGCTCGTCTCTACTCCCATAGTATTCCTCATCCTCTCTCCGGCGACGCTCTTCATGAGCTCGCCTCTCATGAGTCTTTCGAGCAGCTCTCTCCTCATCAGTTTCTTTCACGGCACTGATATAACTCCTAAAGTCATAAGCCTCACGGCTTCCGTAACGCTGGAATTTGTTGTAGTAAGAGCCGCTTCGCCTGATCAGAGAACCTGAAATTGAAGAAAAAGACCAGTTTTAGAAATCCTCAAGTTGAAGAAGCTAAGTGCATATAAGTGCCAAAATACTAAGTGTGTGTGATGTGCAAACTACGCGCGTCAGACTACAAACCACTTTTGGGTGTAGAAATGGCAATAAGTTGTGTGGAAGGCGTTGTGGTTTGTTGCAAAGAAGAAGTTGCTTCGATAACAGGAGGAACCACTTTAGAAACATCATCTTTAAAGAGCTCCTGAGAGGTTATCATGATGTCGCTCAGACTGTCAAAAGTATCATCGCCATGGTGCAGGGGAGAATTCTCTTTTTCAACTTCCACCTCAGCCGTCTTTTCAAGAGTGTGAAGATTTTCCTCCTCTTCAACAACTGGGGCAAGTGCTAACTTACTGGACGGTCCAGCAATGTCGGTAGAAGTAGAACACTTTACCAATGGAGTCTCAGCGGTAAGATTTTGCTGTAAAAATTCTCTAGCAGGAACAGGGGCATCTGACTCCTTAGCAGGAGAATCAGGGACTTCATGTGGCTGAGTGGAACGGGAAGGATGTAAGAGTCCAAATTCGTGGAGGAACTCATCTCTCAATAGAAATTGAGCGCTCCTCTCCTCAACCGGTACGGCCATAAGCCTCTCAAAGGTAGTCTTATGACGAGATTCCCTAGAGGGGGAAGGAAGTGCTGAAACAATAGAGAAAGAAGTTAGCACTTGACAATTTGAACTTCGAAGAATTTTAGAAAAAACACAGGGAAAAGATAGATAATCGTACTTCCCACTCTCCAAATGGCGTAAAATCCCGGGGGACAACGAACATAGAAGAACGGGCTCAGGAAACTATGAACACTTTCAGGGAGACCAGTGATCAGCTTACGATTTCTCGCACTCCTTACAACTATGATGGAGGGATGATCTTTATTTTTGGTAAAAGTACAAAGATAGCGAATTTCTCCGAAGGTAGGAAAGCGGCCCAACGTTCTCCTAAAAAGCACGCATAGTCCCAGCAAGATGGCATAGCCATTGGGATGTAACTGAAAAGGGGAAATAGATAGTTGGAGAAGAAGTTCTCGAATGCAGTCATTGAATGGGGGGATAGCTCCGCTCGAGCACATTTGGCGGTTAACTGCGACAAAGCCACGGGGCGGCCTGTCAGCAGTATCATTTATTTCGGGAAGCAAAGCGTCAGCTTCAGCAATGCCGAACTGGATGCATAGTTGGCGAAAGGCTTTATGGCTCAAAGTAGTAGGAGTCCTCTCTGGAGGATCGTTCAGCGGGATAGCAACTGGAAATACATCTTCAGCTTGCTCTGTTCCTTCTTGTGGAGAAGACATTCTACACAATCAGCTGAATGTTCAAATGTGAAGGTGCACGTTCCCTAAAAGTGTGAAGTGTTGTGCAAAAACTAACGAAAATAAAAGACGAGCATAACTGGAATTAAATTAGTTGACAATCAATCGATTACAGAATTTCAGAACTTGTCAATGATCAAGTGCAGTGTTAATACAGACAAGTCAGTCTCATGTGACTATTATGATTTTGTTTTAATACTTCACTTAAATTAGTTATTGTACAGCATCTCGTTCATATTCATTTAATTTAACTTTCCCGTTACCAACTAATCTGTCATTCGATGTGGGCAGTCGGTGATAGTATATTCGTCCCAGTATTCTGTGAATGTTGTTTTAAGCAGGATTGTTAGTTTGCAAAATTGAAGTGATCTGTAAAAAGAAATACATGCAACACGGTTTATAGTTCAACAGTTCAAAGTCCAGGCAAAGTTTAAAAGTCATCTGCTTAGTTGCTGAAAACCCAAGTATTAACTCGGTGACGACTTAAGAGATTTCCTGTGGGTCAAGGTCGGCAGTCCCCGAGTCTTAGGTCGAATAAAGAAGCAAAAAACTAGTTCAAGGCAGCAGGAAATCCCAAGTCCTAACTCGGAGGCGACTCAAAACCTAGGATGCATAAAATCGCTGAGTCGGTTCCGACTTAAATCAGTGAAATTGCTAAGTCATGACCGAGTCAGTACATCGACCCACTTCCATCCATAACTTTTAACTCGTTAACCCAATGACCTCGCAGTCAATGACGATCCTAATTCCATTACACCATTGAATCACCCCGAAAAGCCAATTCGAATCGCCTCGGATTTGCTGCGAATCTGACGTATTATTGCCACACCACAACTGCAACGTGATCAATGGCAATTGCGAAACAGTCGAAGGGTTATACATAATGAACCGCAGCATTTAAGAACAAATGGAAGTCGAAGACTGAGGAATTATCGATTCGACAGTAGGCATGGATAAACTCGGATCAGATCAACTTACAATATATGACAGGAGGATAATCGACGATTGAATGGATGGAATTTATCTCTGAGGGCTCTAAATCGCGTCAATGGCCGAATCGAGAAGAAGAATGAGTGAGGAAGAGGAAGGATGACTTAACTATTTATTCGCAGGAAGGTGAGTCGACTTGTACGCTGCCGACCTAAGACCTCTGTTAATTCGCTTCCGACCTAATCAAAAAGCAGGTTAAGAAAATCAAAGTATATGACCTATGACTTAGGCACACACTTCGAGGGGCAAATGTTAATCCTCTGATTCGCGACTTAACAGAAGACGACCTAACAATCTAAAGGCGTAACCGACTTAAGGAAAGCTCCGAGTTAACAAGATCTCCGACTTAACAGGCTACGACCTAAGGAAAGCTCTGACCCAACAGTTGCCGATCTAACTACTGAGAAGAGCTGCCGACTTAAGAGGTGTGCCGACTTAGGAGCCTGCCGACTTAAGGAAATCTGTGACTCAAGAGTTAAGACCGAGTTAAGAAGGATGACGAGCTATGAAATGCACCGACTTAAAAGATTCACAACCTACGACTCAAGGTCCTAACGACTCAACGAGTTAAGCTGTCTACAACTTAAAGAAAGGGGGGTTCCGACTTAACAACTCAGCGAGTTAAGGACTTACGAGTTAAGGTCTGATAAGTCGGCTACGACTTAATACTTGTCAAAGACATCCACAGGATGAGTCGGCAACAACCATTCCCTAACTCGTCACCGACCTAACCCTATTCCTTAACTCGTCACCGACCTAACCCTATTCCTTAACTCGTCACCGGTCTACCATAAGTCGGCTGCGACTTAAAGACTTAGAGAAATTTCCTGAGTCCAGATCAGCTCCTATAAATACCCCACCACTTCTAACATGAAGGGGACTTTTTGGCCATTCATTTCTCCAAGCGCCGTTATGCTGTCGAAGCCTCCTCTCATTCAGCAATCAAAGATCTTCAAGCATTCGAGACACTACAACGATCTTCGAGAAGAGCTCCTAACATCCAACGCGGATTCGTCGAGTTTCATCATTAAAGATCGAGCTAGTAGTCAAGAATGATTTCATGATCAAATTGTATTGTATTTAGAGGGATATTGTATCGAATTGTAATCAAATCAGCAATAAAAGACTATAAAGTGGATGTAGGCTCAAGTACGGGCCGAACCACTATAAATCTGTTGTTCATTTACTGCTTTTCTGCTATTTTCAGCTCATATTCTGTTCCCGTACCAACGGGTGGTGCTTTCACGATTCTATTACACACACCGGGTGTTAGCGTTCACTTTTTACCGTTAACAAAGTTCATGTTTATTTTCATTGACGTTATTTTTATCTACACAAAGACCGAGGAAGAACAAATACACCATTTGGAAGTGGTGTTAGAAACGTTAGGGAAAAAGGTTCTTAAGGCTATGTTTTCTAAGTGCTTTTTTGACAATCAGAGGTAAGATACCCAGACATATTGTGTTGGGAGATGGCATTTTAGTTGATCCGGCTAAGGTAGTTGTTGTGCAAGATTTCAAAAGACCCCAAATTCCAATTGAAGTGAGAAGCTTTTTAGGGATGGCGAGTTATTGTAGAAAGTTCATAAAGGATTATTCCTAGATTGTCGTTTATCTAACCAAGTTGAAAAAGAAGGACGTTAAGTTCGAATGGACTCCAAAGTGTGAGGGTGCATTCCTTGGGTAAAAAGAAAGGTTGATCAGTGCCCTTGTTTTGGCTATTATTGATGGAGGTAAAGAGTTAACTGTTTATACGGACGCGTGTAGAGTTGGTTTGGGTACAGTGTTGATGCAGCATGGGAAGGTCATAACCTATGCAAGTACATAGTTAAATCCTCATGAGAAGAATTATGCAACGCATGACTTGTAGCTATTAGCCGTAGTATTTGCGTTGAAGATGTGGAGGCATTACTTGTTAGGTAAGAATCCTTCTTTTCCTCTTTTGTTTATTTCTAATCTTTAAGGATATTTGTTAGCAATTTCCTTCTTTAAATAGGTGATAAGTTCGAGCTCTTCACAGATCAGAAGTCCCTGAAGTATCTTTCCACTAAGAAAGATCTGAACCTGAGGCAGCAACGATGGTTGGAATTTCTGGCGACTTTCGACTTGGACATTCTCTCTTCGCCAGGAAAAGAAATTGTGGCAGTGGATGATTCAAGAAGAAAGGGAGTTTTAGCTCTTTTGGAAGTTGCACCGAATCTGTTAGAAAGGATTGCGAGCAAAAAAAGGGAGGATTGTCTTCTGTTGGAATTTATTCAACGAATTGAGGAGGATCAGAGTTCAAGTTTCAAGATTGATAGTCGTTGTGTTTTAAGGATGAATGGAAGGCTATGGATTCCTGATGTGGATAGTCTTAGACAAGAAGTTTTGAAGGAATGTCATGAATCTAAGTTGAGTATCCATCTTGGAGTTAATAAGATGTACAAGGATATGAAACGAATATTTTGATGGCCCGGAATGAAGAGGAATGTCTCAACCTGTAACGACCCGGATTTTCCATCGTTTGATTTTGAATATTTAAATGGTTTTAAATATTGGATTTGGAATAGAAGTTGATTTCTGAATATGAAGATTTTGGTTAAAATTATAGAATGAATTTAAATTTCAAAAATAGCATTTATCGTAATATGAAAATGGTGAATAATCGAAAGGGAAATGATTTCTAATGTTGATATAAATTCTATTTGAATTACAATTGAGCTAGTAAGTTTTTAAACCTGGAATTTCAAGTAATTTCATCAATATTTGAAATCGTCGATTTAATCGACGCGTTAAAATAGCCTTCTGGGATACAATCTCGGAATTCGACGAAACCAGTTCCATTGGATCCATAATATTGTATTATTATCGGATTTCAAATTTCGTAGCGTTTGGATTCACCGTTTGGTCATACGATCTGAAAACGTCTAGAAATAATTTAACTGAATTTAATTTAAATTGTTGATTTAAAAAGCTATCTTCCATATACGATCAAGTTATGTCCCGAAACTTGTTCCATTGCGTTCGAAATAGGGGTATAACATTTGAAACGCAAGGCGGCGTGCCTGAATAGGGATTCAGGATTTTGAGCTATGCAAAACGAAATATTTTGATTATAATATAATATTTAAAATTTCAAAGTCAAACTCTACCATCTCTCAAGCCACACTATAACCGGCCTACCTTGTACCATAAGCAACCTCCTTCTTGTTTAAAATCATGCATGTCTTCTTTGTCTCCAGATAAAATCAAATTTGTTTTTATACAAAAAGACAATCACGTGATTTAAAATCGCGATCGCCATCGCGATGGAAGTGGCACGGCTGGAGAGTAGGCGCGCATGAGTGCGTTGGCTAGAGGCGAGGTGATGTCGATCGAATTCGAGAGGCGGAGGCGCATTAGGGAGCATCGTGCGCGCGTGCATGCCTAGGGAAGTCGCTGTTGTGCTGGGGACTTTCAGGTGAGGCGCGTTTTACTGGGTGAGTTCGATTTGGGAATTGGAGCATGTATGGGCTGTTGCGATTGGTTTAGAGGGGTTCGGTTTGAAGAGCTGGAGGTTGCATTCGTTTCTATTGGCCGTGGTTGTGCTGGGGACTTTGAGGTGGTGGCGGTAGTTGTCGTGGAGGAGTGGAGTCGCGTGGATGAAGCAGGAAGAGGAAGCTATGGTGTGGGTTTTCTCAGGATAGAGCGTGAAGGAAATTTGGTATTCATAATTTTGAGATTTACATTAATGAAGGTAATTTAATGTTTATAATTAGTTGATTTAATTAATTAACTAGTAATTAATTGTTTTTTTATTAAATCGAATGCTTATAGAATTGTATAACTTTTATACGAGGTCAAAAATTAACGTAATAAGTCACAATGGAATCGCGACAACAATAATACGCAATAAAATAAATTTGGAATTGGAACGATTAACGATTTTGGAAAATTAATGTAACAACCCGCATATTTTACGATTCGTATATTTAAATGTTTAATTTAAATATAGCGTCGTTAGTCGGATTTAAGTCCGAAAATGTCACTATTTCGTAAAAGAACAGTCGAATTAGTGAAAAGACAATGTGGATCATGCTATTTGGAAGTGTGTATTTGAAAATACATTCAAACAGAAATTCAGACGTCTGAAATGGATCGTTTAGATGTCTGAAATTGCTCGAGCCAAACCAGAAAGGAAATAGGCTAAAATTGCCATTTTCATACGTCTGAAATGAACGATTTAGACGTCTGAATATTGTACTAGACAACATATGTTTTTCCAGATTCAAACGTCTGAATCGTTCATTTCAGACGTCTGAATGAAGAATGAAATTGAGATTCAACAATTTGGACTCTAGACCACTTCTATTGAGTCCAAAATGGTGTTTGCGACTTTTTTGAGTATAGACATCGATATGTTTTGAGTTGGGTAAAATTTTGAAGTTTTCAATTAGGGCTTTGGGTTTGGGTTTCAGCCCATCAACCTTCTAATAACCTAACCCTTCATCCAACTCCTCTTCACTCACTCTATTATTTCCTAACACTCAAGCTAAAAGAAAAATGGGGAAAAGAAAAGAAATTAGAAATTCCAAAGCCCTAATTCTCTTAGGAATTATCAACTTCAAGCTAGAAATCAAAGAAAAGCTTAGGTAAGCATCCTCTTCATCTTCTCCATCTCAATCCCTCTTCAATTTTCAGAAATTCCTATAACCTAACTTAGGAAAAACTTCACCTTTGATATTAGATTGAAGATTCTAGAGGTGGTGTTGAAGAGAGATCAACCTATTGCTTGTTCTAGAGCTAATCATTTGTGTTTGGGTTTAAAAGGTGAGTTTTTGGAACTCACATCTATGTCTATATCTTTGATAGTTGTTGGGTATGAATTCCTAACATCTATATCTTCTCCATTTGCTTTTGAATTGAATTGGTTCGATGAATACTCCAATTTTTGGTGTTTGAAATCAAAATCTATGAAAATCCTTATATGGATGTCTGAACATGTTGGTCGGAGTGTATTGGTGAGTCTTTAAAGTTGGGTAGTCGTTTGGCGTGAACCCCTAGCGATCGTCACTCATCCGATCGTTTCCGATAAGATTTTGCCATCATTGGCCTAGGCAAAATATTGCCAGAGCTTCAGGTTCAGACATCTGAAATATCCAATTCAGACGTCTGAATCTGCTTGTCTCGGCCCAATTTTCCTAATTTTGGGTGGGTTTCCAGTTTTAATCGATTCATGTTGATCCAATTTGTTATTATCATTTGTTATCGACTTTGATGACTTCTTTTTTGGGATTTTTGGGAATATCCATTTTGATGGATTCGGTATCGATTTTTATGATTTTAATTCACGTCTTCGGATGTGGATTTTGGTGATTGATTGTTTCTACAATCATTTCTGTGATTTGTCACTTTAAAATATAAAGGTTTCTATACTAGTAGTAAATATACAAACTCTTTCACAAAGATGATTCCAACTCTATTTTTAATACAAATCTCGTTTATAAAACTGTTTTCCAATCTATTAGTATATACAAACCTTTACCTCATTCGTATGAGAAATCTAATTAAACGACTTAGTAAAACAAGTGGTATGAAACGCTTGTGTTTACTTTGTCGGTTTATTCTTGGACTTGTTCGATTGAACTCTTGTGACAATTTTCGAGTGGAAATCTACAATCTGTTCGTAAATATTTAAGTTAAGCTAGTGGTTATGGGACATGAAGCTAAACTCATATATTTATTAGCTTAGTGTGATTCACACTTTTTATTGATCGATGATGATCATTTTGTGATTTAGACTAGCGATGTGCGATGTCTATTTGTTTGTGTGGGGACTAAAAACCCTGTTTGTGGAACTTCGGTTCAATTTGGTGGGGTAGCGACCCATGGTCTTCGGGCCGTTTGTGGAGCCTCGGCTCAAAATTGATGGTTAGCGACCATGGAATAGCGTTCTGTTTGTGATATACGTGTTGGTGAGTTTTCATGCTCCCGTTTGTGATAGGCCTTCCCCCCTTTGTGATTTCTAGATTTCTGGTTGTGATTTCTACAATTTGTGTTTCACCAATTTTCGAAGTTTGCATTGATAAGCTCTATCAATATTTGTGTTTTGGTGAATAATTTAAAGAATGTGATTCTTTTTGGTGTTTTGAGATGATTTGAGATATCGTATGATTTTTGTTGTTATTTGATGAATACTTGTCAAAGTATAGCATTTTTGTTATCATATGTTATTGTCATATCTCTTACTATCTCATTTTATCTGATATTTATAGCTAGACTGATCCGTTTATTATTTTCTTCTTAAATAATACTCGGGTCAGACCGAGGTATTTCAGGTGTTCCTGCTTGACTTCTTATCAGGGATTATCATCTGATTTTTGACTAACTACTTCAAATTAGCAGTTTTTGTTATTATACATTTGAGCTTTAGAGACTCCTTGATGTATAATTATTCTTTTGTCTAGCGCCTGTACCTATTCTTTTGTGATGTAGTGGATCTTATGTGACCACTATTTTGGTGTACAACTTCATGTGATATATTCATATCTTATTTCACCTTTGTCATATGAATGTCTGTGACTGATTTGTGTTATGTTTATTTCTATATTTGTTTCCGAAGGCCTCATAGCCACTATGTGGTAGCTTTGAGTTTGTATTTGATATGTCGGATTTACTCTTGAAATGAAATGTAAGTTATATTATCTGACTTATCGGTACTCGCACAAAGAAATTACACAGATGGTCGCTCCTCAACAGCCTTATCCTTCGTGCTAGTTGACGGCATTACCCCGTAGTGTCCTTGGCTAACGTGAGTATAGAGGTGGGGTGTCACAATTAAGGTAAGTAAATCTCACTCAATTTTGTTGACTAGTTTAAATTTATAATAATATAAATTAATTATTGGATGATTGGTTGAATTGATATATTATTATTAGATGAATGTTATATTATATATATTAGTAGTTGGATATATTCTTGCCTATTGGAGCAAATGAGGCACTATGCGCCTCGCATAATAGCGGATGACCTATATTACCGCGATATTCCACCTCGAAGTGGGATTGGTATTTTATGTTATTTAACATCTGTGGATGCAGGGAAACAGGTTGGAGGGATCCAACTAGATTCCTCAAAATTATATTGATTGTTTCATATATTGTGATATATGATGTGATTGAATAATCTGTTATGGATTGTTGTGTGATTTGATATTTTGGATGCTAGAGTAGCACTGGCCTAATTTTCATATTTTAAATACCATCAATAGTATTTTGAACTTAAAAGGGAAATTCAAAGGCGATTTTGGAATTGATAATTTTTATATTGAATTTTGGATTATTTTAAAAAGAATTTGGTTTGGATAAAATAAATTGTTTGATTTTGGGAGTTGTACTTCTCTATTTCAAAAGATATTTTAAGTAGAGGTTTTGATATAATTTATATAAGGGATTTTAACAATGGATTTTTCCTTAATGATATTTCTGGAAATAGGTTGAAATCGATAGATTGAAAAATAAATGGATTTATAAAGGAATGTATTCATAAAATGAGATTTTATAAATAAGATTATCTTTATAAACAAATAAAACTCAAAGGGGTTTATAAATTTATAAATGATGTTTATAAATAAGGGAAATGATATTAATTGATAAATTGGAATATAAATTCACAGTGTGAATTTATATCGAGATATGGAGATCGGTTTTTGGAAAAACAATGGGTTCTATTTTTGAAATGTGAGAATGGTAAGGGAACCGGAATGAAATTAATGTGTTATGAATCGAGAGGGATTTATAAATTGAAATTGGTTATTGAAATTTTAAAAATATATCTTTATCAAGAATTTAAGTTTTGTTTTAAAAGGAAAATTTTATTTATTAAACTACGTAATTTTTTAGATGTTTTAGTACTGAAATACTTTGGAAAGTGGATTTTTCAAATATCTAATATTAATTGAAATAAAATTTCAATTTTTATAATACGCTTTGTAAATCGATTGGATTTATTTAAAAATGAACTAGAAATGAGTTATCGATGTTTATTTAAAGTTTTTGGATATTTTAAATAACTACTTAACCATGTTTTAGAAATAAAATATTATTATTTAAAAATACTTATTATATATATATATAGAGAGTTTTGGAAATAATTGGAATTTAATTATAAATTCTCACGATATTAATAAACGGAGTTTATTTAACGGATATGCTTTTTATAAGAGAAATCATTTAATGGAATTATGGAAACTTAAGTAAACTTCCGAAATTTTGGAATATGAGAAATTCGATAATGAATTAGAATTCATAAAGGAAGTTAGAAATGTGAAGTTGGAATTACAGACAAGTGCAATCGATTTTGGAAATTTTAAAGGAAATATATAAATGAATTCCGAAAACTTATAGAATATATTATAAATGAGTTAAGGAATTTACAAGTAAATTGTAAAGGATTTGAGAAGTATGAAATAAAAGGGAATATTTCCTAAGTACTGGAAATAAATTGGTTTGGGAAAATATACATATAAATATTTCCTAAGTATTGGACTGGAAGGATTTGAAATATTTTATCCATGAGATTATTATTATAGAAATATTTTCAAAAGTGTTGAATTATAAATGGAATGGAAAGAAAATATTTTTAAGTATTGAAATGATTCGAAATTATCCTGTTAGGGTATAAGTATTTGAAATTGCTTTCAATTGTTTAATATACTGGAAGAGATTTGAATATATATCTTTGTAAAGATATTTTGAATAAATATTTTGGAATTTTATAATATGGGCCTAGTGACTGCTTATGTGTGTTATCTGATAGTTAAATATCCGACTACGAAATCTAGCCAAATTCGTTGATCGTTTCGAAGAGACCGAGATCAGATTTAATTATCCGAAAACCACTTCGATCCGGTTTGTGCGTTACGAATTGTGATATCATGAAGATACTGAAAACGGTGATTTTGGAGATTCGGTTTGTTCAGACCTAGAACAACTTGTATGGATGAATGTTATCATTGCATCATTGCTTGGAAGGCAGTATTAGCATTCCAAGTATGAATGCTTTTCTTAAGGTAAACCGTAGCCTCAAGCCTCATCAACCAGGAATGACTAAAACATTGGAGATGCAACAGGGCTAAGTGGGTCCCACCCAAGTAAGGTATGTTATTACTTTTCTAGATACTCTCGGATATATTATATTACAATTATGGATACGGTTGTGCATGGAAGGAGAGGGCTCGATTGGGTGGGAACACCAGTAGTGATAACATTTTCGGTACTATCCAGGTCAGGGGTAGGCCAGTCCTATGTTGGCAGGGATCATTAGGTATGATCTCGGTATATTTTTCTAGAGGTGTACTATGGCGGGCGTGACCCTAGTATCCCAGTCATTGTATGGAATCCAATATCCACTACGAGCCTGTACAGTTTTGATTGTGTCCAACTATGATAAAACATGAGATGCAAGCATTTCAGCTATTTTCTAATTTATTTTCTATAGACACTATTATAATATATCAAATGATTTTGATATAAAATTTTTTTTATCGTAAGGTAAAAACCCGTCGTATATATGTGTGGCGTGGTCTTACGAGATACCTTTGTTTTCAAAAGGATTTTGATAATGAAAATAATTCAAATTGAGTGTGTTTTCTCACGCTGGTTTCCCAGACCGACTTGGGTGTTATTTATTTATAATGCTCGGGTCAGACTGAGTATTACAGTTTTAGGTTAGAATGGCATGGAGCTCAGGAGACGAGTTGGAGGAGTCTTGGGCGTATTCTACATACTTGATTATATTCCGCGGTGTGTGTAGACTGTATAGTCAGCACTGGTGAGGACCAGTTATTATAACTGTCTAGATTGATTGTTAGCTGTTGTACTCTGATGATGATGTGTATTTTAACAGCTACAGATTCTTTTGTATAGAAATCTATTATTATATATTATATTTTGTTCCGCTGCGATTGTGAGATTCTGTGTTGTTGTTTCTGCCTTCTTCTATCGTTTTCTTCTTCACCCCTAGTGATCCATATTTCCTTTCAGTTTGAGTTGGTTATGTGTGGTTCGTTGACTGCTTAAATTGTACGAAAAAGTGGGTCGTTACAACGTGGTATCAGAGAGCAAGGTAAAGCAAGAACCTTGGCTTTGGTGTGGATTACTCATTAGAGATAGCATTAGTAGTACCCTAGAATGAGTTTGAGTGTATTAATTGATATGAGCGTGTATTTGTTAGTGAATATAAATTGTTTTATATTGTATTGATTTATCGGTTGAATGTTTATGAATTCTGGTCAGTACAGGAAGTACAACTGTATCGATAGGGGTCTCTAAACTCTTAAACAAGGTAAAATAACACAGTATTATTTTGGAAAGAGGGTAAATGAAATAATTTTACCCAAAGATATATTTTGGTAGAAAAGAAATAATTTTCTGAAATTATTATAGTATATTGGGGTGTTTGGTTGTTATTGTTATAATTAAAACAAGATTATAAAATTTGAAATGGCTTATATAACCAAATAGAAATTATATACATATGATTAATACATATGAGTTGTAATTAAAAGTGGATTCAAACTAGAATTTGCAAATTTAAGTCCCGGGTGCTTTGAGAAATGTTTTAAATGGATTTGAACTAAGATTTGAGGAATTTTTAAATCTTGGAGGTTTTTGGAAATGTTTTCCAAAGTGTTTGAAAAGAGTAATGGTGATATTATTTTTGGAATATTTTTGAATGGATGTTGGAAGTAAGAAAGCACTAAACTCACTTCAGTCGCTGGAAAATAATTCTGGTGATGACGGCAGCATCATCAGTATTCATTTTTGAGTTTCTAAGTGACGGATTACTACTGTGGTCATTGTTTTTGGATTATTTAGAGAAAAACAAGTTTGTTTAGAAATTCCAAAAAGGAATTTGTTTTGAATGAAACCCAGTTAGTTTTGAAAATTCCAAAGAAATGGTTTGTTAACCCAAAAAGAGCTATATATATATATATTGATTTCAAAATGATTTGAAATGAAAATGTGTGTTTGAATTCTGGAATATTCATTTAAATGTTTTATGAAACTTGTGAACAATAAGTTTTGAATTTATAACCTGGAATTGTGAATTTAAGTATGAAATTAAAATATAACTTATGCAGGTTAAATAAATTGAATTTGTAAAATAAAATTGTATGGGTTAGAATTTAACTTAAGACAAGTTAAATAAAAATTGGATTAGATTTGAACCCAGATTAAATTGAATTAAGTATATAAATTTGAATTTTATAGTGACTATATAACCATAAGTTATAAATTTTTAATGGAATAAAATTTAAGTGAAAAATTATGAAATTTTGAACAAATAAGTTTGAATAGCTTACAAAAGTGAAATTTATGGAATAAAAATATACTTAAGTTATAAAATGATGTATAAGCTTAGATTAAAAAAATTAAATATGAATATACTCGAGTAAGCATCGACAAAATGAAATCTGATGGAAAATTTAATCTTAAAAAGAAGAATCAGACTTAAGTAAAATGAAATGGAATTTTATTGCAATGGAAATGAGCTTAAGTTATATAGTTGAAATGATTGAAAGTAAACGAATTAACTTAAGTTAATATTTTTGGATGGAAGCTTGACTCAAATAAATTTATGAAATGATTCATAAATAAATTGGCATGGATTGGTTTATTGTTGAATATAAGAATTGAGCGAATAAGATTTTTGTGAATAAATTGAATGTGAATGAATAGAAGTTGATAAATTGATTTAGAATCAATTTAACTGGTTTATAAGCTTAAGTGACTATTTTATTAAATGAATATCACCGAATTTGCATGGAAAAATTGTTGTTTGACGTAAACGGAAGTAAACAACATTTTGTGAATCAATGGAAAGTGAATAAATTGATTTTGAATCAATTTGAAATGAATATGAATTTGTTGGGTATAAATATGAATTGAATAGTAGTAAATTTTACGTGAATCGTTTTGAATTGAATGAAGTGGCATATAAATTGAATTTGAAGTGAATAATCAAATGTTGGAACCCTGTATTTGCATGTACCTTCTAAAATACATGATATACCTTGTTAGCGTTATGAAATCATGTGTTTAAAATAGTTAAAGGGATGTAAAGTTATTAAATTTCACATATTTCAAACTGATGGGATTTATTTAAGTAAGTACAGGTACAAGGAGGCTATTGGGCTTGATTTGGGTTGCGAAATTGCATATAAAGTATGCTCGATCGCTTAATAACGCTAGTATAAGGTACGCTTATGCATTAAAAGCAAAAATGAAATAAATATTGTTATATATTGTGTTTCCGACTGTGTGGGTCGATGTATATCTTTTTATCATTTTGGTCATATTGTAGAAGGCTCTCCGTACAAGGGAGACTTTGCCGAAAATTTTTGAAAATTTAGGGTGTTAGAAAAAATATGAAATTTTTTTGACAAAAATTTGATTTGAATTATAATTGAAATTAAGGGTTTTGAATTAGAAATGGAAACTAATAGTTTGGTAGAAACTAAAAGATTTGGGAAAATGAAATATCGAGTTTTAACTAAGTGGGGTTTGATAAGTTAATGGGTTTGTTGCATTTTCCCTAACTTAGCAATTTCAGGGACGAAATTCTTTTAAGGGGGAGGAATTTAAGGATCCGGATTTTTCATCGTTTTATTTTGAATATTTAAATGGTTTTAAATATTGGATTTGGAATAGAAATTGATTTTTGAATACAAAAATTTGGGTTAAAATTTTAGAATGAATTTAAATTTCAAAAATAACGATTTATCATAATACGGAAATGGTGAATAATTGAAATTTGAGTTGAATATGAATCAAAATTATTTTTAATGTTGATATAAATTCTATTTGAATACAATTGAGCTAGTAAGTTTTTAAAACTGGAATTTCAAGTAATTTCGTCAATTTTGAAGTCATCGATTTAATCGTCGCGTTAAAATAGCGTTCTAGGGCATAGTCTCGAAATTCGACGAAACTAGTTCCATTGGATCCGTAATATTGTATTATTATCGGATTTCAAATTTCGTAGCATTTGGATTCACCGTTTGGTCGTGAACGCCTAGAAATGATTTAATTGAATTTAATTTAAATAGTCGATTTAAAAAGCTATCTTCCCCATACGATCGAGTTAGGTCCTGAAACTTGTTCCATTGCATTCAGAATAGGGGTATAACAATAGGAACACCAGGCGGCACGCCTCAATAGGGATTCGGGATTTTGAATTATGAAAAACGAGATATTTTGATTATAATATAATATTTAAAATTTCGAAGTCAAACTTTACAATCTCTCAAGCCAAGTCACCCTATAACCAGCCTACTTTGTACCACAAGCCACCTCCTTCTCGTTTATATTCACGCCCGTCTTCTTCGTCTCCAGTTAAAATCGAATTTGTTTTTATATAAAAAACAATCACGCGATTTAAAATCATGATCGCCATCGCGATGGAAGAGGCACGCCTGGAGAGTGGGCGCGCATGAGCGCGTTGTCCAGAGGTGAGGAGATGTCAATCGAATTCGAGAGGTGGAGGCACGTTGGGGAGCATCGCATGTGCGCATGTGCGTAGGGAAGTCGTGGCGCTGTCGTGCTGCGGTGGCAGAGATGGGTGAGGTGCGTTTTACTCGGTGAGTTCGATTTGGGAATTAGAGCATGTATGGGATATCGCGATTGGTTCAGAGGGGTTCGGTTTGAAGAGCTGGAGGTTGTGTTCGTTTTTTGGTGGTCGTGATCATGTTGGGGATTTTGAGGTGGTGGCGGCAATTGTCGTAGAGGTGTGGAGTCGCGTGGATGAAGCAGGAAGAGGCGGCTATGGTGTGGGTTTTCTCAGGATAGAGCGTGAAGGAAATTTGGTTTTCATAATTTCGAGATTTACATTAACGAAGGTAATTAATGTTTATAATTAGTTGATTTAATTAATTAATTAATTAGTAATTAATTGTTTTTGATTAAATCGAATGCTTATAGAATTGTATAACTTTTATACGAGGTCTATAATTAACGTAGCAAGTCACGTTGGACTCGCGGCAGCAAAACTTTGCAATGAAATAAATTCGGAATTAGAACGATTAACGATTTCGGAAAATCAAGGTGAGTAAATCTCACTCAATTTGGTTGACTAGTTTAAATTTATAATAATATAAATTAATTATTGGATAATTGGTTGAGTTAATATATTACTATCAGATGAATGTCATATTTTATATATATTAGTATATATATTATTAGTTGGACATATTCCCGCCTATTGGAGCGATGAGACTCTATGCACCCAGCATAATAGCGGATGACACTATATTACGGCGATATTCCACCTCGAAGCGGGATTGGTATTTTATATTATTTAACATATGTGGATGCAGGGGAACAGGTTGGAGGGATCCAACTGGATTCCTCAAAATTACATTGATTGTTTCATTTATTGTGATATATGATGTGACTAAATAATCTGTTATGGATTGTTGTATGATTTGATATTTTTGATGCTAGAGTAGCACTGGCCTAATTTTGGTATTTTAAATACCATCAATAATATTTTGAACTTAAAAGGAAAATTCAAAGGCGATTTTGGAATTGATAATTTTTATATTGAATTTTGGATTATTTTAAAAAGAATTTGGCTTGGATAAAATAAATGGTTTGATTTGGGAGTTGTACTTATCTATTTCGGAAGATATTTTAAGTAGAGGTTTTGTTATAATTTATATAAGCGATTTTAACAATGGATTTTTCCTTAATGATATTTCTGGAAATAGGAAAAAGAAGTTGAAATCGATAAATTGAAAAATAAATGGATTTATAAAGGAATGGATTCATAAAATAAGATTTTATAAATAAGATTATTTTTATAAACAATTGAAACTCAAAGGAGTTTATAAATTTATAAACGATGTTTATAAACAAGGGAAATGATATCAATTGATAAATTGGAATATTAATTCACAGTGTGAATTTATATCGAGATATGGGGATCGGTTTTTGGAAAAACAATGGATTCTATTTTTGGAAAGGTAGAATGGTTAGGGAATCGGAATGAAATCGATGTGTTATGAATCGAGAGGGATTTATAAATTGAAATTGGTTATTGAAATTTTAAAAATATTTCTTTTCCGAGAAGTTAAGTTTTGTTTTAAATGGAAAATTTTATTTATTAAACTATGTAATTTTTAAGCTGTTTTAGTACTGAAATACTTCGAAAAGTGGATTTTTCAAATATCTAATATTAATTTAAATAAAATTCCAAATTTTATAATAAGCTTTGTAAATCAATTGGATTTATTTAAAAATGAATTGGGAATGAGATATCGATGTTTATTTAAAGTTTTTGGATATTTTATATAGCTACTTAAACGTGTTTTATAAATAAAATATTATTATTTAAAAATACTTATTATATATATACAGAGTTTTGAAAGTAATTGGAATTTAATTATAAATTCTCTCGAGATTTATAAACAGAGTTTATTTAATGGATATGATTTTTATAAGAGAAATCTTGTAATGTAATTCTGGAAACTTAAGTAAACTTATAAAATGGTTGAATACGAGAACTTCGATAATGAATTATAATTCATAAAGGAAGTTAGAAATGGGAAGTTGGAATTATAGACAAGTGCAATCGATTTGGGAAATTTTGAAGGAAATAAATAAATGAATTCTGGAAACTTATAGAATCCGTTATAAATGAGTTAAGCAATTTACAAGTAAATTGTAAAGGATTTGAGAAGTATGAAATAAAAGGGAATATTTCCTAAGTATTGGAAATAAAATGATTTGGGAAAATATACGTATAAATATTTCCTAAGTATTGGATTAGAAGGATTTTAAATATTTTATCTACGAGGTTATTATTATAGAAATATTTTCAAAAGTGTTGAATTTTAAATGGAATGGAAAGAAAATATTTCTGAGAATTGAAATGATTCGAAATTATCCTGTTAGGATATAAGTATTTGAAATTGTTTTCAATTATTGAATATACTGGAAGGGATTTGAATATATATTTTTGTAAAGATATTTTGAATAAATATTTTGGAAAATTTATAATATGGGCCTAGTGACTGTTTATGTGCGTTATTTGATAGTTAAATAACCGACTATGAAATCTGGCCAAATTCGTTGATCGTTTCGAAGAGACCGAGATCAGATTTAATTATATGAAAACCACTTCGATCCGATTTGTGCGTTATGAATTGTGATATCCACTACTAGAAAAGGGTTAAATAGCGACCAGGGGGGCGACGGCTTCCGACGGCCATTTTCCGACGGCTTCCGACGGGCCGTCGACGGCCGTCGGAAGCCATCGGAAAATCGCAAAATACAGGCTCTAGCCGAGCCTCTTCTTCCTCATTTCATAATACCCAAAAACCTAATTACAAATTCCCAAATTCACTCCCTAAGCCTCCAATCACTAATTTTGCATTTTTGCATCCTCCCCGGCTACGAATTCAACCTCTCTTGCTTTCTAGCTCAGGTATAATCTCTTATTTTCGCGAAAAATTCAATTTTTACCCTATTTCTATATTTGCATAAGTTGATAAATTAGGGCTAATTGGTGATTAAAAATGTTTCCAATAGTGTTATAATAGTTTCTAGCATTCCATGGTATACCTATTTCATCTTTTATCGTGAAATTTTGAAAAACATGTATAATTTGTGGTTGTTCGTGTATATGTAAATCGTTGTGTATGCCTTGACTCTACGATTGTATATGTGTGTAGCGTTGCTATCATTGTATTGTGTTAGTTGGAATAAGATAAAATGAATGCACGAGATAGGAGTATTATATTGTGCACGTATTGACTTATGTAACAAAAATAATGCATAAGTCTAAATTATAATTGTGTGCATTGAAAAATGACAAAAATGTTAAACCAGCCTTAAGTTGATGTAATACGTTGAATAAATGTGTTAAATTAAAATATATTTTGTAAATGTGAACAGTTAGTAAAACTATATTTTTTCGTAAAATGCGCACATTTAATTAACTAATGTCCCTTAGAGAGTTTTTGGCCCCGTTTGACGAGTGTTGTACATGATCGTTATATAAATAGTCATTTTTTTCAAAAAACAACCATTTATATTCATCTGGTACAATGTTTGTTGGATTTTTCCCTGTAATGGACAAGTTATGAACATAGTAAGCATTTACATTTTGTATACTACTTCGTCTCAAACGGTTCATAAAATTTCGGCCTAACTTTTCTTTTTTGTTTCCTGCGTACATGCATTTGTGTACAATGTAGGGAACAAAAGGGAAATGCTGCCAAAATTTTGTTGAATCGTTTGAGACGAAGTAATATACGAAATGTAAATGCTTACTGTGTTTGTAATGGGAAGTAGGATGGCTGACCATGGAAAAAAATATCTTTTTGTACAAAATTTTGTATCGATACGTTAAAAAATAAAATGTTAACGTTAAAATATGAACGATAACACCCGGTGTGTGTAATAAGATCGTGAAAGCACCACCCGCGTGACGGGAACAGAAATTAAGCAGGAAAAATAGCAGAAATGCAGTAAATGAACAACAGATTTATAGTGGTTCGGCCCGTAATTGAGCCTACGTCCACTTTATAGTCTCTTATTGCTGATTCGGTTACAATTTGATACAAATCTCTTCGGGAAACAGTACAATTCGATCACAAGAAACAATCTAGACTACTAGCTCAATCTTCGACGGTGAAACTCAATGAATCCATGTCGGATGTGAGGAATTTCTCTCGAAGCTTGTTGTAGTGTTGCGAATGCTTTAAGGATCCTTGATTACTGAATGAATGAAGAGTTCGACGGAGTAACGGCGCTGTAGAAATGATTTGTCCAAAAGTCCCCTTCATGTTGGAAGTGATGTCCTATTTATAGAAGCTAATTTCTGGGCAGGAAATTTGCCTAAGTCTTAGGTCGCGCACGACCTTAGTTAGGTCGTAGGTCGCGAGCGACCTAAGCTAGGTCGCTATCCCCTTGCGGCTTCAGGAGTTAGCTAGTAAAACTGTACTTGGCTTCATTTGATCAAGTAATAGGTCGCACGCGAGTTACAGAATAGCTGTGGGAGCTCTAGGTCGTTGGGCGCTGGACCTGCTTTAATAGTTAGGTCGCTTACCTCTTTAGGTCGTCAAGTCCCTTAGGTCGCTAACTACCTTAGGTTGTTAAGTCCTTTAGGTCGCTAGCTACCTTAGGTCGTTGAGTTCCATAGGTCGCAATCCTTTCTGCTGCAAGGTCGCAAGGCCTTCTGGATCTTAGGTCGCGAAGCTTTCCTGTTGCCTTAGGTCGCAAGGTCTTCTGCAGCCTTAGGTCGCAAACCCTTCTGGATCTTAGGTCGCGAAGAAGTTAGGTCGCTAACTTCTTATCTTGATAACTCGTGGACTTTCTCAGTTAGATCGCTCTGTAGTTAGGTCGTAGGTTTTTCTTAGGTCGCAAGCTCCTTTAGGTCGCAGAGCCTCTTAAGTCGTAGCCTTTCCTTAGGTCGCAACATTCTTAGGTCGCAGCTTTCTTAGGTCGTAGAGTTTTAGGTCGCTGAAATAAAGGAGTTAACATTTTAGATCCAGAAGGCCTTGCGACCTTGCAGCAGAAAGGATTGCGACCTATGGAACTCAACGACCTAAGGTAGCTAGCGACCTAAAGGACTTAACAACCTAAGGTAGTTAGCGACCTAAGGGACTTGACGACCTAAAGAGGTAAGCGACCTAACTATTAAAGCAGGTCCAGCGCCCAACGACCTAGAGCTCCCACAGCTATTCTGTAACTCGCGTGCGACCTATTACTTGATCAAATGAAGCCAAGTACAGTTTTACTAGCTAACTCCTGAAGCCGCAAGGGGATAGCGACCTAGCTTAGGTCGCTCGCGACCTACGACCTAACTAAGGTCGTGCGCGACCTAAGACTTAGGCAAATTTCCTGCCCAGAAATCAGCTTCTATAAATAGGACATCACTTCCAACATGAAGGGGACTTTTGGACAAATCATTTCTACAGCGCCGTTACTCCGTCGAACTCTTCATTCATTCAGTAATCAAGGATCCTTCAAGCATTCGCGACACTACAACAAGCTTCGAGAGAAATTCCTCACATCCGACATGGATTCATTGAGTTTCACCGTCGAAGATTGAGCTAGTAGTCTAGATTGTTTCTTGTGATCGAATTGTACTGTTTCCCGAAGAGATTTGTATCAAATTGTAACCGAATCAGCAATAAGAGACTATAAAGTGGACGTATGCTCAATTACGGGCCGAACCACTATAAATCTGTTGTTCATTTACTGCATTTCTGCTATTTTTCCTGCTTAATTTCTGTTCCCGTCACGCGGGTGATGCTTTCACGATCTTATTACACACACCGGGTGTTATCGTTCATATTTTAACGTTAACATTTTGGTGCTTTCACCGAGAATTGAACTCAGGCTACCACTCACCATTGCTTCTCAGAAGTTTGCTGAAAGAATTTCCCACAAAACCAGAAGTTTATCAGACATAATGGCTCCTGGAAGGAAACGAAAGTCTGTCAGAACTGACGATGACCGTGACAATACTGCCACTTCTCTCTCTCCAAATCAGGCAGCTCCAAGCGTCGGTGTTACGCGACAAGAGTTAGATGCTGCTGTATCCGGACTGTACCAGCAGATTGAAACTCAGAATAACCTGATGATGGAAAGGCTGAATGCTCTATTTGGTACGAGTCAAAGACCAGTAAATAAAGAGGGAAACTTTGCTAATGCTGCTCCCAATTCCGAGGGAAGAAATATTCCTCACGGGGGATCAGGTGCTGCCGAAGGGGCACCCCTCCAGGCCGAAGGATCTAGGCCGTCACCAGTTCTTCATGAGCATTTACCTGGACAAACTCCCGAAAAGATGGCTGAGGTCTACTCTGCGAAATCTCTGAACAATGAGGAATATCTCTCTGGTATGATCAAGCAAATAATGAAAGAGAGCATGCAAAGAGATGAAGACGAAAGCGAATGGGGATTCGCACCAAGTAGAACTCCGTTTACCGAGAAGATTCTGAAAGCTGAATTTCCTAGAAAGTTTGTTCCCCCCACTATTCCTGCTTATCGGGGGACAAGTGATCCAAATCAGTTCTTGTATAAATACGACTGGCATATGACCGGCGCAGGAGCGACCGACGAGATAAAGTGACGATATTTCCCAGTTTATTTAGAAGGAGTGGCGCTTCTCTGGTTTACCAAGCTTCTAGTCCGATCTGTAGATCAGTTTTCCGATCTCACCCGAAAATTCAAAGAGCAATTCAGGCTATACGCTTCAAAGGCAAAAGATATAATGTCGCTGTCCAGTCTTGAACAGAATCCGGGAGAGCCTATTAAGTCATTCTTGAACCGCTTCAACTTAGCTCTGGCAGAAGTCGATAATGCAGAGCCACGAATGATCTTGACCTATTTGATGCGTGCTATTGACAAATCAAGCGAATTTGGAAAATGGCTGAAAATGAAGGAACCAAATTCGCTCGAGAAATTCTACAAAAAGGCTGACGAATTTATACGCTTAGAGAATCTTTCCGCACCAGCTAAAGTTGTGACAACGATG
Organism: Allium fistulosum; assembly: GCA_030737815.1. NCBI lineage: Eukaryota > Viridiplantae > Streptophyta > Magnoliopsida > Asparagales > Amaryllidaceae > Allium > Allium fistulosum. The sequence goes on from CM060907.1 coordinate 353,819,311, forward strand.
GCGGAAAATAATGCTACTGCTCAAAGCAAGAAAGAACCGGCAGATCAAAAAAGGGAAAGTAATGGTGGGAAAAGGCAGAAAGACTTCAAAAAGCCCCGCTTCCTTAAACCTTCAGACTTTACTCCTCTGACCGATACCCCGGAAAATATCTTCATCGCCACTAAGGATGCTGTTGAATTTCCAAAACCACCGGCCGTGAAAGTTGGGAAGAATGCTGTTCAAAGCGGAAGATTTTGCAAGTTTCACAACCAACCAGGGCATGATACCAATGAGTGCCGCCATTTGAAAAGTCTGATTGAAGAATTGCTAAGAGAGAATAAGTTGCAGCAATACGTCAAGAGGAATAGAAAGGACCCATCTTCATCCAGTCAAGGGCAGTTACCTCCAACTAATTCATCTGATTCAGGAGAGAGGCCTGCTGGAAAGGAAAGACCTGTTATTAATGTGATCACAGGGGGACCTCACCCGGCTGGCAGGAGTTGGGGTGAAATGGAAAGGTATGCAAAAGCTTTGAAGTATGCACCAACCGAAGAAAGTGTCTTAATCTTGGAAGATGCTTCACCTCTAAAGCAGCAAAAGACTTTCCATGATGATATTATGTTCAGAGCCAGGGATTCTGTTAATGTGGAAGCTCCTACTGAGGACCCTTTGGTTGTCTCTGTCGGTATTGGGCCGGCTATTGTCAGAAGAGTGTTAGTTGATAGTGGTGCCTCATGCAACATCCTCTTTAAAAGGACATTTGACCAAATGAAAATTCCGATGACTGATGTACATGCTTCTTCACACAAGATTGCCGGATTTACAGGAGAGCTGAAACAGCCGATTGGAACAGTGGACTTGTTTGTTGAAATGGGCGAAGGACACAAGAAATTGGTTCGGAAGCAAACTTTTGTAATTGTTGATGGATTCTCCGCCTATAACGCTTTCTTGGGCCGGCCTACTCTTGCTGCTTTCAGGGCCGTCCTTGCCCCTTGGTGCTTAACAATGAAATTTCCTACTGATAATGGGATTGCTGTCATTAAAGGAGATCAAAACGCAGGACGAGAATGTTATCTTGTAGAACTCCGAGAGGCCAGGAGAAAAGAAATGGGGAAAGATGCGGCAGCTCCGCTCCGCATCAAGGAACCGACCCTGTAGCAACTACGGAGCGGCCCCTGTACTGGCGAACACAGCAATGCAAGAAAAGAAATGGATCCCAGGAAAGCCAGTACAGGGGAGAATAGAGTGGTACCCGTGGAGGTAACGGTACCAGTATCTGTAGACCCGAAAGACCCAAATAAAGTACTCAATGTGGGTTCACAGCTAAGTATAACAGTTCAAAACACACTGATATCATTCTTAAAAGCCAATCTAGATGTGTTCGCTTGGTGTCATGCTGATATGTGCGGAATCTCTCCAACAATTGCTGTTCACACCCTGAATGTCGATCCAAAATTCACACCAGTAAAACAGAAAAGAAGAACTCAAGGTCCAGAAAGGTCAGCAGCTTTAAAGGAAGAGGTAGATCGTCTCTTAGAGAATAATTTCATCAAAGAATCCACTTATCCAAATTGGGTTTCAAATCCAGTATTGGTTAAGAAGGCAAATGGAAAGTGGAGAGTATGCATTGATTTCTCAGATCTGAACAAAGCTTGCCCCAAAGACTACTTCCCGTTGCCTAGAATTGATCAACTAGTAGATGGGACGGCTGGACAGGAGTTGTTATCTTTTATGGATGCCTATTCTGGATACAATCAGATTATGATGAACGAACCAGATCAGGAGGACACAAGCTTTATTACAGATGTGGGACTCTACTGTTACAAAGTCATGCCATTCGGGTTAAAGAATGCTGGGGCAACATACCAAAGACTTGTCAACGCTATGTTCAAGCCTCAGATTGGCAAAACGATGGAAGTCTATGTTGATGATATGTTAGTAAAGTCAAAGAAAGCAGTAGACCACATGGATCACCTGGCAGAAATGTTCTCAATTCTTCGGAAGTACGGAATGAAGCTCAATCCATTGAAATGTTCATTCGGAGTAGAGTCTGGAAAATTCCTGGGTTTCATCGTAAGCGCTAGGGGCATCGAGTCCAATCCTGCTCAAATCACAGCTCTAAGAGAAGTTAAAGCCCCTAGAACAAAGAAAGAACTACAAAGTCTCAATGGAAAGGTTGCCACTCTTAGTCGCTTCATTTCCAAGGCCACAGACAAATGCATTCCCTTCTTTGATGCTCTAAAGAAAGGAAAGAAAAATTTCGAATGGACTCCTGAATGTCAGAATGTTTTCGATCAACTGATTCATCATATGAGAACTCCTTCGGTCCTCTCCAAGCCTAGTGATGGTGAAGACCTCTTCATCTATTTGGCAATTTCATCCCATGCTTTAAGTGCAGCACTCGTACGAGAAGATATGAAAATACAACGTCCGGTTTACTACATCAGCAAACGGTTCGCTGGGGCTGAGATGAATTATTCAAAGATAGAAAAACTTGCTTATTATCTGCTAATCGCTTCCAGAAAGTTGAGGCCCTATTTTCAATCTCATCCTATCAAGGTCCTGACTGATCAGCCTTTGAAGCAAGTCCTGTATCGTCCTGAAACTTCGGGTCGTCTCTTGAAGTGGAACATAGAACTCAACCAATATGACATCACTTACCATCCCCGAAGAGCAATTAACGGACAAGCTTTAGCAGATTTCATTGCAGAATCCACTGACAAAGGTGACAGTAAGGAAGAAACCACTGACTGCATTCCGATACAGTGGATGTTGTATGTTGATGGCTCGAGAAATGATTATTGTTCTGGGGCAGGAGTTGTGCTCGAAACTCCCTAAGGACGATCACTATGTTATGCACTGAGACTGGAATTTCCTTCGACGAACAATGAAGCAGAATATGAAGCCCTTATTGCCGGATTGAAAATCGCCAAGGAATTAAATATCAAAGTGATACAGATTTTCAGCGATTCTCAGCTTATTGTTTGCCAGGTGAAGAAAGAATTTCAAGCCAAAGGAGGAAATTTGCCTGCATATTTGACAAAAACTTCCGAACTCCTCAATGATTTAGATCACTACTCAATAAGCCACATACCCCGAGAGGAAAATATGAAGGCGGATTCTTTAGCAAAGTACTCAAGTTCCAGAGAAGCTCAATTACTAGGATTAGTTCCTGTAGAAGTTCTGTCAGCTCCAAGCATTGATGAAATGGATGTTGATTGGATTATGACTACGTCTCAAGAGCATGAATCATGGATGACTCCAATCAAAGAATATTTACTCAGTGGTTCCCTGCCAGAAAGTTCTAAGGAACGTCGAAAATTATTAAGAAAAGCATCGAGGTATATAATTCAAGATGGCCGATTATACAGGCGGGGATTTTCAACCCCACTACTCCGATGTGTAACTAAGGAAGAAGCCAAGACAATCTTAACAGAGGTGCACGGAGGAGAATGTGGAGACCATTCAGGTGGTCAAACACTTGCAAAGAAAATTCTCCGATATGGATACTTCTGGCCGGATATCAATCGAGATGCTGCAACTTTTTCCAGGAAATGTGACAAATGCCAACGATTTGCAAAAATCCCAAGAGCACCCTCCACTGAACTCACACAAATGGTCAGTCCATGGCCATTTGCCATTTGGGGGATAGACCTAATTGGACCATTACCGATCGCCAAATCAGGGATTAAATATGCTATTGTTGTCGTTGATTATTTCACCAAGTGGGCTGAAGCTGAACCTTTGGCCACCATCACTTCTAAAAAGATGATAAATTTTGTAACGAAGAATATCATTTGCAGATATGGTGTGCCACAGAAGATAATCACCGACAATGGCACTCAATTTGAAAGTGAAGAATTCCAGGATTTTTGCAAACGGTTCAGAATTCGAAAAAGCTTCTCAGCAGTGGCTCATCCGCAGGCAAATGGGCAAGTGGAAGCAGTTAACAAGATCATCAAGTCAACTATCAAAAAGCAACTTGAAAAAGCAAAAGGTGGTTGGGTTGATAAGCTTCCATTAGCACTATGGGCGTACAGAACTACTCACAAAACTGCGACTGGGCATACTCCATTTTCACTGGCATACGGATCTGAGGCAATGATTCCAGTAGAAGTAGAGGTTCCTTCACATAGAAGAGTTCATTTCAATGAAACCGAAAATGAAAAACTGCAACTTGAAGCGCTTGATTTTCTTGATGAGAAAAGAGAGGAAGCTAGGCTCAGAGTTTCAGCTCATCAGCAGAGAATAGCCAGGCATTTCAATTCCAAAGTTCGCCAACGCAGCTTTGAAATCGGAGACTTGGTTTTGAAAAGGATCATGACAGCAACTGGTGTGTTTGGGCCGAACTGGGAAGGGCCATATGTTATAGGCACTAAACTCCTTGATGGCACTTTCAAACTCATAACTGTTGAAGGAGATCCAATTCCAAGGGCCTGGAACAGCAACCATTTGCGCCCTTATTTTACTTGAAAAGAGCTCTGCTCAAAATTGTAAAATGATGATGAATGTATCAGTTGTATTGTGAAACATTGTAAATCAGTATAAATGAATGAAAGCTATAAAGTGGACGTAGGCCCGATTCTTGGCCGAACCACTATAAATCTTGTGTTCTTTACTATTTCATAATGCCTGTTTTATTTCGATATGTAAATACTTTAAATGTGTCGCTAAAATATCGATTCAAAATTGCAGGACATTATAACAAGGCTTGCTCATCACAAAGCTAAGCGACCTCCGTAAATCAGCTATTACACGAAAACCAAACCACAAAATTTTTGTTTTTCCAAAACTCAAATCCCAAGCAAGGAAAACTTCACATAAAAAGTTGGCAACTCCATTATGACAAACCTTCGTTCACTAGTCGAGATTGTCGCTATGAATAGACATTCAACTAGATAACTTGCGCTTGTCTCGTGGAGTCATTCAACAGTGAAGTCTACTCCTTCGGATAAAGCAATTTACTTGTAAGAGAAAAAGAAGAAGATGTGCTTGGGAACGATAGTAAGAGATCGCTAACAGACAGATGATGAGAGAAAGTTGCCAAGCAAACGAAGGAGCAGACAAAGGGAGGTATGCATCTCAACAGGAAGGCCAGAAGATCCACTAAAGGGATGCCTTCCCAAGCGGAAGTAACAGGACCCTCGCTAACTGGTCGTGATGCATCCGATCAGATAGCTTACGTCCGTCCCGTGGATCCACTCGCCCCTGAGACGCAATCTACCCGGCACACCAACCAACCAAAGCCCTCTAACGAGGCACGCCAATAAATGGGAGTGCTTTCCTCAATTAAAAAGATCGGTGGGACCACTGAAGGGGCATCTTGTTAATTGATTGCGATCGTTTGTACAAACAAACATCCAATCAAGCAACTTACGCCTGCCCTGCGAACCCATCCGACCATGAGAAAGTAACTCCCAGGCACTCAAAAGCCCTTTTCGGAGGCACAAGCCCTCTTCGGAGGCACAAGCCCTCTTCGGAGGCACATGACCTCTTCGGAGGCAAAAGCCCTTTCCCAAGGCACCACAAGCCCTCTTCGGAGGCACATGACCTCGTCGGAGGCAAAAGCCCTTTCCCAAGGCACCGCAAGCCCTCTTCGGAGGCACAAGCCCTCTTCGGAGGCACAAGCCCTTTTCAAAGGCACAAGACCTCTTCGGAGGCACAACTCTTTAAGAGGAGTCCTCTCCGGAGGCATGTCCCAAAATAAAATGCTTGAACAAAAAGCGTCGTCCAAAAGCACAGTTCAACTCTCAAAGGAAGGATTAACTTGTTCATCTCGAAAAGTCCCTCCTCAAAAAGTTGAAAATGCTACAAAATTCTTCTAAAGACTGAATATACTCTGTTAAAAGCAGAATAATTCTCCCCTTAAAAGCGGAATAATTGTCCTCTGAAATAAGAGTATTAGTCTTGAAAAAGCTAGGAATATTGCAATGCACTTATGGCATGGGGGCAATACTATACAATTCAATTATATGAATAAAAGCAACATGCCACAAGTTCGTTGCAATATCACGGAAAACAGATGTGGAATAAATGCATTCTCAAACGCAGACAAAAAGTTTGCACAAGTAAGAAGAGTCGTTTGTTCTACACTAAAAATAAAAGATAGATCATTCTCACATACACAAGAGTTTGTACAAGTAAAATAATTGTTTTATTTAGTACTATTAAAATTCCTTACATGTGCAGATATCTCAAAAAGCAAAAGCAGGGACCGTTACCCGCACAATCCCCGGTCAATACATGCAAAGAGCAAAAATAATAAGTAGAAAATCCAGCTTGATTATTCCTTATTCTCACCACCCTTGGAGCTCTTTCCCGGCATAATGATTAGCTTTTGAAGTCGTTGTGAACGGGTAGGGGCAGAAGGAGAAAGCGGTACGGCCAGATCAACTACTGCTTCCTCTTCAGTGGAAGTCTTCTTCTTCTTCCTTACAGCACGCTTCCCCTTCCTCTTTGAAGAAGACTCGCTCCCCGGAGTAGCAAGCAGTGTTGAAAGCTTCGTGTCGTCATCAAGAGACCACTCCGGGGTCTTCTCAATGTCTTCAAAATCCTCCGCCTTCTGTTCCTGAGAAGCAGCCGGATCATCCAAGCCTTGAAGAGCTTCGATTTTCTCTGCCTGTGATCCCGGTTGAGAAGCAGAAGGAGGAGTAATTTGGGAAGATGGAGGAACGGCAACCGAAGGAGTGAAAGCTTGTGTAGTGCTTGGTGCCTCCGCTGTAGAAGAAAAGAAGTTAAAATCAACATCCCCCGAAAATAAAGAAGGCATCGGTTCACCAAAGTTTAAGTAACAGGTAAGAAGGTCATCGAATTCGGCTAAGTCAAATGACTGGTTCATTGGACCCGAGACGACGCCAAAAGTACCTGGAGGAGTTGGCTTTGCAAGATCCACCTCAAACTTCTCGGCTTCAATATCATCCAGTGCCTCATCTTCAGTAGGAGTAGTTGCAGTTTCTTGGGCAACTTTAGCTAGATGTAAAGAATGAGAGCTGGAATCCATAATATTAACGTCGGCTGAAGTGGAAGTATGAACGGGGGCAGTTAAAGGAGCTTTTTCTTTTGGAGGCTCTTCTCCCGTTGTTTCAGCTCGTACTTTGGCAAGTTGCTCCCTCCCCTTAACAAGAGCGGCACGATCCTCATCATTGAGATAGCGCTCCTCAAGTTCCTACTCATTATAGCCGGCCCCGCCTAGCATATCCACCGCAACTTCCCACACTTCGGCCAATGTAATTTCATAATCGGGACCAAGAAAAGAGAGGCTCCAACGACCCAGAACGCTGTGTAAATAAAAGTCGAATAAGGTAGAGCTGATGTCTGCTTTCGTCGCCTCATGTGATTGCTCAGCCGCTTCCTTTTCGGCAACGGCAGCAACCCGGCCAGCGGTAGCCTCATCACGCTCTGCCTCAACTTTAGCAAGTCGAGACTTTAGTAACTCAGTCTCTATGTTCTGAGAGGTGACTTTTTCCCGCAAATCGGTGTTTTCTGTGCGGTATTTCTCAGTAATATGCTGTTCAGCGGCAAGCTTCATTTCAACATCTCTCTGTGCAGCATGTGCATCCCGCACTTGTTTCTGAAAGACTTCTTCTTTTTGAGTATGAGATGCAGAAGAAGAGGCAAGATCTTCCTTAAGTTTTTTAACCTCGGACTCAAGTTTTGCATAACCATCAGCAATATTTGTCATCTCGAGATTATGCTGTTTGCAAATTTTGTCCCACTCCGCCTTGTCGTTTTCCATAGTCAGCATCGCCTCAAGGTTCGCACGATTAACCCTTTGGAGTTCATCGACAAGCTTCTGCCACTGTGACATCCTCTCGATATTAAGCCTGACTGCGTCAAGGCTGCTAAGCATGTCTGACTTATCAATCGGAACTAGGTCCAAGTCAAAGCGCACCCCTTTTAGGCACCAATTCGGAAAACGGCTCTGAAGTGTTGGGGGGCCGTCCTTGACTTGATATTGCGGTCTGTTAATGATAGTCTGAATGTCAGATTTCTTCAGAGGAGGAGAGCTGGCCAGAATATCGGAAGGAATGGGAGCGTCAGTCTTTTCAGAAATTTCAGACGCGTCAATCGGTTTAGATCGTTTGCTTGGTTCGTCGGCAATCTGAGTTTTTCCCTTATCGTCGTAAGACTTCCGCTTATGAGAGTAGTCACTTCTATGCGAAGAGTCATATCGCTCGGCATCTTTCCTTCTTTGCCGCTGATCGTAATCCCGCTTCTCCTGGGCTTTCCTTCGAGCCCTCTCTTCGTCTGTTTCTTTTGGGGTATCAAGGTACTTCCTAAAGTCATAGGAGCCGCGGCCTCCACGGTACTTGAATGAATCATAATATGAACCTGTACGTCCCATTGGAGAACCTGAAAGCAAAAAGGGAGTAAAGTTTAGAAATTTCCAGGAGAAAGAAGATAAATGTTTATAAGTACTGAAAAATCCTAAGTGTGTGTGGCGTGCAGGCTACATGCGTCAAACTACAGACCACGCTTTAGTGTGGAAACAGAGACGACTGGTGTAGTAGGCATCCGGGTTTGTTTAAAGGTGGAAGTCGCCTCGACAACGGGAGAAGTTGCTTTTGGATTGTTATCCCCAAAAAGCTCTTGAGAAGTTATCATGATATCGCTCAAGCCATCAAAGGTGTCATCACCCAGGAGTTCAGCAGACTTCTCTTTTTCAACCTCTGTATCAATGGATTTCTCAGGAACTCGAGGATTCTCTTCCTCCTCAGTAATTGGGGTAAGCGCCGACTTGCTGACTAACCCTACGACATCGATGGATGCGGAACATTTTACCAAAGCAGCCTCCACGACGGGTGCTTCTGATGCAGTTTCTTCTACAAAAGCTGGGGCATTCGAGGCCTCTGCTTGGGAATCTGAAGCAACTAACGTTTCCGCGTCAGAACTAGAAATTTCATGAATCTGAGTCGATCTAGAAGGATGTAAAAGGCCAAACTGGTGCAGAAATTCATCTTTCAGTAAGAATTTGGCGCTCCTCTCTTCAGCGTCAACAGCACTCAAAGTATCTAAAATCGACTTACGGCTGGTATCTCGAAGAAGAGAAGGAAGTGCTGCACGAAGAAAGAAGGGAATTAAGCATTTGATGGTTCGTATTATGAAAAATCTAGAAAAATGAATCGGTAAGAGGTAATCTTACTTCCGACTCTCCAAATAGCATAAAATCCCGGAGGACAGCGAACATAAAAGAATTGAGTCAAGAATCCGTGGGCACTTTCAGGCAAGTTCAGAATTAGTTTGCGATTCCTAGCACTCCTCACAAGTATGATAGAAGGATGGTCCTTGTTCTTTGCAAATGTGCACAAGAAGCGAATTTCATCAAAAGAGGGAAAACGGTTCAACGTTCTCCTAAAAAGCACACACAATCCCAGCAGGATGGAGTATCCGTTAGGGTGTAGTTGAAAGGGAGAAATAGTTAGCCGAAGGAGGAGTTCCCGAAGACAGTCGTTAAATGGAGGAATGGCTCCACTTGAACACATCTGCCGGTTCACAGCAACGAAGCCAAGAGGCGGCCTGTCAGCAGTGTCGCTTGGCCCAGGAAGTAAAGCATCTGCTTCGGCAATGCCAAATTGGATGCACAGTTGACGGAAGACCTTATGACTTAGAGTAGTAGAAGTCCTTTCCGGAGGATCGTTTAGTGGAGTAGCAATTGGAAAAGCTTCTCCGGCTATTTCCAAGTCTTCCTGTTGAGATTCCATTCTACACAAGGAACTGGACGATCAAATATTAAGGTGCACGTTTCCTAAAAAGAGTGAAGTGTTGTGCAAAACTAATACAATAATGAGCAAATGTAAATGAAACTAAACTAATTGATACTTGTCAATTATAAAGTTTCAGGGCTTAATATTTTAAGTCCAGGAATAGTGTTGCGTTAATGCAAATAAATCAGCTTTAGTTGATCACTTCAATTTTGCTTTAATACTTCACTTAGATTTGTTAGTTCACAGCATTTCATTCACGAAGTTCATTTAAGTTTGATTTTCTTTGACAACTAATCTGTTGTTTGATGTGGGCAATCAATAGCAGTATATTCGTCCCACTTTTCTGTGAATGTTGCTTCTAAACAGGTTATTAGCATTAAAGTTGAGGCAATCCGAGAAGAAGTGCAAAACCCAAAATAATTCAAGTTCAGAAAATCAGTCAAAAGCTGTTCAAAGTTCTAAGTGTTAGGTCGCTTACGACCTAACACAGGTTGCAATGTTCTTATGCTATGTTGTTCAGATTGAAAGTTCAAGACTGTGAAAAATTGCCTAAGTATTAGGTCGTTCAGCGACCTATCATGAGTCAGGATTTCTGTAGGTCGCATGTTGCAACTGAATGGTTTAAGGTGGGGTAATTTTCTTAAGTCCTAGGTCGTGCACAATTGTTTTTAGGTTGGAGATTCTCTAGGTCGCAAATGTCGTCAGGTCGCAAAGGCTAAGGTCGTTAAGCGTTCCCACGCGACCTAACTCTTAGGACGTTCAAATCTGATAGGTTGTTGACTTCTTCTCCAAGCAACATCATATTGGGTCCAATAACCCAATACCACCAGTTCAAAAAAGGATTCATCATCCCCTTCATCCTACCCCAACGTACCACCGATTAACTAGCGAATCAATGGCAAACCCTACAGATCCGTAGCAAAAGCTTTCGTATGATCGCAAATCACCCCGACACGTCAAATGACGAATGAAAGTCAATTGAGAGTACCGTACAAAAAGCATGATGCATGGAATTGGGCTTAGGACGAGCAACAACGATTCGTGATCAAAGCAGTGACTATGGGCAAGTATAAGCTGATCCACTTACGAATTATGATCGGCGAGGAAGAATCGTTGGCTGATTGAGTCAAATTTGTCTCTGGAAGCTCGAAAAAACTGTTAATGGCTATGGAGGCTCAAGACAGTAGGGTAAGGAAGAAGGTGCGACCTAACTAATTTATATGGGACTGAAGGAGGGAGGTGAACAGGCGTGCAAGTTTTAAGTCGATTCGCGACCTAGCAAAGTTGAGTCGAAGCATACGACCTAAAGTATAGTCATATACTTCGAGGGGCAAATGTTAACTCCTTTATTTCAACGACCTAAAACTCTACGACCTAAGAAAGCTGCGACCTAAGAATGTTGCGACCTAAGGAAAGGCTACGACTTAAGAGGCTCTGCGACCTAAAGGAGCTTGCGACCTAAGAAAAACCTACGACCTAACTACATAGCGATCTAACTGAGAAAGTCCACGACTTATCAAGATAAGAAGTTAGCGACCTAACTTCTTCGCGACCTAAGATCCAGAAGGGTTTGCGACCTAAGGCTGCAGAAGACCTTGCGACCTAAGGCAACAGGAAAGCTTCGCGACCTAAGATCCAGAAGGCCTTGCGACCTTGCAGCAGAAAGGATTGCGACCTATGGAACTCAACGACCTAAGGTAGCTAGCGACCTAAAGGACTTAACAACCTAAGGTAGTTAGCGACCTAAGGGACTTGACGACCTAAAGAGGTAAGTGACCTAACTATTAAAGCAGGTCCAGCGCCCAACGACCTAGAGCTCCCACAGCTATTCTGTAACTCGCGTGCGACCTATTACTTGATCAAATGAAGCCAAGTACAGTTTTACTAGCTAACTCCTGAAGCCGCAAGGGGATAGCGACCTAGCTTAGGTCGCTCGCGACCTACGACCTAACTAAGGTCGTGCGCGACCTAAGACTTAGGCAAATTTCCTGCCCAGAAATCAGCTTCTATAAATAGGACATCACTTCCAACATGAAGGGGACTTTTGGACAAATCATTTCTACAGCGCCGTTACTCCGTCGTACTCTTCATTCATTCAGTAATCAAGGATCCTTCAAGCATTCGCGACACTACAACAAGCTTCGAGAGAAATTCCTCACATCCGACATGGATTCATTGAGTTTCACCGTCGAAGATTGAGCTAGTAGTCTAAATTGTTTCTTGTGATCGAATTGTACTGTTTCCCGAAGAGATTTGTATCAAATTGTAACCGAATCAGCAATAAGAGACTATAAAGTGGACGTAGGCTCAATTACGGGCCGAACCACTATAAATCTGTTGTTCATTTACTGCATTTCTGCTATTTTTCCTGCTTAATTTCTGTTCCCGTCACGCGGGTGGTGCTTTCACGATCTTATTACACACACCGGGTGTTATCGTTCATATTTTAACGTTAACATAAAATGTGTCTTATTTGAAAATATTTTTTAATTTGTGAAATAGTTCTTTTAATTCAAATATTATACGACCATGAAAATAATCTTTCTTGAATTTGTATTCTTGAAAATAAATATTAAATTTTGAACTTGTGACTCGTTTTCTCAAATAGGAAAAATGATTGATTATTTTGTTGATCGGAGGAGATGGATGTATCAAAGAAAAGGACTGAGAGGCTCAATAAAAGAAGATTTTTATAATGGTATAAACGTATTTGTTGAATTCGCTTTAAGTAATAACGGAAACGATCCAGAAATTCGTTGTCCGCGTAGTAGGTGTAGACATTTGAAGTATTTGTTACCAGATATTGTGAAAGTTCATTTGTGCCAAAACGGTTTCGTACCCGAGTATTATGTTTGGGATCAGCATGGAGAAGTTGTAGCAAATACTTCTGTAGAGTCTGAAAGTGTCGTTAACGAAGTAGTTACGATGACCCGTATAGAAAATATGGTCGAAGATGCAGCACGATCAATGTTTCCTATGGTTGAAGTTGACGACGATGATGGAAATGTTGAAGAACCAAATATTGAAGCAAATTTTTTTTATGATTTACTAGATGCTACTAAGAAACCTGTAACATCCCGGATTTTATTAATTTAAATTTAGTGATTTATTTGAATTTTTGGTAATTTAAAAAAATTGAAAAGTTAAAAAAATAAATAAATAAAATAATGTTGGTTTAAAATGAATAAAACTCCATTTTCTTTTGAAATTTAAATCCCTTGGATTTAACATCATTTATATATATATATTGAATTTGAATTTTAAGTTAAGAAATATATATATATATAAATATATACAAAGAAAAAAATATTACAAACAAAATGTATATACATTGCTCAACTCTAAAATAAATTATATGTGATAAATTAAATGTTGATATGTAGAACATAGGAACTAAGACTTAGGCAAGGCAAAGAAAAATCTACTAATAAAACAAACTGAGTACTTGCAAGAATTAAAGTAAGGTTGCATGTTAACAAAGGTGGGAACATAAGCATTTAATGCTTTCAACCTCAGCACATAAAACCAGTCATTCGAAATGGAAAAAAAATATCTTCAGCCTCTATATAAGAAAAAAATCTCTGAAATAATGTGTATATAGTTTAAAAAGAGTACAACTGAAAATCTTTCTTTAGTATTTTATTCAAAATCATGTACTAGTGGATGTAACAAAGCCTGTATATTTTCTTTTATATACATCATTCCCGTTCGTTCACTTGAAACCTGAGCAAAGAAAAAAAACATATAAACATCACTATATTTTCAAACTCAAGATCAATTAACAAAACAAACAAGAAGATCCAGGAAATAGAAAAGAAAAAGGAATAAAAACAACAGCAGCTCTGTCATTTCTGAAATCAATGCGAGTAAACATAAATTTTCAAGTTTTAAGTTTAATTTAAACTGTACAAGTGATTCACTGATAACATGGTTTTGTATATGTTTTATTTTGGACAATAGTGCTGTGTTGATATATAGATTGTTCTGTACACTGTACTTCTCTGTGATTCGTTACAGAGTTGAATATTTACTCAACCTCAAATTTTTTTTCCATCAAATCTTTGTAAAGCTTAAAGTTTTAATTAAACAGGATGTTTAAACCTCAATCAAGATTTTTTTTTTATCTGTTTTAAAACATGTTAGTGAAATATACCACTGGAACCTTGTTTACAGGTAAACATGTCAAATTTGATAAATTTAATTGTTATAAAAAACTAATCCAAGTTAATAGCTTAAATTCTCACTGCAAATCATGATTTTTAAAACAAAAATGAAGATTTTTAGTTGGGTATTTACAAAGCAGTTAGAGTTTGAACACAAATCGTATTTTCTCGAATTTCTGGTGATCGATTCAATTATAAATGTTGAGATTTGGATTGAAGCAAGTATAAACATCATTGATTTTGAGAAAATTATCAGATAATTTTTCCATAGCATATATTGTTGGGTCGAATCCATTTTAGGGTTTTATTTCCAGTTTTGTTCATGTCAGTAACATGGTGAGTACGACTCCTATACGTGATCGAGTGTCACGAATCTCTGGTGGATGGTTGCTTGTCGTGTTGTTGTGGTGTGGACAAAATCTGGGTGACTCCGGTGGTCTCTGCGAGGGTGGCGTAGTCGTTATGTCATTTTGGGTTGAGCTATAGATTTCGAACTGTATGCTAATTTTCGATTTGAAATTTTTTGAAGGCAATTCGAACTTGGATTTTGAGTAAGCGTGTGATTTGTGATTTGCCGGAGGCATTGGTGTTCGTCGGAGTCAAGTCGTGCCGCCGTGCACGTGTACAGGGGTAGATGGTGTCAGTAGTTTCTTTGATACCAGGAGCAGTGCGACTCGAAGTCTCACTCGGGAGATTGGGAAGAAAACTCGAAACCGAACTCGAGTTGTTTAACATTGAATCGGGTCAGTTTTAAAAACTTAACCAAATTTATAAAAAAAATTGTGTCACGGGTAAGTTTGAGCTGAAGCTCGAAGCGGGGAGCAGTTTCACTCGGGGGGAACTTGAGACATCACTCGGGTTGGCATTGGAACAACAGAATTCCAATTTTATAAAAATCCTTGAAACAAAGTTTAAATGATTCTCTAAATTCGTTCTTCATAAACGATGATAGTAGGTTAATCTAATGTAAAGTATGGTATTGAAATAATTATTTGAAACATGAGTTTAAAATTTGTTTTTGAAATGATTATCTGAAATAAATGAAGTATTTTAAAAACTTAGATTTTAAGAGTAAAATTATTTAAGAAATTAACTTGATAAAATATTTGAAGAGTAAATCAAATATTTGAATTTGTAACTTAAAACAAAAAAATTTTATAATGATTAAATGATGATTTGAACAATTAGAATTGTAATTATTTTATAATTAAAAGTTGATAAATTAAAGAATGATTAATTTATGAAAGTAATAAAGATTTAATTAATTCATAGTTAAGAATAATTAATCATTGATTTGCAATTAATAAAATAATTGTGTGGTTAATACACTTAATCATATTCACCCAAATTGGAGATGATCGACTATCATCAAATATTCTGTACTGAATTGATATTTCTATTGCAATACTGTGATTGCTTTGTGACTTGTGATTTGTCCCTATATGTATGTGAAAACCTTTTTTCCCTTAAAACGGCATTTAAACTTCGATGCGACAGGGAGTCGGATTCCAGTTGGTTATCCGAAACCTACATCGAATTGTAATGATGAATCTTTGTGACTGATAAATTTATTTATCTATGAAACTGTGAATGAAGATGAGCGTTATCAATTATACCGCTTATCGATATTGGTATATTTGTGATGATTGATGTTGTGCACTATTGTGTAAGATCCCTGGACCACACCATACACACACAAATATGGATTGCACGTGGAAATCGGTTAAGTCGCATATTTTTAAAATAATTTTCAATTTTAATTTTAAATTCAAATGGGTTGGAAATGGATTGGGTTTAAAGTAAAAAGCCTTTGAAAGGGTGTTTTAAAAATGTAAGTTATTTTGAATAACTTAATAAAGATTTGAAATTTGAATAATTTGATTTAAATTGGAATTCAATATCTGAAATTGAATCCTATATTGGTATTATGATTTTAAAAGAATTATACAAGTTTATAAGGGTTTTAAACCATTTTTAAAGTGTTGTTTTTTGGGAATTTGAACTAACCCAAAGATTTAACTTGTATAAATGAGATCGAATTTTTCCGAAATGAAAACTATTTGTTTTCAAATAATAATAGCTTTCATTTTAAGAAAGGATTTGAAAATTGTGTTGAAAGGTTTCAAGTTTGAAATGGAATTGAAATGTTTTGAAAACTACGAAATGAGTCTTTAATTCAATGACCGGACGAGTTAATCCAACTTGAAATGGAATTGTTTTGAAAGACTATGAATGAATCTTTGGAAACGAGTTTTGAAAGCTATAAGTTAAATCTTGATTTAAAGATTTAACGAGTAAACCTATTCAATTAAAATGGAAATTGTTTTGAAATCCATGAATGGATCTTTGTGAATGGGGTGAACTTTGTGAATTGAATCTTTTTGTTTAAAAGATTGGAAATGGTAATTTGTTTTAACCATTCGAATGAAAAATTTTGGGCTTTAAGCTGTGATTTAACTGAGACCCCAGTATCCATATGATTTTTAATTGCGCTTGTTATTCGGTTTAGCCGGAAGAAGACCTTTGTGTCATATAACCCATTCCGAATAGTGATACGACGATATGGATAGCATTTGAAGACCGGTGGTGAAGACCGGGTATTTGCGAGAGCGATAGGATGACCTATCAATTGTCTCTGCACTGAGTAGCTACGGTATAGAGATTCCCTAAGTGATGGGAAGTCCAATCGGGATTGTGAATACCTGGATTGCAAGGGCTTCTTCGAAAGTGCCTTCGGTTCTGTTCGAACCCGAAATAGACTTCTATGGATGTGTGTATGACATTACACTTTGAGATGTAAAGCTGGTTTCTATCAAATACATTTCTGTTTGGTGGCGGAGATTTATTCTCTTAGCTTAACACCCTTCTCTGAGACGTACGAGCTCAGAGGTTATGTAGTTGATGGTTACTAGTGATACATTCCTAATTTGGTAATGTGGCATACGAAGTGCTGCAGATCATTTGTTGATCGAAGCATGGCTTTGTGAAAAAGCGTAGCTTTGTGGACGAGACTTCGTCGAGCCTCACATACCGGAAATGGTCGAAACAGGAATGTTGCGGCAAGGTTTTTAGGGGTCGCGCCCCTAGGGTATGTCCATTTTCTTCTGGATAAAGGGTGGTATCATGGTATGGAGCCCAGATACTTAACTCGTGTGGACACTGTAAATTTATTACTGTGTGATGTTGCTTTGTTGGTTGAGGGGCCCCTCGGATAAAGGTCGGTAACGACCGGGAATGGCATACTCGTGTGGTAGTTACCTAGTTACAGCTTGGTTAAAGCGTGAGGTAGCGTCGGCCTTGTGTTAGCAGAGATCCGGTTAGGTTCTCTGGGCGTCCTTCCAGAGGCGTTCCCATTTCGGTAAGGAAGTTCCTTTTCCTGACCATTTGTTGGAAAATCCAAAGAAACAATACGAACCTTGTACAGTTTTAGTTGTAGAACCTGCCATTTAAAATGGCAGCTATAGCAGGCATAATATAATGGTACCTATGCTGGCTAAGATTAATATTATATTTTCGAAAGGATTTTCACACTATGCACTAGTAATAATATCAAAAGAGTTTTCTTTGCGTAGTAAGCATATTTGACTATCATAAGAAGAAATCTCCTCCAAGCCTGCGATTGCATTGTGTGCGTGGCGGGAGGCCTTATGGCAGTTCCATTTTCCAAAAAGCATTACGGATTTCAATGTTTAAAATTCTTTTGTTGTTTGTTTTAAAGCAACTGTTTTTGTTTACTCATACCAGTCCCATGACTGACCCGGAGTTTATTGTTTCCTTCCTAAACTCTGGGTGCCTATAATTTTCCACACGAGCAGCCTAGAAGCAGGTTATCCGTATTTTGGAAGCTGTCAGATTTTGGAAAGCTTTTGGATTTGGAAGTCTTTCGAAGTGCTTGGAGTTTTTGGAGTTTTTGAAGGCCTTATCAAGTTGAAGTATGTTGGAAACTTTTTGGAGTATCTGTTGTTCCGCTGTGGAGTTTTCACTTTATTGTTGTATCTTTTGTTGTGTATCACTCTGATATTAGTAATCGATGTTGTAATGGATATTGTATCTATGTTGTACCTCTGTTATGATCAATGATATTCATTTTGTTTTCGCTGTTTATTTTCATCTGATGTTGTTATAAGCTCTGGCGATACGAATTTGATGTTGTTTGTCGGACATCGAGTTCGGGTCGTTATAAAACCTATTTGGGATGGTTGTAAAAGCGGTACTCAGCTGTCAGTAATCGCAGAATATATTGCGATGAAGCCAAAATATAACATCACTGAAGCTGGGTTTACGGCTGTTGTACAAGCTGCAAAAAGACATATGCCGCCCGATAATCTAATGTGCGAAAATCACTATGAAGTTAAAAAACTTATGTCGGCTTTTGGTTTACCTTATTAGAAAATAGATACATGTTTAAAAGGCTGCATGTTGTTTTGAAAAGAAGACGCAAACCTTATAAATTGTAAAATTTGTAATCAGGAGAGATACAAACCAAGAAAAAAGAAGGGGAAGGAAGTTCCGTACAAGCGTATGCATTACTTACCCATCACTCCAAGGCTTCAAAGATTATATGCATCTTCTGTAACTGCATCTAATATGAGATGGCATAGTGTGGGAACGGAGGAAGAGGGTACGTTGACACATCCGGCCGATGGAGAAGCATAGAAGCATTTCGATAAAACGTATCCAAATTTTGCAGCGGAGAGTCGAAATGTTAGATTAGGATTATGTACGGATGGTTTTTCGCCATTTTCTCAATTTGGTTCTAAATATTCATCCTGGCCTATTATCGTCACACCGTATAATTTACATCCATGGATGTGTATGAAAACGCAATATATGTTTCTTATTGTTGTCGTTCCTGGCCCCGACGATCCGACACAAGGAATCGATGTATATTTACAACCGTTGATTGAGGAGTTAAAAATACAATGGAACGAAGGAGTAGAAACGTACGATGTGTCCAAGAAGAAATTTTTTCGTATATTTGCTTCTTTGTTGTGGACTATAAGTGATTTTCCTGCCTATGCAATGCTTTCAGGATGGAGTACTACCGGTCGTCTAGCATGGATGAAACACGAGCGTTTTCTTTACCTCATGGTAAGAAAATTTCATGGTTTGACTGTCATCGATATTTTCTCCATGTAAATCATCCCTTCAGAGGAGACAAGAAAAAGTTTTTAGCTAATAGAGTAGAAACCAGACAACCACCGACGATATGGTCAAGCGAAGACATATATGAACTTGTTTGGGACTATCCAAAGATATATGAAACTGGAGTGCAAACAGAAATTGAAGGCAAAATGATTGTTCATAACTGGTGCAAACAAACTATTTTTTGGGAGTTGCCATATTGGAAACATCTTCTGCTTCGTCATAATATAGATGTGATGCACAATGAGAAAAATGTATTTGATAATGTTTTTAACACAATTTTGAATGTGAAAGGGAAGACGAAGGATGATTTGAAATCAAGACGCGATATAGAAGAATTATGCAAACGTCCCGAGCTTCATATAAAACCAAATGACAGTAAAAAACCCAAAGCATGTTACGAATTAGATAATAATCAAGTTAAAGTTGTGTTAAAATGGGTGGAAGGGTTAAGATTTCCTAATGGGATATCATCAAATCTTCGTAGATGTGTTGACTTTAAAAACGGTAAATTGAGCGGAATGAAAAGCCACGACTATCACATAATGATGGAAAATTTATTTCCCGTTATGTTCAAAGAACTACTGCCATTAAAAGTTTGGTAGGTAGTAACGGAGCTTAGCATGTGACGCAGCAGCGGAAATAACAAAATGATGATTCTGTGAAAGTAGCGATCAGTGAATTGAAGAATACCAAATTCCCAACTCCGTTGATCCAAAGATGCCGGAATCTAGCTATCCCAAACACGTTGATCGTGCACGATACCGTGTTTAAAGATTACGATTCTTCGACGTTGATCAAGCGCACTTGATTCTGCGAATCGGCTTCTACGATCGTTGATTCGAGCGCACTCGAATACCGAAAGAGGAGATAGGAGATTACACTCAACTACCGATTTAAATGAAAGCACAAAGCTAACAAACAAAAGTTTTATTCAAAATCAACTCACCGTTACAAATGAGGCCACCCTGCTATTTATAGAGCTTTACAACACACGCGACTCAAAACTGTACAACACTTAGGTCGTTTCCGACCTAACAACCCAGCGACTTACGATCTGCAACAACACACGCGACCTACGACCTAAGTACAAGCGACTTAAGACAACACGTTACAACACCATACAACGACTCAACATATACAATATTCCAACGATCTAAAATAGCAGCGACATAAAAGAACATAGCGACTCAACAAAGTAGCGACCTAACTCATAAATCTGCAGTGACCTAACTTCTTCAGTGACTTAGCCAAGTTCACGACCTAAGGTTTTCTCACGACCTAACTAGGTCGTAGGTCGTTGAGCGACTTAATTTAGGTCGTGGGTCGTTGGTTCCCTTCTTCCGCATAACTCGCTTCGCCGCCTTGTTCTGATACCTCGTTAGGTCATGGCCGCCCTAGAACTTCTCCCTTAGGTCGTGGCCGACCTAGAACTTCTCCCTTAGGTCATGGCTGACCTAGAACTTCTCCCTTAGGTCGTGGCCAACCTATCCCTTGTGAAATTGTGGATCGTGCTGCATCATCCTCCCCGGGTTGAGAAAAATTCGTCCTCGAATTTGAAAGCTCTTTCTCATCGGATTGATCATCCCCATAATAAGGTACGAGATGCTTAATATTGAACATGTCAGACGTGTACACATCCTCCGGTAGCTTCAACCTATAAGCATTTTCATTGATCTGTTTCACAATTTTTACAGGACCGATTTTTTTGGCTTTCAACTTATTATAAGCACCCGCTGGAAAACGATCCTTTGTTAATACAGCATACACCAAATCTCCTTCATTAAGTTCGACACTCCTTCGCTTCAGATCTGCAGATCGTTTGTACTTCTCATTCGCCTTTCCCAATCGTTCTTGAACGATTCTAAGACACTCTGTCAATCCTTCAACAAAATCAGCAGCCCCTTTGACTGTCCTCTTGGGTTTTGGTATTACCGTTAAATCCAACGGCCCCTTTGGCAAACTAGAATATACAATCTGAAATGGGCTGAACCCAGTACTCCGATTCACTGCATGATTATGAGCAAATTCTGCTTGACATAGCTTCATATCCCAACTCTTTAGATTGTCTTTCACAAGACATCTCAACAAATTCCCCAACGATCTGTTCACGACCTCGGTCTGTCCATCCGTCTATGGATGATAAGCGCTACTAAAGATCAACTTCGTTCCCACCATCTTCCACAAACTTAGCCAGAAATGGCTTAGAAATCTAGTATCCCGATCTGAAACAATCGATTCAGGTAGCCCATGCAATCGATACACCTCCTTAAAGAATAACTGAGCAACTTGGACGGCATCCGCTGTCTTCTTACATGCGATGAAATGTGCCATTTTAGAAAACCTGTCCACCACAACAAATATAGAATCATTTCCCCTTTGAGTTCTAGGCAAACCCAAAACAAAATCCATGCTCACATCCACCCACGGTTTAGTAGGCACAGGTAATGGCAGATATAATCCTGCGTTTGTAGCGGTTCCTTTCGAAACTTGACAGATATGACACCTCTCAACAAACCTCTCCACTTCTTTTCTCATTGACGACCAAAAATAAGATTGAGAAATCAGCTGTAATGTTCGGTCTCTACCCACATGGCCTTCTTCATGTAACTCTTTTACAATTTTCAACCGTAAACTGCAATCTGGAACACACAAACGATTTTCTTTAAACAGATAACCATCCACCAACACAAACTCATCCGTCTCTCCCTTCTTTACTTCGTCTACAATCTTTATAAAGTAAGGATCTTCAACAAATAACTCTGGAAGTACCTCAAACCCCGTCACTTCAACCTTCATTGTGGTTAACAAATGATTTCTTCTGCTCAACGCATCCGACACACGGTTTGTAACTCCAGATTTGTGTTTCACGACAAATGTAAACTGCTGCAGGTATGCAATCCACGATGCATGTCTTGATGAAATTTTCTCCTGTCCTTGCAGATGTTTCAAAGCCTCATGATCAGTGTATAGCACAAACTCCTTGTGAAATAAGTAATGTCTCCAGTGTTTAATGGCTTGCACAACAGCATAAAATTCCACATCATACGTACTATATCTCATCTTCGCACCTGATAACTTCTCACTGAAATATGCAATCGGACGCCCCCTCTGACTCAACACCCCTCCAATTCCGACCTTTGATGCATCAGTATGTAATTCAAACAACAACTGAAAATCTGGTAATGTTATAATTGGTGCTGTCGTCAACAGTTCCTTGATTTGTTCAAAAGCAACCCCTGCTTCCTCCGACCATGAAAACTGTTTGCCCTTCATACAATCTGTAACAGGTGCCATCACACTACTAAAGTGTGGAATAAATCTTCGATAAAATGAAGCCAACCCGTGAAAACTTCGAACTTCTGTTATCGTCTTGGGCTGTGGCAAATCTCTAATTGCTTCGACTTTACTCTGGTCAACCTGTGTTCCTCCTTCCGACACAACATACCCCAAGAATAAGACACTCCGCGCCATAAACACACATTTCTTCGTAGCAGCATAGAATTGTTCTTCAAGAAGAATAGTTAACACTTTCTTCAAATGCTGAACATGCTCCTCGGTACTAGCACTGTAAATCAAAATATCATCAAAGTAAACCACCACAAATTTCCCAATGTACGGCCTGAAAATTTGGTTCATCACCCTCATGAATATACTTGGTGCATTCGATAGACCAAATGGCATTACCAGCCATTCATACAATCCTTCCCTCGTCTTGAATGTTGTCTTCCATTCGTCCCCAGGTCTAATTCGAATCTGATGATAACGGCTCTTCAAGTCAATCTTAGAAAAGATTACAGACCCACTGATTTATCTAACAGATCATCAAGCCTCGACATCGGAAATCTGTATCTGACTGTTATCTTGTTCAATGCTCTACTATCTGTGCACATCCTCCACGTTCCATCCTTCTTTGGTACCAACAAAGTCGGTACTGCACAAGGACTCAAACTCTCCTGAACTCGCCCTTGTTCCAGTAATTCTTCCACCTGTCTCATTAACTCTTCGTGTTCCCTTGGACTCATCCGATAGTGTGGTCTATGAGGCAATGCAGCACCTGGCACCAAGTCAATCTGATGATGTATGTCTCTAAGCGGTGGTAACTCCTTCGGTAACTCCTTTGGAAACACATCGTTGAATTCCTCCAAAACCGGTTTCACTTCCTCTGGAACTTCAGTAACTTCAATGCTTTCATGCCCAATCAACATAAAAACTTCAGGACTCTCATCTATCTCTTCCACGAACTCCTTCAATGACAACAAAGTTTTCAATTCCTCGATCTCCTCCAGCTTGTTCTCATTCTGCTATCGCTTTTTCGGAACTAATGTGATCTTCGTGCCTTCGAACAAGAAACTGTAACTATTCGTTCGACCATTATGATGTACTTCATGATCGTACTGCCACGGCCTTCCCAACAGCAAATGGCAAACATCCATGTCAACCACGTCACACCAAACCTCATCCTTGTATTTCCTTCCAATAGAAAATGGAACATGTGCTCGCCTCTCTACCTTTACTTCTCCTCCTTTCCTCAACCAAGCAAGTTTATAGGGACTAGGATGTTTCTCCGTTTTCAATTTCAACTTCCTCACAGCTTCCGTTGAAATGATATTATCACAACTCCCAGCATCAATGACAAATTTACAGACCTTTGCCAAAATAGTGCATGTTGATTGGAAAATGTTACTTCTCAACCAACTCAACTCTTCTTCCTGCTTCGGGGTTAAACAAGATCTTCGTAGCATCAGATTACATCCCTCGTCTCCCGACACTTCTTCCTCCTCCTCATCACGCTGTGAATTGAGATCTTCTAAGACATCCTCATCCTCCACTTCAACAATCATAGTTCTCTTTTTCGGTTTTGGACATTCGTTGCTCTTATGACCCACTTCCTGGCAATTATAGCATTTGAAATTGGTATTGACTTTAGGTTTAGCCACTTCATGAACAACCGGCTTACTCGATGCTTTAGGAACATTAGAACTACTACCCGCTCCTTTGTTATGCCCCGTAAAACTTGGAAACACACCTCCCCCACATCTCCCTTGTTTCTCCCAAGCCAACGCCTTTTGATGTGCTTCTGCCACAGATTTGGGGTCGAACATGTTCACCATATCTTGGATCTGTGCTCTAAGTCCACCGACAAACCTCGCGGTCAATTGTTCTTCTATCTCCATGATATCATTTCGAGCAATTAGTTGGTAGAACTCATCAGCATAATCAGCAACCGTCTTCGTTCCTTGCCTCAAGTTCTGTAATCTCTGATACATTAGTGATTGGTAATTATAGGGCAAGAATGTAGCCTTCATCAATTTCTTCATCTTTTCCCAAGCAACAATTTTTGACTTTCCCATCCGCTCTCTAGTAAGTTTGGTTTGCTGCCACCATGCCATAGCTCTCCCCCTCAATCTAGTAGCAACCAATTTCACTTTACGATCCTCCAGAACCTCCTTGAAGTCAAATATTTCCTCAACATAAGCTATCCAATCAAGAAATTCTTCGGCTTGCATACCTCCCATGAATTCCGGTATTTCAGTCTTCATCCCAGATTCCCACTTGTGATCATACTCCAACTGAATTCTTCCTCGTCCTCGTCCATGAACACTACCACCATCATACTCTTCTTCAAAATCTGATGTATATCGATGTCGATCCTGACCACCAACATCTCTACTACCATCGTGTCTTCCACCAACACCCCTTCTATCTACATTCCTCCGATCTCGATCATTCTCATTCCTATCACGACTTTGATTGTCAACATTTCTATAACGATCTCGACTCACACATCTATGATCATTATCAACACTTCTCTCTCGATTGGAATGTGGCGAAACTCTACTTCCCCCATGGTTAGATTCAGGTGAAACCCTTCTTAGATTCTGATTCATCTCCAACATTATCTTCTCTAATCGACCAATCCCTTTATTAAGCTTCTCACTAAAGTTTTCATTAATTCTTTGCTCCATCTCATCAGCTTCTTCTCTTCTATACAAAGCTTCAACATTCTGATGGCGATTAGCCCTTCTTGGCGGCATTGTTAAATGATATAAACTTCAACTTTCGACTTGTACAAATCAAAATGATACCAAAAGAGGCACGACCTTCAACTTCAATCTTTGGCGCGCAAAAATCTTCCACGGCCAAACTCAAACACCTTTCAATCTTTGATCCGAAATGGAATGGATCGACTTCTTCAAACTTGTTGCAACTTATGATGAACACGACTTGAACTTCTTCGAATAAGAATTGGCTCCAAGACTTGGCTTAGCTATGATTGGCTAAGTCTAGCTCCGATCAAATGACGCAAATGACGCAGCAGCGAAAATAACAAAATGATGATTCTGTGAAAGTAGCGATCGATGAATTGAAGAATACCAAATGCCCAACTCCGTTGATCCAAAGATGCCGGAATCTAGCTATCCCAAACACGTTGATCGTGCACGATACCGTGTTTAAAGATCTACGATTCTTCGATGTTGATCAAGCGCACTTGATTCCACGAATCGGTTTCTACGATCGTTGATTCGAGCGCACTCGAATACTGAAAGAGGAGATAGGAGATTACACTCAACTACCGATTTAAATGAAAGCACAAAGCTAATAAACAAAAGTTTTATTCAAAATCAACTCACCGTTACAAATGAGGTCACCCTACTATTTATAGAGCTTTACAACACACGCGACTCAAAACTGTACAACACTTAGGTCGTTTCCGACCCAACAACCCAGCGACTTACGATCTGCAACAACACACGCGACCTACGACCTAAGTACAAGCGACTTAAGACAACACGTTACAACACCATACAACGACTCAACATATACAATATTCCAACGATCTAAAATAGCAGCGACATAAAAGAACATAGCGACTCAACAAAGTAGCGACCTAACTCATAAGTCTGCAGCGAGCTAACTTCTTCAGTGACTTAGCCAAGTTCACGACCTAAGGTTTTCTCGTGACCTAACTAGGTCGTAGGTCGTTGAGCGACTTAATTTAGGTCGTGGGTCGTTGGTTCCCTTCTTCCGCATAACTCGCTTCGCCGCCTTGTTCTGATACCTCGTTAGGTCGTGGCCGCCCTAGAACTTCTCCGTTAGGTCGTGGCTGACCTAGAACTTCTCCCTTAGGTCGTGGCCGACCTAGAACTTCTCCCTTAGGTCGTGGCCGACCTATCCCTTGTGAAATTGTGGATGTTGCTGCATCAGCATGTTTTACAAAGAGCTTTGTTCGACTACTTTAAAAGTGCAACGTTTACATAAACTTGAAGTAGATATTCCTATATTGCTCTGCAAATTAGAGAAAATATTTCCGCCAGGTTTTTTTAATGTAATGGAACATTTACCTGTTCGTCTCCCATCTAAAGCACGACTTCGAGGTCCTGTCCAATATGGATGGATGTATCCATTTGAGAGGTATGTAATATGTTATCATGTTATTTAATTGCATTTGAAAGATGAAATTAATGTAAATTAATTTTTCATAGATATCTAAATCATCTGAAGAAAAAAGTGAGGCAAAAGGCACGAGTTGAAGGTTCGATATGTAAATCTTACATCGAAGAAGAAGCTTCATTCTTTTTCTCTCACTATTTCAGTGACCATGTGAATATATCATTTAAAAGTGTTCCTCGTAATGACGAAGGCGACGAACAAGAGTCCTCTCAAGCAATGTTATCTATTTTTAGACAACATGGTCGGCCTTTTGGAAAATGTATAGAAATATGGCTAGACGATAGAGATCTTCATGTAGCACACACTTATATTCTTCTAAATTGTGCCGAGGTTGCACCGTTTGTTAGGTAATCTGAAATAATAATTTGTGTTTTATTCTTTTCTATAATGCATGCGCGTGTATAACCTAATGAAATATTTTTTTATATATACAATGTTTATGAACGTGAACATCCGAACGGAGATCTCAGTAAAGAATTTTCCGGTTGGTTTTCAAATTACGTTTATGAGCCGAGAAATTGTGTTGTTGACGAAGGGTTGAAACATCTTGTGATGGGACCAAAAAGAG
This sequence comes from Allium fistulosum, assembly GCA_030737815.1. Lineage (NCBI taxonomy): Eukaryota > Viridiplantae > Streptophyta > Magnoliopsida > Asparagales > Amaryllidaceae > Allium > Allium fistulosum. The sequence goes on from CM060907.1 coordinate 353,846,325, forward strand.
TGGTCAAGGCATATCCAATATATTTCGTCAATGGATATAAATTTAACACCAAAGAATACGATGCGGAAAAATTAACGAATAATACTGATGTCTTTGTTAAAGGTAGTGACGATCCAGAAAATCACATAAATGATTTTTATGGCATTCTAACACAAATTTTGCAACTGACATATTTCTCACGACCCGCGGAGGAGGTGTTTCTATTTAGATGCAATTGGTTTAGCAATGTTCCAGGTTCTGGAATTAATGTGCACAAGGATTATAATCTTATCGAAATAAAGCATACATCGCACTATCACAAGTACAATCCTTTTGTACTAGCCAAACAAGCATTGCAAGTTTATTACGCTCCTTATCTCTCTCTAAAAAGAGATAAAGCAGATTGGTTTGCATTTTTTAAAACAAAGGCCAGATTTACATTCGATGGGAAGAATATTCCAAACGAACAAGCTTATCAGGCAGATCTTGAGGAAAATAACGAAATAATAATTACAGACGATCATACAGATTTTGGTCCTTTGATCGATGAATCAAATGTTTTGGTAGAAGCGTTTGACAGTGCAGAGGAAAATATCATAGAAAACGAGACCGAATCTGAATCAGAAGACGACGATGATTGATAAAAATCCGAATCTGATTTTTTTGCAATTGATGTAACTATGTTGAATTCTTGATGTATTATGAAATTGATGTAACTATGAAACCAAATCTGTACGTTTACCACTGTTTACATGTTTTATGTCATTTCCATTTATCATTTATTTAGCAATTTTTATTAAAAATGCAATGTAATCTGCTTATCGTCAGAACATGAGACCCATTATGAATCAGGTATAACACACTTCCATTTCTATTTCCATTTCAATCAATAATTTAGCAATTTATACCGTTGATGTCATTTACGTATGAAATATATTTCATTATCATGTTATTATTCTCTTTTGAAATGATGTGTATATTCGTCACAGGTTTATCGTAAAGTCATCTAGAGGTAGGAGCTCTTCCCGATCTCAGGAGGCGATGGCAGTGGTCCATCGCAAGCATCACAGCGTCCTGTAGTTTCTTTAGTACATAGAGCAGAGGTGTAAGAATTAAATTTTATTCAGCATTTTTTTTATATACGTACGTACTTATCTGTATCATATTTAAAAACAGGGGAGTTCGACCTACTGCCCTCGAAGGTTGTGTTGGATGTTTCTAGAGCTTCTTACCGGAGTAGGATGAGTGCATGTTGGCCGAAGTGGGATAACATCCCTCCACACATAGTAGAGTGTATTTGGCAGGATGTCCTAGTAAGTATATTTTTCTATTTTCCATTTTTAATTCGTTTTTGTCGTTTTTTATTGTTTATCGTTTACAGTTTAATATTCTTTTTGCTTTTTATCGTGAAACACAGGCTGAGGTGGACCTTCAGGCAGACGATATGCAGTTGGCACGAGAATATTGGATGAAGAAGATGCGTAAAAACTATAGGGACTCGATATCCGAAATCAAGAAATCAGGTAAGAAACCACGTTGGATGGGGGAGAGCGTATGGCAAGCATGGTTGGGATACTAGGAAACTGACGAGGTGAAGGCAAGTATACTATTTTTTTTTAAATTATTTGACTGGTAGTAAATATCAAAAAATAGATGATCGATAAATAATGTATCAAATTTTGAATGTACAGGCAGAGTCGGAAAGAAACTCTGCAAACAGAAATAAAAATCCTGTCACTCATCACGAAGGGTCGAAGTCATTTCAGCAGTATCGGCAGGAGTTGGTAAATTTACTGAATGCAAATTGTAAACTGTTTGTGCTATATAATTTTAAATGTACAATAATTGTATGTAAAAATCGATTTCAAGAAGCTGAGGCGCATGGTCCCGTGGGCTATATGGATGTGTTTACTCGTACGCATGCTATCGGGCATGTAAATCCGGACGGGACAGTTTCGTGTACATGGCAGGACGATAAATCCAGCAAGAGCCATGTAAGCATATTTCATTTTATGCAGTATTAGTAATTGTTCTACTTGTTAAAATATAATGAAATAGATATGATGATATTAATTTGTTAATGCAGGAAAAGTTTATGGAGCAGCGCTAGAAACTCCTTGCTGATACGGGTCGAGATCAGTTGACGACGGATGAGGAGGATGCTATTTTTGAGTCAGTTATGGACCCATCGGAGCATGGCAGACGATACGGGTTTGGCAATCAAGTGGTAAGTAAATAATATATTGGGTATCATATAAGTTTTCAAATTCAGTACATTGGTTTTGAGTCACTTCATTATGAAAGCATTATGCATTACCAAAATATATTAATTCATTACTTGAATGTCATTTCAAAAAATAATAATGAAAAAGACATGTTATTTAATTTAGTTTGCCTGATATATGTTGTACACATGCATAAATTTGTCACATCTACTGTTAAAGAGATCAAAAGCAGTGATATCTCGTAATGTAACGTACTATTATTTTTGTTAATAAATGGTTGAATCACAATTTAAAAACGGCCAAAAGAACATATTTTCAAATGTATACATTATACATGCATAAACTAAATTAAATAACATTATCACACTACTAATCATTCACATACATGCACATACACTTACATAAACATGCATAAACTAAATTAAATAACATTATCACACTGCTAATCATTCACATACCTGCACATACACTTATAGAGATCACACAGCTAAATTAAATATTTATTACAGGCCAGCAGTAAGAGACGGGGTAGGTAGACTAGAGCTCAGTTCGATCTAGCAGAGATCGAAGATTTGCGGGCTAGAGTGGCGCAGCTGGAGGAGCAGAACCGTCGGTAGGCCATAGAGACCACACAGTTGCTAGACCAGCGTATCGCCGAGTACATGCAACATTATAGTGGCCACTTCCCTTCCTCTGCTAGCTCTAGTTCTAGAGGAGATTGATTGATTGCTTTGGTCGGTATGTTTTTTTTGTCTTGTATGATTTGGTAGATGGTGGAGGTAATTGTTGATTTATGTACTATGTTTTGATACACTTGGCTGTTTTGTTGTATAATTATGTGGATGTTGGGATGTTGGGTGATGATTATGTGTTTTGACTTAATTTTATGTATTTTTTTGTTTGGTGAATTGTGTATAGTTTGGTTTTTGATATTTGGTTGGAATATTATATATTGGATTCTGCAGAATAGTGTTTGTATGGGAAATGTGGATGGAAGGCTATATTGCAGAAGAAATATAAAAAAAATTACAGCAGATTTTCGACGGCTTCCAACAGCTTTCAGGTTATATTTTTCCCATGGCTTCCGACGGTTTCCGACAAGTGTCAGAAGCCGTCAGATGCCGTCGGAAGCCGTCGGGAATACGAACGACGAGATGTGTCGGAAGCCGTCGAAAACACTACACGCCGACACCTTATTTTCCTATGGCATTTTCCGACGGCTTCCGACGGCCACCGACGGTTTTCTGCCGTCGGAAAATGCCTTTTTCCTTGTAGTGATCATGAAGATAATCAAAATGGTGATTTTGGAGATTCAGTTTGTTCAGACCCAGAACAACTTGTATGGATGAATGCTATCATTGCATCGTTTCCTGGAAGGCAGTATTAGCATTTCATGTATGAATGCTTTTCGTACGGTAAAACGTAGCCTCAAGCCTCATCAACCGAGAATGACTAAAACATGGGAGAAGCAGTCGGGCTAAGTAGGTCATACCCAAGTAGGGTATGTTATCACTTTTCAAGATACCCTAAGATATATTATATTATAATTATGGATATATTTGTGCATGGAAAGAGAGCGCTCAATTAGGGTGGGAACACCTAGAGTGATAACATATTCGGTACTATCCAGGTCAGGGGTAGGCCGGTCCTGTGTTGGCAAGGATCGCTAGGTACGATCTCGGTATATTTTTCTAGAGGTGTACCATGGCGGGCGGTACCCCGGTAGCCCAGTCATAGTATGTAATCCCATATCCACTACTAGCCTGTACGATTTTGATTGTGTCCAACTATGCCGAAACGTGGGATGCAAACATTTCAGCTATTTTCTAATTTATTTTCTACAAACACTATTATAATATCAGATGATTTTGATATAAAATGTTCTGGTTATCGTAAGGTAAACACTCGTCGTATTTATGTGTGGCGTGGTCTTACGAGATACCTTTGTTTTCAAAAGGATTTTGGTAATGGAAATAATTCAAATTGAGTGTGTTTTCTCATGCTGGTTTTCTAGACTGACTCGGGTGTTATTTTTTTATAATGCTCGGATCAGACCGAGTATTACAATTTCAGGTTAGAATGCTATGGAGCTCAGGAGACGAGCTGGAGGAGTCTCAGGCATATTTCACGTACTTGATTACATTCTGTTGTGTGTGTAGACTGTATAATCAGCACTGGTGAGGACAAGTTATAGTAACTGCCCAATTGATTGTTAACTGTTGTATTTTGATGATTGTGTGTATATTAACAGCTACAGATTCTTTTGTATAAAAATCTGTTATTATATATTATATTTTGTTCCACTGCGATTGTGAGGTTCTGTGTTGTTGTTTCTGTCTTCCTCTATCATTTTCTTTTTCACCCTTAATGATCCATATTTTCGTGCAGTTTGAGTTGGTCAGGTGTGGTTCGTTGACTACTTAAATTGTACGAAAAAGTGGGTCATTACACAACCTTTGTCAGCCTATGTTTCAATTATTAGCAGATAATAGGCAATCACTAGAAGACGGTTGGTTTATTTCAACCCTTGGAGATTCCAAATTGGAAATGCGACATGATATCAATGGATTACGCAGAACCTGGAAAGCGAATGGAGGTGTGTGGGTCATTACAAAGAGTAATCATTTTATTTTGGTAAAGCCGACAAGAAGTGCAGCTTCATTGGTAAATATTTATATGAAAGAGATTGTCATATTGCATGGGGTCCCTATAAGTATTGTAAGTGATCAAGATCTCATCTTTACAAGTTAGTTTTGTAAGGCATTACAAGTAGCTTTAGGAACAAAGCTAAGCTTGAGCATAGCATACCACAACCAAACGGATGGAAAAACGGAAAGAATGAACTAAATTCTAGAAGATCTTCTAAGAGCATGTATTTTAGACTTTGGAGGATCATGGGAAGATCATTTGCACTTAGTGGAATTCTCCTACAACAATAGTTATTAAGCGAGCCTTTGCATGGCACCCTACAGAGCTCTCTATGGATATCCATGTAAATCACCATCAAGTTGGGTAGAGACTGGAGATCGACTAATGCTTGGACCAAATATGATTTGGGAAGCTATAGAAAAGGTTGCAGTGATCAAGAGAGGGAATGAAAGAAGCCTAGATCATTAGAAGAGTTATGTCGATAAAAGAAGAAGAGATTTTGGAATTTACTTTCGGAGACTTGGTATTTGTGAAGATTTCCCCAATCAGAGGAGTTGTTCGATTCGGAAGGGCAGGGAAGTTGGCGCCAAGGTATGGTGGAACTTTTGAAGTTATTGAAAGGATTGGACCGCTCGTCTATAGAGTTGATTTTTGGAAAAGTTGTCCGGGGTCCATAATGTTTTTCGTGTGTCCCTTCTGAGAAAATATGTCCATGACCCATCGCTAATTGTGGAGCCATCAATTCAAGAGGATTTGGAGATAGAACCGAACTTGACGGTGATCAGGCATCCAGTTCGTACTGTGGATTAGAATGAAAAGAGTTTGCATAATAAGGTAGTGAAATTAGATAAGGTTTAGTGGAGTGAAGATCCAAGAGATTGTACTTGGGACAGTATGGATTATATACGGGAAGCCTATCCTGAGTTGATGTTAGGATAATTGTCTATTTGTTTGTATGTACTGTGCATGAACAGTTTGTGTTTGGATGCTTAGTGTATGTCTTTTGTATGGATTTCATGATATATAATCTATTTCCTTTTGAGTTCATTAGAGTTATCTTCTTGTTTGCTAATTTCGAAACAAATTTTTTTTAAGAGGGGAGAGTGTAGCGACCAAGAATTTAAGCGTTCAATATAGATATTTAAATATATTTTAATAATTAATTAATGGGTTTTATAGCTCAAAATAAAAATCTTTTAAATAATAGCTAATGATGGTGAAATAGTTTTCAAAATTTGTATACAAAAATAATTAGTTTAAAGAAAAATCGAAAATGTAACTAGAATTTCCGAATTTTCGACTTTTCGGTGTCTAAAGGTTATCAAAAAAGTTGTGCACATTTATGATAACATATACACATATTTACAAATAGGTTATAATTTATTTTGATGAATATATAAATATGTTTACTTAATATAATAAGGTGGTATGACTTATTATGAAAACTTAAAACAAAATAAAAAGGTAAAATACAAGTGATATAATATGTCATTTCTTTAGAAATATAAGTACTTAAGTCATTAAATGAATGTTTTCTCATTAAAAATAGAGAGGGGGAACCAAGTCACATGTATATTGAGGGAGGAGACATGGAGAGTGATGTGGCAATCATATAGTGAAGGGTATGTACCATGAGGCTAGTTTGGTAATGTAGTTTTTCACTTTGTATAAAAACAAATTTTCATAATTTTTCCTCATTTTTATCACTTCATTCCCATGTCCTAAAACCTCTTGAAGCTTTCATGTTCACTTTCATGGCTTCCATAGTTTTCTAAGATAAAAAATCTTAGTTCTTTTCACTTTTAAAATTATAAAACCTTATTTAAACCTCCTCTTTCCGCTTCTACATATCCACCTTCCAAAACAAGTCCATACATTCCCTCCACCATTACGGCCAAACACTAATCACCCGCTAGCCGAATCATTTTCCACTTCCAAGCCTTCAAAGGTTCCATTTTCCAAAGCAAACCAAAGATCTAAGTCGTGTGCAAATTCTAGGGAAAGTCCGAGTGAAGTTAGTAAGCTTTTGGTGAGTAAAGATCTAATCTTAGCTAGGTTTTCTAAACTTAAAATATATTCTTAACTTGTTGGAATATATTATTTTTGTTTGGATATAAATTGTGTTACTTGGATGTATGTGTATGTGTTGTAATGAACGACATATAGTTTGAATATTGAAGATAAATAGCCAAGTTAGTTGCAAGTTATAATCTTGCTTATATATGTTGGTTATAGCATGCTTATATGTGATTGTGATGTGATTATGTATGTTCTGAACATGAATACATTGGTATACCAAGAAGTTAGCACCTTACTTGTTGAAGCGACTTAGAATCCCTTGTGTAAAATAATTATTCTTTGGTTTCAAAAAATCTCAAAATGCTTTTTTTTAAGTTTAATAACTCGCTTAGATCCAAAAACAAGCCTTTATGTTTACAAAGCGATTAAGTTTCCAAGAGTTAAAGTTTTAAAGATTTAGAAAATAAAAAATGTTTTGAAAATCATGGGTCGTATAGCGATAATCACTATAAGTGCAGTTCGTGAAAACGAACTCTTTTCGAAATCTAAAAGCATTTGCACTTCGAAATCTTTTTTGTAAAATGTTTTAAAACATATATTAAATAGTAAAAGTAATTAATTAATTAGTTATTTAATGATTATTTAAGCAATTAATTAAGGCAATTAGTACTTAATCATTAGTTAACAAGGGTAATTAATACTTAAGTGTTAATAAAATAAAATAATTTTAATTAGATTATTAATTAAAAGTTAATTATTGTTTAATTATTAATTTGGTATTAATTGTTATTTAATTATTTATTAAAAGATTAATTATTAATTAATCATTTACTTTTAAAATGGATATAACTATTAATTAATTACCAGTTAAGTCAAATTTAATTAAGATTTTAATTAGGATTCAATTAAGATTTAATTATTATTTAATAAAGGTTTAACATAATTTATTTAATAAATTAATAAGGGTTTTGAATTTTAAAAATTGCTTTATTTCTAAATATCGGTTTTGATTAAAAACTGTCCTTTTTTGCAAAAGTGTTTTAGATTAAGGGATTTCTTTGTTGATTACCCTTAAGTAACCTCAAAGAAATATGAAACCAATACTAATGTGGTGACACATTTTATGAGAAGTAAGTCATCCCATAGTTAGCATTAAAAGTCGATGAGTAGGTTGATCGTCTAATGTGAGATGTAGAATTTATTTATAGGCGACGGATAGAGTAAGGTCGAAATATCATAAACATGATAGATATAGGAGGGTTAATTTCTATAAATGGGTCATGTTTAAATTAAGTATATGGTTATCCATATGCGAACTCTATAAAATTATCCTAAATAGCAGATTGTCGCTATTTATAACTTGACCAGTTTTAACTCAGAAAGTATGATATGTATGTTCGAGTTTCCCGGTGAGGAGTCGAATACTTGTTGCATACTTCCAAAGAACCGGAATTGAATTAGCCGGGAATTACAGCTTAGTTCGAAGACACCAGTTTTTAGATAAATATGATTTATCCAGACCACTCCAAACTAATAACGTTTGTGATAAATCGTTATTGAAGTACGCTATGGGGGCTGTACTATTCTTCCTGAGGGTTATTCCAAAACAGAAAATAGTAAATGTAACGACCCGTATTTTTACGGATCGAAACATCGTAAAACAGTTATTATTAGACTGTTAGTATTGTTGATAAGTTGTCCAGAGTCTAAGTCTTAGGTCGTATGAGAGTTTGGAGCAACCTAAGGAAGTTGGCGAGTTAAGGAGTAGACGACTTAGTGAAGTGGAGCGACCTAAGGATTGGAACAACCTAAGAAGTTAGGTCGTGTGATAGTTAGGTCGTATGGTGGTTAGGTCGTGTGGTAGTTTAGGTCGGTCGAGCGACCTAAGAGTTGGCGACCTATAGGAGTTAGCGACCTAAGAGTTAGCGACCTACAGTTTGGACCGACCTGTAGAAGTTAGCGACCTATAGAGTTAGAGTGAACGACCTAGTGGTTAGCAACCTAGTAGTTAGCGACCTATTAGTTAATGACTTAAGAGCTAACGGTATAATAGTTAGCGAGTTAACGTAGTTAGGTCGTTAGACGACCTAAGGTGTTAAGTCGTATCCTAGCTAAGAGTTAGGTCTTGAGCTTTTGTGTTGAGTTAGGTCGTGAGCTTCTGTGTGTGTTAGGTCACGTGTGTGTTAGGACGTAGAAGCGCGCATGCGCTAAGTCGTTAGGTCGTAGGTCGCGTGGATGCGCAGATCTGGGTTAGGTCGTAGGTCGTAGGTCGTAGAAGCGCATGCGCTAGGTCGTAAGTCGTGGAGTTTTGTTAGGTCGTAGGTTTTAGGTCGTAAGTTTTAGGTCGTGGGTTCTTAGGTCGTGGACGACCTAATTACGAGTGGACGACCTAAGGGGGATTTCAGCCTATAAATAGGAGGGTTCTACTTCATTTTTGGGATCCGGATTTTGAAGCGACGAAGTGCTGCCATTTTGAGAGCTCGAGTTCAACACTTCTTCACTTCTTTTCTCCACTTTGATTTAGTACTTCCTTCCATCCAAGATCGAAGATCCAAGAGCTAAAGTTGAAGATCTACATTCTTCGAAGAGTGATTTCATCGTTTTAAGCGGGATTGTGATAGATCGAGTTAGATCCTTCGCTGTCCAGTTCTGAAGTGTGTTGCTTTTGAGGTGTTTAGGTGATTTGGTGAGTGGTGATTATCTCTCACACGGACCCAAAGGAGTATATCAGATCGTTGGCTTGATTTTGTGTTAAAGTAGTGATTTTCATGCATTCTTGTAAACTTAAGTATAGATCTATTGTTCATGATGATTTGACATCCATTTTACTACATGTTAACCTATACAAGTCCATTCATCAAGATTATAGAGATATTGCTCATGTTTTCATGCTTGTTAGACTTTAGACTCTTTATTTACGAAATTGCCATTATTGTTATAATTGTTCATTAGATCATATTTGAATGCTTGGTTACTTGTATTAATGTTTGCCTTGATTGATTGATATGAATTAGATGATTGATGATTTGATTTAGACAAGATGGTCGAAGATGATTCAAAAGCTAAGGGAAAGGCTCTTGAATTGGAAAAGCTGCTTGTGGCATATGTGGCGGATGATGAAGCTCATATGGATAGATTTGATGATGATGTTGAGATGAGGCTTTGCTATGATGATGATGAGGCGAAGCATGATATGAGATAACCTTGGTCTAATCCAGACGGGATCATTCCAAGCATGTTGGTAACTCGGTGAAATGGTTCGAGTTTGAGGATAATGGTTTGCTCGAGAGGCGCTTGAGCTAGTATGGAAATAGTCGTCGAGGAGGATGACTAGAAGGCTGAGATCTCATCGTTGTTGAAGGTTCTAGCATGCTCAAAGAAAGAGTAAGTTGGGCAGATTCGATAGTCCCTGAAGGCTACTGATTGGTAGTTGAGTGCTCTGAGCAGATTCGATAGTCCTGGGCACGGGTCACGATGACGTGCGGAGTTATGTCTAGAACCGGGGTTTCCATTAGCCCTTGACGGATGGATGAAAGAATGAGCCGGTCATTCAATTAACGATGATATCGAAGCAATGATAACAGTGATAGCCAGAGTCATGGATGTTTGGTTGTATCGTCATTCGGTCTCAGGAGCAGTGTTTTCTAGGTGCTTATCTGATCTTGGTTTAGGCCTTGGGGGTTTGTACTTGGAAAACATCGCCCTTGACTCGAGTGATAAATGCTTTACTTTAAATTGTATGCTTTGCTATGTTTGTTTCTGCTTAGTGTGTGTTTGGGGGCTATCACTGTAGAAAGAGGTGGAGTGGGAGGGTTGTATTTCTATTCCTTTTCCTTTATGCTCTTTTGGTATGTTGTTAGTTAATTTACCGCTCACTAAGACTGTTGTCTGACTCAAGGCTTTATGTTTTAACTCTTATTGCCTTAGGCTGTTCGTCCATTTTGGGACAGGCAGACTAGGTAGCAGGTGACAGGTGTTGTTCTTGCGTTCCACGGTGCTGATGTCGAAGACGAGTTGGAGGCTTGCATATTATCTTTTTACTATATGTACTGGATGTTCCGCTGCTTGTATATTCTCTGAGTGTTATGTAGTGAGGCTTGATGTATTGACTTTTCAGATGTTTGTATTCAACTATTATGAACTTTTATTGATGAGATTCTATTCTGTGAAGCTTCACTATATATATTTTCTATTATATTTTGTCCACGCGTTGTGAGTAATACGATAGATTCTGCTGTTTTAATTTACCCTGGCAATCGTCCATGGCTGCCTGGCACACTTTACAGTGCACTATCTCTAGGTTCGGTGCAGGGGTCATGGACGGTCGTTACATTTGGTATCAGAGCTTTGGTTAATCGATTTTACCCAACGCTCGCTGAAGTAACTACGTATGAGAGACGTAATTGTATTTTGATGGATGATTACTATATATAATATAGTAGCTTAGAATGATTTGAATCCTTTATGCAGTTGTTTCTCAAGGTGTATTAATCATTCTTTTTTTTAGATATTGAGAATGAGTCGAAGAGGGAGACCAGCTGCTAGGGAAGGCCGTGCTACTGAAGGGGCTGCTGATTATGCTGCTATGTTGGAAGCTATGATGACTTCGATCATGAGAAGGATGCCAGCTCCGGGGCCATCGGTGGATGTTGGAGTTCAAGTTCAAACTCCAAAACCGGTGGATTTCGCTAAGTTGTGTAAGGACTATACTGCTCTTGGAGAAAAGGTTTTCTTAGGAATGGAGTCAACCATTAAAGTCCAGAGGTGGATAGATGCTTGTAGAAGGATCTTTGGTGATTTGGGATTCGAGGATGCAACTAAAAGGAAGCTAGCATCAAGACAGCTTCAAGGGAGAGCTTCTGATTGGTGGAACTCTATCACCATTGATACTCCGGAGGAAGAGATCACTTGGGAGCAATTCCAATTCAGATTTGAAGCTAAGTTCATTTCTACAGCTCAGAAGTCTGTTTTGTTCAAGAAGTTTGTGGAGCTCAAGCAAGGAGGAAGACCAGTTCTTGAGTATGTTTCTGAGTTTGAAGCTTTGTCCAAGTATGCCCGGTCGTATATTGAATCTTCATATCAGAAGAATGAGAAGTTTGTGACAGGCTTAGACAGTTATCTGGGGAGGCAGTTGGTGGATCATTTGGACGATTCATTTGAAAAGCTTGTGGAGAAAGCTCTCAGGCATGAGAATCTGTTTCCTAAAGAGGGATCTGTTGTTGCTGTAACCAAGGAAGAGTGTAAACCACAGCAGGGTGGAAACAAGAAGAGGAAGCAGCAGCAGCAAAAGGGTAGGGATGGCCAGAAGAAGCCAAAGGGCGAAGTGACCTGCTACAATTGTCAGCAGAATGGCCATTTCTCTAGGGATTGTAAGAATCCGAAGGTGCCGGTGAAGTGCCAAAACTGTGACAAGCTGGGGCATGTTAGGAGGAATTGTCCGGAACCGCGAAGGGACAAGCAGATTGTGTAAGCTTATGCTTTGGGGGCTGTTCCATCATCTTCGAAAGCTCCTACCGCTGAAGAGAAGGGAAAGAGTGTGGTGGTTCAAGGTACTCTTTTCCTATGTGGTGTTCCAGTGAGAGTGCTATTTGATACTGGGGTGTCGCATTCGTTTGTTTGTAACGAACTTGTAGGCCGGTTAGGTTTAGAACTGGATATTGTTGATAGGCCATTGGTTGTGACTAATCCAGTTGGGGGTTCGTCTTGTTTGTGTATGCTATGCCATGGTCTGATTGTATCGAGTCATGATTGCTCTTTTGTTTGTGATTGTTTTGTTCTGAACTTTGCGGGGTTCAGAATTATTTTCGGTATGGACTGGCTTAGGAAGTATGTGGCAAAGGTTGATTGTGAAAGGTTGGAGGTGACAGTCGAGAATGTGGAGGGGCGAAGGATTGTGATACGATGTAAGCATGAAGAAGGCGTCTTCATGAGCTTCATGTATTCGCTGGTTGTTCCACGGGATGGACTGTCATCATTGCCAATCGCTAATGGATTTGAGGATGTCTTTGACGAGGTCAAAGGGTTACCACTGCATAGAGAGATCGAGTTTCGTATAGATCTAGTTGAGGGAGCCAGACCTGTTGTGATGCCTCTTAGGCGGATGGCGCCTAGAGAGCAGCAAGAGTTGAGGGTGCAAGTTGATGATCTTTTACGGAAAGGATTCATTCGGCGTAGTGTGTCCGAATGGGGTGCACCAGTTGTGTTTGCAACCAAAGCGGATGGATCGTTGAGGTTGTGTGTGGATTATCGTGAGCTGAATAAGGTGACTAAGAAGAACAAGTATCCATTGCCGAGAATAGAGGACTTGTTTGATCAGCTTCACGAAGCTAAGGTGTTTTCTCAGATGGATTTGGCAACGAGATTTCACCAGTTAAGAGTGGCTAAGGATAGTGTGTCGAAGACTGCTTTCAGGACACCATCCGGTTTCTTTGAGTGGCTGGTAATGCCGTTTGGATTGACTAATGCGCCAGCATATTTTGTGGATCTTATGAATACAGTGTTCAGAGATCAGTTGAACAAGTTCGTGCTTGTGTTCGTGGATGATATTCTGATTTATTCCAGAACTGAAGAAGAACACAAGACGCACTTGCATATTGTTTTGGAAATCTTGCGGAAACATCAGCTGAAGGCTAAGTTTTCGAAGTGTCACTTCTGGAAGAGTGAAGTGAGGTTCTTAGGCCATGTTATCTTTGGAAATGGAATAGCGGTTGATCCCGCCAAGGTGGCAGCAATCCAGGATTGGGGTAGACCTAAGAATGCATCTGATGTGAGAAGTTTTCTTGGATTAGCAGGATATTATCGTCGATTTATCAAAGACTTCTCCAAGGTGGCTGCACCATTAACAGGATTGACGAAGAAGAACCAAGTGTTCAGATGGGATGATAAGTGTGAGCAAGCTTTCAGAATCTTGAAACAGCAATTGACAAGTGCTCCTGTTTTGACTATTCCAAGTGGGAATGATGAGATGGTGGTTTACACCGACGCATGTGGTACTGGACTTGGAGCAGTGCTGATGTAGAGGGATAAAGTTGTTGCGTATGCAAGTCGACAACTGAAGCCGCATGAAAGGAATTATCCGACTCATGATTTGGAGTTAGCGGCGATTGTTTTTGCTCTGAAGATGTAGAGACATTATCTATTGGGAGTTCGATTCGAGTTGTTTACAGATCATAAGTCATTGAAGTATCTTTTCTCCCAAAAGGATTTGAATCTTCGGCAGCAACGATGGCTAGAGTTTTTGGCATCATATGATTTTGGTATAGCCTATACTCCGGGAAAGGGTAACGCAGTGGAAGATGCGTTAAGTCGAAGACATGCAGGATTGGGAGCCATGTTTTCAGAATGGAAGAGTCTTGAGTATTTAGCTGGATTTGACTTCAGGCCCAGATGTGACTTGGAACCTGAGATGTTGGCAAACTTATCGATAAGTCCGACTCTTGTGGAAAGGATTGGCGAGAGTCAAAAGCGAGACGATAAGCTTGTCAAGATTATCCGTGATTTGGAATTTGGATTGGACCCAGAAAAGGATAAAGGATTCGAGGTTGATCGAGAGGGTTGGCTTCGGAAGCTAGGACGACTAGTTGTTCCCGATATAGATGAATTGAGAAATGAAGTTCTGAAGGAAAGTCATCACTCGAAGCTGACAATTCATCCAGGTGGAAATAAGATGTATCGGGATATGAAGAGAACCTATTACTGGGAAGGTATGAAGAAGGATGTTGGAAATTTTATTTCCAAGTGCATGAACTGCCAGTTGGTAAAAGCCGAACAGAAGAAGCCAAGTGGATTGCTTCAGCCATTAGAAGTTCCTACATGGAAGTGGGAGCAAATATCGATGGATTTTATTGATGGGTTACCAAGAACAAGAACGGGAAATGAAGGGATTTGGGTCATCGTAGATCGTCTGACTAAGAGTGCAAGATTCATTCCTGTTCGATCGACTAGGACTGCATCAAAGTTGGCAGAGTTGTATGTTAAGTGGATAGTTCGATTCCATGGTATTCCGAAGAGTATAGTGAGCGATCGAGATCCATTGTTCACTAGTGGATTTTGGAAGAGCTTTCAGGAAGTTTTGGGAACCGAGTTATGTTTGAGTACAGCTTATCACCCTCAAACAGATGGTCAGACCGAGAGAGTCAACCGAGTTTTGGAAGATCTCCTCAGAGCTTGTGTTTTAGATTTCGGAGGATCATGGGAAGATCATCTTCATTTGGTGGAAATTTCGTATAATAACAGTTACCAGTCAATCATTGGTATGGCACCATATGAGGCATTATATGGAAGACCGTGTAACTCTCCGACATGTTGGTTAGAAACAGGAGAAAAGTTGATACTTGGGCCAGAAATGATTCGACAGACTTCGGATTGCATAGAGATTATTCGGCAGCGAATGAAGGCAGCCCAAGACCGTCAGAAAAGTTATGCCGATAAGCGTCGTAAGGATTTGGAATTCGACGTAGGTGATATGGTTTTTGTAAAGATTTCTCCACTGAAGAATGTTATTCGATTCGGGAAGAAAGGAAAATTGACTCCGAGATTTGTTGGACCATTCCCGATCATCGAGCGAATTGGAAAGCTCGCCTATAGATTGGAGTTACCAGAAAAGATGTTGAGTGTGCACAATGTTTTTCATGTATCGTATCTACGGAAGTATGTGCACGACTCGAATACGGTGGTTTCTGCTGATAGCTGTGAAGATTTCGAAGTTGATCCAGTCGATAAGAGACCTCGTAAGCCGCTTCGTGTTGTGGAAACCGACACGAAACAGCTTAGGAGGAAGGTAGTTAAGTTGCTCAAGATACAATGGAGTGATGATGATAACGACTGTACATGGGAGGTGGAAGAGAGGATGAAAGCAGCTCATCCTGAACTCTTCAAGGTATGGCCCTAAGGTGTCGTGTCATCTAACGACATTATAACTTGTTCTAGTTTTAGAATTATACATGCTAAGCTAGAATTGGATGCATGGCTTGTTGGTTGCTATGGATGGTAGGCGTGCAGAATAGTCTTTGATTGCTCTGGTTGTTTGGAATTTCGGGGGCGAAATTCCTAAGGGGGAGAGAATGTAACGACCCGTATTTTTACGGATCGAAACATCGTAATACAGTTATTATTAGACTGTTAGTATTGTTGATAAGTTGTCCAGAGTCTTAGTCTTAGGTCGTATGAGAGTTTGGAGCGACCTAAAGAAGTTGGCGAGTTAAGGAGTAGACGACTTAGTGAAGTGGAGCGACCTAAGGATTGGAACGACCTAAGAAGTTAGGTCGTGTGATAGTTAGGTCGTGTGGTGGTTAGGTCGTGTGGTAGTTTAGGTCGGTTGAGCAACCTAAGAGTTGGCGACCTATAGGAGTTAGCGACCTAAGAGTTAGCGACCTACAGTTTGGACCGACTTGTAGAAGTTAGCGACCTATAGAGTTAGAGTGAACGACCTAGTGGTTAGCAACCTATTAGTTAGCGACCTATTAGTTAATGACTTAAGAGCTAACGGTATAAGAGTTAGCGAGTTAGCGTAGTTAGGTCGTTAGACGACCTAAGGTGTTAAGTCGTATCCTAGCTAAGAGTTAGGTCGTGAGCTTCTGTGTTGAGTTAGGTCATGAGCTTCTGTGTGTGTTAGGTCGCGTGTGTGTTAGGACGTAGAAGCGCGCATGCGCTAAGTCGTTAGGTCGTAGGTCGTAGGTCGCGTGGATGCGTAGATCTGGGTTAGGTCGTAGGTCGTAGAAGCGCACGCGCTAGGTCGTAAGTCGTGGAGTTTTGTTAGGTCGTAGGTTTTAGGTCGTAAGTTTTAGGTCGTGGGTTCTTAGGTCGTGGACGACCTAATTACGAGTGGACGACCTAAGGGGGATTTCAGCCTATAAATAGGAGGGTTCTACTTCATTTTTGGGATCCGGATTTTGAAGTGACGAAGTGCTGCCATTTTGAGAGCTCGAGTTCAACACTTCTTCACTTCTTTTCTCCACTTTGATTTAGTACTTCCTTCCATCCAAGTTCGAAGATCCAAGAGCTAAAGTTGAAGATCTACATTCTTCGAAGAGTGATTTCATCGTTTGAAGTGGGATTGTGATAGATCGAGTTAGATCCTTCGCTGTCCAGTTCTGAAGTGTGTTGCTTTTGAGGTGTTTAGGTGATTTGGTGAGTGGTGATTATCTCCCACACGGACCCAAAGGAGTATATCGGATCGTTGGCTTGATTTTGTGTTAAAGTAGTGATTTTCATGCATTCTTGTAAACTTAAGTATAGATCTATTGTTCATGATGATTTGACATCCATTTTACTACATGTTAACCTATACAAGTCCATTCATCAAGATTATAGAGATATTGCTCATGTTTTCATGCTTGTTAGACTTTAGACTCTTTATTTACGAAATTGCCATTATTGTTATAATTGTTCATTAGATCATATTTGAATGCTTGATTACTTGGATTAATGTTTGACTTGATTGATTGCTATGAATTAGATGATTGATGATTTGATTTAGACAAGATGGTCGAAGATGGTTCAAAAGCTAAGGGAAAGGCTCTTGAATTGGAAAAGCTGCTTGTGGCATATGTGGCGGATGATGAAGCTCATATGGATAGATTCGATGATGATGTTGAGATGAGGCTTTGCTATGATGATGATGAGGCGAAGCATGATATGAGATAACCTTGGTCTAATCCAGACGGGATCATTCCAAGCATGTTGGTAACTCGGTGAAATGGTTCGAGTTTGAGGATAATGGTTTGCTCGAGAGGCGCTTGAGCTAGTATGGAAATAGTCGTCGAGGAGGATGACTAGAAGGCTGAGATCTCATCGTTGTTGAAGGTTCTAGCATGCTCAAAGCAAGAGTACGTTGGGCAGATTCGATAGTCCCTGAAGGCTACTGATTGGTAGTCGAGTGCTCTGGGCAGATTCGATAGTCCTGGGCATGGGTCACGATGACGTGCGGAGTTATGTCTAGAACTGGGGTTTCCATTAGCCCTTGACGGACGGATGAAAGAATGAGCCGGTCATTCAATTAACGATGATATCGAAGCAATGATAACAGTGATAGCCAGAGTCATGGATGTTTGGTTGTATCATCATTCGGTCTCAAGAGCAGTGTTTTCTGGGTGCTAATCTGATCTTCGTTTAGGCCTTGGGGGTTTGTACTTGGAAAACATCGCCCTTGACTCGAGTGATAATTGCTTTACTTTAAATTGTATGCTTTGCTATGTTTGCTTCTGCTTAGTGTGTGTTTGGGGGCTATCACTGTAGAAAGAGGTGGAGTGGGAGGGTTGTATTTCTATTCCTTTTCCTTTATGCTCTTTTGGTATGTTGTTAGTTAATTTACCGCTCACTAAGACTGTTGTCTGACTCAAGGCTTTATGTTTTAACTCTTATTGCCTTGGGCTGTTCGTCCATTTTGGGACGGGCAGACTAGGTAGCAGGTGACAGGTGCTGTTCTTGCGTTCCACGGTGCTGATGTCGAAGACGAGCTGGAGGCTTGCATATTATCTTTTTACTATATGTACTGGATGTTCCGCTGCTTGTATATTCTCTGAGTGTTATGTAGTGAGGCTTGATGTATTGACTTTTCAGATGTTTGTATTCAACTATTATGAAGTTTTATTGATGAGATTCTATTCTGTGAAGCTTCACTATATATATTTTCTATTGTATTTTGTCCACGCGCTGTGAGTAATACGATAGATTCTGCTGTTTTAATTTACCCTGGCAATCGTCCATGGCTGCCTGGCACACTTTACAGCGCACTATCTCTAGGTTCGGTGCAGGGGTCATGGGCGGTCGTCACAGTAAAGGTTGAATGTTTGTTCGATCCTAGAACAACTTGCGTGGATGAATGTTATCATTGCATTTTGCTCAAAGGGCATTTTTAGCATTCTAAGATGATCTGCTAAGAGGAATAGTAAAAGCGTAACCTTAAGATTGACAACCAAGAATGACTAAAATCAGGTGACATGCAGCAGGGCTAAGTGGGTCGCAGCCATTAGGGTATGGTCATTCCTTATCTAGAGTTAATATTATTCCTTTATATTTATGCTTCAGCTCTATTATGGTTATTGATCACAACCTAAGGACGATCATATTGGGTACTATCCAGTAAGGTGTAGGCCGGTTCTATGTTAGCAGGAAGTCCATCTGTGGCTCTTAGTTTATTTATCTAAAGATGCACTGTGATAGGCGGTACCCCAGTGCCTTGTCAATGATGGAATTCATTTTCCAATACGCGCCTTTACGGACATAGTTGTGCCCAACTATGTGAATGTGAGATGCAAGCATTTCAGCTATTTTGAATATTTATTTTAAACCATGGACATTATCATAATATCACGGTATTCTATATAGAAATGTTTTGGCTATCGTAAGGTAAAAACCTGTCCATGTTTATTTAGGGCATGGTCTTACAAGATACCTTTTGTTTGAAGGTTTTTATAAAGTTAAAATTCATGCTTTACTTACACCAGACCCATGTCTGACCCGAAATTTTATTTCTTTCCTTTAAATTCTTGGGTACTCAAATTTTTATGAGTAGCCGAGTAATCAGATTTTCATGGAGCATTATGGATAGGAGCATGGAGAAGAAGTCTTCATCCTTATCTTGTAATAATATCTAGTTCCAGTGTGTTTGTATATTATGTATTGGCATTATGTTGACAGATGGTTATGACTATCCTTGGTTGGAGTAGTACTTGTTGAAACTCTAATGTAATGTTTTGGAAGTAACTACATGTATTGTTCTATGCTGATGGGTATGATATTTAAGAAGTTGTGAGAATTTGTGTTTTGTTTTCTTTTGTCTTTATTTTATTTACCCCACGACCTGTCTTTCGAACACCTAGATGATCGGCACATGAATACCGAGGATGCATTAAGTGTCGTCTTTCGGTGTAAGAAAGGCAGATCGTCATAAATATATTCGGTGGTTACTGATAATTCGGTTTCACTTCTACAACTATCCCACAATAGCCTCTTAGCAGCATCCAATAAATCACAGATTCTTTTAGCTCTCACACTCGGTTCTTTTTCAACATTTACGTCTTCATTGTCGGCACGAATGGTAGGGAACGATGATCGTACTGCATCTTTCACCATATCTTCTATTGGATTCGTCATATTCACCTTGTCCTCTAACACTACGGGATTAGGTGCAACAAGTTCTCCGTGACGATCCCAAAACTAATAATTTGGCACATAACCAGCTTGAATCAAATGTACTATAACTATATATGGCTTTCAATGCTTCGAATGTTTGCACTTATTACAAGGGCAAGGAATGTCTACGTTATTTGCATTATTAAATTTAGCGAATCGGATATATTCATATACACCGTTCCAGAAATGTTCCTTCACTTTACCTTTCCTGCCAGTTCTCTCTTCATACATCCAGTTATGGTCAAGAAAATAATTGAATATTTTTCCTAATTTAGAAATATATGTTAGAAATTTCGACAGCACTTCACTTCTTTGTCTTATATGCATAACTTTGCATCTAAAGGGTGTGTTTTTATTGTGTTTTCTAAAATAAATTAAAGCCCTTTGGGATTAAAGATTTTAACTTGCCGCTGTTGTATTTGTTAAAATAATATTTAACCATTATTTTCAAATAAACGATATTTTTTGTTAATTCTTTCAAATCGATTTTAATACACTATTTGTTTCGAAATAAGTTTATTATGTAAAACTACTTTCGAAAATAAACAAATTACTATTTTAACAACTACAACTTAAATTTTAAATCATATTTTATAATTCATTCAAATTTTTAATTATTTATTAACCAAATTTTAAATTATAAAACATACTTTATAATTCATCTAACTACTTAAAATTTTAATTTAACTATTTTATGAAATAAAATTTGATGTTTTTAATTTTATAATTACCACTAACAATTATATGTTAGAAATTTCGACAACACTTCACTTCTTTGCCTTGTACGCATAACTTTGCATCCAGGGGATGTGTTGTTGTTATTTTCTCTAAAATAAATTAAAGCCTTTTGGGGCTGAAGGCTTTAATTTACTGTCATTTTATTTGTTAAAATAATATTTAACAATTATTTTCTAATAAACATTATTTCTGTTCTTAACCTTTACAAATCGATTTTAATTCACTATTTGTTCCAAAATAAATTTATTATGTAAAACTACATCCAAAATACACAAACTACTATATTAACAACTACAAATTAAATTTTAAACCATATTTTAAAATTCATTCAACATTTTATATATTTACTAACCAAATTTTAAATTTTAAAACATACTTTATAATTCATCTAACTTTGTAGATTTTTAATTTAACTATTTTATGAACTAAATTTGAATTTTATTTTATAATTACCGCTAACACTTATAATTAACACACACTAATTAATTAGCATAGGTTATAAATTAATCTAAATTATAAAAAAACAATCATTTACACTAATCAACATACACATTAGTCAACAATTATAAACTAATTTTTTTATTTTAATTCAAATCAAACAATAATCAACAATTTCAAGCGATTTTAACCGATAATCAAGTAATACACTATTATCACCAACTAATATACAACAATCAACCATTTCAAACCCATAATCATATCAACTAGCCCTAAATCAGAAATTAAGGTTAGAAAATTACCTAAATTAAGATGGAATCGGATAGCTTGGTGATTCCGGCGGCCCATGGTGATGTCAATGGCAGTCATGTGGGAGCGGCAACAGAGAATTAGGGTTTTTTATTTTTTCCACTTTGTAAAACACGGGGAAGTCGAACAAAAGGAGAAAAAGGTCATGCTTTTTCTTCTTGTATATTCGACAAGCCATTGGCTAGCGACGACATGTTAATTTTGTTTTGTTTTTAATTTTTTTTGTTATTCGCTGTACGCTTTTAAAAAATGTTTAAAAATAGTAATTTAATTCCTAAAAATAAACAAGATATTTTAGCACAACTGTTCGACGTAATAACTCTTCTGGTTGGTTACATTGATATTTTCGATGATCTGTCTTCGTGTAATTCGAATATATAACGTTACCGAAAATCTAATCCCACGATCAATCAATGTAACTTTTAGTCGGTTCGTTAAGAAACTTCTATGAGCTTGGTTTTGTGTAATATTAACGGATTGGAATATTTATTTAAACCGTTGGGTAAGTAATTATAATTTTTAACCGTATTTAGCATTATTAAATTGTATAAAATAAAATAATCATCAGAAAATAAATTTTATTTGATTAAATGTCGATCTAAAGTGTATTTGACCTATTTGCAGAAGATGATGAAGAAATAAACAAATTCATGGTGTCGATCTTGAGTTTTAAATTTATAGCCATTCGTCGACATTCAAACTGAAAGTCCTTCGTTCGAAGGCCATACAACCTTGAATCGAGACCAAATTTAGACCATGTATACTTGTTAACATGTTTATCCAATCTATATGGTTGGAGCATTAAAAAAATGGATGGAAAAAAATTTAACCTCGAAACATGGCATTTTGCTAGGAGTTGTTTAACACTTATATATATACAACTCCTAGCGAAATGACCTGTTTCGAGGTTAAATTTTTTTCCATCCATTTTTAATATTCCAACCATACAAATTGGATAAACACATTAACAAGCATACATCGTTCAAATTTGTTCTTGATCCAAGGTCGTATGGCCTTTGAGCAAAGGGCTTTTAGTCCGAAAGTCGACGAACAACTCTAAATTTAAAACTCAAGATCGATATCGTGATGTTGTTTATTTCTCCAACATCTTCTGTAAATTGGTCAAATACACTTTGGATCGACATATGATCTAATAAAATTTATTTTCTACCAATTATATTATTTTATATAGTTTTTTAAGCTAAATACAATTAAAAATTCATAATTAATTATCGAGCATTAAAAAAAAATTTAATTCATTGTAATGTTACATTAAACGAAGTTCGTCGAAGTTTCTTAACGGACCAACCAAAAGACATAGTGATCGTGGAGTTATATTTCTAACAAAGTTAAATATTCGAAATACGTGAAGAGAGATCATTGAAAATACCAATCTAATAGATCAAAGCAGTCGTTACGTCGAATAGTTGTGCTAAAATATATTGTTTATTTTTTAGGAATCAAATTAATATTTTTAATTTCTTTTAAAAGCATAAGGGAATTAAACAAATTAATTCTTTAGGTTGGGAATTAAAATATGACGAATTATCACTAGGCGTGGAAAATATTATAGGTAGCCGTCGACGGTCGTCGCCCCCAGCCGTCGATATTAACAAAGTTTCTTGTAGTGCTTAAGTCTATAATTTCCTGATCGTCCTGAGCTCTTCTATAGCTGGCTTGCCTTCGTCTAGTCTGTATTAATTTTATACCAAAGTGTATAAGTTTTATATAATATGTTTAGTAAATCAATGTGTTAATCGTTATTCATAAGTATATTATACATAAACATTACCTCTCGGTTTCCAAAACCATAACAACCATTCCGCCTTAGCAGTTCCATGATAGCGTCAAAAATTATGTCCTCCTCAATAGATATCAGCACATCTCGACTCATTCCCTTAGGTAATTTGTCTCGTTCTTTGAAGAATTTTTCCTGCGATTAAAATTAGAATTACAATCAAAAATCATATTACATTATTTCAATTATTTATAACTTACAATTTAAAGTGCTTATTAATAACTTATAATTTAAAATATACTTACCATGGACTCTTGTGATTTTGTGTCATGTCATATATATGTTTTAGGTCCATCTTCATTAACATGCTCGATGATGTGAGTATGAGTAAAAACTTACCAGTAGGAGATGGCACGGTCATGCTCAGGAGTTAGCCCGACCACGCTCTCTTTCCTAAAATAATTATTATGTATTATTATTACATATAAAATTATACAATGTTATAAGTATATATAATCACAATTTATAAATTTACCAGTTTTTGACGGTAGTGCTGGAATAACTTTGAACCACCACATTGTGTGACAGGATTTGCATTCCTATTTGCAGAATTCCGCTCAGATTTTGCCAGTAAATTTAGCATAAGCATTATATTTCATATTTTAAATTGATGGAATGATTATACTAACTTCTACTAAATTTTTAATAAATATACGAGACTAATTTACTTACAATCGCATCAGGACTTTTCTAGTAAGCATTTAAAGCTTCTCATATTGTTGCACTCATCTAACCAAGCTTTTTTCTATTTTTTTAATGCTTGACATTATATCACGGCAATTTTTCACACCTTTTTGGTCCAATATTTTCTACAAAGGGACAAGTCTGTTTCCTTTAAATTACTACCCCCTTCACATTGAAATTTAAATGAGTTATACATTTATACTTATTTAACAAATTGCACAGTGGTTATATATAAAATGAAATATACATCGACATTTACGTAAAATTCCTACAAAAACGCTCTACAACGTGGGGTGGGATATTCTTCCACTTAAGCCAGTAAGCAGTCATTTTGCTCTTGTAGTTTGCCTTAGAAATATGAAGAATAAGATCCGAGGGCTCCATTTCAAAACCCTGTATTTATTATAATATAGGGATGTAATAAATTGATATATCATACACAAAATATTTATGATGTTCCAAAAAATTTGATACTTACCCACTCACTTTACTTGCTAATCTAACTATTGGACGAACTACTTGTGATAGGTTATAGCCATCACCTCCCACCGTAGTCCCTCTCTGCCTAGAAGAGGAGGAATATTAATGAATGGGAAGATCGCCGATGTGGAAACATAATATCTGTCATAGATATATCATTTTATTATGAGAGAACATAACATTTTATTATGGGAAAACAAACCATTTTTTATGAGAAAACATGTAACATGTGAAAACATTTACTAATATGTTATAACCGTATCTGGTTTCCAATGCTTCAAATGTTTGTAGTTACTACAAGGGTAACAAACTTCTTCGTCATTTCCATTATTACTGAAAGAAAATTTAATAAATTCATGCACACCATTATAAAAATGCTCTTTTATTGCACCTTTCATTCCCTTTCGTTCATATATCCACCTCCTCCGATCGACAAAATAATTGACCATTTTTTCTATTTTAAAAAATACGATAGATACTTAAAAAATTATAGTAAGATTCAAAAAAATTTCATTTTTTGTTGTATTGACATTTTATTTTTTTTTAGTTGATTTATACATTTTAATGTTTTATGGATTATACCATATGTTATTTTTTTACTTTTCTTATAAAATCTTATTTTCAATTTTAACGTATTATTTTTTACGTAATATTATATTTTCACATTATTATGATTTACTTGTGATGGTTGGTCATCGAACTTTCCATTATAAGCACAATAATAATTACGTTTCGCAAATAATTTCATCTTAAATAATTGAACAAAATTTCAACAACACTTCCCCTGTATCGTACACAAATACGCATACATAGGGAATAAAAAGGAAGTGTTGTCGAAATTTTGTGAACCGTTTTACATGATATAATTTACAAAATGTAATTATTATATTGTATTTGTAACTTGTCCAATACATGAAAAAATCCAATAAATATTGTAGTACATGAATATTGATATCCGTTTTGTAGTGAAAACGAATATCTATTGTAATGATCATATACAATACTTGTCGGACTGGGTCAAAAAATCGAAGGGGTTTAAAAAATAAAGTGCATTTTTACATTAACATTATAAACTAATTCATTAAGCTTTTGGATCATATAATCTCATTTTGGATTTTTTTATTTATTTATGTTTGAAGTCATCTTGTTAGTTCGTATTACCTCTAACCCCTTTTCTTTATTCGAATTATGCAGCATAGCTTTTGCATTGTGTGTAGATGTGCGAGAAATATTTTTTTTAATGATAACGTTTTGTTATTCTCGTTGGTCTATGCCGCATTTTTTGATTGAGGGATCATTATATTACATTATTTACTTCATTTGTAGTAGCCTGCATAGTAATAATTTGCATATTGATATTTTGATTTGATGTAACTAAACATGGGATTGAAACTTGAGGGTTCCAGCCTCAAAAACCACTCTATTCTTTTCTCCTCCAAGCCTTGTATTTTTTTGCTTGTTCTTTGTAAAAGTTTCATATTGTTTTTCTGTTGCTTCTATTTACTCATCAGCAATGATTTGAATCCCATGTTCATTGAGCTGGTATGCATTATAGTTTCCGGCGTTGTCTTGATTTAGATCATTATTAAGATTAATATCTTTTTATTTTGCATTAATGTTCTATAAGCTATTTGGCATAATACCCAGATTTCCATAAATATGTCTCCTTGTTGGTTGAATTGGAAGTACATGGTAGAGGATATCTCATGATCTTATGAAAAAATATGGGTGCTTTCCTGATTTTCTAGATGTCCGCCTTTCTTTGGCACCTAGGCTTTTTTGGAACTACGTTTATTTTTGGTATGTTCAAAGCGTACACTGATTTCACATTTTGGTAGAATCCACTCGTACTTTACTTTATGAACGATATTTCCACCATTTTATAATGTTATAATGATGTCAGTAGATATCCAAAAAATCCAAAATCCATTCACATCCACATCTAAAAAGTGGATAAATATCTGATATTCAGAAAAGCGGATACAAATGCGGATATGAAGGCAGTTCGCATCCAAAAATTGTCCATCCAATTTTGTCAAAATTATAGTTTATTTTATGTGGATTTAATATAAAGAAAGATATGTATTTACTGTTCTATTAATTTAATAGTTTATATTACATGCATTTAATGCATACTAATTGCTCAATGCTATTTATTATCATTATATTTGTTGATTTTGAGTAATTTTATAATCAATGAGATTGAAAAATAATTATGTTAAATCAAATTTTTTTATTTATGTTACTTGATTTATCGATCATCAAAGGATAAGATAATTATCTAACATCCATCAGTATCCATGGACGTGAATATCCAATATTTAAAAATGATTTCACATGCGGATATCCGATATTCAAAAATGATTTCAGATGTAGATGCGGATATGACACTATCCATATCCAAAAGTATCTGCTGATATGCCTATAATGTCAGACATAATTATTCTGGTAGTTTTGTACTAGCTGTCGCTTCCACTAGAATACAAGCACGGTTTAATCGCCTTCATAGCAGTGGCTGCATCCAGCTTCAATTTTTTTTCAATTAAACTTGCCACGACACTAAATGCCACTTAATCCCAAAATTTCAAATTAACACTAGGTAATACAACCCGATTGCCATTATAGTCAGTAGATCTCTATCTAGCTTGACTGATTTTGATCATTTCATCGTGATGACGAATCTATCAATATAAAAATATGGTTTATTCTTGAGGACATTACCACAATCAACCAGTTCTTTAAATTTAAGAAGAAAACAACATTTTCACTTAATATACCACAATCACATTGAAATGCTCCATGGGTTTCTACGCTCTAGATATACAAGCTTTAAAATGCATGAAAACAGTTTTGTCCAACTACATACACTAAAATTGAGTTGTTCCAATGGGCATCCTTTCTTTGGCCTACTCCATTTTGGGTTACTGCAATCTCCTTATTTTTTATTTTGATCAGGGTAATATACTTAAGAGTAAAGTGTTTATTTACTTATTCATCAACATCTATATTTCCATATTTTTAGACCTTGAGTTTTGTTCAATGAGATGGTAGTCATGCTCTTTCTTGAATTCATATCGAAATCTTTGTTCTGAATAGTGTAGTTTTGATGTTTGGAAATCTTTTATCCCTCTCCTTTCATAATTGCATTTTTATTGTTGAAAGAATCGAAATCTCTATTCCAACCATTTATCTTTCTCTTGCTAGTCTTAGTTTGAACCAGTTGAAATCTTTCATCATCAATAATGAATAATCCTTTTGATGACCTACTCCAAAGAGAACATTCTAAGTCGGGAGGTTATTTAGAATGATTTAGTTAGGAATTCAAAAGTGTTTATTTTGAAGTTGTTAATTTTATGCCGGGATTGAAGCAAAACTTTAGATTTCTCTGTTCCTTTATAATAAATAAAGACAATATAGATATAATTTTATTAGTTTTAATTTTAGAAATAGGAGATAATCTATATTAATTGTTTTAGTTTGTGTTTGCTAGATTTAATAATGGAGAAGTTGAACAAAAAATGTTTTTCTTGGTTTTTTTTTAAATTTGGTTAAAGCTTTATTAATAGGCTATGCAGCCCAAAGCTAACGATTTTACATCTGCATTTAATACAACATATCAGTTATCTCCGACCTAACTGAAAACATTCCCGAATTACTAGGGTTGCTTTGCGCGAGCTATAGCGGCTTCCAGGTCATTACTAGATTTTCTCGCTCATCGGCCTTCAAGCTCCAGTTCTTCAATTGTCGTCTTTTCGTTCCTCTGAGCTGGTACGATGCTTTATCCTTCCAGTTGTGATTATTACATCTCTAGCAATTAGTTCTAAAATCTCTAACTCTTCTTTTTGCTTTCTATCGAAAGTCTGCATGTTCCTTTCTCTCCAGATGTGCCAGATAGTAGCTGTCAAGCTAATTTTGCTGATTTCCTTCATCAAGTCCGAGATATCTATCCTATTACTCAAGTGAGCTACTTCTTCCTATAGGCTTTTAACTGCTTCAGTCTGTAAGTTTTTTCGTTTTTGAATTGCCCATACTCTTTTACTGTATTTGCATTCAAAGAAAAGATGATTGTGAGTTTCCATTTCTCTATTACATTGTTTGCATGTTGCGTCTTCTACAATCCCCTAGCTTTTTAGTCTGTCTTTGGTTGTCAATCGGTTTTTAATAGCGTTGTAAGTTGTATGTGCCATTTTAGGACAGTTTGATCGACTCCATATAATATTATGCCACTGTACTTTAGGGTTTTGTTGTTTACAATCTTCCTATGCATTTTTTAGCTTGAACTGGCCTTTTTTGTTGCTTCTCCATGCCCATTTATCTTTATTTTTTCTAGTGAATGACGGAATATCTTCAATTTCTTGTTTGAAGTTTTTAGTCATAATTTGTCTGTCAGTTGCTCCTTCTTGTTAATGTATGATAGTTTTTTTCTTCTAGTGAATAAGGTCAAATCTTCACTTTCTTGTTTGAAGTTTCTAGTCACAATTTGTCTGTCAGTTGCCCATTCCTGCTGTTTACCCATGGGTCTTTCCACAAGTCTGTATTTTGGCCATTTAGTTTTCACCAATATATGAACATAATGAATCATGGTTAACATAATGGTTGTAACAAAGAAGAATTATCATATAAAAAGAGGATAAACATGAACTTAACATGCGATAAATTTTTAGCACACATGATTTATGAACACATGAATAAAATTTTAAGCACACATGAATAAAATTTTAACACACATGATTTATGAACATAATAAGTAATGCATGAATAAAAAAGATGGAAAATAGAACAATCAGTTCATAAACACATGAAAATGTACTTCAAATCCAACGGTGCAGACCCAGCCCAAATAAGTAACAAAAATATTTAGTTATAAGCCCATACATAATTAGTTCCTAATTACCTTATAAATAGCCCCTCACTTCTAACTATGGTTTCAGTGCACTCAGTCTTACAACCGCCACTTCCTACCCTACCAACCAAGTGACAGGTGATAGAATATTCGGAGGTAATAAAGTATTAAAATTTCCCATCTATATTTAAATATGTTTTAAACGTGCTGCTTTATTTTTTGAATTATGGTTTTCTTTCTGTTGTGTGGCACTAGTAAAGACTATTTGACTTATGTCTAACGATAATTACAATTTATGTTATATATGAGTGAAAGCATATCAATTTCAATTAAACTTGAAAATTTAATGGTTGTCTTCACCAAAATTTTATTTCTTTACTAGCATTTATATAATTTTGGTAGAGAAGATCATGCTGATTAGTGATACTTAACGTTTCTATGAAACATAATTTATCATAAAGTTTGTTAATTTATTTTATCAACTATGAATTGAATTTTAACCTTTTGATCTTATTTAGGTTTAATTTGGAACACTGGTATAAAAACCTGAATTGTGTAGCCTTTTGAACATAGCTTTAATTTTGTTTGTAAATCAATTTTAGAAATAATAGTCAATCTATTTAAAAGGGATTAAAACAAAGAAAAATGGGAATGTATGTATGTAAAATTTGAAAATGTGGGGTTTGAGATCAATAAGATGTTGAATTTTTTCCAAATAGCCTTTTTTGCACAATACAAGAAAATAGTAATTTGGAGCGGAGCATTCCGATGGTCACCGATGACTCCATCACTTTGCTTTCGACGGCTGTCGACTGCCATTTATTTTATTTATTTAAACATATTACTTTATTATAATATATTATTTATATAAGTTTGAAATTTGGTCAAATATAATAATTCAAATCTTAAGAATTTGTAAAGATAATTTTATTCAATTATTGAAATTTATGAAAGTTTCTGATTAATTAAATTAGTTTTGTTGATAATCTTTTTTGTTGTATAATTATATTTGATAATTTACTTTATTGAAAATCGATCATATACAATCATTTTCTGCAACTTTCAGTCTGTCAATTAAATTTTTTTTGATGAAATTTATGATACGTAATAGTGTTATGAATTTATTCTGTGAACAATGTGTAACTGTAATTAAAAAAATTTAAATTAGTTTGAAAAGGCAAGTAATATTTTTTTCATATTCATTGATAAATAATATAAACTATTCAACTTTTTCTACAAATTAAATTTTTCTAACAAACTAATTTATATTAAATTTATTTTAATAAGTGTAAAATTCTAATAAAAAGTATATAATTGGCGTCGAAAGCCGTTGGAAGCCCACGTTAATACTAGTCGTTAACGGTCGTCGGAAGCTGTCGGATAATGCGATTATATAATAGGTTCGGTTGAGATAGAAACGTTCATTCTCTCCTAAAGCTTCTACACCCTTACTTTTCCCCCCAAAATTTGCTAATCTTTGTTGTCAGCTGCTCCAACGTGTCCCCAACCATCAGAAACTTCGCCATCTTCAAATCTCCATCTACCTACTTAATTAGTTTAGCTCAAATTAGGTTTTTTCCTAAGCTAATTAAGTTTAATTTACTAAATTAGTGTTAATTTAAGATTGTATTTGTTTATAATACTCCATTGATTGTTTAGAATTGTACTGGTTGATTGTATTTAATTTAGGCCAATTTTAAAAACTAATTGCAATTTTAGGCCAATTTTAAAACATATTACAAAATTAAACCACTTTATGCCATATCATTCACCATGCGTACTGGTGGAGTTAGAAAAGCCCCCAGTACAAATTCTTTTTTATTAAATAAGTCGCATCATTTGAGATGCTGCCAGCATGTGGCATTCCAAATGCCACCCAGAAGTTTTGGAACTGGTATAGCCATCCCCTACTCTTTCTCCTCTCATTCTCACCTCAACTCCATTCGAACATAAAAACCATTTTATCTCCAAAACTTAATTTTCACTCAAAATCTTGATTAATTTGCCCATAAATTAAAGAATTGCTTCCTCATCATCTTAAGGGCCTCCTATTGATTTTTATATACGATAGGTTGAGGTTATAGGTTTGATTAAGTGTTGTTCTTGTGGTAGAATATAAAGAAATGGAACCCGAATCAGTTGATGAAAGCGTTCTTTACTTACAAGAACAATGTCGCACTAGCAATTACATATAGATGGAGGTAGATTTTGATTTACTTTATCTTGCAATGTGATAATACATTAGTAAATGTGAATACTAATACAATATTGTTTTAATTTTCAACAGTTGGTTGAGCCAGAGGGGACCATTAACCATTCTTTGACACCAAAACAAGTCGTGTCCTCCCGTCGTGGTGTTTTGTAACTTTTAGACAGAGCCGGATTTGGCCTTAATCATAAGATGGGATACACACAGTTGGATCATAATCTTACTATGGCTTTGATCGATAGATGGAAACCAAAGACATCTACATTTCATCTCAGAGTAGGTGAGATGACCATCACTCTAAAAGACGAGCTGTGTCGCTTGGTTTATCGATAAACGAGGACCACATTCTAAAAACTGATTACCTAAGGAATCATATGGATTTACATCGGTCGTCGCTTGGAATGTCTACTCCAGAAGGAGCAAGATGAGGGAATGAGCCGATAGTGACCACCTAGTTTAGGGACCAGTTGGTCGATGATATTCCCCAACTTGCATCTCCGTTGCAAATTGCACAGCGCATGCGTGCTATTATTTTGCACATCATCACTAAATGTATTTTTAAAGATAGGTCGAAGACCCGAGGGGCCCTTCAGTACACTTTGTTAACAAACTTTAATTCTTGTCGATGGTATTCATGGAGTAATGCAGTGCTAGTTTCCACTTATTCAAAGCTTACTAGTGTAGGGTTGGTACAACAACGTACTGCCGGTGGTTGTTTGACTCTAGTTCAGGTATGGTCATAGTATTTTAATGATTCATAATTGCTACATGTAATAAATAAAAATGAAACACGATATATAATACTCTTGCAACTATGGTTTTAAACTTATCTTCTGGTTGGTCGTATACCTACGGGGAGATCGACAATCGACCACTCAAAACCGTAGTAAATTAATGTTGGTTATACGATTCTATAAACTTATACATTTTGTATATTTTATGTAAATTTATGTAATTTCAGGTGGATTGGACCTAAGAATACTAAATGGTCTTAGAGATGGAATTTGGCATTATACCGGAACGACTTCATTGTCCTGAATTATAAAGTTCTTACATGGACTTCTTACAGTAAGGGAGACCTTGATGCGCCTCCGGCATTATGCACTGATTCTAGATAGTCATGGATGACAAAACTTATGGTGTTTTGTTTCAGCAATGTTGCATACCATCTTCCCATTAGAGTAATAAGGGAGTTTGGCCTTCGCCAGCAATTACCCTATCCTACTCCCTATTATACTCTTCCAAACAGTGGAGATGAATATGAAACTATGATAGAATTATGGAATAATTGCTTTCTTGCTATGGAAGATGAGAGGGAGTTCACGTTGACTGATGAGGAGTGCAACAGTTGGTATTGGAATATCATGCATTAGTATGTCTTAAGAAGACAAGGGACATCTTATATTCCAAATGTTGCTTCATACACTCTAAGAGCTCCACTTGAACGAAATGTGATACGTCTAAAAAATTAGCAGTTATGTCAGTTGTAAAATCAATAATATTATATGTTAATTTTAGGCGGATGGTATATACCGTATGATGGAGATAGTTGATGAGCTTAAGGAGGAAGTTCTTGAAAAAAGCAAGGCGAATTGTTGCTCCTTCAAACAAATTTTGCAATCATGTTAAACGAATAAAAAGATAGCAAGACCAACCCCTCCTCCCGTAGTGCCACCTCTTTGTGAGGAAGTTGCATCCATCTCACCAGCTCTTGAACCGGAGACAATGTATCAAAGGCACAAGAAAGACAAGGGTGAAACCTCCAGTGAATAAACTTCCCAACATACATATCCAATTGGTCCTTCTCAACCCCCAGTGGAAGGAACTCAAGAAGATCACATTAACGAAGAAGATGAGAACCAAGAAAGTATGAAGGTGGAGGAGGAATTAATTGTAAAGCAAGGAAATCGAAAATTAGAACTTATCCTGAAGTGAAAATTTTGAGAAGATAGACAACGTGGTAATATTTGGATTATGCAATTTGACATTAGTATGAGCATGTTTAACTTTCCTTTAGAATGTAGTTTTGATTGGAATGTTGTTTGGATTTGAATTTATTTCTATTGGGATGATGTTTTGATTTGAATGTAGTTTGGATTGTAATGTAGTACTGCTTGGAATGTAGTTTATTTTTGAATTTACTTTCTAATGTAATGTAATGCTTTTTTGAAAGGAGTTTGGATTGTAATGACGTGTCGCTTGATGTTGAATTAGGCTGCTGCTGTAATGCAAAAAAGTAATTAACGTAGCAGCATCTGAAATGCCGCTCGTATGAGGCATTTCAAATGTCGCTCTGTTTTTTTATCAAAATAAAAAATGAAGGCTGCATTTGAAATGATGCCCGCGTGAGGTATTTTAAATGCCGCTCTATTTTTTCTCAAAAAAAATGAAGGTGACATTTGAAATGTTGCCGTTGTGCGATGTTTTAAATCCCGCCTCGTATTTCTGGCCCTATTATAAGATTTAACCTCTCCTACCTACATCACTTTCACTTTTACCAAAAATCCTCCAACAAAAATCTAATTTTCTACTTTCTTTCAAGTTCCCATTTCACTTGAATTAAACATGAGTACTTGTTGTAGATCGGTAAGAAGTATATAAGGTATGTATCACATCTTCAAATGAATTAGGTATTTGTTTTGTTTAATTTTCTTCTATTGTGTAATGATTATGGTGAATGGGAAAACAGATGATGAATCTTTGGCTAAGTTTACTCATTCTTTGCAACTGAAATTGTGTACCAATTTTTGTAGTTGAAAATGGAAAATTGGGAGATTGATGATGAAACAAAGATGAAAATTTATTATGAATTTGAACAACAAAGTGGTATTGTGATGGATAATGGAATCAACCTTGAAGTACATTTTGTTCCCGAGACACAATTTAATGAATTGGCGAAGGATTCAGATCATGGAACATCAAGAGTAGATGTAGTGAATGAAAGGCCGGGGAAACAATCACTTCGCTAGAATCTTAGACGTCGTCAAAATCCTAATCATGCTAGTTCAAGCAGGCAAGCTTCGTGTGGAGTTTGATATTATAGAGTTGAATATAATGTAGTTGTTGTAGGAGTCAGAGGAATGCAGGACATTATTTTTACTACTGTAGTGCGTATAACGATCACAGAATATGCGCTTATACTGTTCAATGCTATACATTTTTTAAGTGGCTAGATCCTGAAATGTTTCATCGGGGGTTGAATGCACCCTGGAGATGCAAGCAGAAAATAGTCGTGGAGAAGTTCAATCTTGAACTACGAAACGAATTGTTATGTTATGGCTACAAGTATTCATTGTTATGTCACCATAGATCATTGGAGGAAAAGTGAACTATATCTATTTATTAGGTATTATATATATGTATTATTTAGATTTTGAATGAATTGTTATGTAAAATCTAGTACTATTTGTTATTCAAATTTATGTACGATTTGAATTTTTGTATAAAGTATATGAATTTATGTATGAATTGTTATGTAAAATCTAGTACCATATCGCACCACTATTTGCATCTAACCACCATATACACAACATTTGATTACACATATTGTTCAACAAATAGTAAAACTATAAATTTAGCATGTTGATCATAAAAACATTTATCATTAAATATATTTGATTACATTCTTCAACAAATGCAACCAAAATCAAACGTAAATATTAAGTTGCCGAAGTGCAATGATTTTTCTTATGGCCTGGAACACCGCATTTGCTATACCTGTTTCCTTTAGGAGTCTGCATCTCGTCCATGGTACCTTTAATTCCAGTAGAGCGTGGACATCCTGATTGACTTTTAGCTATAGATATCGCTTAAACCTCAATAGCATTTATCGCGAACGGGATGAAATTTGGGTGTGTAAGCGGCCAAGTATTTCTCAAATGTATACCATGATGAAGCTAAGTCATGATGAGCTCTATTAGCTCCATTTAAAACTATCAAGCAAGCGACCATAACATGCGTACAAGGTAAGTGCTCTAGTAGTGGTATGTTGCACGTACTTGAGCAAATGTTACCATTGATTATTACTTTGAATTCATCATCGAAATATCGCACAACTTGCCACTCATCCTGACTAAAGTGAACTATCCTTATACACCTTGCTTCATTGGCTCTATCAGCAATCTTTACTTCCCACTTCGGAGTAAGACAGGTTGTAAGTTATCCTGATGCTTCTCTTCTTTGACAAAAATAATCCACCAACCCAAAAAGATGCATGTAACGAAAGCTTTAACAGGTAATGATCAAGTACCTTTAAGTACATCGTTGAAACTTTCGAAAGCATTAGTGCTCATGACATGAAATCAACCACCATCATCTTTGCACAATGCCCAATTTTCCACTTTCCCACCCAAACTCCTTTCTATCCAGTTGTGTAACCTATTGCTAATGGTTTTCATTTCTTCTTGGATCTTGTTGTACTCGGCTTCCTCCGAAGCACATACTACAACATAAAAGAGGCATACCAATCGTTTTACTCTAAGTTCGATAACTTGAAAAATAGCTTTAAATGTCTAGCACAGAAACAGTGCTTATGAGGCAAATGCCACTTTGTTTCTGATGAATTCAATATTCCTTTCATTCTATAAGAAATGAAAGTAATTCGTCGATTGTTAACAATATGAATGAACCGACACAAGTAAGCAAAAAACCAACTCCAACTATAAGAAGATTCCGACTCTACAATTGCATAGGCTAAAGGGTATAGATGATCATTCACATCAACGACAGTGGCTATAAGTAATGGCCCTTTCTATTTCCCGTTCAAATGCGTGCCGCCAATAAAAGCAAGGGACGACAATGTATGAAACCTTCAACACAAGGGCCAAAGGCCCAAAAATCTTGATCAAAGGCTCCATATTCATCCGTACTAACATGCTCAATGCTTCCCGGGATTGTTCTAGCAATTTCAGCAAAATATTGTCTTAGAGTAGTATAGGATTCTTGTAACGACCCATAATTGTATCACTTTAAATTGGAATACTTAATTAATTTTAAATATTCAAATACATGATTATTAAACTTAAATAATCATGTTTTATGTGATAAATAATAATGGTGACCATATTTTGGATAAGTATTTACAAAAATATATTCTTCGAAAAAATATCGATAAAGTTACCAAGAATCATTTTATCGATACGGTTTTTTTACCCTCAGAAGTCGCGAATGAAATTGGATACACACACCAATTTCTTCACTTAAGTAAGAATATGTAATAAAATTATTTAATTTATTTTTGGAAATCAAATATCTTTATGACATCATTATGGATATCATCACTTTTATAATTTATGGAATTTTAAATTAAGTTCAAATAATCAAATAATTGTTCTAAAATTATAATAATTCATTTTAATAAGTTATATAGTGATGATAAATCATTTACAATAGTTTTATAAAGATATATACTTTTTTTTGAAATATAAGAAAATTCATAAGGTTTTGTCGATACGACTTCAGTTTTTGTAAACACTTGTTTATTAATTGATTTACATGGTTTAGTAATTCAAATGAGCATGTTTTAATTATTTAGAGATGGTAAGAAATTTATTTTCATGTTTGTTTACATAAATGAATAGTTTAATTAAAAACTGAAAATATGACCAAAAATTGAATTCCAGATTGACAACGGTTTAACAAACGAAAGTTGTTTAAAGTCGATGCAACCTTGTTTTTGTGTCTTGTGCACATGTATACATGTCATACATACACATCCACATGCAATACATATACATACACACACACATATACATCTAAAATATCTAAGGTATTTTTACAAAAGTCAAAAGAAAACTTAAAAACAAACTCACCATAACTTACGCAAGCACATGGAAGGGAGTGGCTTGACACATGGGTGATGTATGATGGGTAATGATGATGTTTGGAAGATATTTTGCCAAAAATGCCTATAAATACAACCTAACCCCTTCATATTTTCACACACCATTCCACCTTCTTCTTCTCTTCTTCTTTACTTCTTCCTCTCCTCTTCTTAATGGCCTTAATTAGGCCGTGGGTTCCATTATAGAGAAGGGAGCTTGGCCGTGGGCTAAGTGAGGAAGGGGTTGGAGGCTGTGAGCATGTATGGTGAAGGAGTAGGTGTAGGCGCAAGCAAGGTGAGGTGGTGATGATGGCCAAGCTCCCTAGAGGCAAGGTGGAGATCAAGGAGCTCCAAAGTGAAGATAGAGGAGAAAAATGCTATTAGAGAGCCGTTGGTTTAATTTTAGAAGCTTCGGAAAAGTTTGGTGGAGTGGAAATTGATAGCGAGTACTCGACAGTAGTAAATATAAAATAACAACTATAATTATTTCAAGTATGATAATATGACCATTTAATATCTTGGATGATTTATATGGATGTTTGAAAATTGGTTGATTATATGATTGATTATATGGTTGATAGCTTGTTTGTGATAAATATAACCAATGATGGAAAAATCATAATTATTCAAAACAGAAATGGTTAATTAATTAACTATAGTTAATTCAGGGAAAAATAAATCCATACTAACACGTGTATGGAGTTTATTAAGCCTCTTTATGGTTTTAATATAAAAAGATCGAAAAATGAATATATAATATTACAATATGGAGTAAAGTGGAAAAGAAATTTTTAGTATAGTAAAAATAGTTTGATATTATTTAAAATGGTTTACTATGGTATTTTAAATATTTTAACAAGTTTCAACAAAGTTTAATGAAGTTTGAAATATAGAGCCAAATCGAGCTCGCCGTGTAGCGACAGTTTGTTATTTTCCGACCTTAAAAGTTAAATCAATGTGTAAGATTCAATATAAGTCAAAATTCTTTGAATTAAAATTTTTTCAGACCCATGTGGATATAGTTTTCAAACAAAAGAAGAAAATTTAAGATTTCATTAGGTAGAGTTTGAAATATGTCCAAATAAAGTTTTCAAAAACATCGCGTTCTGGTAGTTTAAGAACCAAATTGGTAAATGCTTTAAAATTTATATTGTAAATCTTTAAAAATATGAAATAAATTTTATAAATATGTTAAAATCCTTTAAAAGGGATTTGAGTTATAAAAATGGACATATATGAAATTGAATTAGTGTTTTGAACAAAAAAAACTTTAAAAACACTATTCGCAGCAGTTTTTGCAGCGGTTTCGGTAACTTTCGCAAATCATAGTTTGAACTTAATTAGTATTCCCCAAACTTTTAATAATCTTTTCAAATGAAAATTAAGAATTTCGAAGATGGTTTGGAAGTTTTATAATTATTTTAAAGGAGTTTAAAATAAATGGATAAAGGAAAATTTTTTTAAACAACATTAGGAATAATGTTAAGTAAATAAAAATCATCTCTAAAATATCATATAAAGGATTTAGATTTGATCAAATAACTTGACAGCCTTATGGTGACAGAGAGATAGTCACTAGACCCGAGCTTGAACAACCAGGGTTTAGATTCTGCTCTAACTATCCGGACTGGCCCAACATAAGGGATAGTTAATTTGATCTACTCGGACCGCATTTTCTTAAGTTAAAAGAAAAGAGATTTGGAGTTTTTCAAAAGTTAAACAAGATTTTAAAATATGATTTTGGTGGTATAGAGAATACCCTAGTTAAACTCTATATTAAATTCTGAGAAGGGAACTTGTACTATCCGTGTGAATTTAAAGGGTGATTTCACCGTTATTCGATGAATAGTACAGGTTGAATACGGAAATTGGTATTGAGTATAATTAGTGTAATCTCTATTAATCCTTTTCTACTCAATACTAATTGATTTGGGTTTACAGTAAATGATGTCTTAAGTAACATCGTTTTTGAACCATTTAAAATTTATGATTTGAAAATAAGAAATCTTTGTAAAGATTTAAATAAATGATTGCTAAATGTCTTCCCAAGTAAAAGGTGAAG
The DNA here is from genome assembly GCA_030737815.1 of Allium fistulosum. Classification (NCBI taxonomy): domain Eukaryota; kingdom Viridiplantae; phylum Streptophyta; class Magnoliopsida; order Asparagales; family Amaryllidaceae; genus Allium; species Allium fistulosum. The sequence continues at coordinate 353,885,713 of CM060907.1, forward strand.
TGATTTGGAATCATCCCAAGATTAAAAGGTTTAGTCAATCGGAGAATTTGATAAATGAGGCATAATGATTCCATATACTCTTAAAAGATAAAGGAATAGTTTAAAAGAATATATCTTAAAAAGATATTTGATTTGGTAAAAGGATAAATTGATTGGATGTTGTTTGATAATCACTTATATACTTGACATCGTTTTATCGATGATTGGTTTGGAGAAACCAGGGTCGGATTTGGGTAATTCCTATCCAAAAACCACTTAGAACCAATATACGTGTTCAAAAGTGAAGATATGTTGAAGACAATGAGTTGAAGATGGAGATCTTCATGATGCAGTTCCGCTTGCCACTAACCTATGGGTTAATCGCCATATCATACATATATGGTGGCAGTATTGTCTTCGTTTTGAAAATCTTCGATTTGCAAGGACTACTCGCTACTAATCCTAGGGGTGATATCCAAACAGGAAGTTGTATGAGGAGTGCCTTCAGTTTTTCCTTCACCTGAACAACTTGTACGGATGAGTGTTTGACATTGCATTTTTATAACCACGTACATTGATCTATACAAACATATATCTGTTTGATGGTGTAGGAGGTAACCCCTCTTATACTTAACACCCTTCTCAAAGACATATGAGCTCGGAGGTTGTACTTCTATGGAAATCAATAATGTGTTGCTCGAAATGACAATGTGACATTCTAAGTGGAATTTTCTTTTTGAAATGCAAAAGCATGGCTTTGTGAAAAGAAAAGCGTGGCTTTGTGGAATGAAGAGCATTGCTTCATGAGCCTCACATTCCGGGAATGATATGGGATACTATGTGGTCTACAGGACATATATTTCAGGCTATCGGTTTTATTGATGATGGAGGAGTCCAGTTGTGTTTGGACCCTCAATGGTTTAAATGGGCAAGTATTAAAGGCTCGACTACGAAAGAGAAAAGCCACCGAAATATGCTCTCCCATAGTAGTGTAACAATATAGTACGGAGGCTTGCTTGAGAAAAGTGAATCGTCACAGGAGACTAGGATTTTATGCATGGATTTTGCATTGGAGGAAATGGTCACTAGTTCCCTATCATCTTGGAAATCCAATTTCAATATGAGCTTTACAGTTTTGGTTATATTCCTAGAATAGCTGTAATGTTTTCCAAACATTTTAGCTACCCCTTTGGTATCATATACACCGTTTGACAGTATCCAGCTATTAATACCTACTTTGTGTATATATATTTATTTGAAAAGTGCTTTCAAATCAATATCATTAATGCTAATATCAAATTTTTTGGGTACAAAATATTTTGGTTATTGTAAGATAAAAACTCATCCGTGTTTATGTGCAGTGTGGTCTTACGAGATACCCTTCATTCCAAAGTCTTTGATTGGTATCAACTTGATCTATGACATTATCATATACATTTGTAATTCGAGTTTTCTCACGTTAGTTTATCAAGCCTGATTGGGGTATTCTTAATATTTAGGTCAGATCTGAGTAGTTTCAACTTTAGCTAAAGACGCTTGAAGATTTCAAAGGGGAGCTGGAGATCATTATCAACGTATGGACATATTCTGTTTTCTACGCTTGTGGTTAATAATATTTTATTATTCCATTCGTGTGAGATTCTGTTTTCTACTCTATTCTGTGTTATTTTCTTTTCACCCCTTAACTATTTTCCTTTTCATTCAATTTGAGTTGGACATGTGTGGTTTATTATCAACTTAAGCTGTACGGAAAAGTGGGTCGTTACAGTTAATATCACAACTTAGGTTAAGCAAACACCTAAGCCTGATAAGGGTAAAGTATCATTAGAGATAGGGTTAATAATACCCCAGGATTAGCGACTCATTATAAATAGGTTAATACCTTAGAATGAGTTTTGATATTATTATATATATATATGAGCATGTATTTGTTATTGGATATAAAAATGTTTTGTGTTGATTAATCTGTTGAGTGGTTTATGAATTTTGGCCAATGCATGAAGAGCGCCATGTAATCGATAGGGATTCCTAAATACTTAAACAAGGCGGATTGACACACTATTTTCAAAAGGATTATGTTTTATATACAAATAGAATAAAGATATTTGTATGATTTGGAAAATTTATAAGTTGTATTCCTTTTGGAAAGTTCAATGAATAAAGCCTTGATCTATTTAGTGAGGATTGGAATAATCTTCCAAGTATCGATCGGATGTTGGCTTGGGTGAACGGTATCGTACGCTTAGTAAATTATTCTCCTTATCACTGAAGGATCAAGGAAAATTCAAATACGAATAAGTCTGAATAATGTTATTTGGATAAAATGGTTTTTAGTCAAGAAATAAATGGTATAAAACTTCTGACGATATTTGGTATACCACTTAATGGCAAAATTGCTTTTTATATATCGAGTGATGAGTCATGGTTGAATCCAAAATAAGCATGAAGAGTGCATGTAGAAAAAGAAGCAGAAGGGCATTATGCAGTTCAGTGTAAGGATGGAAAATAAAGGAAAAGAAGAATAGGAAAATAAAGGAAAATAAGAAATAAGAATCTTTTAGGGATGATATATTCTATTTCAAGTGTAAAAGGCAAGGATATTTTCTATGTGAGTGCCCTAAAACAAAGAAGAAACCCAGAATTCGATCAAAAAGGGCAAAGGGTTGCTACCATTGCAAAGGACAAGGATATATAGCCAAAGAGTGTACCAAACAGACTTGCAGTTGGTGCTATGAAGGAAGACATTTAGTGAAGGATTATCCAAAGAAAAGGTGGGTCGACATAGGTACGAAGGATAAAGCACTATCTACCTCAGAAAGGGTTTGTGTCTAGTAGTTCAAGTATCTATATATATGTTGGTAGTGTATGATAGATTGTATTCCCTAGGAGTTATCCCTAAAAACTTGTAATACATGCTAGGGTTAGGAGTGGGTGTATAAATATGATGTTAATTAATAATCCTCCTTTTGGATTATTCTCTCTGTGCATTTCTTCTATCTTATACCAGGTCAATCTAATAAGATATTTAGAAATAAAAAGTTTAAAGGGATGTTATAAAGTAAGGCTTTATAAAAACTGTTGAAATCATGATAATTATTTAATAATATATATTTTATAAAAGTATATTTTATAAAATAAAGTGTAATTTACAAAAATAAAATGATTTGTAAAAGATGGTTTTGAAATATATGTTTAAAAGGGATTTTGGGAACTCATATCCTAGTGTTTCAAAAAAGTTTAAAAGTGATAAAGGGACAGTTATTTAATATAAAATAATTTTAGAATTAAATTTATAAGGGAATTTATTAACAAAGAAAATTCAAAAGGATTTTGGAATAAAATTATAATAGTATTGTTCCAAGTAAAGGGTAATTGATATTTTTTGAAAAGGAGATAGAAATATTTTGGATGAGTATTTTAAAATGATTTCCAAAGAGTTAGAATAAATGTGACGCCCCACCTCTATACCCACGCTAACCAAGAACACTACGATGTAGTGCTGTCAATTAGCACGAAGAATAAGGCTGTGGAGGAGCGACCATCCATGTAACTTCTTTGTGCGAGCACGATATGTCAGATAGAATAGAATGCATATCTTTTAAGGAGGAAATCCGACATACCGATACAAACACAAAGCTATCACACGGTGGCTATATATAATCTTCGAAAACAAACATAGAAGTAATCATAACATAAATCAGTCACAGACATCCATATCACAAAGGCGGAAGAAGATATGAATAAATATATATATATAACACATGAAAGTGTACATCAGAGTAGTGGTCAAAAAGATCCACGATAATACAAAAGAATAGCAACATGTCCTATACAAAAGAATAAGTACACAATGTAGAGTCTATATCTCAAATGCGTACAATCAAAAACTACTAATCTAAGTAGTTAGCCAAAAGTCAGAATAATCCTGAAGAGAAGTCAAGCAGAAGCACCTGTAACATCTCGGTCTGACCCGAGTATTATTTATAAGAAAATAATAAACGGATCAGTCTAGCTATAAATATCAGATGATATGGTATATAGTAAAAGGCATGACATGAACATGTAATAACCATAACGGCATACTACGATAAGTACGTAAATGATAATCAACAAGAGATTAATCAATTTCACAAGAATCTTCTCAAAGATTCAAACCCATAAAAAGGTAATGACACACCAATTCACCAATACACAAAAAAAACTGATATCATATCAATGAAAATCACAGAAGTTGGTGAAGCACTAAATCCAGAAATCAGCACACGAAATCCAGAACAAATCTCAGAATTCAACACACGAAATCCAGAAATCACTATAAGGGGGAAGTCCGAGCACACGGACGAGATGCTATCTCATGGAAGCTATCCATTTAATTTTCCAAACACACGGATGGCCCGAAGGCCTTTGACACACGGACGACCCAAAGACCATGGGGTGTGGCCCCATATATGTGAGTAGAAACATCACCCAAGCGGGATCTAGTCTCCCTCGCAGACAAAGAGACATCGCACAATCGCTAGTCTAATTCACAAGAATGATCGTCATGATCATAAGGAAGTGTCAATTACACTAAGCCAGTAAATATATGAGTTTAGCTTCATGTCCCATAACCACTAGCTTAACTTAAATATTTACGAACAAACTGTAGATCTCCACTAGGAAATTGTCACAAGAGTTTCAATCGAACAAGTCCATAATTTAACCGACGAAGTAAACGCAAGCGTTTCATACCACTTGTTTTGCTAAGCCGTTTAATTAGATTTTCTCATACGAATGAGGTAAAGGTTTGTATATACTAATAGATTGGAAAACGGTTTTAAGAAACGAGCTTTGATATTGAAAATAGAGTTGAAATCGTTTTACTGAAAGAGTTTTGATATTTACTACTAGTATTGAAACCTTTATATTTTTGAAGTGACAAATCACAAAACGATTGTTGAAACAAATCGAATCACATCAATTCACGTTCAAAGACGTGAGTAAAGTCCAAAGAAATCAATCCCAAAACCATCATAGTAGAAATTCTGATGAATGTTTTTCAGATAAGATCCCCTACGAAGGGGGGTACGGGGTTCGACCTGCGGATTGATAAATGATAACAACCACTAAGAACCAAAATGAATCGATAAAATTCGGAAAACCAATCAAAATGAGCCTAAATAGGCAAAACAGGAAAACAGGAGCATGTCAGTCGACTGAAATCACTGTTCAGTCGACTGAACACTGTCCAGAAAATTCCAGGCTTCAGCTCAGTCGACTGAACAGAGAATTCAGTCGACTAAACATGATTTTCTGCATTTCCTATCCTATGACAATTGAAGTGCAAACACTCACAACTTGCAACCGGACGAGCAACGACGCTAAGGGTTTACGCCAATCGACTACCCGGCCATATAAGCTCTTCGATTTATCACCAAAAACATGATCCAACATCAAGCTATGATTTTTAGAGTTTTAGACTTCCAAAACACCAAAAATTGCAATGCTCACAAAACCCATCCGAATCAAAAGCAATTGCACATGGATAATTGTTAGGAATTCATAACAAGAAATCAAGGATAGTTATAGACATAGATATGAGATAAAAATCTCACCTTTATGCACAAGAACAAGTGTGAAGAAGTTTGAAAGCAAAGGGAGAATCAACCACTCTTCAACACAACCCAAATCTATGCTCAAAAAGAAGAACATTCCTAAAGTTAGGTTTAGGAATTTCTGAAATTGAAAGGAGAAAGGGTTGGAGAAGAAGAAGGAGAAGCTTACCAAGGTTTCTTCTATTAGTTTGGAGCTAGAACTTGATTTGAAGATGAAACTAGGGTTTGGGAGTTTTAATTTCCCATCTCTCCCACCATTGTTGCTCTAAAACTGAAAGGAGGAGAAAGTGAGAGTGAGTGGAGAGGAGAGGTTCAGATTTGGGGTTAAGTTGGCAAAGGGGCTGAACCCAAACCCAAACCCAAAGTGCAAATGGTCGAATTTTTGACTAGCTCCAAACATATCAAAGTTTATACTCAAAAAGATCGCAAACGACATTTTGAACTCAATGGGGGTGGTCTCGAGTCCTAATTTGACCGCATGCAAAAAGTAGCTTTTCGGACTAACATCCGACTAATGATAAAATATTTAAATATAAAATCGATAGATATGCGGGTTGTTACAATAAAAGTCAAAATTTCATGAAATGTTTTCATAAATTTTTTAGGAATGTTGATAAGTATGTATACGTAGATCATTTCATCACACGATTCTGATCTAAGATTCGACTATGGAACTTTGAGGTGTTTACACTGGTCCGAAAAAGGATTTATCACTGGATTCTTGATGACGAACATTAATGAGGGTTTGTGGTTGGGTACTTGTGTTCTTTATCATAGTTGAGTGCTACGTAAGGAAAATGAAATTTTCTGATATAAGAGCCTGACCGGAGTCCGCACTAGAGGGTCGAAGGACCAATACTAGTTCGGAAGTAAAAATTGTGTATTCGGATAGGGGATCGAATTAAATATTCCATAAAGGTGATCTATGTATATCGTATGAAATTGGGTGTAAAATACATATTTTGGGTTTTGGGTTGCAATTTCTAGGACGAAATTCTTTTAAGGGGGGAGAATGTAATGACCCGTAAGTTTATCATTTTAAATTGGAATACTTAATTAATTTTAAATATTCAAATACAAGATTATTAAACATAAACAATCTTGTTTTATGTGATAAATAATAATGGTGATCTTATTTTAGATAAGTATTTACAAAAATATATTTTTCAAAAAAATATCGATAGAGTGATCAAGAATCATTTTATTGATAAACAGTTTTTTAACATCAGAAGTCGCGAATGAAACTGGATACATACACTTATTTCTCCACTTAAGTAAGAATATTTAATAAAGTTATTTAATTTACTTTTGGTCATAAAATATTTTTATGACATCATCAAGGATATCATCACATTTATAAATTTTCTAACATTTTAAATTAAGTTTAAATAATAAAATAATTTATTTTTAGTTTTAATAATTCATTTTTATTAGTTATATAGTAATGATAAATCATTTATAATAGTTTTATAAAGATTTATAACTATTTTAAAAATATAAGAAAATTCATAACCTTTGTCGATATGATAACACTTTTGTAAACACTTGTTTAATATTGATTTATATTGTCTAATAATTCAAATGAGCACATTTTAATTATTTAGAGATGGTAAGAAATTTATTTTCATGTTTTGTTTCCATAAATAAATAGTTTAATTAAAAACTGAAAATATGACCAGAAATCGAATTCTGGTTTCACCATGATTTAACAAATGGAAGTTGTTTAATTTTATTGCAACCCAGATTTTGTGTCTTGTGCACATGTATACATGTCATACATACACATGCACATGCAAATACACATACATACATATATATATATAGACACATACACACATCTACACCTAAAATATCTAAGATATTTTTACAAAAGTCAAAAGCAAACTTAAAATCAAACGCACCATCACTTACACAAGCACATGGAAGGGAATGGCTAGGAACATGGGTGATGTGTGATGGGTAATGATGATGTTTGGAAGAGATTTTGCCAAAATGCCTATAAAAACAACCCAACCCCTTCACATTTTCACACATCATTCCATCTTCTTCTTCTCTTCTTCTTTACTTCTTCCTCTCCTTTTCTTAATGGCCTTAGGCCGTGGGTTCCATTATAAAGAAGTGTGCTTGGCCTTGGGCTAAGGGAGGAAGGGGGTGGAGGCCGTGAGCATGTATGGTGAAGGAGGAGGTGTAGGTGCAGGCAAGGTGTGGTGGTGATGATGGTCGAGCCGCCTTAGAGGCAAAGTGGAGATCGAGGAGTTCTGGAGTGAATATATTAAAGAAAAGTGATGTCGGTGTGTTGTCGGTTTAATTTGAAGAAGGTTCGAAAAAGTTTGATGGAGTGGAAATCGGTAGTAAGTACACAACCTTCAAATATTATTAAATAACATCTATAATTATTTCAAGTATGATAATATGACCATTTAATATTTTGGATGATTTATATGGATGTTTAAAAATTGGTTAACTATATGGTTAATTATATGGTTGATACCTTGGTTGTGATAAATATAACCAATAATGGGAAAATCATAATTATTCAAAATAGAAATGGTGAATTAATTAACCATAGTTAATTCATGGAAAAATAAATCCCTATTAATATGTGTATGAAGTTTATTAAGCCATTTTATGGTTTTGAATATTAAAAGATTGAAAAATGAAAATATAATATTATAATATGGAATAAAGTGGAAATGAGTTTTTAATGTAGTAAAAATAGTTTGAAATGAATTAAAATGGTTTATTATGGTATTTACACATTTTAACAAGTTTCGGCAAAGTTTAATGAAGTTTGAAAAATAGAGCCAAATCGAGCTCGTCGCATAACGAAAGTTCGTTATTTTCCGACATGAAAAGTTAAATCAATCCGCAAGGTTCAATATAAGTTGTAATTCTTTTAAATAAGAATTTTCTGCATCCGTGTGGGCATAGTTTTCAAAAAAAATAAAGATTTCATTTAGTAGAGTTTGAAATATGTCCAAATCAAGTTTTTAAAAACATCGCGTTTTGGCAGTTTGGGAACCAAAATGGTAAATGCTTTAAAATTGATATTTTTAAATCTTTAAAAATATGAAATAAATTTTATAAATATGTTAAAATGTTTTAAAATGGATTTGAGTTATAAAATTGGACATATATGAAATGGAATTAGTGTTTTGAATAAAGAAGCTTTAAAAACACTATTCGTAGAAGTTTTTGCAGCGGTTTCGGTAACTTTTGCAAATTATAGTTTTAACTTAATTATTCTTCCCTAATATTTTTAACAATCTTTTCAAATGAATAATTAAGTATTTTGAAGTAGATTTGGAAGTTTTATAATTATTTTAAAGGAATTTAAAAGAAATGGTTAAGGGAAAATTGTTTCAAACAATATTTGGAATTATGTTAAGTAAACAAAATCATCTCTAAATGATCATATAGAGGATTTAGAGTTGATCAAATAACTTGACTGCCTTATGGGTGATAGAGAGATAGTCTCTAGACTCAAGCTGGGACAACTAGTGTCTAGGTTCCGCTCTAGCTATCCGGACTGGCCCGACAGAATGGATAGTTAATTTGATTTACTCGAACCGCATTTTCTTAGGTTAAAAGAAAAAAGATTTGAAGATTTTCAAAAGTCAAAAAAGATTTTAAAATATGATTTGGGTGGTATATAGAATAACCTAGTTAAACTCTGTATTAAATTCTAAGCAGGGAACTCGTACCATCCGTGTTAATTTAAAAGGTGATTTCACTATACAGAATTTGATATTGAGTATAATTAGTCTATTCTCTATAGATCCTTTTCTAGTCAATACAAATTGATTTGGGTTTATGCTAATGATGTCTTAAATAACATTGTCCTTGAACCATTTAAAAGTTATGGTTTGAAAATAAGAAATCTTTGTTAAGATTTAAATAAATGATTTGGAAATGTTTTCCTAAGTTAAAGGTGAAATGATTTGGAATTATCTCAAGACTAAAGAGGTTTAATAAATCAGAGAATTTGATAAATAAGGCTTAAGGATTCCATATACTCTTAAAAGATTAATGAATAGTTTAAAAGAATATATCTCTAAAAGATATTTGATTTGATAAAAAGAGAAATTGATTGGATGTTGTTTGATGATAACCTATATACTTGACATCTTTTTATCAATGATTGGTTCGGAGAAACCGCGATTGAATTTGGGTAATTCCTGCCAGAAAACCACTTCGAACAAATATATATGTTCGAAAGTGAAGACATGTCAAAGACACTGATTTGAGGACGAAGATCTTCATGATGTAGGGCTGCTTGCCACTAACCTCTCGGTTAATCTCCATATCATATATATATGGTGGCAGTAGTGCCTTCATTTTGAAAATCTTTGATTGACAAGGACTACTCGCTACTTATCATGGGGGTGATTCCCAAATAGGAAGTAGTAGGAGTAGTGCCTTCGGTTTGTCCTTCACCTAGACAACTTATATGGATAAGTATCTAACATTGTATTTCTAAAATCACGTACATTGATCTCTACAAATGTACATATGTTTAGTGGTATAGGAGGTAACCCCTCTTATACTTAACACCTTTCTCTAGGACATATGAGCACAGAGGTTTTACTTCTATGGAAATCGATAATGTGTTGTTAGAAATGGCTATGTGGCATTCTAAGTGGAATTTGCTTTGTGAAAAGCAAAGCGTGGCTTTGTGAAAAGCAAAGCATGGCTTTATGGAAAGAAGAGCGTAGCTTCACGAGCCTCTCATCCTAGGAGTAACATGGGATACTATGTAGCCTGTAGGACATATATTTCAGGCTATCGGTTTTATTGATGATGGAGGAATCCAGTAGTGTCTGGACCCACAATGGTTTGAATGGGTAGGTATTGGAGGATCGACCGAGAAAGAGCAAAGCCACCGAAATATGATGTCCTATTATAGTGTAACAATGTAGTACGGAGGCTTGCTCGAGAAAAGTGAATAGTCACCGGAGGCCAGGATGTAATGCATGGATTTCGCATTAGAGGAAATGGCAACTAGTTCCCTATCATGTTGGAAATACAATTCTAATACGAGCTTTATGTTTTGGTTGTTCCTAAAATAGCTGTAATGATTTGCAAACATTTCAGCTACCTCTTTGGTATCATATACACCATTTGACATTATTCGGGTATTGATACCTACTTTATGTATATATTTATTTGAAAAGCGTTTTCAAACCAATGTCATTAATGATAATATCAAATTTGTTTTGGTATAAAGTATTTTGGTTATCGTAAGGTAAAAACCCATGCGTGTTCATATGCGATGTGGTCATACGAGATACCCTACTTTCCAAAGGTTTTGATTGGCATCAATCTGATCTATGACACTGTCATTTACATTTGTAATTCGAGTTTTCTACTGTTGGTTTATCACACCTGATCTAGGTATTTTAATTAATCGGCTCAGATCCGAGTAGTTTCAGGATTAGCTAAAGATGCTTTAAGTTTCCATCGGATAGCTAAATATGTCTAATAACAGTGTTATGGTTATAGGACGACCTTGCTCCGATACCAATTGAAAGACGCTATGCGGTAGGATCGTATAATATGGAATAGTGGAATGGTCTATGTAGATAGCAATAAGCAGTAAGTAAAGTAGACATCAAGACTTTATACTGGTTCGGACCTCTTGTCCTACGTCCAGTCCCTAAGCTCCTCTTAGGAATTCAAACAACCCTCACTTAACCTGGAGGAATAGGTTTACAACTTACCCGAACAACCGAACGGGATTTCTTGCCTCAACTACCGAAGAGGACTTCAACTAGATACAAAGAGTATTTCTGACTTGTTGTGTTCTTGATAACACTAATGAGTCTAATTGAGTACAACTTTCCTATAATCTTATCCTCAAGAATATGAAATGTGTTTATCAAGATTTAGGAAATATAAATTGCTATGAATCAAAAGAGTATTTAAGATAAATCAGAGATTTAAGCAATTGAAGTGGTTTGTGATTGCTTTTGAAAACTTAAGAAATCTGAAAGTATGTTCAAGAAAATAGAGAGATTAAAGCAATTAGAATTCTTGATTTGCAAATGATAGAAACATGTATTTATAGGTGTAGAAGAGGTGTATCTATTTGCAAAAGATTCAGGCAAGAGATGTATCCATTACCATTGGAGAATGGTTGCAACTCTTGTGAAGAAGAAAGTGTCTTTTCATTAAAAATTCGCAGGTTCGAATTCAGTCGACTGAACAGGGAATTTCAGTCGACTGAAACTGTGCATTTTGTAATTCTGTAACAGGTTCAGTCGACTGAAATTTCCTATTCAGTCGACTGAACTGGTAGTTTCTGCACAGTGAACACTTGACTAAAAAATTAAGTTATGAAATGTGTTCTTGTGTTTGTGCAAGCTTATTGAGGATAGATTTTAACAATAAATCTAAACTAAGACCTATATTTAAATCATACTTATGGTATCTTTGGTCTTCTTAGTTCTCCCTTTAGATTTGCACATATCTCTTCCTTTTTGTTGAAGCACATTGTCATTGATCAATATATAGCGTATCAACATTCTTCCTCTTTTTGATTGATGACAATACTTATGTGTGTAATTATTTCCTCCCCTTGAATATATGCACTGTCTTTCCTACAAAACAAGGTTAGTAACATAGATTTCTCCCCCTTTGTCATCGACAAAAAAGGAAGTAATAATATGTAGAAGTATATAATTGGCAAGCAACAAAGCAACCACATGCATAGATAACCACAGTGTGAATCATACAAACCACAGAGTATCACAAATAAAAGAAGGCTATTTATACAAGCCTTTTCAGAAGTGGTTAAAAATTAATAAAGAGTTCCGAAAATCAAACCATCAAAATGATCAAGGATCCCTGTCCCAATTATAAGAGCCTTCACGATCTCCTTCTGGTTCACGAATAACAGGGCCATCGGTTGGTTGTCTAAAAGCTCTTCCTCCATGACCATCATTGTTACCACTAGTGCTACTGCTCGGATTCTCCTCGGAAGATGTCCACGTGAACGTTGGAGCTGGGCGCTTGCCGCGTGAGGTTGAAACAGAAGTGGTGTTGGTGCATGAAATAGCATCCCATAGTTTGTTGAAGAACCCTTTTACCCTATCAAGTTTGTAATCAACCTTTTTGAGACGAGTAGCAAGGATTTTTTGATTTCTTGATAGAATTCCCAACGATTGATTTGTAGTAAAATCTGGTTGAACAAGACGGATTTCATCATCGTGATCATGGGGTTCTTGTTATGGAGGTTGAGGTTGGTGAGGTTCTTGATGACGTGCTTCCCATTCGGCTAGGGACATGATACGAGGAGGCCTTACTGGTAGTTTCATGAGGCTTATAGTCCGTGGTTGATTTGATGAACCATCATATTTTCTGAGTTCGTTAGTGGCGTATCAACGTCAAGTAGAAGTTTCATTATGTATTCGCCAAAATATATCGTTCTCATTTTACCATTGTTGAAGGAAAGAAATTCATCAAGTATCAATTGCACCCAATTTACTTTAATATTTCCCCATATAGCATATAGTGCCCGGTAGTTATTCGGGTATACTATTTCATAGGAGCCGGTGCGGGGGGTAATGGTCCTCATAAGTGCTTTGTGTAGAAGCCTAGCTCTTGGTCTTAAGGAGGTGGATTTAATATCTAAAACGTTGATCTCATCGTCTAAAAATTGATGATTTATATTATCACGAATATGAGGATTGAAATCTATGTCCTCAAGCTTTATACCAATGTTTGGGGATCCTAGAATATGAGCTATGCGATCAAGTGAAAACCATACCTTTTTCCCACATACCATGCTCCAAACACTATCGTTCGGATTTCGTGGAGTTTGGTGTCCGAGGTTGAGGTTGGCATAGAATAATTTGACCAGAATATAGTTGATGGCTTGGTCATTCCGATTAATGTCTAAAAGTGATGTCAAACTTGCCTGGTCTATTAAAGCTTGAATATTGTAGGATTGAAGACCTTGGAAATCAACAAATGAGTGCTCGAAGATCCTTGAATTCTTCATCTTGTTCCACCGAGTGCCTGCAACTTCATTGTAAAGCCATTGAGCGATTTGGGCATTAATTGAGTCGGAGTAGGTTGAAGTTGAAGCTCTAGAACGTTTAGGAGGCATAATTGTGGAAATTTGAGGAAGAAATTGTGAAAAAAGTAGAAATTGGGGGCTAGGGTTTTCTATGAGATGGGGAAGATGAAGTTTGGAATCGGTAAAAAATAAAAGTAAAAGTGAGAAAGATGGCTAAGTAGGGTAAAAACCCTGGTAAACTGCCTTCAGTCGACTCAAATTATATGGTCAGTCGATTGAACTGGAACCCGAAAGTTTTCTGGGTAATATTCAGTCGATTGAACAGAGAGTTTCAGTCGACTGAACTGTTGGCTGAAAGTTTCTGCCATATATTCAGTCGACTGTGCAGAACTATTTAGTCGACTTAATTTTGCATTTTTGGTTTTTCTTGACTTTTTCAATGCAAATGTTTTATTGAAAGAAATTATTGCAATTCTACGAACATATTACAATATAACACATTATTTTGACTCCTTTTTATATCCTAATCCATGTTTATTTGAGGAGGATTGAGAATTTTCTAAAATCTTAGATAAATTTTCTCTTCCTTTGTTAAAATTAGAGACATTATTAGTGATGTTATCTAATCTAGCTTGAAGACTATTATTTTCTAACTCAACTTGTCTAATCTTAGTTTTTAACTCATGATTTTCAGAAACAATTATATCATTCTTTGTCTTTTGAGTTTCAATTTCTTGACTTAAAAGTGATAATTGAGTTTCCGAATTTGAAAGAGACTCTTGAACTTTTTCAAGTTCTTCTTCTAGAATTTTCTTTTCATCTTTTAACATATCTCTTTCAAATTCAGCTTTGTTTTTATTTTCACGAGTTTCCTTGAGTTTCCTTTTAAGAGTTTTTATTGTGCTCAAAAGTTCAGTGTTTACATCAATTAAATCGTCGAAAGTTAAATTACTAACCTCAGATTCTTGAGCCATAAAGCATACATTCGCTTGTTCATTGTAGCTATCATTTTCACTTTCAGATGAAGATGAATCTGAATCGTCCTATGTTACAGAGAATGCCTTCTTTTTGAATTTTTCTTTCTTGTTCTTGTTCTTGTTATTGAAAGTTCTCTGATTCTCCTTCTTCTGCTCTGGACAATCTTTATGCATGTGACGTTTCTTGTGACAGTTGAAACATTCTATATTCGAGGATGTAGGTTTGTTCAAGAAATTATTTTTGAAACCGTTTTTATTTTCTTCTCTATATCTTAAGAATTTCTTGAAATTTTTGGCTATAAATGCTAAATCCTCATCTTCAGACTCTGATTCTTTCTTTTCCGCATGAAAAGCTACATTCTTTCTTTCTTGTGCTTGATCTTTCTTAGCTTGCATATTTACTTCATACGACATAAGATTTCCAATTAATTCTTCTGGTTTCATTATAGATAGATCATTTGCTTCTTCGATTGCTAAGACTTTTCTCTCTCATTCATCAGTGAGTGAATTTAGAACTTTAGATACAATATCAAAATTCGTGTATTTTTCTCCTAGTCCTATTAAGGCATGATGAATGTCTTGAAATCTCGAGTACATGTCATTGATGGATTCATTCTGTCGCATTCTAAAGTTTTGGAACTGGTTCTTTAGCATGGAGATCTTTGTTTGTTTGACCATGTTTGTGCCTTCATGTATGGTTCTAAGTGTACTCCATATCTGATGTGCAGTAGTACATATGCTAACACGGTTGAATTCATTCCTATCCAAGGCGCAAAATAACATATTCATAGCTTTGGCATTTGCACTAGCTTCATTCTTCTAAGTTTGTGTCCATGTAGAATAATCGGTCGTGGGTACAACGAACTCTGCTTGGGTAGCATTCCAGGCTTCGAAACTTGTTGCTTGCATATAAATTCTCATCCTTGAAGCCCAATAGTTATAGTTTAGTCCATTGAATAGGGGGGGTCTTTGGGTAGATTGTCCTTCCGCAAATGTAGAACTATAGGCAGTTGTTGTGCTTGTGCTTGTGTTATTTTCCATATTATCAATGTGTCTAATAACGGTGTTATGGTTATAGGACAGCCTTGCTCCGATACCAACTGAAAGATGCTATGCGGTAGGATCGTATAATATGGAATAGTGTAATGGTCTAGGTAGATAGGAATAAGCAGTAAGTAAAGTAGACACCAAGACTTTATACTGGTTCGGACCTCTTGTCCTACGTCCAGTCCCTAAGCTCCTCTTAGGAATTCAACTAACCAAACAACCCTCACTTAACCCGGAGGAATAGGTTTACAACTTACCCGAACAACCGAACGGGATTTCTTGCCTCAACTACTAAAGAGGACTTAAACTAGATACAAAATGTATTTCTGACTTGTTGTGTTCTTGATAACACTAATGAGTCTAATTGAGTTCAACTTTCCTATAATCTTATACTCAAGAATATGAAATGTGTTTATCAAGATTTAGGAAATATAAATTGCTATGAATCAAAAGAGTATTTAAGATAAATCAAAGATTCAAGCAATTGAAGTGGTTTGTGATTGCTTTTGAAAACTTAAGAAATCTGAAAGTATGTTCAAGAAAATAGAGAGATTAAGGCAATTAGAATTCGTGATTTGCAAATGATAGAAACATGTATTTATAGGTGTAAAAGAGGTGTATCTATTTGCAAAAGATTCAGGCAAGAGATGCATCCATTACCATTAGAGAATGGTTGCAACTCTTGGGAAGAAGAAGGTGTCTTTTCATTAAAAATTCGCAGGTTCGAATTCAGTCGACTGAACAGGGAATTTCAGTCGACTGAAACTGTGCATTTTGTAATTCTGTAACAGGTTCAGTCGACTGAAATTTCATGTTCAGTCGACTGAACTGGTAGTTTCTGCACAGTGAACACTTGACTAAAAAATTAAGTTATGAAATGTGTTCTTGTGTTTGTGCAAGCTTCTTGAGGATATATTTTAACAATAAATCTAAACTAAGACCTATATTTAAATCATACTTATGGTATCTTGGGTCTTCTTAGTTCTCCCTTTAGCTTTGCACATATCTCTTCCTTTTTGTTGAAGCACATTGTCATTGATCAAAATATAGCGTATCACCATACAATTCTGCACAATCACCGTAAATCCTTTCCACTGCCTTACTCAAAGCTCTATAATCCTTCATATAACTAATTTTCATGAAAAATTGTTCTTCCACTAATATTTGCATGGTACCGACTGTTATATTCAAATTAGACATTATGAAAGGTAGGATCTTGAAACTACCAAAGTGGAAGTCGCTTGCTTGTGAGTGGAGTTGACTGTTAGGTTAACACATTTGTGCTTGCTTGGATATTTCCTTGCAATCCACCAATTATGCTTGGATTTTTTTTGAAACAATAGCATGAATTCTCCAAGGAAAGCTAGCATCTATATTGCAAATGGCAGTGTATTTGGTTTTATTTGATTTTATAGATTTACAAGACATAGCATGTAGAATTGACCATTCGCTCAATTGTTGTAAGAATTTTGTTTTCGTCTTGAAAATCATACCAACTTTAAAGCCACTTTGAACGCTAACGGTTGAAAATATCTCATCGTCGAATTGAAGAATTGCAACAATTGACCTTGCCATTAACTATGCATTGCATAGATCATCATCCAAAGGTACCTCCACTTCCACCTCATTACTATCTTCATGAATGTTGTCTTCAACCGCAAAATCATAGTTTGGGGCATCATTGTTCACTTGCATACTATCGATCCAAGACCTTTCATTCTCCGACATATTCACTACATCCATACTATTAACAGGGGGATCAACATGTACACCTTTACCTAGATCCATGTGCATTTCCAAATCAACATGTTCTTCGTTTGCTATGTGTCCACATGATCTACTTCGACATTAGACTGTATAGCAATATCATGCATATGAAATTTGTAATTGATAAATAAGTTTGATTTTAATATACAAATCAATACTAAAAGCTAACAAATTTAAAATATACTAAACATATACCTCTGGCTTATATGGTACAACTCGGATGGAGTAGGATACATCGAAGGAGACATTTGAAATTTTGATGGTCCATCACTACTTTGTGATGTTGGTTGATGTGGAATATAAGTGCATATAGAACAACACAGCTTTCAAATAATGCATAACACACATTATATTACAACATAAATATTTTAAAAATATGTTTCACCTTTTAGTCATAGGTGTAAAGATGTCTTGACTTGGATAAGTTTAGTTATAATGAACACCTTGTTGATAACTCATAAATAGCGAATATCCAAAAAAAAATTTGACCGTAATTCACTATCAAAGGTGGATTACTGAAACATAGAGATGTAATTCCTGACCAATTCTTACTATCTCAACCATTCTAGAATAGTCTTCAGTTCCGTGGTTAACTACTTGTGGTGGTACAGGGTCTTCTACTTGCACCCATCTACTTTTCCCAACAAACGACTCTTAGGATTTTGATGTCACTGAAAACATTAGCTCCACATCATCATCATCAACTATTTTAATGGCTTTAGATCCTGAATCTGTAGGCCAATTACACACTAAATCTATATCAAATTCATCGGCTTTTATCTTAGTCGCTTTATAAATCGATTTTTTTCAATTGAGCCAAATTACAACCTTTAACAACTTTCGACGGTTTACACGACCCTCCAACATATTTGCCACAATTTTGTTCGTCAATATTCAATTTACCATCAAAATAACAAATTGTTGGTACACACTTAGGAGCCATTCTACATTTCAATTAACCAAGAATTTTACTAATTTGATAAATGACCAAATGACCTATATTCATAAAAACAAAAAAATAGAATTAAGTTTACAGAAGCACACCTAAAATCTTCAAGAGGAAGAATAGTTATTGCTCCCCAAGTAGATCTTCTTTCGATAAAGTTTTATTTGAATTTAAAGTCAAAAAACCATAGTTTGGGTAGAAATTTGAGATTGGGGTATTTGATTTTTTTTATTTTAAGTTTGTAGAAGATAAAGTAAGAAATGGAAGTGGGGCCTGGATGTTATTAGATCCAAAACACCTGGGCAGCATTCGGAATGCCACACACTGGCAGCATGTCGCAGCTTTTTTTTTAATAATTTGTACTAGCGGCATTTCAAATGCCACCAGAACACATGGCTGCTGATGTGACACAAAGTGACCTATTTTTGTAATATATTTTACAACTGGCCTAAAATTGCAATTAGTTTTTAAAATTGACCTAAATTAAAAAAAATTCCATAATAAAAACAAACACCTATTTTATATCCATAATTTCCAGGATTTCACATAACATCAATGAATTTGAGCTTGAATTAAGATGCAAAGTTGCCAAATTATCCGCTCAACAAAGGGTATAGATCTAAGGAATTTGTTTAAAGACATATATTTAACCTAGGTATGTATTTTAAATGATTGTCTAAAGAAAAAGGATTAAATATTTGATTAAAAACCAAAATTTAAACATCCTAATAACCATTAAAAACACTAAAAACAACAAAGTAGAAAGGATTAGACCATTGAATACATAAAAATCCTTACCTTAAGTTTGGAATCATGAACAACTTCCATCCAAAATCACGTTCCTAAAAGCAAGCTCCATATTACTTTTCCATCCTAATCTTCTTCTTCCATTTCAGACTTACATCCTCTTTCTGCCATTTCCGACTAATTAATAACGATTCATAAATTTGGTTTTCTAATTTAGATAATGTGAAGACTTATGTTGTTTGCAAGAGGAGGTTATGGCTAGGGATTCCAATTTGGGACAAAATTGTATGGGTGAATTCTAGTTTTGTTTAGATTTGGGAGTCTGCTATTAAATGTTGTGAGCAAGTTATTATAATGTGCAACAAGAAAATGTATTTTTGGTTGGATTGGTGGATCAATGGTTTAGATTTTCTTTTTGGGTTGATTGTGGATTACTAACCGAGTGCTTTTGAACTAAAGTGAAGAGCTTTTGAAAAGTATATTTTTGAGGAAGATAAAAAAGCGAATTTGTATCGAAAATAACTAATTTAAAAGGTTACTTTCAAATTTGGAAGAAGGTATCCATTTATTTTTACTTAAGAAGTAGAGTTGAGTAATGTGACTTTATACTTTTTGGACACAATAGTGTTTTCTTAAATTACATGACATTTTTATTATTATGTAATGTTATTAAATAAAAGAAAATTCACAATAGGAGAAAAATATTGTTAAAAATCAAAAGTTCACAATATTTCATATTTTTTCCGAAAATAATACTTTTACTATGCTTATGCAAAATGTCATTAAGTTAAAGAAATTAAACAGATATATATAAAGAAAAAAGAAATATGTTGCAATTTTATGTATTTGTTATTAAAAGTTTCTTTACAACTACTACGACAAATGTTGTAGAAAATAAAAAATAACATTAACACATTTTCTTTGAAATGTTGGCTCCATACTTCTTTATAGTATATTTATAAAAAATAATGTAAAAGATATACTTTTTCTACAACAGATTCAAGAGCTGTTGCAAATTTCATGTTGTAAAATGGTTATTTTTTTTGTATTGTTTGCATTTATGTTTTGCAAATTTTTGGCATAATACCCGGATTTCCACAAAGATTTCTCCTTGTTGATTGAACTGGAAGTCCATGATAGGGGATATCTCATGATCTTATGAAAATGTTTGGGTACTTTCCTGATTTTCTAGATGTCAGTCTTTCTTTGGCACCTAGGCTTTTCTGGAACTACATTTATTTTTGGTATGCTCAAAGCATACATAGATTTCACACTTTGGTATAATGCACTCGTATTCTACTTTTTGATGATATTTTCACCATTTTATAATGTCAAAATGCTACCAATGGATACCCAAAGAATCTGAAATCTATTCACATCCATATCTTAAAAGCGGATAAATGTCTTATATTCAGAAAAGCGGATATAGATGCAAATATGAAGGCACTTCACATCCGAAAATTACCATCCAGTTTTGTCAAAATTATGGCTTATTTTTTGTGTATTTAATATAAAGAAAGATATGTATTTATTGTTTTATTAAGTTAATGTAACATTCCCCCTTTTGACCGCCTCCAGTCGGTAATTAAACCAACTCGAAACGTTCAAAAAGACGAATTGTTATTTAGTTTATAACGTTTAAACAGAATCAGCCACAGAAACACAGAATAATAACACTGAATTAAAACAAATGAGAATTTATTACATTACTATAAATCTTTTTTATATACATCAGAGTTTATACAATTTAATACTGATACAGCGGAATATCTAAAAATACAATTTTCTCGAAATAAATGATTCTTTACTCTCTCTTTAACTTCGCTGCTCGAAAATCTTCAAGCTGTAAAAATACTCGGTCTGACCCGAGTATTATATTCAAAAGAAAATAATACACAGGTCAGTCTAATTCAAACCAGTTTATTAGTGCATAGAGGCAATAATAATTTAAATAGACGACAGTCACAATAATTCTCGTCTATCCGACTCTTTTTACAAAGAAATCGGATAACGAAAATTTTAACACTAAACAGTGTTAAACAATAAATCAGCAGATTTTAAATCATCAACAGAGATAAATAAACAATTTATCAAATCGACTAAATCAATTTAAGAGAATTGAAGTTGTCACTTTAAAAACCATTAAAATCTGATTGGCTGCCGTACACGCTAACGTGCACGGCCTCGCCCACGACAAATGTGTGGCTGTAGTACACGCTAACGTGCACTGCCTCGCCAACTCGAGTACACCAAGTCAAATCAAAATCAGATTCAACACAAAAAATACTCAACCAAAACTGGACAGATTAAACAAGGGACTACAAGACGTTTTACAAGCATATGAAATGCAGTACTACATGCAGTATCAAAGGCAACAAGATAGCTTCACAATGCCACAATGAAATAAACTAATATCACAATATTTGGAATGAATGCAGAAGGTAATGCAAAGACCAGTGATGAACAAATGGTCAAGAGTGTCAAGTCTGGACAACAAGAGTGCAGACTCAACAAATATCACAATGCAACTAGAATGGTCTCGAAAACAAGTGATTCTAGGAGACATAAAAAAAACATCGATGTGCACAGGGAATCACATGAACAAGCCACAAGCTACTGACCGGAGTCAGTGAATACAAAGGACATCTACAACAACAATGGATGCAGACCAACCAAAGAACTTGAGACCCACTACAGACCAGACTACACAATATATCATGTACACAAAGGCAACTGCAACAATGCAAACTACAGACCAAATGTCAGGCCAATTGAATTCAACTCAAGCTACATAACTATATACATGGGCAGACTCAATGCACATCAAGCAATGACCAGACCAACCAAAATGAAGAACAAATGAATCAAGATAGTGAACTGGTCGAAACTAAGAAGCATGACTTAAACCCAGTACTCAAAACATCATTAACATAGTAATACAACTTCTGTGAAGCTGTAGTGACTCGAAGAAATTAATCAACCCAAATCAATAACAATGAACAACAGATAAGTGATGATACACTACAACTAACTACATGTACAGGACAGTGTACAGGTCAAACAGAGATCACATGTAACACAAAGACTACAACATTGAAACAGGCTGGTAAGCATCTCAAAGCAAGTACAACTGAAGTTCAGAGTAAATCAACCAGAAAAGATGGTCAGAGATGTATGGGTACTCAGAGGCAAAGGGATTACAACAGATAAACTCAAATGGCAGAGAAGATGGTTAGAGACGAAGCTCACAATGTCTAGAAAGTCGAGGTAAACCAAAAACTGAACAAGTCAGACTTCAACAACGTGATGACCAAGTAATCGAAACCAAAGCCGTGGCAATCATGTACAAAGATGAACAATTCAGAAAATCACAAGTTAAATTTCAATGACGTGGGAATCTAGTAACAAAAATATACGTGATTTGAAGTATTCAAAAAAAATCATCTCAACATCCAACAATAATCGAACGGCCCAAAGCAATAATTTTGAAACAATCAGACGAACGAAAATCAAAACATTAAATCCTACAAACTTATGATTTGAAATAGATGTGAGTTTATAATACTCGGGTCAGACCGAGTATTTTTACAGCTTGAAGATTTTCGAGCAGCGAAGTTAGAGAGAGAGTAAAGAATCATTTATTTTGAGAAAATTGTATTTTCAGATATTCCGCTGTATCAGTATTAAATTGTATAAACTCTGATGTATATAAAAAAGATTTATAGTAATGTAATAAATTCTCATTTGTTTTAATTCAGTGTTATTATTCTGTGTTTCTGTGGCTGATTCTGTTTAAACGTTATAAACTAAATAACAATTCGTCTTTTTGAACGTTTCGAGTTGGTTTAATTACCGACTGGAGGCGGTCAAAAGGGGGAATGTTACAGTTAATATATTATATTACATGCATTTAATGCATATTAACTACTCAAAGTTATTTATTATTATAATGTTTGTTGATTTTGCATACTTTTATATTCAATGGGACTGAAAAATAATTATGTTAAATCAAAAAAAATTATTTGCATTTCTTGATTTATCGATCATCAATGGACATGATAATTATCTAGTATCCATTAGTATCTATGGATGCGATTATCCGATATTCAAAAATGATTTCTGATACCGATATCCAATATTCAAAAATGATTTCAGATGCAGAATTGAATACGACACTATCCGTATCTGAAAGTATCTATTGACGTGCTTATAATGTCAGACATAATTCTTCTGGTAATTTTGTACCAGCACTAACTTCCACCATAATACGAGAATGGTTTAATCGTCTTCGTAGCAAATGCTACATCCAGCTTCAATGTTTTTCCAATTATGCTTGCCAAGACACTAAATGCCACTTAATCCCATAT
Source organism: Allium fistulosum (assembly GCA_030737815.1). NCBI lineage: Eukaryota > Viridiplantae > Streptophyta > Magnoliopsida > Asparagales > Amaryllidaceae > Allium > Allium fistulosum. Next base: position 353,909,157 of record CM060907.1, read on the forward strand.
TTTCAAATTAAAACTAGGTAATACAACTTGGATTGCCATTGTATGGATAGATCTCTATCTCGCTTGACTGATTTTGATCATTTGTTCATGATGACGAGTCTACCATCATAAAAATAAGCTCTATTCTTGAGGACATTACAACAATCAACTAGTTCTTTAAATTTAAGAAGAAAAAAAACATTTCCGCTTAATATATCACTGTTACATTGAAATGCTCTAGGGTTTCTACGTTCTTGATGTACAAGCTTTAAAATGCAAGGAAAAAGTTTTTTCTAACTATATATGCTAGAATTGAGTTATTCCAACAGACACCATTTCTTTGTCATACTCCCTTTTTGACTACTCAATCTTCCTATATTTTATTTTGATTGGGGGAAAATACTCGAGAGTAAAGTCTTCATTAACTTTTTCTCCTACATCGATATATATCCATATTTTTAGACCTTGAGTTTTGTTCAATAAGATGGTAGCTGTGCTTTTTCTTGAATTCATATTGAAATCTTTGTTCTTGATAGTGTAGTTTCGATGTTTGGAATTATTGTATCCCTTTTCCTATCCATAATCGTATTTTTATTATTAAAAGAATCAAAATCTCTATTCTGACTGTTTTTCTTTCTCTTACTAGTCCTAGTTTGAACTAGTTGAAATCTTTCATCATCAATAATGGATACTCCTTTTAAAAATCAATTCCGACAAGAACATTCTAAGTCGAGAGGTCTATCTAGAATGATTTTGTTGGGAATTTAAAAGTGTTTATTTTGAAGGAGTTAATATTATGCCAGAATGGAAGCAAAACCTAAGATTTCTTTATACTTTTATATAAAATAAAGACAATATGGATATAATTTTATTAGTATTAATTTTAAAAATAGGAGTTCATTTATATTAATTGTTTTAGTTCGTGTTTTTTGGATTTAATAATAGAGAAGTTAAAAAATGTTTTTCTTGGTACTAACAAATATATTTAAATTTAAGTTTACATGGTCTACTTACTTTTAACCAATATATGAGCATAATGAATCATGGTTAACATAATGGTTGTAACAAAGAAGAGTTGTCCTATAAAAAGAAGATAAACATGAACTTACCATGCGATAAATTATTAGCACACAAGACTTATGAGGGGCATAAATTTATTGTTGGTACATGTAAAACACCACCAACAAGTAACGCATGAATAAAGTAGGTGGAAAATAGCTCAATCGGCCCATAAACACATAAGAAATGTACTTCAAATCCAACAGTGCAGTCCCAGCCCAAACAAGTAATGAAAACATTAAGTTATAAGCCCAACCTTATAAATAGCCCCACACTTCTGATTAAGGTTTCAGTGTTTTCAATCTTACAACCACCACTTCCTACCCTACCAACCAGGTAACAATTGACAAAATATTCGGAGGTAATAAAATATTGAAATTTCCCATCTATATTACACATGCTGCTTTGATGTTTTTTAATTTTTGTTTTCTTTCTGTTGTGTAGCATTGGCAAAAACTATTTAACTTATGTCCAACGATAATTACAATTTTTTTGATTAATGAGTGAAAGCATATCAAATTCAATTGAACTTGAAAATTTAATATTTGTCTTCATCGATATTTTATTTCTTGACTAGCATTTGTACAGTTTTGGTAGAGAAGATCAGCTTGGTTAGTAATGCTTAACACTTTTGTCAAATTTAATTATCATAAGTTTTGGTAATTTATATTATCAACTATGAATTGAATTTTAATCTTTTGATCTTATTTATGTTGAACTTGGAACACCGGTATAAAAACCTGAATTGTGTAGCATTTTGAACATAGCTTTAATTTTGTTTGTTAATCAATTTTAGAAATAAGAGTCAATCTGTTTAAAAGAGGTTAAGAAAAAAGAAAAATGGGAATGTATGTATGTAAAATTTGAAAATGGGGGATCGAGATCAATAAGATGTTGGATTTTTTTCCAAATAGCCTTTTTTGCACTCTACGAGGAAAACAATAATTTGCAGCGGAGCATTCTGGCAGCCGCCGATGGCTTCATCACTTTACTTCCGACAGTTGTTGACGGCCGTTCATTTTATTTATGTAAACATATTACTTTATTATAATATATTAATTATATAAGTTTGAAATTTGATCAAATATAATAATTCAAATTCTAAGAATTTGTAAGAATATTTTATTCAATTATTCAAATTTATGAAAGTTTCTGATTAATTAAATTTGTTTTGTCGATAATCTTTTTTTGTATAGTTATATTCAATAATCAACTTTATTGAAAATCGATCACAGGCAATCATTTTCTATGATTTTTAGTCTATCAACGAAAAAAATTGATGAAATTTATGATAGGTAATAGTTTTATGAATTGTTTTTGTAAACATTGTGTAACTATAATTTAAAAATTTTGAATTAATTTAAAAAGGCAAGTAAGAGGTTGTAATCACTAATATTTATTTTTTATTTGGTGATAATTAATATAAACTATTCAATTTTTTCTACAAATAAAAATTTTCTAACAATCTAATTTATATTAAATTTATTTTAAAAACTGTGAAATTTTAATAAAAAGTATATAATAGTCGTTGTATGCTGTTGGAAGCCGTCATAATACTAGCCATCGACGGCTGTCGGAAGCCATCAGATAATGTGATTATGTAGTAGGTTCAGTCGAGATACAAAAAATTCATTCTCTACCAAAGCTTCTAAACCCTAGCTTTTTCGGCAAAGTTTTCCAATCTCTATTGTCGACTGCTCCAATGTGTCCCCAACTATCAGAAACTTCGTCATCTTCAAATCTCCATCCGCTTGCGCAATTAGTTCAGCTCAAATCAGGTTTTTTTCCTTAACCTAATTAAGTTTAATTTGCTAAAGTTGTGTTAATTTTTTATTGTACTTGATTATAATACCCCATTGGCTGTTTAGAATTGTATACTGGCTGATTGAGATATGGTAATTGCGGTTATTAACATATAAATTCGAAAATTAAAGTATAATTAAGGCTAAATTGAGTTAATTAGTGTACGTGCGTACAATTTAGTGTATGTGTGCATAATTTAGTGTATGTGTTACCTAAAATGTCGATAAAAATAATTTATTTACATAAACATTTATTAGTTTATACCCTTAATTATATATAAAACCTAATTTGCTAGAATAGCATGCAGTAAATTAGTATAATGTAGTTTATTTTTTAAAATATAATATTATATTCATAATTCGTTAAATTTAAAAACATATTTTTTTATAAAAAAGTAAAAAATAAAAATATATTATATAATTAATAAAACATTAAAATATAAACAAACTATTGTACAAATGCTAATATATGTTATATAATTAATAAAAAATTAAAATGTATAATGGTAATATATAAACAATTCGGTGTATAATTTAATTTATTTTTTAAAATCCCTTAGAGAGTTTTTGGCCCGTCTAATAAGTATTGTATATGATCGTTATTCAAAATATTCATTTTTGTCACAAAATGGACATCTGACGGCTTCCAATGGCTTTCGGCGGCTAATTGGTAAAATATAATCAATGACTAACAACGACTTCCGATGGCTGACTGGTAAACTAAAACCAACGGCTTCCAACGGTTAAATACCAATGGCTTCCGACCGAAATGTGGTTAAACCGTGGCTTTCTACATGTACACGGCAGCCGTCAGAAAGCAGTTGGAAAGACCGTTGGAAGCTGTCGGAAAGAAGGTGACGAAGCCGTTGGAAACACTGTTTGGTAACGACCTTCTTTCCAACGGCTTCTTCCGACGACTGCCATCGGCTTCCGAAGGCCACCAATGGTTTAAAGCCAACGAAAATGGGCTTCTTCCCTGTAGTATAAGCACCCATTTCCTGTTATTCATTTTTTACATACATATTATTAAATAAAAGAGTTAAGAGTGTGTTTCGCAATAGCTTATTCTGAAACTCCTTAAAAGGAGATTTGAATATTAATTTCTTAATAGTTTTAAATAGTAATTAACAAATAGAAGTGTTTTGATAATTTGACTTCTACGACTTAATTTGATTTTAAGTATAATTCTTTGATTAAAATTGTCAGTAAATTGCTTCATTAGTCATAAGCAATAAATAGTTGTTTCTTAAATTTTTACTTATTTGCTATTTTTGCAAACTAATTGTAAGCATATTTTATTATTTTTAGGGTGTTGCAACACATGCTCTAAAATAGCAGATGGTGATTTATGGGTTCTTTAGGTCAAAAAAAATGTTTATCCATATGTACAAAACTAAAATCTTAAATCAAAAATCATCAATTAGTAACTTCATAATGAAAATAATCAATTTTTTCTTGTTACTGTGGCTACCATGCTTTTTCATTATTCTTTTTTTTTGCTTAGGCTTTTTCCCTTTTATTTTTCAAATCTGGGATAGTATTTGCTCTTTGTTAGCATGGAAAAACAAGAATGAGAATATGTGTGTAAAATTTGAATATATGTGGTTAACGTTAATAAAAGTCCATTTAGTTTTATCATGATTTTGTATTTCGTGTTTTCAATAAGCGTTACAAAATATGATATGAGCGAGTAGAAGATTTAAAATTCTAAAGCATTAATAACCATAATTATACATTAATTTTCTGATTTAACATTAATTGTGATATCCCAGAATTTCAGACAAATAAATATGTGTTATTTATATATGTATATATATATATGAGTTGATTTTAAATTGAATTAGAATTTGAGATTGAAATTCAAAAGATAAATATCTTAAAATAAATTGGATTTAAAAATAATGTATATTTGATTTTTATTAGTATATAATTAGTTATATATTATTTTCTTTAAAGGATTTTATAAATATAAATTAAGAAAACGTATTTACCAAATAGAAATTAAATATAAAAGTTTTATAAAAAAACATTTAAAAATATATTAACACATGCATAAGACAAATGTAAGTTAATTAACTCATGCAAATGAAAAATGTAAGATTATTAAACAAGTGTCACCTTTATTCATTTTCTTTTATTTTTAAAAATATTAGGAAGTCAAGCTATAAATATATTCACACTCCTCTCTTTAATTTCTTTGATATCCTTATTTTCAAAACTAAGAAACCAAGGCCTGTGAACAACTTCAAAGCAGAAAAAAAATCTAAAGCCTATAAAACAAAAATTAGCAAACCAAAAAATTTAAAGCAACCACTCTTTCAACCTGAATCATCAAGCTAAATCAAATTAAGATCATCTCGGATTTAAAGCAAGATCAACTCAACTAAGAAAATTTCCAGTTTCAAAAGATTTCAAGCATTTTCAAGTTTCCAGTTTTCAAAGTACAAAAAGCTGTTTCAAAGCTCTCTGTTCAACATAAAATTGATGAGTAAACAAAACTTGTTCCTATTTTAATTGTTGCATGTAATGAATATATGAAGTATGATGTGATGAATTGTTTGCATGAGTGAAATTAGGCTTGAATGTTATAAATATGGAGTTGTCAAGTTGTGTATGTCTGTATATATACATATCTCTCTGTTTATATTTACAGGCTTAAAATCTATATAAAAATTCAAATCTCCTCTTGTAATCTCTTATAGGCTGTGAAATTCAAATAAGTTATGTTTGGTTAAACATGAATTAAGTCTAAAATATATTTAAGTGTAATAGGTTTGAAAATTATTTGGAATTTAAGAAAGACAGTAAAAAATTTGAAAACATGTTAAATTCAAATACCACAATTCTTTGATTCTCTTATATAATTGAATCCCCATCAAAAATCATGATTTTTAAAAGTTAAATCACAATTTTTAGTTTAGAATCGAGTGAGAAATTTGTGGTTGATCAGAATTTGGGTTTTGGGCAATTGCTGGCGATCGGAGGACTCGGGAAGGTCGAGATCGCTACTGGAGACGGCGAGGGAGTAGGCGAGTGAAGGAAAAATGTAAGGTGGATTTTTAAACCACCGTGGCGACGGCTTTTGGTCATAGTAAGGTTTTGGACACAAGTTTGGTCGAGGTTGGAAGTCTGAGTGCTGCGACGTCTCTGGAGCACTGGACTCGTTCGAAGGTTAGATGATGGAAGCGTGGTTGGTCGGCGAAGGTGTGGATGAGGTTTCGTAGTCGCTGGTGATCGGAAGCGTGAGTCGAGGGGAGTTTTGGTCGATGTTCTGTTGTTCCAGTTTGATCGTAATGGCTCGATTTTGATTTTGGGTTTGTGATGGAGTTTGGGTGGTCGAAATCGTAGGTGAAGATGGTCGGTGACGTGTTGGAGGTAGCAATGATGATCGGAATGGCTTCGATGATCGGTTCACGTGCACGACGAAGTCTGGTGTCAGTATTTTGGAAAGGAGGATGGGTCTCGGGGAAGGTGTTGGGGAGATGTCGTCCTGACTCGGGTTCGATCTCGAGTGTGATTGCGAGTGTTGAGCAACAGGTTTTAAAGTTTTACATATTATGTTTTTAAGAAAAAAAAAGAAATACTCGGGTCTGGACTCGAGCACATACCGGGTTGAACCCGAAGTGAATGATTTATAACAATTTTAAAATTTAAATAAAAGCAAGTTTTTGAAATTTAAAATAAATCAAGCTTAAACCTTTTTCTTAAATAAATTTTCTTTTATATATAATAAATGTTTTATTTAATAATTGGTTTAAGGAAGTTAAATGATTTATGTTACATAAATTAATTAAGTAGATTCTTAAGTTTATTTAAAACTTAATTTAAATATGTAATGTAGTAGTTAATTAAAGGAGTAATATGTTTTTATATTATATGTTAATGATAAGTGATTTCAAGATTATTTAAATAAGATCTTAATAATGTTTTAGAAATTAATAAAGAAAAGGTTTATCTTAAAGTTAATTAAGGTCTTAGATAATTAATGAGTAACTAAATTAATGAAGTAATTAAAGAGGAATTAATTAATTAATGATTTAGATTAATTAATTAAAAATTAAGGTTTATAAAATAATTAATTGGAGATTAATTAATTGGTAATTAGATATTAATTAATGTAAGTAATTACTTAAATGATAATTACTTAATGTAAGTAATTAAGGATTAATTTGTTGAGGGTTAATTAATTTAATTAATTATTAGAGGATAATTAATTAATAATTAAAGGTTAATTAATTAAGGATAATTAACCAATGGGATAATTACTTAATGAAAGTAATTATGGATAATTAATTTAGATAGATAATTAAAGGATCATTAATTAATGGTTGTGATTAATTAACGTTAAGTAAGCAGGATTTAAAAGCAATTAAATTAATTAGGAATGGTACAATTAATTTATCTTGCTTATAGATGATTAAGATATATTATGTCACTTAGAATTATTTGACATCTCTGATATGTGATTTGTGATGCTTTGTGAGATGAGATACTTTGGTTGGACTGTGATATTATGGGTTATCTATCTGAGATGAATTGTTGTGTGAATATGAGATCCTAAATATAAATTGTATTGTTTAAACTTAAACAATTTGACTTAAAGAATAATATTGGATTCGAAGAGACCGGGGTCGGGTATCAGCAATACCCGGAACCACTTCGAATAGTAATCTAAATTCCTTATAAATTGGATATGTGAGATTAATCAGGTTGGAATGGAATAAGTTAAGTAACCTGGACATTTAACCTGATAACTGTTGTGTGTGAAAATGATTGACTATAATAAGTAAGAACTCATAGAAGGTACGAGTTACCCTGGGTTTCAACTATGTTTTATAACTTAGTATTTCAAGATATATGGGTTTACTCACGCTGGTTTCCAGCCTGATGCGGGTGTTAATTTAATGTACTGCACGGGTCAGACCGGGTTTTACAGGTTTTCAGGTTAGGATGTTCTAGAGCTCAGGAGGCGAGCTGGATGGCAGGAATGTATGGAGTATTCCGCTGTGTATATTATTGTTTGTATTTCGAGGACAGGTTGTCATACTGTCCAGTTTATATATGATTGTGACGCAGCGGATTATAGAAAAAACAAAGTAGAACGATGAAAGTAGCAATTGGTGGATTGATGAATACTGAAATGCCCAAATTCGTTGATCCGAAGATACCGAATTCTAGCTATCTCTGACACGTTGATCGCGCACGATACCGTGAGAAGAGATCTTCAATTCTTCGAGCGTTGATCAAGCGCACTTGATTCCGCGAATCGGCTTCTGCAGTCGTTGAATCGAGCGCACTCGATTATCCGAAAGAGGAGATAGGAGATTACACTCGACTACCAATTTGGTGAAAGCACAAAGCTAACAAAACAAAGTTTTTATTTCAAATCAACTAAAACTTTTCAAATGTACAACACACGCCTATTTATAGCCTTTACATCACACGACTCAACTTGCCCAACACTTAGGTCGGAAACGACCTAACAGACACGACCTACGACCTAACTAAGGTCGTCTACGACCTAAAGAAACAACACAGAACTGAAGCTCTTTACAACACAAGATATCACATATTTACAACATATAAATCGGTTACGACCTAAAATACAACTCACGCGACCTAACTTCAACACATCAGCCTCCATCAGCGACCTAGTATAGGTCGTTAACGACCTAACACTTTATGCGACTTAAGAAAGCTTCCGGAAATCTTCATACGACCTATCCCATGAGCGACTTAACGAGCTGTAGTAGTGAGCGACCTAACAACAGAAGGCAGCGACCTAAAATAAAGCGGCATCCAAACTCAGCGACCTAACTTAGGTCGTATCTCGCCTCCGCGACCTATCATAGGTCGTAACCCCTGTTCGCGACCTAACATAGGTCGACTCATCTCTCCGCGATCTAAAGTAGGTCGTAGCTTCTCTCCGCGACCTAACTTAGGTTGTAGCCTGTTAGCTCGTTCGCCTACCTTCACGCTGAATCCATTAACTCGCGTGCCACCTTCACTAGGTCGTGAGCGACCTAAAATTACGTTAGGTCGTGAATGACCTAAGTCTTCAACTTCCCACGACTTATCCCCTTGCTTTAACTCGTTAGCTCGTAAGCTATCTTCCATAGGTCGTGAGCGACCTAAATCTTCATCATTTTGGGCGTCATTCTGGACTGCATCATCCTCTCCTGGTTGAGAAAAATTCGTCCGCGAATTTGCGCCCACTTCTCCCACAACAAACTCATTCCCATGATACGATATAAGATGTTTAATATTAAACACATCAGAAGTATACACATCCTCCGGCAGCTTCAACTTATAAGCGTTTTCATTAATCCGTTTCACAATCGTTACAGGACCAATTTTTCGAGCTTTAAGCTTATTGTATGTTCCCACTGGAAAACGATCCTTTGTTAACACTGCATAAACCCAATCACCTTCATTAAATTCAACACTCCTTCGCTTCAGATCTGCAGATCGTTTGTACTTCTCATTCGCCTTTTCCAATCGTTCTTGAACGATTCTATGACACTCTGTCAATCCTTCAACAAAATCAACAGCTTGCTTGACTGTCTTCTTTGGTTGTGGTATGACCGTTAACTCTAACGGCCCCTTTGGCAAACTAGAATATACAATCTGAAATGGACTGAAACCCATACTTCGGTTCACAACATGATTATGAGCAAACTCCGCTTGACATAACTTCACATCCCAACTCTTCAGATTGTCTTGCACAAGACATCTCAACAAATTTCCCAATGATCTGTTCACAACCTCGGTCTGTCCGTCCGTTTGCGGATGATAAGCGCTGCTAAAGTTCAACTTCGTTCCCACCATCTTCCACAAACTTAGCCAAAAATGACTTAGAAATCTAGTATTCCAATCAGAAACAATGGATTCTGGCTTTCCATAAAGTCGATATATCTCCTTGAAAAGTATTGAGCAACATGAACAGCATCCGCCGTCTTCTTACAAGCAATAAAATGTGCCATTTTCAAAAACCGATCAACCACCACATAAATGGAATCGTTACCACGCTATGTCCTCGGCAACCCCAACACAAAGTCCATACTCACATCAACCCAAGGCTTAGTTGGTGTAGGTAACGGCATATATAATCCCGCCTTGGTCGTAGTTCCTTTCGAAACCTGACAGATATGACATCTCTCCACAAACCTTTCCACTTATTTCCTCATCGATGGCCAAAAATAAGATTGAGAAATCAGCTGTAATGTACGGTCTCTACCCACGTGACCTTCCTCATGCAATTCTTTCACAATCTTCAACCGTAAACTGCAATCCGGTATACATAATCGATTTCCCTTGAACAGAAAACCATCCACCATCAAAAACTCATCCGTCACCCCCTCCTTGACTTTATCAACAAACTTTGCAAAGTAAGGATAATCGACAAATAATTCTGGCAACATATCAAACCCCGTCACTTCAATCTTCATTGTTGTTAACAAATGATTCCTTCTACTCAAAGCATCAGCCACACGATTCGTCACTCCTGACTTGTGTTTAACAACAAAAGTAAACTGTTGCAGATATGCAATCCATGATGCATGTCTCGCTAAAATCTTGTCTTGCCCTTGTAAATGCTTCAACGCCTCATGATCAGTATACAGAACAAACTCTTTCTGAAATAGATAGTGTCTCCAGTGTTTAATAGCTTGCACAACAGCATAAAACTCCACATCATATGTACTATACCTTATCTTTGCTCCTGATAACTTCTAATTGAAATATGCAGTCGGACGTCCCCTCTGACTCAACACTCCTCCAATCCCAACCTTAGATGCATCAGTATGTAGTTCAAACACTAACTGAAAATCTGGTAATACTAGAATTGGTGCTGACGTCAGCAACTCCTTGATCTTCCCAAAAGCATCCCCTGCTTCCTCATGAAAACTGTTTACCCTTCATACAATCTGTAACAGGCGCCATCACACTACTAAAGTGTGAAATGAACCTTCGATAAAATGAAGCCAACCCATGAAAACTCCGAACCTCTGTTATCGTCTTGGGCTGTGGCCAATCTCTAATCGCCTCTACTTTACTCTGATCCACCTGAATCCCTTCCTTTGATACAACATACCCCAGAAATAAAACACTATGCATCATGAACATGCATTTCTTCGTTGCAGCATAAAATTGTTCTTGTCGCAGTACCATCAGCACTTCTCTTAGATGATTCAAATGTTGTAACAACCCTGTATTTTACAATTAATTTTAATTTGATTTTTCCAAATTTAAGAGCTTTATTTATGAAAAGAATAAATGTTGTTATTGTAAATATAAAAAACTTTGATTTTGTATGTGGATTTGAATTCCAAATATGACTAAATTTAATATTTCCAGAAAATGTGAATTTTGGTCAAATAGTCAAACTTCGACTTTTAACTTGAAAATTTAAAAGTTTGAAATTTATGAATTTTATCTTTTATTATAAAAATAGATTTAATAACTTGAATACTGATTTTCGTTTCGTTGCAAACGGATTTAAATTGCAAAAGTTATACTATTTTCAATATTGTGTGTATATTGGGTTATTCAGCAATATTCTTTATTTTAAAATTATATAAATGACATTTTTATTTGATATATTTTATTCTAATTTGTACATTTATGTTATATAAAATATATTTTGGCTTTTAAATATTTTTAAAGTAAGGTAGGAATTTTTCCAGAGTTAGTAGTATTTTTCTTGCAAATTTCCATGCCCTGTTTGTAAATTTTAAACATTTCTCTTTAATCCTTTTCTATTTTCTCCAATTTAATTATCTATTTTATTTTGAAAATGATAAATAAATTATTTTAATTCAAATTTTCACTTCATAATATTTTTATAATGAAGTGTATAGTTTTTCAAGACTGACAGTGATTTATTTATAATTTTTGAACACTGTTTGGTATTTTTAAGTAATTTTCTTCATTCTTTTTATATTTTTCCAAAATTTATTATTTTTTTTCTCATATTTATAATTGATTTCGGTTTGTAAATTATTTTTCTGAATATTTTTGTTTATATAAAGATTAAAAAGAAAAGAAATATGAAAGGTTGTAAAACACTTTGAAACTTAAGCCCTTTTTGTCCAAACCCTTCATTTTCTTTAACTCCTCAAATTTTGCCCTAGCCATCTAAAACCCTAGTGTAGCCGCCACTTTTTGTTTCTCATCTTTTCACGTGAAAACAAATCAGCTCCTCATTTCTCATGGCTTCATCCAAAAATAGGTAATGGCCTCTTCTTCTTTTTCTTCTTTTCTCTTCATTTTCAATGATTTTTCCCATGTTTCTCTTGCTTTGCTTGGCCTAACACCTCCACCATCTCCTCCACCGACCACCACCACTTCCTTCCCCACACCATCCACGACCAAACCCCCTCCTCCTCTGACCATGACAGGCCATGCACTCTTTTTGACTAAAAACCACACAAAACCTTGCACAAATCCCTTAAAACAATGCATAGCCACCACTAGTTGCAACATACCTTCGCCCACCACCTTGGACACCACCTCTACCCGCCACCACCACCTTGCTACCACCACTACACATCACCATCTCCTCTGTCCAGACCTGTATCAAGTCATGGCCAAGCCTAGGACCTTGTAGACCGAGCCAAAGATGAACCAAAACTCCACCATATTGCATAAAACTCTTCACATGCCTATGTTGTAACTTCCCCATCATCTCTAGCTTGTAGCCGTGCATCCCTTGGTCCAAACCAGACCCAAACCATGTCCAAACCTGAACCAAAACATTCCTTAGGTCATGCAAAAGGATAGAGAAAGCAAGGCAAAAGATTTGACATTCAAATCTCTTTTCGTTTAAAAGTTATTCCATTTCAAGTGCGTTGAAATTGTGTTTGTTTTGATGTATGTTTTGGGTTGTAATACAAGAGTTGTAGCTTTGGATCTTGCTCTCCACTCAAGTCCGTAGTCTTGTCATCATGCTTTTGTTCCATTGTGTCATTGGTTTTGATATCGCCAGCACAAACAGGTGAGTTATTCTCACCAGACAATATGTACCTATATAACTGATAAACCGACACCATTTGAATCTGTAATGTATATCATCATGTTATATATGTTTATATTATTATCATATGATGTTCACACCTGTTATTACACTTATTATATCATATGTTACTATTATTTAATGTTATTCTGTTATTTATATCTGTTATCACCATTGCAAGTTCCCTGTAGATTAGAATCACTATGGGTTGAAATGATACATACCCAAACGGACTTTAGAATAGGGAAAAATCGTTATGGGCTGAAATGATAGGCCTGAATGATTTTTATTTAAATTATTTTAACTTGGGATTGCGGGTTTGAAATGATAGAACCCGGATTTTTCTTTTTTAACTGCGGATTGAAATGATACATATCCGTATCACTTGACCTAGGTTAGAAAATTATATACAGGCCCATGGTTATTTTATAAAGTGTTTTGAATATTTTTAAGTATTTTAAAAATATAAGTTTATGAAATTTGATTTAAACAGATTTTGAAATATTTTGAATTAAAGAAATTATGATTTTTCTATGTGTTAAAAATGTAATTAATGAATGGTTTAACTGGATTTTTGAAATATAACTTAAGTTGGAAATTTGGAATTTTGGTTAAAAATGATATTTAAGTTATATAAATAAAATGGATATTAAATTTTATTTGGAAATGGTAAATATGATAATTTGATTAAATTTGAATTTAAGTGATTATTAAGTATTATTGATTTTTCTATGAATTTAAGTGGTTAAATAAATGAATGTTTAAAAGTGATCTTTTAAAATATAACTTGACTAAGAAATGTGAAATTTGGTTTTAATTAAAGGTTTAAGTTAATTAAATAAAATTGGAAATTTTGTTTAATTGTGAAATGGTAATTTAAATTTGAAGTGTTAAGTCTATTTGTTGAAATGTGAAGAATTGGAACTTTTACACTTAAACTTATTAAGTAAATTGTTGAAAATTGGATTTAATTATAAGAAATTTATTGTGAAAGAAACGTGTAAAGTTCTAATTAATGAAAGAAATATGTAAAGTTTAATTTATGAAAGAAACGTGTAAAGTTCTAATTAATGAAAGAAATATGTAAAGTTTTACCTACTGAAAGAAACATGTAAAGTCTTAATTAATGAAAGAAACATGTAAGTCTTAATTTGTGTAATATTGATTTAAAATAATAAATGCCCCTTTTGTAATAAAACGTAAATTAAAACGTACATTCGATAATGTAAGTTTAATTAGTGTAATATTGATTAAATGATAAATGCTCTTTACTGTAATAGGAATGTAAGTTAAAATGTACATTTAATATGTAAGTTTTAATTAATGTAAATGACATATTTTAATGACTAAAATAATAAAGTTTCTTTATTGTAATGATAATGTAAGTTAATAAGGTACTCTTAACTTAACATAAGAATTTTAGCATTAAATTGGATATTACAGTAACAAAGTTTATTTAACTATAAGGCTATGATAAAATGACCATGTTAAAAATTTGTAAGTATATAAATACTTTGATTATATAAAATGTTAAATTGGGAAGTATTACATTCCAAAAATGCTATGATTCCTTAAGGTTACATTACCAAAATGCTATGATAATTTAAAGGAAGATTTCAAGTTTAATAAATTAAAGGAAATATTCAGTGATTTTGAAATTTGGGTTTTATTGAAATGATATATTATTGAATTGGTTTTGAAATGGAAATGATATATTTTTGAATTGGTTTTGAATAGATATGTTTTGGGTTTGAAAGTATGTATTAGTTTGAAATAAATGATATGATTTTGAAATGGTTTAAAGGATGTATTTTGATTTGAAACATAAACTATTTTTAAAAGTTATAACCACGGGTTATAATAACGATTGGTTGGCAAAGAGACCGGGATCGGATATGGACATACTCTCTGTCGATACCGAAAACCACTTTGACAACCGTGTACGCGGTGGAGATTCCATAATGAAGTAGGATGGTGGCGACGTTCTTAAGGTATGTTACGTGGACCCAACTCCCGTGAGTTGGCATAAGGTGGCTAAAACAGGAGCGATCTCGGACCAGTGAGGTAGCACCTCTTCTCGGACACATTTCTTCGATATTATACTCTTACTTGTGATTGATTAGATGGCCATCCTCCGATTTGGGAGTGTTGTTCGAGGTGGAACGGTAGTGGCTGCTATGCGTATCCATCAGTCCGTGTGCGTAATTGGTATATCTACCCTGGCATTGCCTAGTTGTGCCGTGTCACCTACCATATCGAGCTTTACTACGATTATGATTTTAAGATCCGACCGCGTTAAGGTTCTCCATCCCCTTAACGCTATTTTCTATATGATTATACTTTACTTATTAGACATTATTATAATAGTGAATATTACTACATAGTAGATATTTTAACGGATTCTTAGAGGATGGGCGGTCCCAAGCATCTTCTAAGTTACTTGTACCTTTATTACAGTTCATTTGAGTTGGTTTACATTATATAAGTATATATTGTCCTGACTCGAGTGTTTTGTGTTTTGCTTTACGCTCGGGTCAGCCTGAGTATTCACAGATTTGGATTTCTACCTTCTGGAGATTTGAATCGTTGGAGATTATCTGCTAGTCTTGTTCTATCAACTTTGGTTCCGTTGTCCTATTCAGCCTGTACTTGGTTATTGTATTGAGACTTCTGCTGTACTTTATTTCTTATGTTGTATCTTATGTAACTCTGATATATTTTCATAGTAGCTTCATGAACTACTATTTCTTTTACTTCCGCTGCATTATTTTACTCTGTGTCTGTGATCTGTGATTATATTTATTTACTGTATACTCTGAGATTTGCCAAATTTTATTTACAACGCGGTATTTTGAGCAATTCAACTCTGGCATGAGTGTCTACCTATACACTTATAATGGATGCGAATGGTTGAAAATATCGGGTCGTTACAGTTGGTATCAGAGCTTTGGCTTTGAGGCAAAACTTAGAATGTATGGTAAATTTATTTACAGAATCACTTTCGTTCGAGTTTGAATCTCTTCCTTTTGATTCGATTTCCTTTGAATTTTGGAACGTTTCCTGCGGTTCCAAAATTCATTCTTGTCCCTCACTATTCATCTTCTTCTGATTTTGGAGTATCACATAACTCCACTTCGAATGATCTTTATAGTGAATTGGCGATCTCGCCAATATTCTAATTTTCTTGTAAAGGGGTGAAAATCCTTTACAGTCAGCATCGATTCACCAGAGATTTTATCTATCCTTGGTTTAGATGCTAATATCTTTTATTATTCCAAACTCTATCTCTTGAGATCGAACGTAGATTTATCCCAGAAAAATCCACATCGATCTTATTCTTTAAGTCACGGTTGACCCGGTTAAGGTTGTCCGCGATTTACCTAAGCTTACCCATCTCTCTACTCTGTTTAACCATCTTGTCTTTTGTTTCTAAACTATCTCCAAACATTTTGAATTGTACTTGTAAATCTATGTTTTGTTTTATATATGGTGTTGTTTGAGTTGTTGATGTGATTTGGATTTCCGATCGATTCGTCTGATCAACGCTATCGATAGGATTTCTAAAACACTTTAACAGAACAAACTGACACGATATTATTTTAAATTTGGTTAATGAAATAAAATTTTGATATATAAGTAAATTTATGGAACTTGATAAATTGATTTAAATTGATAATTTGAAATGATAATACTTGATTTATCATTTATTGTTCTACAAATGAATTTATAAATAGTTGTTTATAAATTGATTTGGGAACTGAAATGAATTTGAATCAAGAATTTGAGAATTCAAGTTTCCGATGGATTTCAAACCTTGTGTTTAAAATTTTTAAAAGGATATAATTTAAAGTATTTTTGAATAAAAAATTTGTCTCTAAAGGATTTTAAAGTTTAAAAATTAAGTGCTCTTCTCTTTGTCGCTGGAAAATAATTTCGGTGATGACTGCAGCATCATCGACGTTCATTTTCGAGTTTTGAACTGAAGAGACCGTTCTGTAGTCTTACTACAGCTTTGTTTTGAAAGATTTAATTTATTTGAATTTCTAAATATGATTTGATTTATAATAAATATAGATATATGATTTAAATTGATTTGACATATTATGTACATATATTTATTTATCTCTAACTGGTTTGAAGGAAACCGGAAAATTAATTCTTAAATTTCATCTTAAAGAATAATTTCAATTATAAAAAGAAAAATTAAAATTTTTGAGTAAATGATTCAAACTTGAGATAATTGAATTGGAAAGTTTTATTTGTATAATACAATTGCATTCAAATATAACTTACCTTAAAAAAAATTTAGAAGTTAACAATGTAATTGGATAATATACAATATATAAAGGATTTTTTAAATAAAATTTGAGTGGTTATAATAAATTTTATACACCTAAATTTTAGTTATAAAAGATTTACAAAGGTAAATAGTGAAAAAGGAATTTAAAGAGATTTTATTTAAATAACTTGATAATCAAATTTGATTTAATATGGAACCTTAAGTCTAACCTAGGAATTTTAATAATGGTTATTTCCTGAAATGAATATGTTGTATAATAAATAATGTATCTTTGAATAGATAAAATAAAATACATTGGAATTGGACATTTTGTAATAAAGTTTATTTAACTTGAATTCATAGTTTAATTGATGTCTAAATGAATAAATGTGTAAAGAAATTTGATTGTTATATTTTCTATGATAAATATTTTATTTATGAAATTGATATGTCTTGAAAAATGGATAATTATGATAGTTATAATGTATTTTAACATCACTAAATTTGATAATTGAGAATTTGGTTTTCAAATGGAAATTTTAAGTGTAACTTATTGAAGGAATATCTATTTATGAAATGGGCATTTTAAATAAAGTGTTAGGTTATTTGTTAAATGAAGAGCTAAGTAAAGTAGTGAGCTTTTGACTTAATAAACGAAGTATAGTTTAATTTGGATATTCCATTCATAAAAGTTTGTTTTAATAAGTCATAAGTTAAATGATATCCAAATGAATATTCTAGAATAAAATTGATTTGAAATATTAATATATCTACTGTAGCATTTTATAAGTGCTGCTGTTTTGAAAATATAATGTTTTGGAAGTTTTATAATTGAATGAACTTAGAAATTTTACAACTTTAAAATGAATATTATTTGACCTTGAATTAAAATGGTTTAAATAAAGATTATTTTAAAAGGTGTTATGATTTTCTAAGTATTATGTTTTTTTAGAATTACATTTCCAAAGTGTTATGATTTTAGTAGTATGATTTCCAAATGATAAACATCTCTAATTTGTTATGATTTCAAAGCGTTATTGTTTCACATTTATTATCTTATTTTTTTTTTCAAACTATCTTTTGGTTGTCCTTATTTCTCTTATCTTGTTACAGAATGGGAAGGCTATTGCTTATACCAGTCTGTTTAGACATCCTTTTATAATCTTTGAAATCTTTGTTACTCATCTGGATCTGAACACTGTTTTTCCATTCATAGACCGTCGGTCAAGTGAAAGGGGTGATTCAGACTCTAAAGGATCTTTTTCGTGTTTGTGTTCTTGATTTGATCACCTCCAACTTGTTAAACTTGCCTATAACAATAGTTATCAGGTGTAATTCCAATATTCTTATCATCTTGTCTTAATTCTATTCATTCTATCTTTTTAGGTGCTTTCCCGTACCTCGTTCCTTTTCGGGGATGAAAAGTTTTGAGTGGGGGAGAGTGTAACAACCCTGTATTTTACAATTAATTTTAATTTGATTTTTCCAAATTTAAGAGCTTTATTTATGAAAAGAATAAATGTTGTTATTGTAAATATAAAAAAACTTTGATTTTGTATGTGGATTTGAATTCCAAATATGACTAAATTTAATATTTCCAGAAAATGTGAATTTTGGTCAAATAGTCAAACTTCGACTTTTAACTTGAAAATTTAAAAGTTTGAAATTTATGAATTTTATCATTTATTATAAAAATAGATTTAATAACTTGAATACTGATTTTCGTTTCGTTGCAAACGGATTTAAATTGCAAAAGTTATACTATTTTCAATATTGTGTGTATATTGGGTTATTCAGCAATATTCTTTATTTTAAAATTATATAAATGACATTTTTATTTGATATATTTTATTCTAATTTGTACATTTATGTTATATAAAATATATTTTGGCTTTTAAATATTTTTAAAGTAAGGTAGGAATTTTTCCAGAGTTAGTAGTATTTTTCTTGCAAATTTCCATGCCCTGTTTGTAAATTTTAAACATTTTTCTTTAATCCTTTTCTATTTTCTCCAATTTAATTATCTATTTTATTTTGAAAATGATAAATAAATTATTTTAACTCAAATTTTCACTTCATAATATTTTTATAATGAAGTGTATAGTTTTTCAAGACTGACAGTGATTTATTTATAATTTTTGAACACTGTTTGGTATTTTTAAGTAATTTTCTTCATTCTTTTTATATTTTTCCAAAATTTATTATTTGTTTTCTCATATTTATAATTGATTTCGGTTTGTAAATTATTTTTCTGAATATTTTTGTTTATATAAAGATTAAAAAGAAAAGAAATATGAAAGGTTGTAAAACACTTTGAAACTTAAGCCCTTTTTGTCCAAACCCTTCATTTTCTTTAACTCCTCAAATTTTGCCCTAGCCATCTAAAACCCTAGTGTAGCGGCCACTTTTTGTTTCTCATCTTTTCACGTGAAAATAAATCAGCTCCTCATTTCTCATGGCTTCATCCAAAAATAGGTAATGGCCTCTTCTTCTTTTTCTTCTTTTCTCTTCATTTTCAATGATTTTTGCCATGTTTCTCTTGCTTTGCTTGGCCTAACACCTCCACCATCTCCTCCACCGACCACCACCACTTCCTTCCCCACACCATCCACGACCAAACCCCCTCCTCCTCTGACCATGACAGGCCATGCACTCTTTTTGACTAAAAACCACACAAAACCTTGCACAAATCCCTTAAAACAATGCATAGCCACCACTAGTTGCAACATACCTTCGCCCACCACCTTGGACACCACCTCTACCCGCCACCACCACCTTGCTACCACCACTACACATCACCATCTCCTCTGTCCAGACCTGTAGCAAGTCATGGCCAAGCCTAGGACCTTGTAGACCGAGCCAAAGATGAACCAAAACTCCACCATATTGCATAAAACTCTTCACATGCCTATGTTGTAACTTCCCCATCATCTCTAGCTTGTAGCCGTGCATCCCTTGGTCCAAACCAGACCCAAACCATGTCCAAACCTGAACCAAAACATTCCCTAGGCCATGCAAAAGGATAGAGAAAGCAAGGCAAAAGATTTGACATTCAAATCTCTTTTCGTTTAAAAGTTATTCCATTTCAAGTGCGTTGAAATTGTGTTTGTTTTGATGTATGTTTTGGGTTGTAATACAAGAGTTGTAGCTTTGGATCTTGCTCTCCACTCAAGTCCGTAGTCTTGTCATCGTGCTTTTGTTCCATTGTGTCATTGGTTTTGATATCGCCAGCACAAACAGGTGAGTTATTCTCACCAGACAATATGTACCTATATAACTGATAAACCGACACCATTTGAATCTGTAATGTATATCATCATGTTATATATGTTTATATTATTATCATATGATGTTCACACCTGTTATTACACTTATTATATCATATGTTACTATTATTTAATGTTATTCTGTTATTTATATCTGTTATCACCATTGCAAGTTCCCTGTAGATTAGAATCACTATGGGTTGAAATGATACATACCCGAACGGACTTTAGAATAGGGAAAAATCGTTATGGGCTGAAATGATAGGCCTGAATGGTTTTTATTTAAATTATTTTAACTTGGGATTGCGGGTTTGAAATAATAGAACCCGGATTTTTCTTTTTTAACTGCGGATTGAAATGATACATATCCGTATCACTTGACCTAGGTTAGAAAATTATATACAGGCCCATGGTTATTTTATAAAGTGTTTTGAATATTTTTAAGTATTTTAAAAATATAAGTTTATGAAATTTGATTTAAACAGATTTTGAAATATTTTGAATTAAAGAAATTATGATTTTTCTATGTGTTAAAAATGTAATTAATGAATGGTTTAACTGGATTTTTGAAATATAACTTAAGTTGGAAATTTAGAATTTTGGTTAAAAATGATATTTAAGTTATATAAATAAAATGGATATTAAATTTTATTTGGAAATGGTAAATATGATAATTTGATTAAATTTGAATTTAAGTGATTATTAAGTATTATTGATTTTTCTATGAATTTAAGTGGTTAAATAAATGAATGTTTAAAAGTGATCTTTTAAAATATAACTTGACTAAGAAATGTGAAATTTGGTTTTAATTAAAGGTTTAAGTTAATTAAATAAAATTGGAAATTTTGTTAAATTGTGAAATGGTAATTTAAATTTGAAGTGTTAAGTCTATTTGTTGAAATGTGAAGAATTGGAACTTTTACACTTAAACTTATTAAGTAAATTGTTGAAAATTGGATTTAATTATAAGAAATTTATTGTGAAAGAAACGTGTAAAGTTCTAATTAATGAAAGAAATATGTAAAGTTTTACCTACTGAAAGAAACATGTAAAGTCTTAATTAATGAAAGAAACATGTAAGTCTTAATTTGTGTAATATTGATTTAAAATAATAAATGCCCCTTTTGTAATAAAACGTAAATTAAAACGTACATTCGATAATGTAAGTTTAATTAGTGTAATATTGATTAAATGATAAATGCTCTTTACTGTAATAGGAATGTAAGTTAAAATGTACATTTAATATGTAAGTTTTAATTAATGTAAATGACATATTTTAATGACTAAAATAATAAAGTTTCTTTATTGTAATGATAATGTAAGTTAATAAGGTACTCTTAACTTAACATAAGAATTTTAGCATTAAATTGGATATTACAGTAACAAAGTTTATTTAACTATAAGGCTATGATAAAATGACCATGTTAAAAATTTGTAAGTATATAAATACTTTGATTATATAAAATGTTAAATTGGGAAGTATTACATTCCAAAAATGCTATGATTCCTTAAGGTTACATTACCAAAATGCTATGATAATTTAAAGGAAGATTTCAAGTTTAATAAATTAAAGGAAATATTCAGTGATTTTGAAATTTGGGTTTTATTGAAATGATATATTATTGAATTGGTTTTGAAATGGAAATGATATATTTTTGAATTGGTTTTGAATAGATATGTTTTGGGTTTGAAAGTATGTATTAGTTTGAAATAAATGATATGATTTTGAAATGGTTTAAAGGATGTATTTTGATTTGAAACATAAACTATTTTTAAAAGTTATAACCACGGGTTATAATAACGATTGGTTGGCAAAGAGACCGGGATCGGATATGGACATACTCTCTGTCGATACCGAAAACCACTTTGACAACCGTGTACGCGGTGGAGATTCCATAATGAAGTAGGATGGTGGCGACGTTCTTAAGGTATGTTACGTGGACCCAACTCCCGTGAGTTGGCATAAGGTGGCTAAAACAGGAGCGATCTCGGACCAGTGAGGTAGCACCTCTTCTCGGACACATTTCTTCGATATTATACTCTTACTTGTGATTGATTAGATGGCCATCCTCCGATTTGGGAGTGTTGTTCGAGGTGGAACGGTAGTGGCTGCTATGCGTATCCATCAGTCCGTGTGCGTAATTGGTATATCTACCCTGGCATTGCCTAGTTGTGCCGTGTCACCTACCATATCGAGCTTTACTACGATTATGATTTTAAGATCCGACCGCGTTAAGGTTCTCCATCCCCTTAACGCTATTTTCTATATGATTATACTTTACTTATTAGACATTATTATAATAGCGAATATTACTACATAGTAGATATTTTAACGGATTCTTAGAGGATGGGCGGTCCCAAGCATCTTCTAAGTTACTTGTACCTTTATTACAGTTCATTTGAGTTGGTTTACATTATATAAGTATATATTGTCCTGACTCGAGTGTTTTGTGTTTTGCTTTACGCTCGGGTCAGCCTGAGTATTCACAGATTTGGATTTCTACCTTCTGGAGATTTGAATCGCTGGAGATTATCTGCTAGTCTTGTTCTATCAACTTTGGTTCCGTTGTCCTATTCAGCCTGTACTTGGTTATTGTATTGAGACTTCTGCTGTACTTTATTTCTTATGTTGTATCTTATGTAACTCTGATATATTTTCATAGTAGCTTCATGAACTACTATTTCTTTTACTTCCGCTGCATTATTTTACTCTGTGTCTGTGATCTGTGATTATATTTATTTACTGTATACTCTGAGATTTGCCAAATTTTATTTACAACGCGGTATTTTGAGCAATTCAACTCTGGCATGAGTGTCTACCTATACACTTATAATGGATGCGAATGGTTGAAAATATCGGGTCGTTACAAATGTTCCTCTGGACTTCCACTATATATCAGAATATCATCGAAATACACCACCACAAAATTCCCAATGAATGGTCTAAAAATCTGATTCATCACCCGCATAAATGTACTTGGCGCATTTGATAAGCCAAACGGCATTACCAACCATTCGTATAGACCCTCCCTGGTTTTAAAAGCAGTCTTCCACTCATCACCTGGCCTGATACGAATTTGATGATATCCGCTCTTCAAATCAATCTTCGAAAAGATAGTAGCTCCGCTCAATTGATCTAGCAAGTCATCCAACCTCGGCATTGGAAATCTATATCTCACAGTAATCTTATTCAATGCTCGACTGTCAGTGCACATTCTCCACGTCCCGTCCTTCTTCGGTACTAACAAAGCTGGTACAGCACACGGACTCAAGCTTTCCTGCACACGCCCCTGTTCAAGCAATTCCTCTACCTGCCTACGCAACTCTTCGTGTTCTTTCGGACTCATTCTATAGTGTGGTCTATGTGGCAACACAGCACCTGGAACAAGATCTATCTGGTGTTGTATATCCCTCAACGGTGGCAACTCCGTTGGTAGCTCTTCAGGAAACACATTATTAAATTCTTCAAGTACTGGTTTAACTTCTTCATGTATCTCAACCACTTCATTGCCCTCTCGCCCAATCAACAAAAACACCTCAGGTTCCTCTTCAACTTCTTTAACAAACTCCTTCAAGGATAATAAAGTTTTCAGCTCTTCAATCTCCTCCAGTTTGTTTTCTTCTTGTTGACGCTTCTTTGGAACTAGAGTAATCTTTGTGCCTTCAAACATAAAACTGTAACTGTTGGTACGCCCATCATGTTGCACCGCCCTATCATACTGCCATGGTCTCCCCCGCAACAAATGACAGACATCCATATCTACCACATCGCACCAGATTTCATCCTTGTATTTCTTTCCAATTGAAAAATTCACACAAGCCCTTCGTCCAACCTTCACCTCCCCGCCTTTCCTCAACCAAGCCAGCTTGTACGGTTTCGGATGTTTCTCAGTCTTCAATGCCAACTTCCTCATAGCTTCTGAAGAAATTATATTATCACAGCTTCCAGCATCAATAACAAATTTGCAAACTTTCCCCAGAATAGTACATGTTGACTGAAAAATATTGCTCCTCAACCAACTACAATCCTCCTCTTGCTTGGGTGTTAAACAGGACCTCTTCATCATTAGATTATAACCTTCGTCTCCCGACACTTCTTCTTCCTCCTCATCAGGTGGTGAATTGGAACATTCAGCTTCTTCATCCTCATCCTCGACCTGCGCTATCATAGCTCTCTTCTTCGGCTTTGGACATTCGCTACTTTTATGGCCCATTTCTTGGCAATTATAACACTTGAAACCATTATTGACTCTCGTCTTCCCAACCTCATTCACAACTGGTTTTGCAACAGCTTTTGAAACATTAGAACTTCCACTAACACCCTTCACTGGATTGTTGGAATTTGTAAACACACCACCTCTTCGTCTTCCCTGTTTCTCCCAAGCTAACGCCTTCTGGTGTGCTTCCGCTACAGATCTGGGATCAAACATGTTAACCATATCATGAATCTGCATTCGCAACCCCCCAACAAATCTAGCTGTCAATTGTTCTTCTGTCTCCATAATATCATTCCTTGCAATCAGTTGATAAAATTCGTCAGCATAGTCATTCACAGATTTCGTCCCTTGTCTCAAGTTTTGCAACCTCTGATACATAAGCGACTGATAGTTATAAGGTAAGAATGTGGCTTTCATCATTTTCCTCATCTTCTCCCATGATTCAACCTTTGACTTCCCCATCCGTTCACGTGTAAGTTTGGTTTGCTGCCACCACGCCAAAGCTCTACCCCTCAACCTTGTAGCAACCAACTTCACTCTACGATGTTCTGGAACTTCTTTGAAGTCAAAAATCTCCTCCACATTAGACAACCAATCCAAAAACTCCTCAACTTGCATCCCTCCTTTGAATTCTGGTATTTCAGTCTTCATCCCAAATTCCCACTTGTGATCATACTCCGACTGATTTCTTCCTTGTCCTCGTCCTTGTCCATGAACACTACCACCATCATACTCTTCTTCAAAATCAGATGTATATCGATGTCGATCCTGACCACCAACATCTCTACTCCCTTTGCGTCTTCCACCAACATCTCTACTCCCTTTGCGTCTTCCACCAACATCCCTTCTATCTACATTCCTCCGTTCTCGATCATTCACATTCCTCCCACGTCTTTGATCATCATCCACACTTCTTTCTCGATTGGATTGTGGTGAGACTTTACTTCCTCCATGGTTAGATTCAGGCGAAACCCTTCTTCGATTCTGATTCATCTCTAACATCATCTTCTCTAACCGACCAATTCCTTCGTTAACCTTTTCACTAAAGTTTTCATTAATTCTTTGCTCCATTTCATCAGCTTCTTCTCTTCTATACAAAGCTTCAACGTTTTGATGTCGATTAGCTCTTCTTGGCGGCATACTTGAAAATTTCACAAACACTTCAAATTTCAAACACCTTTCGAACTTAGATCCAAAATGAAATAGATCGAAAACTCCCACTTTGTTGCAAAAATATGATGAACACGATGAACACAACTTCTCAAAATGATGCAAATTTCAATCTTCAACACTTTGATTTCAACTGGGCTTTTCTTGATGTAGCTCAGCCTCTCTAACTCTTCAAATAAATCGGCTCCAAGACTCGATTTAGCTATGATTGGCTAAAGCAATCTTTGATACCAAACTGATGCAGTGGATTATACAAAAACAAAGTAGATCGATGAAAGTAGCAATTGGTGGATTGATGAATACTGAAATGCCCAAATTCGTTGATCCGAAGATACCGAATTCTAGCTATCTCTGACACGTTGATCGCGCACGATACCGTGAGAAGAGATCTTCAATTCTTCGAGCGTTGATCAAGCGTACTTGATTCCGCGAATCGGCTTCTGCAGTCGTTGAATCGAGCACACTCGATTATCCGAAAGAGGAGAGAGGAGAATACACTCGACTACCAATTTGTTGAAAGCACAAAGCTAACAAAAAATGTTTTTATTTCAAATCAACTAAAACTTTTCAAATGTACAACACACGCCTATTTATAACCTTTACATCACACGACTCAACTTGCCCAACACTTAGGTCGGAAACGACCTAACAGACACGACCTACGACCTAACTAAGGTCGTCTACGACCTAACTAAGGTCGTCTACGACCTAAAGAAACAACACAGAACTGAAGCTCTTTACAACACAAGATATCACATATTTACAACATATAAATCGGTTACGACCTAAAATACAACTCACGCGACCTAACTTCAACACATCAGCCTCCATCAGCGACCTAGTATAGGTCGTTAACGACCTAACACTTTATGCGACTTAAGAAAGCTTCCGGAAATCTTTATACGACCTATCCCATGAGCGACTTAACGAGCTATAGTAGTGAGCGACCTAACAACAGAAGGCAGCGACCTAAAATAAAGCGGCATCCAAACTCAGCGACCTAACATAGGTCGTAACCCCTGTTCGCGACCTAACATAGGTCGACTCATCTCTCCGCGATCTAAAGTAGGTCGTAGCTTCTCTCCGCGACCTAACTTAGGTCGTAGCCTGTTAGCTCGTTCGCCTGCCTTCACACTGAATCCATTAACTCGCGTGCCACCTTCACTAGGTCGTGAGTGACCTAAAATTACGTTAGGTCGTGAACGACCTAAGTCTTCAACTTCCCACGACTTATCCCCTTGCTTTAACTCGTTAGCTCGTAAGCGATCTTCCATAGGTCGTGAGCGACCTAAATCTTCATCATTCTGGGCGTTATTCTAGGCTACATCAGATTGGTTGTAACTCTGATGTAAATAAATGTAAATTGATAGATACAGTTTTCTTTTATATAACTGTTATTATTTGATATTATATTCTGATCCACTGCGAATGTGAGAATCTGTGTTTTGTTTCTGTTTCTTCTTCTACCT
Organism: Allium fistulosum; assembly: GCA_030737815.1. Classification (NCBI taxonomy): domain Eukaryota; kingdom Viridiplantae; phylum Streptophyta; class Magnoliopsida; order Asparagales; family Amaryllidaceae; genus Allium; species Allium fistulosum. The sequence goes on from CM060907.1 coordinate 353,936,410, forward strand.
CTTTCTTCATTTCCCTAACTATCTGGAATTTTCGGGATCGAAAATTCCGGGTCGTTACATTAATCCTACTTTATAGTTTCAATTTAAACACTAATAGCCATAATTAACATTTCCAAATCAACCAGTACACAATTACAACCAATCAATAGGCTATTATTAATAAATTTTAGCACCAATTAACATTAATTTTATCAGAATTTGAAATAATTAGTTTAGGAGAAGAATATACCTAATTTTTTATGGATTAAAGGTGTAGAAGCTTGAAGGATCTAATTTGATGAAGATTGTAACGAATTTTGGCGGATTGCAGCGGCTAGAAACAGTTTGGGATGAAATAAGGGGTGTAGGAACCGAGTTTGAGGGTTTAGAAAATGAGTGAAATGAGGAAGAAACGGGTTTAGCTGTAGCCATATTCATGATTATTCAACGGCTACCGACGGCCATTGATGGGTAAAATCAAATGGTTTCCAATGGCTTTCGACGGCTATAAATAGAAAATTTCCCCTCTTTTTAAAATAAATTTAATTTTTCATAAAAATCTTAGAATAGTTTACAATAACCCATTTTTCTTTCTAAATATTGAAAATGTTATTTTTATTTGTTATACGACACTTTTTTGACGATTTGATAATTAATTGTGTATTTTAAATGTATTGAAGCTAATAAATTCGTATAAAATAAAATATTTGGTAAAAAATAATTTTATTGAATCTTGTGTCGACCCAAGGTATTTTTGACATATGGTCAAAATATGAAAAGAAAATAAATAGGTTTAAGGTATTAATCTGACAGTTTCCGACATTTTTTTACGGCTATAAATAGAATATTTTCTCTCTTTTTAAAATAAATCTAATTTGTTATGAAAAATTTCAAAATGTTTACAATAACCCAATTTTGTTTCTAAATATTAAAAATGTTATTTTTACTCGTTATACAGTATTTTTTTAACGATTTGATAATTAATTTTGAATTTTAAATGTATTCAAGATAATAAATTCATTTAAAATAAAATGTTCGGTAAAAATAATAATTATGTTCAATCTTATGTTGATCAAAGTATTTTGGGTATACGGTCAAAATATGAAAAGAAACTAAATAGTTTAAGTTATCAATATTAATTTTTAAATTTATAGCCGTTCATCAACGTTCAGACATAAAACTTTCGTTCGAAGGCCAAACGATCTTCAAACGATACGAAATTCGAACCATATACACTATATTATGTATTTATCCAATCTATACAATTGGATTTAAAGAAAATAGAAATAAATTTATACTTAAAACATGTCATTTTCATAGAAGTTGTCCTAACAATATATACCAAGTGTTATACAACTCATCGGAAAATGATATATTTTGGGTCAAATTTTTTTTCTTTTATTTTTTTCGATTCTAGCCACACAAATTGGATAAATACTTTATAAAATATATGTGATATGAATTTCATCTCGTCTGAAAATTGTTTGGCCTTCGAACAAAAGGTTTTTAATCCGAATGTCGACGAGCGGCTATAAATTGAGAATCAAGATCGATATTCTAAATTTATTTACTTTTTAATCATATTTCGGTATTAGGTCTAAATTACTTTGGATTGACATAAGATTCAAAAAAATTATTTTTCTATTTAATATTTTCTTTTATTTGAATTTATAATGTTAAATATAGTTAAAAATTCATAATTAGTTATACAATGGTTAAAAAAATATTTAAATTCTTAAAACTATTACACATCATAAATTTCATTAAAGTTGTACATTAGACGGACTAAAAGTTGCATAGGTTGGTTGTTTGATTTCGATTTTCGATAAAGTTAAATATCGAATTACACAATAAAAGATTATTGAAATACTAATTTAACAAATCATAAACATTCATAAAATTCAAGAATAGAATAAAAATATCTTCTTTAAATTTTAGGAATTAAATTAGTATTTTTAAACCAAAATCAAACTTCTATGGTGAATAAGTTATAATAATGTGATAAATTAAAATACTTAAAATAGCCAGCCGTTGAAAGCCGTCAAAACTTGCTTGACGGAACCGTCGAAGGCTATTGGAACCGTCGGTTGCTATTTGGCTCATTTCTAGTAGTGGCTTTAAGAAAATTAAGGCTTTTAGGAACCTTTTATTACATGCACATCTAAGTCCTTTTAAGACTGCTAGACTAATTAAATATTGAAATGTGATCACGTCCATCACAATTAATAGGTTTTATCAAAATCAATCCTTAGTCCTATGAGAAAACTTGTGCAATGAATGCAGATTTATATTGAATAACCTCTTCCTTTTCATTTCGTTTTCATGTAAACACCAATTTCTAACTTATAAGGCTTACATCCAGTGATGTTCGGATTACAAATCCAAAAATTCTTGCCTTGCAAGAGAAACCATTTAAGATCGGATTGCTTTTTTCCATTTTGACCAATCATATTTTTATCGACATTCTACAAAGGAATGAGCTTCAAATTTATCATTCTTATTACTCCATTAGTAAGAATAACAAAACATATCACTAATAGACGATTCATCCCAAGTTTATGATTTTATGTCCCAACAATCTAACAAAAATTTAGTTGCTTTGCCCAATAATTTAAAACAAATTGAGTAAAATACAAACTGCTATGGGCTTATTGGTGTAGACCATTGATGTTTAGTTTGTCACTAGTCGGTGTAAATGTATGAATATTTCAACATGTGAGCCACAAATGTAAAATAAAATATGTTATTCTATTTTGGTGTAAAGTCTAATTAAAGTTGTAAAATTATGGATTAAAAATTAAAAGGCTTAAGATCTAATTATCATGATATTAATATATAAATACCGGGTGGAATTCTATTTTGTTGAAGGACCAAATTAGAAAATGCTAACATTATAAGTAAGGGGTTATGGTCCCTAAATTACACAAGCATTAGTTACTCCATAACCCTCTTCTATGCAGAGCTAATATCAAATTTAAAGTTTGTGTTAATTTGGAAAACCAAATCTTCTTCTCCTTCAGTTAGCAGCTATGGACTTAGGTATGGCTTCCGTTAATTTATTTAAATTTTCTCTAGTTTCTTCTCAATTAAATTAATATAGGTTATCCAGTCAAATCTAGGGTCTAATGATTAATCAATTCTATAGTGTATTAATTTCTAACAAGTGGTATTAAAGCCATCTATTATTGATTTTGTTGAGATATTTTTAACATTATCTAGAAATATGTTAAATTTCAGTTTTGTGGATGAATTTGAAAAAAAAAACAGTTGTTGGCTTCATTGTAATTGTCTTATTATATGGTTGGATTTAGAAAACAAATTAAACGAATATTAAAAAGGATGTCTAGCTAATCATTCAACTCTAATATTCTTTCATATTTTGCTTGCTAGTTAAAGTATCCCCAACCATGGTCACTAGTTGGTCAGTGAGCCTAATTTTGTGTTCGCTATTGACTGTCAAGGTCATTTTGATGACCTTGGTAGCCACCGAGTTATCCAACATTATTAATACCGGATACGAATGTGGTCAGTATCAATTGCTTATCACATGGATTGTGATCTTGACCATATATATTTATTCGACATTATAAATGCCGGATAAAGTGGTTTATTATTAGGGTTGTGTTGGATCAGTAAAAATAAAAACTGTTTGATAAAGTGACTCAATTTATTGTTGGGAATGCTCTTATGTAAATCAATGAGCCACTTCTACATATAATAGGAAAAAAATAGAAAAAACATGATATGATATATTATGTTATTAAAATATGTGATTTATTGATTTAGTGATACCAACTGTAACGACCCGGAAATTTCGAACCCGAAATTTCCGAATTGTTAAGGAAAAGAAAAAGAAAGAGATGAAATATATGTTAATATAAGCTTAATTAGGATTTATTATTAAAAATAAAAGAAAATAAAAATAAATGGGTGACACTTGTTTATTCATCCAACATTTGTCATTAGCAAATGTTTATCTTCTTACACATGTTATTAAGGTGATTTTCTTTTTAATAATCTATTTAAGCCTTATACAAATATTTATTTAATATTCATATGATTATAAAATGTGTATACTTATCCTTTAATAAATATTCATATGAATTCAAGTAACTTATATTTTGATTCAATTTAATGTTTAATGCTTTTGAAATGATATTTGAAATTTAAATTTTAATAACAAAGTTAATTTATTATTATTATAAACATATAGTTCAACTTGAGTTTTAGATAAGATTTAAATTTAAACTAGTTTCAAAATTTAAATTTTAGAATTAAATGTTTTCTTTAAAATTTTCCTTGAGTTAAATAATAATTTAACTGGTAATCAACATTGTAATAAAATTAATCGATGTTAAGTATGCAGGATTAAGGAAATCCCAGAGATTAAAGTTGGTATCAGAGCAGAAGGTTAAGCGAGAACCTTGGCTCTGGTGGGTTTACCCATTAAAGATAGGGTCAATAGTACCCTAGAATTAGTTGAGTGTATATATAAAGTTGTTGATCTACTTATATGTATGTGTATGAAACAGTACATTTGAAAAGGCATAATTGAGGTTTGACTTTTCAACTAATATTATCTTATTACATATGCATGTAGTTATTATGCTACTCATATCAAATTTGAGTTCCCAACGTCATGGAGTGGCATGATTTTATCATCCATTTTAAAACAAACACACCGAATTATAACATTCTATCCGCCTATGCTAAGGTATCGTTCACAGTCAAACTGTAGCATGTTACCATTGGACATGCTGTCTCAACGGACCAACTAATCATTTCAGAACCGCTTGAGGAATAAGGAGAAATGGTGCATTGGGGGGAATGCTTCTGATGCCTCTGACGCGTCCGTCCTTTTATCCTCCAAATACCCCGTTCCCATACTCCGCTCAAATACCTCTTTTACATCATCAAACAGATTCTCCTTTCAACCAACTTCCCTGCTCAAATGATTTGTTCAATTGCTTCATTCGCTTTGTAAAGAATGAGCCTTTAGTCTTCTAGGTCTACAAGCTATCACTGAATTGCACATAGAATAAATTATGTCATGGATTCTATAATAGCTTAATAAAAGTCTTGAGCTTTGTTACACCAGTATTTCCCAAGTCCTATGAAGGGAAATATGATGTAAGCACATTGATTAAAATGGGATGCCCTTGCAATAAATTACGAACCACAAAGAGGAAAGGCAAAGAATGAAACGAAGTCAGGAAAAAACTACGCCCAGAAGCTGTAAGGCAACAACGAAGATCCCAAATGTGTCTTCCCCCCATTCCCAGTGTTACAATATGATATTACGCTAAAGACTGACAACTGATCATAGGGTGCAGCCAACAGCTTATGACTGTAATACGTGGATAGTAGATCTGCATTAGTAGTCTTGCATTGAAGGAAAATAGGGATGCACCACCCCCTTTTTGATTACCAGTGAAGTGTCTCAATGCACTGCCATTAGAAATGCAACCCCATCAAAGCATGAGCACAAAGAGAAGGACCGCGCCACCCTCAATGGTTTGAATAAACCACATATCATTCCCAAAATCTGTATGTTGCTGATACCTAAAAAATGAATTTACGATGTACTCACCAGTCACAGAGTCAAAAAGCACTCCAAAGGCTAAACATTAGGCTACCTAAACAGTACACCAAGGGAGATCCATGCTCATAAACAAACGAAAAAGATATAAGTTTTCCTCATCAATAAACCGCGCAGTCCGTCGCCTAGAGCAGCTCAACGCAGAATTTCATAAAGCAATTCCCTTCATAAATTGTGACTCGATCACACTAACTAACCTGGTAAGTATCATCAAGGTTCAAATAGATCAAAGTAACAACCATCCTTTGGAGAAAAGTAATAAAAGTGGCGCAGTCCACCTTGAAGACAAAAGGAGCAGCGGCTTGCCATACTCATACTCGAAAAAAGAAGCAATGCCAAAGTCATTCACCCTTTCAAAGAGTAGGAATTTAGTGCCCAATCAAATTTGGAACGTCCCGCCTCAAATTCAAACATTCTTGCTTCCATTTCAGATCACCTGCCAAACCTGAAAATTTAACCACTCAAATCAGTGTTTTCCACCAAAGACATCCTAGCGATCCACATGCATCATATAGACAATGTGGATGGATGACATGGCGTAATCCAATGGCATAGAGAAGAAGTCGGAAGAAAGATGATGGCAATTGTGACGCCCTACCTCTATACTCACACTAGCCAAGGACACTACTGGGTAATGCCGTCGACTAGCACGAAGAATAGGGCTGCTGAGGAGCGACCATCTGTGTAATTGCTTTGTGCGAGTACCGATATGTCAGATAGTAGGGCATGAATTTCATTTCGAGAGGAAATCCGACATACCAAATACAAACTCAAAGCTACTACACAGTGGCTCTGTGTCCTTCGGAAACAAATATAGAAATAAGCATAACTGAAATCAGTCATAGATATTCACATCACAAAGGCAGAAACAAATATGAATATAACACATAGAAGTGTACATCAAAGTAGTGGTCAAACAAGATCCACTACATCATAAAAGAATAGGTACAAGTGCTAGACAAAAAAATATGTATACGTCAAGAAGTCTCTATCTTGAATGTATAACAACAAAAACTACTGAGCTAAAGTAGTTAGCTAAAAGTCAAATGACGATCCAGATAAGAAGTCAAGTAGAAGCACCTAAAACACCTCGGTCTGACCCGAGTATTATTTAAGAAGAAAAAAAATAAACGGATCAGTCTAACTATAAATATCATATAAAATGAGATAAAATAAGAGATACAACAAGAATATATGATAACAATAATTCCATACTGTGTCAAGTATACATTTAATAACAACGAAAATCATATAATATCTCAAATCTTCTCAAACACCAAAAAGAATATCATATTCTTTAGATTATTCACCAAAACACAAATATTGATAAGGCTTATCAATACAATTCACAAAAATTGGTGAAACACAAATTCCAGAAATCAACAATTAGAAATCCAGAAAACATAAAAGGGGAAGGCCTATCACAAACGGGAGCATGAAAACTCACCAACATGTGTATCACAAACGGGTCGCTATCCCATGGTCGCTAACCATAGAGCCGTTGCAACAGCGTAGTACAATAACGGTACGCCCGAAGAACCAGAAACTCAAATGAGCCGGAACAACGATGTAGTGCAATAATGGTACGCCCGATGAACCTGAAACTCAAATAATTCGGAACAACGACGTAGTGCAATAACGGTACCCCCGATGAACCAAACTCTATAAAGCCCGTAGGTCGCTAGCCTATAAAAATGATACGAAGCTCCATAAAACGAGGTATTGTCCCCCACGAGGACAAAGAGACATCGCATATCGCTAGTCTAAACCATAAAATGATCACCATTGATTAATGAAAAGTGTAGATTACACTAAGCTAGTAAATAAATGAGTTTAGCTTCATGTCCCACAACCGCTGGCTTAACTTAAATATTTACGAACAAATTGTAGATTTCCACTCGAAAATTGTCACGAGAGTTTAATCGAACAAGTCTAAGAATTAACCGACGAAGTAAACGCAAGCGTTTCATACCACTTGTTTTGCTAAGCCGTTTAATTAGATTTCTCATACGAATGAGGTAAAGGTTTGTATATACTAATAGATTGGAAAACGGTTTTAAAAACGAGTTTTGTATTAAAAATGGTATTTGAAATCATCTTTGTGAAAGCGTTTGAATATTTACTACTAGTATAGAAAACCTTTGTATTTTAAAGTGACAAATCACAAAATGATTGTAAAAACAATCAATCACCAAAAATTCACATTTGACGACGTGAATTCAAACCATAAAAATCGATATCAAATCCATCAAATGGATATTACCAAAAATCCAAAGAAAGGAGTCATCAAAGTCGATAATAAGTGATAACAACTAAACGGATCAACTAAAATCGATTAAAATTAGAAATCCACTAAAGAAATAGCCAAAATAAGCAAAATGAACAGTTCTAGACGTCTGGGGGTTCATCCAAGCGTCTGGATTTGGGTTTTGGAAATCATTCAGTTAACCCCCAGACATCTGAAATTTCAAAGTAGACGTCTGAGCCCTAACTAGACGTCTGAACCTATAAATCAGACGTCTGGAATTTGGTTCTGCCATTTTATTTTCTACGTTCTTATATTTTTTTCTCCAGAGATCATAGCCATACATCTGGACTTAATAACCAGACGTCTGGTCACCTGGTCTGGGCAACAATTTGCCTAGGCCATGATGGCCAAAATGATTCGGGAGCGATCGGACGAGCAACGATGACTAGGGATTTATGCCAAGCGACAACCCAGCCTTATAGGCTCTTTGTTACACCCCAAATATCACGTCCAAACATCCATAGTAAGATTTTCATAAAATTGGACCAAAACACCAAAATTTGGAAAACCAAATCAATTCAAATCAAAAGCAAATGAACATGCACAAATGTTAGGAATTCATACCTAACAACAATGAAAGTTATAGACGTAGATGTGAGTTATAGAACTCACCTTTAAAGTTAAAACAACAAGTGAGAAGCTTTAAAAAAAAGGAAAGATCGACCACTCTTCAACTTCAACTCTAGAAGCTCCAATCTATGATCATAGGCAAATATTTCCTAAGTTAGGTTGTAGGAAATTCTGAGAATTAAAGAGAGATTGAGATGGAGAAGAAGAAGAGGATGCTTACCTAAGCTTCTCTTTGATTTTAGAGCAAAAACTTGAATTTCCTAAGTGAACTAGGGCTTAGGAATTTTAATTTTCAATCTTTTCCCCCATTTTTCTCTTGAGCTTGAGTGTTAGGAAATGAGGAATGAATTGAATGAATAGGAGTTGAGTTAGAGTGTTTGATAAAGGAGTTGGGTTCTCTTATTGGGTTAGTAGGCTGAAACCCAAACCCAAAGCCCCAAATGAAAACATCAAAATTCTAATCAACTCCAAACATATCGATGTTTATACTCAAAAAAGTTGTGAACGCCATTTTGGACTCAATGGAAGTGGTCTCGAGTCCCATTTCGACTGTTTACAAAAAGTAACATTTCGGACTTTAATCTGATTAACAATGCTATATTTAAATAAAACATTTAAATGTACAATCGTAAAATATGCGGGTTGTTACAGGCGATACATGTGCACCGCTGTACTATAAACAGAGAAAGCACTATAGCAACAAAGGGACCTTTTCCCATGATTTGTGATTTTTAAGGTTAAAAGGGAAAAACATTGTACTCTCTACCGTTAAAATTTATACTAAGAAGTATAAAGAAGAAAGGGACTTTTCCGTAGACGCGGGATTCCATAATATCTAAACCATGTAAATTCTCTATGTCGTCTACTTTTCTGCATTTCTTACTTGTTTTTCCTAGATCTCAGTGTTATATTTTGTCTTGTCTTTATTTGAATTTTTTGCTAGTTCAATTTGACATTTTAACAAACAGCTAAAGTACAACTACCTTATTGTGTAAGCGTCCCGCAACATAATTACTACTTACCGGTAAATTTAATACCACTTAATTTTGCTAATTCAAAACCATTTAGGTAATTAGTACAATAATTACTTCATATCAAGTTGAGAGTTGTAAAATGAAAAATCTAATCAACAAGCTTGATGCTTGATTATCTTTTATATATAGTAGTATTAGTCATGGATGTTAGAACCTTGACTTTTGATGTTTTGATTGTTACAACTATATAAATAAATATTATGTGAACTAACCATATCTGCAGGAGAAGATACCATTCTACTCGATAAATAATCTACCGGATTGCAGATAAGATTTCAGATAGAAGCTTCAGTAATATATTGTCTATGGTCTAAGCCTAGTAGTAAATTCTTGTTAAAATCTCTTCAAAGTGGTATATGCACACACACGTAATTTAAAATCTTCCAAATCATAGTTCATATGCTAAGTTTTTTAATAAATAAGTTCACACACAAAAACATTTTCGAAAAATCTTTGATATGGCAGAAAACTGGAAATTCAGCCGACCGAAACATATAAATCAGCCGACTGAATTCCTGTGCACGCGCACAACTTTATTTGAATATTCAGTCGACTGAACCATATAATTCAACCAGCTGAATTACATGATTTTTGCACCATTTTCTCTTTGATTCGAATTTCAACCAATTCAGCTGGCTGAATTATTTCAATCAATTGACTGAATCTTCATAACGGTTATACTTCTGAAAAGACACATCACTTCAGCGAACAGAAACAACTCTGGATTCAAGAGTTGCTTCTGTATCTTTTGATTGCTACTTTTCATGATCGGTTGCAACACTTGAACAATATATATAGCCATGAAATCATTTGTTTTAATTACTTAATTCTGATTCTATTTGCACATTCTTATTGTCTAAAAAATCTTGCCATTTGCATTTAAATACTTCCGATTCTAATCACTTGTTCATTCAAGCAAATCTTATTAGTGGTTAAATAAACTTCCTATCTTCACGAATCACACTATATACCACAAAGGAGAAGATTATAAGAAGGGTGTATGTTATTGACTTATCAGTACTACTCAAGAGCATACTCAGTCAGAAGCAATTCTATTGTTTGTATTAGAAGTGATGTTCGGTTTCTCAACTGGTTGAAGTCCTATTCTGTTGCTTAGGTGGTAGAAGTCCTGTTCGGTTGCTCAAGCGGTGTAATAATTGTTCCTACAGGTCAAGTGAGGGTTTATATTTGAATTCCAGAAGGAGTCCGGGACTGGATGTAGAACGGGAAGTTCAAACCAGTATAAAAATCTCTTGTGTCTTTTACTTTATTATTTACTTTTACATTTATATTCCTCACTAGTAAATAACTTAGACAGTATTCCATATTACACGATCCTTAGTCATTTTCACTTGTTATCAGAGCTTTGGTCATCATATAACCATTACACAGTTATTTGATATTTAGTTAATATAGAAAATAACACTGGCACAAGTTTTATTGAAGGTCAATCCACTGTACGACCACCACTATTTAACGGTTTGAATTACAACCATTGGTCAACTCACATGAGTAATTATATGCAAGCAAATGGATATGATACTTGGAATATCACTCAGAATGAATACACTATGCCTACCACACCATATGCACAATGGTCAAACACAAAAAAAACAAATGCTACTTCAAATGCAAAAATCATGAATATGTTATTTTGTGCTTTAGATAAGAATGAATTTAATAGAGTTAGTATGTGTAAAACTGCTTATGAAATCTGGCGAACTCTTAAAGTTACACATGAAGGAACAAATAAAGTAAAACAAAGCAAGATTTCTATGGTTAAAAATCAGTTCCAAAAGAATGAAACCAGATGAAACTATAAATGATATGTATTCTAGATTCCAAGACATATCATTCACTATTCTCATTAGGATAAAAATATACTAATTTTGATATTGTTTCAAAAATCCTAAACTCTTTAACGGATGAATGGGAACGAGAAGTCTTAGCTATTGAAGAAGCTAATGATATTTCTACTATCAAACCTGAAGAGTTAATAGGAAATCTCATGTCATATGAAGTAAATTTGCAGGAAAAATGAGACCAAGCCCAAGATAGAAAGAATATAGCTTTTCAGGCCAAACAAGAAGACTTTGACTCAAATGAAGATGACATGGCATTTATAGAAAAGAATTTCAAAAAGTTTTTGAAATTTAGAAAGAACAAAAAATTCGAAAACAACAGAAGAGACAATACCAATAAACCACCAGCTTCAAATCTCAAGTGTTATGAATGTCATAAGAAGGATCACATAAAGAAGGACTGTCATGATCGAAAGAAAGACAGATACAAGAGTAAAAAGGACAAGTATAAGAAGAAGTAAGCATTCTTTGTTACATGGATGATTCAGAATCGTCTTCATCATCAGATAGTGACACCGACAATGATTATGAACAAGAAAATTCTGTTTTATGGCTTCAACTAACAATGTGAGTTATCTAACTTTTGACGATTTAATAGATATAAATTCAGAGCTATTAGATAAACTAAAAGAAGTTAAAAGAAAGTATAAAGATGCTTTATAAAAACTAAACAGAAGTGAAATAGAAGTTGATATGCTCAGAGATGAAAAGAAAATCCTAGAAGAAGAACTTGTTAAAACACAAGAAATTTTGTCTAATATATCTTCTCAACTCTCTATGCTATCAAATGAAATTGAAGTTCAAAAAGAAAACAATACGACTTTAGCTTCAGAAAACCATGATTTAAAATCAAATGTCAAAATTCTTGAATTAAACAATACTAGTCTCAAAACTAAGCTACAAAATATTACTAAAAATGTATCTAACTTTAAAAAAGGTAGAGAAAATCTTTCTAACATTACTAATGACTCCCAAACTACTTTTAATAAGAAAGGGCTAGGATATACAAATTCCATAAAATCTAATACAAAAAGGAATAATTCACCATATAATAATTTCAATATACATAAGAATTTTGTATAAGCAAAACCAAAACCAAAGGCTTTCACAAAAAAGAAGGTTATCGGCAACACAAATACTATATAAAAAAAAATGGGTACCAAAAACTAATAATAATTTAATCAAAATAAGTATATTAAGTCTTTTATATGTTCAGTTCATAAAAATGAAAATTTTACTTATAAAGGGAATTCTAAACCCTCATGGGTTTGGTTTCCTAAGATCTAACTCTTAGGACCCTAACAAAAGGTGGGTACCAACATCATCTATATATATTTTGCAGGTACCGACTAAAAAAAGAGGAAAGTGGATACTTGACAGTGGTTGCTCAAAACATATAATAGGAAACAAAGATATGCTAGCTAACATTATCTACTCAAATGGAGGATTGTCATATTCGGAGATAATTCCTAAGGATATATCATCGACAAAGGTGATGTGAGCAATGACGATACGTCTAACTTACCTCTTTTTAAAATGTTTTACTAGTTAAAAATTTAAACATAATTTGCTTAATTTAGGTCAACTATGCGATAAAGGTTTTAATACATCTTTTTTTGAAAATAAATGTAATATATTTGATCAAAACAAAAATCTAGTTTTTAAAGGAACTAGAGAACGAAATATATACATATTAAATATGAAAGTAAATCAAAACACAAATATGTGTCTAGTAGCCAAAGAAAATGATCCTTGGTTATGGCACAAAAGATTTTGTCATATAAACTTTAAAGCTATAAGCAAAGTATCTAAGAATAATTTAGTAAAAGGATTACCGAAAATGAATTTTATGGTAAATAGTATTTGTGATGCCTGTTAGTTAGGAAGATTAACTAAATCTTCTTTTCAATCAAAGAAAATAATTTCTACACTACAGCCACTTGAGTTATTACATTTAGATCTTTTTGGACCAACTCAAGTACAATCTATAAATTATAATAGATATGTTTTCATAATTGTGGATGATTTTTTAAAATATTCCTGGACAATATTTATGAAAAACAAAAGCGATACTTTTGAAAATTTTATCTTTGCTAAGACAATACAAAATGTTAAGAATATAAAAATTAAGAACATTCGAAGCGATCACGGCGGCGAATTCGATAATGATATTTTTAAAAAATATTGTAATAAAAAAGGAATTGTTCGCAATTTTTCATTTCCTATAACTCCACAACAAAACATAGTTGTAGAAAGGAAAAATAGAACACTTCAATAATGCACTAGAACTTTATTAAATGGAATCACACTACCTAAACATTTTTGCACAGAAGCTGTAGCGACTGTTTGTTATGTTTTAAATCGTGCCACCATTATACCATTAATAAAACATACCCCATTTGAACTTTTTAATGGAAGGAAACCTAATATATCATATTTTAAATTTTTTGGCTCAAAATGTTTTCTATTAAATACAAAAGACCAACTTGGTAAATTCAATCCTAAATCCGATGAAGGAATATTCATTGGATACTCGGAGCGAAGCAATCGAAGAAACACTTCATGTTTCATTTGATGAACATTTCAAATTTAATAATAAAATGGAGATGAAGAAACAATTCCTAAATCAAATATCATAGTAGATGATATTGAAAATATTGAAAATAATGTTGAAATGAAAATAATAATTTATTAAATGAAAATGAAATTCGACTCCACCAAGACTTCTAAGAAATCACTAATTGAAAACGTAATTGGGGAAGTAAATTCTAACGTAAGAACTTAAATACAGTTAAACTAAATGGGTCATGTAGCTTTCCTGTCGAACATTTAACCCAAAAATGCTAAAGAAGCCACAACTGATGATTACTGGATTATAGCTATGCAAGAAGAATTAAATCGATTTGAAAGAAACGAACTTTGGGACTTAGTTCCTTGACCAAGTAATCAAACAGTCATCGGTACTAAGTGGGTTTACAAAAATAAAGCCGACAAGCAAGGGAATATTATTCGAAACAAGGCTAGATTAGTCGCTCAAGGCTACAAACAAGAAGAAGGGATAGACTGCGAGGAAACATTTGTTCCTGTGGCTCGACTAGAAACAATACAAATTTTACTATCGTTTGCATGTTTTCATAACTTTAAAATATATCAAATGGACGTAAAATGTGCTTTTCTAAATGTTTTTACAAAAGAAAATGTATATGTAGAACAACCACCTTTATTTACACATGAAAATTTTCCAGACCATGTTTATAAACTAAAGAAAGCTTTGTACAGTTTAAAATAGGCACCTCGTGCTTGGTACGATCATCTTCAAAGTTAACTTATAAATTCTGATTCTAAAATTGGAAAGGTAGATCAAATCTTATTTATAAAACAAGATAAAAACGATATTCTAATCATACGAGTTTATGTTGAAGACATTATCTTTTGCTCCACAAACGAAAAATTATGTCAAGAATTTTCAAATATAATGACGAGAGAATTTGAAATGTCTCATATGGGAGAACTTTCATATTTTCTTGGTTTATAAATTAAACAATTAAATAATGGAATTTTTATTAATCAAGAAAAATATTGTAATAATCTTATAAAACGTTTTGGTATGGAAAACACTTCTGCTAAACCAACTCCCATGAATACTACGGTACATCTCGATTAAGATGAAAATGGCAGAAGTGTTGACCAAAAATTATATCGTAGTACGATCGGATTCTTACTTTATTTAACTGGAAGTTGTCCAGATATAATGATAAGTGAATGCTTGTGTGTACAATTTAAAGCAAATCCCAAAGAATCTCATTTACGGGCAGTGAAACAAATCTTGCGATACTTAAGCAAGACTAAAGACTACGGTCTCTTTTACCGAAAGAATGTCGTTTTGAGTTAGTATCATATAGTGATGCTGATTTTGAAGGATGTCAAACGGATCGAAAAAGTACAAGTGGTACTTGTCATTATATTGGACAGTTTTTAGTATCTTGGTTCAGTAAGAAACAAAATTATGCTACACTTTTGACATGTGAAGCAGAATATATTTATGTTTCTTTGGCATGTGCTCAAGTAATATACATGCAGGAAACACTACATGATTTTGGAATAAACCTATCTAAATCAACAATTTATTGTGATAATACAAGCGTTATAAATATATCAAAAAATCCTATAAATCACTCTAAAACTAAACATATTGATATTGGACATCATTTTCTTCACGATAATATAAAAAAGGAAATATTTCAATAGATTTTATATCATTAGAAAATCAAAAGGCCAATATATGTACTAAACCCTTAAATGAAAATATTTTTATTAAATTAAGACGTAAACTAGGAATTGTGTCGTTACATGATTTATAATTCGATATTAAATTATAAAACTTGTTACAATTATAAAATAAATAAAAATATTTAATAGAACAAAAATTGGAAACGATGCCACTCGAACTCTGCACTCATGAGAGGAAGTTGCATGACTTTCCAATGTTCTATTTATGTTTCTTGAATTAAGACCATACATATTTTTCATTTTACTAACGGTCATAATCTCTTACATTTCTTAACCTATCATTTTTCCTTGGCTGCAGATTTCTAAAGAATTTTAACCTTAAAACAATAACCTGAAATAGATAGTTAACTCATTATATATATATACATATATATATATATATGTAATCTGATATCTCTAAACTCATATACAATATTTACAAATAAATAAACGTCTACAATGTCATCTCAAGAAAGCTCTAATCAATCCTCTACCGTTTTTAGCACACCTACTTAGGATTCTTCAAACAAACCAACTCCGGTATATATTCCAGTAAAAAATACTCCTTCCCCGAATCATCACTCTGGATATACGCAGAAAGGAAAGCGGGCTAAGAGAAACTTAGAGTTTGGTTCTCCATCTACCAAATAAAAAATTGACGACATCCATCACTATCAACGAGAGACGTTGGAATTATAACGTGAAATTTACTATGAACAAAGAGTCAATGGAAACCGATTAAATTTCCTAAAAAAATTGCTCTCGAGTTCTGCAAATCGTCTCCTAAGCAAAGTGTGTACAATCTATCTCCCCAATGTCCTCCCGTGTCTCCGAATTCTTGGGAAAGAGGTGCACAAAGTAATGTTTGGTCTCCTATCCATCCATTACACAAAATCACCAAGGATGAGCCACGCTCAGAGGATTCCAAAAATTTGGGAAGTTATATTATTTTGTTTATAAATTTTACTATTGTAATATGGATAACTATTGTGTTTGTTAAAATAATAATTATATATTTTTGTTTATCATCAGAATAAAACTCAAGTACAATATATATATATATATATATAGTTTATAACTAATTTAAGTATAAGCTAAAAGAAAGTCCAACCTCAGCCAAACAACAGTTTCAGCTGGCCGGAATCATAGACTCAGCCGATTGAAATTTGAAAGGACTCAATTTTTTTACTGAATTAAGCCGACTGAACGGCTCTAACTAGTCAACTGAATTACCTTAAAATTGCACTAATTTTATGCGTGTTAACATTCTTTGCATATCAACCAGTTGACACTCCAACCCAGCCAATTGAATATTCAATGTTTACATATTTTAACTTAGCAATCAGCCGACTGAACTCAATTTTTCAGTTGACTGAATAATGAAAAATTACACTATAAAGTTGCGGGTTAAAAATTTCTACATACCAGCCGACTACTTTCCTACTTTCAGTCGACTGACCTGTTAATTTTCAACTTTTTAAAATAGATCTTCACTCTTCCCAACACAACTATTCAGTTAAACCCTACTTAACTTCCATCTACTCCTCCATAATCCTCTTACCTAAACACTCTTATTCCTAAAGAAACCCAATGCAAGCCCTAGCCTCCTAATAAAAACTTCATTTTTACTTAAAAATTTGTTCAATCAAATGGTGCCTAGATCCAAAAGAGCTTGTGAATCAACTACCGGCCCATCCGAGAGCCAAATTTGTGCTTGGCTACATAACGAAACGATGGTCACTAGGTTCAATTCCATGAGAAATTCAAGGGTGTTTGAAGGTGCTTTCATGAAATTGGCCGACTTCAATGGCTACGCTATAAGAGAGCTAGCCGAATCAAATGGTCTTGATTATCTCATAAGGTATGATTCCAACAACGTCAAAATATACCCTCTTTCAATTAAGCTATTCTTTGCAAACATGAATCTCGACCACCAAGATCCCCATAATAAAGATGATTTCATTTAGACCTTGGTGTGTGGAGTAAAAATATATCTACCTCTCCAACGATTGGGATACATACTATGAAGTCCATTCGAAGGATTGGATATTGATGATGTAGAGGTGGATATGTATAATCGTGATGAAGTTTCATATCTCTTTTTGTCGGATGATTTGACTATTTTAACATCTAGTGCCTTGCGTTCAAAGGCACGACTTATCCACCGAGCACTCATTCACCCATTACAACCCCGGACCGATAGCTAGGAAAAGGTCTATAAGAGAGATTTTCAAGCCCTATATCTTATTTACTCATCCCAAAGGGTAATTTGGGGAAAAATTATTTTTGATGAGTTTCTCACCGTAAATCACAATAGAAGCTACAAAACAATTCACTATAGAGTCTATATCATGCGCATTTTACAAAATTTCCGAGTTCCTTTAACCGATTCTGATTTCATGACCACCGAAGAGCTTAACTCGAAGACTCTATGTCTAATAGATCTTCCTAAACGCCCCGAACATTAACAAACTATTAGCTTTCAACAATGGGCCGCTAATCATGAACAAGGAATTCCTCAACAAAGAGACACAAATGTCGTTTCTTTATCCTCTCAATCTCCTCGTCAAGAAGAAGAAGACGGCGATGAAATTCAAAAACATCATTGTGATATAACTCCGAAACAGGCTCTTGTAACATCATCTCGAAATCAAAGCAAGCTTGGACAACGTTTAGCTAACGTCGAGAAAAATATGACTAAAACGAACAAGAAGCTAAACTCAATCAAAAGCTTTTTAAACAAGATATGGGAAAAAGTCTCTTGTACCGTCTCTACTTCTACCGGTGTTGCTGAAAATCCGACCCCATTCACTTGGTCAATAAGAAGATGTACAAGACAATGAGGATTTCTAGCTTTTTATATTTCACGTATGATCAATTTGTCATATTATTTTACTTTGATACATTCTCTTATATTCTTACTGTATTTCGATGTTTTTAGGTAAGATTATTCTTTAATTGTAATATTTACATGCCCTTATATGCTTGCTATCTATGATGTTCATGTTTATTTGCTTCCTCTAAACTATATGCTTATTTGTATGCTTATATGTCTATATTTCTCATATTAATTATTTGTTCCTTTTTTTCGATGACAAAGGGGGAGAATATGATTGATAGAGCGAGTATTTAGTCAGGGGGAGTAAATTGTCTTTTATTTACAAGTTTAAATAGTTGTCATCATCAAAAAGGAGGAGAATGTTAGAACCTTGAATTTTGATGTTTTGATTGTGACAACTATATAAGTAAATATTATGTGACTAACCATATTTGCAGGAGAAGATACTATTCTACTCGACAAATAATCTACCGGATTACAAACCAGATTTCAGATAGAAGCTTCAGTAATATATTTTCTATGGTCTAAGTCTAGTAGTAAATTCTTCTTAAAATATCTCCAAAGTTAGTGAAAGTGACAAAGGATCGTGTAATATGGAATATTATATAAGTTATTTACTAGTGAGGAATATAAATGTAAAAGTAAATAATAAAGTAAAAGACAGTAGAGATTTTTATACTGGTTTGAACTTCTCGTTCTACGTCCAGTCCCAAACTCATTTTGGAATTCAAATATAAACCCTCACTTAACCCGGAGGAACAGGTATTACACCGCCTGAGCAATCGAACTTGACTTCTACCGCCTAAGCAATAGAATAGGAATTCAACCGCCTGAGCAATAGAATTGCTTCTGACTGATTATGCTCTTGAGTAGCACTAATTAGTCAATAACGTACACCCTTCCTATAATCTTCTCAATTATGGTATATAGTGTGATTCGTGAAGATAAGAAGTTTATTTAACCACTAATTAGATTTGCTTGAATGAACAAGTGATTAGAATTGAATGTATTTGAATGCAAATGGCAAGATTGTTTATACAATAAGAATGTGAAAATAAAATTAGAATTAAGTAATTAAAACAAATGATTTCATGGCTATATATAATGTGTAAGTGTTGCTACCGATCGTGAAAAGTAGCGATCAAAAGATACAAAAGCAACTCTTGAATCAAGAGTTGTTTCTATTCGCTGAAGTGAAGTGTCTTTTAAGAAATATAGCCATTACGAAGATTCGGTCGACTGATTGAAATAATTCATCCAACTGAATTGATTGAAATTCGAATCAGAGAGAAAATGGTGTAAAAATCATGTAATTCAGCCGGCTGAATCATATGGTTCAGTCGGTTGAATATTGAATAAAGTTGTGCACATGCACAGGAATTCAGTCGACTGACCTATATATTTCAATCGACAGAATTTCCTGTTTTCTGCCATATCAAACATTTTTCAAAAATATTTTGTGTATGAACTTATTTACTAAAAAACTTAGCGTATGAACTATAATTTGAATGATTTTAAATTATGTGTGTGCATATACCACTATAAAGAGATTTTAACAAGAATTTACTACTAGACTTAGAATATAGACAAGGAAATGGTGTTGAACAGAGATTTATGTGTGTGCATATACCATTATGTGTTGAACCAAAATGGTGTTCTTTTTTTCCAAGGAAACCACCTTAAAACCCGAACCAAATAGGTGTATGGTAAAAAATGAATTAGATATCAAGTATCCTTAAGAAATGAAAAATATTTTCACACCAGAGATTTTAATATTTACCTGCAATGTTATTATGGAATAATCCCTATAATTAAAGTTCTCAAAATTAGTCAGGTTAATGACATATAATGCTTAGAAATCGGTTATTTGAGATGACAAATATAATTCCACTCTGAGGTTGGTCAGACAGTCAAATATTAGTATTTTTGGATACTGAAAATTTGTGCTGTCATTATGTTAGTTCTTGAATTAGAATTTTATAGTTATTGGCGATAGCTTTTCACTTGTTTTGGATGTCTTTCATAAATGTTTCATTACATAAATCAACTTTATTATCTTTAGTTATTATAGAATGATAGTCAATAAGTGCATTTTATTTGGTTCATCAGTATAAAGATGCCACACAATATGACTCTTGTTGAGAACAATTCTCCTTGCTATTGCAAAATAAAAAAAGTATAAATTTGGTTCGGGTTTTAAGGGGGTTTCCTTGGAAAAAAAGAACACCATTTTGGTTCTTTTTTCTTGGTTCCTATCTTTTCCACATAGTTATTTGGTGTTGTTGCACCATAATAAACACTTGACCTCAAATTTCTTCTTCTTTTTGATGGAGTTGATCATGACATTTTTCAATAAATTAAATTAATAATGGACATTCATAAAACATCCAAAAAAACTTAAGATACGACAATGATTGACAAAAAAATTACACAATCCTTTTTACATCATATTCAACAACTGCTTTACGAATTTACGATAGGGATATGACCAACGTTTTTTCTATGACAAGGATGAGAGACTAAAACAATAGGCCAAAATCTTAGAATATGTATATTTTTAAATCACATATGTATAATGCAAGTCACACTAAAAGCTTTTGATAGAACTTGCATAACCCCATGATAATGGTATTTAGTTTATGATATTAATAAATCACACGTATGTGCATCTAACAGCTAAATTTATTTACTTTTTATTTAACAAATTTTAATGTAGTAAAATTTATTGGGAGATGTATGCTATAAGAGTAAATTTTTTGTGATCACAAGACTTTTATTTCAAGTAGTCTTGTTTGTGGTGTAGAACGTAAATCAATTATGAAGTTCCATTAATGGATTATTGGGAAGGGGATGATGGTGATGGCCGCAAATCAAAGTGGGATTTCGTTAGTAGGTTATCGTAAATGGATACTATCTAGGATATTTTTGGAATTCCAAAAATACGTGATTAAAATTATATTGATTGAATTTTCATTATTAATAGTAGAGATAATTCTTTGTTACCTCATGGCATTGGAAATAGATTCACGAAAATGTTTAAAAAAGTTATGTTGGGCAATATTTATTTATTTTTTCTTGCTAAGTTATTTTGGATTTAGGATGAAAATGAAGTTTGATAATGTTCAAATATATAAGCAGTTATTTTTTTTGAGTAAAACGGATGTGTAGCGTGAGACTACACAACCGGTTAGATATCATAGCTAAATATATAAGCAGTTATTAACTGTAACAACTCGCATATTTTACGATTGTATATTTAAATGTTTTATTTAAATATAGCATCGTTAATCGGATTAAAGTCCGAAATGTTACTTTTTGTAAACAGTCGAATTGGGACTCGAGACCACTCCCATTGAGTCCAAAATGGCGTTTGCAACTTTTTTGAGTATGAACATCGATATGTTTGGAGTTGAGTAGAATTTGCTATTTTTCTACTTGGGCTTTGGGTTTGGGTTTCAGCCCACTAAACCATCATAATACCATAACTCCACCCCCTCTCCTCTTCATTCACTCATTTATTTTCCTAACACACTAGCTCAAGAGAAATGGGGGAAAAAGATTGGAAACAGAAATTCCAAACCCTAGTTTGATTTGGAAACTCAAGTTCTTGCTCCAAAATCAAAGAGAAGCTTAGGTAAGCATCCTCTTCATCTTCTCCATCTGTATCTCTCTTCAATTTCAGAATTTCCTATAACCTAACTTAGGAAATATTCTTCTTTTGAGCTTAGATTGAAGCTTCTTGAGTTGTTGTTGAAGGGGAATTGATCTTAGCTTGTTTTAGAGCTTCTCTCTTGAGTTTTTGAGTTAAAGGTGAGTTCTTTAACTCACATCTACGTCTATAACTATCATTGTTGTTAGCTATGAATCCCTAATATTTTTGCATATTCATTTTCATTTGATTTGAATTGATTTGGTGAATTTTCCAAATTTTGGTGTTTTGGTCCAATTTTATGAAAATCCTATTATGGATATTTGGACATTGATATTTTTGGTGTATCGAAGAGCCTTTAAGGCTGGGTTGCCGCTTGGCGTAAATCCTTAGTCATCGTTGCTCGTCTGATCGCTCCCGATACGTTTTGGCCACTATGGCCTAGGCAAATTGTTGCCCAGACCAGGTGACCAAACGTCTGGTGACCAAGTCCAGACGTCTGGTTTGGACCTGGAGCAAAAATATATGCACGCAGAATTTAAAAAAAAGACAGAGACTAATTCCATATGTCTGATTTTTTGGTTCAGACGTCTTAAAGGGTTTCAAACGTCTGGAAGGTTTTTCTGGAATTTCCAGAACCTAAATCCAGACGTCTGGATTCCAAACTATATGTCTGGAACTGTGTATTTTTGCCTGTTTAGGCTTTTCTTGATTGAATTTCCATCGTTAATCGATTTTAGTTGCTCCGATTAGTTGTTATCACTTTTATCGACCTTGATGACTTCTTTTTTGGGATTTTTGGGATTATCCATTTTGATGGATTTGGTATCGATTCCTTTGGATTTAATTCACGTCTTCGTATGTGAATTTTTGGTGATTGATTGTTTCTACAATCATTTCTATGGTTTGTCACTTTAAAATGCAATGGTTTCTATACTAGTAGTAAATATTCAAACTCTTTCATCAAAACGATTTCAACATTTACTTTCAATATCAAACTCGCTTTTAAAACCGTTATCCAACCTATTAGTATATACAAACCTTTACCTCATTCGTATGAGAAATCTAATTAAACGGCTTAGCAAAACGAGTGGTATGAAATGCTTGCGTTTACTTTTTCGGTTAATTCTTAGACTTGTTCGATTGAAATCTTGTGACAATTTTCGAGTGGAAATCTACAATCTGTTCGTAAATATTTAAGTTAAGCTAGTGGTTACGGGACATGAAGCTAAACTCATTTATTTACGAGCTTAGTGTAATCGGCACTTCTTATTGATCAATGATGTTCATTTTATGATTCAGACTAGCAATGTGCGATGTCTCTTTGTCCGCGTGGGGGACTATACCCCGTTATATTGAGCTTCGTCTCATTTCTTTTATGGGCTAGCGACCCATGTTCTTATTTGAGTTTTCGTTCATCGGACGTACCGTTATTGTACTGCGTCGTTGTTCCGAATTATTTGAGTTTTGGTTCATCGGACGTACCGTTATTATACTGCGTCGTTGTTCAGAATTATTTGAGTATTGGTTCATCGGACGTACTGTTATTGTACTGCGCCGTTGTTCCGAATTATTTGAGTTTCGGTTCACCAGATGTACCGTTATTGTACTGCGTCGTTGCACCGGCTCATTTTATGGATTAGCGTTCCATTTGCATTTCTGGATTTCTAGTTGATGGTTTCTAGAATTTATGTTTCACCGATTTTTGCGATTGGCATTGATATGTTTGTCAATATTTGCGTTTTAGTGAATAATTTAAAGAATGTGATTCTTTTTGGTGTTTGAGTATATTTGAGATATTGTATGATTTTTGTTGTTTTCTGATGTATACTTGTGACAGTGTGGCATTATTGTTATCATATGTTTTTGTGATATCCCTTATCCTATCTCATTTTTATCTGATATTTATAGCTAGACTGATCCATTTATTATTTTCTTCTTAAATAATACTCGGGTCAAACCGAGGTATTTCACGTGCTCCTGCTTGACTTCTTATCAGGGTCCGTCATCTGATTTTTGGCTAACTACTTTAGCATAGTAGTTTTTGTTAGTATACATTTGAGATAGAGACTCCTTGATGTATACTTATTCTTTTGTCTAGCACTCGTATATATTCTTTTGTGATGTAGTGGATCTAGTTTGACCACTACTTTGATGTACACTTCTAGGTGATATATTCATATATGTTTCCGCCTTTGTGATATGAATATTTGTGACTGATTTGTGTTATGTTTATTTCTATATTTGTTTTCGAAGTCCACATAACCACTGTGTGGTAGTTTTGAGTTTGTATTTGATATGTCGGATTTCCTCTTGAAATGAAATGTAAGTTATATTATCTGACATATCGGTACTCGCACAAAGCAATTACACAGATGGTCGCTCCTCAACAGCCTTATTCTTCGTGCTAGTCGACGGCATTACCCCGTAGTGTCGTTGGCTAGTGTGAGTATAGAGGTGAGGCATCACAGCTTGGTATCAGAGCCAAACTTCGGAACAATGTAGAATAATCTAGCAAGGATCATTGTCCTAAGTCTTTCTTAGGAATCATGCCATAGGATTTAATTTGGGTCTTCGTACCGTTCTATCCTATTTTCTTTTGTGATGCATTGTTTTATCAATTAAGTTGGTTTGATATTCATTTTGAGAATAACCCTTTTCCTCTTCTTTCTTTCTTTCTTAGAGAAGAGAAATGGTTAGACCAGGCCGTCCTAGCGCCGGTCAATCTAGTGCTACAACTCAGGATGGAGTATTTAAGTCTGCTCAACAACTTTTAGATCTTGTGAACAATGCCCAAGCTGATGGACCCGTTCCAGCACCTACTCACCCTAAATCCGGGTTTGCACGCTTGTGTAGAGATTATACCGCTTTGGGTGGAAGGCCATTCAAGAGTTCCGAAAGCGTTATAGAAATCCAAGCTTAGCTTAGATCATGCGATTGCATCTTTTCCCACATGGATCTTATTGATTCACTTCATGTCCAAGTGGCTTCTAGCATGCTCCAAGAAAGAGCATTAGATTGGTATGAGCTGTTGATTTTGGAAATTATTGAAGCGGATCTTACTTGGGAGCAATTTCGGGAAAGGTTCGAATTGAAGTTTGGGCCGGAAGCTAAAATGGTAACTTTAGCTCGATGCTTTATTGACCTTGTTCAAGGTGAATCTTCTGTGACCGACTACGTCGCATCTTTTGAATCTCTCTCTAAATATGGGGTCGAATATATTAATACCCCATTGAAGAAAAATCATAGATTTGTCTATGGGTTGAATAGGAATCTCAAAAAGCCTTTACTTCTGAAACTAGAAGTTTCTTTCGATCAGCATGTAGATATCGCTCTTCGACTTGGAGAGACCGATAGAGAAAGTGATGTTGAAGTTGTGCGTGCCAAACAGAACTTCAACAATAACATGAAAAGGCCTATTAAGTTCAAAGCCCCAATCCCAACATAAAAGGGAAGCAAGAAACTTCGGTAGCAAGGACTCCTACCACTAGTCGTGGACGATGCTACAATTGTGGGTCTACGGACCACTATGCAAATGAGTGCCCAAAACCTCTTTTTTGTCGTTATTGCAAAAGTTCGGGTCATCTTTATCTTCATGCCCCAAACTTCCAAACAAGAAAGAGGGAAGGTTGAATGTTGTGCAAGCCCTTAGTGATACTTCTCTTGGTCAAGGTAATTCTCCTTCTATCCTTGATACGGGTGCATCCACTCTTAATTTGTTTTGTGATTATCCTATTCGAGTTCTTTTTGATACGGGTGCATCCCACTCTTTTATATCAAAAGAAATTGTTGATTCTTTTTCTTTAAATATTATGGGCTTGATGACTTCACTGAGAATTGCGAATCCGGTTGGTGGGTCCGCAACACTCAGTTTACTTTATGAAAATGTCAAGATTATTTTATGTGATTATTCTTTTCAAGCCGATTTGCATGTTATGCGTTACTTAGGCTTTGAAATTGATTTTTGGGAAAGGATTGGCTTGATCATTATTAAGCCCGCATCCTATGTCCTGAGCGGACTATATATATTCAACATCCCCAATCTGTTAAGCAGACTTCTATGGTACTTAATGATTTTGATTTCCAAATTAGGTGATATCATTTTATTCTTTAAACCTACATGATGTGGAGAATGTTGTTTCTCTCATTCATGTAGTTTGTGAATTTTCTGGTATATTTGAGCTTGTCTTAGGATTATCACCTAAGCAATCTATTGAATGGTGCTAAGGTCTTTTCAGCTCGACCTTGCCACCGGTTTTCATCAGCCATGAGTTGCGGAGGGTGGCATTCCACTTACCGCATTCTGCACTCGCTATGATTCCTATGAGTGGTTCGTTATGTCATTCGGTTTGACGAACCTTCTACCTTATTTCATCCATCTTATGTATCGAGTATTCTACGAATATCTCGATGAGTTTATCCTTGTATTTATTGATTATGGAGGAAAACAACAATTTAAAATTTGCAAATCTTTTTAATAAGATATTTATAAGTATGATTGGATTTTGTTCTTAAAACGAGCAAAGAATATTCGTAAATTTTTTTAAGAGACATGTTTATCATATAGAAGATGATTTTGTGTTGTTTTGCCCATTGAGTGCTTTAAGAATTCTGATCGATGCGCTTGATCAACGTTATCGATAGGAATCTCCTAAACGCTATGGTGAGACAGTTAAACACAGTAAATTCTTGTAATAAGTTAATTTTTCTAAAAATATGAATATATAAAGTTAATTATAATTTTGAATGTCTTAGCTTTTCGGGAAAGAGGATCAATTAAAAAAACTCGTTTCCGACGCTTTTATTCTTGCGATTCCCGAAGGGAACCAAGACTTTATTATTTGTACCAATGCTAGTCGTACTGGTTTGGGTGTCATTCTCTTGCAAAGGGAATGTGTTAACGCATATGCTTCTGGACAATTAAAGCTTGTCGAGACTAGATATGCCATTGTTTTCACTTTTAGAATTTGGTGACATTACCTTTTGGGAGAGAAATTTGTTCTCTACACCGATCATAAATCTTTGAAGTATTTATTTTCTCAAAAGGAACTTAATTTGAGTCAACAACGTTTGCTCGAGTTCCTTGCATCTTATGATCGTGATATTCTTTATACTCCAGAAAGGGTAATCGAGTTGCCAATGCCCTTAGTCGTAAGCAACAAGCGGTTGTTTCCATGATGATATCCGAATGGAGTGATCTCGAGACTTTGTCCACTTGTGAGATTCGAGATCGTGAATCTGATTCATGTTCATCTCTTGTTTTGTGTAGCCTTGAGGGTCATCCTTCTCTTTTGAACTGTACCTCTTTTGGCTAAGCTCTATGTCAAAGAAATTGTTAAATTGCATGGAGTTCCTACTTCTTTTGTTAGCGATCGTGATCCATTATTTTACTAGTGGATTTTGGTAAGGTGTTCAAAAGTATATACAAACCTTTACCTCATTCGTATGAGAAATCTAGTTAAACGACTTAACAAAACGAGTGGTATGAAACGCTTGTGTTTACTTTGTCGGTTAATTCTTAGACTTGTTCGATTGAAATCTTGTGATAATTTTCGAGTGGAAATCTACAATCTGTTCGTAAATATTTAAGTTAAGCTAGTGGTTATGAGACATGAAGTGTAACAACCCTAGATTTTTGTATATTATTTAAATTTGAACTTTATATTTTTTTTTAAATTAGTTTAAACATGTTTTATTAAAAACATTTCATTTTTAAATATAAATGTTGATTATTAAGTGATTTATAGTTCAAACTAGTATAATTTAAATATTTTACTTAAAAGGGAAATTCTGGTCAAACTGTTCAACCTTTGACTTTTAAATTTCAAATTTAAATATATATAATCTTAAATTTTATCTTTTATTATGAAAATAGATTTAAAAATATGAATACTGCTTTTCGTTTCGTTAAAAACGGAATTAAAATGTAGAAGTTATGCACATTTCAAATTTTAGTATAATTTGTTTTATTGTGCAATTTTGCCTATTTTAAATTTTATAAATCATATTTTCTTTCTTATATTTTTTTTTATATGTATCAATATGTTAATTTATGTATATTTTAATCTCTAAATATTTTTAAAAATAATAATCGAATTTTCCAAAATGTACTATGATGATTTCCTATTTTTAAAAGCTGTTTCTATTTTTCTGCTATTTTCTTCATCTAAACTATATTTAAATTAAAATTTATTTATTTATTTTATACATTCACTTTTATTTGCTGTGTTTTAATTTATTTTATTCATTTTACATGTATTTAAATCAAAATATAATTTTTCCAAAGTTATAGAAGTTATTTCTAATTTTTAAAGCCTAGTTTGCATTTTTAAGCCATTTTCTTAATTTAAATTCTATTTAATCAAAATTTAATTATTTATTTTATATTTATTTTTTTCATTTCTGAGTTGTTATCTTTATTTATCAGTTTTACATGTAATTATAAATTACAAAATATATAAGAAGGAAATTTGAAGAGACATAAAGGCTTTAAACCGATGACTTTTCATTTGCTAGACCTTTCACATTTTGACCGTTCCTTCTTTATTGATAGCCATATGTTTTATTTTGTTTTTCAAATGAATACACTTCTCATTTCATCAAATTTTCGGCCAAAACACCTCTGAAAACATTTGGTAATGGCCTCTTCTTTTTCTTCTCTTCCTTCTTCATTTTTACTTTGTTTTGCCTTGATTTCATCCACAATTGCTTGGCCAAACTTTCCACCATCTCCACCATAGCCTCCACCACCTTCCTCCTCATCATTCTTGGCTTCAACCACCTCACATCCCCTCTGACCAGATCAGGCCATGGCCTTTAGATGATGAAAACACCACAAACAAATGTTGAAACCCCTTAAAAACAACACTAGCTGACCTATATCGCTTCACCACCACCATACATCACCTTGGCCGCGTCTTATTGCTCCACCACCACCTTGATACCACCTCTGGCCATCCACCTACCCACTGTCCAGACCTGAACCATGCAAGGGCCAAGCCCCACTTGCCTTTGGTTGAGCCAAAAATGCACCAAAACTCCACTTATTTTGCCTTAACCCTTTGTCTTATTCATATGTAACTCCTACCATCATCATCTCTTTGTTGCCATGCTATTTTGATGTCATAACCTGAGATTATGTCCAGCTATGGCTGATAAAAAGATCCCCTTGGTCATGCTCTTGAATGGTTAAAGGAAGGTCGAATCACTTTGCCCTTTGTTGCTTTTTATTTCAAGTAATTTCTATATTGTTTTGTGTTACATATTTACGTATACATTGTCTTGTTTTGTTTATATGTATACAAGGCAATTATATTTGGCTCTCCACTCTCATGTTGTCGTGCCTTCAAAGATTCTGTGTTGTGTGTTTGGTCGTCATCTCCAGCTTAAACAAGTGAGTTATTCTCACCAGACAATATGTACCTATATAACTAGTAAATTGACACTCTGCGAATCTGTAAAAATATATTATCATGTTATATATGCTTATATTATTATCATATGATGTTCACACCTGTTATTACACCTGTTATATCATATGTTACTTTTATTTAATGTTATTTTGTTATTTATATCTGTTATCACCATTGCAAGTTCCCTGTAGACTAGAATCACTATGGGTTGAAATGATACATACCCGAACGGACTTTAGAATAGGGAAAAATCGTTATGGGCTGAAATGATAGGCCTGAACGATTTTTATTTAATTTATTTTAACTTGGGATTGCGGGTTTGAAATGATAGAACCCGGATTTTTCTTTTTTTAACTGCGGATTGAAATGATACATATCCGTATCACTTGACCTAAGTTAGAAAATTATATACAGGCCCGTGGTTATTTTATAAGTGTTTTGGATATTTTTAAGTATTTTAAAAATTATAAATTTATGAAATTTGATTTAAATAGATTTTGAAATATTTTGAATTAAAGAAATTATGATTTTTCTATGTGTTAAAATTGTAATTAATGAATGGTTTAACTGGATTTTTGAAATATAACTTAAGTTGGAAATTTGGAATTTTGGTTAAAAATTATATTTAAGTTATATAAATAAAATGGATATTAAATTTTATTTGGAAATGGTAAATATGATAATTTGATTAAATTTGAATTTAAGTGATTATTAAGTATTATTGATTTTTCTATGAATTTAAGTGGTTAAATAAATGAATGTTTAAAAGTGATCTTTTAAAATATAACTTGACTAGGAAATGTGAAATTTGGTTTTAATTAAAGGTTTAAGTTAATTAAATAAAATTGGAAATTTTGTTAAATTGTGAAATGGTAATTTAAATTTGAAGTGTTAAGTCTATTTGTTGAAATGTGAAGAATTGGAACTTTTACACTTAAACTTATTAAGTAAATTGTTGAAAATTGGATTTAATTATAAGAAATTTATTGTGAAAGAAACGTGTAAAGTTCTAATTAATGAAAAAAATATGTAAAGTTTAATTTATGAAAGAAACGTGTAAAGTTTTAATTTATGAAAGAAACATGTAAAGTCTTAATTAATGAAAGAAACATGTAAGTCTTAATCAGTGTAATATTGAATAAAATAATAAATGCCCTTTTTGTAATAAAACGTAAATTAAAACGTACATTTGATAATGTAAGTTTAATTAGTGTAATATTGATTAAATGATAAATGCTCTTTACTGTAATAGAAATGTAAGTTAAAAAGTACATTTAATATGTAAGTTTTAATTAATGTAAATGACATATTTTAATGACTAAAATAATAAAGTTTCTTTATTGTAATGATAATGTAAGTTAATAAGGTACTCTTAACTTAACATAAGAATTTCAGCATTAAATTGGATATTACAGTAACAAAGTTTATTTAACTATAAGGCTATGATAAAATGACCATGTTAAAAATTTGTAAGTATATAAATACTTTGATTATATAAAATGTTAAATTGGGAAGTATTACATTCCAAAAATGCTATGATTCCTTAAGGTTACATTACCAAAATGCTATGATAATTTAAAGGAAGATTTCAAGTTTAATAAATTAAAGGAAATATTCAGTGATTTTGAAATTTGGGTTTTATTGAAATGATATATTATTGAATTGGTTTTGAAATGGAAATGATATATTTTTGAATTGGTTTTGAATAGATATGTTTTGGGTTTGAAAGTATGTATTAGTTTGAAATAAATGATATGATTTTGAAATGGTTTAAAGGATGTATTTTGATTTGAAACATAAACTATTTTTAAAAGTTATAACCACGGGTTATAATAACGTTGGGTTGTTAAAGAGACCGGGATCGGATATGGACATACTCTCTGTCTTACCAAAAACCACTTTGACAACCGTGTACGCGGTGGAGATTCCAGAATGAGGTAGGATGGTGGCGACGTTCTTAAGGTATGTTACGTGGACCCAACTCCCGTGAGTTGGCATAAGGTGGCTAAAACAGGAGCGATCTCGGACCAGTGAGGTAGCACCTCTTCTCGGACACATTTCTTCGATATTATACTCTCACTTGTGATTTGACTAGATGGCCATCCTCCGATTTGGGAATGTTGTTCGAGGTGGAACGGTAGTGGCTGCTATGCGTATCCATCAGTCCGTGTGCGTAATTGGTATATCTACCCTGGCATTGCCTAGTTGTGCCGTGTCACCTACCATATCGAGCTTTACTACGATTATGATTTTAAGATCCGACCGCGTTAAGGTTCTCCATCCCCTTAACGCTATTTTCCGATATGATTATACTTTACTTATTTAGACACTATTATAATAGCGAATATTACTACATAGTAGATATTTTAACGGATCCTTAGAGGATGGGCGGTCCCAAGCATCTTCTAAGTTACTTGTACCTTTATTACAGTTCACTTGAGTTGGTTTACATTATATAAGTATATATTGTCCTGACTCGAGTGTTTTGTGTTTTTCTTTACGCTCGGGTCAGCCTGAGTTATTCATAGATTTGGATTTCCACCTTTTGGAGATTTGAATCGCTGGAGATTATCTGCTAGTCTTCTTCTATCTACTTCAGTTATGTTGCTCTGTTCAGCTTGTACTTGGTTATCTTATTGATACTTCTGTTGTACTCTATTTCTTCTGTTGTATCTTATGTAACTCTGATATATTTATATAGTAGCTTCATGAACTACTATTTCTTTTACTTCCGCTGCATTATTTTACTCTGTGTCTGTGATCTGTGATTATATTTATTTACTGTATATTCTGAGATTTGCCAAATTTTATTTACAACGTGGTGTTTTGAGCAATTCAATTCCGACATGAGTGTCTACCTATACACTTATAATGGATGCGAATGGTTGAAAATATCGGGTCGTTACAGTTGGTATCAGAGCTTTGGCTTTGAGGCAAAACTTAGAATGTATGGTAAATTTATTTACAGAATCACTTTCGTTCGAGTTTGAATCTTTTCCTCTTGATTTGAATTTCCTTTGAATTTTTGGAACGTTCCCTACGGTTTCAAAATTCATTCTTGTCCCTCACTATTCATCTTCTTTTGATTTTGGGGTATCACATAACTCCACTTCGAATGATCTTTATAGTAAATTGGCAGTCTCGCCAATATTCTAATTTTCTTGTAAAGGGGTGAAAATCCTTTACAATCAACATCGATTAACCAAAGATTTATATTTATCCTTGGTTTAGATGCTAATATATTTTGTTATTCCAAACTCTATCTCTTGAGATCGAAGGTAGATTTACCCCAGAAAATCCACATTTGATCTTATCCATTAAGTCATGGTTGACCCGGTTAAGGTTGTCCGCGATTTATCTAAGCTTACCCATCTCTCTACTCTGTTTAATCATCTTGTCTTTTGTTCCAATCTATCTTCCAAACATTTTGAACAGTACTTGTAAATTAATGTTTTGTTTTATATTGTGTTGTTTGAGTTGTTGATGTTGATTTGGGTTTCCGATCGATTCGTCTGATCAACGCTATCGATAAGATTTCTAAAACACTTTGACAGAACAAATTGACACAATATTATTTTAAAATTTGGTTAATGAAATAAATTTGGATATATAATTTTATGGAACTTAATAAATTGATTTAAATTGATAATTTGAAATGATAATACTTGATTTATCATTTATTGTTCTACAAATGAATTTATAAATAGTTGTTTATAAATTTATTTGGGAACTGAAATGAATTTAAAATAAGAAATTTAAAGAATTTAATTTCCGATGGTTTCAAACCTTGTGTTTAAAGTTTTAAAAGGATATATTATTTAAAGTGTTTCCAAGTAGAAATTTGTTTCTAAAGGATTTTAAAGTTTAAAAAATTAAGTGCTCTTCTCTTTGTCGCTGGAAAATAATTTCGGTGATGACTGCAGCATCATCGACGTTCATTTTCGAGTTTCGAAGTGAAGAGATTGTTCTGTAGTCTTGCTACAGCTTTGTTTTGGGGAATTTAATTAGTTTTAATTTCTAAAATAAGACTTGATTTATAATATATATATAGATATATGATTTAAATTTGATTTAACATATTATGTATATATAATTACTTATCTCCAAATGGTTTGAAGATGTTCGAAGATTCAAATTCTTAAATTTTATCTTGAAGAATAATTTCAATTATAAGAAGAAAAAAATCAAAAATTTGAATGAATGATTCAAACTTGAGATAATTTAATTGGAAAGTTTTACTTGTATAACACACAATTTAATTCCAATATAACTTACCTAAATTACACAGAAGTTGAATATGGAATTGGATAATATACAATATAAAAAGGAATTTTATAAATAAAATTTGAGTGGTTATAATACATGTTATACACTTAAATTTTAGTTATAAAAGATTAACAGAGGTAAATAGTGAAAAAGGAATTTAAAGAGATTTTATTTAAATAACTTAATAATCAAATTGATTTAATATGGAACCTTAAGTCTAACCTAGGAATTTTAATAAAGGTTATTTCCTTTAATGAATATGTTGTATAATAAATAATGTATCTTTGAATAGATAAATTAAAATACATTTGAATTGGACTTTTGGTAATAAAGTTTATTTAACTTGAATTCATAGTTTAATTGATGTCTAAATGAATAAATGTGTAAAGAAATTTGATTGTTATATTTGCTATATAAATGTTTTATTTATGAAATAGATATGTCTTGGAAATTGAATAATTATGATTTAAATAGTTAAAATGTATTTTAACATCACTAAAATTTGATAATTGAAAATTTGGTTTTCAAATGGAATTTTAAGTGTAACTTATTAAAGGAATATCTATTTATGAAATGGGTATTTTAAATAAGTGTTAGGTTATGTGTTAAATTAAGAGCTAACTAAAATAGTGAGCTTTTGACTTAATAAATGAAGTATAGTTTATTTGGATATTTCATTCATAAAGGTTTGTTTTAATAAGTCATAAGTTAAATGATATCCAAATGAATATTTCTGAAATTAAACTGATTTGAAATATTAATATATCTACTGTAGCATTTTATAAGTGCTGCTGTTTTGAAAATACAATGTTTTGGAAATTTTATAATTGAATGAACTTAGAAATGTTACAGCTTTGAAATGAATATTATTTGACATTGGATTTAAATGGTTTAAATGAAGATTATTTTTAAAAGGTGTTATGATTTTCAAAGTATTATGTTTTTTTTAAAGAATAACATTTCCAAAGTGTTGTGATTTTAGTAGTATGATTTCCAAATGATAAACATCCCTAAATTGTTATGATTTCAAAGCATTATGGTTTCAAATTTATTATCTTACTTTGTTTTTTCAAACTATCTTTTGCTTGTCCTTATTTCTCTTATCTTGTTACAGAATGGGAAGACTATTGCTTATACCAGTCTGTTTAGAAATCTTTCTGTAATCTTTGATATTCTTTGTTACTCATCTAGATCTGAACACTGTTTTTCCATTCATAGACCGTCGGTCAAGTGAAAAGGGAGATTCAGACTCTAGAGGATCTTTTTCGTGCTTGTATTCTTGATTTGATCACCTCCATCTTGTTAAACTTACCTATAACAATAGTTATCAGGTGTAATTTAAATCTTCTTGTCATCTTGTCTTAATCATATTTCACTCTATCTTTTTCTATGCTATCCCGTACCTCATTCCTTTTCGGGGACGAAAAGTTTTGAGTGGGGGAGAGTGTAACAACCCTAGATTTTTGTATATTATTTAAATTTGAACTTTATATTTTTTTTTAAATTAGTTTAAACATGTTTTATTAAAAACATTTCATTTTTAAATATAAATGTTGATTATTAAGTGATTTATAGTTCAAACTAGTATAATTTAAATATTTTACTTAAAAGGGAAATTCTGGTCAAACTGTTCAACCTTTGACTTTTAAATTTCAAATTTAAATATATATAATCTTAAATTTTATCTTTTATTATGAAAATAGATTTAAAAATATGAATACTGCTTTTCGTTTCGTTAAAAACGGAATTAAAATGTAGAAGTTATGCACATTTCAAATTTTAGTATAATTTGTTTTATTGTGCAATTTTGCCTATTTTAAATTTTATAAATCATATTTTCTTTCTTATATTTTTTTTATATGTATCAATATGTTAATTTATGTATATTTTAATCTCTAAATATTTTTAAAAATAATAATCGAATTTTCCAAAATGTACTATGATGATTTCCTATTTTTAAAAGCTGTTTCTATTTTTCTGCTATTTTCTTCATCTAAACTATATTTAAATTAAAATTTATTTATTTATTTTATACATTCACTTTTATTTGCTGTGTTTTAATTTATTTTATTCATTTTACATGTATTTAAATCAAAATATAATTTTTCCAAAGTTATAGAAGTTATTTCTAATTTTTAAAGCCTAGTTTGCATTTTTAAGCCATTTTCTTAATTTAAATTCTATTTAATCAAAATTTAATTATTTATTTTATATTTATTTTTTTCATTTCTGAGTTGTTATCTTTATTTATCAGTTTTACATGTAATTATAAATTACAAAATATATAAGAAGGAAATTTGAAGAGACATAAAGGCTTTAAACCGATGACTTTTCATTTGCTAGACCTTTCACATTTTGACCGTTCCTTCTTTATTGATAGCCATATGTTTTATTTTGTTTTTCAAATGAATACACTTCTCATTTCATCAAATTTTCGGCCAAAACACCTCTGAAAACATTTGGTAATGGCCTCTTCTTTTTCTTCTCTTCCTTCTTCATTTTTACTTTGTTTTGCCTTGATTTCATCCACAATTGCTTGGCCAAACTTTCCACCATCTCCACCATAGCCTCCACCACCTTCCTCCTCATCATTCTTGGCTTCAACCACCTCACATCCCCTCTGACCAGATCAGGCCATGGCCTTTAGATGATGAAAACACCACAAACAAATGTTGAAACCCCTTAAAAACAACACTAGCTGACCTATATCGCTTCACCACCACCATACATCACCTTGGCCGCGTCCTATTGCTCCACCACCACCTTGATACCACCTCTGGCCATCCACCTACCCACTGTCCAGACCTGAACCATGCAAGGGCCAAGCCCCACTTGCCTTTGGTTGAGCCAAAAATGCACCAAAACTCCACTTATTTTGCCTTGACCCTTTGTCTTATTCATATGTAACTCCTACCATCATCATCTCTTTGTTGCCATGCTATTTTGATGTCATAACCTGAGATTATGTCCAGCTATGGCTGATAAAAAGATCCCCTTGGTCATGCTCTTGAATGGTTAAAGGAAGGTCGAATCACTTTGCCCTTTGTTGCTTTTTATTTCAAGTAATTTCTATATTGTTTTGTGTTACATATTTACGTATACATTGTCTTGTTTTGTTTATATGTATACAAGGCAATTATATTTGGCTCTCCACTCTCATGTTGTCGTGCCTTCAAAGATTCTGTGTTGTGTGTTTGGTCGTCATCTCCAGCTTAAACAAGTGAGTTATTCTCACCAGACAATATGTACCTATATAACTAGTAAATTGACACCCTGCGAATCTGTAAAAATATATTATCATGTTATATATGCTTATATTATTATCATATGATGTTCACACCTGTTATTACACCTGTTATATCGTATGTTACTTTTATTTAATGTTATTCTGTTATTTATATCTGTTATCACCATTGCAAGTTCCCTGTAGACTAGAATCACTATGGGTTGAAATGATACATACCCGAACGGACTTTAGAATAGGGAAAAATCGTTATGGGCTGAAATGATAGGCCTGAACGATTTTTATTTAATTTATTTTAACTTGGGATTGCGGGTTTGAAATGATAGAACCTGGATTTTTCTTTTTTTAACTGCGGATTGAAATGATACATATCCGTATCACTTGACCTAAGTTAGAAAATTATATACAGGCCCGTGGTTATTTTATAAGTGTTTTGGATATTTTTAAGTATTTTAAAAATTATAAATTTATGAAATTTGATTTAAATAGATTTTGAAATATTTTGAATTAAAGAAATTATGATTTTTCTATGTGTTAAAATTGTAATTAATGAATGGTTTAACTGGGTTTTTGAAATATAACTTAAGTTGGAAATTTGGAATTTTGGTTAAAAATGATATTTAAGTTATATAAATAAAATGGATATTAAATTTTATTTGGAAATGGTAAATATGATAATTTGATTAAATTTGAATTTAAGTGATTATTAAGTATTATTGATTTTTCTATGAATTTAAGTGGTTAAATAAATGAATGTTTAAAAGTGATCTTTTAAAATATAACTTGACTAGGAAATGTGAAATTTGGTTTTAATTAAAGGTTTAAGTTAATTAAATAAAATTGGAAATTTTGTTAAATTGTGAAATGGTAATTTAAATTTGAAGTGTTAAGTCTATTTGTTGAAATGTGAAGAATTGGAACTTTTACACTTAAACTTATTAAGTAAATTGTTGAAAATTGGATTTAATTATAAGAAATTTATTGTGAAAGAAACGTGTAAAGTTCTAATTAATGAAAAAAATATGTAAAGTTTAATTTATGAAAGAAACGTGTAAAGTTTTAATTTATGAAAGAAACATGTAAAATCTTAATTAATGAAAGAAACATGTAAGTCTTAATCAGTGTAATATTGAATAAAATAATAAATGCCCTTTTTGTAATAAAACGTAAATTAAAACGTACATTTGATAATGTAAGTTTAATTAGTGTAATATTGATTAAATGATAAATGCTCTTTACTGTAATAGAAATGTAAGTTAAAAAGTACATTTAATATGTAAGTTTTAATTAATGTAAATGACATATTTTAATGACTAAAATAATAAAGTTTCTTTATTGTAATGATAATGTAAGTTAATAAGGTACTCTTAACTTAACATAAGAATTTCAGCATTAAATTGGATATTACAGTAACAAAGTTTATTTAACTATAAGGCTATGATAAAATGACCATGTTAAAAATTTGTAAGTATATAAATACTTTGATTATATAAAATGTTAAATTGGGAAGTATTACATTCCAAAAATGCTATGATTCCTTAAGGTTACATTACCAAAATGCTATGATAATTTAAAGGAAGATTTCAAGTTTAATAAATTAAAGGAAATATTCAGTGATTTTGAAATTTGGGTTTTATTGAAATGATATATTATTGAATTGGTTTTGAAATGGAAATGATATATTTTTGAATTGGTTTTGAATAGATATGTTTTGGGTTTGAAAGTATGTATTAGTTTGAAATAAATGATATGATTTTGAAATGGTTTAAAGGATGTATTTTGATTTGAAACATAAACTATTTTTAAAAGTTATAACCACGGGTTATAATAACGTTGGGTTGTTAAAGAGACCGGGATCGGATATGGACATACTCTCTGTCTTACCGAAAACCACTTTGACAACCGTGTACGCGGTGGAGATTCCAGAATGAAGTAGGATGGTGGCGACGTTCTTAAGGTATGTTACGTGGACCCAACTCCCGTGAGTTGGCATAAGGTGGCTAAAACAGGAGCGATCTCGGACCAGTGAGGTAGCACCTCTTCTCGGACACATTTCTTCGATATTATACTCTCACTTGTGATTTGACTAGATGGCCATCCTCCGATTTGGGAATGTTGTTCGAGGTGGAACGGTAGTGGCTGCTATGCGTATCCATCAGTCCGTGTGCGTAATTGGTATATCTACCCTGGCATTGCCTAGTTGTGCCGTGTCACCTACCATATCGAGCTTTACTACGATTATGATTTTAAGATCCGACCGCGTTAAGGTTCTCCATCCCCTTAACGCTATTTTCCGATATGATTATACTTTACTTATTTAGACACTATTATAATAGCGAATATTACTACATAGTAGATATTTTAACGGATCCTTAGAGGATGGGCGGTCCCAAGCATCTTCTAAGTTACTTGTACCTTTATTACAGTTCACTTGAGTTGGTTTACATTATATAAGTATATATTGTCCTGACTCGAGTGTTTTGTGTTTTTCTTTACGCTCGGGTCAGCCTGAGTTATTCATAGATTTGGATTTCCACCTTTTGGAGATTTGAATCGCTGGAGATTATCTGCTAGTCTTCTTCTATCTACTTCAGTTATGTTGCTCTGTTCAGCTTGTACTTGGTTATCTTATTGATACTTCTGTTGTACTCTATTTCTTCTGTTGTATCTTATGTAACTCTGATATATTTATATAGTAGCTTCATGAACTACTATTTCTTTTACTTCCGCTGCATTATTTTACTCTATGTCTGTGATCTGTGATTATATTTATTTACTGTATATTCTGAGATTTGCCAAATTTTATTTACAACGCGGTATTTTGAGCAATTCAATTCCGACATGAGTGTCTACCTATACACTTATAATGGATGCGAATGGTTGAAAATATCGGGTCGTTACATGAAGCTAAACTCATTTATTTACTAGCTTAGTGTAATCGGCACTTCTTATTGATCAATGATGATCATTTTATGATTCAGACTAGCAATATGCGATGTCTCTTTGTCTGCGTGGGGGACTATACCCCGTTATATTAAGCTTTGTCTCATTTCTTTTATGGGCTAGCGACCCATGTTCTTATTTGAGTTTTGGTTAATCGGACGTACCGTTATTGTACTACTTCGTTGTTCCAAATTATTTGAGTTTGGGTTCATCGGACGTACCATTATTGTACTGCGTCGTTGTTCCAAATTATTTGAGTTTTGTTTCATTGGACGTACCGTTATTGCACTGCGTCGTTGTTCCGAATTATTTGTGTTTTGGTTCACCGGACGTACCGTTATTGTACTGCGTCGTTGCACCGGCTCATTTTTTGGATTAGCGTTCCATTTGCATTTCTGGATTTCTAGTTGATGGTTTCTAGAATTTATGTTTTACCGATTTTTGCGATTGGCATTGATATGTTTGTCATTATTTGTGTTTTGGTGAATAATTTAAAGAATGTGATTCTTTTTGGTGTTTGAGTATATTTGAGATATTGTATGATTATGTTGTTTTCTGATGTATACTTGTGACAGTGTGGCATTATTGTTATCATACGTTTTTGTGATATCCCTTATCCTATCTCATTTTTATCTGATATTTATAGCTAGACTGATCCGTTTATTATTTTCTTCTTAAATAATACTCGGGTCAGAGCGAGGTATTTCAGGTGCTCTTGCTTGACTTCTTATCAGGGTCCGTCATCTGATTTTGTCTAACTACTTTAGCATAGTAGTTTTTGTTAGTATACATTTGAGATAGAGACTCCTTGATGTATGCTTATTCTTTTGTCTAGCACTCGCATCTATTCTTTTGTGATGTAGTGGATCTAGTTTGACCACTACTTTGATGTACACTTCTAGGTGATATATTCATATCTGTTTCCGCCTTTGTGATATGAATATCTGTGACTGATTTGTGTTATGTTTATTTCTATATTTGTTTCTGAAGTCCACATAGCCACTGTGTGGTAGCTTTGAGTTTGTATTTCATATGTCGGATTTCCTCTTGAAATGAAATGTAAGTTATATTATCTGACATATCGGTACTCGCACAAAGCAATTACACAGATGGTCGCTGCTCAACAGCCTTATTCTTCGTGCTAGTCGATGGCATTACCCCGTAGTGTCCTTGGCTAGTGTGAGTATAGAGGTGGGGCGTCACATTAACTTATTGATGCATTGAGAAGTTACATCATTATGTCAATGTATACACTCACGCATTTGTTTTAATATGGCGATGTTAAGTTTTGCGTTAATTAATACAAATCCGGTTATCACAATAACGTCTACAAACATTAACCTTAAGTTGTTTATGAACGATGGTTCACTTTCTGATTTTGGTCCACTCCAATTTATTACTTCTACATTATATTTATATATGTGTGTATGTAAATATATATGTGTGTGTATGTGTATGTGTGTGTGTAAATATATATATATATATGTATGTATGTATATATGTTTTTTCATCCATTTTGATATTATCAAAGGTACTTGATTA
This sequence comes from Allium fistulosum, assembly GCA_030737815.1. Classification (NCBI taxonomy): domain Eukaryota; kingdom Viridiplantae; phylum Streptophyta; class Magnoliopsida; order Asparagales; family Amaryllidaceae; genus Allium; species Allium fistulosum. The sequence continues at coordinate 353,977,926 of CM060907.1, forward strand.
AATAATTAAAAAAAGGTCCATGCATTTTATTTTGTATTGTAAGCATATTTAAGGTTTACTTTTATATCATCTTTTTTGATATTACCAAAGGCACTTGATTAAATAATTAATAATGGGTTGTGCATTTTGTTTTGTATTGTAAGCATACTTAAGGTTCACATATTTCATGTAAATTGGTCAATTGTTGAACTATATCGCTCAATATACATGTTTGTATCATGTAATCCATGATTCATTTGTAAGCATTGGTATATTTTTAAGTTAAAATATGCATATTTGTTTTGTATGGCGTTTATTCACGATAATTATGACAATTTGCATTGTAAATAAATGATTTAAGATAAAATCAAATATTTTTGTAGGTCTTTGTAAATTAATTATGACTATCTCACTTTACTAGTGAACTAATTGATGCAACATATCATCAAAATGACCTTTACTGTTTTGATTATTCATGAAGGTGTTTGGTATTTATGTGTGTGTGTGTGTGTATTCATGTGAATGTCACCGTCTCAAAGGAAGGTTAATATTTGGTTGAATTACCAACACATATGTGATGATAAATATATGACAATTGTAAGGTTTTGCAAGTGAATAATTGATCGGCCTAAAGGAAGATTGTAAGTTGACTTGAGTTCATTGTCAATGTTTGATCATTACAATAAAAGTACCACTTGTAGATAATATTACTATCCAAAGTCTTGATAGTAACATTGTGTTAGTATTTTCAAAAGTGACTTACCAATCATTTGAATTCATTATGGTTGATTTTTCGGATATGATCATATACAATCAATCTTTATTGTCGTAACATTCTCAACTAGTTCGACTATAGTATCTGCCAATTATAATAATATTCATATCTTGGTTGGGACCAACTATAACTATTAGTAAGAGAATATGTTATTTGTTCTTGGATGTATGGTCTAGATCATACAATTTTGAGGATCATGCTCGCTCCTGTTACTTTTGAATGTTCTTATATTGTTATGAATAACTTTGAGAGGTGGGATAATCCAAATTGCAAGAGTCAAATGATCATAAGGTAGAATATTTAAGTGGCTTTCAAGGGTTTGATATCCGTAGGGATAAGAAATTATAAGGAGTTTTTTTACCGAGACAGAAAAACATTTTTCCAAAAAAGATAAAGGGAAATGCACACGCTTTACAGTGCCTGATTATATAAAGTTAAAGTAAAGGAAATATAAATGAGTACTATATATAAAAAGTATTGCTTCAAAAGTTAAAGGCGCTTAAGTTATTTTTTTATACTCTTTATTAATAGTATAACCAGTTTATGATTATTATAAATTATTTTTTGAGAATAAAATGACCTCTTGTTAGGCTCACTTTGTATTGTGTGTAAGAAGAAGAAATATTTAAGCATGATATAATAGAAAGTACCCATTTATCATACATTATAAATTAAGAAAAATAAGGTTAAAGAACACGCTAAGGTTTAGAAGTAAAAAATAACATAAAAATGTTAATAGTTGTTTCTTTTATGAAATGAATGGATTTTTTTTTTTGAGATCTTGGGGAACCTTAAGATCATGGTATTCATTGATACTCACTTAAGTAAACCCCACGCCGTTTGTCTACCCCGCTTTTATTTAGTCGTCGCACACGGATGCGTAACGTTGAAACTTCCACTGATGGTTTGGCGCTGGGATTCGAACCTGCCCGGACGTAGTCCTTTGGTTCCCATCTCCCAGCTCCCAAACCAACAGAGCTACGAACGGTGGGTGAAATGAATGGATATATAAGGAGAATTTTATTAGGTATCACACATGTCGTATCTAGAAAGATATACATTTTGGTTGGATTTGTTTGATATTTTTGGATATACAGTCACATAGACAGATTTTGGTTTCTTTTTCGACATGAACAAATTTATCAAAATATTCATACATTATTGGAATTTAATAATGTATATCAAAATATTAAAATGTATGAATTTATTGATAAAGCCTTGAATTTGAATACGGTGATTAATATAATTACTTATAACATCTTACTAAATAATCCTAAAATGAGGCATTAAAGATAGAATATACTTTATTGATATTCTAAGCGACTTAAAAGCTATAAGTTTTATGTACCCATACTAAGAAAAAAAATTAAGGTGGAAAATGCAACAATTTTCAAGGATGTAGAGTTTGGGGGGAAATAAAGTATGGATCATTGTCTATAAAGGGAGTCATTATCTTTGATTCAACTACAGCTACTTCTTCAAATGATGTATACGATTAGTTTCCTTTCATTTAACAAGAAGTAAACTAGAAACCATAATAAGACAATATTAACAAAATTCTCTTCAAATTAAGGTTAACGTTTCAAGAAAACAAACTCAACAACCTCAAGGTGCAATGTCAATAAGGAGATTCAGTGGAAAAGGAAGAAATATTATTCATGATAACTAATTTAATATTTCTCCATAAAGGAAACTAATGGATTGATGGAGATAATCCTGTCAACTAACGTCAATCTATGCAAGATATCGAGTTTAAAAGTGGATCTAAGGTAGAAATATATAATACAATTCTATATAGGATACTAAAGTTTGAGGTCATTCTCTATTATCAAGATAAGAACCCCATCGGTTGTGAATGATTATTCAAAACCAAGAGGTATTTAGCATGTAACATGGAAAAATATAAGGCTCGTCTTGTTTAAAAGACTATTCTCAAAAGGAACCGATGAATTTAAATGGACTTTCTCTTCGATTTACTGAAAGACTCTTTAGAATAATTATAGGGTTAGTTGCCAATTTTGATTTTGAGTAATATTGAATTAATACTAAAGTCATGTTTCTCAATATGGACATTGATGAAACAACTAAAGAAATTCACTTATGCACTCAAATAAATTTCTCGTCAATGGTCCTATAATTTTCATCATGGTGTCACCTCATTCGGCTTTGTTGAAAAACATTATGGATAATATGCGAGTCGTGTGTTCTTAGGGTGTAATTATTATTTTTATTCCTGATTTTGCAACTTTAAGTTATACTTCTTGTTAACATTATTTAGCTATGTTACACGAAAATAAGTTATTGCTTTTGATTTTTCTTTAAAATAAATTAAATCTTAGTGATGACTCTTTTATATTTTAGGATACAATTGCACGATATTATAATCTACGGGATGATATTTGGATTATGACAAAAGTGCTATGCAGATAAGTGCATAAAAAGGCTTGGTATGCAAACTGCGAATTAGTTGATTACGATGTGTCGAAAGTGACAAATTCTGCTATGTAGTGACATAAGAACATCCTTAAAACTAAAGAAATGCAAAAGATTCATAATGCATTTGTGATTAGGAGTCTAATGCATGCTAAGACATGTATACATTCGGATATTACGTGCAATGTTATTTTATTTGCAGATATCTTAATGACACAAAAAATGGATCATTGGTTAATAACCAAAAAGGTTATAAGATATCTTTAAGGAACAAAAATGTTATATGCTTATAAATAAGACATCAGATCATTGGAGATTAGATGGAATTACGATCTGAATTTGTTGGATGTCAAAAGAGCAAAAGGTCCACTTGAGGCTATAATATTTATCGTCATCGTCGTCGTCGGTGGAGCTATATTACGAAAACTGTCATACAAACAAATATAGCCTCCACCACAATGGACCAAATATTTGTCTTCTCTTACAAGGCATCCAATGATCGAAAATAAATGCAAAATTTTGTCACAATACCGTAGATTATATGTATGTATGTATGTATATGTATGTGTGTGTATATATAAAGGAAATGAATGACCATTAAGGTTGTAGTGACACTAAATAATACTATAAATTCTAATAAGGGAAGAGCGTAAAATAGATTGTAATCCGTATATCATATAATGCAAACTTCATGATAGCAAATTCGCTTATAAAAGGATTGTCACTCAAGGTCTTCCTTAAGCATCATGCTTAAATGGGTGAACCTTTTATGTAAAGATATTTTGTTTCGGGGGAGTTTGTATTTAGCATAGTCATATAACATTCTTTATACTTCAGTTATGGATATATTCAGTATTTTTTTTCTAATCAGAATAATTTATAAAGTTTTCTTCTTATGCTCTGTTTAGTTTTTTTATTGAAGTTTTGATCCCATCATAGTATGAGCAATTGGAAATGGAAATGCATAGATCACATTTCATATAATTTCTATGCTATGCATTATGATTGATCTATGTCAATTGATATTGACATATGTGACCCTCAATGGGTTTAGTTACAATAAAGGTAATGAATGCCGCTTTGATCCTTCGTCAACACTGTTAATGGAAGAGATTGTTTCAGATACATATTATGTTTTAAATGGCAAACGTTGGAGCTTATAAAGAAAAAACACATTTATAAAGTTATAACATATGTGTCCTCAAGGGAGCTTTTTGGAAATTTCAATATGTGGGACACAAATGTAAAATAAAATGTGTTATTCTAATTTGGTGCAAAGCCTAATTAAAGTGGTAAATTTTGGAATAAAAATTAAAAGGCTTAAGGATCTAATTATCATAATATTATTCTGTAGATAACAGATGCAATTTTCAAGGTAAAAAATAGAAAATCTAATATAAATAAGGGTTATGGTCCCCAAATTATACAAGCCTTAGTTACTCTCTAACCTCTTCTATAGGGAGTTAATATCAGATCTAAAGTTTGTGTCAATTTGGAAGACCAAATCAAATCTTGTTCTCCTTCAATCAACAACTATGGACTTAGATATGACTTCCGCTAATTTATTTAAATTTTCCCTAGTTTCTTCTTAGTTAACTCAATATAGGTTATCCATTTGGATCTAAGGTTTAATTATTAATCAATCCTAACAGTACTATTAATGATTTATTTTTCTCAGAAACACCCAAGTATTTTTAGGAAGTAATCAGGATGCCAAATGTTTCATGATTATTAACAAAATTAAGTGATATTAATATTGCCTTTGTAACAAACTGTAAATCTGCACAATTCAAGCTGACAATTCAAGAAGAGAAAAAGGAAACTGAAACAATACAGAATTTCACAATCGCGGTGGAAAAATATATAATATAATATCAATGATCCTTACAAAATAAAAACTATTTTATACATACATCAATCATAGTACAACAAAAAATTGCAATCATCAGCCTGGATAGTTATAACAACTTGTCCTCACAGATGCTGATGATTTCAACAACAACGCAGCAGTAAATGAACATATACGTGAATACGACTTGAAGATCTCCAACTCATTTTTTGAGCTCCAATGCATCCAAAGCAATTTGTAAATATGCTCCGTCTGACCCGAGAATTATAATAAAATAACACCCAAGTCAATCTGGTAAATCGGCATGAGAAGAACACATCCAGTTGGATTTTTAAAGCTATCAAACTCTTTCAAAATAAAGGTATCTCGTAAGACCATGCCGCACATAAACACGAGTTGGTTTTTATCTTACGATAACCGAAACATTTTATATAGAATATTCAATAACATTACAATAATGTCTAGGGGTCAAAGTAAAATATGAATATAGCAGAAATGCTTGCATCTCATATTTCAGCATAATGGGCATAACTAAGTCCGTACGACGCTTATTGGAGAATGGATTCCATACAATTGCTGGGATATTGGGGTACCGCCTGTCACAGTGTATCTCTAGATAAAATAACACCGTGGACCTCGTTGAGATCCACTGCCAACACAAAACCGGCCTACTACTTGACTAGTAGTACCGAATATGATCTCCCTTCCGTAAATGGGTCCCAAAGCATACAAATGAGAGATAATATCGACTTTAGATAGGGATGATCATACCCTACTTGGGAACGAGCCACTTAGTTTGCTGCATCTCCCATGTTTTAGTTATTCCTAGTTGATGAGGCTTAAGGCTACGTTATACCTTTTTATATAGCACTTCCCACATGGAATGCCAACACTGCCCTCCATGCAACAATGCAATACCAGCATTCATCCATACAAGTTCATTCTGGGACTGAACTATAACTACCTGTCTTTTTGACCATCGAAAGTCGACACCAAACACTACCACTGTGTTCAAAAGTCGTGCATCCAATCGACAGAAGGGTAGATTGTTAGGGTAAATAAAAAAAGAACAGAGAACAGAGAAATAGAATCTCACAATGGAATCGACAAAATATAATATAACAAGGACAGTAAAAACCGTCACTTCAAAAATACAGTATATTAGAGTTAAAACAAACCTTATTAGCTAGATAGTTATAAAATGTAACGCCCCACTCTGAGACCCACTGTAACAAAGAGTATTACGGGAGTAATACTGTCTGTTAAACCGGAGAATAGAGTATAGTGGAAGCGACCATTTGTAATCAAGCTATAACTATCTACTGAATACGTCGAAAGGATGGTATCTATATATTTTTTTCAAGTGGTTTGACATATTCGGTAAATACTTATAACGAAATTACAAATAGCTAAAGATCTATCAGGACAAAGAATAATAATAAATGATAAAACATCACAGAACAGAATCACATAACAGATATAAAATCTCAGAACAATACATCGTCAATAGAGATCCAAATACTATAAGTGGGTACAAAGCCACTACTCACACATGTGAGTCAAAAATATGTACATATCAAAGTCTGAATAATAACAGAGTAGCGGAATAGTGGACAAATAAAAGCGCTATCTATCAGCATAGCAGATAATGTCCAAGCGGAAGCACAGAAGCTAAGTCCAGAGACTTAACCTGAAACAACTCGGTCTGACCCGAGCGAAAACACTCGGGTCAGGCTAGCTAAACCATCAGTAATAACTGAGATATATGATAATGCGGTACATAAATAAAATAGTACTTATCCAAAGAGAAGTATATTATGAACCACATGAATATAATGACGATCCCTAATCATCAATCAACAGTAAAAATCTCCAAAGAGAAATCAACACCAAAGTGTAGAATAAATAAAATCGCCTCATATCATCGGCGTAGCCAAAGCTATAAAAAGATGCCCATAGGCAATAATCCCAAGAGTGACCAGAGTCTGTAATCAATGCCCAAGCAAAGATCGATGCTCCAAAGAGCAATGGGGATATACTAAAAGTCAATGAAATCCAACACTAAAAAGCAGTGTCCAGAGACACTGTGAATCCACAAGGCAATCGCACTTACATCGTATGGTTCCATAGAACCAACACTGAATGGCGGTACTCGAATGGATATAAAATCATCAAATAATACCAATATTTCACGTGCACCGACTAGAGTCGTTGTTGCCAAGTACTGTAGAGTTGTGATCGATCACTCGCACATATGCGGAACGCGCGAGACGGCAAGATCCTTCCCAGAAGGATAAAGGCCCAGAGGCGCATGCCGAAAAAAATAAACTGCTCCATAGAGCAGGTGTCCAAAGACGGTTGCCCAGAGGCGTGGTGACCCAGAGGTCCAGTACTGGCCGCCCAAAGGCTAATGTGTCACCAACTTCTTGGAGAGGAACCCGTAAAGTGTTAACAATGAGTCCCATACCCCACGTTCGCACTAAACGGTTTACTAACCAATAGCAAGCTCACACTCCAAACAATAAAAAGTCCACCTCGTATCATCGGTAAACTAGACCCAAAGGTCAAAACGATCAATCGAATAGGTCGGGGATTAACCGGAAAGGAAATACACACGGTTCCATAGGCCGGAGATTTCCTAACCGTTTAAGCACCTTTCCACTTCGCTCGACGTGCTAAAAAGTGAGTGTGAGATTTTTATTATAGAAAATAATGGTGCGAAACGAATTTATAATTGATTTTGAAATCACTTTAATACGGCTTTTGAAAACTCTCCTATTATCGAGTAATTAATTTAATAATTAAAAATAATATTATATAATAATTTCGAAAGCCATTTAGGAGTGAAAAATCCTTTGAAAATAATTCATAAAACCCGTGTACGAAATCTAGAGACAAATCTCAAAGAAATCAATAAAACCAGAAAATCACTGAAAATATTCTTAAGTGTTGGAAAATAGTCCAAAAATGACGCGAACCCAAGTTCGGAAAATTATTCGGACTAGCAAACTGAATCCGAATGGCATGAAAATAGTTAGGAATATAGTCCAACATCCCTGCTCCAAACTGCAATAAGAATCGGGAAATTCCGACTTGAAACGAAGAAACGGCGTCATCTCAAAGTCGGACAAAAATCATAAAACTTTACTGTGTCAAAACAGTGTAAAGGTCCCACTTCGACGACATGGTCGAAGGGTCACATGAACTCGGATCTTGATGAAAATTTGCAGGAGCGTATTAAAGTACTCCTACTTTGATATGCAACAAGCATCGTTCGGTTTCGACTTGAAACGAAGAAACGACAATGTTTCAAAGTTGGTCCGACGATAACTGAAAATGATCACTATTGTAAAACAGTTTCTAGGTGCTACTTCGGTAATAGAAACGAAGTATCTAATGCATGCAGATCTAAACCAAACTTTGCATGGGTAAAGATCTCGATCTCATCTTTTTAACGAGACCAAAAACAATGAAATCCGACAAAGGACGAGCCCGGGATGGTGTCGCAAAGTCGGGGTTCTACGCTGAAAACAACGGGAGAAAAGAGACTAAGGCCTATAGCTATGCACTAACTGGCCAGAGATGAAAAACCACAATTTTGGCATAGTAAACTTCAAATTCTGGCAAAATGAATAAAATGAAAGTTGTAGCTTAGTTTCTAAGCTTTCCGGAATGACCAAGATCGTCAAATTCCGACCAGAGATGAAAATTCTATGACTAAAACAATTCTCAGATCTAAATTTTATATCACTGTCGTTGTGCTCTCGGGGCAGTGGTAAGAATGCACAGTTTTGACCAAATTAACTTCGAAATTTCATGAAACTCAAAACATGAAAGTATTAGCCCTAAATCTAAGCTTTCCAGAACATCCAAAATTATTAGATTTGGAGAAGAAACGAGTAACATATGGCCAAATCAATTTCAGGTTTTTATTTTATCAACCCTGTAGTTTGTTGTCAGGTCAGCGACAAACAAGCATGATTTCGACCATTCAAACCTCAAAATTAGGCAAAGCACAAAACATAAAAGTTATAGGGTACAGAATAAGCTTTCCATAACTTCAGGAAAATCTTAATACTGATTTAAGATGAATGAGATATGCCTAATTTACTAACAGCAATAAACTAATTATAATTTCAGCTAGCATATACTACAAGTACCTTATGTGCACACCCCAAAATGAAAGCAAAGATGATCAAAGAGCTACGATTCACATGTTACATAATGAAACATGTGTTACTAACTGATTACTAAAATCAAAAGATGATTAAACACATATTAGAAGAGATTTTTAGCAATATACCTCTCTTGAAAGCAACAAAGACTATTATAGCATCAACCCAAGTTAGCAAAAGATGATTAGGAGGCTATAAGATAAAAAAACACATAAAACATGTGTTACCAAATACATTTCAGAAATGAGAAAGATATAAAAATGGATTTGAGGTGGGTATTTGCATTACCTTTGCATAGAATGACTTGCATAAGCTAAAACTAGAAGGAGATGAAGATAGAGGCCATTTTTGTTATGAAAGCTTTAGGAAATGATTAGCGTTTTGATTAGAGTTGAATGAATGAGGTTATGAGAGTATGAGATAATTTATAGAGGAGGTTTAGGGTGGGTTATTTGGCTAGGTTTAGAAACCCAATAAGAAGAGAGTTATTTACATGTTTTCCAAAAATTAGTCTAAGTGTTCTTGTATGTTTATAAAACTCATTTTTCTTATCCAAACCCGTTTTAAAATCTCTCCTAAAATATTTAACTTTCCAAAAATAACATTTTATCCTCATTTTAAAATCCCATATTTCCCATTTAATTAAAATAGCCTTTTTCACATAAATTTTGTTATTCCAAAACCTTTTATGCTTCATTAAAATAAATAAAAATCCTAACTTTTATTTATTAGTTGGTAATGCAAATCCCGGGTTGTTACAAACTCCCCCCCCTTAAGAAAATTGTGTCCCCGCAATTCCTTAAGATAGATGTCGTCTATAACGTCAAATCCACAAAAGAAGTGATAGAGATAAAATAGAGAATTCTCACCCGTAGAAGAAGATGGGAGAAAGCCAGGATAAGAGCGTTCGATAGATTCTCTGGTCTCCCAAGTGCAGTCCTTAGGATTCGGTGACCATTGAATCTTCACGAGTGGAACCTCTTTGTTGCGAAGGCGTCTAACCTTCGAATCAAGCACACGAAGAGGTTGCTGCTCCAAAGATAAATCAGGTAAGATCTCTAAATCAGGCACAGCATGCGGCTCAAAGATAGAATCAGGATCGCGGACACACATGCGAAGCTGGGAAACATGGAACACGTCGTGCATTCCAGAGAAGTGAGCAGGTAGAGCCACACGATAAGCCATGGGGCTAATGCGTTCCATAATAGGAAATGGTCCAACATAGCGAGGAGCCAACTTCCCTGTAGAGCTGAAACGCACAACCCCTTTCATAGGAGATATCCGAATAAAGACATGATCACCAATGGAGAACTCAAGAGGCTTCCTGCGGTTGTCCGTGTAGGATTTCTGACGGTTCTGCGCCTCTTTCATTCTCTGACGAATAAGAATAATCTTCTCAGAAGATTCTCGAACTGAATCTGGACCAAGAAGGAGCTTCTCGCCAGATTCTAACCAACACGAAGGAGAACGACATGGCCTTCCGTAAAGAGCCTCGAAAGGAGCCATGCCAATACTAGACTGAAAGCTGTTGTTGTAGGAGAACTCTACAAGCGGTAAGTGATCCTCCCAACTACCTCCGAAATCCAGAATACAACAGCGTAAAAGATCCTCTAAAACACGATTCACCCCTTCCGTCTGACCGTCGGTCTGAGGATGATAAGTAGTCGAGAGATTCAGCTTTGAGCCCAAAGCTGACTGTAGGCACTTCCATAAGTGACTAGTAAAGATAGTGTCTCGATCACAGATGATAGAGCTAGGAATGCCATGAAGTCGAACGACTTCCTTCACATATAGCTTGGCAAGCTGAGGAGCAGTCCGAGTGGACTTAATAGGAATGAAATGAGCTGATTTGGTCAAGTGATCGACGATGACCCAAATAGAAGTATGGCCTGACCTCGATCGAGGCAGACCGTCAATAAAATCCATGGATATCTGATCCCATTTCCACAATGGAATCTCTAGCGGCTGAAGAAGACCAGATGGACGCTGATGCTCAGCTTTGATCTGTTGACAAGTCATGCAATGGCTTACATAACTTGCAACATCACTCTTCATGCCCTCCCAAAAAAATAGGCGACACATGTCGGCATACATCTTACTCGACCCGGGATGTAAAGTGTACTTAGTGTGATGACACTCGTCTAGAATGTCATGCCTAAGTGATAAATCAGATGGTACCAAAATAAGGTTCTTCCTGCGAAGACACCGATGAGAATCAATAGAATAATCCAACAATGTCTCATCACTGGATCCCGACTCAAGGAGATGAATGTATCACAACAAGTCTGGATCCTGCCGCTGAGCATGGGCAATGCGATCCAATAGAATAGGTCGAGCTTCCAAGCTGAATAACAAGATCTGAGAATCAGAAGACGGAGCTCGATTTCGAATATCACACATAGAAAGAGTCTCAAGAATAACCCACTCGGTAATCATCATAGAAACAACTGTCGAGTGTTTGCGACTGAGCGCATCTACAACACGATTCCCCTTGCCAGGAGTATACTAAAAATCTAAGTCATATGAGGAGAAAAACTCGAGCCATCGCTACTGCCTCATATTGAGATCCTTCTGACTGAATGAATACTTCAGCGACTTATGATCGGTGTAGAGAATGAAACGTTCGCCCAATAGTTAATGATGCCACGTCTTCAAGGCAAAGACGATAGTTGCTAACTCAAGATCATGAGTAGGATAGCGAACCTCATTCAGACGTAGCTGCCTAGAAGCGTAAGCAACTACCCGATCTTTCTGCATAAGCACAGCACCGAGGCCGCTACCACAAGCGTCGGTGTAAACAACAAGATCATGGTTACTCTCAGGAACTATAAGGATAGGAGCATGAGTGAGAAGTTCCTTCAGTCGCTGAAAGGAAGCTTCATACTTATCAGACCAAATAAAACGAACCCCCTTACGAGTCAGAGTCGTGAGGGGAAGTGCAACTCGAGAGAAATCCTTGATAAACCGACGGTAATAACCCGCCAGCCCAAGGAAGCTGCGAATATCATGAACGTACTCGGGCTGCCTCCAATTTTGAATAGCTTCGATCTTGGCAGGATCGACAGAAATACCCTTAGATGATACAATATGGCCCAAGAACTTGACCTTGCTCTCCCAAAAATGGCACTTCGAGAGCTTGGCCTTAAGCTGATGCTGACGAAGAGTATCCAAGACGATCCGCAAATGATGAGAATGCCATGCCTCGGATCTAGAATAAATAAGAATATCGTCGATGAAAACCAGAACGAATCTATCGATGTATTCCCGGAATACTCGATTCATAAGATCGACGAAGAAATCCGGAGCGTTCGTCAAGCCGAACGGCATGACCAACCACTCAAAAGAACCATGACGAGTGCGAAATGCTGTAAGAGGAATGCTGTCTTCCATGACTCGTAGCTGATGGAATCCGATGGCAAGGTCAAGCTGAGAGAAGACCTTCGCACCGCTCAATTGGTCAAACATGTCGTAACGGGAATTAGAGTTAGACATGATTCAATGATAGATAATTAATTAAGGAATACTACGGAATATAACGGATTCCTATACATATTCCTAACTTATCTATCAATAAACATAAGGAAGGGATTTGATTTAATTCGGATCTAATTTAAAATGTATTGTACTAAGTGTATCTAGTCTGTGTTTATTATGCTTATTCCTGAAACCAGGCTCTGATACCAAGCTGTAACGCCCCACTCTGAGACCCACTGTAACAAAGAGTATTACGGGAGTAATACTGTCTGTTAAAGCGGAGAATAGAGTATAGTGGAAGCGACCATTTGTAATCAAGCTATAACTATCTACTGAATACGTCGAAAGGATGGTATCTATATATTTTTTTCAAGTGGTTCGACATATTCGGTAAATACTTATAACGAAATTATAAATGGCTAAAGATCTATCAGGACAAAGCATAATAATAAATGATAAAACATCACAGAACAGAATCACATAACAGATATAAAATCTCAGAACAATACATCGTCAATACAGATCCAAATACTATAAGTGGGTACAAAGCCACTACTCACATATGTGAGTCAAAAATATGTACATATCAAAGTCTGAATAATAACAGAGTAGCGGAATAGTGGACAAATAAAAGCGCTATCTATCAGCATAGCAGATAATGTCCAAGCGGAAGCACAGAAGCTAAGTCCAGAGACTTAACCTGAAACAACTCGGTCTGACCCGAGCGAAAACACTCGGGTCAGGCTAGCTAAACCATCAGTAATAACTGAGATATATGATAATGCGGTACATAAATAAAATATTACTTATCCAAAGAGAAGTATATTATGAACCACATGAATATAATGAAGATCCCTAATCATCAATCAACAGTAAAAATCTCCAAAGAGAAATCAACACCAAAGTGTAGAATAAATAAAATCGCCTCATATCATCGGCGTAGCCAAAGCTATAAAAAGATGCCCATAGGCAATAATCCCAAGAGTGACCAGAGTCTATAATCAATGCCCAAGCAAAGATCGATGCTCCAAAGAGCAATGGGGATATACTAAAAAGTCAATGAAATCCAACACTAAAAAGCAGTGTCCAGAGACACTGTGAATCCACAAGGCAATCGCACTTACATCGTATGGTTCCATAGAACCAACACTGAATGGCGGTACTCGAATGGATATAAAATCATCAAATAATACCAATATTGCACGTGCACTGACCAGAGTCGTTGTTGCCAAGTACTGTAGAGTTGTGATCGATCACTCGCACAGATGCGGAACGCGCGAGACGGCAAGATCCTTCCCAGAAGGATAAAGGCCCAGAGGCGCATGCCGAAAAAAATAAACTGCTCCATAGAGCAGGTGTCCAAAGACGGTTGCCCAGAGGCGTGGTGACCCAGAGGTCCAGTACTGGCCGCCCAAAGGCTAATGTGTCACCAACTTCTTGGAGAGAAACCCGTAAAGTGTTAACAATGAGTCCCATACCCCACGTTCGCACTAAACGGTTTACTAACCAATAGCAAGCTCACACTCCAAACAATAAACAGTCCACCTCGTATCATCGGTAAACTAGACCCAAAGGTCAAAACGATCAATCGAATAGGTCGGGGATTAACCGAAAAGGAAATACACACGGTTCCATAGGCCGGAGATTTCCTAACCATTTAAGCACCTTTCCACTTCACTCGACGTGCTAAAAAGTGAGTGTGAGATTTTTATTATAGAAAATAATGGTGCGAAACGGATTTATAATTGTTTTTGAAATTCCTTTAAAACGGCTTTTGAAAACTCTCCTATTATGGAGTAATTAATTTAATAATTAAAAATAATATTATATAATAATTTCGAAAGCCATTTAGGAGTGAAAAATCCTTTGAAAATAATTCATAAAACCCGTGTACGAAATCTAGAGACAAATCTCAAAGAAATCAATAAAACCAGAAAATCACTGAAAATATTCTTAAGTGTTGGAAAATAGTCCAAAAATGACGCGAACCCAAGTTCGGAAAATTATTCGGACCAGCAAACTGAATCCGAATGGCATGAAAATTATTAGGAATATAGTCCAACATCCCTGCTCCAAACTGCAAAAAGAATCGGGAAATTCCGACTTGAAACGAAGAAACGGCGTCATCTCAAAGTCGGACAAAAATCATAAAACTTTACTGTGTCAAAACAGTGTAAAGGTCCCACTTCGACAACATGGTCGAAGGGTCACATGAACACGGATCTTGATGAAAATTTGCAGGAGCGTATTAAAGTACTCCTACTTTGATATGCAACAAGCATCGTTCGGTTTCGACTTGAAACGAAGAAACGACAATGTTTCAAAGTTGGTCCGACGATAACTGAAAATGATCACTATTGTAAAACAGTTTCTGGGTGCTACTTCGGTAATAGAAACGAAGTATCTAGTGCACCCAGATCTAAACCAAACTTTGCATGGGTAAAGATCTCGATCTCATCTATTTAACGAGACCAAAAACGATGAAATCCGACAAAGGACGAGCCCGGGATGGTGTCGCAAAGTCGGGGTTCTACGCTGAAAACAATGGGAGAAAAGAGACTAAGGCCTATAGCTATGCACTAACTGGCCAGAGATGAAAAACCACAATTTTGGTATAGTAAACTTCAAATTCTGGCAAAATGAATAAAATGAAAGTTGTAGCTTAGTTTCTAAGCTTTCCGGAATGACCAAGATCGTCAAATTCCGACCAGAGATGAAAATTCTATGACTAAAACAATTCTCAGATCTAAATTTTATATCACTGTCGTTGTGCTATCGGGACAGTGGTAAGAATGCACAGTTTTGACCAAATTAACTTCGAAATTTCATGAAACTCAAAACATGAAAGTTTTAGTCCTAAATCTAAGCTTTCCAGAACATCCAAAATTATTAGATTTGGATAAGAAACGAGTAACATATGGCCAAATCAATTTCAGGTTTTTATTTTATCAACCATGTAGTTTGTTGTCAGGTCAGCGACAAACAAGCATAATTTCGACCATTCAAATCTCAAAATTAGGCAAAACACAAAACATAAATGTTATAGGGTACAAAATATGCTTTCCAGAACTTCAAGAAAATCTTAATTCTGATTTAAGATGAATGAGATATGCCTAATTTACTAACAGCAATAAACTAATTATAATTTCAGCTAGCATATACTACAAGTACCTTATGTGCACACCCCAAAATGAAAGCAAAGATGATCAAAGAGCTACGATTCACATGTTACATAATAAAACATGTGTTACTAACTGATTACCAAAATCAAAAGATGATTAAACACATATTAGAAGAGATTTTTAGCAATATACCTCTCTTGAAAGCAACAAAGACTATTATAGCATCAACCCAAGTTAGCAAAAGATGATTAGGAGGCTATAAGATCAAAAAAACACATAAAACATGTGTTACCAAATACATTTCAGAAATGAGAAAGATATAAAAATGGATTTGAGGTGGGTATTTGCATTACCTTTGCATAGAATGACTTGCATAAGCTAAAACTAGAAGGAGATAAAGATAGAGGCCATTTTTGTTATGAAAGCTTTAGGAAATGATTAGCATTTTGATTAGGGTTGAATGAATGAGGTTATGAGAGTAAGATATAATTTATAGAGGAGGTTTAGGGTGGGTTATTGGGCTAGGTTTAGAAACCCAATAAGAAGAGAGTTATTTACATGTTTTCCAAAAATTAGTCTAAGTGTTCTTGTATGTTTATAAAACTCATTTTTCTTATCCAAACACATTTTAAAATCTCTCCTAAAATATTTAACTTTCCAAAAATAACATTTTATCCTGATTTTAAAATCTCATATTTCCCATTTAATTAAAATAGCCTTTTTCACATAAATTTTGTTATTCCAAAACCTTTTATGCTTTATTAAAATAAATAAAAATCCTAACTTTTATTTATTAGTTGGTAATGCAAATCCCGGGTTGTTACATAAAATCCCGACCTTACAAACGCCGATAGGTATAATATATAATACAATGGAAAATAAAATACTACGATGGGTGAATCTTCAGCTTCCCTCCACGATCTCCATAACTCCAAAGACAGCCTGGGGAAAATACTCGGTCTGACCCGAGCATTATAAATAAATAACACCCGGATCAGTCTGGAAATACCAAAGTGATATAACTCGAGTAATGGGGAACGTATATAAAAGTTCTGTGAGACCACGCCGCTAATAAAGAACGGGGTTTTACCTCACAAGAATAACATCCATACAGGCAAGAACATAAATAAATATCAAGAACAAATCCAAATATGAATGAGTATAATTAATATTAAACCAGACTTGAAAAGCTAGAAATAAACCGAGTAAAATCCAGACCGGACAGAATGGATAGAACAAGGAAAACAATCCAACTTGCTAGATTGGACTAAATAAGGTAACAGTCCAACTCGATAGAATGGACTAAATAAGGTAACATTCCAACTTGATAGAATAGACTAAATAAAGTAATAGTCTAACTTGATAAAATGGACTAAAAAAAGTAATAGTCCAACTTGATAGAATGGACTAAATAAACACTTAAATGTCGTGGTGAGGAGTTGGATCTACTCGTGGCAATTCAAAGCTAAAACAGATTCAGGGATTTTGAATCAAATAAGAAAAGGAAAATTTCCAATGAATGACTAAGAAGGTGCACCCCCCTTGCAGTATACCCTTAGATACTTCTGAGAAGCTCATTTACTCTGTGACACTTCTCGAACAATACCAAGCCGGACACTTTCAAACCTTACTGAGTATTCGAAAATTTCCACATAGGTGTACAACCAAATCCAAACTAGATAAGATGTGAAAATACCCTAATAGGAGCAACCCCACATAGCTTGGCTTCCTCTCGAGCTTTTGGTTTAGTCATTTCCGACAAAGAATAGCAACGCTCAATGGAGCAATGAATCGTCTTAGAATGACGATAATAAGTGTAACAACCCTGGTTTTGGAGATCACCTGTTAATATTAAATTATAACAGTAATTATAATTTAATATTGTAAATTAAAATAAAATTGGAGATTTAAATTGTTTATTTGGAATAAACAATGAATTTTGAAAATAAAATAAGAAAAATAAAGTTCGGAACTTTATTTTATTTATTTGGGTTAATAATGATTGGAAAATGGGTTTTATTTGGAGAAAAGGCAATAATTGTATTAATTGTTGCCAATTACTTCTTTTAATAATTTTTAAAAGAAGTATGAGATTTTTAAAGGTTGTTTATTTAAATTAAAAGGTAGAAATTGGTATAAAAATATGTTTTGGCCATAAATTATGTTTGGAAATGGTTTGAAATATTTTTCTAAGCGAGAAAATAAATATTATGGAATTCTAGAAGTTAAAAATAAAGTTTTATTTATTTATTTGAGTAAATAGTGTATTTTGAAAAATAAAAGATTTTAATAATAATAAAGTTTTTAAAATAAAAATTAATCTTTTTATGTGATGAAAATATTTTATTTAATATGTAAGTTTGTTTACATATTTTGTTTGTGTAGAAAACATTGAAAGAAAGTGACATTTATTTTATAACTTGTGTATATTTGATTAAGTGTTGTATTAATTCTCATAAGCTTATTTAATTTTCTTTGTAAATTTTTGGGTCCAAAACCTACTTAGACTTAGCCTGAAAATGAGAAAGGAGGAAAACTTTGTACTATAGGTACAAACATTCCTCTCATCTTCTCTAGAAAGAAATTTAAGCCAGTAAAAGGAAAGTTCACCATTTTTCAATTCCAAGCTTTCAAAAACTTTAATTCTTCAATAAATTGCTGTTCTTATCAAATTAGAGTATAATTAAAAGGCAATCTCACTCCAAAAAGCTACAATTTCATCAAATTCCTATTTTTAGAAGTAGGTTTTTCTCATTTTACTATGTATTTCTTGTTGCATGTGTTGTTATCAGTTTTCATAGGTTATTGGAAGCTTTCTTCTCCTCAAAAGCCTCAAACTTTCTGCATAAATTGAAGTTTTTGCTTTGCAACGGTAGGTGAGTTGAATAACTCACAATACCTGGCTAAATCAAAGAGCAAAGAGCTTGATTCTGTACAGAAATGGTTACTGTAGTGAATTTTTGTTCATAGTTTTCTTCCTTATAAAAATCAGTTCTGGGGTGCTTCTTTGAGGACTGATATCTTTCAATTTTGTAAAGAAATGTTGCTGGACTTCTATCAATTAGTTTAGATGTAGATGTGCATGCCTGTGAAATTTCATTGAAAACTATTGCCATTTTATCTGTCAACCCTTTGCTTGAAAATGGGTATGCGCAGGAGGAACGACCTGGAAACTAAGGGAATGAATTCCCATATGAATGGTCGACCTTGAGGTCGACCATAGCCTTCCTCAGGTCGACCGTACGGTCGACCTGAGGCTCCTTATGGTCGACTTAGCAATCGACCCAAGGAAGAGAATGGTCGACCTTAAGGTAGACCTGAATGTTTGCCGTATGCCTTGTTTTTGCAGCATGAATTCGTAGCCTTTTGTCTTCGATTTGCTGTGACTTTGTCATTTGTTTTGTTGCAAATTTAGATGATTTTTAATATGAGTAAGGGCTATGATGTTCATCAATGGACTAGCTAAGTTTGGTGAGTTTGTGACTCAAATTTGAGTTGAATTCCTATTGGGTTTGGATTGATTTCGTATTGAAATTGAGTTGAATTCGAGTTATCGATTTTGCGTATTTCTTTGGTTTTTCATTGTTTTTGAGCAGGGTTTTCTCCAAATGATTTTGAAACAGTTTTCAAAGTACATTTTCATTTTGAATAATTATTATATAATATATTTTTTTAATTATTTTTGAGCTGTACAAGCTTTATATCCTCTATAATAAGGGAATTTTCAAAGTTTGATTCCACATACGATTTCGGAAATTGGTTTTAAAAGCTTGTTTTCTCAAGTAAATTATTTTATATATATATATATAATACACATTTTTGCACTATTTGAGCGAATGAGAAGGAGAATTAAACGGTTTGGTAAAACACGTGGTATGGGACACATGCGTTTATCTTATCGGTTAATTCCCAACTTGTATGTTTGATCGTTTTGACCTTCGAGTCAAGTTTACCGATGAGATGAGTTAAACTTTTTACTGCTTTGAGTGTGAAATTTACTAATGGTTAGTAAAGCGTTTAGTGCAAACGCGTGGTATGGGACACATGTTAACATTGTTTGGGTTCCTATCCGGGAGTTTGTGACACATTTGATATTGCGGTGCCAGTACTGGACCTTCGGGTAATTACCATTGCGGCGTATTTTTCTTTGAGACATTTTCCATTGCTGCGTTTGCCACTGCGATGTATTTTCCATTGCGGCGTATTTGTCATTGTGACATTTTGCCTTCGGGCAAGGTACCTATTTGAGATAATAGTACTTGGCAAGGCTTCGGCCACATGCATGTGCAAATACTTTTGAGATGATTTGTATCGTCCCTTTTTGAAATTGATCCTATGAACCATTTGATATATTTGTGGCGATTACCTTTCGGGAATTTGAACTTTTGGGTGTTCTATTTTTGAGATTTGAGTTGCCTACACTGGCATTATTTGAGATTTTCCTTTTAGCATTATTTTGAGATTTGCCTATTAGCATTATTACATGAGATTTGCCTTTTGGCATTTATTTGGGATTGTATTCTCCTATGTTGGATAATTATATTTGGTTGCCCTATGTCGTATTTTAAGATTGTGATTTGTTTGAAATTTCTTTGAGTTTGCCGATATGACGGGTTTGGGATTTCCCCTTTTTAGGAGTTATATTTTCCCTAAGCCACTATTGATGGTTTTTGATATGCCGATGATACGAGGCTTGCTATATTTAGCATTTTATGGATTGTCTTATCTATTTTGAGATTATATGTTTGTGTAAGTGATATCATCTCATCACTTAGAGTAACCATACCATACTTATACTCATGCTCATACTCAGTATTCTTCCTTCTTGTTTAAGAAGAACGTTAACCTTATCCTTATGCATCTATTACTGCCTATCCTTATAAACTGATATGTTTAGCTAGACTGGCCCGTGTATTTTATACTCGGGTCAAATCGAGGTGTTTTGGGTTAGGTACCCTTATGGACTTAGCCAACTCTGCTTCTGCATGGACTTATCTGCTAGACTTTTTGTTGTAGTCTTTTTGTCGCTACTCTGTTATGTATATTATTTTGATTTGTGTGTATATTGTGCTCGTCATACCAATTATAATGTATTATTTGTACTGTATTGGGATGTATCAGTATATATATATATATCTGTTTGCAGTTCTGTGGTGTGTTATCCATTTGAGTTGTTGTATTTTTTCTGATAGAACCTATAGGCACCTATGGCTTTGTATTAAGTATTTATGGGATATGTCGATCCACTTGAATTAGAAAAAAAATATAGAGTATTTATCGACATTTTAATAGAATTTTAAGACAAGGCTATAGATGGTCGCTCCTAATAACCAGCCCTATTCTCCACATTAGCAGATGTTATTACTCAGTAATACTCTCTGTTAATGTGAGTCTCGGGGTGGGGCGTCACAATAAGGTATCTGAAGTTACCGATAGTTGAGATACCAACTATCGAGGATATAAAATGATCGTATATGGAAATTAAGTATTGTATACTTATCACTATTCATTGAATTCAAACTTGTATTATTTCTTGATTAACAATAATACCAGTCAAGTCAAGGTAGTGTTACCTCAAAGTCACGTCCTATGATTTTTCTTAACTTTTGAAATAGCGACAAGTTTACTTCTTCGATTTCTAGTGCTAATTATACAAATAAATCATTTCCATATAAGTGATTTGCTTTACGGAAATAATTCATATCCATAAACAAATCAAACTTCTTCTTTAAAAATGAACTGAACTTATGCTTGATTTCCATATTAGAATTAGTTCCTGATTGAAAAACGTTAAGGGAATAATCTTTCCAAGTGCTCGACCTCGAAGGCCTAAACCAACATCAGATCGACACCTAGGAGATTATCCCAAAGGATAAATAAAAAATTTAAATACCTTTTATGACTTTAAAACCAACATTAACTATCCTAAAAGATAATTAATCACATTTAAAATCTCTTTTAAATAAACAAATCCATTATCTTTAATAAAGTGGATAATTTATTCCGAACACATTTATAAAGTTGGTAAATTAACTATAAAATCTTTATTAAAACGGTTTATTAACATTAAATCGGTTGATTAAAGCAATTTTATTATATTAGTTAATTTACTTTAATCACTTTTATTTATTCGATTAATTAAATTTAAATATCATTAAATACAAAGATTAATTAAATTCAAATAATCATTAGTTAAAAATGAATAAGTCTTCTAAAACATCATTTATTAAAATGATAAGTAAATTTAAATTTCATTAATTAAGAAAATTAATTAAGTTAAAATAACCATAAATTAATTGGATTAATCATATTCAAACTCCATTAGCTAAAACAATTAATTAAAACATCATTTGTTAAAATGATTTATTTAATTATAAAACATCATTAATTAAGTTGATTTAACTAAATTCTAAAAATCATTAGTTAAAAAAATTAATTATATTTAAAAACAATCATTAATTAAAATGATTAAATGAATTCAAATATCATTATTTAAAATGATTGATTACTTTTAAATATCATTAATTAAAATGATTATTAATTTCAATTATCATTAATTGAAATAATTAATTTAATCCCATCATCATTAATTAAACTAGCTAATTAAGTTCAATAGATTAATTAAACTCCATTATCCTTAATTAAAAGAATTAATTAAACTCAAATAATTATTAATTAAAACGATTAATTAAGTATAAAACATCATTAGCAAAAATTATTAATTAAATCTAAAGATAAACCAATTTTTAATCATCGTCTTTAAATTGGTTAATTAACCTCAAATTAATTAATTTAATTAAAATTAATTTAAAATTACATTAATCAAAATGATTAATAAATTTTCAATATTCTTTTTAGCGCATACACAAGCTCAAGTTCTATATGACAAGGTTTTGAAAATGAAATTGAATAAACGATGGTATAGCGAAAATCGCTATAACAACACTTAAACTATTAGATGGAATATCAGGATTTTATTCAATTATCATCAATATAACAGCATATGGATTTATATATTTAATTTATGGAAAGAAACTCCCTTTGGGTCTCTCTACATATTTTTTTCCTGCAAAACAATGGTTATGGATAATATATAGATAATCTTATGGGTTTATAACGGTCAAATTAATATGTCATCAATTTTCCAATTGGAAATTCAGCTAAACAAGCAATCAAACAATTTAACTAACATCCAAACAATCAATAAACAATTATAACATTATTGATTTTATATAATAAAATTAAATGTGAGTTAAACTCATATTGATTTTTTCGTTTTCGCTGAAACGCCCTGATTTCGGACTAAAACCGATTGGTCGTCCGATTTTAGCCAAAATTTTCACTTGCTCCAAATCCAACCAGACCAATTCCATCATGAAGATCTCAACGACACGAGTCCAACATAAAAAATGACGTTCGAATCCAACCTTGTATGAGCGAGATACACAATTTATAAAATATCAACAATTTTAAATAAATAAAAAAAATTTAAACAAATATTTACAACTGTACCCTTCTTCTTCCTCCCTATCTCTCTTGTGCGCGAACATGAAACATGAACCCAACTTAAACGTGCATGGCTAAGCAATGACATAGAGCTACGGTGCTCCGTTTGTCAAATCGATTCCTTCGTTGAACTCCTTTACTCGGCCTCGATCCACTTGAATTAGAAAAAGAATATAGAGTATTTATCGATATTTCAATAGAAATTTAAGACAAGGCTATAGATGGTCGCTCCTAACTATCCCAATTCTCCGCATTAGCAGACGGTACACTCTGTTAATGTGGGTCTCGGGGTGGGGTGTCACAATAAGGTAGCTGAAGTTACCAATAGTTGAGATACCAACTATCGAGGATATAAAATGATCGTATATGGAAATTAAGTCTTGTATACCTATCACTACTCATTGAATTCAAACTTGTACTATTTCTTGATTAACAATAATACCGGACAAGTCAAGGTAGTGTTACCTCAAAGTCACGTCCTACGATTTTTCTTAACTTTTGAAATAGCAACAAGTTTACTTCTTCGATGTATAGTGCTAATTATACAAATAATTCATTTCCATATAAGTGATTTGCTTTACGGAATTAATTCATTTCCATAAACAAATCGAACTTCTTCTTTA
Organism: Allium fistulosum; assembly: GCA_030737815.1. NCBI lineage: Eukaryota > Viridiplantae > Streptophyta > Magnoliopsida > Asparagales > Amaryllidaceae > Allium > Allium fistulosum. Next base: position 354,001,862 of record CM060907.1, read on the forward strand.
AAAACGAACTGAATTTATGCTTGATTTTCATATTAGAATTAGTTCCTGATTGAAAAACATTAAGAGAATAATCTTTCCAACTGCTCGACCCCGAACGCCTAAACCAACATCAGATCGACACCCAAGAGATTATCCCAAAGGATAAAAAAAAAATTTAAATACCTTTTATGACTTTAAAAACAACATTAACTATCCTAAAAGATAAATAATCACATTTAAAATCTATTTTAAATAAACAAATCCATTATCATTAATAAAGTAGATAATTTATTACGAACACTTTTATAAATTTGGTAAATTAACTATAAAATCTTTATTAAAATGGTTTATTAACATTAAATCAGTTGATTAAAGCAATTTTATTATATTAGTTAATTTACTTTAATCACTTTTATTTATTCGATTAATTAACTTTAAATATCATTAAATACAAAGATTAATTAAATTCAAATAATCATTAGTTAAAAATGAATAAGTCTTCTCAAACATCATTTATTAAAATGATAAGTAAATTTAAATTTCATTAATTAAGACAATTAATTAAGTTCAAACAATCATAAATTAATTGGATTAATTATATTCAAACTCCATTAGCTAAAACAATTAATTAAAACATCATTTGTTAAAATGATTTATTTAATTATAAAACATCATTAATTAAAATAGTTAATTAAAATGATTAATTACTTTCAAAAATCATCAATTAAAATGATTGTTAATTTCAATTATCATTAATTGAAATAATTAATTTAATCCCATAATCATTAATTAAAATAGTTAATTAAGTTCAATAGATTAATTAAACTCCATTATCCTTAATTAAAAGAATTAATTAAACTCAAATAATTATTAACTAAAACGATTAATTAAGTATAAAACATCATTAGCAAAAATTATTAATTAAATCTAAAGATAAACCAATTTTTAATCATCATTTTTAAATTGGTTAATTAACCTTAAATTAATTAAATAAATTAAAATTAATTTTAAATTATCATTAATCAAAATGATTAATAAATTTTCAATATTCTTTTTAGTGCAAACACAAGCTCAAGTTCATATGACAAGGTTTTGAAAATGAAATTGAACAAACGATGGTATAGCAAAAATCGCTATAACGACATTTAAACTATTAGATGAAATATCAGGATTTTATTCAATTATCATCAATATAACATCATATGGATGTATATAATTAATTTATGGCAAGAAACCCCATTTGGGTCTCTCTACATATTTGTTTCCTGCAAAACAATGGTTATGGATAATATATAGATAATCTTATGGGTTTATAACGGTCAAATTAATATGTCATCAATTTTCCAATTGGAAATTCAGCTAAACAAGCAATCAAACAATTTAACTAACATCTAAACAATCAATAAACAATTATAACATTATTGATTTTATATAATAAAATTAAATGTGAGTTAAACTCACATTGATTTTCGTTTCCGCTGAAACGCCGCGATTTCGGACTAAAACCGAATGGTCGTCCGATTTTAGCCTAAATATTCACTTGCTCCAAATCCAACCAGACCAATTCCATCATGAAGATCTCGACGACATGAGTCCATCATAAAAAACGGCGTTTGAATCCGACCTTGTATGAGCGAGATACACAATTTATAAAACATCAACAATTTTAAATATATAAATAACAATTTAAACAAATATTTACAACTGTACCCTTCTTCTTCCTCCATATCTCTCCTGTGCGCGAACATGAAACATGAACCCAACTTAAACGTGCATGGCTAAGCAATGACATAGAGCTACGGTGCTCCGTTTGTCAAATCGATTCCTTCGTTGAACTCCTTTACTCGGCCTCGACCCAACCGACATCACCCGGCCGCCTGACCGACCCTCTAAGAAATGCATCCATCAATGTCCCCCCTCTAAGTCCGTACACAGAGCGTGATAAAAAATGGGTTCGGAAATCACTGAAATCCATCCTCGCATGCTCCTCTATGCCATGAGCATCAATCCACCCTCGATTTCCACCAATTCCACACGAATAGCTCGCCAATGTCAACCCTAATTCCGCCTACGTCGGCTCCAAACGGTCGGACTTGCCAAAACATGATCGAACCCAAATATTTGGATATGTAATGGTAGATCTAGCTCCCACGAGTTTAAAAATCTTTGTTATGAGATTTTTAGATCAGAAGGTGATTTGATTTTGAATTTTGAAATGTCTGGCATTTTTTTTCTCTTGCTTCAGGAAGTTGAAACAAGGATGGAAATGGAAAAGTGAAAGTGATTTGTGTTGTGTTCTTTGATTTTATAAATATACATACATATATATAATAGAAAAATTAAAATCAAAATGATTATGTTCACCTTTTCCATGACAAAAATTTTCTTGAGTAGCCAAAATGTCCATGACGTCAAATCGTTATTTAAAAATTGAATTTTGATTTGATTTTACAATGATTTTTAAATGAAATGTATACGGTACCTAGCTACGCAATATTCGTTTGGGTACGAACCACAGGGGACTGAAATAAAAATATAATCGTGCACTAATATGCGACACGATCATAAATCAACAATGAATTATACATATTGTTTTATTTTGTGAAATTTCCCAAATATCATCGTTTCCCAACAAATCATCAAACGAATAATTTCAATATTTTCCAAATTAAAAATTAGAGAAAAGTCATACAAGTTAAATTAAAAATACATTATCAAAAAGTCAAGTCGTTTTATTACAATTTGATTTTCTTATTATTTATTATATTCGAACTATTTGTTGTTGTAAATAAATTTGCAAAATGATTCACCATTATTATTTATTAATTTAAATGGAGTTAAAGAAAATTAGTAAATCCATTTAATTAACACTAAAATTCGCAATTCAAATATTTAATCAATCCCTATATATGAATTCAAGTTATTAAATTCCAAAAATCCAGTTATTTAAATATTTAAAATTAATTATACATTTAAAATCAAATGATAAGAATTTTGAGGTTGTTACATTCTTCCCACCCCCCCCCCAAATGAATTTCGTCCTTGAAATTCCTACGGAAGAAAATGTTTCCAAACCCTTAAGTTTAAAATTATTAATTAAAACGAGTTATTAAACTTATTTTCAAAACCAATTAGCTGGAATAGATTCCTAAGGTTCCAAGTCTTTTAAATCCCTTCACCTATACCAACTAATTCTTTTTCATTCATTTATTCCAAGATATAACTCGAAAGTTCAAATTTTAGTTGTCAAACATTTTCCCAAAATTTCTTAAAAATATTCTAACCCTTAAATTTTTGGAAAATTTCACCAGCATCTCCTTTGCGCGGCTCGATCGGTACAACTACAAATCGCCTCTACGGGCTCCAAATCAATCAAAGAAAACAAAAGCCAAGTGGCTACCCATATCTGGGGAATAAAATCATCAACCAATTTAAATTTTCTAAATTTATTACATACCTTTTTGTGTTTGATTTATATTTTGGAAAGTAATTTATTATTTCTATGCGAACGTGGGTGCACAAGAATCAAATAGCAATCTCTTACATACATGTACTCACATAATCTAAAAGAATAAAATCCGGCTGACAAAGGCAATGTGATGTAACTTTACATGAAAAACTAGTCTGATATAACCTACATGCAATCAACAATCTTATCTTAATCATATGAGACAAAATACAGGGAATATTCTGTAATATATGGTATGTATCCAATTATTTTAAATGATAATTTTAGATCTTAATACCTGGGTTTTTCAATTCAAAAATTTATTTTCAAATTTTTCAGACGAGCAAAATCAAAGATCAAAATCAAAATGATAAGGAGGGGATTCCTCCAAATAAATTATAATGAAACTCTAGAATCAAAATGACATGGAGTGTCCAGTGGTATTCCGGTTCCTCTAAAAACATCAACTAGAGTGAATAAATATCATTCCTTTCCAAGAATCTTCAAAAATCTCCTTTTCCAAAATCACGGGAATTTAGGTCTTAATAAAAACAATTAAAAATCCTTTGTCTATAAATTTAAACTTTATACACAATCGTATATGCAATCACATAGCCAATCAATTCAATTCAATCAAATCAGTCAATCAAATTCCATGAAGGAATAAACCAACACTAATCGTCAATCAAATTCCATAATGGAAAACTTATCACTTAACATTGTTTCAAAATGTCAAATGACTAGCAAACAAATCTTAACTTAAGTTCAAAACTTACTTAATTGTCCAAAATTATAGATAATTATCTAAGCGTACCGTTTTGCTCATTATCCTTTGGTTATTGCTCAGAAGATTATCCAAACTACCTCGGACAAATTGGAAAGTTATACTCTATATTTTATTGGTTTCTTAATTATATTTAAAAAATTCTAATTTACTTATATTTTCACTTAGTATTTTATTCAATACTAAAATTATTTATGAATTAATTCATAAATCTTTTACCCAAGTTTAAAAATATTTTATAAAGTTATTTCTTTATAAAACATGAAATAATATCTTATTCCACTTTATTTACTTGTATAGTACTCTCCTATATCCTGAGAATACACACAGATTTTATTTTACTTTTTTCAAAGATCTGGATGGAGATCAAATCAAATTGTGGTTTCTTAAAACCGAGTAAACCTATTAACCTCTTTAGAGTGTTAAAATGAATAATATTTATTAGTTCAAATTTGGCTCCTGAATTGTTGGGATAGCTCAGTTGGTAGAGCAGAGGACTGAAAATCCTCGTGTCACTAGTTAAAATCTAGTTCATGACACATAGTTTACACTACCTTGATGTTTTTAAAACAATTATATGGTTTCGATAAAGCAATGTTTATCAAAACCTTCTTATTTAATTTAACCCAATTTAAACCTACGTTAAATTATCCCATATCTTATCTAAGAGAAATATCTTATTTATCAAAGCATTCTCTTATTAGTAATACTTTTTATTGTAAAATAGATTCCCTTTAAGAAACTCAAAAGTTAGATCCCGGATTTAAATTTCAAAACTTACCATTGAAAGCATACTACATATGTTTTTTTTATATAATAACTTCAAACGATTTATTTATTAAAACTCACTTTAGGATTATTCAGATTTGTTCTCATTTCGACCGCACAATGATAATGAGAATGATTTACTAAGTATTCCATAAGTTTGCCTACGCAAACATCTGATCGTCACTTAGAAGATTATTCAGATTACCACAAAGCTAACCGAACCGATTTCCTCCTAATTATCCCAAAGAAAATGCATTCGTTTCCCAAAATAATTTCATTTTCAATTACTATCAAAATTACAGTTATTTCATTTCTCAAAAACCTTTTTTTGAAATTAATTTCAAAAATTCCAAGATTTAGATTCAAAAATTATTTTTAACCACATTCCACAAACTAATTTAAATAAAATTTCCTTTATATAAAAATCTTTTCATATTATAATAATTCTTCTTTACTATAATCAAATTTTCTCAAATGTTTATTATCTAAATGTTTTATCTTACCATTTAGACTATATTTACAACTTTTTATAAAGTTTAGCTCTTAACCCATCACTATTTAAAAGGTGAAATTTCAAGCTAACATTTTTTTCCGAACACCTTTTAGTTAAATTGTGAAAATTAACAAAGGGTTCATTTTAAATCGTAACTATAAATGCTCATAGATAAACCGAGCATCATTCAGCAATAAACAAACAACGGTTAATACTTCTTATTTAATTAAGCATAACCGAACAAACAATAGTGATAACAAATAAATATTATCACATTTAAACCAACACACTATATAACTACATAGAGTTTTGAAAATTATTCCTTTAAATATATAAAATAAAATCCTAAGCAAAATATTTAGTATGCCAAATTTTCAAATATTTCAATACCATGTCCGTTGGCCTTGGTCAAGTGTTTAGAAATTTCTATCGATACCATAGCGTCCCACGTGTCGACTAGAATTCATAAAAAATCAATAAACCAATTAACATAATACTTTTTATAACATTAACAAATACGCTCTTATATATATGTAATACTCCCAAAATCATTCTAGGGTGTGACGACCGCCCATGACCCCTACATTGAACAAAGGAATAGTGCGCTGTAAAGTGTGCCAGGCAGCCATCGACGGTTGCCAAGGTTAAATTAAAACAGTAGAATCTATCGTATAACTCACAGCGCATAGATAAAATACAATAGAAAGTATATATAGTGAAGCTTTACAGAACAGAATCTCTATTAAACCTCATAATAGTTGGATACAAACATCTGAATAGTCAATACATCAAGCCTCACTACATAACACTCTGAGAATTATACAAAGCAGCAGAACATCCAAGAGAATAATATGCAAGCCTCCAGCTCGTCTTCATCATCAACATCGTGAGAAACCTGTCACCTGCTACCTAGTCCGCCCATCCCAAAATGGATGAACAGCCCAATGCAATAAGAGTTAAACATAAAGCCTTGAGTCAGACAACAGTCTTAGTGAGCAGTAAATTAACTAACAACATACCAAAAGAGCATAAAGGAAAAAGGAATAGGAATCCAACCCTCCCACTCCACCTCTTTCTACAGTGATAGCCCCCAGACACACTAAGCAGAAATAAACATAGCAAGGCAGACATTTAAAGTAAAGCAATTATCACTCGAGTCAAGGTCGGTGTTTTCCAAATACAAACCCCCAAGGCCTAAACCAAGATCAGATAAGCACCCAGAAAACATCGCTCTTGAGGCCGAATGACGATACAACCAAACATCCATGACTCTGGCTATCACTGTTATCATTGCTTCGATACCACCATTAATTGAATGACCGGCACATTCTTTCAGCCGTCCGTCAAGGGTTAATGGCAACCCCGGTTCTAGACATAACTCTGCACGTCGTCGCAGCCCGTGCCTAGGACTATCGAATCTTCCCAGAGTACTCGACTACAATCATAGTCTTTAGGGACTATCGAATCTGCCCAACGTACTCTTGCTTTGAGCCTGCTAGAACCTTCAACAACGATGAAATCTCAGCCTTCTAGTCATCCTCCTCGACGACTATTTCCATGCTAGCTCAAGCGCCTCTCGAGCAAACCATTATCCTCAACTCGAACCATTTCACCGAGTTATCAACATGCTTGGAATGATCCCGTCTGGATTAAACCAAGGCTATCTCATACCATGCCTCGCTTCATCTTATCATAGCAAAGCCTCATCTCAACATCAACATCATCAAATCTATCCATATGAGCTTCATCAACCGCCACATATGCCACGAGCAGCTTTTCCAATTCAAGAGCCTTTCCCTTAGCTTTTGAATCATCTTCGACTAACTTGTCCAAATCAATTCATCAATCAACTAATTTACAACAATCAATCAAGGCAAACATTAATCCAAGTAATCAAGCATTCAAACATGATCAAATAAACAATTATAACAATAATGGCAATTTCGTAAATAAAGAGTCTAAATCTAACAAGCATGAATCATGAGCAATATCTCTACAACTGGATGAATGAGCTTGCATAGGTTAACATGTAGTAAAATGGATGTAAAATCATCACGAACAATAGATCTACACTTAAGTTTATGAAAATGCATGGAAATCACTATTTTAACACCAAATCAAGCCAACAATCCGATATACTCCTTTGGATCCGTGTGAGAGATAATCATCACTCACCGAATCACCTAAACACCTCAAAAGCAACAAACTTCAGATCTGGACAACGAAGGATCTAACTCGATTCTCTAGAATTCCGCTTCAAACGATGAAATCTCTCTTCGATGGTTGAAGATCTTCAATCTAAGCTCTTGGATCTTCGATCTTGGATGTAAGGAATCACAAGATTAGAGTGGAGAGAAGAAGTGAAGAAGTGTAGAACTTGAGCTCTAAAAATGGCAGCACTTCGTCGCTTCGAAATCCGGATCCCAAAAAGTGAAGAAAAACCCGCCTATTTATAGGCTGATTTCCTTAGGTCGTCCGCCCCCTTTAGGTCGTCCACGACCTAACTATCCACGACCTAACTGTCCACGACCTACGACCTAAAAACACTACGACCTAACACATGCGCGCGACTTACCACATATGCGACCTAACATATGCGCGCGACCTACGACCTAACACACTCAAGCGGCTTAGCAACAGTGCCGACCTAACGACTTAACAGAAGCCACGACCTAACTATGTCACGACCTAAAAATGTCACGACCAAACTGAGATGCTAACAGAAGTAGCGACCTAACTAAGCACAACCCCCATAGGTCGCTCAACCCCAGTTTCCTATACCGCTAACTCTTAAGTCGTCAATTCCTTAGGTCGCCTATTCCTTAGGTCGCCTATTTCCTTAGGTCGGTCAAATCCTATAGGACGTCCCAAACTAGCATACGACCTAAACCAGTACGACCTAAACCAATACGACCTAAACCAATACGCTAACTACTAGGTCGTTAACTGCTATCATTAACTTCCTTAGGTCGCCAACTTCCTATAGGTCGCTCCTATCCTTAGGTCGCCAACTTCCTGTAGGTCGCTCCAATCCTTAGGTCGTTCACCCGACCTAACCTACCCCACGACCTAAGCTATCACACGACCTAACTTCCAAACGACTTAAGCTACAACATGGCTTAACTTCTAGACAACCTAAGCTCTAGTCGACCAAAACTCCGGACGACTTATCAATACTAACAGTCTAATAACAACTGTTTTACGATGTTTCGATCGGTAAAAATACGGGTCGTTACATAGGGTGTCACTTACCCTATCTCTAATAAGTCAAACCCTACCAAAGCCAAGGTTCTCACTTAACCTTGCGCTCTGATACCAAATGTAACAACCCGCCTTTTTGACCATCGAACGTCTACACCAAACACCACCACTGTGTTCAAATGTCGCGCATGCTGTCGACAAAAGGGCAGATTGTTAGGGTTAATAAAAAAAGAACAGAGAACAGAGAAACAAAATATCACAGTCGAATCAACAATATATAATATAACAAGGACAATAGAAACTGTCACTTCAAAAATAATATCAGAGCTAAAACAAACCTTATTAGCTGGATAGTTATAAAATCCTGACCTTACAAATGCCGATAGGTATACTATATAATACAGCGGAAAATAAAATACTACGATGGGTGAATCTTCAGCTTCCCTCCGCGATCTCCAAAACTTCAAAGAAAACCTGAGAAAATACTCGGTATGACCCAAGAATATAAATAAATAACACCCGGATCAGTACGGAAATACCAACGTAAGATAACTCGAGTAATGGGGAACTTATATAAAAGTTCTATAAGACCACGCCGCTAACGCGGAATAGATTTTTACCTCACAAGAATAACATCCATACAGGCAAGAGCAGAAATAAATAAATAAAATCCAAATAGGAATGAGTATAATTAATATTAAACCAGACTTGAAAGGATGGAAATAAATCGAGTAAAATCCAGACAGGACAGAATGGATAGAACAAAGAAAATAGTCCAACTTGCTAGATTAGACTAAATAAGGTAACAGTCCAACTCGATAGAATGGACTAAATAAGGTAACAGTCCAACTTGATAGAATGGACTAAATAAAGTAATAGTCCAACTTCATAAAATGGACTAAATAAAGTAATAGTCCAACTTGATAGAATGGACTAAATAAACACTTAAATGTCATGGTGAGGAGTTGGCTCTACTCGTGGCAATTTAAAGCTAAAATAGATTCAGGGATTTCAAATCAAATAAAGAACGGAAAATTTCCAACGAATGACTAGGAAGGTGCACCCCCCTTGCAGTATACCTCTAGAAATATACTTCTGAGAAGCTCATTTACTCTATGACACTTCTCGGACAATACCAAGCCGGACTCTACCAGACCTTACCGAGTATCCGAATATTTCCACATCTAGGTGCACAATCGAATCCAAACTAGATGAGATGTGAAAATATCGTAATGGGAGCAACCCCACATAGCTTGGCTTCCTCTCGCGCTTTTGGTTTAGTCATTTCCGACAAAGAATAGTAATGCTCAATGGAGCAATAAATCGTCTTAGAATGACGAGAATAAGGTAGCTGAAGTTACCGGTAGCTAAGATACCAACTATCGGGGATATAAAATGATCGTATATGGAAATTAATTCTTGTATACTTATCACCACTCATTCAATTCAAACCTGTACTATTTTTTTATTAACAATAATACTGGACAAGTTAAGGTAGTGTTACCTCAAAGTCATGTCCAACGATTATTCTTTACTTTTGAAATAGCAACAAGTTTACTTCTTCGATGTTTAGTGCTAATTATACAAATAAATCGTTTTCATATGTGATTTTCTTTACGGAAATAATTCATTTCCATAAACAAATCAAAATTCTTCTTTAAAAACGAACTAAAATTGTGCTTGATTTTCATATTAGAATTAGTTCCCGATTGAAAAACGTTAAAAGAATAATTTTTCCAAGTGCTCGACACCGAAGGCCTAAACCAACATCAGATCGACATCCAGGAGATTATCCCAAAAGATAAATAAATAATTTAAATACCTTTTATGACTTTAAAAACAATGTTAACTATCCTAAATGATAATTAATCACATTTAAAATCTCTTTTAAATAAACAAATCTGTTATCTTTAGTAAAGTAGATAATTTGTTCCGAACACTATTATAACGTTGGTAAATTAACTTTAAAATCTTTATTAAATTAGTTTATTAACATTAAATCAGTTGATTAAAGCAATTTTATTATATTAGTTCATTTACTTAATCGCTATTATTTATTTGATTAATTAAATTTCAATTATCATTGTTAATAAACTGATTTCAATTATCAATTATCATTAAATCAGTTGATTAAAGCAATTTTATTATATTATACTAACATTAAATCAGTTGATTAAAGCAATTTTATTATATTAGTGAATTTACTTAATCAAAAATGATTATTAATTTCAATTATCATTAATTAAAATAATTAATTTAATCCCATCATCATTAATTGAAATAATTAATTAAGTTTAATAGATTAATTATACTCCATTATTCTTAATTAAAAGAATTAATTAAACTCAAATAATCATTAACTAAAACGATTAATTACGTATCAAACATCATTAGCAAAAATGATTAATGAAATCTAAAGATAAACCAAATTTTAATCATCGTTTATTAAATTGGTTAATTAACCTCAAATTAATTAATTAAAATGATTAATTAATTTTAAATTATCATTAAGCAAAATGATTAATAATTTTCTATATTCTTTTTAATGCAAACACAAGCTCAAGTTCATATGACAAGGTTTTGGAAATGAGATTGAATAAACGACGGTATAGCGAAAATCGCTATAACGACATTTAAACTATTAGATGAAATATCAGGATTTTATTCAATTATCATAATTATAATAGCATATGGATGTATATAAATTATTTATGGGCGAGAAACCCCCTTTGGGTCTCTCTACATATTTTTTTCCTACAAAACAATGGCTATGGATAATATATACATAATCATATGGATTTATAACGGTCAAATTAATATGTCATCCATTTTCCAATCGAAAATTCAGCTAAACAAGCAATCAAACAATTTAACTAACATCCAAACAATCAATAAACATTTATAACATCATTGATATGATATAATAAAACTAAACGTGAGTTAAACTCACATTGATTTTCGTTTCCGCTGAAACGGCCGGATTTCGGACTAAAGCCGAACGGTCATCCGGTTTTAGCTTAAATTTTCACTTCCTCCAAATCCAACCAAAACAATTCTATCATTATGATCTCGATGGCATGAGTCCAACGCAAAACGATGTTCGAATCTGACTTCGTATGAGCGAGATACACAATTTATAAGATATCAATAGTTTTAAATAAATAAATAACAATTTAAACAAATATTTACAACTATACCTTTCTTCTTCCTCCCTATCTCTCCTATGCATGAACATGAAACACGAACCCAAATTAAACGTGCACGGCTAAGCAGTGACATGGAGCTACGGTGCTCAGTTTGTCGAATTGATTCCTCCGTTAAACTCCTCTACTCGACCTCGACCCAACCCACATCACCCGGCCGCCTGTCCCACCCTCTAACGAAACGCGTCCATCATTTCCCCCCTCCAGATCCGTACACAGCACGCGACAGAAAATGAGGTCAGACATCACTGAAATCAATCATCGCATGCTCCTCCACGCCATGAGCATCAATCCACCCTCGATTTCCCCCAATTCCACACGAATAGCTTGCCAATGTTAACCCTAATTCCGCTTACAACAACATCAAACGGTCGAACTCGCCAAAACATGATCGAACGCAAATATTTGGATATGTAATGGTAGATCTAGCTCCCATGAGTTTAAAAATCTTTGTTATGAGATTTTTATATGAGAAGGTGATTTGATTTTGAATTTTTAAACGACTGCCATTTTTTTCTCTTGCTTCAGGAAGTTGAAACAAGGATGGAAATGGAAAAGTGAAAGTGATTTGTGTTGTATTCTTTGATTTTATTAAAAAAATGTATAAAATAGAAAAAATAAAATCAAAATAAATATGTTCACCTTTACCATGACAAAAATTTCCTCGAGCCGCCAAAATGTCCATGACATCAAATCGTTATTTAAAAGTTGAATTTTGATTTGATTTTAGAATGATTTTTAAATGAAATGTTTACAGTACCTAGCTATGCAATATTTCATTTAAGTATGAACTACAGGTGATCGAAATAAAAATATAATCGTGCACTAATATGCGACCCGATCATAAATCAACGGTGAATTATACAGATTGTTTTATTTTTTGAAGTTTCCAAAATATCATCGTTTGCCAATAAATTGTCAAACGAATAATTTCAATATTTTCCAAATTAAAAATTAGAGAAAAGTCATATAAGGTATATTAAAAATACATTATCAAAAAGTCAAGTCGTTTTATTACAATTTGATTTTCTTATTATTTATTATATTCGAACCATTTGTTGTTGTAAATAAATTTGCAAAATGATTCCCCATTATTATTTAATAATTTAAATTGAGTTAAAGAAAATTAGTAAACCCATTTAAGTAACACTCAAATTTGTATTTCAAATATTTTAATCAATCCCTATATATGAATTCAAGCTATTAAATTCCAAAAATCCAATTATTTAAATATTTAAAATTAATTAAACATTTAAAATCAAATGATCAGAATTTTGGGTTGTTACATGAATGAAATGCTTGAGGGCTCCATCTTCAATTCCATCATATTCAAGATGTCTTCACTTCAAAATGCTTGAGTTGGATAGAAGTGGTTTTCAAATAACATATCTGATCTCGTTCTCTTCGAAACAACACATGATAGTTTCCTGTATACTCATCCCCGGTTCTTTAGGAAATAAATAGGAAAAGATAAGAGCGTAGATTACCTCATCACTGTTTGTAGACGGATTTCTTTATTACTTGTCCTAGGAGAACGAAATGAGATTTACACGCACAATACAGCTTCATCGGAAATGATGGTGCCATATAACACACATGTTTCTCTATAATATTTCCAAAGTTACGTTTTCGGTTCATATTTGATAGTCGGTTATTTAACTGTTAACAAATACACATCCAAAGCAGAGATTTATTTCCAAAAGGAAAACCAACATTTGTTAAGCACGTAAGTAGCCACTAGCTTCCTTAGTTAACCTTTTCTTTAATTAAATTCATCTTGTAAATACTTGTATCAAAAACTTTTACAGAGGTATATTCCTAAATCCTTATATTTCAATACTTTTGAAAATATCTATATACTTATCTTAACGGTATAACTATATTCACAAAACGGAGAAGATTTCCATTTTATACAACTATAAAATCATTTATAAACTCCTTTATAAATCTCTAAAATCATTTATAAACCATTTATAAATTATTTCTCAAGTCATTTATAAACCCTTTACAAAACCATGCAACTATTTATAAAACTCTTCTTATAAATCTATAAACCTATTTATAAAATCCCTTTATAAATATCTAAAATCATTTACAAAGCCCTCTTTATACTAAATAATCGCTTTTACTCTCCTAAACTCTTTATAAAACCCCTCTTATAATTCAATAAACCCATTTCTAAAATTCATTTATAAATATCTATCCATTTATAAACTTCTTTACCTTGTAAATAATCTTCTTTTAATTCTTCAAACCATTATATAAGCTCCTCTTATAAATCCAAAGTCCATATATAAAACTCTATTTATAAGTCTAAAAAAATTTATAAATAAATAAAAATCATTTACTTCAAAACATAATTTATAATAATAATTATTAACAATAACATTATAAACAAAATAATAATTTTTAACTTCAAAACATCTTAAAAATAATAATTAATAATTTCAACGCATTATTAAGTAAATAATAATAATAATTAATCTTTACCATTATTATAAATAATAATAATTAATTTCTAAAACATTATAAATAAATCATTATTATTAATTACAAGCCATATTAATTATCTATACAATTGACTTTTCAAAATATTAAAATATTGATAAAAATAACTTTAAAATAATTTAGGTATATATAAATAATTTTTAAAACAATATTTAAGTAAAAATAAATTATTTTAAATAATATTTTATATAATAAATAACTTAGAAAGCACAAATAAAAGGTTGGAGTAAATTAGAAGTTAAATCCTTTAAACAAAATATTTATGAAACCCAATTTTAGATTTAAAATCATTTCCTGTCTCGAAAACCAATTCTAATTCAAATGGCAATTTATAGTATTTTTAAAATACTAATTCAAGGCCAGTAGGTACCAAACGCTTAATCAATATCGATATTGATTTTCTATCATTACAAGTTTTTAAGTTGAATATATAACAGTGTCATAATCGATAGGGCCAACAATCATGTTTGACATCTAATGATCCATATAACAGGAAAATTATTGAAATTAAAATCAACAATAGCGAGGAATCATGTTGTGTAACACCCTGTATCAGGAGGCCAAAAGCTAAGCGCTACAGATGCTACAGTCATCTATAGTATTAACTTCTGCTGACAAAATACGGTAGTTCTAATGGTATCCATAATATCAGAGACACTTGAATATGAAACAAAATTACATATTCCAAAAACAACATTTCTAATTAAATATCACAAAACTTATTTCATATCCAGTTACATAATCCCCTCGCTTTCCCTGGTTCAGATCAAATATAATCATTACATATATACACCAAGAGCGACATATGATGATGCCTCAATGGTTGACCATAGTACTATATAGTCATATCTAACTTAATACAACACGGTGGAGTAAAAGCAAAACAACAACTCCTAAATAGCTATCCATCAGCCACCTGCTCGTCTCTGGAAGCTTTATTCGCCAACCTACTAAAACCTATAAACCTCAACTCTCAAACTACTCAAATCAATTTTGAGCACCCAAGAGTTTAAGGGGAAAACAGAAACTTCAAGTCAAACATAAAGCCAGGTAAGAATAACACTATTACATCTCGGTTTACTGATATTAAGTGAGACTGCGCCGCTTAGCGGAACGGGTTTCCCCTTACTAATATCCTTTTAAAACATATATTTTGCAAATCAAAATCCTGCAACCAAACTGGTTAATCAAACTAATTAAATATCAATAATAGCAATATCTTTTATGCTAATAAAACATGTAATAAATGGACTATTTATCCGAAAAGCTTTAGTTTTTTTTTAGCTAACTACTAACCTTTGGCTGACTCGGGCCTACCAAGCAAAATATCAAATGGTCTAATCATTTGTTAGAAAAACTTTTGGACGGTCTATCCTTAACTTACTTCTCCCTGGGTCAACTGATTCTAATGGTTTTGCGGGCTCACCAATAACCTTTCACTGTACATAAATATTCCTTTCTATGTGTAACCATCATTTAAGTCTTACTTATAACTAAGCCCTACACGCTGGAATTTTGGACTAAATTAGCTAGGGACTGATAGCTAATAAGTATAGGACACGACCCTACACCAGTCCCAGCTGGTGTTCTAATCTGAGTCATTTTCTTAGGGTTAACTACCCTTCACCATTTTCCTTGAAAAACTTCTCAAGCTGATTTATCCTTTTAAATTATACTTATACAAGGAAAATATATTCTTAGCTTTACTCTAAGCTATTTGCCATGTTATATATACTTTACCCAAAATAATGTTGATGAAATATAATGAGGATTACCTATCTCCCCAAAATAAGTTAAAACCCTTTTTAACTTAAAAACAGTTAGGCTATATTGCCAAGGTAATACATTCGAAACCTTGGTTTAAAACCTTTAAACAACCCTTTCGAAACCATTGAAAGTACCCCTTTCTTAACCCTTGAAATTACCCCTTTCGAATTCATTGAAAAAACTTTTCCTTCGAAAGCTTTAAACCATTGAAATCCTATTTTTAAACACTTAAATATTGCCTTCCAAAAACATAGGAAAGTCTTTCCTTTTAAACCTTTCGAAACCACTGGGGAACCATCCCTTTCGAAACATTCATTATAACCTTTCGAAAGCATCAAACCTTTTGAAATATTTGGGTTGAAGTAAAACATGTGTAACAACCTTTCGGAACCATTAAAAACTGTCTCCTTAGGAACCTTTGTGTTCTACCTTCAGTTGAGAAAAAAGTTCATAAAACATTTAGGTCGAAAGCACTCACTCGAAAGCTGTTTCCTAAGTAAAGAAGTGACAATGTCGAAACCAGTACCTTCGAAAGCGTTGGAGAAGTTGCTTAGTTTCAAAAGCAAAGTACTCCCTTTGAATCCTCTTTTTCGAAAGATATGAAAAGCAGAAGCTAAGGGTTTTGCCCTCTTCAAAAGAATTTACTAAAAACAAAAGGCACAACCCCTTTCAAAACCATTCCTTTAAAAAAAATTGACCCAGTCGAAAGCCAACCAGGTTGAAAGCATTTCCATCGAGGGAAAGGCATGTGCATTTTCATTTAAAAGAACGCTTCGGCCCCATTGGAACCCCTTGTTTCGACAGCATACCTTCAGCTTATTTCCAATTTGCTACGCACCAAATCTTTGATGCCATGCACATTAGTTTCGATAGTGTCAGTGGTGGAAGAACACAGTCGAAAGCATGGTTCCGAAAGAGGTAAAACAAGAACAGTTTGAACTGACATTTAAAATAATTATTTTCAACTACCCAGCCTTGTTTGTCAAAATCCGGTTGGTTGCTAAATTCTTTATTTCTAAAAGTACTACCGAAATACATGAGTAAACTATTTAGATTATTTACAAATGGCCCCTTCTCCTTTTACAAATGTATAAAACATTTAAGTCCCATACCTTAAATAATTTTATATATCCATTAAAACACATTGTAAAATTCTAAAAAAATTCCAAAAAATCATTTTTAATATATTTTCTAACATATATAAATTCAAGACCCGAAATATATATAATTTAGCCTTAAATTATTTTTTAACCCAAATAACCATTTCCTTCACTAGAAAATTCATATAAAATCCACGTTCATTCAAAAAATTATGAAAATTGAAACTCATTTTTCTAAAATATCATTTCTGACCTAAATATAAATTCACAAGGCATTAGGAAGTCATTTACTAGGGTTTTCACATTAAAACATATCGTAAAATCCATACGAAATATCATAAATCATCAATAAACATATATACCCATTTTAAATATCAAAACATGGCAAAAACATTGCAAAATATGTTCGGATTTCATCCTATAACTGAAGATAAACAAAACATGAGATATAGTCATTATTCACCTTAGCTTTGAGATTAAAGAGTTTTAGATTTGAATGGATTTGATTTTGATTTTGCTTCTTCCTAAGCTTTTCTCTTTCTCTAACTTGTTAATGGTGGTCGGCCACTATTTTGAAGTTTAGATTATGAAATGAACATGTAGCATGAGATGCATGAGGGTTTGGGTTGTATAGTTATGTTTCTTTCCTATTTTACCCCCTCTCTATTTCATTTTAACTCATCTTTAGTTTATTTGTTAACATGGCACAACTACCCTTTATTAATCACAAATCTCAATCCCCTAATCATCGCATTATTTTATTTAATTTATCTAATTAAATATCCTAAACAACGTTAACCAAAAATTGAGGTCATTACATGTTGGATCTCTACAACTGTCCCTCTGCGCCACAACTCATATACATATGTATATACATATATATACATACGTATATACATATGTATATACATATATATACATATGTACATACATACGTACATACGCACATACATACATATGTATATACATACATACGTATATACATACATACATACATACGTATATACATACATACGTATATACATACATACATACATGCGTATATACATACATACATACGTATATACATACGTACGTACATACATACATACATACATACATATATATATATATATATATCAACACATATATATGTAAATAAAACCAATAGTGGTGAGGAATCCAGTTGGATCCCTCCAACCCGTTTCCCTGAATCACAAACAATGTATAATTATATAATATAGGTCATCCGCTACTAGCGGTCCCTCTACGCCACAACTAATATACATACATATATATATATACATGTATACATGTATATATGTATATATGTATACATGTATGTATACATGTATACGTTTATGTATACATGTATACATGTATACATATATACATGTATATATCAGCACATATATATGTAAATAAAACCAATAGTGGTGAGGAATCCAGTTGGAACCCTCCAACCAGTTTCCCTGCATCACAGACAATGTATAATTATATAATATAGGTCATCCACTACTAGCGGGTGTATATAAAGGTCATTCGCTCCAGCAGCGGGGATAAATCCAAACGAACTGATAAAACAGTAAATCATCCAAAAATCCAATCAAAATTTTTTATCAGCTATATAATATTTCGGGTTAACGAAAAAGATGAGTTTAACTCATCATTATTTCAGTTGTCGCCAAGGCATTCTGGATTCCATCTAAATTCGAATGACTTTCGAATTCAGCGTAAAATTCAACTAAATTGACACCACTCCAATTTCATGTTTTAGTTCTCGTCAATACATTCCTAATGCAACTGATCACATTTTTTTAGCAAAGCTAGCCCGTTTTTAGGTTGACCGTCCACCTAATATTAATAAAAAATTTAAGTACAAGTGAGAGGCAAAGGTACCCCATCAGCTACAAGAACTCACACCATAGTATACCAACCACACAAGGAAGAAGCTGCAAAATAGAGCTACATAGAAATAATATGCCAAAAGGAAATGCCAAGAGAAACCTAAGTATGAAAAAGATCCGCTAAACCAAACTCAATACCATCGTCCATATCAACAAGCTCTACTGATCCGGAAGTAAAAGCTGGCGTAATAGGTCTCACATCTCTACACACTGAGTCAACGGCAACGATAACAGTAGCATCATACCGGGTGGGAGCAGAGGCAATATATGACTTCATCCTAGAAAGAGCATCCAGGTCAGGGGGAACAGATAGGGAAACATAAGGAATTTCCGGTGAAAGAGCAGTCGGGACATGAGCAGAGGGCTTGACTTGCTAAATGCAGGGAGGAGGCTTCTGAATGGGATCTTTGGGAGGCGGGGAGATGGCTACATCATCCACGAGACGATGTTTATAATCAAGAGAAATATGTCCAAAGGAGTGGAAGAAGGTACAGATCGGAGGAGACCACTGATATTCAATGTCAACCTGACCAACACGACTCCCAGAAAGGGCAACCGAAAGATGAGAAGGAAGGAGCCTCATGGGGGTAGTCCCTATCATTGCTCTAGCAAACCTGAGCCTATCACGACACTCAATATTTTCATCAAAATAGATCAATTCACCTATATGTCTAGCTAACCGGCCTATGCCTTCCAAAGACTGAAGCGAAGACTAAACATTCGAGAACTTAGCCCAAACTGGGACAGATAAGACATGCTCTCTAGTAGTGTCAACAAAAGGACTACATGCAGTGATTATGAAAACTTTCCCATCAATCACATAAGGGTCTGCCTCTAACACTTTATGCCTCTCATTCAGACATGAGAAATCAAAGTACATGTCTTTATCAAATCGAACCTCAAGCGACCCTTAATTTTCCATTGTTTTTAAGATAATTCTTAACAACAAAATATTTGAGTCCATCATCAAGGAAAAACCCAACAATAGTATTCTTCCAAAAAAATACACCTGCGTCAACGACCTCTTGCAGTGGCACAAGCCACTCATCACAATTACCAACAATATCAAAACATTTAGAAATATACCTTCCGGCATTGCGTGGCTTGGTTGCAAATAATGATTTCCACGAAGGAGGAGAAATGGGTTTGCTGGCATTAGCCTGAGGAGCAGACAATGGAGGCAGCGGGTTAATGATCTTTGCAACTTGACTAGGCAACTTGCAGGGAGAGGCTACAACAGACGAAACATTCAGGAAGCAGACAACAACTGGAATGCAATCGGAGGCAGAAGGACTGGGTGAAACAGAAGCCCCAGCTTCACACGCATCAAAAATTTCCTGTAAGGATCCTGGAATTGGGAAATTGTAAGGGGATTGCATGGCAGCACGTGGCAGCTCAGAGGGAGCTTCAAGAAGCATCGTGCTTAGGGGGGAAGGTGGAGCACAAACAAAGGCGGATAAAGGCGCCGGCTTTATACATATCTTGCCAGATCTGGTGGTTGAAACAGCCTTCGACGTTGATAGAAAACCAGACTTCATCGCAAAGGAGCCACAATGAATTGATAGGTTATGGCAAAAATAGGAGAGGCGATGAGGCGAAAGGCGAGGCAGAATGGGAAGAAGGCGACTGATCACATTTATTTTCAACCTAGTATGAGAAAGTTATTGCATTAGCACGATTAACTAATTAAATAATATATTTTATAACTAATTACATTCATTAGTTAACGCTAATTACACACTTAACTTAATTAACCCCACATCAAATCTCTGTCACAAAAACACGACTGTAGGCTCGACACTTCCACCTTCTCACCATTGCCAGTAGCCACAAGATGCCACTGCACTTCGCCTTCCACCTCCCATGACTACGACTTCGCAGCTGGCACTGGTCCAGCCCCTTATAACGCAACCATCACCGAGAAAAGCGAAAAGAACGGATGTTGTTTAAGGTAAAATTCTGACCACCCTTTGTCACCACTGCACCACCTTACTAACACCGAAGCACCCACCTCGCCATCCCCTTCATTTTCTCTGCAGAGCCCTCCTCTTGAAAACCACTTTAGTTTGCCGTTGAACCTACGAACACCGCCGCCTTTGGATGCTAATTTTAGCCGCCACGATGAAATCCAATCCATCACCATCATCCATAAGCTTCACTTCATTGCTGCCTATAACTTCCTAGTTGTACTCTTCGACCATCGATGCTTCTAGTGACTCGAATTGATGTGAGCCTCCCGATTTAGTTAGGTTTTAAATTTGAAATTTTCAAACTTGTTTCTCTTGTTTGGGCGCAAGTTTATAGAGAAGACAAGTATGGCCTAGGTATGGGAGAGGTATGGTGTGAATAGTTGTGGTATGGGGTAGGGATGGCTGCCGTATGGAGAGAAAGCGTACCACTGATTTAATTATAGAATATCGGGTTCTAAGCACCCAAAAATCTCAAACTCCAAACAAGGCATGTCGACTGGCGTTTTATACCAATTACCCCTATTTCGAACACAATGGAACTATTCTTGGAACCTAATTAGATCATGTACAGAAGTTAGCTTTTCAATCCAATTTTATTATATTAATTTACTCTAATTAAGTTTTACGCATTTCTAGCTCGCACGACCACACAATACGTCTAATCGTCCCGAAATTTGATGGCTCTAAAATTTACTATTACGGACCAATGAAACAATTTTTATCAAAATCCAAGACAGAGCCCTAGAAAGCTATTTTCACTTATAATTCAACGAGTTATTACTAAACGACTTCAACCACCTTTAATTATCTTTTAAATTCTAATTTAAATGTCTATTATCATCATTCTTATTTGTATTAAATTCAAATAAGATTTCCCATCACACTTATTCATATTAAATCCGAGGATTAAATTATTTAAATATCTCAATCATTTAAATTTACTACTCAAATAAATTCTTATATTAGAAATTCAAGCTGTTTGACTTATAAAACAAAAATCCAATATTTAAAATTAATTAAATATTTCAAAATCAATTTACTAAAATTCTGGCTCGCTACAGCCTTTAAGAGGGTTAATTATGTTGCTTTAAAGTTTACACAATTATGGGGAGAAACATATTAGGAATCAATTCATTATCTTGATTCTAGCAGTGACAAAATTAAAATAGTAAAATAAAGTATTGAAAATAACAGAAGGACATAGAAAATTTACCTGATTCGGATGTTAACGGTTCCAATGTCCACAGGCAAAATGTCACTTTCTTCTTTTTTATTCAATGGTGATCTTCCTTATCAATTTTCATCTTATTATTATTCTTTATAATAGGCGAGTGCCTTAGCGACCGAGTCTTAGAAGAGGGAAGAAGACAACTAGGTCTTATTCACTACCCACTCTGCTATGCTAAAGGTAGACCTTATTGTAGTTGCTTCTAAGAAAACCAAACTTGAGGATGAATTTTAGGCTTAGTAGGAGAGTGCAAAAAAGGCAAAGGAGGCAATAAAGGCAGTAGAAGAGATCTTGGAATTGAAGGGTCGTGAGTTGGGGGAGAAAGGGAAGGCATTGGAGGAATCTAAGGATTCGCTTTAATGGATCGCCTACCGGGTGCTTTATAAATTAAAATTTGCAATGTTAGTGAAATTAATATAGAGAGACTTTTATGCTAGTTCAGGTCGTCCAATGTCCATACGTTCAATTCACTATATTGCTATTTTTTATAATAATTATAATGTTTGTTATACAAATAACACTGATTATACAAAATAAGGCCTGAGGTGCTTGTTATTCCATGCTCTCAGAACTAGATTTCCATTAGGTTTTGATAGCCGGTATTACCCCATTAACTTTGACATCTACTGTAACTAGGGGAACTTCCTAGTTTGGGCATCTACTCGGTATTTGGTATTGGCCATCACCCTTCATAGTATAAGCCTCCTTTGTAGAAGTTTCTCTCCTTGAGCCTGGCATTGTAGTTTTTTTTCCATCCTTTATTGATATGCGGCAGATCAGACTGCTGCCTCATCTCTTTTCTCTTAAATAAGATCGAGGGCAGCTTCCTTTAATTCTTTGTTCTTCTCTTCCACATATGATATCTTTCTATGTGATGGGACCTTTGCTTTAACGTGGAGCATGACTTCATAGCTGTAGGTTAAGGAGAACAGTGTATGGCTAATTGGGTATCTGATGAGTTTCTATAAGCCTATAATACAAAAGGAAACTCCTCTTCCCATCTTCCTTTAAACTTTTGCAATCCATTATTAAGAAATTTCCTGATGGTTTTGTTTGCCGGTTTGACTTTCCCATTTGTCTACGGACTTGCCCATATGTTTTAAATGGCAAACGTTGGAGCATATAAAGAAAAAACACATTTATAAAGTTATAACATATGTGTCCTTAAGGGAGGTTTTTGGAATATTTCAATATGTGGGCCACAAATGTATAATAAAATGTGTTATTCTAATTTGGTGTAAAGCCTAATTAAAGAGGTAAATTTTGGAATAAAAATTAAAAGGCTTAAGGATCTAATTATTATAATATTAATCCGTAGATAACAGATGTAATTCTAATTTGTTGAAGGTAAAAAATAGAAAATACTAATATAAATAAGGGTTTATGGTCCCCAAATTATACAAGCCTTAGTTACTCTCTAACCTCTTCTATAGGGAGTTAACATCAGATCTAAAGTTTGTGTCAATTTGGAAGACCAAATCAAATCTTGTTCTCCATCAATCAACAACTATTGACTCAGGTATGACTTCCGCTACTTTATTTAAATTTTCCCTAGTTTCTTCTTAGTTAACTCAATATAGGTTATCCATTTGGATCTAAGGTTTAACGATTAATCAATCCTAACAGTACTGTTAATGATATTTTTTTCTCAGAAACACCCAAGTATTTTTATGAAGTAATCACGATGCCAAATTTTTCATGATTATTAACAAAATTAAGTGATATTAATATTGCCTTTGTAACAAACAGTAAATCTGCACAATTCAAGCTGATAATATACCACACTATTTAACCCAAATTGAACAGAAGGACGGATAGTTATGAGGAAGAAAGAGGAAAAAACAAGAGAAGAAGAAGAGAAAAAGGAAACTGAAACAATACAGAATTTCACAATCGCGGCGGAAAAATATATAATATAATATCAATGACCTTTACAAAATAAAAACTATTTTACACATACATCAATCATAGTTTAACAACAAATTGCAATCATCAGTCTGGATAGTTATAACAACTTGTCCTCACAAATGCTGATGATTTCAACAACAATGCAACGGTAAATGAACATATACGTGAATACGACTTGAAGATCTCCAACTCGTTTCCTGAGCTCCAATGCATCCAAAGAAATTTGTAAATATGCTCGGTCTGACCCGAGCATTATAATAAAATAACACCCAAGTCAATCTGGTAAATCAGCATGAGAAGAACACATCCAGTTGGATTTTTAAAGCTATCAAACTCTTTCAAAATAAAGGTATCTCGTAAGACCACGCCGCACATAAACACGAGTTGGATTTTACCTTACGATTACCAAAACATTTTCTATAGAATATTCAATAATATTACAATAATGTCTAAGGGTCAAAGTAAAATATGAATATACCAGAAATGCTTGAATCTCATGTTTTAGCATAATGGGCACAACTAAGTACGTACGGCGCTTATTGGAGAATGGATTTCATACAATGGCTGGGCAATTGGGGTACCGCATATCACGGTGTATCTCTAGATAAAATAACACCGAGGACCTTGTTGAGATCCCCTGCCAACATAGAACCGGCCTACTACTTGACTAGTAGTACCAAATATGATCACCCCTCCGTAAATTGGTCCCAAAGCATACAAATAAGAGATAATATCGACTTTAGATAGGGATGATCATACCCTACTTGGGAACGAGCCACTTAGCTTGCTGCATCTCCCATGTTTTAGTCATTCCTAGTTGATGATGCTTGAGGCTACGTTATACCTTTATATATAGCACTTCCCACATGGAATGCCAACACTGCCCTCCATGCAACAATGCAATACCAGCATTCATCCATACAAGTTCATTCTAGGACTGAACTGTAGTGACCCGCCTTTTTGACCATCGAAAGTCGACACTAAACATTACCACTGTGTTCAAAAGTCACGCATCCAATCGACAAAAGGGCAGATTGTTTGGGTAAATAAAAAAAGAACAAAGAACAAAGAAATAGAATCTCACAGTGGAATCGACAACATATAATATATCAAGGACAGTAGAAACCGTCACTTCAAAAATACAATATATCAGAGTTAAAACAAACCTTACTAGTTGGATAGTTATAAAATCCCGACCTTACAAACGCCGATAGGTATACTATATAATACATCGGAAAATAAAATACTACGATGGGTGAATCTTCAGCTTCCCTCCACGATCTCCAAAACTCCAAAGACAACCTGGAGAAAATACTCGGTCTGACCCGAGCATTATAAATAAATAACATCCGGATCAGTCTGGAAATACCAGAGTGATATAACTCAAGTAATGGGGAATGTATATAAAAGTTCTGTGAGACCACGCCTCTAATGCAGAACGGGTTTTTACCTCACAAGAATAACATCCATACAGGTAAGAGCTGAAATAAATATCAAGAACAAATACAGATATGAATGAGTATAATTAATATTAAACCAGACATGAAAAGCTGGAAATAAACCGAGTAAAATCCAGACCGGACAGAATGGATAGAACAAGGAAAACAATCCAACTTGCTAGATTGGACTAAATAAGGTAACAGTCCAACTCGATAGAATGGACTAAATAATGTAACATTCCAACTTGATAGAATAGACTAAATAAAGTAATAGTCTAACTTGATAAAATGGACTAAATAAAGTAATAGTCCAATTTGATAGAATGGACTAAATAAACACTTAAATGTCGTGGTGAGGAGTTGGCTCTACTCGTGGCAATTCAAAGCTAAAACAGATTCAGGGTTTTCGAATCAAATAAGAAAAGGAAAATTTCCAATGAATGACTAGGAAGGTGCACCCCCCTTGCAGTATACCTCGAGATACTTCTGAGAAGCTCATTTACTCTATGACACTTCTCGGACAATACTGACGCAGCGGCAGAATACAAAAATTGATGATACGATGAACGTAGCAATCGGTGGATTGAGAAATACTGAAATGCCCAAATTCGTTGATCCGAAGATGCCGAATTCTAGCTATCTCTGACACGTTGATCGCGCACGATACCGTGAAGAGAGATCTACAATTCTTCGAGCGTTGATCAAGCGCACTTGAATCCGCGAATTGGCTTCAACGATCGAAGATTCGAGCGCACTCGAATGACGAAGGTGTAGATAGGAGATACACTCAACTACCGATTTTAATTGAAAGCACAAAGCTAACAAACAAGAATTTTATTCAAAAATCAACAACCTTACAAATGAATCACACACCCATATTTATAAGGACAATACAACACACACGACTGAACAACTAAACTGCCTACAACACAATTACAACATAAGCGACATAAAGGTAAAAACAAACAAACGACTTAACAACATCTTAACGGCCTAAGCCAACGGCGACTTAAACAAGCTCGTTCGCGACGTAAAGAAGTAGCTCGCGATTCAGAATGGAGCACGGCATCGACCCAAACTCGGCAACGACCTAAAATACTCTAGCGATCTAGAAACTGGGAGGGGTAGCGATCTATGGAGTCTTCGAATTAGCTTCGTTCGCGAGCTGAAACAAAAGACACGGCAGCGACCTAAATTGAGACAACTTATGGCTTCACAAGACGGTAGTTGGTGATGGGGTTTAGGTCGCGGTTGGTTTTAGGTTGCGGAGATGGGTATGTCACGGGAATGGAAGGGCGCTGGAGATGGGTAGGTCGCGGGAATGGAAGGTCGTGGGGATGATTTAAGTCGTGAGTTGGTTTAGGTCGCAAATGTGGAAGATTGCGGCGATCGTGGAGGCTAGGTCGTAGGTCGCGGTGATCATGGAGGCTAGGTCGTAGGTCGCGGCGATCGTGGAGGCTAGGTCGTAGGTCGCGGCGATCGTGATCGCGACTTAAGGTATGTGTTGATTCCTCCCTTCTCTTGCCTTGCCGTGCTGCATCATTCTCTCTTGGTTGAAAAGAATTCGTCCTCGAATTTAAAAGATCTTCCCCATTGGATTGTTCTTTTCCATAATAAAGTGTAAGATGTTTAACAGTAAACACGTCCTCCGGTTGAAAATAATTCGTCCCAAATTCACACACTTTCCTTCTTTGAGACGCTGTCTTCCATTCATTATCTGGTTTGATGCGGCACTGTTGATAACCACTCTTGAGATTGATCCTGTCTTGACCTTTCGACGATGCAGTTCGAAGTAAAGAACGCCTGGAATAGAACAGACGTGGCATTAGGCAGGCGGCATAAGGAAGAGATCTGAGGGAGATGACATATGAAAAAGTGCGGAATAAACTAAGCACTAGGTGCCAGATCAAATTCATGTAGCACAGAACTTCATAAGAATAATGTCGTATACCATATTGCTTGCACCAATAGGAAGATGTGATACAGAACCAAAACGAGTCTAAAATGTGAGACGATATAAGGAAGTTTAAAATCACGGAACGACTTAGGAAGTCTCGACCGAAGAAGTGTGATGACTCATGCTCAGATTCTAGTCTTTCCTTATCTCGTTCAGATGTGTCATCATCTAGAATCTTCCCTTGATGTGTTACATCAATTTCACTTGACTGAAATAAACTCCCACTCGCTTCTCCTTCAACATGTTTATTGTCATGAAATGGTTCCAAGCAATTGACGTTAATAATGTCAGACGTTCGTACATGATCAGGCAATTCCAACTGACAATCATTCTCTTCATCCTGTCTTTTCAACTCTTCTTGTTCTGTCTGATTCTCAAGATCATACAATTCTTGCAGTAAAATAGCATCTGGTACTAGTTCAGTGTGAGGTTGAATGTCCTGTAGTGGTGGTAACTCTTCGGGTAGTCCCTCAGGATATTCGACTTCAGACTCATTGAATTCTGACCCAACTTCCTCGAAAACCTCAAGGTCTTCCCTCGCTCCTTTCTCGGTCAACACAAACAATTCATTCCTCATTTCCACATACTCTTCCAACAATAAAAAATTAATTTCTTCAGGCAGTTTCCCAGAAATCTCATCTTCACAATCTTCAAATACTTCAATCTCTTCAGAATTCTCAAAATCAAAACTTTCTCCAGGTTCAATCAACATTGATAGTTCATCACCATCTTTTATTTCATTGTCGAACTCTTTCAAAAATAATAAATCATCTGATTCTGCCTTCTCTTCTGTTTCATGTTTACTTTGTTCGGACTCCTCAAAAACTAAAAAAGTTTCACTCGGCTGGTATTCCTCCATAAACTCATGTGTCAAGCAAGAATCCTTCATCGTCAAATTATTTCCTTCAACTCCGAACACAATTTCTTCTTCCACACTATCAACATCAATCTTTGGTGGTGACGAATAATCAACTTCTACATCCACATACTTTGACTCAATTTCTTCATCATCATCAAATTTCGGCCGTCGGTCAGGGTCAATTTCAACAGTCCTCCTCATCAGGTTACATCCTTCATCTCCTGATAAAAATCTTTCATCTTCTGACAAAAATCCTTCATCGTTATCAAATTGTGGTGGTTGATAAAAGTCAATTTCATCAGTCCTCTTCTTCATCAAATTATATCCTTTGTTCTCTAACTCGACCCCTTCAACTTCGATGTCAAACTTTAGTGGTAAGACTTCGAATGATTCTGTAGGACCGACCTCTTCATCTTCGTTGTCAAACTTTGGTGGTAAGATTTCTAATTATTTTGTAGGACCGACTCCTTCAAACTCTTCCAACATTGGTTTAACCCCCTCAGGGGTTTTAAGCTCTTTACTTGTCTCATACCTAACCAATGTTTCAGCACTACCTTCCGCTTCTTCAACACTCTTGCTGAAAGATAATGGACTAGTCCGTGCCTCTTCCCTTTCCGGCTCGCTTTCAATTGAATCATCCTCATCCTTGTTTTCACATTCTTCTACAACTAAGGGTTTCTTCTTGGACTCCGTACATGCAATCCTTCTCTGGTCAGGCTCCTGATATTGATATTGCTTAATTCGATCATCAACATTTGTCTCAGCGATTCCAGGTACAACTGGTTTGTTGACTCTCTTAGGAACACCTCTACTGAAATGAACACCTTCATTCTGATTACTGGGTCTTATCACCACACCCTTTCCTTGACTCCCTTGATTCATCTTCTACAGCTGTTGGTTAATTCGAGCTTGATAATTGTAGGGTAAGAAATTTGCCTTCATCATCCTCCTTATCTTCTCCCAAGTGACAACCTTTGACTTTCCCATTCTCTCCCAAGTGATAATTTGATACCACCAATCCATAGCCTTTCCTCTTAATTTTGCAGCAACCAATTTGACTCGGCAATTTTCAGGCATGTCCTTGGATTCAAAAATTTCGTCAACACTCGACAACCAATCCAGGAATTCTTCTGCTGGCATACCACCCTTGAATTCTGGAATGTCCATCTTCATACCCTCCTTCCATTTTCGATCATTCTCTGAATTCATATATTGATCTCGCCCTTGCTCTCGCTCTTGATAGTGAATACTTCTCCTGACACCATATTCATCAAAATCAAGTCTACTTCGATATGGATCCCGACATTCAACGTTCCTGCTACCACCATTCCGACCACCAACATCCCTTCGATCTACATTCCTCCGATCATGATAACCCACATCTCTCCGAACTCGTTCATCATCATTCCTATCACGATCGTCAATACTTCTACGATCATGATCTTCTTCAAACTCACGTGGAGTTCTTCTCTCTTCATTTCTATACCCACGGTGATTTCTCATCGTTGAAACTGATGATTCTCTTCTATCTCGATACGATTGTGGCGACACCCTCCTCGCTTCCGTAACCGATGGCGAAACCCTGTTTCCTCCATGGTTCGAGATTGGTGACCTCTGATTCATATCAATCATCAATTTCTCCAACCTTCCAAAACCTTCATTCAACTTCTCATTGAAATTCTCGTTGATTCGTTGCTCCATTTCATCGGCCTCTTCTCTTCCATACAAGGCATTAATATTGCGATGACGTTGAGCTCGTCTCGGAGGCATGATCACTCTTCAACAAATTCCAACAAAAACTTCACTTCGATCAAACGAACAAATATCTTCAAAATCTCGAGAACCCAATTCTCCAAATGATGTAAATCTCGCACACTCCTAAAATCTACGCAAACTCCCTGCGTTCTAGCTCTGATACCAAATGACGCAGCGGCAGAATACAAAAATTGATGATACGATGAACGTAGCAATCGGTGGATTGAGAAATACGGAAATGCCCAAATTCGTTGATCCGAAGATGCCGAATTCTAGCTATCTCTGACATGTTGATCGTGCACGATACCGTGAAGAGAGATCTACAATTCTTCGAGCGTTGATCAAGCGCACTTGATTCCGCGAATTGGCTTCAACGATCGAAGATTCGAGCGCACTCGAATGTCGAAGGTGGAGATAGGAGATACACTCAACTACCGATTTTAATTGAAAGCACAAAGCTAACAAACAAGAATTTTATTCAAAAATCAACAACCTTACAAATGAATCCCACACCCATATTTATAAGGAAAATACAACACACACGATTGAACAACTATACTGCCTACAACACAATTACAACATAAGCGACATAAAGGTAAAAACAAACAAACGAATTAACAACATCTTAATGGCCTAAGCCAACGGCGACTTAAACAAGCTCGTTCGCGACCTAAAGAAGTAGCTCGCGATTCAGAATGGAGCACGGCAGCGACCCAAACTCGGCAACGACCTAAAATACTCTCGCGATCTAGAAACTGGGAGGGGTAGCGATCTATGGAGTCTTCGAATTAGCTTCGTTCGCGAGCTGAAACAAAAGACACGGCAGCGACCTAAATTGAGACGACTTATGGCTTCACGAGACGGTAGTTGGTGATGGGGTTTAGGTCGCGGTTGGTTTTAGGTTGCGGAGATGGGTATGTCGCGGGAATGGAAGGGCGCTGGAGATGGGTAGGTCGCGGGAATGGAAGGTCGTGGGGATGATTTAAGTCGTGAGTTGGTTTAGGTCACGGATGTGGAAGTTTGCGGCGATCGTGGAGGCTAGGTCGTAGGTCGCGGTGATCATGGAGGCTAGGTCGTAGGTCGCGGCGATCGTGGAGGCTAGGTCGTAGGTCGCGGCGATCGGGATCGCGACTTAAGGTATGTGTTGATTCCTCCCTTCTCTTGCCTTACCGTGCTGCATCAAATACTAAGCCGGACCCAGCCAAACCTTACCGAGTATCCGAATATTTCCACATCTAGGCGTACAACCAAATCCAAACTAGATAAGATGTGAAAATACCCTAATAGGAGCAACCCCACATAGCTTGGCTTCCTCTCGCGCTTTTGGTTTAGTCATTTCTGACAAAGAATAGCAACGCTCAATGGAGCAATGAATCGTCTTAGAATGATGATAATAAGTGTAACAACCATGGTCTTGGAGATTACCTGTTAATACTAAATTATAACGGTAGTTATAATTTAGTATTGTTAATTAAATAAAATTGGAGATTTTAAATTGTTTATTTGGAATAAACAATGAATTTTGAAAATAAAATGAGAAAAATAAAGTTCGAAGCTTTATTTTATTTATTTGGGTTAATAATGATTGGAAAATGGGTTTTATTTAGAGTAAATGCAATAATTGTATTAATTATTGCCAATTACTTCTTTTAATAATTTTTAAAAGAAGTATGAGATTTTTAAAGGTTGTTTATTTAAATAAAAAGGTAGAAATTGGTTTAAAAATATGTTTTGTCCATAAATTATGTTTGGAAATGGTTTGAAATATTTTTCAAAGCGAGAAAATAAATTTTGTGGAATTTTAGAAGTTAAAAATGAAATTTTATTCATTTATTTGAGTAAATAGTGTATTTTTGAAAAATAAAGGATTTTACTAATAATAAAGTTTTAATAATAAAAATTAATCTTTTTATATGATGAAAATATTATATTTAATATGTAAGTTTGTTTACATATTTTGTTTGTGTAGAAAACATTGAAAGAAAGTGACATTTATTTTATAACTTATGTATATTTGATTAAGTGTTGTATTAATTCTCATAGGCTTATTTAATTTTCTTTGTAAATTCTTGGGTCCAAAGCCCACTTAGACTTAGCCTGAAATTGAGAAAGGAGGAAAACTTTGTACTGTACGTACAAACATTCCTCTCATCTTCTCCAGAAAGAAATTTAAGCCAATAAAAGGAAAGTTCACCATTTTTCAATTCCAAGCTTTCAAAAACTTAAATTCTTCAATAAATTGATGTTATTATCAAATTAGAGTGTAAATAAAAGGCAATCTCACTCTAAAAATTTACAATTTCATCAAATTCCTATTTTTAGAAGTAGGTTTTTCTAATTTTACTGTGTATTTCTTGTTGCATGTGCTGTTATCAGTTTTCATAGGTTATTGGAAGCTTTTTTCTCCTCAAAAGCCTCAAACTTTCTACATAAATTCAAGATTTTGCTTTGCAACAGCAGGTGAGTTAAATAACTCACAATACCTGGCTAAATCAAAGAATAAAGAGCTTGATTCTATACTGAAATAGTTACTGTAGTGAATTTTTGTTCATAGTTTTCTTCCTTACAAAAATCAGATCTGGGGTGCTTCTTTGAGGATTGATATCTTTCAATTCTGTAAAGAAATATTGCTGGAATTCTTTCAGTTAGTAGTTTAAATGTAGATGTGCATGCCTATGAAATTTCATTGAAAAATATTGCCATTTGACCTGTCAAACCTTTGCCTGAAAATGGGTACGCACAGGAGGAACGACCGGGAAACGAAGGGAATGAATTCCCATAGGAATGGTCGATCTTGAGGTTGACCATACCCTTCCTCAAGTCGACTGTATGGTCGACCTAAGGCTCCTTATGGTCAACCTAGCAGTCGACCTGAGGAAGAGAATGTTCGACCATAAGGTCGACCTGAATGTTTGCCTTATGCCTTATTTTTGCAGCATGAATTCTTAGCCTTTTGTCTTCGATTTGCTGTGACTTTGTCATTTGTTTTGTTACAAATATAGATGATTTTTAATATGAGTAAGGGCTATGATGTTCATCAATGGACTAGCCAAGTTTGGTGAGTTTGTGATTCAAATTTGAGTTGAATTCGTATTGGGTTTGGATTGATTTCGTATTGAAATTGAGTTGAATTCGAGTTATCGATTTTGCGTATTTCTTTGGTTTTTCATTGTTTTCGAGCACGGTTTTCTCCAAACGATTTTGAAACAATTTTTAAAATACATTTGCATTTTGAATAATTATTATATGATATATTTTATATATATATTTTTGAGCTATACAAGCTATATATCCTCTATAATAAGGGAATTTTCAAAGTTTGATTCCACATACGATTTCGGAAATTGGTTTTAAAAGCTTGTTTTCTCAAGTAAATTATTTTATATATATATAATACATATTTTTTCACTATTCGAGCAAATGAGTAGGAGAATTAAACGGTTTGTTAAAACACGTGGTATGGGACACATGCGTTTATCTTATCGGTTAATTCCCAACTTGTCCGTTTGATCGTTTTGACCTTCGAGTCAAGTTTACCGATGATATGAGTTAAACTTTTTACTGCTTTGAGTGTGAAATTTACTAACAGTTAGTAAACTGTTTAGTGCAAACATGTTGTATGGGACACATGTTAACACTGTTTGGGTTCCTATCCAAGAGTTTGTGACACATATGCCATTGCGGCGTGCCAGTACTGGACCTTCGGGTCATTGCCATTGCGGTCTTTGCCATTGCGGCGTATTTTTATTTGAGACTTTTTCTATTGCGGCGTTTGCCACTATGATGTATTTTCCATTGCGGCGTATTTGTCATTGTGACATTTTGCCTGCGGGCGAGGTACCTATTTGAGATAACAGTACTTGGCAAGGCTTCGGCCATATGCATGCGCAAATACTTTTGAGATGATTTGTATCGCCCCTTTTCGTAATTGGACCCTTGAACCATTCGATATATTTGTGGCGATTACCTTTCGGGAATTTGAACTCTTGGGATTTCTATTTTGAGATTTGAGTTGCCTACACTAGCGTTATTTGAGATTTTCCTTTTGGCATTATTCTGAGATTTGCCTATTGGCATTATTACATGAGATTTGCCTTTTGGCGTTTATTTGAGATTGTATTCTCCTATGTTGGAGAATTATATTTGATTGCCCTATGGCGTATTTTAAGATGGTGATTTCTTTGAAATTTCTTTGAGTTTGCCGATATGGCGGGTTCGGGATTTCCCCTTTTTAGGAGTTTTATTTTCCCTGAACCATTATTGATGATTTGTGATATGCCGATGATATGAGGCTTGCTATATTTAGCATTTTATGGATTGTCTTATCTCTTTTGAGATTATATGTTTGTGTAAGTGATATCATCTCATCACTTAGAGTAACCATACCATACTTATAATCATGCTCATACTCAATATTGTTCCTTCTTGTTTAAGAAGAACATTAACCTTATCCTTATGCATCTATTACTACTTATCCTTATAAACTGGTATGTTTAGCTAGACGGACTTGTGTATTTTATACCCGGGTCAGATCGACGTGTTTCAGGTTAGGTACCCTTATGGACTTAATCTATTCTGCTTCCGCATGGACTTATCTGCTAGCCTTATTACTATAGTCTTTTTGTTGCTACTCTGTTATGTATATTATTTTGATTTGTGTGTATATTGTGGTCGTCATACCACTTATAATGTATTATTTATACTGTATTGGGATGTATCAGTATATATATATGTACATATATATATATGTATGTATATATATATCTGTTTGTTGTTCTATGATGTGTTATGCATTCGAGTTGTTGTATTTTTTCTGATAAATCCTATAGCCACCTATGGCTTTGTATTAAGTATTTATGGGATATGTCGATCCACTTGAATTAGAAAAAGAATATAGAGTATTTATCGATGTTTCAATAGAAATTTAAGACAAGGCTATAGATGGTCGCTCCTAACTATCCCAATTCTCCGCATTAGCAGACGGTACACTCTATTAATGTGGGTCTCGGGGTGGGGTGTCACAATAAGGTAGCTGAAGTTACCGATAGTTGAGATACCAACTATCGAGGATATAAAATGATCGTATATGGAAATTAAGGCTTGTATACCTATCACTACTCATTGAATTCAAACTTGTACTATTTCTTGATTAACAATAATACCAGACAAGTCAAGGTAGTGTTACCTCAAAGTCACGTCCTACGATTAAGTTTACTTCTTCGATGTATAGTGCTAATTATACAAATAAATCATTTCCATATAAGTGATTTGCTTTACATAAATAATTCATTTCCATAAACAAATCAAACTTCTTCTTTAAAAACGAACTGAATTTATGTTTGACTTCCATATTAGAATTAGTTCCTGATTGAAAAACATTAAGAGAATAATCTTTCCAACTGCTCGACCCCGAACGCCTAAACCAACATAAGATCGACACCTAGGAGATTATCCCAAAGGATAAATAAAAAATTTAAATACCTTTTATGACTTTAAAAACAACATTAACTATCCTTAAAGTTAATTAATCACATTTAAAATCTCTTTTAAATAAACAAATCCATTATCATTAATAAAGTAGATAATTTATTTCGAACACTTTTATAAATTTGGTAAATTAACAATAAAATCTTTATTAAAATGGTTTATTAACATTAAATCAGTTGATTAAAGCAATTTTATTATATTAGTTAATTTACTTTAATCACTTTTATTTATTCGATTAATTAACTTTAAATATCATTAAATACAAAGATTAATTAAATTCAAATAATCATTAGTTAAAAATGAATAAGTCTTCTCAAACATCATTTATTAAAATGATAAGTAAATTTAAATTTCATTAATTAAGACAATTAATTAAGTTCAAACAATCATAAATTAATTGGATTAATTATATTCAAACTCCATTAGCTAAAACAATTAATTAAAACATCATTTGTTAAAATGATTTATTTAATTATAAAACATCATTAATTAAAATAGTTAATTAAAATGATTAATTACTTTCAAAAATCATCAATTAAAATGATTGTTAATTTCAATTATCATTAATTGAAATAATTAATTTAATCCCATAATAATTAATTAAAATAGTTAATTAAGTTCAATAGATTAATTAAACTCCATTATCCTTAATTAAAAGAATTAATTAAACTCAAATAATTATTAATTAAAATGATTAATTAAGTATAAAACATCATTAGCAAAAATTATTAATTAAATCTAAAGATAAACCAATTTTTAATCATCGTTTTTAAATTGGTTAATTAACCTCAAATTAATTAATTAAATTAAAATTAATTTAAAATTACATTAATCAAAATGATTAATAAATTTTCAATATTCTTTTTAGCGCATACACAAGCTCAAGTTCTATATGACAAGGTTTTGAAAATGAAATTGAATAAACGATGGTATAGCGAAAATCGCTATAACAACACTTAAACTATTAGATGGAATATCAGGATTTTATTCAATTATCATCAATATAACATCATATGGATGTATATAAGTAATTTATGGAAAGAAACTCCCTTTGGGTCTCTCTACATATTTTTTTCCTGCAAAACAATGGTTATGGATAATATATAGATAATCTTATGGGTTTATAATGGTCAAATTAATATGTCATCAATTTTCCAATTGGAAATTCAGCTAAACTAGCAATCAAACAATTTAACTAACATCCAAACAATCAATAAACAATTATAACATTATTGATTTTATATAATAAAATTAAATGTGAGTTAAACTCACATTGATTTTCGTTTTCGCTGAAACGCCCTGATTTCGGACTAAAACCGAATGGTTGTCCGATTTTAGCCAAAATTTTCACTTGCTCCAAATCCAACCAGACCAATTCCATCAGGAAGATCTCAACGACACGAGTCCAACATAAAAAATGACATTCGAATCCAACCTTGTATGAGCGAGATACACAATTTATAAAATATCAACAATTTTAAATAAATAAAAACAATTTAAACAAATATTTACAACTGTACCCTTCTTCTTCCTCCCTATCTCTCCTGTGCACGAACATGAAACATGAACCCAACTTAAACGTGCATGGCTAAGCAATGACATAGAGCTACGGTGCTTCGTTTGTCAAATCGATTCCTTCGTTGAACTCCTCTACTCGGCCTCGACCCAACCGACATCACCCGGCTGCCTGCCCCACCCTCTAAGAAACACGTTCATCAATGTCCCCCCTCTAGGTCCGGACACAGAGCGCGATAAAAAATGGGGTCGGACATCACTGAAATCCATCCTCGCATGCTTCTCTAGGCCACGAGCATCAATCCACCCTCGATTTCCACCAATTCCACACGAATAGCTCGCCAATGTCAACCCTAGTTCTGCCTACATCAGCTCCAAACGGTCGGACTTGCCAGAACATGATCGAACCCAAAAATTTGGATATGTAATGGTAGATCAAGCTCCTACGAGTTTAGAAATCATTGTTATGAGACTTTTAGATGAGAAGGTGATTTGATTTTGAATTTTGAAATGTCTGCCATTTTTTTCTCTTGCTTCAGGAAGTTGAAACAAGGATGGAAATGGAAAAGTGAAAGTGATTTGTGTTGTGTTCTTTGATTTTATAAATATATATATATATATATATATATATATATAATAGAAAAATTAAAATCAAAATGATTATGTTCACCTTTTCCATGACAAAATTTTTCTCGAGCAGCCAAAATGTCCATGACGTCAAATCGTTATTTAAAAATTGAATTTTGATTTGATTTTACAATGATTTTTAAATGAAATGTTTACGGTACCTAGCTACGCAATATTCGTTTGGGTACGAACCACGGGTGACTAAAATAAAAATATAATCGTGCACTAATATGCGACACGATCATAAATCAACAGTGAATTATACATATTGTTTTATTTTGTGAAATTTCCCAAATATCATCATTTCCCAATAAATCATCAAACAAATAATTTCAATATTTTCCAAATTAAAAAATAGAGAAAAGTCATATAAGTTAAATTAAAAATACATTATCAAAAATTCAAGTCATTTTATTACAATTTGATTTTCTTATTATTTATTATATTCGAACCATTTGTTGTTGTAAATAAATTTGCAAAATGATTAACCATTATTATTTATTAATTTAAATGGAGTTAAAGAAAATTAGTAAATCCATTTAATTAACACTAAAATTCGCAATTCAAATATTTTAATCAATCCCTATATATGAATTCAAGTTATTAAATTCCAAAACTCCAGTTATTTAAATATTTAAAATTAATTATACATTTAAAATCAAATGATCAGAATTTTAGGGTTGTTACATTCTTCCCACTCCCCCCCTTAAATGAATTCCGTCCCTGAAATTCCTACGGAAGAAAATGTTTCCAAACCCTTAAGTTTAAAATTATTAATTAAAATGAGTGATTAAACTTATTTTCAAAACCAATTAGCTGGAATAGATTCCTAAGGTTCCAAGTCTTTTAAATCCCTTCATCTATACCAACTAATTCTTTTTCATTCATCTATTCCAAGATATAACTCGAAAGTTCAAATTTTAGTTGTCAAATATTTTCCCAAAATTTCTTAAAAATATTCTAACCCTTAAATTTTTGGAAAATTTCACCAGCATCTCCTTTGCGCGGCTCGATCGGTACAACTACAAATCGCCTCTACGGGCTCCAAATCAATCAAAGAAAATAAAATCCAAGTGGTTTCCCATATCTGGGGCAAAAAATCATCAACCAATTTAAATTTTCTAAATTTATTACATACCTTTTTGCGTTTGATTTATATTTTGGCAAGTAATTTATTATCTCTATGCGAACGCAGGTGCACAAGAATCAAATAGCAATCTCTTGCATACCTGTACTCACATGAAAAAAGTCGACTAACAAAGGCAATGTGATGTATCTTTATCTGCAATACTAGTTTGATATAAACCTACATGCAATCAACAACCTTATCTTAATCATATGAGACAAAATACAGAGAATATTCTGTAATATATGGTATGTATCCATTTATTTCAAATGATAATTTGAGATCTAAATAACCGGGTTTTTCAATTCAAAAATTTATTTTCAAAATTTTCAGACGAGAAAAATCAAAGGTCAAAATCAAAATGATAAGGAAGGGAATCCTCCAAATAAATTATAATGAAACTCTAGAATCAAAACGACATTGAGTGTCCAGTGGTATTCCGTTTCCTCTAAAAACATCAACTAGAGTGAATAAATATCATTCCTTTCCAAGAATCTTCAAAAATCTCCTTTTCCAAAATCATGGGAATTTAGGTCCTAATAAAAACAATTAAAAATCCTTTGTCTATAAATTTAAACTTTATACACAATCGTATATGCAATCACACAGCCAATCAATTCAATTCAATCAAATCTGTCAATCAAATTCCATGAAGGAGTAAACCTACACTAATCGTCAATCAAATTCCATAATGGAAAACTTATCACTTAACATTGTTTCAAAATGTCAAATGACTAGCAAACAAATCTTAACTTAGGTTCAAAACTTCCTTAATTGTCCAAAAATATAGATAATTATCTAAGCGTACTGTTTTGCTCATTAGCCTTTAGTTATTGCTCAGAAGATTATCCAAATTAACTTGGACAAAGTGGAAAGTTATACTCTATATTTTATTGGTTTCTTAATTATATTAAAAAAAATTCTAATTTACTTATATTTTCACTTAGTATTTTATTCAATACTAAAATTATTTATGAATTATTTCATAAATCTTTTACCCAAGTTTAAAAATATTTTATAAAGTTATTTCTTTATAAAACATGAAATAATATCTTATTCCACTTTATTTACTTGTATAGTACTCTCCTATATCCTAAGAATACAAACAAAAATTATTTTACTTTTTTCAAAGATCTGGATGGAGATCAAATCAAATTGTGGTTTCTTAAAACCGAGTCAACCTATTAACCTCTTTAGAGTGTTAAAATGAATAATATTTATTAGTTCAAATTTGGCTCCTAAATTGTTGGGATAGCTCAGTTGGTAGAGCAGAGGACTGAAAATCCTCGTGTCACTAGTTAAAATCTGGTTCCTGACACAAAGTTTACACTACTTAAATGTTTTTAAAACAATTATATGGTTTCGATAAAACAATGTTTATCAAAACCTTCTTATTTAATTTAACCCAATTTAAACCTGCGTTAAATTATCCCATATCTTATCTAAGAAAAAATCTTATTTAACAAAGCATTCTCTTATTAGTAATACTTTTTATTGTAAAATTGATTCCCTTTTAGGAAACTCAAAAGTTAGATCCCGGTTTTAAATTTCAAAACTTATCTTTGAAAGCATACGACATATGTTTTTTATATATAATAACTTCAAACGATTTATTTATTAAAACTCACTTTAGGTTTATTCGAATTTGTTCTCATTTCGATCGCACAATGATAATGAGAATGATTTACTAAGTATTCCACAAGTTTGGCTAAGCAAACATCTGATCGTCACTTAGAAGATTATTCAGATTACCACAAAAGTAACCGAACCGATTTCCTCCTAATTATCCCAAAGAAAATGCATTCGTTTAAAATTTTACTTCCCAAAATAATTTCATTTTCAATTACTATCAAAATTATAGTTATTTCATTTCTCAAAAACCTTTTTTTTAAATTAATTTCAAAAATTCCAGGATTTAGATTCAAAAATTCTTTTTAACCAAATTCCACAAACTAATTTATATAAAATTTCCTTTATATAAATATATTTTCATATTATAATAATTCTTCTTTACTATAATCAAATTTTCTCAAGTGTTTATTATCTAAATGTTTTATCTTACCATTTAGACTATATTTACAACTTTTTATAAAGTTTAGTTCTTAACACATCACTATTTAAAAGGTGAAATTTCAAGCCAACATTTTTTTCCGAACACCTTTTAGTTAAATTGTGAAAATTAATAAAGGGTTCATTTTAAATCGAAACTATAAATGCTCCTAGATAAACCGAGCATCATTCAGCAATAAACAAACAACGGTTAATACTTCTTATTAAATTAAGCATATCCGAACAAACAATGGTGATAACAAATAAATATTATCACATTTAAACCAACACACTATATAACTACATAGAGTTTTGAAAAAATTTCCTTTAAATATATAAAATATAATCCTAAGCAAAATATTTAGTATGCCAAATTTTCGAAAATTTCAATACCATGTCCGTTGGCCTTGGTCAAGTGTTTAGAAATTTCTATCGATACTTTGGCGTCCCACGTGTCCACTATAATTCATAAAAAATCAATAAACCAATTAACATAATACTTTTTATAACATTAGCAAATTATTTATAAGTCTCGAAAACATTTATAAATAAATAAAAATCATTTACTTCAAAACACAATTTATAATAATAATTATTAACAAAAACGTTATAAACAAAATAATAATTATTAACTTCAAAACATCTTAAAAATAATAATTAATAATTTCAATGCATTATTAAATAAATAATAATAATTAATCTTTACCATTATTATAAATAATAATAACTAATTTCCAAAACATTATAAATAAATCATTATTATTAATTTCAAGCCATATTAATTATCTAAACAATTGACTTTTCAAATTATTAAAATATTGATAAAAATAACTTTAAAATAATTTAGGTATATATAAATAATTTTTAAAACAATATTTAAGTACAAATAAATTATTTTAAATAATATTTTATATAATAAATAACTTAGAAAGGATAAATAAAAGGTTAGAGTAAATTAGAAGTTAAATCCTTTAAACAAAATATTTATGAAACCTAATTTTAGATTTAAAATCATTTCCTATCTCAAAAACCAATTCCAATTCAAATGGCAATTTATAGTATTTTTAAAATACTAATTCAAGGCTAGTACGTACCAAATGCTTAATCAATATCGATATCGATTTTCTATCATTACAAGGTTTTAAGTTGAATATATAACAATGTCATAATCGATAGGGCCAACAATCATGTTTGACATCTAATGATCCATATAACAGGAAAATTATTGAAATTAAAATCAACAATAGCGAGGAATCATGTTGTGTAACACCCTGTATCAGGAGGCCAAAATCTAAGCGCTACAGATGTTATAGTCATCTATAGTATTAACTTCTGTTGACAAAATACGGTAGTGCTAATGGTATCCATAATATCAAAGACACTTGAATATGAAACAAAATCACATATTCCAAAAACAACATTTCTAATTAAATATCACAAAACTTGTTTCATATCCGTTACATAATCCCCTCGCTTTCCCTGGTTCAGATCAAATATAATCATTACATATATACACCAAGAGCGACATATGATGATGCCCCCATGGTTGACCATATTACTATATAGTCATATCTAACTTAATACAACACGGCGGAGTAAAAGCAAAACAACAACTCCTAAATAGCTATCCATCAACCACCTGCTCGTCTAAGAAAGCTTTATTCGCCAACCTACTAAAACCTGTAAACCTCAACTCTCAACCTACTCAAATCAATTTTGAGCACCCAAGATTTTAAGGGGAAAACAGAAACTTCAAGTCAAACATAAAGCCAGGTATGAATAATACTATTACATCTCGGTTTACTGATATTAAGTGAGACCGGCCGATTAGCGGAACGGGTTTCCCCTTACAAATATCCTTTTAATACATATATTTTGCAAATCAAAATCCTGCAACCAAACTGGTTAATCAAACTAATTAAATATCAATAATAGCAATATCTTTTATGCTAATAAAACATGTAATAAATGGACTATTTATCAGAAAAGCTATAGTTTTTTTTTTGACTAACCACTAACCTTTGGCTGACTCGGGCCTACCAAGAAAAATATCAAATGGTCTAATCATCTGTTAGACAAACTTCTGGACGGTCTATCCTTAACTTACTTCTCCCTGGGTCAACTGATCCTAATGGTTTTGCGGGCTCACCAATAACATTTCTCTGTACATAAATATCCCTTTCTGTGTGTAACCATCATTTAACTTACCTATAACTAAGCCCTACACACTGGAATTTTTGACTAAATTAGCTAGGGACTGGTAGCTAATGAGTATAAGACATGACCCTACACCACTCCCATCTGGTGTTCTAATCTGAGTCATTTTCTTAGGGTTAACTACCCTTCACCATTTTCCTTGAAAAACTTTTCAAAATGATTTAACCTTTTAAATCATACTTATACAAGGAAAATAAATTCTTAGCTTTACTCTAAGCTATTTGCCATGTTATATATACTTTACCCAAAATAATGTTCATGAAATATAATGAGGATTACCTATCCCCCGTAAATAAGTTAAAACCCTTTTTAACTTAAAAACATTTAGTCTATATTGCCAAGGTAATACAATCGAAACCTTGGTTTAAAACCTTTAAACAATGAAAGGGAAGCGGAAGATGATCTTAAGGCTATTTGACACTAGAGGGGGGGTAAATAGTGTTTTAAGAATTTCTTTAAAACTTCTTTGATTTAAATTGAATTAACTAACTTAATGCAAATACACAATCACAGATCAAATCACAGAATCACAAACAAATGCAAATATAAATAAAAAGCAAGTAAAGGAAAGAACACGCCAGGAATTTTATACTGGTTCGGTGTTACCCTACATCCAGTCCCGCACAACCCATACGGCTTTCTATTCAACAATAATCTAGATTACAATCCCTCGATTCCAAGGCAACGAGGTACACCCTCCAGATTCTCAGGTCTCTGGGTAGAACCACTTGATTCACAGGACACAAGTTCACCGGATCGATTTCCAAGGACACGATCACACCTTTATAACCCCACACAAGTTTCTTTGAGTACAAATGTATCTATAACTCTGATAAGCACTGAGATTCTTTGGAGAGAGTGGCAGAGAATCAAACTAGAGATATTCTGGTTTGATTCACTTGAGATTTCGGCAGAATATGGATAGGATGATTAGAAAATAAGATAAGAGAGTAAAGAGGAGAGAAAAGTAAAGAAAGTAGTTACTGGAAAACGTCCATAACAGTCTCTATTTATAGAGAATGAATGGATGTGTCCATTCGAAGAGGTTTAAACGAATAGACACTTCTTTTGAAAACAACCTTTGCTGTAACGGGAAGCATGTCGACATGACAAGTAAATAGGATGTCGACATGGTCTAGTAAAAAGTGATGATTTGCTTTACTTTGAAAATGATGATTTAAAACATATGCAACTTTATTCAAATGGACTCTATGTATTTGTAGAAGGTATTT
This sequence comes from Allium fistulosum, assembly GCA_030737815.1. NCBI lineage: Eukaryota > Viridiplantae > Streptophyta > Magnoliopsida > Asparagales > Amaryllidaceae > Allium > Allium fistulosum. Next base: position 354,046,368 of record CM060907.1, read on the forward strand.
AGAAGTAGAAATACTTATGAATGTATATATGTATATATACTAAAATATATTTAAAATCAAAGTAAATAAACTAAAGTAAATATAATATTAAAATAGATTTTGAGGCTAAAATATCAAGGACAATTTTGAAATCAAAATATAACAAAATGATAAATATGATTTTGAGGCTAAAACATTTTTGGAAATGTGAACGAAGGTTTTTCTTTTGAAAAGGAATATTTGAAAATCATTTTATAAAACAAGAGATAATTTTGAAAATCATTTTGAATCAAAATTAGTGAATAACAAAATAGGGCTACTATCCGTTCCACTAGATATTTCGTGAGTTCCATCTCACTAGGGTTCCATCCCTTTAACAAGAACGAAGTGGATTCCATTCCATGAGTAAATTGGATAAAAAAGAATGATAGTGCTTTCAAGGAGTTTTAACAAATATCTAACCTAACTATGTTATTTGTCTTGAACTCTTGAATATCTTGAATCTCATGAGTCTTCAATCTTGAACTCTTGATCTTTGTCTTCATCAATTTTGTTTTCTTTACTGTACAGTCTTCTTTTGTTGATACCTGCATATAGATTTCCTGCACATATATATTTTATAACACTTCTATAGTTGTTGTCATCAAAACCACTATCCTATGGACTAACATTCTCCCCCTTTTTGATGATGACAACCTTTGTTTATAAAATATTTATATTCTCCTTATAACTCCCCCTAAATCTAATAACTCCCCCTTTATCTATGCCTAACTAACCTATTTTATACTTCTCCCCCTTTGTCATCAACAAAAAAATGACACTAACTCCCCCTAAATCTATGATATTAATGATAGTGTTATCATTAATAATACTGAAACTAGATATAACAGTGCACTAAACATCGTATACTTAGAATGTTATATATGAGTAATATAAGAATAAGAATAATAAGTGTAACCATAGATTATTTTATTCATTTCAATATTACTATATACATGACTATTTAAACTTATAAACACATAAATAACTAAAACAAGAAAATAAACAACTCAACGGTTGTTTTTGATGATAGGAGACTTGTGGACAGGACAATTTGGGTAATGGAAACAGAAGTTTCCATGTTGTTCCACAATGTTCCCATAAGCATCAAAACAAACTTCCCCTACACATACTGCTTCATCATCAGTTTCTTCCTCCATTGGTTCTACCTCTTCTTCTTCGTCTTCGTCTTCTTCTCCTTCTTCATTTGCTTCTATGTTAGAAGAATCTTCAATTACAATTGGATTGGCATGATTATCCATGAGGAATTTTTGAAGATTCCTCAGAATTTTCCCTTGTTTCTCTTGCTCTCTTGCCATTCTCAATTGTTGAACTTGCATTTCAGTTAACATCTGCAGCGAATCATTAACTTTCTCCTCTATTTTGATGACACGAGCGAGTATGGAGTTTTGGAAAGGGCCTTGTGAAGGAGAAGGGAAAGAAACCGGTGATATTTGATTAGGATTGGATGTGGAAGCCATGGATTTGATGTTTCCATAAAGTAGAATGAAGAAATAATAATTGGAGGGAAGAGAAACTCGGAATGGGTGAGTTAAATAACCACCCATTCAAAAATTAGAGGGAAAAAAACGAACTGTCATTTTTACCGTTGCATGTCGACATGACGCATGAATACCATGTCGACATGGTGTTGCAAAATGCTATGGTTAAGAAAACATTCATATATACCCTATGTATACTACTATACTATATACTATATTTCAGAAAGAGAACATATACCTAATTCTCTTCTTAACTTGGTGAAGACAGGTTCTCCTAAAGGTTTGGTTAAAATATCAGCTATTTGATTTTCAGAATTAACGAAATCAAGAGAAATTTTCTCTTTATTTACGTTATCTCTTAGAAAATGGTGTCTAATGTCAATATGTTTAGTTCGGGCATGGAGAGTTGGGTTTTTGGACAAACTAATGGCACTAGTGTTATCACAGAAAATTGGAGATTTCGTGATAGATATACCAAAATCATTCAAGGTTTGTTGCATATACAAAACTTGAGAACAAGCTAAAGCAGCAGAAACATACTCTGCTTCAGTTGTTGATAGGGAAACAGTATTCTGCTTTTTACTGAACCAGGAAATTAAGGAATGACCTAGAAAGTGACAAGTTCCACTTGTACTCTTTCGGTCTGACTTACACCCAACATAGTCAGCATCACAGTAGGAAACTAATTCAAATTAATCATTCTTAGGGTAGAACAATCCATAATCAAAGGTGTGTTTAACATATCGAATGATACGTTTCACAGCTTTTAGATGAGTTTCCTTGGGTTGAGATTGATATCTTGCACAGAGACAGACACTGTTCATGATATCTGGTCTACTAGCAGTTATATAGAGAAGTGATCCAATCATTCCTCTATACAAGGTTTGATCTACGTCTTTGGATAGATCATCCTTACTTAACGCTATATTGGTTGCCATGGGAGTTGGTTTTCCACTCACATTGGTCAAGCCAAACTTACTAACTAACTCTCTCGCATACTTCTCTTGACTGATAAAGATACCATTATCTAATTGTTTGATTTGTAATCCTAGGAAAAAGTTAAGTTCACCCATATGACTCATCTCAAACTCTTTTGTCATAATGTCAGAAAATTCTTTGTTCATGTCAGAATTGGTTGATCCAAAAATAATATCATCTACGTACACTTGTACAAGTTGAACATCATTTTTGTTTCTTTTAATAAAAAGTGTGTTATCTACTTTACCTATTTCAAAATTAGATTGCAAAAGATAAGACCTAAGTCTATCATACCAAGCTCTAGGAGCTTGTTTTAGACCATACAGGGCTTTCTTTAATTTAAAAACATGATTTGGAAATTTTTTATATCTTTAAAGAGTGGAGGTTGTTCAACATAAACTTCCTCTTTTACAAAACCATTTAGAAAGGCACTCTTGACATCCATTTGAAAAAGTTTGAAATTATTGAAATTAGCGAAAGCAAGCAGAATTCTAATAGCTTCTAATCTTGCTACGGGTGCAAAGGTTTCGTCATAATCTATACCTTCTTCTTGACAATAACCTTATGCAACGAGTCGAGCCTTATTTCTAACGACCTCACCTAATTCATTTAATTTATTTTTATATACCCATTTAGTGCCTATAATGGATTTATCCTCAGGTCTAGGAACAAGTTCCCAAACATCATTTCTGGTGAATTGATTCAATTCTTCTTGCATAGCAAGAATCCATGAATCATCAGTTGATGCTTCCTTTGGATTTTTAGGTTCTATTGAGGATATAAAAGCAACATGACTCATACTGTTTAATTGATTCCTAGTTTTAACAACAGATTGCATATCTCCTAGAATATTTTCTACAGGGTGATCTTTTAAAAGCCTAATCTTTTTATTTGGATGAAAAGTTTCATTTGTAGCATCTATAGATTCATGATTAGAAATAACTAAGTCATCCTCATCATTAGTCTGATCAACTTCTTTGAAATTTTCATCAAAGGAAACATGTAAAGTTTCTTCAATAGTGTTTGTTCTTAGATTAAAAACTCTATAAGCTTTACTCCTGTTAGAATATCCGATAAAGATTCCTTTGTCGGATTTAGGATCAAACTTATCTAAATTATCTTTTGTATTTAAGATAAAACATTTACTTCCAAAAATTCTGAAATAAGATACCTTAGGTTTCTTATTGAAAAGAAGTTCATAAGGTGTTTTATTGGTTAGAGGTCTAATTAGAATCCTATTCAAAATATAACAGGCTGTTGCAACTACTTCAGCCCAAAAATGTTTTGGTAATTTACTATCAGAAAGTAGAGTTCTAGCACACTCTTGAATCGTCCTATTCTTACGCTCAACTACTCCGTTTTGTTGTGGAGTTCTTGGAAACGAAAAATTGTGAGTAATTCCCTTCTGATTACAGAATTCCTCAAACTTCTCATTTACAAATTCACCACCGTGATCACTACGAATAGTGATGATCTTGGAAGAAAGTTGGTTTTGAACTCTTTTTGAAAAACTTTTTAAAATAATCAAAAGTATCACTTTTATGTTTCAGAAAGATTGTCCATGTATATCTGGAATAATCATCCACAATTACAAAGACATATTTACTATGGTTGATTGATTGAATCTGAGATGGACCAAATAAATCTAGGTGAAGTAACTCAAGAGGTTTTGAAGTAGAAATCATATCTTTAAGTTTAAAGGAACTTTTTCTAAGTTTTCCTAATTGACATGCATCACATATACTATCTACTTTAAATTGCATCTTAGGGAGGCCTCTTACTAGATCAAGTTTGGATAGTCTAGATAAGAGTTTAAAATTCAAATGTCCAAATCTCTTATGCCAAGTCCAAGGGTCACTTGTATTGGCCAAAAGACATAGATTATCATTTGAAATTTTCATACTTAGAATATAGATATTCTTTTTCCTAACTCCCTCAAAGATAATATTAGATTTATTATCTTCGATGTGACACTTGTCTTTTTCAAATTTAATCCTATATCCTTTATCACATAACTGACTAATACTAAGTAGATTATGTTGTAGATTTTTAACTAACAAAACATTTGAAATAATAGGAGTTTCAGAATTACCTACATTGCCGATGCCAATCACATAACCTTTTGAATTATCCCCAAAATTAACCAATCCTCCATCCTTGTAAATAATGTCATTGAGTATCTCTGGATTTCCTGTCATATGTCTTGAACATCCACTATCAAGTATCCACTTGTTTTTCCTTATTTGCACAGCTTGTCCATTGTGAATAGATTCATTTGTCGCCATGAAGCAAGATTCCTACACAGTGAGCAACTTTTGTAGATTACCTGATTCTATATAACTATCATGCATCAATTTATGAGACCACAATGATTTGATCATTAAAGAAATATTTTTAGGAAACATTTCAAACTTAGCCATGAACTTTTCAAAAATCAGATTATGAATACTTTGAAAAACTTGCTCTGATATCAAATGAAAGGGAAGCGGAAGATGATCTTAAGGCTATTTAACACTAGAGGAGGGGTGAATAGTGTTTTAAGAATTTCTTTAAAACTTCTTTGATTTAAATTGAATTAACTAACATAATGCAAATACACAATCACAGATCAAATCACAGAATCACAAACAAATGCAAATATAAATAAAAAGCAAGTAAAGGAAAGAACACACCAGGAATTTTATACTGGTTCGGTGTTACCCTACATCCAGTCCCGCACAACCCGTACGGCTTTCTATTCAACAATAATCTAGATTACAATCCCTCGATTCCAAGGCAACGAGGTACACCCTCCAGATTCTCAGGTCTCTGGGTAGAACCACTTGATTCACAGGACACAAGTTCACCCGATCGATTTCCAAGGACACGATCACACCTTTATAACCCCACACAAGTTTCTTTGAGTACAAATGTATCTATAACTCTGATAAGCACTGAGATTCTTTGGAGAGAGTGGCAGAGAATCAAACTAGAGATATTCTGGTTTGATTCACTTGAGATTTCGGAAGAATATGGATAGGATGATTAGAAAATAAGATAAGAGAGTAAAGAGGAGAGAAAAGTAAAGAAAGTAGTTACTGGAAAACGTCCATAACAGTCTCTATTTATAGAGAATGAATGGATGTGTCCATTCGAAGAGGTATTAACGAATAAACACTTCTTTTGAAAACAACCTTTGCTGTAACGGGAAGCATGTCGACATGACAAGTAAATAGGATGTCGACATGGTCTAGTAAAAAGTGATGATTTGCTTTACTTTGAAAATGATGATTTAAAACATATGCAACTTTATTCAAATGGACTCTATGTATTTGTAGAAGGTATTTAGAAGTAGAAATACTTATGAATGTATATATGTATATATACTAAAATATATTTAAAATCAAAGTAAATAAACTAAAGTAAATATAATATTAAAATAGATTTTGAGGCTAAAATATCAAGGACAATTTTGAAATCAAAATATAACAAAATGATAAATATGATTTTGAGGCTAAAACATTTTTGGAAATGTGAACGAAGGTTTTTCTTTTGAAAAGGAATATTTGAAAATCATTTTATAAAACAAGAGATAATTTTGAAAATCATTTTGAATCAAAATTAGTGAATAACAAAATAGGGCTACTATCCGTTCCACTAGATATTTCGTGAGTTCCATCTCACTAGGGTTCCATCCCTTTAACAAGAACGAAGTGGATTCCATTCCACGAGTAAATTGGATAAAAAAGAATGATAGTGCTTTCAAGGAGTTTTAACAAATATCTAACCTAACTATGTTATTTGTCTTGAACTCTTGAATATCTTGAATCTCATGAGTCTTCAATCTTGAACTCTTGATCTTTGTCTTCATCAATTTTGTTTTCTTTACTGTACAGTCTTCTTTTGTTGATACCTGCATATAGATTTCCTGCACATATATATTTTATAACACTTCTATAGTTGTTGTCATCAAAACCACTATCCTATGGACTAACAAACAACCCTTTCAAAACCATTGAAAATACTCCTTTCTTAACCCTTGAAATTACCCTTTCGAATTCATTGAAAAACCATTTCCTTCGAAAGCTTTAAACCATTGAAATCCTGTCTTTAAACACTTAAATATTGCCTTTCAAAAACATAGGAAAGTCTTTACTTTCAAACCTTTCGAAACCACTGGGGAACCACCCCTTTCGAAACATTCATTATAACCTTTCGAAAGCATCAAACCATCAAACCTTTTGAAATATTTGGGTTCAAGTAAAACATGTGAAACAACCTTTCGAAACCATTAAAAACTGTCTCCTTCGGAACCTTTTTGTTCTACCTTCAGTTGAGAAAAAAGGTCATAAAACATTTAGGTCGAAAGCACTCTCTCGAAAGTTGTTTCCTAAGTAAAGAAATGACAATGTCGAAATGTAACAACCCGCATATTTTACGATTAAATATTTAAATGTTTTGTTTAAATATAACATCGTTTGTTGAATTTAAAGTCTGAAATGTTACTTTTTTTAAATAGTCGAATTAGAACTCAAGACCACTTCCATTGAGTTTAAAGCGGCGTTTACAACTTTTTTGAGTATAAACATTGATATGTTTGGAGTTGATTAGGTTTTGATATTTTGTTTGGGCTTTAGTTTATGTTCTTGCCCATTAACCCAACAAGGTAACCCAACTCCTCTACCAAATACCCTAACTCCTCTACTCTTTATTCATTCTACTCCTCATTTCCTAACACTCAAGCTAAAGAGAAAAAGGGGGGGAAATTAAAATTCCTAAGCCCTAGATTCTTAGGAAATTCAAATTCAAGTTCTAAAATCAAAGAGAATCTTAAGTAAGCATCCTCTTCATCTTCTCCATCTCAATCCCTCTCCAATTTTTGGAAATTCCTATAACCTAATTTAGAAAATCTTTGTATGTGATATTAGATTGGAGATTCTAGAGGTGAAGTTGAAGAGAGATTGATCTTGCTTTGTTTTAGAGCTTCTCATTCCTTGTTTTTGGGTTTAAAGGTGAGTTCTTGAACTTGCATCTATGTCTATACCTTTGATAGTTGTTAGGTATGAATTCCTAACGTCTATTTCATGTTCCTTTGCTTTTGATTTGAATTGATTTGGTGAATTTTCCAAATTTTGGTATTTTGAAGTCAAAATCTATGAAAATCCTACTATGGATGTTTGGACATGTTGTTTGGAGTGTATTGATGAGTCTATAAGGTTGGGTTGTCGCTTGGCATATACCCCTAGCCATCGTCGCTCATCAGATCGCTTCCGAACCGATTTAGCCATTAATGGCCTAGGCAAAATTTGCCCTGAGCTTCAGCTCAGACATCTGGTAAAACGATCAAACGTCTGAGGTAAAGAAATAAACGTTCCAAACCTTAAGCTCAGACATCTGAGTGATCTGGAAAAAAATTCCAGACCTTCAACTCAGACGTCTAGGGAGAACCACCAGACGTCTGGCGCTGTTGAATTCAGCGAATTGGCCTGTTTTGGGTGGATTTCAAAATTTTATCGATTTTTGTTGATCCGGTTGGTGGTTGTCATTTATTATCGACTTTGATGACTTCTTTTCTGAATTTTTGGGAATATCCATTTAATGGATTTGATATCGATTTTTATGGTTTTAATTCACGTCGTCGAATGTGAATTTTTGGTGATAGATTGTTTTTACAATCGTTTCTACGATTTATCACTTTAAAATACAAAGGTTTCTATACTAGTAGTAAATACTCAAACTCTTTCACAAAAACGATTTTAACACTACTTTTAAACACACAACTCGGTTTTAAAACCATTTTCCAATCTATTAGTATATACAAACCTTTATCTCATTCGTATGAGAAATCCAATTAAACGACTTAGCAAATCAAGTGGTATGAAACGCTTGCGTTTACTTCGGCGGTTAATTCTTAGACTTGTTCGATTGAAATCTTGTGACAATTTTCGAGTGGAAATCTACAATTTGTTCGTAAATATTTAAGTTAAGCCAGTGTTATGGGACATGAAGCTAAACTCATATATTTGCTAGCTAGGTGTAATTTACACATTTATTGATCTATGACGATCATTTTATGGTTTAGACTAGCGGTATGCAATGTCTCTTTGTCCACGTGGGGGACTGTACCCCGTTCTGTTGAGCTTCGTCTCATTTTTTATAGGCTAGCGACCTATGGGTTTTATGGAGTTCGGTTCATCGGGCGTACCGTTGTACTACATCGTTGTTCCGGCTTATTTGAGTTTCAGGTTCCTAGGGCGTACCGTTGTACTACGTCGTTGCACCGGCTCTATGGGTTAGCGACCCATGGGATAGCATCCCGTTTGTGATACACGTGTTGGTGAGTTTTCATACTCCCGTTTATGATAGGCCTCCCTATTTTCGTGTTTTCTGGATTTCTAATTGATCATTTCTGGAAATTGTGTTTCACCAATTTTTGTGATTAGCATTGATAAGCTCTATCAATATTTTTGATATGGTGAATAAGTTAAAGAATATGTCATTCTTTTTGGTGTATGAGAAAATTTGAGATATTGTATGATTTTTGTTGTTATCATATGTATTTGTCATATCTCTTATCATGTCTTGTCTTATCTGATATTTATAGCTAGACTGATCCGTTTATTATTTTTCTTCTTAAATAATACTCGTGTCAGACTGAGGTGTTTCAGGTGTTTCCACTTGACATTTTAGCAGGGACTAGCTTCTGACTTTTGGCTAACTACTTTAGCTTAGTAGTTTTTGTTTTTATACATTCGAGATAGAGACTCCTTAATGTATACATGTTCTTTTGTCTAGCACTTGTATCTATTCTTTTGTGATGTAGTGGATCTTGTATGACCCCTACTTTGATGTACAATTCTATGTGTTATATTCATATCTATTTCCGCCTTTGTGATATGAATATATGTGACTGATTTATGTTATGCTTATTTTATATATGTTTCTGAAGGCCACCTAGCCACTGTGTTGTAGCTTTGAGTTTGGATTGGATATGTCGGATTTCCTCTTGAAACGAAATGCATGATATACTATCTGACATATCGGTTCTCGCTCAAACCAATTATACAGTTGGTCGCTCCTCAACTGCCTTATTCTTCATACTAATTGATGGCATTACCCAGTAGTGTCCTTGGTTAGTGTGAGTATAGAGGTGGGGCGTCACAGCTTGGTATCAGAGCCAAACTTCGAAACAATGTAGAATAATCTAGCAAGGATCATTGTCCTAAGTCTTTCTTAGGAGTCGTGCCTTAGGATTTAATCCGAGTCTTCGGACCCGTTCTATCCTATTTTCTTTTTTGATGCCTTGTTTTATCAATCAAGTTTGTTTGATATTCATTCTGAGAATAACCTTTTTCCTCTTCTTTCTTTCTTTGTTAAAGAAGAGAAATGGTTAGACCAAGCCGTCCCAGCGCTGGTCAATCTAGTGCTACTCCTCAGGATAGCGTATTCAAGGCGGCCCAACAGCTTTTGGATCTTGTAAAGAATGCCTAAGCTGCCGGACCCATTCCTAAGCCTACTCATCCTAAATCCGGGTTTGCACGCTTGTGCAGTGATTATACCAATTTGGGTGGAAGGCCATTCAAAGGTTCTGAAAGCATTATAGAAGTCCAATCTTGGCTTAGAACATGTGACCGCATATTTTCTCGCATTATAGAATATGAGCTTTTGATTTTGGAAATTATTGAAGCGGATCTAACTTGGGAGAAATTCCGAGAAAGGTTCGAGTTAAAGTTCATGCCGGAAGCTAAAAAAGTATCTTTAGCTCGACGCTTTATTGACCTTGTTCAAGGTGAGTCTTCTTTGACAGATTATGTTGCATCTTTTGAATCCCCCTCTAAATATGGGGTCGAGTATATTAATACCCCATTAAAGAAAAATCAAAGGTTTAACTATGGGTTGAATAAGAATCTCAAAAAGCCTTTACTTCTAAAACTAGAAGTTTCCTTCGATCAGCTTGTAGATATCGCTCTTCGTCTTGAAGAGGCAGATAAAAAAGTGATGTTGAAGTTGTCGGTGCCAAACAGAACTTCAACAACAACAAGAAGAGGCTTATTAAGTTCAAGCCTAATCCTAATAAGAAATGGACGCAAACAACTTCGGTAGCAAAGACTCCTACCCCTAATTGTGGAGAATGCTACAATTGTGGTTCTAAGGACCATTATGCAAATAGGTGTCCGAAACCCCTTTATTGTCGCTATTGCAAGGGTTCGGGTCATCTTATATCTTCTTGTCCCAAACTTCAAAGCAAAATGGAGGGAAAGCTGAATGTTGTGCAAGCCCCTAGAGACACTTCTCTTGGTCAAGGTATTTCTCATTCTGTCCTTGATGGTATTATTATGTTTCGTGATCATCCTATTCGAGTTCTTTTTAATACGGGTGCATCCCACTCATTTATATCAAAGGAACTTGTTGATATTTTGTCTTTAAATGTAATGGGCTTGATGACTTCACTGAGAATTTCGAATTCGGTTGGTGGATCCGCAACACTCAGTTTATTTTGTAGGGATGTTGAAATTATTCTATGTGATTAAGCTTTCCAAGCCGATTTGCATGTTATGCGCTATTTAGGTTTTGGAATGATTTTGGGAATGGATTGGCAACACTCAGTTTATTCGAATTTGTTCTCATTTCGATCGCACAATGATAATGAGAATGATTTACTAAGTATTCCACAAGTTTGCCTAAGCAAACATCTGATCGTCACTTAGAAGGTTATTCATATTACCACAAAGCTAACCGAACCGATTTCCTCCTAATTATCCCAAAGAAAATGCATTCGTTTAAAATTTTACTTCCCAAAATAATTTCATTTTCAATTACTATCAAAATTACAGTTATTTCATTTCTCAAAAACCTTTTTTTGAAATTAATTTCAAAAATTCCAGGATTTAGATTCAAAAATTCTTTTTAACCACATTCCATAAACTAATTTATATAAAATTTCCTTTATATAAATATCTTTTCATATTATAATAATTCTTCTTTACTATAATCAAATTTTCTCAAATGTTTATTATCTAAATGTTTTATCTTACCATTTAGACTATATTTACAACTTTTTATAAAGTTTAGCTCTTAACCCATCACTATTTAAAAGGTGAAATTTCAAGCTAACATTTTTTTCCGAACACCTTTTTGTTAAATTGTGAAAATTAACAAAGGGTTCATTTTAAATCGAAACTATAAATGCTCCTAGATAAACCGAGCATCATTCAGTAATAAACAAACAACGGTTAATACTTCTTATTAAATTAAGCATAACCGGACAAACAATAGTGATAACAAATAAATATTATCACATTTAAACCAACACACTATATAACTACATAGAGTTTTGAAAATTATTCCTTTAAATATATAAAATAAAATCCTAAGCAAAATATTTAGTATGCCAAATTTTCAAATATTTCAATACCATGTCCGTTGGCCTTGGTCAAGTGTTTAGAAATTTCTATCGATACCATGGCGTCCCACGTGTCGACTAGAATTCATAAAAAATCAATAAACCAATTAACATAATACTTTTTATAACATTAACAAATACGCTCTTATATATATGTAATACTCCCAAAATCATTCTAGGGTGTCACTTACCCTATCTCTAATAAGTCAAACCCTACCAAAGCCAAGGTTCTCACTTAACCTTGCGCTCTGATACCAAATGTAACAACCCGCCTTTTTGACCATCGAAAGTCTACACTAAACACCACCATTGTGTTCAAATGTCGCGCATGCAGTCGACAAAAGGGCAGATTGTTAGGGTTAACAAAAAAAAGAACAGAGAACAGAGAAACAGAATATCACAGCCGAATCAACAATATATAATATAACAAGGACAATAGAAACTGTCACTTCAAAAATAATATCAGAGTTAAAACAAACCTTATTAGCTGGATAGTTATAAAATCCTGACCTTACAAATGCCGATAGGTATACTATATAATACAGCGGAAAATAAAATACTACGATGGGTGAATCTTCAGCTTCCCTCCACGATCTCCAAAACTTCAAAGACAACCTGAGAAAATACTCGGTATGACCCAAGAATATAAATAAATAACACCCGGATCAGTACGAAAATACTAGTGTAAGATAACTCGAGTAATGGGGAACATATATAAAAGTTCTATAAGACCACGCTGCTAACGCGGAATAGATTTTTACCTCATAAGAATAACATCCATACAGGCAAGAGCAGAAATAAATATAAAAAAAAATCCAAATAGGAATGAGTATAATTAATATTAAACCAGACTTGAAAGGATGGAAATAAATCGAGTAAAATCCAGACAGGACAGAATGGATAGAACAAAGAAAATAGTCCAACTTACTAGATTGGACTAAATAAGGTAACAGTCCAACTCGATAGAATGGACTAAATAAGGTAACAGTCCAACTTGATAGAATGGACTAAATAAAGTAATAGTCCAACTTCATAAAATGGACTAAATAAAGTAATAGTCCAACTTGATAGAATGGACTAAATAAACACTTAAATGTCATGGTGAGGAGTTGGCTCTACTCGTGGCAATTTAAAGCTAAAATAGATTCAGGGATTTCAAATCAAATAAAGAAAGGAAAATTTCCAACGAATGACTAGGAAGGTGCACCCCCCCTTGCAGTATACCTGTAGAAATATACTTCTGAGAAGCTCATTTACTCTATGACACTTCTCGGACAATACCAAGCCAGACTCTACCAGACCTTACCGAGTATCCGAATATTTCCACATCTAGGTGCACAACCGAATGCAAACTAGATGAGATGTGAAAATATCGTAATGGGAGCAACCCCATATAGCTTGGCTTCCTCTTGCGCTTTTGGTTTAGTCATTTCCAACAAAGAATAGTAATGCTCAATGGAGCAATAAATCGTCTTAGAATGACGAGAATAAGGTAGATGAAGTTACCGGTAGCTAAGATACCAACTATCGGGGATATAAAATGATCGTATATGGAAATTAATGTATACTTATCACCACTCATTCAATTCAAACCTGTACTATTTTTTGATTAACAATAATACTGGACAAGTTAAGGTAGTGTTACCTCAAAGTCATGTCCAACGATTATTCTTTACTTTTGAAATAGCGACAAGTTTACTTCTTCGATGTTTAGTGTTAATTATACAAATAAATCATTTCCATATGTGATTTGCTTTATGAAAATAATTCATTTCCATAAACAAATCAAAATTCTTCTTTAAAAACGAACTAAAATTGTGCTTGATTTTCATATTAGAATTAGTTCTCGATTGAAAAACGTTAAAAGAATAATTTTTCCAAGTGCTCGACACCGAAGGCCTAAACCAACATCAGATCGACATCCAGGAGATTATCCCAAAAGATAAATAAATAATTTAAATACCTTTTATGACTTTAAAAACAATGTTAACTATCCTAAATGATAATTAATCACATTTAAAATCTCTTTTAAATAAACAAATCCGTTATCTTTAGTAAAGTAGATAATTTGTTCCGAACACTTTTATAACGTTGGTAAATTAACTTTAAAATCTTTATTAAATTAGTTTATTAACATTAAATCAGTTGATTAAAGCAATTTTATTATATTAGTTAATTTACTTAATCGCTATTATTTATTCGATTAATTAAATTTCAATTATCATTGTTAATAAACTGATTTCAATTATCAATTATCATTAAATCAGTTGATTAAAGCAATTTTATTATATTATACTAACATTAAATCAGTTGATTAAAGCAATTTTATTATATTAGTTAATTTACTTAATCAAAAATGATTATTAATTTCAATTATCATTAATTAAAATAATTAATTTAATCCCATCATCATTAATTGAAAAAATTAATTAAGTTTAATAGATTAATTAGACTCCATTATTCTTAATTAAAAGAATTAATTAAACTCAAATAATCATTAACTAAAACGATTAATTACGTATCAAACATCATTAGCAAAAATGATTAATGAAATCTAAAGATAAACCAAATTTTAATCATCATTTATTAAATTGGTTAACTAACCTCAAATTAATTAATTAAAATGATTAATTAATTTTAAATTATCATTAATCAAAATGATTAATAATTTTCTATATTCTTTTTAATGCAAATACAAGCTCAAGTTCATATGACAAGGTTTTGGAAATGAAATTGAATAAACGACAATATAGCGAAAATCGCTATAACGACATTTAAACTATTAGATGAAATATAAGGATTTTATTCAATTATCATAATTATAATAGCATATGGATGTATATAAATTATTTATGGGCAAGAAACCCCTTTTGGATCTCTCTACATATTTTTTTCCTACAAAACAAGGGCTATGGATAATATATACATAATCATATGGATTTATAACGTTCAAATTAATATGTCATCCATTTTGCAATCGAAAATTCAGCTAAACAAGCAATCAAACAATTTAACTAACATCCAAACAATCAATAAACATTTATAACATCATTGATATGATATAATAAAACTAAACATGAGTTAAACTCACATTGATTTTCGTTTTCGCTGAAACGGCCGGATTTCGGACTAAAGCCGAACGGTCATCCGGTTTTAGCTTAAATTTTCACTTCCTCCAAATCCAACCAAACCAATTCTATCATTATGATCTCGATGGCATGAGTCCAACGCAAAAACGATGTTCGAATCTGACTTCGTATGAGCGAGATACACAATTTATAAGATATCGACAGTTTTAAATAAATAAATAACAATTTAAACAAATATTTACAACTATACCCTTCTTCTTCCTCCCTATCTCTCCTATGCATGAACATGAAACACGAACCCAAATTAAACGTGCACGGCTAAGCAGTGACATGGAGCTACGGTTCTCAGTTTGTCGAATTGATTCCTCCGTTGAACTCCTCTACTCGACCTCGACCCAACCGACATCACCCGGCCGCCTGTCCCACCCTCTAATGAAACGCATCCATCATTTCCCCCCTCCAGGTCCGTACACAGCACGCGACAAAAAATGGGGTCGGACATCACTGAAATCAATCATCGCATGCTCCTCCACACCATGAGCATCAATCCACCCACGATTTCCCCCAATTCCACACGAATAGCTTGCCAATGTTAACCCTAATTCCGCTTACAGCAACATCAAACGGTCGAACTCTCCAAAACATGATCGAACGCAAATATTTGGATATGTAATGGTAGATCTAGCTCCCATGAGTTTAAAAATCTTTGTTATGAGATTTTTATATGAGAAGGTGATTTGATTTTGAATTTTGAAACGTCTGCCATTTTTTTCTCTTGCTTCAGGAAGTTGAAACAAGGATGGAAATGGAAAAGTGAAAGTGATTTGTGTTGTATTCTTTGATTTTATTAAAAAAATGTATAAAATAGAAAAAATAAAATCAAAATAAATATGTTCACCTTTTCCATGACAAAAATTTCCTCGAGCCGCCAAAATGTCCATGACGTCAAATCGTTATTTAAAAATTGAATTTTGATTTGATTTTAGAATGATTTTTAAATGAAATGTTTACAGTACCTAGCTATGCAATATTTCATTTAAGTATGAACTACGGGTGATCGAAATAAAAATATAATCGTGCACTAATATGCGACACGATCATAAATCAACGGTGAATTATATAGATTCTTTTATTTTTTGAAGTTTCCAAAATATCATCGTTTGCCAATAAATTGTCAAACGAATAATTTCAATATTTTCAAAATTAAAAATTAGAGAAAAGTCATATAAGTTATATTAAAAATACATTATCAAAAAGTCAAGTCGTTTTATTACAATTTGATTTTCTTATTATTTATTATATTCGAACCATTTGTTGTTATAAATAAATTTGCAAAATGATTCCCCATTATTATTTAATAATTTAAATTGAGTTAAAGAAAATTAGTAAACCCATTTAAGTAACACTCAAATTTTTATTTCAAATATTTTAATCAATCCCTATATATGAATTCAAGTTATTAAATTCCAAAAATCCAATTATTTAAATATTTAAAATTAATTAAACATTTAAAATCAAATGATCAGAATTTTGGGTTGTTACATGAATGAAATGCTTGAGGGCTCCGTCTTCAATTCCATCATATTCAAGATGTCTTCACTTCAAAATGCTTGAGTTGGATCGAAGTGGTTTTCAAATAACATATCTGATCTCGTTCTCTTCGAAACAACACATGATAGTTTCCTGTATACTCAACCCCGGTTCATTAGGAAATAAATAGGAAAAGATAAGAGCGTAGATTACCTCCTCACTGTTTGTAGACGGATTTCTTTATTACTTGTCCTAGGAGAACGAAACGAGATTTACACGCACAATACAGCTTCATTGGAAATGACGGTGCCATATAACACGCGTGTTTCTCCTAAATATTTCCAAAGTTACGTTTTTGGTTCATATTTGATAGTCGGTTATTTAACTGTCAACAAATACACATCCAAATCAGAGATTTATTTCCAAAAGGAAAACCAACATTTATTAAGCACGTAAGTAGCCACTAGCTTCCTTAGTTAACCTTTTCATTAATTAAATTCATCTTGTAAATACTTGTATCAAAAACTTTTACAGAGGTATATTCATAAATCCCTATATTTCAATACTTTTGAAAATATCTATATACTTATCTTAACGGTATAACTATATTCACAAAACGGAGAAGATTTCCATTTTATACAACTATAAAATCATTTATAAACTCCTTTATAAATCTCTAAAATCATTTATAAACCATTTATAAATTATTTCTCAAGTCATTTATAAACCCTTTACAAAACCATGTAACTATTTATAAAACTCTTCTTATAAATCTATAAACCTATTTATAAAATCCCTTTATAAATATCTAAAATCATTTACAAAGCCCTCTTTATACTAAATAATCGCTTTTAGTCTCCTAATCTCTTTATAAAACCCCTCTTATAATTCAATAAACCCATTTCTAAAATTCATTTATAAATATCTATCCATTTATAAACTTCTTTACCTTGTAAATAATCTTCTTTTAATTCTTCAAACCATTTTATAAGCTCCTCTTATAAATCCAAAGTCCATTTATAAAATCTATTTATAAGTCTCAAAAAAATTTATAAATAAATAAAAATCATTTACTTCAAAACACAATTTATAATAATAATTATTAACAATAACATTATAAACAAAATAATAATTTTTAACTTCAAAACATCTTAAAAATAATTATTAATAATTTCAACGCATTATTAAGTAAATAATAATAATAATTAATCTTTACCATTATTATAAATAATAATAATTAATTTCCAAAACATTATAAATAAATCATTATTATTAATTACAAGCCATATAATTATCTATACAATTGACTTTTCAAAATATTAAAATATTGATAAAAATAACTTTAAAATAATTTAGGTATATATAAATAATTTTTAAAACAATATTTAAGTAAAAATAAATTATTTTAAATAATATTTTATATAATAAATAACTTAAAAAGCACAAATAAAAGGTTGGAGTAAATTAGAAGTTAAATCCTTTAAACAAAATATTTATGAAACCCAATTTTAGATTTAAAATCATTTCCTGTCTCGAAAACCAATTCTAATTCAAATGGCAATTTATAGTATTTTTAAAATACTAATTCAATGCCAGTAGGTACCAAACGCTTAATCAATATCGATATTGATTTTCTATCATTACAAGTTTTTAAGTTGAATATATAACAATGTCATAATCGATAGGGCCAACAATCATGTTTGACATCTAATGATCCATATAACAGGAAAATTATTGAAATTAAAATCAACAATAGCGAGGAATCGTGTTGTGTAACACCCTGTATCAGGAGGCCAAAATCTAAGCGCTACAGATGTTATAGTCATCTATAGTATTAACTTCTGTTGACAAAATACGGTAGTGCTAATGGTATCCATAATATCAGAGACACTTGAATATGAAATAAAATCACATATTCCAAAAACAACATTTCTAATTAAATATCACAAAACTTGTTTCATATCCAGTTACATAATCCCCTTGCTTTCCTTGGTTCAGATCAAATATAATCATTACATATATACACCAAGAGCAACATATGATGATGCCTCAATGGTTGCCATAGTACTATATAGTCATATCTAACTTAATACAACACGGTGGAGTAAAAGCAAAACAACAACTCCTAAATAGCTATCCATCAGCCACCTGCTCGTCTCTGGAAGCTTTATTCGCCAACCTACTAAAACCTGTAAACCTCAACTCTCAACCTACTCAAATCAATTTTGAGCACCCAAGAGTTTAAGGGGAAAACAGAAACTTCAAGTCAAACATAAAGCCAGGTATGAATAATACTATTACATCTCGGTTTACTGATATTAAGTGAGACTGCGCCGCTTAGCGGAACGGGTTTCCCCTTACTAATATCCTTTTAAAACATATATTTTGCAAATCAAAATCCTACAACCAAACTGGTTAATCAAACTAATTAAATATCAATAATAGCAATATCTTTTATGCTAATAAAACATGTAATAAATGGACTATTTATCCGAAAAGCTTTAGTTTTTTTGGCTAACTACTAACCTTTGGCTGACTCGGGCCTACCAAGCAAAATATCAAATGGTCTAATCATTTGTTAGACAAACTTCTAAACGGTCTATCCTTAACTTACTTCTCCCTGGGTCAACTGATTCTAATGGTTTTGCGGGCTCACCAATAACCTTTAACTGTACATAAATATTCCTTTCTATGCGTAACCATCATTTAAGTCTTACCTATAACTAAGCCCTACACACTGGAATTGTGGACTAAATTAGCTAGGGACTGATAGCTAATGAGTATAGGACACGACCCTACACTAGTCCTAGCTGGTGTTCTAATCTGAGTCATTTTCTTAGGGTTAACTACCCTTCACCATTTTCGTTGAAAAACTTTTCAAGATGATTTATCCTTTTAAATCATACTTATACAAGGAAAATATATTCTTAGCTTTACTCTAAGCTGTAACGACCCGTATTTTTACAGATCGAAAGATCGTAAAACAGTTGTCATTAGGTCGTAGTGTTGTTAAGTCGTCCAGAGTTTAGGTCGTCCAGAGTTAAGTCGTGTGGAAGATTAAGTCGTGGAGCGACCTAAGGAAGTGGACGATCTAAGGGTTAACGACTTAACAAAGTTGGCGACCTAAGGGGTGTTGGCGGTCTTAGAAGTGAACGACTTAGGAGTTAACGGCTTAAGTTAGTAAGCGACTTAAGGAGGATAGCAACTTAAGAATTAGCGGTAGCGACCTAGTAGACTGTGCGAGTTAACGACCTAAAGAGGATAGGTCGGTTGAGCGACTTAAGGAAGTTAGTATAGGTCGATTGTGACCCTGTGTGTAGTTAGGTCGTTAGACGACCTAAGGTGTTAAGTCATTAGGTCGTGTGGTAAGCCGCGTGTGTGTTAGGTTGCGTAAGGGCTTAAGGGTTAAGTCGTTAGGTCAGCAATGCTGTTAAGTCGCTAAGTCGCGTGCATGTGTGTTAGGTCGTATATGTACTAAGTCGTTGAGTCGTAAGTCATTAAGTCGTCCAAATGACTTAGGTAGAAATGCGGCAGTGTGATAAGTCGCTAAGTCGTATCTCGTTGAGTCTTAGGTCGCGCGTATGTGTTAAGTCGTGCAAGTGTTAGGTCAGGGAATCTATTGGGTCGTAGGTCGAAGGGGATGGTTAAGTCGTAGGATCTGCTAAGTCGTAAGTCGGAGGATTGTTAGTTCGTAGGTCGGAAGAGTTAAGTCGTGGACGACTTAAGGGGGCGGACGACCTAAGGATCTGCCTATAAATACGCGGGGTTTCTTCACTTTTTGGGATCCGGATTTTGAAGCGACGAAGTGCTGCTATTTTGAGAGCTCGAGAACTACACTTCTTCACTTCTTATCTCTTCTTTAATTTTGTGCTTCCTTCCATCCAAATCGAAGATCCAAGAGCTTAGATTGAAGATCTACATTTTTTTCGAAGAGAGATTTCATCGTTTGAAGCGGAAATTTGGAGAATCGAGCTAGATCCTTCGCTATCCAGATCTGAAGTGTGTTGCTTTTAAGGTGTTCAGGTGATTTGGTGGGTGGTGGTTATCTCTCACACGGATCCAAAGGAGTATATCGGATTGGTGGCTTGATTTTGTGTTAAAATAGTGATTTCCATGCATTTTCTTAAACTTAAGTATAGATCCAGTGTTCATGATGATTTGACATCCATTTTACTACATGTTAATCTATGCAAGTTCATTCATCAATTTGTAGAGATATTGCTCATGATTCATGCTTGTTAGATTTGGACTCTTTATTTTCAAGATTGCCATTATTGTTATAATTGTTTATTAGATCATGTTTGAATGCTTGATTACTTGGATTAATGATTGACTTGATTGATTGTTATAAATTAGTTGATTGATGATTTGATTTGGAAAAGTTGGTCGAAGATGATTCAAAAGCTAAGGGAAAGGCTCTTGAATAAGAAAAGCTGCTCGTGGCATATGACGTGGATGATAAAGCTCATATGGATAGATTTGATGATGATGTTGAGATGAGGCTTTGCTATGATGAGATGAAGCGAGGCATGATGTGAGATAGTCTTGGTTAAATCCAGACGGGATCATTCCAAGCATGTTGATGACTCGGTGAAATGGTTCGAGTTTGAGGATAATGGTTGGCTCGAGAGGCGCTTGAGCTAGTATGAGAATAGTCGTCAAGGAGGATGACTAGAAGGCTGAGATTTCATCGTTGTTGAAGGTTCTAGCAGGCTCAAAGCAAGAGTACACTGGGCAGATTCGATAGTCCCAAAAGACTACAGTTGGTGGTCGAGTACTCTAGGCAGATTCGATAGTCCTAGGCACGGGCTGCGACGACGTGCAGAGTTCTGTCTAGGACCGGGGTTACCATTGTCCCTTGACGGACGGCTGAAAGAATGTGCCGGTCATTCAATTAACGGTGGTATCAAAGCAATGATAACAGTGATAGCCAGAGTCATGGATGTTTGGTTGTATCGTCATTCGGTCTCAAGAGCGATATTTTCTGGGTGCTTATCTGATCTTGGTTTAGGCCTTGGGGGTTTGTGCTTGGAAACCATTGACCTTGACTCGAGTGATAATTGCTTTAATTTAAATGTCTGCTTTACTATGTTTACTTCTGCTTAGTGTGTCTGGGGGCTATCACTGTAGAAAGAGGTGGAGTGGGAGGGTTGGGTTCCTATTCCTTTTACCTTTATGCTCTTTTGGTATGTTGTTAGTTAATTTACCGCTCACTAAGACTGTTGTCTGACTCAAGGTTTTATGTTCAACTCTTATTACCTTGGGATGTTCATCCATTTTGGAATGGCCAGACTAGGTAGCAGGTGACAGGTGCTGTTCTTAGTTTCCAACGATGCTGATGACGAAGACGAGCTGGAGGCTTGCATATTATTTTCTTATTATATGTACTGGATATTCCGCTGCTTGTATATTCTCTGAGTGATATGTAGTGAGGCTTGATGTATTGCCTATTCAGATGTTTGTATTCAACTATTATGAAGCTTAATTGATGAGACTCTATTTTGTGAAGCTTCACTATATATATATTTTCTATTGTATTTTATCCATGCGCTATGAGTAATACGATAGATCCTGCTGTTTTAACTTACCTTGGTGATCGTCCATGGCTGCCTGGCACACCTTACAGCGCACTATTTCTATGTTTAGTGCAGGGGTCATGGGCGGTCGTCACATTTGGTATCAGAGCCTTGGTTAATCGATTTTACCCAACGCTCGCTGATGTAACTACGTATGAGAGACGTAATTGTATTTTGATGGATGATTACTATATATAATATAGTAGCTTAAAAGGATTTGAGTCCTTTATGCAGTTGTTTCTCAAGGTGTGCTGATCATTTCTTTTATAGATATCAATAATGAGTCGAAGAGGGAGACCAGCTGCTAGGGAAGGCCGTGCTACTAAGGGGGCTGCTGATTATGCTGCTATGCTCGAGGCTATGATGACTTCGATCATGAGGAGGATGCCAGCTCCGGGGCCAGCAGTTGATGTTGGAATTCAAGTTCAAGCTCCAAGACCGGTGGATTTTGCTAAGCTGTGTAAAGACTATACTGCTCTTGGAGGGAAGGTTTTCTTAGGAACAGAATCAACCATTGAAGTCCAGAGATGGATAGATGCTTGTAGAAGAATATTTGGTGATTTGGGAATCGAGGACGCAACTAGAAGGAAGCTCGCATCAAGACAGCTTCAAGGGAGAGCTTCTGACTGGTGGAACTCTATCACCATTGATACTCCGGAGGAAGAAATTACTTGGGAGCAATTCCAAGCAAGATTTGAAGCTAAGTTCATTTCTACAGCCTAGAAATCTGTTCTGTTCAAGAAGTTTGTGGAGCTCAAGCAAGATGGAAGACCAGTTCTTGAGTATGTTTCTGAGTTTGAAGCTTTGTCCAAGTATGCCCGGTCGTATATTGAATCTCCTTATCAGAAGAACGAGAAGTTTGTGACAGGCTTGGACATTTATCTTGGGAGTCAGTTGGTGGATCATTTGGACGATCCATTTGAGAAGCTTGTGGAGAAAGCTCCCAGGCACGAAAATCAGTTTCCTAAAGAAGGATCTGTTGTTGTTGTGGCCAAGGAAGAGTCTAAACCACAGCAGGGTGGAAACAAGAAGAGGAAGCAGCAGCAGCAAAAGGGTAAGGATGGCCAGAAGAAGCCGAAGGGCGAAGTGGCCTGCTACAATTGTCAGCAAAAGGGCCATTTCTCCAGAGATTGCAAGAATCCAAAGGTGCCGGTGAAGTGCCACAACTGTGACAAGCCGGGGCATATTAAGAAGAATTGTCCAGAACCGCGGAAGGACAAGCAGATTGTGCAAGCTTATGCTTTGGGGGCTGTTCCATCATCTTCAAAAGCTCCTACCACTGAAGAGAAAGGAAAGAGTGTGGTGTTTCAAGGTACTTTTTCCATATGTGGTGTTCCAGTTAGAGTGTTATTCGATACTGGGGCATCGCATTCTTTTGTTTGTAATGAACTTGTAGGCCGGTTGGGTTTAGAACCGGATATCGTTGATAGGCCATTGGTTGTGACTAATCCAGTTGGGGGTTCGTCTTGTCTGTGTATGCTATGCCGTGGTCTGATTGTATCGAGTCATGATTGCTCTTTTGTTTGTGATTGTTTTGTTCTGAACTTTGCGGGGTTCGGAATTATTTTGGGTATGGACTGGCTTAGGAAGTATGCGGCAAAGGTTGATTGTGAAAGATTGGAGGTGACAGTCGAGAATGTGGAAGGGCGAAAGGTTGTGATACGATGTAAGCATGAGGAAGGCGTCTTCATGAGCTTCATGTATTCACTGGTTGTTCCACGGGATGGACTGTCATCGGTGCCAATCGCTAATGGATTTGGGGATGTCTTTGATGAGGTCAAAGGGTTACCGCCGCATAGAGAGATCGAGTTTCGTATCGATCTAATTGAAGGAGCCAGACCTGTTGTGATGCCTCTTAGGCGGATGGCGCCTAGGGAACAGTAAGAGTTGAGGGTGCAAGTTGATGATCTTTTACAGAAAGGATTCATTCGGCGTAGTGTGTCCGAATGGGGTGCACCAGTTGTGTTTGTAACCAAAGCGGATGGATCGTTGATGTTGTGTGTGGATTATCGTGAGCTGAATAAAGTGACTAAAAAGAACAAGTATCCATTGCCAAGAATAGATGACTTGTTTGATCAGCTTCACGAAGCTAAGGTGTTTTCTCAGATGGATTTAGCTACGGGATTTCACCAATTAAGAGTGGCAAAGGATAGTGTGTCGAATACTGCTTTCAGGACACCATCCGGTTTCTTTGAGTGGCTGGTAATGCCGTTTGGATTGACCAATGCACCAGCATATTTTGTGGATCTTATGAATAGAGTGTTCTTAGATCAGTTGAACAAGTTCATACTAGTGTTCGTGGATGATATTTTGATTTATTCCAGAACTGAAGAAGAGCACAAGACGCACTTGCGTATTGTTTTGGAAATCTTACGGAAACATCAGCTGAAGGCTAAGTTTTCGAAGTGTCACTTCTGGAAGAGTGAAGTGAGGTTCTTAGGCCATATTATCTCTGGAAATGGAATAGCGGTTGATCCCGCTAAGGTGGCAGCAATCCAGGATTAGGTTAGACCTAAGAATGCATCTGATGTGAGAAGTTTTCTTGGATTAGCACGATACTATCGTCGATTTATCAAAGACTTTTCCAAGGTAGCTGCACCATTAACAGGATTGACGAAAAAGAACCAAGTATTCAGATGGGATGCTAAGTGTGAGCAAGCTTTCGGAATTCTGAAAGAGCGACTGACAAGTGCTCCTGTTTTGACTATTCCAAGTGGAAATGATGAGATGATGGTTTATATCGATGCATGTGGTACTGGACTTGGAGCAGTGCTGATGCAGAAGGGTAAAGTTGTTGCGTATGCAAGTCGACAACTGAAGCCGCACGAAAGGAATTATCCGACTCATGATTTGGAGTTAGCGGCGATTGTTTTTGCTTTGAAGATGTGGAGACATTACCTATTGGGAGTTCGATTCGAGTTGTTTACAGATCATAAGTCGTTGAAGTATCTTTTCTCCCAAAAGGATTTGAATCTTTGGCAGCAACGATGGCTAGAGTTTTGGGCATCATATGATTTTGGTATAGCCTATACTCCGGCAAAGGGTAACGCAGTGGCAGATGCGTTAAGTCGAAGACATGCAGGATTAGCGGCCATGTTTTTAGAATGGAAGAATCTCGAGTATTTAGCTGGATTTGACTTCAGGCCCAGATGTGACTTGGAACCTGAGATGTTGGCAAACTTATCTATAAGACCTAATCTTGTGGAAAGGGTTGGCGAGAGCCAAAAGCGAGACGATAAGCTTGTCAAGATTATCCGTGATTTGGAATCTGGATTGGACCCAGAGAAGGATAAAGGATTCGAGGTCGATCGAGAGGGTTGGCTTCGGAAGCAAGGACGACTAGTTGTTCCCGATAGAGATGAATTGAGAAATGAAGTTCTGAAGGAAAATCATCACTCGAAGTTGACAATTCATCCAGGTGGAAATAAGATATATCGGGATATGAAGAGAACCTATTACTGGGAAGGTATGAAGAAGGATGTTGGAAATTTTATTTCCAAGTGCATGAACTGCCAGTTGGTAAAAGCTGAGCAAAAGAAGCCTAGTGGATTGCTTCAGCCATTAGAAGTTCCTACACGGAAGTGGGAGCAAATATCGATGGATTTTATCGATGGGTTACCTAGAACACAGCGGGAAATGAAGGGATTTGGGTCATCGTAGATCGTTTGACTAAGAGTGCAAGATTCATTCCTGTTCGATCGACCAGGACTGCATCAAAGTTGGCTGAGCTGTATGTTAAGTGGATAGTTCGATTCCATGGTATTCCGAAAAGTATAGTGAGTGATCGAGACCCATTGTTCACTAGTGAATTTTGGAAGAGCTTCCAGGAAGTTTTGGGAACTGAATTGTGTTTGAGTACAGCTTATCACCCCCAAACAGATGGTCAGACCGAGAGAGTCAATCGAGTTTTGGAATATCTCCTTAGAGCTTGTGTCTTAGGTTTCGGAGGATCATGGGAAGATCACCTTCATTTGGTAGAATTTTCGTATAATAACAGATACCAGTCAAGCATTGGTATGGCACCGTATGAAGCATTGTATGAAAGACCGTGTAACTCTCCGACATGTTGGTTAGAAACAGGAGAAAAGCTGATACTTGGGCCAGAAATGATTCGACAGACTTCGGATTGCATAGAGATCATTCGACAACGAATGAAGGCAGCCCAAGACCGACAGAAAAGTTATGCCGATAAGCGTCGTAAGGATTTGGAATTCGACGTAGGTGATATGGTTTTTTTGAAGATTTCTCCACTGAAGAAAGTCATTCGATTCGGGAAGAAAGGAAAATTGACTCCGAGATTTGTTGGACCATTCCCGATCATCGAGCGAATTGGAAAGCTCGCCTACAAATTGGAGTTACCAGAAAAGATGGCGGGTGTGCACAATGTTTTTCATGTATCGTATCTACGGAAGTATGTGCACGACTCGAATACAGTGGTTTCTGCAGATGGCTGTGAAGATTTTGAGGTTGATCCAGTTGTTAAGAGACCTCGTAAGCCGCTTCGTGTTGTGGAAACTTACACGAAATAGCTTAGGAGGAAGGTAGTTAGGTTGCTCAAGGTACAATGGAGTGATGATGTTAACGACTGTACATGGGAGGTGGAAGAGAGGATGAAGGCAGCTCATCCTGAACTCTTCAAGGTATGGCCATAATGTGTCGTGCCATCTCACGACATTGTAACTTGTTCTAGTTTTAGAATTCTGCATGCTAGGCTAGAATTGGACGCATGGTTTGTTGATTGCTATGGATGGTAGGCATGTGGAATAGTTTTTGATTGCTCTTGTTTGTTTGGAATTTCGGGGGCGAAATTCCTAAGGGGAAGAGAATGTAACGACCCGTATTTTTACGGATCGAAAGATCGTAAAACAGTTGTCATTAGGTCGTAGTGTTGTTAAGTCATCCAGAGTTTAGGTCGTCCAGAGTTAAGTCGTGTGGAAGATTAATTCATGGAGCGACCTAAGGAAGTGGACGATCTAAGGGTTAGCGACTTAACAAAGTTGGCGACCTAAGGGGGTTTGGCGGTCTTAGAAGTGAACGACTTAGGAGTTAACGGCTTAAGTTAGTAAGCGACTTAAGGAGGATAGCGACTTAAGAATTAGCGGTAGCGACCTAGTAGACTGTGCGAGTTAACGACCTAAAGAGGATAGGTCGGTTGAGCGACTTAAGGAAGTTATTATAGGTCGATTGTGACCCTGTGTATAGTTAGGTCGTTAGACGACCTAAGGTGTTAAGTCGTTAGGTCGTGTGGTAAGCCGCGTGTGTGTTAGGTCGCATAAGGGCTTAAGGGTTAAGTCGTTAGGTCAGCAATGCTATTAAGTCGCTAAGTCGCGTGCATGTGTGTTAGGTCGTATATGTACTAAGTCGTTGAGTTGTAAGTCATTAAGTCGTCCAAATGACTTAGGTAGAAATGCGGCAGTGTGATAAGTCGCTAAGTCGTATCCCGTTGAGTCTTAGGTCGCGCGTATGTGTTAAGTCGTGCAAGTGTTAGGTTAGGGAATCTGTTGGGTCGTAGGTCGAAGGGGATGGTTAAGTCGTAGGATCTGCTAAGTCGTAGGTCGGAGGATTGTTAGGTCGTAGGTCTGAAGAGTTAAGTCGTGGATGACTTAAGGGGGCAGACGACCTAAGGATCTGCCTATAAATACGCGGGGTTTCTTCACTTTTCGGGATCCAGATTTTGAAGCGACGAAGTGCTGCTATTTTGAGAGCTCGAGAACTACACTTCTTCACTTCTTATCTCTTCTTTAATTTTGTGCTTCCTTCCATCCAAATCGAAGATCCAAGAGCTTAGATTGAAGATCTACATTTTGTTCGAAGAGAGATTTCATCGTTTGAAGCGGAATTTTGGAGAATCGAGCTAGATCCTTCGCTGTCCAGATCTGAAGTGTGTTGCTTTTAAGGTGTTCAGGTGATTTGGTGAGTGGTGGTTATCTCTCACACGGATCCAAAGGAGTATATCAGATTGGTGGCTTGATTTTGTGTTAAAATAGTGATTTCCATGCATTTTCTTAAACTTAAGTATAGATCCATTGTTCATGATGATTTGACATCCATTTTACTACATGTTAATTTATGCAAGTTCATTCATCAAGTTGTAGAGATATTGCTCATGATTCATGCTTGTTAGATTTGGACTCTTCATTTACAAGATTGCCATTATTGTTATAATTGTTTATTAGATCATGTTTGAATGCTTGATTACTTGGATTAATGATTGACTTGATTGATTGTTATAAATTAGTTGATTGATGATTTGATTTGGACAAGTTGGTCGAAGATGATTCAAAAGCTAAGGGAAAGGCTCTAGAATAAGAAAAGCTGCTCGTGGCATATGACGTGGATGATAAAGCTCATATGGATAGATTTGATGATGATGTTGAGATGAGGCTTTGCTATGATGAGATGAAGCGAGGCATGATGTGAGATAGTCTTGGTTAAATCTAGACGGGATCATTCCAAGCATGTTGATGACTCGGTGAAATGGTTCGAGTTTGAGGATAATGGATGGCTCGAGAGGCGCTTGAGCTAGTATGAGAATAGTCGTCAAGGAGGATGACTAGAAGGTTGTGATTTCATCGTTGTTGAAGGTTCTAGCAGGCTCAAAGCAAGAGTACGCTGGGCAGATTCGATAGTCCCAAAAGACTACAGTTGATGGTCGAGTACTCTGGGCAGATTCGATAGTCCTAGGCATGGGCTGCGACGACGTGCGGAGTTCTGTCTAGAACCGGGGTTACCATTGGCCCTTGACGGACGGCTGAAAGAATGTGCCGGTCATTCAATTAACGGTGGTATCAAAGCAATGATAACAGTGATAGCCAGAGTCATGGATGTTTGGTTGTATCGTCATTCGGTCTCAAGAGCGATATTTTCTGGGTGCTTATCTGATCTTGGTTTAGGCCTTAGGGGTTTGTGTTTGGAAAACATCGACCTTGACTCGAGTGATAATTGCTTTACTTTAAATGTTTGCTTTACTATGTTTACTTCTGCTTAGTGTGTCTGGGGGCTATCACTGTAGAAAGAGGTGGAGTGGGGGGGTTGGGTTCCTATTCCTTTTACCTTTATGCTCTTTTGGTATGTTGTTAGTTAATTTACCGCTCACTAAGACTGTTGTCTGACTCAAGGTTTTATGTTTAACTCTTATTACCTTGGGCTGTTCATCCATTTTAGGATGGGCAGACTAGGTAGCAGGTGACAGGTGCTGTTCTTAGTTTCCAACGATGCTGATGACGAAGACGAGCTGGAGGCTTGGATATTATTTTCTTATTATATATACTGGATGTTCCGCTGCTTGTATATTCTCTGAGTGATATGTAGTGAGGCTTGATGTATTGACTATTTAGATGTTTGTATTCAACTATTATGAAGCTTAATTGATGAGACTCTATTTTGTGAAGCTTCACTATATATATATATATATATATATATATATATTCTCTATTGTATTTTATCCATGCACTGTGAGTAATACGATAGATCCTGCTGTTTTAACTTACCTTGGTGATCGTCCATGGCTGCCTGGCACACCTTACAGCGCACTATTTCTATGTTTAGTGCAGGGGTCATGGGCAGTCGTCACATAAGCTATTTGCCATGTTATATATACATTACCCAAAATAATGTTGATGAAATATAATGAGGATTACCTATCTCCCCAAAATAAATTAAAACCCTTTTTAACTTAAAAACAGTTAGGCTATATTGCCAAGGTAATACATTCGAAACCTTGGTTTAAAACCTTTAAACAACCCTTTCGAAATAATTGAAAGTACCCCTTTCTGAACCCTTGAAATTACCCCTTTCGAATTCATTGAAAAACCTTTTCCTTCGAAAGCTTTAAACCATTGAAATCCTATCTTTAAACACTTAAATATTGCCTTCCAAAAACATAGGAAAGTCTTTCCTTTTAAACCTTTCGAAACCACTGGGGAACCATCCCTTTCGAAACATTCATTATAACCTTTCGAAAGCATCAAACCTTTTGAAATATTTGGGTTCAAGTAAAACATGTGTAACAACCTTTCGGAACCATTAAAAACTGTCTCCTTCGGAACCTTTGTGTTCTACCTTCAGTTGAGAAAAAAGTTCATAAAACATTTAGGTCGAAAGCACTCACTCGAAAGCTGTTTCCTAAGTAAAGAAGTGACAATGTCGAAACCAGTACCTTCGAAAGCGTTGGAGAAGTTGCTTAGTTTCAAAAGCAAAGTACTCCCTTTGAATCCTCTTTTTCGAAAGATATGAAAAGCAGAAGCTAAGGGTTTTGCCCTCTTCGAAAGCATTTACTAAAAACAAAAGGCACAACCCCTTTCAAAACCATTCCTTTAAAACAAATTGACCCAGTCGAAAGCCAACCAGGTCGAAAGCATTTCCATCGAGGGCAAGGCAGGTGCATTTTCATTTAAAAGAACGCTTCGGCCCCATTGGAACCCCTTGTTTCGACAGCATACCTTCAGCTTATTTCCAATTTGCTACGCACCAAATCTTTGATGCCTTGCACATTAGTTTCGATAGTGTCAGTGGTGGAAGAACACGGTCGAAAGCATGGTTCCGAAAGAGGCAAAACAAGAACAGTTTGAACTGACATTTAAAATAATTATTTTCAACTACCCAGCGTTGTTTGTCAAAATCTGGTTGGTTGCTAAATTCTTTATTTCTAAAAGTACTGTCGAAATACATGAGTAAACTATTTAGATTATTTACAAATGGCCCCTTCTCCTTTTACAAATGTATAAAACATTTAAGTCCCATACCTAAAATAATTTTATATATCCATTAAAACACATTATAAAATTCTAAAAAAATTCCAAAAAATCATTTTTAATATGTTTTCCAACATATATAAATTTCAGACCCAAAATATATATAATTTAGCCTTAAATTATTTTTTAACCCAAATAACCATTTCCTTCACTAGAAAATTCATATAAAATCCACGTTCATTCAAAAAATTATGAAAATTGAAACTCATTTTTCTAAAATATAATTTCTGACCTAAATATAAATTCACAAGGCATTAGGAAGTCATTTACTAGGGTTTTCACATTAAAACATATCGTAAAATCCATATGAAATATCATAAATCATCAATAAACATATATACCCATTTTAAATATCAAAACATGGCAAAAACATTGCAAAATATGTTCGGATTTCATCCTAAAACTGAAGATAAACAAAACATGAGATATAGTCATTATTCACCTTAGCTTTGAGATTAAAGAGTTTTAAATTTGAATGGATTTGATTTTGATTTTGCTTCTTCCTTAGCTTTTCTCTTTCTCTAACTTGTTAATGGTGGTTGGCCTCTATTTTGAAGTTTAGATTATGAAATGAACATGTAGCATGAGATGCATGAGGGTTTGGGTTGTATAGTTACGTTTCTTTCCTATTTTACCCCCTCTCTATTTCATTTTAACTCATCTTTAGTTTATTTGTTAACATGGCACAGCTACCCTTTATTAATCACAAATCTCAATCCCCTAATCATCGCATTATTTTATTTAATTTATCTAATTAAATATCCTAAACAACGTTAACCAAAAATTGAGGTCATTACATGTAACGCTCCGGATTTTTGCATTCGAAAATCGACATCCATACTTTACATCGTACTCGAATGCCATAGATTCGACCGTTCAAATCCGAGTCGCCGGAGCTTATAACACAGTTGAGTAAATAACACAGCGGAAGAAAAAGAATAATACATTGATATACAATATCTGATACAACAGAGTGATACAATGAATATCAATATACATCAGAGGTATGATACAAGAAATAGCAGCGGAAAAGAAAACGATAACATCAGCAGCGGATAATCTCCATCTCCAATGCACTAGTCCAGAAATAGCTTGAACTCTCAATAACGATGCAAAAAGATAAGCAAGTGCAGTCCGATCCAAAGACTGAACTAGCTCCAGAAAATCTACTAATCCTGACTATCTGAAAAACCGAACTCTAGACTGCTCGTGTAGAAAATTTTGAGCACCCAGAGTTTAGGAAAGAAACAATAAACTCTGGATCAGTCATGGGACTGGTGTGAGCAACAAAAACAGTTTATCTTTAAAAACAAATAGCAGAGAATTTTAAAGTCAATTCGCAATGCTTTTATAAAATGAAACTACCATAAGACCTCCCACCACACACACAATGCAATCGCAGACTTGGAGGAGATTTCTTCTTATGTTAGTCAAAAATACTTACTACGCAAAATCAAATCAAATCGTTTTTGATATTATTATTAGTGCATAGTCGAAAACATTTCGAAAGTAGAATATAAATCTTAGCCAGCATAGGTACCATTATATTATGCCTGCTATAGCTGCCTCCTGAGGAGACAGGTTATACAATTGAAATTGTAAAGGGCTTGTATTGTTTCTTTGGATTTCCAACAAATGGTCAGGCCAAGGAACTTCCCATTGCCACATGGAAACGCCTCTGGAAGGCCGTCCCGAGAACCTAACCGGATCTCTGCCAACACAAGGCCGGGTTACCCTTAACTGGGTAACTACTGACACGAGTATGCCACCTCCCGGTTGTAACCAACCTTTAACCGGGGCCCCACCAACAAATCACAAAATAAGATATATATATATATATATTTGCGACATCCACATAAGTTAAGTATCTGGGCTTCATACCATGATACCACTTCTATCCAGAAGGAAATGAACATACCCTAAGGGGTGCTACCCCCAATAACCTTGCTGCATCTTTCCTGTTTTGACCATTCCGGGGTGTGAGGTTCGACAAAGTCTCGTCCACAATGCTACGCTTTGGCACAAAGCCATGCTTTGGGTCAACAGATGATCAAAGTAATGATCACAAAGATATAAAATCAAACAAATAATCATATCACAAATGATCAAATAATGATCATCACACAGCAACACTCAACATGTCACATTACCAAATTGGGAATATATCGCTAATAAATTTCAACTACATAACCTCTGAGCTCGTACGTCTCAGAGAAGGGTGTTAAGATAAGAGAATAAATTCTCCGCCACCAACAGAAATGTATTTGAAAGAAATCAGCTTTATATCTCAAAATGTAATGTCAGACATACAATCCATACAAGTCTGTTCTGGGTTCAAACAAAACCGAAGGCACTTCTTACGAAGCCCTTGCAAATTCGGAAAATTTTCTAATCACGTCCGGACTTCCCATCATAAAGGATGATCAGATCTCTATACCGGGGACCAGTCGATGCAGAGACATTCGACGAGTTGTCCTTTTGTTTTCGAAAATATCCGGTCTTCACCACCGGTCTTCAAATGCTATCCACATACGACGTATCATTATTCGAAATGGGTTATACGACCCAAAGGTCCTTTCCTGGTTAACCCGAATAGTGAGCGAAATATTTAAAACATATGGATATGGGATTTCAATTAAGTCACAACTTATTACCCAAACCTTTCTTTTAAATGGATTAAACAAATTACCATTCTTAAATCTTTTAAACGAAAAGATTCATTTCACAAAGTTTACTTCGTTTCATAAAGATCTATTCATAGATTTCAAAACAATTTCCATTCTAATTGGATTGACTTGTTAAATCTTTAAATTAAGATTTAATTTATAACTTTCAAACTCGTTCCCAAAGATTCATTCATAGCCTTTCAAAACATTTCAATTTCATTTTAAATTTGAAACCTTTCAACACAAATTGGAAGTTCACTTCTTATATGAAAGCTGTTATTATTTGAAAACAAATAGATTTCGTTTCGGAAAAATCAAATTATATCTGCTCAAGTTAAAGCCCTTAAATTATATTCACATTCCAAAATAAATACTTTTAAAATAGTTTAACCCTTATATAACTGGTATAACATCTTTAATCCCTAGTTTCAAATCATAGAATTCAATTTCAAATATTGAATTCAAATTTAAATCAAATAATTTAAATTTCAAACTCAATCAAGTTACTCAAAAATAACTTTCATCTTTGAAATTCTATTTCAAAAGCTTTTCACTTTAAACCTAATCCATACCCAAAACATTTGGTTTTAAATATTCAACTTTTAAACTATTTTCAAAATCTGTGACTTAATCGATTTCTCCGTGAAATACATATTTGTGTGTAAAGGTGTAGTCCAGGGGTTTTACACAATAGTGCAACATCATTTAATCATAACAGATTAAAACACAGAAATATAGTTGATAAGCGATATAAACTATAACGCTTATCTTTCACATACAGATCACATAGATAGATATCACAGATAATAAATTACATCACAGATAATTTATCGCAGATCACAACATCAATCAGGGTATATTACAAAGCATCACTAATTCAGGGATATCAACAATCAAGTCATCCAATAGAACCCAAATATCCATAGGTGAAATCAATTAATATCTGATTATAATTAATTTATACCAGATTAATTACTTATGAATAAACTACAAAACTTGGTTAATTAATCATTAGTCAATTATAAATCATTTCAATTAATTAATCTTATATCATTTATTAATTAACTTTTAATAATAAATTAATTAACCTTTAATTATTAAATAATTAACTTGTAATTATTTAGCTATCCTTTAATTAATTATCTTTAATTAATTACTTTAATTAATTATCTTCAATTAATTACTTTAATTAATTACTCCTGAATTAATTATCATTCCTTAATCACCTTCATTTATTAATTAATTACTCTTAATTAATTTTACTCAAATTAATTACCTTAATTATTTAATCACGTTAATTAATTATTCTTTAAATTAATTAACCTTTATTAATAAATTATCCTTAATTGATCACATTAATTAATTAGCCATAAATTAATTATTGTTTTAATCATTTGAGTAATCAACCTTTAATTTTATTAATTAAGCATCTTTTAATTTAAAAATAAACCATTTACTTAATTAATCACTCAATTGCCATTTAGATCTTATTTAATTAGAAGTAAGTTCTTTAAAACTTAACTAATCCCAAAATTTAAAAATAAAGCATTTATTATTTTAAAGGAATTAACAAGAAGTTGTTTAAATTGTTTTAAATTTAAATTTGAAAAAAACTTGTTTAAAACAATTTGCTTGAGAACTTGAACAACTTGTTAACTAACAAACTCGCTCACCACAAAACTACCCAAGCCTACCCTAAGGCACCCTTCCATTTAAAAACTTTATCATGTTTAAAATTCAAAAACCTGCTACCAGTTAACACATACAAATGAACCCGAGTATATACTCGAGCCACGCCATCACTTCCCCTAGTCCAAATTCGAGCCCCGCGAACGACCCCAAAATCTGCTTCTTCTTCCCCACTTCACATACCCAGGTACAAACTAGCATGCGTGCACGTGCACGGCTCGGCTCGCTGCTTCTGACCGTCACTCTGGCCATCTGTGAGTCATCAACGATACCACGAGCTACCCCAAACACTCAGAGACCTGAATCGAACTCGAGAATGAAATCGAGTAACCCAACCCAAAATCTGGAACCACCCCCATCTGAAAAACCACCACGTGCCGACTATATACGCCACCGCCAACTACGCCATTCCACCAAGGGCTTCGTCTTCAACCCACGCCGAGTTTCCCCCAGGTCTGATCGAACACGAAGCTTCCTCGTTAACGAATTAAATTCGAAACTGACCGTAACTAAAATTCACTCTAAAACCCTAGTTCAACCTCATTTGCTTCCCACAACGAATTATAAAATCATCCATCATTTTTCTGATGATCTTTGACCTCCAAACATGCTTCCCCTTTAATCACGAGATTTATCGTT
The DNA here is from genome assembly GCA_030737815.1 of Allium fistulosum. Lineage (NCBI taxonomy): Eukaryota > Viridiplantae > Streptophyta > Magnoliopsida > Asparagales > Amaryllidaceae > Allium > Allium fistulosum. The sequence continues at coordinate 354,082,190 of CM060907.1, forward strand.
ACTCCAATCACCAGAAATTGACGAATTTACAATTTCTGTTCATACCATAATATCTCGACAACCATGCAACTGAAAATCTTGAAATAATTCTCTAGAATCATCATTTTGAAATTCAAACGTGACTGTGTAATCAGATTTTAAAATTAACATATTCGATTTTTCTGATGAATACATTGATCTACTGTAAATTATTAATTTCAAAAAAGTTCCTAAATTTTTATACCTAATATTATTTTTAAAACTAACTTTACATTATCGTGAACAACTTTATTTCAGACATCACGATCTAAATGTCATTATTCAAAAAGATATGGGTTTTATTTATTTTTCTTCTTTTAACTGGATTTAATCTGTACTGTTTAAACATATATTGTATTCAACATACGTATATCTTTATACATACACATACATGCAGAATATTCACATAATTATATCAGCACATATTTCACATATAGATCCAACATCAAAAGATAGAATAAGGTCAAGTTTGCTCACCTGGATGTTTTTGGAAGAAGAACAGAGCATTTCTTTGAACCAGGTTTTAGAAAATTTGCAAGCTGGAAACTTTTTCTTCAATCTCTGGCTTGCACTTGATTGTGTTGTTTGTTTTAATTTGAATTTTTGTTTGAGTTTTTAAATGGTATTTACTTCAGTTTTACTTGGCTTGTAATGGACGAAAATGAACTGGTGAGGATGATATATAAAAGAGAAGAAGTGTACATGGTGTGTTATTATTTTTGTACAGGGTATTATATTATTTTGTTTGTACAATATAGGCATGGGCTAGAGATGTATTATATTGCGTACTAAAGATAATGGCATTAATTGCCTTGTACAATAGCATGGGTGAAGTTACAATTTTCTTGTACTTGTTTATGTTTTTTTTCTTTGTATTGACTTCGGCTGAGAAGATGTTAGTGGCTTGCAGATTTGTTTATTAATCTTGTATTTATATTTTGAATGTATATTTCTTTTTGCTTTGTTTGTTTATTTGTTTCATTCCATACTTATATTCGTATTTGTTTTTGTTTATATATAGGTACTTATTTTCTATTACTTTGTTTAGTGGTTGATATGATTTATATTTTGTTGTCTTTGCTTTGTATTTCTTTTTTTCTTTTTGTCTTTACAATATTACTTTAAAATATGTTGTTTGAATTTTAACTACTTTATTTCTAGCTTAAATATTTATTTTATTTTGTTGTTAGATTTTATTTAAGTGTTACTTTTATTTTTATAGTTCATCTCTTATTTATTTATTTCTATTTATACTCAATTATTTATTTTTCTTTAATATTTATTGTCTTATATTTTATTCAAAAATTCAACTAATTATCAATTTAAATAAATTAAAATCTAGGGTCGTTACATTACATGTTGGGTCTCTCCAACTGTCCCTCTGCGCCACAACTCATATACATATGTATATACATATATATACATATGTACATACGTATATACATACATAAATACGTAGATACATACATACATACATACGTACATACGCACATACATACATATGTATATACATACATACATACATACATACGTACATACATACATACGTACATACATACGTACATACATACATACGTACATATATATATATATATATATATATATATATATCAGCACATATATATGTAAATAAAACCAATAGTGGTGAGGAATCCAGTTGGATCCCTCCAACCCGTTTCCCTGCATCACAAACAATGTATAATTATATAATATAGGTCATCCGCTACTAGCGGTCCCTCTGCGCCACAACTCATATACATACATATATATATATACACATATATACATGTATATACACATGTATACATGTATATACACATGTATACACATGTATACATGTATACATGTATATATGTATATATACATATATACATATATATATATATATTGGCACATATATATGTAAATAAAACCAATAGGGGTGAGGAATCCAGTTGGAAACCTCCAACCAGTTTCCCTACATCACAGACAATGTATAATTATATAATATAGGTCATCCACTACTAGCGGGTGTATATAAAGGTCATTCGCTCCAGCAGCGGGGATAAATCCAAACGAACTGATAAAACAGTAAATCATCCAAAAATCCAATCAAAATTTTTTATCAGCTATATAATATTTCGGGTTAACGAAAAAGATGAGTTTAACTCATCATTATTTCAGTTGTCGCCAAGGCATTCTGGATTCCATCTAAATTCGAATGACTTTCGAATTCAGCGTAAAATTCAACTAAATTGACACCACTCCAATTTCATGTTTTAGTTCTCGTCAATACATTCCTAATGCAACTGATCACATTTTTTTAGCAAAGCTAGCCGGTTTTTTAGTTGGACCGTCCACCTAATATTAATAAAAAATTTAAGTACAAGTGAGAGGCAAAGGTACCCCATCAGCTACAAGAACTCACACCATAGTATACCAACCATACAAGGAAGAAGCTGCAAAATAGAGCTACATAGAAATAATATGCCAAAAGGAAATGCCAAGAGAAACCTAAGTAGGAAAAAGATCCGCTAAACCAAACTCAATACCATCGTCCATATCAACAAGCTCTACTGATCCGGAAGTAAAAGCTGGCGTAATAGGTCTCACATCTCTACACACTGAGTCAACGGCAACGATAACAGGAGCATCATATCGGGTGGGAGCAGAGGCAATATATGACTTCATCCTAGAAAGAGCATCCAGGTCAGGGGGAACAGATAGGGAAACATAAGGAATTTCCGGTGAAAGAGCAGTCGGGACATGATCAGAGGGCTTGACTTGCTAAATGCAGGGAGGAGGCTTCTGAATGTGATCTTTGGGAGGCGGGGAGATGGCTACATCATCCACGAGACGATGTTTACAATCAAGAGAAATATGTCCAAAGGAGTGGAAGAAGGTACAGATCAGAGGAGACCACTGATATTCAATGTCAACCTGACCAACACGACTCCCAGAAAGGGCAACCGAAAGATGAGAAGGAAGGAGCCTCATGGGGGTAATCCCTATCATTGCTCTAGCAAACCCGAGCCTATCACGACACTCAATATTTTCATCAAAACAGATCAATTCACCTATATGACAAGCTAACCAGTCTATGCCTTCCAAAGACTGAAGCGAAGACTAAACAATCGAGAACTTAGCCCAAACTGGGACAGACAAGACATGCTCTCTAGTAGTGTCAACAAAAGGACTACACGCAGTGATTATGAAAACTTTCCCATCAATCACATAAGGGTCTGCCTCTAACACTTTACGCCTCTCATTCAGACATGAGAAATCAAAGAACATTTCTTTATCAAATCGAACCTCAAGCGACCCTTAATTTTCCATTGTTTTTAAGATAATTCTTAACAACAGAATATTTGAGTCCATCATCAAGGAAAAACCCAACAATAGTATTCTTCCAAAACAATACACCTGCATCAACGACCTCTTGCAGTGGCACAAGCAACTCATCACAATTACCAAAAATATCAAAACATTTAGAAATATACCTTCCGGCATTGTGTGGCTTGGTTGCAAATAGAGATTTCCACGAAGGAGGAGAAATGGGTTTGCTGGCATTAGCTTGAGGAGCAGACAATGGAGGCGGTGGGTTAATGATCTTTGCAACTTGACTAGGCAACTTGCAGGGAGAGGCCACAACAGACGCAACATTCAGGAAGCAGACAGCAACTGGAATGCAATCGGAGGCAGAAGGACCGGGTAAAACAGAAGCTCCAGCTTCACACGCATCAAAAATTTCCTGTAAGGATCCTGGAATCGGGAAATTGTAAGGTGATTGCATGGCAGCACGTGGCAGCTCAGAGGGAGCTTCAAGAAGCATCGGGCTTAGGGGGAAAGGTGGAGCACAAACAAAGGCGGATAAAGGCACCGGCTTTATGCATATCTTGCCAGATCTGGTGGTTGAAACAGCCTCCGACGTCGACAGAAAACCAGACTTCATCGCAAAGGAGCCACAATGAATTGATAGGTTATGGCGAAAATAAGAGAGGCGATGAGGCGAAAGGCGAGGCAGAATGGGAACAAGGCGACTGATCACATTTATTTTCAACCTAGTATGAGAAAGTTATTGCATTAACACGATTAACTAATTAAATAATATATTTTATAACTAATTACATTCATTAGTTAACGCTAATTACACACTTAACTTAATTAACCCCACATCAAATCTCTGTCACAAAAACACAACTGTAGGCTCGACACTTCCACCTTCTCACCATTGCCAGTAGCCACAAGATGCCACTGCAATTCGCCTTCCACCTCCCATGACTACGACTTCGCAGCTGGCACTGGTCCGGCCCCTTATAATGCAACCATCACCGAGAAAAGCGAAAAAGAACGGATGTTGTTTAAGGTAAAATTCTGACCACCCTTTGTCACCACTGCACCACCTTACTAACACCGAAGCACCCACCTCGCCATCCCCTTCATTTTCTCTATAGAGTGCTCCTCTTGAAAACCACTTCAGTTTGCCGTTGAACCCACGAACACCGCCGCCTTTGGATGCTAATTTTAGCCGCCACGATGAAATCCAATCCATCACCATCATCCATAAGCTTCACTTCATCGCTGCCTATAACTTCCTAGTTGTACTCTTCGACCATCGATGCTTCTAGTGACTCGAATTGATGTGAGCCTTCCGATTTAGTTAGGTTTTAAATTTGAAATTTTCAAACTTGTTTCTCTCGTTTGGGCGCAAGTTTATAGAGAAGACAAGTATGGCCCAGGTATGGGAGAGGTATGGTGTGAATAGTTGTGGTATGGGGTAGGGATGGCTGCGGTATGGAGAGAAAGCATACCACTGATTTAATTATAGAATATCTGGTTCTAAGCACCCAAAAATCTCAAACTCCAAACAAGGCATGTCGACTGGCGTTTTATACCAATTACCCCTATTTCGAACACAATGGAACTATTCTTGGAACCTAATTAGATCATGTACAGAAGTGAGCTTTTCAATCCAATTTTATTATATTAATTTACTCTAATTAAGTTTTACGCATTTCGAGCTCGCACGACTACACAATACGTCTGATCGTCCCGAAATTTGATGGCTCTAAAATTTACTATTACGGACCAATGAAACTATTTTCATCAAAATCCAAGACAGAGCCCTAGAAAGCTATTTTCACTTATCATTCAACGAGTTATTACTAAACGACTTCAACCACCTTTAATTATCTTTTAAATTCTAATTTAAAAGTCTATTATCATCATTCTTATTTGTATTAAATTCAAATAAGATTTCCCATCACATTTATTCATATTAAATCCGAGGATTAAATTATTTAAATATCTCAATCATTTAAATTTACTACTCAAATAAATTCTTATATTAGAAATTCAAGCTGTTTGACTTATAAAACAAAAATCCAATATTTAAAATTAATTAAATATTTCAAAATCAATTTACTAAAATTCTGGCTCGCTACAGCCTTTAAGAGGGTTAATTATGTTGCTTTAAAGTTTACACAATTATGGGGAGAAACATATTAGGAATCAATTCATTATCTTGATTCTAGCACTGACAAAATTAAAATAGTAAAATAAAGTATTGAAAACAACAGAAGGACATAGAAAATTTACCTGATTCGGATGTTAACGGTTCCAATGTCCATAGGCAAAATGTCACTTTCTTCTTTTTTATTCAATGGTGATCTTCCTTATCAATTTTCATCTTATTATTATTCTTTATAATAGGCGAGTGCCTTAGCGACCGAGTCTTAGAAGAGGGAAGAAGACAACCAGGTCTTATTCACTACCCACTCCGCTAAGCTGAAGGTAGACCTTATTGTAGCTGCTTCTAAGAAAACAAAACTTAAGGATGAATTTTAGGCTTAGTAGGAGAGTGCCAAAAAGGCAAAGGAGGCAATAAAGGCAGTAGAAGAGATCTTGGCATTGAAGGGTCGTGAGTTGGGGGAGAAAGGGAAGGCATTGGAGGAATCTAAGGATTCTCTTTAATGGATCACATACCGGGTGCTTTATAAATTATAATTTGCAATGTTAGTGAAATTAATATAGAGAGACTTTTATGCTAGTTCAGGTCGTCCAATGTCCATACGTCCAATTCACTATATTGCTATTTTTTATAATAATTATAATGTTTGTTATACAAATAATACTGATTATACAAAATAAGGCCTGAGGTGCTTGTTATTCCATGCTCTCGGAACTAGATTTCCATTAGGTTTTGATAGCCGGTATTACCCCATTAACTTTGACATCTACTGTAACTAGGGGACCTTCCTAGTTTGGGCATCTACTGGGTATTTGGTATTGGCCATCACCCTTCATAGTATAAGCCTCCTTTGTAGAAGTTTCTCTCCTTGAGCCTGCCATTGTAGTATTTTTTTCATCCTTTATTGATATGCGGCAGATCAGACTGCTGCCTCATCTCTTTTCTCTTGAATAAGATCGAGGGCAGCTTCCTTTAATTCTTTGTTCTTCTCTTCCACATATGATATCTTTCTATGTGATGGGACCTTTGCTTTAACGTGGAGCATAACTTCATAGCTGTAGGTTAAGGAGAACAGTGTATGGCTAATTGGGTATCTGATGAGGTTCTATAAGCCTATAATACAAAAGGAAACTCCTCTTCCCATCTTCCTTTAAACTTTTGCAATCCATTATTAAGAAATTTCCAGATGGTTTTGTTTGCCGGTTTGACTTGCCCATTTGTCTACGGACTTGCCCATGTGTTTTAAATGGCAAACATTGGAGCTTATAAAGAAAAAACACATTTATAAAGTTATAACAAATGTGTCCTCAAGGGAGGTTTTTGGAATATTTCAATATGTGGGCCACAAATGTATAATAAAATGTGTTATTCTAATTTGGTGTAAAGCCTAATTAAAGAGGTAAATTTTGGAATAAAAATTAAAATGCTTAAGGATCTAATTATTATAATATTAATCCGTAGATAACAGATGCAATTCTAATTTGTTGAAGGTAAAAAATAGAAAATACTAATATAAATAAGGGGTTATGGTCCCCAAATTATACAAGCCTTAGTTACTCTCTAACCTCTTCTATAGGGAGTTAATATCAGATCTAAAGTTTGTGTCAATTTGGAAGACCAAATCAAATCTTGTTCTCCTTCAATCAACAACTATTGACTCAGGTATGACTTCCGCTACTTTATTTAAATTTTCCCTAGTTTCTTCTTAGTTAACTCAATATAGGTTGTCCATTTGGATCTAAGGTTTAACGATTAATCAATCCTAACAGTACTGTTAATGGTATTTTTTTCTTAGAAACACCCAAGTATTTTTATAAGGTAATCACGATGCCAAATTTTTCATGATTATTAATAAAATTAAGTGATATTAATATTGCCTTTGTAACAAACAGTAAATCTGGACAATTTAAGCTGACAATATACCACACTATTTAACCCAAATTGAACAGAAGGATGGATAGTTATGAGGAAGAAAGAAGAAAAAACAAGAGAAGAAGAAGAGAAAAAGGAAACTGAAACAATACAGAATTTCACAATCGCGGTGGAAAAATATATAATATAATATCAATGACCTTTACAAAAAAAAACTATTTTATACATACATCAATCATAGTACAACAACAAATTGCAATCATCAGTCTGGATAGTTATAACAACTTGTCCTCACAAATGCTGATGATTTCAACAACAACGCAACAGTAAATGAACATATACGTGAATACGACTTGAAGATCTCCAACTCGTTTCCTGAGCTCCAATGCATCCAAAGCAATTTGTAAATATGCTCGGTCTGACCCGAGCATTATAATAAAATAACACCCAAGTCAATCTGGTAAATCAGCATGAGAAGAACACATCCAGTTGGATTTTTAAAGCTATCAAACTCTTTCAAAATAAAGGTATCTCGTAAGACCACGCCGCACATAAAAACGAGTTGGATTTTACCTTACGATTACCAAAACATTTTCTATAGAATATTCAATAATATTACAATAATGTCTAAGGGTCAAAATAAAATATGAATATAGCAGAAATGCTTGAATCTCATGTTTTAGCATAATAGGCACAACTAAGTACGTACGGTGCTTATTGGAGAATGGATTCCATACAGTGGCTGGGCTATTGGGGTACCGCATATCACGGTGTATCTCTAGATAAAATAACACCGAGGACCTCGTTGAGATCCCCTACAAACATAGAACCGGCCTACTACTTGACTAGTAGTACCAAATATGATCACCCCTCCGTAAATTGGTCCCAAAGCATACAAATAAGAGATAATATCGACTTTAGATAGGGATGATCATACCCTACTTGGGAACGAGCCACCTAGCTTGCTGCATCTCCCATGTTTTAGTCATTCCTAGTTGATGATGCTTGAGGCTACGTTATACCTTTATATATAGCACTTCCCACATGGAATTCCAACACTGCCCTCCATGCAACAATGCAATACCAGCATTCATCCATACAAGTTCATTCTGGGACTGAACTGTAGCGACCCGCCTTTTTGACCATCGAAAGTCGACACTAAACATTACCATTGTGTTCAAAAGTCGCACATCCAATCGACAAAAGGGCAGATTGTTTGGGTAAATAAAAAAAGAACAGAGAACAAAGAAATAGAATCTCATAGTGGAATCGACAACATATAATATATCAAGGACAGTAGAAACCGTCACTTCAAAAATACAATATATCAGAGTTAAAACAAACCTTACTAGCTGGATAGTTATAAAAACCCAACCTTACAAACGCCGATAGGTATACTATATAATACATCGGAAAATAAAATACTATGATGGGTGAATCTTCAGCTTCCCTCCACGATCTCCAAAACTCCAAAGACAACTTGGGGAAAATACTCGGTCTGACCCGAGCATTATAAATAAATAACACCCGGATCAGTCTGGAAATACCAGAGTGGTATAACTCAAGAAATGGGGAACGTATATAAAAGTTCTGTGAGACCACGCCTCTAATGCAGAACGGGTTTTTACCTCACAAGAATAACATCCATACAGGTAAGAGCAGAAATAAATATCAAGAACAAATCCAGATATGAATGAGTATAATTAATATTAAACCAGACATGAAAAGCTGGAAATAAACCGAGTAAAATCCAGACCGGACAGAATGGATAGAACAAGGAAAACAATCCAACTTGCTAGATTGGACTAAATAAGGTAACAGTCTAACTCGATAGAATGGACTAAATAAGGTAACATTCCAACTTGATAGAATAGACTAAATAAAGTAATAGTCTAACTTGATAAAATGGACTAAATAAAGTAGTAGTCCAACTTGATAGAATGGACTAAATAAACACTTAAATGTCGTGGTGAGGAGTTGCCTCTACTCGTGGCATTTCAAAGCTAAAACAGATTCAGGGATTTCGAATCAAATAAGAAAAGGAAAATTTCCAATGAATGACTAGGAAGGTGCACCCCCCTTGCAGTATACCTCGAGATACTTCTGAGAAGCTCATTTACTCTGTGACACTTCTCGGACAATACCAAGCCGGACCCAGCCAAACCTTACCGAGTATCCGAATATTTCCACATCTAGGCGTACAACCAAATCCAAACTAGATAAGATGTGAAAATACCCTAATAGGAGCAACCCCACATAGCTTGGCTTCCTCTCGCGCTTTTGGTTTAGTCATTTCCGACAAAGAATAGCAACGCTCAATGGAGCAATGAATCGTCTTAGAATGATGATAATAAGTGTAACAACCATGGTTTTGGAGATTACCTGTTAATACTAAATTATAACGGTAGTTATAATTTAGTATTGTTAATTAAATAAAATTGGAGATTTTAAATTGTTTATTTGGAATAAACAATGAATTTTGAAAATAAAATGAGAAAAATAAAGTTCGGAGCTTTATTTTATTTATTTGGGTTAATAATGATTGGAAAATGGGTTTTATTTGGAGTAAATGCAATAATTGTATTAATTATTGCCAATTACTTCTTTTAATAATTTTTAAAAGAAGTATGAGAATTTTAAAGGTTGTTTATTTAAATAAAAACGTAGAAATTGGTTTAAAAATATGTTTTGGCCATAAATTATGTTTGGAAATGGTTTGGAATATTTTTCTAAGCGAGAAAATAAATTTTGTGGAATTTAGAATTAAAAATGAAGTTTTATTCATTTATTTGAGTAAATAGTGTATTTTTGAAAAATAAAGGATTTTACTAATAATAAAGTTTTAATAATAAAAATTAATCTTTTTATATGATGAAAATATTATATTTAATATGTAAGTTTGTTTACATATTTTGTTTGTGTAGAAAACATTGAACGAAAGTGACATTTATTTTATAACTTATGTATATTTGATTAAGTGTTGTATTAATTCTCATAGGCTTATTTAATTTTCTTTGTAAATTCTTGGGTTCAAAGCCCACTTAGACTTAGCCTGAAATTGAGAAAGGAGGAAATCTTTGTACTGTACGTACAAACATTCCTCTCATCTTCTCCAGAAAGAAATTTAAGCCAATAAAAGGAAAGTTCACCATTTTTCAATTCCAAGCTTTCAAAAACTTAAATTCTTCAATAAATTGATGTTCTTATCAAATTAGAGTGTAAATAAAAGGCAATCTCACTCTAAAAATTTACAATTTCATCAAATTCCTATTTTTAGAAGTAGGTTTTTCTAATTTTACGATGTATTTCTTGTTGCATGTGCTGTTATCAGTTTTCATAGGTTATTGGAAGCTTTTTTCTCCTCAAAACCCTCAAACTTTCTACATAAATTCAAGATTTTGCTTTGCAACAGCAGGTGAGTTGAATAACTCACAATGCCTGGCTAAATCAAAGAATAAAGAGCTTGATTCTGTACAGAAATAGTTACTGTAGTGAATTTTTGTTCATAGTTTTCTTCCTTACAAAAATCAGTTCTGGGGTGCTTCTTTGAGGACTGATATCTTTCAATTCCGTAAAGAAATATTGCTGGACTTCTTTCAATTAGTAGTTTAAATGTAGATGTGCATGCCTGTGAAATTTCATTGAAAAATATTGCCATTTGACCTGTCAAACCTTTGCTTGAAAATGGGTACACACAGGAGGAACGACCTGGAAACGAAGGGAATGAATTCCCATATGAATGGTCGATCTTGAGGTCGACCATACCCTTCCTCAGGTCGACTGTACGGTCGACCTGAGGCTCCTTATGGTCAACCTAGCAGTCGACCTGAGGAAGAGAATGGTCGACCATAAGGTCGACCTGAATGTTTGCCTTATGCCTTATTTTTGCCGCATGAATTCTTAGCCTTTTGTCTTCGATTTGCGGTGACATTGTCATTTGTTTTATTGCAAATTTAGATGATTTTTAATATGAGTAAGGGCTATGATGTTCATCAATGGAATAGCCAAGTTTGGTGAGTTTGTGATTCAAATTTGAGTTGAATTCGTATTGGGTTTGGATTGATTTCATATTGAAATTGAGTTGAATTCGAGTTATCGATTTTGCATATTTCTTTGGTTTTTCATTGTTTTCGAGCACGGTTTTCTCCAAACGATTTTGAAACAATTTTTAAAATACATTTGCATTTTGAATAATTATTATATAATATATTTTATATATATATTTTTGAGCTATACAAGCTATATATCCTCTATAATAAGGGAATTTTGAAAGTTTGATTCCACATACGATTTCGGAAATTGGTTTTAAAAGCTTGTTTTCTCAAGTAAATTATTTTTTATATATATATATAATACATATTTTTTCACTATTCGAGCGAATGAGTAGGAGAATTAAACGGTTTGTTAAAACATGTGGTATGGGACACATGCGTTTATCTTATCGGTTAATTCCCAACTTGTTTGTTTGATTGTTTTGACCGTTGAGTCAAGTTTACCGATGATATGAGTTAAACTTTTTACTGCTTTGAGTGTGAAATTTACTAACGGTTAGTAAACTGTTTAGTGCAAACGTGTGGTATGGGACACATGTTAACACTGTTTGGGTTCCTATCCAAGAGTTTGTGACACATATGCCATTGCGGCGTGCCAGTACTGGACCTTCGGGTCATTGCCATTGCGGTGTTTGCCATTGCCGCGTATTTTTCTTTGAGACTTTTTCTATTGCGGCGTTTGCCACTATGATGTATTTTCCATTGCGGCGTATTTGTCATTGTGACATTTTGCCTTCGGGCGAGGTACCTATTTGAGATAACAGTACTTGGCAAGGCTTCGGCCACATGCATGCGCAAATACTTTTGAGATGATTTGTATCGCCCCTTTTCGTAATTGGACCCTTGAACCATTCGATATATTTGTGGCGATTACCTTTCGGGAATTTGAACTCTTGGGATTTCTATTTTGAGATTTGAGTTGCCTACACTAGCGTTATTTGAGATTTTCCTTTTGGCATTATTCTGAGATTTGCCTATTGGCATTATTACATGAAATTTGCCTTTTGGCGTTTATTTGGGATTGTATTCTCCTATGTTGGAGAATTATATTTGATTGCCCTATGGCGTATTTTAAGATGGTGATTTCTTTGAAATTTCTTTGAGTTTGCCGATATGGCGGGTTCGGGATTTCCCCTTTTTAGGAGTTTTATTTTCCCTGAACCATTATTGATGATTTGTGATATGCCGATGATATAAGGCTTGCTATATTTAGCATTTTATGGATTGTCTTATCTCTTTTGAGATTATATGTTTGTGTAAGTGATATCATCTCATCACTTAGAGTAACCATACCATACTTATAATTATGCTCATACTCAGTATTGTTCCTTCTTGTTTAAGAAGAACATTAACCTTATCCTTATGCATCTATTACTACTTATCCTTATAAACTGGTATGTTTAGCTAGACGGACTTGTGTATCGGTATATATATGTATATATATATATATATATCTGTTTGTTGTTCTATGATGTGTTATGCATTTGAGTTGTTGTATTTTTTCTGATAAATCCTATAGCCACCTATGGCTTTGTATTAAGTATTTATGGGATATGTCGATCCACTTGAATTAGAAAAAGAATATAGAGTATTTATCGATGTTTCAATAGAAATTTAAGACAAGGCTATAGATGGTCGCTCCTAACTATCCCAATTCTCCTCATTAGCAGACGGTACACTCTGTTAATGTGGGTCTCGGGGTGGGGTGTCACAATAAGGTAGCTGAAGTTACTGATAGTTGATATACCAACTATCGAGAATATAAAATGATCGTATATGGAAATTAAGTCTTGTATACCTATCACTACTCATTGAATTCAAACTTGTACTATTTCTTGATTAACAATAATACCAGACAAGTCAAGGTAGTGTTACCTCAAAGTCACGTCCTACGATTTTTCTTAACTTTTGAAATAGCAACAAGTTTACTTCTTCGATGTATAGTGCTAATTATACAAATAATCATTTCCATATAAGTGATTTGCTTTACGGAAATAATTCATTTCCATAAACAAATCAAACTTCTACTTTAAAAACGAACTGAATTTATGCTTGATTTCCATATTAGAATTAGTTCCTGATTGAAAAACATTAAGAGAATAATCTTTCCAACTGCTCGACCCTGAACGCCTAAACCAACATCAGATCGACACCCAGGAGATTATACCAAAGGATAAATAAAAATTTTAAATACCTTTTATGACTTTAAAAACAACATTAACTATCCTAAAAGATAATTAATCACATTTAAAATCTCTTTTAAATAAACAAATCCATTATCATTAATAAAGTAGATAATTTATTCCGAACACTTTTATAAATTTGGTAAATTAACTATAAAATCTTTATTAAAATGGTTTATTAACATTAAATCAGTTGATTAAAGCCATTTTATTATATTAGTTAATTAATTTAATCACTTTTATTTATTCGATTAATTAACTTTAAATATCATTAAATACAAAGATTAATTAAATTCAAATAATCATTAGTTAAAAATGAATAAGTCTTCTCAAACATCATTTATTAAAATGATAAGTAAATTTAAATTTCATTAATTAAGACAATTAATTAAGTTCAAACAATCATAAATTAATTGGATTAATTATATTCAAACTCCATTAGCTAAAACAATTAATTATAACATCATTTGTTAAAATGATTTATTTAATTATAAAACATCATTAATTAAAATAGTTAATTAAAATGATTAATTACTTTCAAAAATCATCAATTAAAATGATTGTTAATTTCAATTATCATTAATTGAAATAATTAATTTAATCCCATAAATATTAATTAAAATAGTTAATTAAGTTCAATAGATTAATTAAACTCCATTATCCTTAATTAAAAGAATTAATTAAACTCAAATAATTATTAATTAAAACGATTAATTAAGTATAAAACATCATTAGCAAAAATTATTAATTAAATCTAAAGATAAACCAATTTTTAATCATCGTTTTTAAATTGGTTAATTAACCTCAAATTAATTAATTAAATTAAAATTAATTTAAAATTACATTAATCAAAATGATTAATAAATTTTCAATATTCTTTTTAGCGCATACACAAGCTCAAGTTCATATGACAAGGTTTTGAAAATGAAATTGAATAAACGATGGTATAGCGAAAATCGCTATAACAACACTTAAACTATTAGATGGAATATCAGGATTTTATTCAATTATCATCAATATAACAGCATATGGATGTATATAATTAATTTATGGCAAGAAACTCCCTTTGGGTCTCTCTACATATTTTTTTTCCTACAAAACAATGGTTATGGATAATATATAGATAATCTTATGGGTTTATAATGGTCAAATTAATATGTCATCAATTTTCCAATTGGAAATTCAACTAAACAAGCAATCAAACAATTTAACTAACATCCAAACAATCAATAAACAATTATAACATTATTGATTTTATATAATAAAATTAAATGTGAGTTAAACTCACATTGATTTTCGTTTTCGCTGAAACGCCCTGATTTCGGACTAAAACCGAATGGTCATCCGATTTTAGCCAAAATTTTCACTTGCTCCAAATCCAACCAGACCAATTCCATCATGAAGACCTCAACGACACGAGTCCAACATAAAAAATGACGTTCGAATCCAACCTTGTATGAGCGAGATACACAATTTATAAAATATCAACAATTTTAAATAAATAAAAACAATTTAAACAAATATTTACAACTGTACCCTTCTTCTTCCTCCCTATCTCTCCTGTGCACGAACATGAAACATGAACCCAACTTAAACGTGCATGGCTAAGCAATGACATAGAGCTACGGTGCTCCGTTTGTCAAATCGATTCCTTCGTTGAACTCCTCTACTCGGCCTCGACCCAACCGACATCACCCGGCTGCCTGCCCCACCCTCTAAGAAACACATTCATCAATGTCCCCCCTCTAGGTCCGGACACAAAGCGCGATAAAAAATGGGGTCGGACATCACTGAAATCCATCCTCGCATGCTTCTTTATGCCACGAGCATCAATCCACCCTTGATTTCCACCAATTCCACACGAATAGCTCACCAATGTCAACCCTAGTTCTGCCTACATCAGCTCCAAACGGTCGGACTTGCCAAAACATGATCGAACCCAAATATTTGGATATGTAATGGTAGATCAAGCTCCATCGAGTTTAGAAATCATTGTTATGAGACTTTTAGATGAGAAGGTGATTTTATTTTGAATTTTGAAATGTCTGCCATTTTTTTCTCTTGCTTCAGGAAGTTGAAACAAGGATGGAAATGGAAAAGTGAAAGTAATTTGTGTTGTGTTCTTTGGTTTTATAAATATATATATATAATAGAAAATTTAAAATCAAAATGATTATGTTCACCTTTTCCATGACAAAATTTTTCTCGAGCAGCCAAAATGTCCATGACGCCAAATCGTTATTTAAAAATTGGATTTTGATTTGATTTTACAATGATTTTTAAATGAAATGTTTACGGTACCTAGCTACGCAATATTCGTTTGGGTACGAACCACGGGTGACTAAAAAAAATATAATCGTGCACTAATATGTGACACGATCATAAATCAACAGTGAATTATACATATTGTTTTATTTTGTGAAATTTCCCAAATATCATCGTTTCCCAATAAATCATCAAATGAATAATTTAAATATTTTCCAAATTAAAAAATAGAGAAAAGTCATATAAGTTAAATTAAAAATACATTATCAAAAAGTCAAGTTGTTTTATTACAATTTGATTTTCTTATTATTTATTATATTTGAACCATTTGTTGTTGTAAATAAATTTGCAAAATGATTCACCATTATTATTTATTAATTTAAATGGAGTTAAAGAAAATTAGTAAATCCATTTAATTAACACTAAAATTCACAATTCAAATATTTTAATCAATCCCTATATATGAATTCAAGTTATTAAATTCCAAAAATCCAGTTATTTAAATATTTAAAATTAATTATACATTTAAAATCAAATGATCAGAATTTTGGAGTTGTTACATTCTTCCCACCCCCCCCCCCTTAAATGAATTTCGTCCCTGAAATTCATACGGAAGAAAATGTTTCCAAACCCTTAAGTTTAAAATTATTAATTAAAATGAGTTATTAAACTTATTTTCAAAACCAATTAGCTGGAATAGATTCCTAAGGTTCCAAGTCTTTTAAATCCCTTCATCTATACCAACTAATTCTTTTTCATTCATTTATTCCAAGATATAACTCGAAAGTTCAAATTTTAGTTGTCAAACATTTTCCCAAAATTTCTTAAAAATATTCTAACCCTTAAATTTTTGGAAAATTTCACCAGCATCTCCTTTGCGCGGCTCGATCGGTACAACTACAAATCGCCTCTACGGGCTCCAAATCAATCAAAGAAAACAAAAGCCAAGTGGTTTCCCATATCTGGGGCAAAAAATCATCAACCAATTTAAATTTTCTAAATTTATTACATAACTTTTTGCGTTTGATTTATTTTTTGGCAAGTAATTTATTATCTCTATGCGAACGCAGGTGCACAAGAATCAAATAGCAATCTCTTGCATACCTGTACTCACATGAAAAAAGTCGACTGACAAAGGAATGTGATGTAACTTTATCTGCAATACTAGTCTGATATAAACCTACATGCAATCAACAACCTTATCTTAATCATATTAGACAAAATACAGAGAATATTCTGTAATATATGGTATGTATCCATTTATTTTAAATGATAATTTTAGATCTAAATAACCAGGTTTTTCAATTCAAAAATTTATTTTCAAAATTTTCAGACGAGAAAAATCAGAGGTCAAAATCAAAATGATAAGGAAGGGAATCCTCCAAATAAATTATAATGAAACTCTAGAATCAAAACGACATTGAGTGTCCAGTGGTATTCCGTTTCCTCTAAAAACATCAACTAGAGTGAATAAATATCATTCCTTTCCAAGAATCTTCAAAAATCTCCTTTTCTAAAATCATGGGAATTTAGGTCCTAATAAAAACAATTAAAAATCCTTTGTCTATAAATTTAAACTTTATACACAATCGTATATGCAATCACACAGCCAATCAATTCAATTCAATCAAATCTGTCAAACAAATTCCATGAAGGAGTAAACCAACAATAATCGTCAATCAAATTCCATAATGGAAAACTTATCACTTAACATTGTTTCAAAATGTCAAATGACTAGCAAACAATTCTTAACTTAGGTTCAAAACTTTCTTAATTGTCCAAAAATATAGATAATTATCTAAGCGTACTGTTTTGCTCATTAGCCTTTGGTTATTGCTCAGAAGATTATCCAAATTAACTCGGACAAAATGGAAAGTTATACTCTATATTTTATTGGTTTCTTAATTATATTAAAAAAAATTCTAATTTACTTATATTTTCACTTAGTATTTTACTAAAATTATTTATGAATTATTTCATAAATCTTTTACCCAAGTTTAAAAATATTTTATAAAGTTATTTCTTTATAAAACATGAAATAATATCTTATTCCACTTTATTTACTTGTATAGTACTCTCCTATATCCTGAGAATACAAACAAAAATTAGTTTACTTTTTTCAAATATCTGGATGGAGATCAAATCAAATTGTGGTTTCTTAAAACCGAGTCAACCTATTAACCTCTTTAGAGTGTTAAAATGAATAATAATTATTAGTTCAAATTTGGCTCCTAAATTGTTGGGATAGCTCAGTTGGTAGAGTAGAGGACTGAAAATCCTCGTGTCACTAGTTAAAATCTGGTTCCTGACACAAAGTTTACACTACTTAGATGTTTTTAAAACAATTATATGGTTTCGATAAAACAATGTTTATCAAAACCTTCTTATTTAATTTAACCCAATTTAAACCTGCGTTAAATTATCCCATATATCATCTAAGAAAAAATCTTATTTAACAAAGCATTCTCTTATTAGTAATACTTTTTATTGTAAAATTGATTCCCTTTTAGGAAACTCAAAAGTTAGATCCCGGTTTTAAATTTCAAAACTTATCTTTGAAAGCATACGACATATGATTTTTTATATATAATAACTTCAAACGATTTATTTATTAAAACTCACTTTAGGTTTATTCAAATTTGTTCTCATTTCGATCGCACAATGATAATGAGAATGATTTACTAAGTATTCCACAAGTTTGCCTAAGCAAACATCTGATCGTCACTTAGAAGATTATTCAGATTATCACAAAACTAACCGAACCGATTTCCTCCTAATTATCCCAAAGAAAATGCATTCGTTTAAAATTTTACTTCCCAAAATAATTTCATTTTCAATTACTATCAAAATTACAGTTATTTCATTTCTCAAAAACCTTTTTTTAAAATTAATTTCAAAAATTCCAGGATTTAGATTCAAAAATTCTTTTTAACCAAATTCCACAAACTAATTTATATAAAATTTCCTATATATAAATATATTTTCATATTATAATAATTCTTCTTTACTATAATCAAATTTTCTCAAATGTTTATTATCTAAATGTTTTATCTTACCATTTAGACTATATTTACAACTTTTTATAAAGTTTAGTTCTTAACAGATCATTATTTAAAAGGTGAAATTTCAATCTAACATTTTTTTCCGAACACCTTTTAGTTAAATTGTGAAAATTAACAAAGGGTTCATTTTAAATCGAAACTATAAATGCTCCTATATAAACCAAGCATCATTCAGCAATAAACAAACAACGGTTAATACTTCTTATTAAATTAAGCATAACCGAACAAACAATAGTGATAACAAATAAATATTATCACATTTAAACCAACACACTATATAACTACATAGAGTTTTGAAAATTATTCTTTTAAATATATAAAATATAATCCTAAGCAAAATATTTAGTATGCCAAATTTTCAAAAATTTCAATACCATGTCCGTTGGCCTTGGTCAAGTGTTTAGAAATTTCTATCGATACTGTGGCGTCCCACGTGTCGACTATAATTCATAAAAAATCAATAAACCAATTAACATAATACTTTTTATAACATTAGCAAATTATTTATAAGTCTCGAAAACATTTATAAATAAATAAAAATCATTTACTTCAAAACACAATTTATAATAATAATTATTAACAAAAACGTTATAAACAAAATAATAATTATTAACTTCAAATCATCTTAAAAATAATAATTAATAATTTCAATGCATTATTAAGTAAATAATAATAATTAATCTTTACCATTATTATAAATAATAATAACTAATTTCCAAAACATTATAAATAAATCATTATTATTAATTTTAAGCCATATTAATTATCTAAACAATTGACTTTTCAAATTATTAAAATATTGATAAAAATAACTTTAAAATAATTTAGGTATATATAAATAATTTTTAAAACAATATTTAAGTACAAATAAATTATTTTAAATAATATTTTATATAATAAATAACTTAGAAAGGATATATAAAAGGTTGGAGTAAATTAGAAGTTAAATCCTTTAAACAAAATATTTATGAAACCCAATTTTAGATTTAAAATCATTTCCTGTCTCAAAAACCAATTCCAATTCAAATGGAAATTTATAGTATTTTTAAAATACTAATTCAAGGCCAGTTTGTACCAAACGCTTAATCAATATCGATATCGATTTTCTATCATTACAAGGTTTTAAGTTGAATATATAACAATGTCATAATCGATAGGGCCAACAATCATGTTTGACATCTAATGATCCATATAACAGGAAAATTATTGAAATTAAAATCAACAATAGCAAGGAATCATGTTGTGTAACATCCTATATCAGGAGGCCAAAAGCTAAGCGCTACAGATGGTACAGTCATCTATAGTATTAACTTCTAGTGACAAAATACGGTAGTGCTAATGGTATCCATAATATCAGAGACACTTGAATATGAAACAAAATCACATATTCCAAAAACAACATTTCTAATTATATATCACAAAACTTGTTTCATATCCGTTACATAATCCCCTCGCTTTCCCTGGTTCAGATCAAATATAATCATTACATATATACACCAAGAGCGACATATGATGATGCCCTATGGTTGACCATAGTACTATATAGTCAAATCTAACTTAATACAACACGGCGGAGTAAAAGCAAAACAACAACTCCTAAATAGCTATCCATCAACCACCTGCTCGTCTAAGAAAGCTTTATTCGCCAACCTACTAAAACCTGTAAACCTCAACTCTCAACCTACTCAAATCAATTTTCAGCACCCAAGATTTTAAGGGGAAAACAGAAACTTCAAGTCAAACATAAAGCCAAGTATGAATAATACTATTACATCTCGGTTTACTGATATTAAGTGAGACCGCGCCGCTTAGCGGAACGGGTTTCCCCTTACAAATATCCTTTTAATACATATATTTTGCAAATCAAAATCCTGCAACCAAACTGGTTAATAAAACTAATTAAATATCAATAATAGCAATATCTTTTATGCTAATAAAACATGTAATAAATGGACTATTTATCAGAAAAGCTATAGTTTTTTTTTGGCTAACTACTAACCTTTGGTTGACTCGGGCCTACCAAGAAAAATATCAAATGGTCTAATCATCTGTTAGACAAACTTCTGGACGGTCTATCCTTAACTTACTTCTCCCTGGGTCAACTGATCCTAATGGTTTTGCGGGCTCACCAATAACATTTCTCTGTACATAAATATCCCTTTCTGTGTGTAACCATCATTTAACTTACCTATAACTAAGCCCTACACACTGGAATTTTTGACTAAATTAGCTAGGGACTGGTAGCTAATGAGTATAAGACATGACCCTACACCACTCCCATCTGGTGTTCTAATCTGAGTCATTTTCTTAGGGTTAACTACCCTTCACCATTTTCATTGAAAAACTTTTTGAAATGATTTAACCTTTTAAATCATACTTATACAAGGAAAATATATTCTTAGCTTTACTCTAAGCTATTTGCCATGTTATATATACTTTACCCAAAATAATGTTGATGAAATATAATGAGGATTACCTATCCCCCCTAAATAAGTTAAAACCCTTTTTAACTTAAAAATAATTAGGCTATATTGCCAAGGTAATACATTCGAAACCATGGTTTAAAACCTTTAAACAACCCTTTCAAAACCATTGAAAATACTCCTTTCTTAACCCTTGAAATTACCCTTTCGAATTCATTGAAAAACCTTTTCCTTCGAAAGCTTTAAACCATTGAAATCCTATCTTTAAACACTTAAATATTGCCTTTCAAAAACATAGGAAAGTCTTTACTTTCAAACCTTTCGAAACCACTAGGGAACCACCCCTTTCGAAACATTCATTATAACCTTTCGAAAGCATCAAACCATCAAACCTTTTGAAATATTTGGGTTCAAGTAAAACATGTGAAACAACCTTTCGAAACCATTAAAAACTGTCTCCTTCGGAACCTTTGTGTTCTACCTTCAGTTGAGAAAAAAGGTCATAAAACATTTAGGTCGAAAGCACTCTCTCGAAAGCTGTTTCCTAAGTAAAGAAGTGACAATGTCGAAATGTAACAACCCGCATATTTTACGATTAAATATTTAAATGTTTTGTTTAAATATAGCATCGTTTGTTGAATTTAAAGTCTGAAATGTTACTTTTTTTAAACAGTCGAATTAGAACTCAAGACCACTTCCATTGAGTTTAAAGCGGCGTTTACAACTTTTTTGAGTATAAACATTGATATGTTTGGAGTTGATTAGGTAAAACCATCAGACGTCTGAGGTAAAGGAACAAACGTTCCAAACCTTAAGCTCAGACATCTGAGTGATCTGGAAAAAAATTCCAGACCTTCAACTCAGACGTCTGGGGAGAACCACCAGACGTCTGGCACTGTTGAATTCAGCCAATTGGCCTGTTTTGGGTGGATTTCAAAATTTTATCATTTTTGTTGATCCGGTTGGTCGTTGTCATTTATTATCGACTTTGATGACTTCTTTTCTGAATTTTTGGGAATATCCATTTAATGGATTTGATATCGATTTTTATGGTTTTAATTCACGTCGTCGAATGTGAATTTTTGGTGATAGATTGTTTTTACAATCGTTTCTATGATTTATCACTTTAAAATACAAAGGTTTCTATACTAGTAGTAAATATTCAAACTCTTTCACAAAAACGATTTTAACACTACTTTTAAATACACAACTCGTTTTTAAAACCATTTTCCAATCTATTGGTATATACAAACCTTTATCTCATTCGTATGAGAAATCCAATTAAACGACTTAGCAAATCAAGTGGTATGAAACGCTTGCGTTTACTTCGTCGGTTAATTCTTAGACTTGTTCGATTGAAATCTTGTGACAATTTTCGAGTGGAAATCTACAATTTGTTCGTAAATATTTAAGTTATGCCAGTGGTTATGGGACATGAAGCTAAACTCATATATTTTCTAGCTTGGTGTAATTTACAAATTTATTGATCTATGACGATCATTTTATGGTTTAGACTAGCGGTATGCAATGTCTCTTTGTCCACGTGGGGGACTGTACCCCGTTCTGTTGAGCTTCGTCTCATTTTTTATAGGCTAGCGACCTATGGGTTTTATGGAGTTCGGTTCATCGGGCGTACTGTTGTACTACATCGTTGTTCCGGCTTATTTGAGTTTCAGGTTCCTAGGGTGTACCGTTGTACTACGTCGTTGCACCGGCTCTATGGGTTAGCGACCCATGGGATAGCATCCCATTTGTGATACACGTGTTGGTGAGTTTTCATACTCCCGTTTATGATAGGCCTCCCTCTTTTCGTGTTTTCTGGATTTCTAATTGATCATTTCTGGAATTTGTGTTTCACCTATTTGTGTGATTAGCATTGATAAGCTCTATCAATATTTTTGATATGGTGAATAAGTTAAAGAATATGTCATTCTTTTTGGTGTATGAGAAAATTTGAGATATTGTATGATTTTTGTTGTTATCATATGTATTTGTCATATCTCTTATCATGTCTCGTCTTATCTGATATTTATAGCTCGACTGATCCGTTTATTATTTTTCTTCTTAAATAATAATCGGGTCAGACTGAGGTGTTTCAGGTGTTTCCACTTGACATTTTAGCAGGGACTAGCTTCTGACTTTTGGCTAACTACTTTAGCTTAGTAGTTTTTGTTTTTATACATTCGAGATAGAGACTCCTTAATGTATACATGTTCTTTTGTCTAGCACTTGTATCTATTCTTTTGTGATGTAGTGGATCTTGTATGACCCCTACTTTGATGTACAATTCTATGTGTTATATTCATATCTATTTCCGCCTTTGTGATCTGAATATATGTGACTGATTTATGTTATGCTTATTTTATATGTGTTTCCGAAGGCCACCTAGCCACTGTGTAGTAGCTTTGAGTTTGGATTGGATATGTCGGATTTCCTCTTGAAATGAAATGCATGATATACTATCTGACATATCGGTTCTCGCTCAAACCAATTATACAGTTGGTCGCTCCTCAACTGCCTTATTCTTCATAATAATTGACAGCATTACCCAGTAGTGTCCTTAGTTAGTGTGAGTATAGAGGTGGGGCGTCACAGCTTGGTACCAGAGCCAAACTTCGAAACAATGTAGAATAATCTAGCAAGGATCATTTTCCTAAGTCTTTCTTAGGAGTCGTTCCTTAGGATTTAATCTGAGTCTTTGGACCCATTCTATCCTATTTTCTTTTTTGATGCCTTGTTTTATCAATCAAGTTTGTTTGATATTCATTCTGAGAATAACCTTTTTCCTCTTCTTTCTTTCTTTGTTAAAGAAGAGAAATGGTTAGACCAAGCCATCCCAGCGCTGGTCAATCTAGTGCTACTCCTCAGGATGGCGTATTCAAGTCGGCCCAACAGCTTTTGGATCTTGTAAAGAAAGCCCAAGCTGTCGGACCCATTCCTAAGCCTACTCATCCTAAATTCGGGTTTGCACGCTTGTGCAGTGATTATACCAATTTGGGTGGAAGGCCATTCAAGGGTTCCGAAAGCATTATAGAAGTCCAAGCTTGGCTTAGAACATGTGACCGCATATTTTCTCGCATTATAGAATATGAGCTTTTGATTTTGGAAATTATTGAAGTGGATCTAACTTGGGAGAAATTCCGAGAAAGGTTCGAGTTAAAGTTTATGTCGGAAGCTAAAAAAGTATCTTTAGCTCGACGCTTTATTGACCTTGTTCAAGGTGAGTCTTCTTTGACAGATTATGTTGCATCTTTTGAATCCCCCTCTAAATATGGGGTCGAGTATATTAATACCCCATTAAAGAAAAATCAAAGGTTTAACTATGGGTTGAATAAGAATCTCAAAAAGCCTTTACTTCTAAAACTAGAAGTTTCCTTCGATCAGCTTGTAGATATCGCTCTTCGGCTTGAAGAGGCAGATAAAAAAGTGATGTTGAAGTTGTCGGTGCCAAACAGAACTTCAACAACAACAGGAAGAGGCTTATTAAGTTCAAGCCTAATCCTAATAAGAAATGGACGCAAACAACTTCGGTAGCAAAGACTCCTACCCCTAATCGTGGAGAATGCTACAATTGTGGTTCTAAGGACCATTATGCAAATAGGTGTTTGAAACCCCTTTATTGTCGCTATTGCAAGGGTTCGGGTCATCTTATATCTTCTTGTCCCAAACTTCAAAGAAAAACGGAGGGAAAGCTGAATGTTGTGCAAGGCCCTAGAGACACTTCTCTTGGTCAAGGTATTTCTCATTCTGTCCTTGATGGTATTATTATGTTTCGTGATCATCCTATTCGAGTTCTTTTTGATACGGGTGCATCCCACTCATTTATATCAAAGGAACTTGTTGATATTTTGTCTTTAAATGTTATGGGCTTGATGACTTCACTGAGAATTGCGAATTCGGTTGGTGGATCCGCAACACTCAGTTTATTTTGTAGGGATGTTGAAATTATTCTATGTGATTAAGCTTTCCAAGCCGATTTGCATGTTATGCGCTATTTAGGTTTTGGAATGATTTTGGGAATGGATTGGCTTAATCGTTATGAAGCCCACATCCTATGTCCCGAGAGGACTATCCATCTTCGGCATCTCCAATTTGTTAAGCAGATTTCTATTGCACTTAAAGATTCAGATTCCAATTCGGTAGCATCCTTATATACTCTAAATCCACATGATGACAATAATGATGATGAGGAAGATGTCATTTTCTCATTCACATTGTTTGTGAATTTCCTGATATATTTGAGCCCGTTTTGGGATTACCACCTAAGCGAGCAATTGAGTTCAGAATTAATCTAATCCCTGGAGCTCTACCTATCACTCGTCCTCCTTATCGTATGTCCAATAAGAAAAATGAGGAGATGCGTAAATAATTATCTGAATTGGAAGCAAAACATCTTATTCATTCTAGTTCCTCTCCTTGGGGAGCTTCAGCTATCTTTGTGAAGAAATCCGATGGTACACTTAGGCTTTGCGTTGATTACCACAAGCTTAATAATCTCACCATCAAGAATAAATATCCCTTACATCGGACTGATGATCTATTCGATCAACTTAGCGGTGCTAGAGTCTTTTCAAAGTTAAACTTAGCAACCGGTTTTCATCAGCTTTGAATTGCAGAGGATAGTATTCCTTTGACATCATTCTGTACTCGTTATGGATTTTATGAATGGCTTGTTATGCCATTTGGTTTAACGAATGCTCCAGCTTATTTCGTTGCCCTTATAAATCGAGTTTTCAAAGACTTCCTCGATCGATTTGTTCTCATCTTTATTTATGATATTCTTGTTTATTCTAAATCTGAGGAAAAGCATGAAAAACATCTTCGGATTGTGTTGAAAACTCTTAGGAGCAATCAATTGAAAGCAAAATTTTCTAAGTGCCACTTTTGGCAATCCCGTGTGAAATTTTTAGGACATATTAATTTTGAATCCGGAATTTCCGTGGATCCTTCAAAGATTGAAGCGATTCAAAATTGGAAGAGACCGGAGAGTGTGGCTGAAATTTGTAGCTTTCTTGGATTGGCGGGCTATTACCGTCGGTTCATAAAAGACTTTTCTAAAATTTCCATGCCTCTTACCAGTTTGACAAAGAAGGGAGTTAAGTACATTTGGTCAGACAAATGTGAAGCTGCTTTTCGGAAATTAAAAGAACTCCTTTCTGATACTCCTATTCTTGTGATTCTCGAAGGGAACCAAGACTTTATTTTTTATACCGATGCTAGTCATGTTGGTTTGGGAGCCATTCTCATGCAAAGGAAATGTGTTATCGCTTATGCTTCTAGGCAATTAAAGCCTGCCGAGACTAGATATGCCACTCATGATTTAGAGCTCGCGACCATTGTTTTCGCCCTTAGAATTTGGCAACATTACCTTTTGGGAGAGAAATTTGTTCTCTACACCGATCATAAATCTTTGAAGTATTTGTTCTCTTAGAAGGAACTTAATTTGCATCAACAACGTTTGCTCGAATTCCTTACATCTTATGATCTTGATATTCTTTACACACCTGGAAAGGGAAATCGTGTTGCTGATGCCCTTAGTCGTAAGCAACAAGCGGTTGTTTCCATGATGATATCCAAATGGAATGATCTCGAGACTTTGTCCACTTGTGAGATTCGAGATCGTGAATCCAATTCATGTTCATCTCTTGTTTTATGAAGCCTTGAGGCTCATCCATCTCTTTTAGACCGCATTCTTGAAGCTCAAAAGCAAGATCCCGAATTGGCCCTTCTTAGCCAAAGTTATAGGGGTAAAAATAATTTTGATGGTTTGAAAGACTTTGAAATCGATGCCCGTAGGGGCATTCGAAAATTTGATAGACTTATCGTGCCAAATATCAGTGGTCTTCATAAAGACACTTTAGAAGATTCTCATCGTTCTAAATTTACCATTCATCCTGGTAGTAGTAAAATGTATGCGAACATGAAGCGACTTTATTATTGGGATGGAATGAAATCTGATATTGCTAACTTCATTAAGCGTTGTATGACTTGCCAACTTGTTAAGGCCAAGCATCAAAGGCCCGGTGGGTTATTGCAACCTTTGGACATTCCAATTTGGAAGTGGGATCAAGTCTCCATGGACTTTATTGACGGGCTTCCCTGTTCTCTTTTGGGTCATGACATTCTATGGGTGATTGTAGATAAACTTACAAAATCCGCCCATTTTATTCATGTTCGATCGAATCGGACCGTACCTCTTTTGGCCAACCACTATGTTAAAGAAATTGTTAAATTGCATGGAGTTCCTACTTTTATTGTTAGCGATCGTGATCCATTATTTACTAGTAGATTTTGGAAGGGTCTTCAAAAAGCTTTGGGAACGAAGCTTAATTTTAGCACCGCTTATCATCCTTAGTCCCATGGACGAACAGAGCATGTGAATCAAACTCTTGAGAATCTCCTTCGTGCATGTGATCTTGATTTTGGTGGAAGTTGGGAAGATCATATTTCCCTTGTTGAGTTTTCTTATAATAATAGCTTCCAATCTAGTATTGGTATGACACCTTTCGAGGCACTCTACGAAAGGCCATGTCGATCGCCTTCGTGTTGGCTTGAAGACGGTGAGAAGCTAGTTTTAGGTCCAGATTTTATTCGTGATGCCACAGAAAAGATTAATCTTATTCGTCATAGGATGAAAGAAGCTCAGAGTAGACAAAAATCCTATGCCGATAACCGAAGAAGAAATTTGGAATTTTCTGTGGGAGATTTGGTATTCATTCGTGTTTCACCTATGAAGGGTGTTGTGCGTTTCAGTTGATCGGGAAAGTTAGCACCTCGATATATTAGCCCATTTCCCATCACTGAACGCATTGGTTCCGTGGCTTATCGCCTTTTATTACCGGCTTAATTTTCTGCTATTCATGATGTATTCCACGTTTCTCAACTACGGAAATGCCGTAGAGATTCCGATTCTATTCTTGAGCCTGGGGTTATTGAAGAAATTAATGTTTCACCTAATTTGACTTATGAGCAACATCCTATTCGTGTCATTGCTACGGAGGTTAAACGCCTTCGTAATAAAGATGTTCCACTTGTGAAAGTTCAATGGTCCGCAAAGCCTAAGGATTGTTCTTGGGAAGCCAGAGAATTCATCGAGCGAACATATCTGGGCTTACTCTCTCATGCTCCATAAGGTGAACTTCTCGCTTCAAATTTTTCTTTTGTGTTGTTATGCTTTAGAGTGGTTGTTACTCTTTATTTTCTTCTTAAGTATTGCAAGGACGCAATTTCTTTAAGGAGGGGAGTCTGTAACAACCCGCATATTTTCCGATTATATATTTAAATGTTTTGTTTAAGTATAGCATCGTTTGTTGAATTTAAAGTCCGAAATGTTACTTTTTGTAAACAGTCGAATTAGAACTCAAGACCACTTCCATTGAGTTTAAAGTGACGTTTACAACTTTTTTTAGTATAAACATTGATGTGTTTGGAGTTGATTAGGATTTTGGTATTTTGTTTGGGCTTTAGTTTGTGTTCTAGCCCACTAACCCAACAAGGTAACCCAACTCCTCTACCAAATACCCTAACTCCTCTACTCTTCATTCATTTTACTCCTCATTTCCTAACACTCAAGCTAAAGAGAAAAATGGGGGAAAGGGAGGGGAAATTAAAATTCCTAAGCCCTAAATTCTTAGGAAATTCAAATTCAAGTTCTAAAATCAAAGAGAAGCTTAGGTAAGCATCCTCTTCATCTTCTCCATCTCAATCCCTCTTCAATTTTCAGAAATTCCTATAACATAATTTAGAAAATCTTTGCATGTGATATTAGATTGGAGATTCTAGAGGTGAAGTTGAAGAGAGATTGATCTTGCTTTGTTTTAGAGCTTCTCATTCCTTGTTTTTGGGTTTAAAGGTGAGTGCTTGAACTCACATCTATGTCTATACCTTTGATAGTTGTCAGGTATGAATTCCTAACGTCTATTTCATGTTCATTTGCTTTTGATTTGAATTGATTTGGTGAATTTTCCAAATTTTGGTATTTTGAAGTCAAAATCTATGAAAATCCTATTATGGATGTTTGGACATGTTTTTTGGAGTGTATTGATGAGTCTATAGGGCTGGGTTGTCGCTTGGCATAAACCCCTAGCCATCATCGCTCATCCGATCGCTTCCGAACCGATTTGCCCATTAATAGCCTAGGCAAAATTTGCCCTGAGCTTCAGCTCAGACGTCTGGTAAAACCATCATACGTCTAAGGTAAAGGAATAAACATTCCAGACCTTAAGCTCAAACATCTGAGTGATCTGGAAAAAAATTTTAGACCTTCAGCTCAGACGCTTGGGGAGAACCACCAGACGTCTGGCGCTGTTGAATTGAGCCAATTGGCCTGTTTTGAGTGGATTTTCAAATTTTATCAATTTTTGTTGATCTGATTGGTCGTTGTCATTTATTATTGACTTTGATGACTTATTTTCTGGATTTTTGGGAATATCCATTTGATGGATTTGATATCGATTTTTATGGTTTTAATTCACGTCGTCGAATGTGAATTTTTGGTGATAGATTGTTTTTACAATCATTTCTATGATTTGTCACTTTAAAATACAAAGGTTTCTATACTAGTAGTAAATACTCAAACTCTTTCACAAAAAATGATTTTAACACTACTTTTAATACACAGCTCATTGTTAAAACTGTTTTCTAATCTATTTGTATACACAAACCTTTACCTCATTCGTACGAGAAATCCAATTAAACGACTTAGCAAAACAAGTGTTATGAAACGCTTGCGTTTATTTCGTCGGTTAATTCTTAGACTTGTTCGATTGAAATCTTGTGACAATTTTCGAGTGGAAATCTATAATTTGTTCATAAATATTTAAGTTAAGCCAGTGGTTATGGGACATGAAGCTAAACTCATATATTTGCTAGCTTGGTGTAATGTACACTTTTTTTTATCTATGACGATCATTTTATGGTTTAGACTAGCGATATGCAATGTCTCTTTGTCCTCGTGGGGGACTTTACCCCATTCTATTAAGCTTTGTCTCATTTTTTAAAGGCTAGCGACCTACGGGCTTTATGGAGTTCGGTTCATCGGGCGTACCGTTGTACTACATCGTTGTTCCGGCTTATTTGAGTTTCAGGTTCCTCGGGTGTACCATTATACTACATCGTTGCACCGGCTCTATGGCTTAGCGACCCATGGGATAGCGTTCCATTTGTGATACACATGTTGGTGAGTTTTCATACTCCCGTTTATGATAGGCCTCCCCCTTTTTGTGATTTCTGGATTTCTAATTTATGATTTCGGGAATTTGTGTTTCACCAATTTTTGTGATTTGCATTGATAAGCTCTATCAATATTTTTGATTTGGTGAATAAGTTAAAGAATATGTCATTCTTTTTGGTGTATGAGAAAATTTGAGATATTGTATGGTTTTTGTTGTTATCATATGTACTTTTCATATCTCTTATCCTATCTCATCTTATCTGATATTTATAGCTAGACTGATCCGTTTATTATTATTCTTCTTAAATAATACTCGGGTCAGACCAAGGTGTTTCAGGTGCTTCGACTTGACTTTTTAGTAGGGACTAGCTTCTGACTTTTGGCTAACTACTTTAGCTTAGTTGTTTTTTTATACATTCGAGATAGAGACTCCTTGATGTATACATATTATTTTGTCTAGCACTTGTATCTATTCTTTTGTGATGTAGTGGATTTTGTATGACCCCTAATTTGATGTACACTTCTATGTGTTATATTCATATCTGTTTCCGCCTTTGTGATATGAATATTTGATACTGATTTATGTTATGCTTATTTTAAATTTGTTTCCGAAGGCCACATGGCCACTGTGTAGTAGCTTTGAGTTTGGATTAGATATGTCGGATTTCCTCTTGAAATGAAATGCATGATATACTATCTGACATATCGGTTCTCGCTCAAACCAAGTATATAGTTGGTCGCTCCTCAACAGCCTTATTCTTCGTACTAATTGACGGCATTACCTAGTAGTTTCCTTGGTTAGTGGAGTATAGAGGTGGGGCGTCACACGAAACCAGTCCCTTCGAAAGCGTTGGAGAAGTGGCTTAGTTTCAAAAGCAATGTACTCCCTTTGAAACCTCTTTTTTGAAAGATATGAAAAGCAGAAGCTAGGGGTTTTGCCCCCTTCGAAAGCATTTACTAAAAACAAAAGGCGCAACCCTTTTCAAAACCATTCCTTTAAAACAAATTGACTCAGTCGAAAGCCAACCAGGTCGAATGCATTTCCATCGAGGACAAGGCAGGTGCATTTTCATTTAAAAGAATGCTTCGGCCCTATTGGAACCCCTTGTTTCGACAGCATACCTTCAGCATATTTCCAATTTTCTATGCACCAAATCTTTGATGCTATGCACATTAGTTTCGATAGTGTTAGTGGTGGAAGAACACGGTCGAAAGCATGGTTCCGAAAGAGGTCAAACAAGAACAGTTTGAACTGACATTTAAAATAATTCTTTTCAACTACCCAGCCTTGTTTGTCAAAATCTGGTTGATTGCTAAATTCTTTATTTCTAAAAGTACTGCCGAAATACATGAGTAAACTATTCAGATTATTTACAAAAGGCCCTTTCTCCTTTTACAAATGTATAAAACATTTAAGTCCCATACCTTAAATAATTTTACATATCCGTTAAATCACATTGTGAAATTCTACAAAAATTCCAGAAATTTTTTTTTAATATATTTTTTAACATATACAAATTTCAGACCCGAAATATAAATAATTTAGCCTTATATTATTTTTTAACCCAAATAACCATTTCCTTCACAAGAAAATTCTTATAAAATCCACGTTCATTCAAAAAATTCCGAAAATTGAAACCCATTTTTCTAAAATATCATTTCTGACCTAAATATAAATTCACAAGGCATTAGGATGTCATTTAATAGGGTTTTCACATTAAAACATATCATAAAATCCATACGAAATATCACAAATCATCAACAAGCATATATACCATTTTAAATATCAAAACATGGCAAAAACATTACAAAAAATTTCGGATTTCATCCTAAAACTGAAGATAAACAAAACATGAGATATAGTCATTATTCACCTTAGCATTGAGATTAAAGAGTTTTAGATTTGAATGGATTTGATTTTGATTTTCCTTCTTCCTTAGCTTTTCTCATTCTCTAGCTTGTTAATGGTGGCCTGCCTCTATTTTGAAGTTTAGATTATGAAATGAACATGTAGCATGAGATGCATAAGGGTTTGGGTTGTATTGTTATGTTTCTTTCCTATTTTACCCCCTCTCTATTTCATTTTAACTCATCTTTAGTTCATTTGTTAACATGGCACGGCTACCCTTTATTAATCACAGATCTCAATCCCTTAATAATCGCATTATTTTATTTTATTTATCTAATTAAATATCATAAACAATGTTAACCAAAAATGGGGGTCATTACATGTTGGATCCCTCCAAGCTGTCCCTCTACGCCACAACTCATATATACACACATATACATATATATACATATATATATACATACACATATATATATATACATATATACATATATATATATACATATATATACATATATATATCAGCACATATATATGTAAATAAAACAAATAGTTGTGAGGAATCCAGTTGGATCCCTCCAACCCATTTCCCTGCATCACAAACAATGTATAATTATATAATATAGGTCATCCGCTACTAGCGGGTGTATATAAAGGTCATTCGCTCCACCAACGGGGATAAATCCAAACGAACTGATAAAACAGTAAATCATCCGAACATCCAATCAACAATTTTTATCAACTATATAATATTTCGGGTTAACGAAAAAGTTGAGTTTATCTCATCATTATTTTAGTTGTCGCTAAGGCATTCTGGATTCCGTCTAAATTCGAATGACTTTCGAATTCAGTGTAAAATTAAACTAATATTGACACCAATCCAATTTCATGTTGTAGATCTCGTCAATATGTTCCTAATGCAACTGATCACATTTTTTTTAGCAAAGCTAGCCGGTTTTTTAGGTGGACCGTCCACTTAATATTAATAAAAAATTTAAGTACAGGTGAGAGGCAAAGGTAACCTATCAGCTACAAGAACTCACACCATAGTATACCAACCACACAAGGAAGAAGCGAAAAATAGAGCTACATAGAAATAATATGCCAAAAGGAAATGCCAAGAGAAACCTAAGCAGGAAAAAGATCCGCTAAACCAAACTCAATACCATCGTCCATATCAACAAGCTCTACTGATCCAGAAGTAAAAGCTGGCGTAATAGGTCTCACATCTCTGCACACTGAGTCAATAACAACGATAACTGGAGCATCACACCGGGCGGGAGCAGAGGCAATATATGACTTCATCCTAGAAAGAGCATCCGGGTCATGGGGAACAGATAGGGAAACATAAGGAATTTCCGGTGAAAGAGCAGTCAGGACAGGAGTAGAGGGCTTGACTTGCTAAATGCAGGGAAGAGGCTTCTGAATGGGATCTTTGGGAGGGGGGGAGATGGCTACATCATCCACGGGACGATGTTTACAATCAAGAGAAATATGTCCAAAGGAGTGGAAGAAGGTACAGATCGGAGGAGACCACTGATATTCAATTTCAACCTGACCAACACGACTCCCAGAAAGGGCAATCGAAATATGAGAAAGAAGGAGCCTCATGGGGGTAATCCCTATCATCACTCTAAAAAACCCGAGCCTATCACGACACTCAATATTTTCATCAAAACAGATCAATTCACCTATATAACAAGCTAACCAGTCTATGCCTTCCAAAGACTAAAGTTGAAGCGAAGACTAAACATTCGAGAACTTAGCCCAAACTGGGACAGACAAGACACGGGAAATCAAAGAACATGTCTTTATCAAATCAAACCTCAAGGGACCCTTAATTTTCCATTGTTTTTAAGATAATTCTTAACAACAGAATATTTGAGTCCATCATCAAGGAAAAACCCAACAAGAGTATCCTTCCCAAACAATACACATGCATCAACGACCTCTTATGGTGGCACAAGCAACTCATCACAATTACCAACAATATCAAAACGTTTAGAAATATACCTTCCGCCATTGCGTGGCTTGGTTGCAAATAGAGATTTCCACGAAGGAGGAGAAATGGGTTTGCTGGCACTAGCCTGAGGACCAAACACTGGAGGCATCGGGTTAATGATCTTTGAAACTTGACAAGGCAACTTGAAGGGAGAGGCCACAACAGAAGCAGCATTCGGGAAGCAGACAGCGGCTGGAATGCAAGCAGAGGCAGAAGGACTGGGTGAAATAGAAGCCCCAGCTTGACACGCATCAAAAATTTCCTGTAAGGATCCTGGAATCAGGAAATTGTAAGGGGATTGCACGGAAGCACGTGGCAGCTCAGAGGGAGCTTCAGGAAGCATCGGGCTTAGGGGCAAAGGCGGAGCACAAACAAAGGAGGATAAAGGCACCAGCTTTATGCGTATCTTGCCAGATCTGGTGGCTGAAACAGCCTCTGACGTCGATAGAAAACTAGAATTCATCGCAAAGGAGCCGCAGTGAATTGATAGGTTATGGAAAAATTAGGAGAGGCGATGAGGTGAAAGGCGATGCGAAATGGGAAGAAGGCGACTGATCATATTTATTTTCGACCTAGTATGAGAAAGTTATTGCATTAACACGATTAACTTATTAAATAATATATTTTATAACTAATTACATTCATTAGTTAACGGTAATTACACACTTAAATTAATTAACCCCACCTCAAATCTCTATCACAAAAACACGACTCTAGGCTCGGCACTTCCACCTTCTCACCACTGCCAGTAGCCACGAGACGCTACTGTACTTTGCCATCCACCTCCCATGACCTCGACTTCGCAGCTGCCACTGGTCTGGCCCCTTATAACGCAACCATTACCGAGAAAAGAGAAAAGAACGGATGTTGTTTAAGGTGAAATTCTGACCACCCTCTATCACCACTGCGCCACCTCACTGACACCGAAGCACCCACCCTGCCATCCCCTTTATTTTCTCTTTAGAGCCCTCCATTTGAAAACCACCGTAACTTGCCGTTGAACCCAGGAACACCGCCGCCTTTGGAAGCTAATTTTAGCCGCCACGATGAACTCCAATCCATCACCATCATCCATAAGCTTCGCTTCATTGCTACCTATAACTTCCTAGTTGTAATGTTCGACCATCGATGCCTCTAGTGATTCGAATTGATGTGAGCCGTTCGATTTAGTTAGGTTTTAAATTTGAAAATTTCAAACTTGTTTCTCTCGTTTGGGCGCAAGTTTATAGAGAAGACAAGTATGGCCTTGGTATGGGAGAGGTATAGTGTTAATAGTTATGGTATGGGGTAGGGTATGGCTATGGTATGGAGAGAAAGCGTACCACTGATTTAATTATAGAATATCCGGTTCTAAGCACCCAAAAATCTCAAACTCCAAACAAGGCATGTCGACCGGCATTTTATACTAAATACCCCTATTTCAAATACAATGGAACTATTCTTGGAACCTAATTAGATCATGTACAGAAGTTAGCTTTTCAATCCAATTTTATTATATTAATTTACACTAATAAATTTTATGCATTTTGAGCTCGCACGACCACACAATACGTCTGATCGTCCCGAAATTTGACGACTCCATAATTTACTATTATGGATCCAATGAAACTATTTTCATCAAAATCCAAGACAGAGCCCTAGAAAGCTATTTTCGCTTATAATTCATCGAGTTATTACTAAACGACTTCAGCCGCCTTTAATTACCTTTTAAATTCTAATTTAAAAGTCTATTATCATCATTCTTATTTGTATTAAATTCAAATAAGATTTCCCATCATATTTATTCATATTAAATCCAAGGATTAAATTATTTAAATATCTCAATCATTTAAATTTACTACTCAAATAAATTCTTATATTAGAAATTCAAGCTGTTTGACTTATAAAACAAAAATTCAATATTTAAAATTAATTAAATATTTCAAAATCAATTTACTAAAATTCGGGCTTGCCACAGCCTTTAAGAGGATTAATTATGTTGCTTTAAAGTTTACACAATTATGGGGAGAAACATATTAGGAATCAATTCATTATCTTGATTCTAGCACTGACAAAATTAAAATAGTAAAATAAAGTATTGAAAACAACAGAAGGACATAGAACATTTACCTGATTCGGATGTTAATGGTTCCGTTGTCCACAGGTAAAATGTCACTTTCTTCTTTTTTATTCAATGGTGATCTACTTTTTCAATTTTCATCTTATTATTATTCTTTATAATAGGCGAGTGCCTTAGCGACCGAGTCTTAGAAGAGGAAGAAGACAACCAGATCTTATTCACTACCCACTCCGCTAAGCTGAAGGTAGACCTTATTGTAGCTACTTCTAAGAAAACCAAACTTGAGGATGAATTTTAGGCTCTGTAGGAGAGAGCCAAAAAAGGCAAAGGAGGCAATAAAGGCAGCAATAGAGACCTTGACATTGAAGGGTCGCAAGTTGGGGGAGAAAGGGAAGGTATTGGAGGAATCTAAGGATTGGCTTTAATGGATCACCTACTGGGTGCTTTATAAATTGTATGCCGCGTTAAGAGTCAATTTTTTGCAGATCGCTTGGAAGATACTTCCACCGAGGTTAACCTTAGTTTCCTAATGGACACCAAAATAATCAAAGATGCTCTGGCTTAATGCTGGATTGAGTGGGTTAAGGAGCTTGCTATGGAGAAATCTTCTCTTTCTGCTTCTTTGCAACAGGATGATGAGATGCGAGGTCTAAGGAAACCGAGGTCACCTCGACTTCTTAACCTCATGTAATTACTTGAACTCTTATAAATGACCTCATTGTTTCTCATGTGATAAAAATACCTTTTTTCAATCATTTTTTTGCCAATCTCTTTAATTCACTTGTTGCTTCGTTGTCGTATTACATTTGAAATTGTTATTTTTGTTCCTTTATCCTTTACAGTCTTCAAAGGAAGTAATATTTACCAAACTTCTAAAGGAAAGCATGGAATTGGTGTTAGTGTGGCAACTATTCATAAGCATGAAAATGAGTTAGATGAGTCATTCATGCAATTTAAAGAGAAAATCAAGGGTTGCTTTCGAAAATCGATAAAATAGTTAAAGAAAAAGAAGCCATTAGTGATTTTGTACTACGTCAGTAGTAGTATACTTTAGAGAGTGGCTCCTTCCTACCCATAAGTCCTCATTTTGAATAGTTTAAGCTTAGGCTTAGAAATTTAAATAGAGAGTGAGCGTTGTGTATTATTATTATTTCTTGTATGCGTATTTGTTAGATTCTCCAAATAAAACAGTTCTTTTTGTGACATGTTTTCTCTAATTTTAACTTTGTGTATCTTGATTTCTTTTGAAATAAAATTGGATTACTACTAACTTGTTCGATCCTCATGGGCCCCTACTCAAGTCTATTGGAGCCTTTGAATCCAATGAACCTTCAGTTCCCAGCATTTATGGTCTGGGTGACTCAAGCATGCTTAAGTTTGAGGTTGTGGCCACGACTCCAATCGTGGCCCTGGAGGAAGAGAATCTACATTTAACACTTACTAACGAAGGGCTTAAAAGAGACTTGAGGAATGCCCTTTCTAAGCTTATAGAAGCTAGAGATGCCCTTGAGAACCAGTACCAATATAATGTCAAATTCTGCACCGAGGTTGAGGTTGCAAATTCAACAATGGCCAAAATACAGTGGACGTTGAAGGAAAGTGAAGCGCTTTATGGGGTTGTCTACGAAGCATAGATTAAGGGATTGAAAAAGATCATAAAGGTATGCCCTTTTAGCTTGTTAAGCAATATGAAAGAAAGGAAATTGTCGAAGAAGGAGAGAAGGCAAAGGGGCTTATTATAAGCAACAGTTAGAGCGACCCAAGGCCAGAGGTGCTTCCCCGTACATAGAGGATAGGGTGGAAAGCTGATGCTCTTACGTATTTTGGCCGTTTTTCTAAGGATTTAAAAAAGAGATGGCTTGAATTAATAGAAACTCTAGAAGAGATGGGGAAGAAAGTTGTGCTCAAGATTTATGAGCTCTAAGATCTACTGTAGAAAGCTCAAGCTTCCCCCAGCGCCATGGCAGCGCCTGCTAATGTGCCTAGGCAGGATCGAATTACTAACCTCGTAGAGAAACTCAGAAGGTTAAAGGTAAGATAGGGAATACTACTTCGCAAGCCATTGACGTTTTTAACTATTTCTACCCCATTCTTGATCTGAACT
The DNA here is from genome assembly GCA_030737815.1 of Allium fistulosum. Lineage (NCBI taxonomy): Eukaryota > Viridiplantae > Streptophyta > Magnoliopsida > Asparagales > Amaryllidaceae > Allium > Allium fistulosum. Next base: position 354,120,700 of record CM060907.1, read on the forward strand.
TCCTTTATAATAAAGAAAGTTTTGAGGTGACCATGGAAGATTCAACGGACACCTAGGCAAATGCCAATTATGACCTAAGGAAGAACTTTCATATCAAAAGAGACCCTCCTTTGGTAGCAAGCCTTAGATTAGGTGTTTCACAATTGGGATAGTATTTTAGGACCCTATAACTTAGGATACTTTTGTAAAGTTATGTTGTAGGAAATGTTCCTTATGGTTGTGCAAATAATCAAAAGGGTATTGTGTAAACTTAATCCCTTTCTAAAAATGTGTGAGTTCATTGTCAGAATTTTGCTTCTTTGCACTTTCTTTTAAATTTGTTCTTTTAGACTTGCTTGATTTTCAGTCTAAAACTACTAATCGAAGTTTGGAGATAACCGACTTGGAAGAAAACCTCAAGTCGGCTCTAATTCGAATTACTAAACTGGAGGGTTTACTAAAAGATGCTAAAGGTGTATATAAGGCTTTTTATGAATATAAGATCAAGGTATTGAAGAGTTTTCTCCCTAGGTCGCTAAGCAAACTAGTAAAGAAGATCCTATTATGCCCTTAGCCCCCGATGTTGTATCAAGGCCTAGTACTACCCCTTCGTCTCCACTGGTGGCTGATCCCATCTTTGTTTCTCAATGGAAGGAAGATTTAAAGAGTTATTATGAGGCCAAGTTCTAGGAGTTCAAGAATTACTACAAAAGCGCTCATCTTTGGCTTCTTAAGCAAGGAGCGATCCTAGACAACATACTTCATCGGGTGACCGCAGATCTTCTCGGTGCAAAAGAATCATGATTGACGATTTTTCTATGGGTGGGTTAAAACTATAACGTAGTTTTTTTTATAAGTCATATATCCGAGCTTAGTTTGTGATGTAATTATGTGTAGTAATTATTTTATTTTCACTTATTGTGTATGCAAGTGTGTGGAACCACACAAATATGAGTAAACACCAGTAAATTCTTGTAGATCTTAGTTTTAAATATTTGTCTAGAAAGCTTTATGTATTTTCTAGAACCGTACCCAATTTGTATGTTGCACCACATTTCATGCATTATCTTTTTCTTCCACTCTTATTGATTCATCGTGGAGTTTATGCTTCCCGAACTTGATTTTTTGGCAGCCATGTTCAATCTTGTGCTTGGCATGGTTTGCCCCAATATTTTGGGGCATACTGTTTTTTGACGGTGAAGTCAGGTCATGTGTTTAAAACCTTTTAATTCATATGCATGGTTTTTTGTACTGGTTTGTGTGTAATTCAACTCAATGTCATTTTCAATGTTAGTGAAATTAATATAGAGAGACTTTTATGCTAGTTTAGGTTGTCCAATGTCCATACGTCCAATTCACTATATTGCTATTTTTTATAATAATTATAATGTTTGTTATACAAATAACACAGATTATACAAAATAAGGCCTGAGGTGTTTGTTATTCCATGCTCTCGGAACTAGATTTCCATTAGGTTTTGATAGCCGGTATTACCCTATTAACTTTGACATCTACTGTAACTAGGGGACCTTCCTAGTTTGGGCATCTACTGGGTATTTGGTATTGGCCATCACACTTCATAGTATAAACCTCCTTTGCAGAAATTTCTCTCCTTGAGCCTGGCATTGTAGTTTTTTTCCATCCTTTGTCGATATGCGGCAGATCAGACTACTGCCTCATCTCTTTTCTCTTGAATAAGATAGAGGGCATCTTCCTTTAATCCTTTGTTCTTCTCTTCCATATATGGTATCTTTCTATGTGATGGGACCTTTGCTTTAACGGGGAGCATGACTTCATAGCTGTAGGTTAAGGAGAACAGTGTATGGCTGATTGGGTATCTGATGAGGTTCTATAAGCCTATAATACTAAAGGAAACTCCTCTTCCCATCTTCCTTTGACCTTTTGCAGTCCATTATTAAGAAATTTCCAGATGGTTTTGTTTGCCACTTCGACTTGCCCATTTGTCTACGGGATGTGGGACCGAGGAGAAACTTTTTACTATTTTGTTCTATTTGAAGAGCTTTGCGAACTTCTTACTTTCAAATTGGGTCCCATTATTTGAAATAATTTTATGGCGGGTCCCGAACCTAGTGATTATGTTCCTTACAACAAAAGTGATTATCTTCTCTGTGGTGATTATAGCTAAAGGTTCTGCTTCTATCCACTTGGTGAAGTAGTTTGTTTCCATAACAGCATACTTTTCCCTTCCCTTTGACATGTTAAAAGGAACTATCAAATATAAGCCCCACATGTCAAATAACTATGGGCTGGCTAATGGGATGTGCTCATGGGATGGTTTCCTTGGTATACTCGCAAACCTTTAATGTCTGTCGCATCTTCTCAGGTGTTCCTTTGCATCCTGAAGCGCAGTGGACCAGTAGTAACCATGTCTTAGTACATTCTTTGCTAATTTTTCCCTTTCAAGACGATCCCCACACCGCCCTTCATGTACTTCGCTTAAGACCCATATTCCCTCCTCTTTGGAAACGCGTCTAAGATAAGGGGTAGATTACCCTTTCTTCTATAATATGGCATCAAAGTGGGAGCAATACAGAGCCTATTATATTATTTTTCAGGCTTCCTTTTTGTTTAAGGGTAAGATCCCATTTATTAGGAATTTTTGATAGGGGTCATCCATGGATTTTATTCTGTCTATTTAATAGGAATTTTCCTTTTTTTCCTGGTTCAGAGCATCTCGGATCATGGCTCGTTGGGCCCTAGTTAGGACCAGTACTTGATTAGGTTTAGTGATGCTTGGTTCAGCTTGATGCCCTATTGGAACATATTTCATTTCATTTGCCACTTTTGTGCTAGCGAGTTTGGCTAATGAATCAGTAGAAGAATTGTTCCCATGTGAAATTTATTCTATGTCAAATTGTTTGGATTGCTATAAAAAAAATTAGAAAGTTCCACATATTTAGCTAAAGTTTCCTCTTTCACTTGTTAATTTCCCTACACCTGGTTCATAACTAATTGGGAGTCACCTTGAATTTTAATATGGGTTATCTTCATTATCTAAGCCAAATCCTTAAGCCTGCGAGAAAAGTGTCATATTCTACGATGTTATTGGTAGCTTTAAACCCAAGCTTCACTACCCCATATAACTTCTACTCATCTGGAGTAATCAACACATATTTGATCCCTGCCTCTGTTAATTGGACGCTCCATCCACAAATAATCTCCAAAACTATTGAGTGGTCATTCCTTCCTTAGGTTGTGGCTCAATAGGTAATGTGCACTCCTCTATGAATCTGCTAATGCTCGACTTTTGATTGTTTTTCTTGGATAGTTAGAGATATCATACTGACTGAGCTTTATTGTCCATTTTAGTAAGCGTCCTGATGTCTTTGGTTTCTGCAGCATTTGCTTTAGCGGTTTGTGTATGAGGACTTTGATGAGTGCCAATGAAAGTAGGTTGTAGGCCATCTTTTCAATGGTTGGGTAGTTGAGCTCTGCTCCCGACAAATGTTTGCTTGTGAAGTAGATAGGCCTCTTGGTTCCCTCATCTTCTCGAACCACTATAGCACTAACAGCTTTATCAGTTATAATTAAATACACATACATGCCTTCACTTGTCATGGGCTTTGATAGGACATAAGTACTGATTAAATGTCCTTTATATTTTCGAATGCGATTTTTCATTCCTTAGCCCACTCAAAATTTCGTCCCTTTTTACTTGGTCAAAGAACGGTATGCGCTTGTCAATAGCTTTGGAAATGAACCTGCTTAGAGCAGCCACCCTACCGTTTAGGCTCATCGCATCTTTTGGTTTTTTATGAACATCCATGTTCCTTAAAGCCACAATTTGCTCTGGATTTTCTTTGATGCCACCGGCACTTACGATGTATCATATGAACTTTCCAGATGGGATGGCAAAGGTGCAATTTAAGGGGTTTAGCTTCATGTTATATTGTTTTCGGATTGCAAATATCTCTTCCGAGTCATGCACGCGACTTGATGCTTCTTCTTACTTGACAAGCATATCATCTATGTACACCTCTACATTTCTCCCACGCTAATCTAACAATATCATATTAACTAACCTTTGTTAGATTGCTCCAACATTTTTGTTTCCAAATGGCATGATTTTGTAACTATATAAGCCCTTGTCCATCACAAAGTTGTTATGCTCCTGATCTGATTCAAACATGACTATTTGGTTATAACTTGAGTATGCGTCTGTGAAGGTGTGCGGTTCATGGTTGTTGTTGGTGTCCACCAACCGATCGATTTTGAGCTAGGGAAAACTTTTTAGACAAGCTTTATTAAGATTGGTACAGTCTAACAAGTTATCCACTTCCCATTATACTTCTTTACAAGTACAAGTTTCACAATCCACTTTGGGTAATATACTTCCCTAATAAACCCATTCTCCTTTAGTTTCTTAACTTCTTCATGCAGGGCATTATACCCTCTCCTAATCTAGGGTCATTTTCTTCTGCCTGATTCAGTGAGCATCAGGATCTATGTTGAGTGCATGGAAGATGTTAACTAGATCTATCCCTACCATATCTAAGTGCTTCAAATTGAATATGTCTGCCGACCTTTTGAGAGGTCTATTAAAACACTACTCTAAATTCTTTGCTGAGGTTCTTCCTTATCTTGAGAATTTTCAAAGGATCTTTTGGATGTATCTAGACATCCTTGAGGTCATCCAAAAGCTTTAAATTGCACATTGTTTCCCTTAACCTAGGATCTGTTTCACTTTCTTCCTTTTTGGATTAGTACGCAATGGAGGAAATATGCTTCTATTCTACTTCACAAAAATATTATGCGCAGATCGAGTTATATTCATCAGTACTGATCCTATGAATATATTCCCTAGCTAACAATTGTTCTCCTCTTATCGACCCTATCATGGCTGTTGTGTGGAATTTCATAAGCAGATCCTTTCAAGACACAACTGCCCCCAAGTCAATCATTTATGGGTCTTCCCAAAAATGCATTTTATGGTGAGTTTTATCGATGACCAAGATGTTTGCACAGAAGGACTTATGAAAGGGGAAGTTCAGGTAGTGACAAGTAAGTGTACTGATCTGATAGTGGTGGTCATAGTATTGTTGAAGCCATAGATTGGCTCGGGGCTTGGCTTTAATATTTCCATTGGAAGCTTCATTTAGTCGAATGCATATTTGATATGACATTAACAGAATTCCCAGAATCCACAAAGACCTTTTTCTTAGTGCAATTTGAGATCCGCATCATAATGATAAGCGGATCTCGATGCGGATAGACAATCCTAAAAACGTTAGTTGTGGTGAAGGTGTTTTCTTTATGTTATATATCTAACTCGATAACCAATCTTGTTCGAAATATAAGGTGTTTTCCTTTTATTATATACTTGATATAATGTGTTATATTAATTAATTAATTTGATTAAAAGTATATATTCAATAGAAAAACAATAAATGGCATGTTTTGTGATAGTACTTACAAAGTGTTGTAATCATGAGTAATTTATCATGATGATCAAATTAAACATACCATTTTAAATATTCCTAGTCAAGATGTGTCGAGTGGATATCGATATATCCGTTGAGACTAGAATATGTATCGCTCTTTAAATGTTGGCCATTGTATTACTCATGACTGCTAGGGGCACCAAAGGGTTATGTACTAATAGTTATAACTATGGAATGACTCACTCGACAGTTTTATGTTGGTTAATATAACTATCAAACAAAAAAATATCAAGTGACAAAATTATCACAATTCTCCTGACTTGAGAATACTATCGATCTTCAATGTGGAAGCTCCACTTTGATTATAGTTAAATTGTGGCACAACGTCCATCGAATGACCATAGTGGGTTGAGTGAAACCATTGGAAGTAAAACACTATTCAGGAGAGGATTCGTCTCCTCGATTATATGGGGTTAGTATCACGGTCAACTCAAGTCAACTCAAAGTCAAAGTCTTTGGCCAGAGCAGTTCGGTTAATAATAATTGTTATTATTGAAGCAAAGACTTTGTGTTTGAATTATAGAGTTGACTATGGACGATATTGGAATTTTTACCATTACCAAATTCCATTAGTCCAAAATGATATAGTTTTGAAGAAGAGAATTGGTTTAAATAGTTGTCACTACCAAGAAACGCTTAATAAAATAAAACTGGATTTTACCGAAATCGAGTAAGCAATAAATTTGCCTATAATGTCATATCACCTACTAGGTGATGTGTGAATGTTAATATTCGAATTGTTCGATATTGACCGCTGCCCAAATTTACACATAAATGTCATAGAACTGAAATGATGAATACTCCATTTTTCCACCTGATTCAACTATTTTGTAACTATTATAAATTGACTAAATTAATTAATATTTACGGAATATTAATTTTAAAATTTTATATTTGACATATTGAACAATATTAAATAGTATGTTTATAATAGTTATAAATATACCGATCGATATACGATATCCGTATGCGTTAAAATAAGATTTAAAATTGCATTGAATATTGTTTGAACTTGGACCATATTTGAAGCCTATATGGGCATGCTTGTTTCAATAGAAAGAAGGATGGTTGGGCGGCAAATTGATGGCAAATGGAGAGGAGTCTGAATAGTTAAGAGATGAAATTGGTAAGAGAGAAATATATGGATATGATCCACTTTTCTCTCATTTGATTTCCTATCTATATGCCACTCTCCACACTATTTATTTTGATACTTTTTTCTCCTCTCTCTATAATTTTTAGCCAGCAATTATCCTTTTAAATCTCAAAAATTCAAGTACAAAATTTTATTAATACACTTCGATTCGATCGACGGTGGAAAAGCAGTTCAGCAGCTAGCAACTCTAGAACTTGGAATACAATTTAAGAAGTCATTCCATCATTTCAAAGTGTGATCTCTGTTGGTGAGAGGTATGCTTCATATTTATTAATATTTTAAATTGCTTAAGTTAATCAATTGATCACACTTTATCTAGACAGATCATATCACGAATTGGTATATCATTGTACTGTCACATGTTGATCATTGTATATATGTGTGCATGCATGATAAAAAAATTTAGATATCATCTTCTTGATCTCGACCTAAAAATAAAACGAGTAATTTTTTATTATTAATAATATTATAATTAATGATTAATCAATTAAACCTAATAATAAAATATTAATTCATATGGTATATGTATTGAATAAATTTTTTTGAAGAAATTCATAATTAACTTTTATACATATACATGTATACTAATTTATACAATAATTTTATGCACGTTTATGCATGTTCGGAAATACATTAGTATACATGAGGGGCTAACATGTCCATTATAGTGTAAATCGCAGCACTATATACAGGCTTGCCAAACCATGTACACATTATCCTATTGCACACGCATGCATGTATATATATGTATACGATAAACATATATGTAATATAATACAAATTATATAAGATAAATTTCATTTATAAAATTCAAATAAATTATTGATTTTATTTAAAAGAAAGTTTAGAAAAAGTTCTGAATGAATTAGACTACATAGGCCCATTAAAGGTCCAATAATGGAATTGTTTTGAAATTTACCCAATTCTACCGCTACGGGCTTGCCTAGTTCCAACAACCATCGTGGTTTATGCCACTGTAATCTAATTCCTAACATATTGCTTCGGCCGGTTACTTCAAATTTACTCTTATATCAAATCTCGTAGATGCTTGCATTTGTTTATTTTGCATCCATCTAATTCATGGAATATATAATGCTTTCTAGATTTCCTCACTTGTTCTATTGGTCCTCTCTTATCACGTTTCCTGTAGGGAATCGACCCCTTAGCGTCCAAATAGATCCTTTTTGGGATCTCTATCAAATAAGCATAGGAGGAAAACTTTAGTATCCTCCTTTGTTGCTTTGATCCATCGAAGTTATTATTAGCCTTTCTTTTCCATTTATCCTTTCCATATCTCGCCTAGGATGGTCCTCCATCCTCTATAGGGTTACCTTCACCGCCCTTGCCTTTTGCATCCTCTTGGCGAAAATAATTTTTGGCTTTATATTTGAAATCTACCAAATCCACTAGTGGGTACCTTTCCATTGCCTTCTTGAAATTTGTCTTATTGGCGACTCTAGAAACCACAACCATAAGATCAACTAATGGGTCTAGTTTCTGCGCTACAGTGGATGCTACATTGAATCCATTCAAGCAACTTTGCAATGTTTGGCCTTCCCCCCTCTTTATGCTTGAAAGTATCACCACTTTCCTTGATCGAATGATATAAACTCTAAGCTGGCTCATAAACCTTTCCACTAACTTGGTCCATGTGCCGATGGATCCATTATCTAATTAGCAAAAAAACATGGTTGGTAAGTTAGTCAAAAATATCGGGAAGCACCGTTCCAATATTTCCTTCGAAGCTCCCAACAATACCATGTGCTGGATATATCTCATCAAATGAACCATTGGATTCATCCTTTGATTACATGGCTCCAAACTAGGTATCTTGAAATTCGGTTGATTCTAAGCATGTTAAATGTTTGGGGTGAAAGGGTTTCTATTTACATCCTCCAAACTCCAATCTGGAGCTTCACCTCGATGCACTTGCCTAACCACCACTACTAAGCAATCATTTGAGTTCAGTTGAAATCTTTAAGGTACCTCACACCTTAGGTTCAAGTACTCATAATGCCCTTCGTTCCTTCGAGATCCTTCCAACTATATTCCTTACGGGTGCAAATTTGCATTTTAATGTTGATTTTGAGGCTTGATATCATCCATCTGATGTGTCCCCTTCCATGCTCAACATTTGGGTCAGCCATGGCCCCTATCCAAACATGTTGGTACAGATATGATTGGGCCTCTTAGTACTGACTTGCTAGCATGCTGGGGCTTTGGTTCCAGGTTGTTCCATTTTGTTTCCTTGAGTATCAGCTCTGCTTTCTAACCTTCAATTCTGATTTCCACTTGCTCTGGCTGCTCTTTGTTGTTCCATCCTTTGGATGAATCCATTCATTATTTCCTCTTTTCTAGATAAGCAATCTCTCTAGCTCGCCTATCATCCTTCCTTCCATTTGTTCTCTTATCAAATAGATAGAAGGTGGATTTGAATTAGACGGCACCTCCTGGCTACCCCATGCTCTGATTTGCTTGGTCCATCGATGGCTTTTGTAGCAGGCATCTTCATCTTCAACAATCTCATACCTAAATCATTTTCTTAGGGAATGCACTGAAATGTTGCAACAAAAATTGGTACATGCCAATATCACTCAAAAGCGAATTAAACAAATATAAAACTTAAGAAATCGAAGAAAAGACATAAGATTTTATAGTGGTTCGACAAAATCTCCGGACTGCGTCAAATTATATGGTTTTATTTATGAATTCTCTTTAGAATACACAAATCGCAACCAATTCCAACTACAAACTAGTAGATTTTTGTTTCACTAAACTCTTATTACTCGGAAGAGAAGAAGGTCGATCGTAAAAATGGACAATTTTAGTTGGAGATAGCTTGCTATTTATAAGCTTGATCCAAACCAAATTTCACCATCCATGTTTGAATAGTTTTATATTCCAAGGCAGCCAATCATGTCAATTCCGATATGATCTTGTTGGATCGTGTTGGTAGAAACATGATTTCATGTGTCAAAACTTCATTCTTTCTTTATGGCTTGAGACTCAAGCCTCCAAAGTAGCCAAATCAAGATCTAAAAAGATGTCAGTACCAACCAAATCATGCCCGTGCAAAACATGTTTGTACTGGCATGATCATGTCGGTACCAACCTATTTTGCATCCCTCAAACTTATCCAAATCTTTGATTTCTTCAATCTTTACATCTCCCAAGCTCCTTGATTTATTCTTTCATCATTTTGCAGTTCAATTTCTCTTATCAAAGTCAATTTCAAGGCTACGGTAAATTTTCTAGAAGCACTAAATATGACCTGTTGAATAAGAGATATGGCAATGTTTTGCACTCTACCAAACTGCTTCAATACCCTATCAGGATGATAGGGTTCTACAATGTTTAGAAAAAGAATTCAACCATTATAAAAGCAATTTCATAAAATGGTTAAAAGTCACATGCAAGGATATAAGGATCAAAAATAGTCTAAACCAATTGTACATGAATATAATCAAGAATATGGTGGTATAGAAATTTCTTGCAATATTAAAATTACTCGATCAAGCTAAATATTACCAAGAAATATACATATTTCTTTAAGGGATAAATTACTATTAAGAGATGGGAAACACGAAGTAAATTTTAGAATATAGTGTTATGGAAGGATGAAAACATGGAAAATGCTCAAATATCTAGGTCTCTAGTGAACAAGGATAACCAGTACTCTGACTAACGTCAATCTGGTAGGCTAATCAAAGTTGTCTATACAAAATTGCGACCGACATTGAACCATAGGAATATGTGTGCACCTTATTCATATCCCTCAATGCAAATAGAATTGAAAAATGCATAGGTAACGATCTGTATTTTAGGTATCGTAGGATCGTAAAATTTTATTTTTAATTCATATTAGGTTGTATAACTCTATAACTTTAGGAAATGCCTATCAGTGACATTTCCTATCTTCATCCGAAGTCACTTCCATTGGAAAGATTTAATAGGTTCCCTTTCCATAGAGTAGGCACAATAGCGATTTGGACTTTCTGGCTAGGAGATATAGCTGTTTAAAGTTTGACGGTTTTTAGACTGGCATAGTGGGTAAATAGTGAGGTTTGGGGTTTTTAGGCCATAATAGGCTAAACCATCATCCCCAAATCATTTTTACCATCTCCCATATAGATCCAAGCCACCATTAACTCATTCTTAATCCAAAACCATATCTTTTCTTCTCAAAATCAAGTCCAAATCATATATTAAGGATAGATTATCAAGGGGATTCACGAGAGACCTTCAAATCCACACTTTTAAGGTGAAAACTTATGGCTTGGCTTTTGAGTATCGGTTTGCTTGTAAAACTTGGATTTTGGAGGGTTTGGTGAGCGATTTATCATCTGTTAACTTATTACATACACATAGATACACACACACACAATATAGGTTCTTACTGTTTTGGATCCATTTTGGAAGTCAAAATTATGTTTTATTGCCGTTTTAAAACCCTATCTATGTAAAAACTTGAATAAATGAATTTTTGGTATTCTAAACATGTTATTTGGGTATGTAATTGCTATAATATATGTTAAGCTATGTTGTAGACACCTTGTATGATGATTGTTATAACTAATTGTATGCTTTTCATGTCTGGATGTTGTTTGGTGCATGTATGGTGTTTCTTTATATGCTTGCATGGTTGAAAATGCTCATCGGAGTGAACTAGAGATAGAAATTGTGAAACCAAACTTTGACGGATAGGCTCGAGCAAAATAGGAGTTGTATTAATGCTTATAGAAGGCACGTGGGTCAAAGAATGGAGTGTAGCGATGAAATCGGCGAAAAATTGGACTTCAGAGAAATTATAGCATTTCTGTTTGCGTCCGGTGGTGCTATGTTTGGTGACCAAATAGGATTTGCTATTTGATTATTGCTTGGGGGCGTGCTCGATGTTTTTGTAAGGCAACTCGGTTCGATACTTGAGCAATATATCATATTCGATGCTTGGTGTCTGGTGGTGGTTTCCTTAGGGTTGACTTAGTGTTCGATTGTGTTGTGTCTAGTGGTGGTCTCCTCGGGGTTGACTTAGTTTTTGATTGTGCTGTGTTCGATCACCGAAATATATTTGATGCTCAATGGATTTTGGGGGGTTGCTTGGTGTCTTGCACTGTGGTTTTATGGGGCGGCTCGGTTTGGCACCCGAGCAAGGATTTCTGTTCGATGCCTTTTTGTGTTGCTTTGAGTTTTTCAGTGGTTTCTTTGAGTCCGACCTAGGGTATACCCAAACAGAAACATAAAATTTTGGAATTTTGGTTATGGCATGGCGAGACTTTGGGATTTCCTTAGGACTTGTTTCGGGGGTCTAGTGGGTGACGCGGAGTGAAGTAGATGACTCTAAATGACTCGGGATGATCTCGGATTTTATGTGACAATTTGTGAAGTGATGGCGTAGCGCTTTGACACGACGACGATGGAAATAACTTTAGAACTTTGGTACGCTGGCTCTAAGACTTATGATGGGTGCCTAAAGGCATTCTAAAGATGATTAATGACGGGAGTCGTGATGGTGGTCCACAAGCGCAAGTCCAATGATGAGGGCTTGCGAGTAGAATTTGCAACTGTGTTCTACTATAGAGATAACTAGGATGGAATAATGATTGAGTTCCATTATGGAGAAGTGTGCAAAAGAATCGTTGGAAACTCAGAGGTTTCTGGTATGCTCATAAAGAAGGTTATGTAGGTAGCTCCCACCTAGATTTACGATCATGTCCCGATCTTGCGATAGTAGATTACCTTAAGCTTTTACGATTGTGAGCCTGGTTCCTAGCCTTACGAAGTGGCCTGAATTCGAGCACCAATGAATCAGAGATTTGGATTGAGTCCTTGGTTTGCGATTGCACCATACGAGTTATCATATATCCAATGCACAAAAATGATGGTGAGGATTGTTTGATGGATGTTATGTTGTTTATCACTCTAGTGTCACGCGATGTAGGTATTTTCAACTGTATACCTAGATACTGGATGTTGTACATCGATTAATACACTTATATAGGAATGATGGTAGATTAGCATATATTAACTGTTATGTGCCAACTCTTTTGATGTAGGGACATGTCAGGTATGGTTCTTCATACCCTATTCCCCTATTTACTATATACGATTTTATAGTATTTTTGGAGATGATGTATTGCTCACACCAGACTATTGCTTAACTTGATGTTATATGATTTGCTTCTTATTATTTCACTTACTCTTAAATGAATATGTTAGGGATAACAGGTTTAAATAGCACATGAAGCTGTACGGAGTACGAGCAGAAGGCTACGCTTTCATATATCATATTTTGGAGCTTACTATCGCTTATATTCCATTGTGCAATACTATGGATCTATAGCAGTACTTGTATTACTTTAGAAACAATTATAGAGTTTATTTTGGAGATTTGGGATGTATAAACTCTATTATTTTAACTTTCGTACAGTGTATGAACTTGTAACACTTCGATGCCTTTATTTAAGGTTCATTTCATTATATCACTATTTCATTTGTTTTACATCTAGGTTATTATATATATTTTGTCTATGCATTGTGAGATGTTCTACAAGTTCTATGCTTAGACTTATATTTCTTTACATCTTCAGCTACTATCTTGCATCGTTTGAGTACCTGCACGGCACACTATTCAGGTATGTCAGTACATAAATTGTTGCCAAGCAAGAACAAAAGATACGCTCATGCATTACATCCAAATGCTCTATGAGTCCAATCTTCGCTAACACCTTGAAATTTCTCAAATAACATAGATATACTTAATTTATAACCTACTATTTCATTCATTTCCACTATTTTTTTCTTGATTATTAATTTGTAGGTATTTACAAACAACCTAATTGCTTGTTTCATATCAAATGACCAACTCTGTTAAAACTTGCCTTCTACTGAAATATGTAACAACAAGGCTAGTAATAATAATCTCAGCAAATGCCTATACAAAGTGTTGTCTTAGAATAATATTGTCATAAAAGTTGATATTAGATTTTATTAACATTCTTGTAGCACATGTGAACAATGGAAAGCAAATGATACCTTCTATAAGATTTCAAACAATTGTAGCATTTTCTGTTATCTTCCATTCTCCAATTTTGTAAGATTGATTAATACATGTAAAAGTTGATCATTCCTATATAATAAAACATGCGGCGTACCTACGACGTACGTACATACGTATATATCACTACACCAAAACAGAGGATTCCCAACGAGTATAACCATTGCAAGCAATTTCAATAACACTAATATGTGTTGCTATAGGGACGTGGGCATTTATTTGTAACACTTATAAGCATTAGAAGGTATTTTTTTCCCAACAATTATAAGCATTGGAAAATATATTTTTCCAACGGATATAAACGTTTAAAGATATGTTTTCCTAACAGTTATAAGTGTAAGCAATAACAAACTAGTAACATAAATAAATGTTGGTAATTTCTATTTTCTAACATTAATAACCGTTGCAATAATTAATATGGTATGCATAATTATAATGTTGACTATATTTAATATGAATTCAAAAATAATAGTATCTCAATTTAGCAAACTATAACTCAATCAATGTTAATAAACAACATCCATAATCATGGTAACAAAATAGAGTATCAATTAATAAAAGATAATTGTAGTACATAATTAAGTTACTAAATTCAATACATAGTTTACCAATTACATAATAATATCAAACTGAAATAACAAGACAAGATATAGTTCATAGTTAAATTCTACAAATACTGAATATGAAACTCCGGCCATATGACGAAGCTCCATCTGAACCGCCACCAAAACTTCATCATCCAATCTCCTTCAAAACCGATATCACCCTCATCCCACTCGAAACTGCTCCTTCACCCAGAACCACAATCTACAAAACAACCCACCACTTCATCCACCATCTTTTGACTTCATCGACACCATCCTACTCAACATCGATACCACAATCGCCTTCATCACCCACTGTCTGAACTGCCGAAACACAGCCACCATCACCTTCTTGCAAATCACTACCTCAAACCTCTACCTCAGCAAACTCCAGCAATCAAACCAAACAATCGCCTCTTACATTACACTACTCACCAGAAATCACCACTCCAACCCGCACCCTACAACTCTTCTCACTACAAAACACCAACCTGCACCACCTCGACCTGCAATTCCTTCCCACCCACAAAACTACAACCAACTTACTGCATCACCTCAAACTCATAACCTACCATTGCCTGCAAACAACCAAACCGCACTTCAATTCCATCATCTCAACTACAACCCAAACCTTCAATACCAAAACCATTTCATCACCTCAATGCAACAACCACTCATGCACTCATCGACCACCAATCGAACAAACCGCAACCTCCTGCACCAACAACCACTGCAACCATTCAAATTTACCATGTATATTTAGGAATTGTTAAAAATGAATTTATAAACTATATACAATGATACACATTACCTAATTATAACCAACTTAATACGTAATTAAGCATTCATAAGCATTGGTCAAACTAACTTGATATGTAACTCAGTTAAAAATTACCGTGAAACCTGGTTTTATTGCAGAGAGCGCTAGTAAACAAATGAGCAGTCGCCTTCTCAGTATGAAATCTAATCCGTGAACACTAAAATCTATTTCAAATAAGCTCCAACAAACTCGTCCTAAAGCTAAAATCTATGTAGTAAACACTAAAAAAGCCCTTTGAAATAATCGCATTTTAGTATGCATATATATTTCATTTTCATAGTGATACATAATTGTTAACGGTAAAAAGTGAACGCTAACACCCGGTGTGTGTAATAGAATCGTGAAAGCACCACCCGTGTGACGGGAATAGAATTTAAGCAGTAAAAGACAGCTATTTATAGTGGTTCGGCTTGAGATTAAGCCTACGTCCACTTTGAATCTCTTTATTATTGAATTCGGTTACAAATCGGTACAACTCTCTTATCAAAACAGTACAACTTGATCGAAAGAAACAATCTTGACTACTAGCTCAATCTTCGTCGATGAAATTCGATGAATTCATGTTGAATGCAGGGAATTATCTCTTGAAGATCGTTGTAATCTTGAATGTTGGAGGATCTTTGATTGCTGGTTGAATGGAGACTTCGACGGAGTAACGACGCTTGAAGAAATGATTTGGCAAAAGTCCCTTTCATGTTAGAAGTGGTGGGGTATTTATAGGAGCTGATTTGGACTCTGGAAATTTCCCTAAGTCCTAAGTCATCGCCGACTTAGTATAAGTCGCGGCCGACTTATGGTAGGTCGCAGCCGGCTCATCAACACTTCCATAGTAGTTCGTCTCCTATTCTGGTTTTATGCTCAAGTCCTAAGTCGTCGAAGATCTAAGGTAAGTCGGTGACGAGGTAAAGATGTAAGGTGTTCTGAGATTACATACGACTCAGTATAAGTCGTAGGTCGGCGACGACTTAAGAGATAGGTCGTAGGTCTTTAAGTCGAAGACTTCTTTAGGTCGGAGCCCCTCCTTATCTCGCGAACTGCTAAGTCGGAGGCCTTCGTAACTTGCTAATCGGTTAAGTCAAACTACTCCTTAACTCGTACACTGTTATGTCGGAGCATTACTTAACTCGGCATCCTTCTTAACTCGGTCTCAGCTCTTGAGTCACAAATTACCTTAAGTCGTGACCTGTTGAGTCGGCACATGTCTTAAGTCGGCAGCTTTCCTTGAGTCGGCTACTGTTAAGTTGGATCTGTAGCTTAGGTCGTATGTTGCTTTAAATCAGATTTGTTAGGTCGGTCTTTATCTTGAGTCGGTGGCGCTTTTAACTCATTAGGTTATGAACTGAAAGAGGGTTAACATTTGCCCCTCGAATCATACGCCTAAGTCGTAGGTCGTGTGCTTCGATTTTCTTAACCTGCTCTTTGATTAGGTGGGAAGCGAGTTAACAGAGGTCTTAGGTCGGCAGCGTGTAAGTCGCCTCACCTTCCTGCGAATAAATAGTTGAGTCATCCTTCCTCTTCCTCACTTGTTCTTCTTCCTGATTCCGCCATTGACGCAGTTTAGAGCCCTTAGAGACAAATTCCATTCATCCAATCGTCGATCAACCTCTTGTCATACATCGTAAGTTAATCTGATCCGAGTTTACCCATGCCCACTGTCGAATCGATGACTCCCCAGTTTTTGACTTCCATTAGTCTGCCGTGGTTCGTTACGAATAACCCTTCGACTGTTCTGCCACTGCCATCGATCATGTTATAGTTGTGATAGGGCAATAATACATCAGATTTGCAACAAACCCGAGGCGATTCGAATTGGTTTTCTTGGGCGATCCAATGGTGTGATGGAATTAGGATCGCCATTGACTTGTGAAGTTATTGGGCTAGCGAGTTAAGAGTTAGGGAAGGAAGTGGGTTGATGTATTGACTCAGTCACGACTTAGTGATTTCACTGATTTGAGTCGGAAGCGACTTAGCAATTTCACGTTCCCTAGGTTTTGAGTCGCTTCCGAGTTAGGACATAGAGGATTTCATGTTGCTTCGAACCAGTTTTGCTTTTTAATCCGGCCAAGACTCGGGAACTACTAGCTTTGACCCACAGGAAGTTTCCCTTAAGTCGTCACCGAGTTAGTACTTAGGTTTTCGGCGACTAAGCAGATGACTTTTGAACTTTGCCCAGACTTTGAACTGTTGAACTACGAACTATGTTGCATGTATTTCTTTCTACAGATTGCTTCAATTTGCAAATTAACAATCCTGTTTAACACAACATTCATAGAGTACTGGGACGAATATATTGTCACTGACTGCCCACATCGAATGACAGATTAGTTAGTAAAGAGAAAGTTAAATTAAATGAATATGAATGAGATGCTGTACAATAATCAATTCAAGTGGAGTATTAAAACAAAATCGTAATAGTCAAATGAAACTGATTTGTCTGCATTAACACTATACTTGAACATTAACAAGTTCTGAAATTTTGTAATCGATCGATTGTCGACTAATTCAATTCCAGTTATGCTTGTCTTCTATTTTCATTAGTTTTGCACAACACTTCACACTTTTTAGGAAACGTGCACCTTCACATTTGAACATTCAGCTGATTGTGTAGAATGTCTTCTCCACAAGAAGGAACGGAGCAAGTTGAAGATGCATTTCCAGTTGCTGTCCCGCTAAATGATCCTCCAGAAAGGACTCCTACCACCCTGAGCCATAAAGCCTTTCGTCAATTATGCATCCAGTTTGGCATTGCCGAAGCTGACGCTTTGCTTCCCGAAATAAATGATACCGCTGATAGGCCGCCTCATGGCTTTGTCGCAGTTAACCGCCAAATGCTCTCGAGCGGAGCTATTCCCCCATTCAATGACTGCCTTCGAGAACTTCTTCTCCGACTAACTATCTCCCCTTTTCAATTACACCCTAATGGCTACGCCATCCTGCTAGGACTATGCGTGCTTTTTAGGAGAACTCTGGACCGCTTTCCTAGTTTTGGAGAAATTCGCTATTTGTGTACTTTTGCCAAAAATAAAGATCACCCCTCTATCATAGTCGTGAGGAGTGCTAGAAATCGCAAGTTGATCACCGGTCTCCCTGAAAGTGTTCATAGTTTCCTGAGCCCGTTTTTCTATGTTCGCTGTCCCCCGGGGTTTTATGCTATTTAGAGAGTAGGAAGTAAGATCACTTGCCTCTGTTTCTTATGTTCTTTCAAACCTACTGAAGTCTGAGTTATCAAGTGCTAACTTTGCCTTTTTTCCTTTTCAGCCCTTCCTCTTCCCTCTAAAGATCCTGGTCACAAAGTGATTTTTGAAAGGCTTATGGCGGTGCCGATAGAGGAGAGGAGTATCCAGTTTTTATTAAATGATGAGCTTTTGCACCAATTTGGGCTTTTACATCCTTCCAGATCGACTCGAATTCATGAAATTTCTAGTTCCGATGCGGAAACGTTAGTTGCTTCGGGTTCTCAAGCAGAGGCCTCGAATGCCCCAACTTCTGTAGATGAAATCGCATCAAAAGCACCCGTTGTAGAAGCTGCTTTGGTAAAATGTTCCGCATCCATCGATGTTGTAGGGTCAGTCAGCAAGTCGGTGCTTGCCCCAATTACTAAGGAGGAAGAGAATCCTCGAGTTTCTAAGAAATCCATTGATATGGAAGTTGAAAAAGAGAAGCCTGCTGAGCTCCAGGGTGATGACACTTTTGATGGCTTGAGCGATATCATGATAACTTCTCAAGAGCTTTTCGGGGATAATAATCCAAAAGTGACTTCTCCTGCTGTTGAAGCGACTTCCACCCTAAAACAAACCCTGACGCTTACTACGCCAGTCGTCTCTGTTTCCACACTAAAGCGTGGTCTGTAGTTTGACGCATGTAGTTTGCACGCCGCACACACTTAGGATTTTTTAGCACTTATAAGCATTTATTCTCTTTTCCTGGAAATTTCTAAACTTTACCTCTTTTCCGTTTTTCAGATTCTCCGATGGGACGTTCCGGCTCATACTACGACAACTTTCGGCGCTATGGAGGGCGTGATTCTTACGATTATGGACGTTATCTTCCCTCCCGCAAAGAATCTGACGAAGAGCGTGCAGCTAGAAAAGCTCAAGAAAAGCGTGCTTATGAAGAGCAGCAAAGGAGGAGAGACGATGACTCTTATAAAAGAAAATATCATGACGACAAAGGGAAGAAGCATGCTACTGATGACCCAAGTAAACGGGTTAAACTTGACGAGAAGAACGCGTCTGAAATTTCTGAAATGGCTGACGCTCCTATCCCTTCCGATACTCCGGCCGGCTCTCCTCCTCTAAAGAAGTCCGATATTCAAACAATCATTAACAGGCCACAATATCAAGTTAAAGACAGCCCTCCAATGCTTCAAAGCCGATTTCCGAATTGGTGCCTAAAAGGAGTGCGCTTTGATTTGGATTTGGTTCCGATTGATAAGCAAGACATGCTTAAAGGTCTTGACGCAGTCAGGCTTAATATCGAGAGGATGTCGCAATGGCATAAACTTGTCGACGAACTCCAAAGGGTTAATCACATGAATCTTGAGGCGATGATGACCATGGAGAATGATAAATCAGAATGGGACAAATGGCGCAAGCAGCATGATGCGGAGATGACGAGTATCGCAGACGACAACGCAAAGCTTGCATCTGAAGTCAAGCAACTTAAAGAAGATCTCGCCTCGTCTTCTGCATCGCATACCCAAAAGGAAGAAGTCTTTCAGAAGCAAGTGCGGGACGCACATGCTGTACAAAGAGACGCCGAAATGAAGCTTGCAGCTGAGCAGCACATTACTGAGAAATATCGCACAAAAAATACTGAGCTGCGGGGAACAATTGTGTCTCAAAATGCAGAGATTGAGCTGCTGAAAGCTAAGCTTCTTAAAGT
This sequence comes from Allium fistulosum, assembly GCA_030737815.1. Lineage (NCBI taxonomy): Eukaryota > Viridiplantae > Streptophyta > Magnoliopsida > Asparagales > Amaryllidaceae > Allium > Allium fistulosum. The sequence goes on from CM060907.1 coordinate 354,140,639, forward strand.
TGAGAAGGAGCGTGATGACGCGGTCGCTGGACAAGTTGCGGCCGAAGAGTCTCACGACGCCACTAGAGCTAGCATCGATTCTACTCTATTTGACTTCTATATGCACAGCGTTTTGGGCCGCGGCAGCCTGTCCTTCTTGGGTCCCAAATATGAGATTACACTTGCTGAAGTTTGGGAGACTATACTTGACGCATTTTCCAGTTATGCGGAAGCAGACCTTGTAGCGCTTTATCTAGACGATGAAGCACGTGATGCGCTTATTAGAGGCAAAGAGCAACTTGCCGAAGCTAGAGCCGGGACAGCGGTAGAAGAATATCCAGAAAAGACAACATCACTACCTGCCCCTATCCATACTTCAACTTTGACTGATGTTGATATCATCGGTTCTAGCTCTCAATCTCCACTTGCTGCAAAGGATGCTGAAGCTAAACTCGATACTTCCGAGACTCCTCTTTCCCAAATCGAAGAGAAGAGCCAGGAAGAAACTGAGGCTGATAAATATGAAATTGAGCTTGCGAAACCAACTCCTCCAGGTAACTTTGGCGAAGTCCCGGGTCTAATGAACCAGTTATTTGATTTAACCGAGTTTGATGACCTTCTTACTTGTTACTTGAACTTTGGTGAACCGATACCTTCTCCATTTTCAGAAGATGTTGATTTTAACTTCTTTTCTTCTACAGCGGAGGCACCAAACACTGCACAAGTTTCCACTCCTTCAGTTGCCGTCCCTTCATCTTTACAGGTTACTCCTCCTTCTGCTTCCCAACCGGGATCACAGGCAGAGAAAATCGAAGCCCTTCAAGGCCTGGATGACCCGGCAGCTTCGTAGGAACAGAAGGCGGAGGACCTTGAAGACGTCGAGAAGACCCCGGAGCAATCCCTTGATGATGACACGAAGCTTTCAACACTGCTTGCTACTCCGGGGAGCGAATCTTCTTCAAAAAGGAAGGGGAAGCGTGGCATAAGGAAGAAGAAGAGAAGTGCTTCAACTGGGGAGGAAGCAGAAGTTGATCAAGCCGCGCCTCTTTCTCCTTCTGCCCCGACCCGTCCACAACGGCTCCAAAAACTAATCATTAGGCCGGGGAAAGGATCCAAAGGTGGCGAGAAGAAGGGATAACAAGCTAGATTTTTTTTTTACTCCTTACTTTTGCTTTTTGCATGTATCGACCGGGGATTGTGCAGGCACCGGTCCCTGCTTTTGCTTTTTGAGATATCTGCACATGTAAAGAATTTTCATAGTACTAAATAAAACAATTATTTTACTTGTACAAACTCTTGTGTATGTGAGAATGATCTGTCTTTTATTTTTAGTGTAGAACAAACGATTCTTCTTACTTTTGCAAACCTTTTGTCTGCGTTTGAGAATGCATTTATTCCACATCTATTTTTCGTGATATTGCAACGAACTTGTGGCATGTTGCTTTTATTAATATAATTGAATTGTATAGTATTGCCCCCATGCCGTAAGTGCATTGCAATATTCCTAGCTTTTTCAAGACTAATACTCTTATTTCAGAGGATAATTATTCCGCTTTTAAGGGGAGAATTATTCTGCTTTTAATAGAGTATATCCAGTCTTTAGAAGAATTTTTATTTTCTCTTTCTGAAGAACGCTTCAACTTTCGGGGATAATCACTTTTATTTATTAAGAAATGAATTTCCCTATGAAGTGAAATGAACTTTTCTGAAAGGATTTTGTAGCATTTCAACTTTTTTTATTAGGAGGAACTTTTTTTGAGAGGAACAAGTTAATCCTTCCTTTGAGAGTTGAACTGTGCTTCTGGACAATGCTTTTTGTTCGAGTATTTTATTTTGGGACATGCCTCCGGAGAGGGCTCCTCTTAAAGAGTTGTGCCTCCGAAGAGGTCTTGTGCCTTCGAAAAGGGCTTGTGCCTCCGAAGAGGGCTTGTGCCTCCAAAGAGGGCTTGCGGTGCCTTGGGAAAGGGCTTTTGCCTCCGAAGAGGTCATGTACCTCCGAAGAGGGCTTGTGGTGCCTTGGGAAAGGGCTTTTGCCTCCGAAGAGGTCATGTGCCTCCGAAGAGGGCTTGTGGTGCCTTGGGAAAGGGCTTTTGCCTCCGAAGAGGTCATGTGCCTCCGAAGAGGGCTTGTGCCTCCGAAAAGGGCTTTTTGATTGCCTGGAAGTTACTTTCTCATGGTTGAGTGGATCCACGGGGCGGACGCAAGTTGCTTGATTGGATGCTTGTTTGCACAAACGATCGCAATTAAGTAACAAGGGCCCTGTTCCTTCAACTCGGGAAGGTGCCCCTCCAGTGGTTCCACCAATCTTTTTTTTTATTGAGAGAAGTACTTTCATTTTTTTATTTATTTTTTTTTTTTTGGCGTGCCTCATCAGAGGGCTTTGTTGAACTTTGAGAAGGAGCGTTGGATGGTTGGTGTGCCAGGAAGGTTGCGTCTCAGGGGCAAGTAGATTCACGGGACGGACGCAAGCTGCCTGATCGGATGCATCACGATCCGTCAGCAAGGGCCCTGTTCCTTCCGCTTGGGAAGGTGTCCCTTCGGTGGTTCTTACTGGCCCTTTTATTGAGAAGCATACCTCCTTTTTGCTGCTCCTTTGTTTGCTTGACAATGTTCTCTCATCGTCTGCTCATTAGCGATCTTTTGTTATTGTTTCCAAGCGCACCTTCTTTCCTTACATTGCTATGTTCGAAGAAATGGACTTCACTGTTGAACGACTTCACGGGACAGACGCAAGTTATCTAGTTGGATGTTTGTTTATATCGACAATCTCAACCAGTTAACAAAGGTTTGTCACAGTGGAGTCGCCAACTTTTTATGTGAAGTTCACTTTGTATAGGATTTGTATTTGGAATTTCTTGTCGCTTGGTATTTGCATGACAGGTGATTTATAGAGGCCGCTTGGTCTTGTGACGAGCAAGCATTGTTTTGATGTCCTGCAATTTTGAATCGACATTTTAGCAATACATTTAAAGTATTTACATATCGAAATAAAACAGGCATTATGAAATGGTAAAGAACACAAGATTTATAGTGGTTCGGCCAAGAATCGGGCCTACATCCACTTTATAGCTTTCATTCATTCACACTGATTTACAATATTTTACAACACAACTGATACATTCATCATTATTCTACAATTTTGAACAAAGCTTTTTCTTTCAAGTAAAATAAGGACGTAAGTGGTTGCTGTTCCAGGCTCTTGGAATTGGATCTCCTTCGACAGTTATGAGTTTGAAAGTGCCATCAAGAAGTTTACTGCCAATGGCATATGGTCCCTCCCAGTTTGGTCCAAACACACCAGTTGCCGTCATGATCCTTTTCAAAACTAAGTCCCCGACCTCAAAGCTGCGTTGGCGAACTTTAGAGTTGAAGTGCCTGGCTATCCTTTGCTGATAAGCTGAAACTCTGAGCCTAGCTTCTTCTCTTTTCTCATCAAGAAAATCAAGTGCTTCAAGTTGCAACTTTTCATTTTCAGCTTCGTTGAAATGAACTCTTCTATGTGAAGGAACTTCTACTTCCACTGGAATCATTGCCTCTGATCCGTATGCCAGTTAAAATGGAGTGTGCCCAGTTGCAGTTTTGTGAGTAGTCCTGTATGCCCATAGTGCTAGTGGAAGCTTATCAACCCAACTACCTTTTGCTCTTTCAAGCTGCTTTTTGATGGTTGACTTGATGATTTTATTCATTGCTTCTACTTGCCCGTTTGCCTGCGGATGAGCCACTACTGAGAAGCTTTTCCGAATTCTGAATCGTTTGCAGAAATCCTAGAACTCTTCACTTTCAAACTGAGTACCGTTGTCTGTGATTATTTTCTGTGGCACACCATATCTGCAAACGATATTTTTCGTTACAAAATTTATCATCTTTTTAGAAGTAATGGTGGCCAAAGGTTCAGCCTCAGCCCACTTGGTGAAATAATCAACGGCTACGATAGCATATTTGATTCCTGATTTGGCAACTGGAAATGTTCCGATTAGATCTATACCCCAAATGGCGAATGGCCATGGGCTGACCATCTGTGAGAGTTCGGTGGAAGGTGCTCTTGGGATTTTCGCAAATCTCTGGCACTTGTCGCACTTTCTAGAGTAGATAGCAGCATCTCGGTTAATGTCAGGCCAGAAATACCCATATCGGAGAACTTTCTTGGCTAAAGTTTGACCAGCTGAATGATCTCCACATTCTCCTCCGTGTACCTCGGCTAGAATTGTCTTGGCTTCTTCCTTAGTTACACATCGGAGCAGAGGCATTGAAAATCCCCGTCTGTATAATCGGCCATCTTGAATTATATATCTCGACGCTTTTCTCAATAATTTCCGACGTTCCTTAGAACTTTCTGGCAGGGAACCACTGAGTAAGTATTCTTTGATTGGAGTCATCCATGATTCATGCTCTTGAGACGTAGTCATAATCCAATCAACATCCATTTCATCAATGCTTGGAGCTGACAGAACTTCTACAGGAACTAATCCCAGTAATTGAGCTTCTCCAGAACTTGAGTACTTTCCTAGAGAATCTGCTTTCATGTTCTCTACTCGAGGAATATGACTTATCGTGTAGTGATTGAAATCTTCGAGTAATTCACATGCCTTTGACAAATATGCGGGCAGATTTCCACCTTTAGCCTGAAACTCTTTCTTTACCTGGCAAACGATGAGTTGAGAATCGCTGAAAATTTGCAACATTTTGATGTTTAGTTCCTTGGCAATTTTTAATCCGGCGATAAGTGCTTCATATTCTGCTTCATTGTTTGTTGAAGGAAATTCCAGTCTCAATGCATAACACAATGATCGTCCTTCGGGGGTTTCAAGCACAACCCCTGCCCCAGAATAGTAATCATTTCTTGATCCGTCAACATACAACTTCCATTGGATTGGAATGCCGTTAGTTGTTTCGTTTTCACTATCGCCTTTGTCGGTAGATTCTGCGATGAAATCTGCTAAAGCTTGTCCGTTGATTGCTCTTCGGGGGTGATAAGTGATGTCATACTGGCTAAGTTCAATGTTCCATTTCAAAAGACGACCCGAAGTTTCAGGACGAAACAGGACTTGCTTTAGCGGTTGATCAGTAAGAACTTTGATAGGATGAGCTTGAAAATATGGCCTCAATTTCCTGGAAGCAATTAGCAAACAATAGGCGAGCTTTTCTATCTTCGAATAATTCATCTCTGCCCCAGTGAACCGTTTACTGATGTAATAGACTGGACGCTGTATTTTCATATCTTCCCGTACAAGTGCTGCGCTGAGGGCATGAGATGAAATTGCTAAATAGATGAAAAGATCTTCACCGTCAGTGGGCTTGGAAAGAACCGGAGGTGTTTCCATGTGATGAATTAGTTCATCGAAAGCATTCTGGCATTCTGGAGTCCATTCAAAATTTTTCTTTCCTTTCTTTAAAGCGTCAAAGAAGGGAATACATTTGTCTGTGGCCTTGGAAATGAAGCGACTCAGAGCAGCGACTTTTCGATTGAGACTTTGCATTTCTTTCTTTGTTTTAGGGGCTTTGACTTCCCTTAGAGCTGTGATTTGAGTAGGATTGGCTTCAATACCCCTAGCGCTTACAATGTAACCTAGGAATTTCCCAGACTCTACCCCGAATGAACATTTCAATGGGTTGAGCTTCATTCCATACTTTCGAAGAATCGTAAACATCTCTTCCAAGTGTCCCATGTGATCTACAGCTTTCTTTGATTTTACCAACATATCGTCGACATAAACTTCCATGGTTCTACCAATCTGAGGCTTGAACATTGCGTTGACGAGTCTTTGGTAGGTTGCCCCAGCATTTTTCAACCCGAAAGGCATAACTTTGTAGCAGTAGAGACCCACATCTATAATAAAGCTTGTGTCTTCCTGATCCGGCTCATGCATCACAATCTGATTGTATCCGGAGTAAGCATCCATAAACGATAACAACTCATGCCCAGCTGTTCCATCCACCAATTGATCAATTCTGGGCAGCGGGAAGCAATCCTTGGGGCATGCTTTGTTCAGATCAGAGAAATCTATGCATACTCTCCACTTTCCATTTGCCTTCTTGACCAATACTGGATTTGAAACCCAATTTGGATAAGTGGAGTTTCTGATAAAGCCGCTCTCCATGAGCCGATCAACTTCTTCCTTTAGTGTCGTCGATCTTTCTGGGCCTTGAGTTCTTCTCTTTTGCTTTACTGGTGTGAATTTCGGATCTATGTTCAGAGTATGCACAGCAACTTCCGGGGAGATCCCACACATATCAGCGTGACACCAAGCGAACACATCTAGATTGGCTTTTAAGAATGATATCAGTGTGTTTTGAACTGTTGTACTTAGCTGTGAACCCACATGGAGTACTTTGTTCGGTCTCTCGAGTCTATAGATACTGGTACCGTTACCTCCACGGGTACCACTCTATTCTCCCCTGTACTGGCTTTCCTGGGATCCATTTCTTTTCTTGCATCGCTGTGTTCGCCAGTACAGGGGCCGCTCCGTAGTTGCTACAGGGTCGGTTCCTTGATGCGGAGCGGAGCTGCCGCATCTTTCCCCATTTCTTTTCTCCTGGCCTCTCGGAGTTCTACAAGATAACATTCTCGTCCTGGGTTTTGATCTCCTTTAATAACAGCAATCCCATTATCAGTAGGAAATTTCATTGTTAAGCACCAAGGAGCGAGGACGGCCCTGAAAGCAGCAAGAGTAGGCCGGCCCAAGAAAGCGTTATAGGCGGAGAATCCATCAACAATTACAAAAGTTTGCTTCCGAACCAATTTCGTGTGTCCTTCGCCCATTTCAACAAACAAGTCCACCGTTCCAATCGGCTGTTTCAGCTCCCCTGTAAACCCGGCAATCTTGTGTGAAGAAGCTTGTACATCAGTCATCGGGATTTTCATTTGGTCAAATGTCCTTTTAAAGAGAATGTTGCATGAGGCACCACTATCTACCAACACTCTTCTGACAATAGCCGGCCCAATACCGACTAAGACAACCAAAGGGTCCTTGGTAGGAGCTTCCACATTAATAGAATCCCTGGCTTTGAACATAATATCATCATGAAAAGTCTTCTGCTGCTTTAGAGGTGAAGCATCTTCCAAGATTAAGACACTTTCTTCGGTTGGTGCATACTTCAAAGCTTTTGCATACCTTTCCATTTCACCCCAACTCCTGCCAGCCGGGTGAGGTCCCCCTGTGATCACATTGATAACAGGTCTTTCCTTTCCAGTAGGCCTCTCTCCTGAATCAGATGAATTAGTTATAGGTAACTGCCCTTGGCTGGATGAGGATGGATCCTTTCTATTCCTCTTGACGTATTGCTGCAACTTATTCTCTCTCAGCAATTCTTCAATTAGGCTTTTCAAATGGCGGCACTCATTGGTATCATGCCCTGGTTGGTTGTGAAACTTGCAAAATCTTCCGCTTTGAACAGCATTCTTCCCAACTTTCACGGCCGACGGTTTTGGAAATTCAACAGCATCTTTAGTGGCGATGAAAATATTCTCCGGAGTATCGGTCGGAGGAGTAAAGTCTGAAGGTTTGAGGAAGCGGGGCTTTTTGAAGTCTTTCTGCCTTTTCCCACTATTATTTTCCCTTTTCTGATCTGCCGGTTCTTTCTTGCTTTGAACAGTAGCATTATTTTCCACCACCGTTGTCACAACTTTAGCTGGTGCGGAAAGATTCTCTAAGCGTATAAATTCGTCAGCCTTTTTATAGAATTTCTCGAGCGAATTTGGCTCCTTCATCTTCAGCCATTTTCCAAATTCGCTCGATTTGTCGATAGCTCGCATCAAATAGGTCAAGATCATTCGTGGCTCTGCGTTATCGACTTCTGCCAGAGCTAAGTTGAAGCGGTTCAAGAATGATTTAATAGGCTCTCCCGGATTCTGTTCAAGACTGGACAGTGACATTATATCTTTTGCCTTTGAAGCGTATAGCCTGAATTGCTCTTTGAATTTTCGGGTCAGATCAGAAAACTGATCTACAGATCGGACAGGAAGCTTGGTAAACCAGAGAAGTGCCACTCCTTCTAAATAAACTGGGAAATATCGGCACTTTATTTCGTCGGTTGCTCTCGCACCGGTCATATGCCAATCGTATTTATACAAGAACTGATTTGGATCACTTGTTCCCCGATAAGCAGGAATGGTGGGGGGAACAAATTTACTAGGAAATTCAGCCTTCAGAATCTTCTCGGTAAACGGAGTTCTACTTGGTGCGAATCCCCATTCGCTTTCGTCTTCATCTCTTTGCATGCTCTCTTTCATTATTTGCTTGATCATACCAGAAAGATATTCCTCATTGTTCAGAGATTTCGCAGAATAGACCAGCCATCTTTTCGGGGGTTTGTCCAGGTAAATGCTCATGAAGAACTGGTGATGGCCTGGATCCTTCGGCCTGGAGGGGTGCCCCTTCGGCAGCACCAGATCCCCCGTGAGGAATATTTCTTCCCTCGGAATTGGGAGCAGCGTTAGCAAAGTTTCCCTCATTATTTACTGGTCTTTGACTCGTACCAAATAGAGCATTCAGCCTTTCCATCATCAGGTTATTCTGAGTTTCAATCTGCTGGTACAGTCCGGATACAGCAGCATCTAACTCCTGTCGCGTAACACCGACGCTTGGAGCTGCCTGATTTGGAGAGAGAGAAGTGGCAGTATTATCACGGTCGTCATCAGTTCTGACAGACTTTCGTTTCCTTCCAGGAGCCATTATGTCTGATAAACTTCTGGTTTTGTGGGAAATTCTTTCAGCAAACTTCTGTGAAGCAATGGTGAGTTGTAGCCTGAGTTGGGTTCTCGGTGAAAGCACCAAAATGTTAACGGTAAAAAGTGAACGCTAACACCCGGTGTGTGTAATAGAATCGTGAAAGCACCACCCGTGTGACGGGAATAGAATTTAAGCAGTAAAAGACAGCAATTTATAGTGGTTCGGCTTGAGATTAAGCCTACGTCCACTTTGAATCTCTTTATTATTGAATTCGGTTACAAATCGGTACAACTCTCTTATCAAAACAGTACAACTTGATCGAAAGAAACAATCTTGACTACTAGCTCAATCTTCGTCGATGAAATTCGATGAATTCATGTTGAATGCAGGGAATTATCTCTTGAAGATCGTTGTAGCGTCTTGAATGTTTGAGGATCTTTGATTGCTGGTTGAATGGAGACTTCGACGGAGTAACGACGCTTGAAGAAATGATTTGGCAAAAGTCCCTTTCATGTTAGAAGTGGTGGGGTATTTATAGGAGCTGATTTGGACTCTGGAAATTTCCCTAAGTCCTAAGTCATCGCCGACTTAGTATAAGTCGCGGCCGACTTATGGTAGGTCGCAGCCGGCTCATCAACACTTCCATAGTAGTTCGTCTCCTTTTCTGGTTTTATGCTCAAGTCCTAAGTCGTCGAAGATCTAAGGTAAGTCGGTGACGAGGTAAAGATGTAAGGTGTTCTGAGATTACATACGACTCAGTATAAGTCGTAGGTCGGCGACGACTTAAGAGATAGGTCGTAGGTCTTTAAGTCGAAGACTTCTTTAGGTCGGAGCCCCTCCTTATCTCGCGAACTGCTAAGTCGGAGGCCTTCGTAACTTGCTAATCGGTTAAGTCAAACTACTCCTTAACTCGTACACTGTTATGTCGGAGCATTACTTAACTCGGCATCCTTCTTAACTCAGTCTCAGCTCTTGAGTCACAAATTACCTTAAGTCATGACCTGTTGAGTCGGCACATGTCTTAAGTCGGCAGCTTTCCTTGAGTCGGCTACTGTTAAGTCGGATCTGTAGCTTAGGTCGTATGTTGCTTTAAATCAGATTTGTTAGGTCGGTCTTTATCTTGAGTCGGTGGCGCTTTTAACTCATTAGGTTATGAACTGAAAGAGGGTTAACAATAATAATTTTTGTTTGAAATTGTGTATTCTTGCAAGCAAAGAAAATTACACCCTTGTGTTAATATCTACCGTAGTGCAAATTCATTAAAAATAGAAGGGTGACAATGATCATAAAAAAGAATCTTAGGTTCTATTTATATACCATATTTACAAGGTTGAATAAAAATTGAAAGTTGATGCTAGTTAAAATTTCATGTTTGGCACTTCAGTTGCTCCATATTTCATGTAACTAAACAAGACAAGATAGCTCACTAACAAAGCAGGTTTAACTTATGGAGGACATTTGTCCGAAGTTACAGATGCCTAAGTCAATCAAACAATAACCAGTTATGGTGCTTGCAAAAGATATGATTATGTATCAGAAATTGACCTATTCAGAACAAAACTCAATACGGTCCGTAGCAACTATAGAATTTTTCACCGTTCAAATAATATATAACGATCAACGGATGATAATATATAGCAAACAAAATATCCAATCTCATAAATACGAAAAATCCTAGTAATAATTCGGTGAAGTATGATGAATTACCTTGACTGAAATGAATTCCATGAATTCGGTTGCTGACAAATCAGGAATTGACTTCAAAGCATTTGATGTGATCCAATCAAGAAATCAAGTAGATAGATAATTGCTTCATAATACATAACATATTATTTTTGGAAATAGGAAAGTACAACTAGCTGCTATCGTTTTTTACATCAATGACTAACAAACTGAAATAAATTTACAAACTATTAAAAAAACCAAACTATACAGATAGTACAGAAAAGGGGAAATGTTTTTTACAGTCGCTACAGTGCTATTTTTTATGGTTTCCAAGTTTTTCCAGTCTAAGAGAAAAGAAATGTGTTATCCTTGTAAATAGGGCAAAATTTTCCTCCAGTTCTTTAATGAATAAAAAATAGTCAGTTGCAGCCACAGTTGTTTCAAGATCAAATATATGATTGTCAAATAACTCCCCACTTAGTTTCTGTTTTTATTTTTCGCTTAATGCAATTAATGCACCCAATGTCCAAGTTATATGAATAAGGCAATAAAGGTAAAGTAGCATAAAGTTCAGATATAACTCCAATTGATATATATAATTTAACTAAAACTAACTCAGTAACCAAGCTAACATCCATTTTGATATTTAGTTAACTGGTAGAGTGCTGATATAGGCAAAAACTATTATCTTACTCTTCCTTCTTTTCTTCTTCCTCTTCTTCCTTCTTTGTGAAACAATCTACACAATTAAGCAGCAAAACTATAGCTACCATTCATATTATAACTATTAACTAGGATATAGGCAAAACTATTCTCCATTTAATGATTTTCTTTTTTTATTTCTTTTTGTTACTTGGAACATTTTCAGTAGCTCACATTTAAATCAAAAAAATGTGTGACATCATTCATATTATAACTACTGAAAATAATCGCCACTCAAGCTAAAAAGTAAACCTTTAAAAATAAAGCTCCAAATGTTCATTCTCAATCTTTATATCCTTCCTAATTTGGTCAACATAAATGTACGCAGTTCATATCAAATATGATTACTTTTCAGTAAGAAATGATTGCTAGCAACTGCATATAGAATTTAAATTTTCTGTAATATCAGTTTCAAGTTGCAAAATGTTATTTATAGCACAATATAACAAAAGAAAAATAAATAAATCAAGCATCATGTATAAAATCATATTTGTTGCCCAAAATGTCAAATTTGTGATGAACAAACTGCAAACAAGGCTATAATATGTAAATCTGTAAATAAAACTTAAGAAATTAATTAATACATTTATCATTGGATACCTATTTTCTTATAAACACATACAAGTCACTGGTAAAATATCTTAAGTTCGTCAACCTAAGAAAATTAACTCTTAAGAAACAAATCGCTTTTTGGATCAACATCCACAATGGCTTGACAATGCATGTATGCAGCCTCTCTCAACTTTACTTTTTTATCATTGATAACGATATTTATTTGTTTTCCATCTAATTTTTTATAACTGCACATTGATCCCTACCATTATTTTCAGAAATCGATAGAATGTAAAATTCATCGAAGTATTTTGAACAACACGTCTTCAAATCCAAAGGTATGTCTAAAAGCGAAAAAGCATAAAATAATCATAAAACTGTATTCCAACATAGATAATGCAATTTACTAATTCAAAAATTAGCTGATGCTTGCCTTCTATTGTATGCATGCATATTAAATGAATATGACGTATATGATTATATAGTGAATGCTCATTTTATTCTAACTTCAATCCTTGGATGCCAATCCCATTGTTCAGACCAGGTAGGATTCATGTATTCAAATTTTTCCCTGTAGCAAGATTATTGACATCATGAAAACATTTCTATAGTGAACAAATTTGAATATACACTGATGTGTTTTTTTATATCATTAATTACATGGTAGTGGCTACGCTTTAAGTACTCACCTACTGTGAGATGTCTAACCGGGAAACCAAAACATCCATATGCTCTTGTTCAACTAGAGCCACTTGCTCACTTTGACGTTTCCTTTGGGGCTTACTCTGATCCAGTTGTAAGAACTGATAGAGAACCGATAATATCTTCATCAGAATAAAAAAATTGAATATGTATCACATTTGTCATCATTGTATAATATGACCCATGTAAATTTAATCATCTACATAAATGGAAAAATAGAGCATGTTATAAGCTACAACAAAGGAAATCTCATGTGTTAAAGCTTCATCTAGCTAGTATTTTATATGTACAAAACATACGAAGAAGCTTCATTCTACTGACCCGTATTCCTTTTGCTATAGGTAAGAGTCTATGCATGTGATACCATATATGAAGTCCTCCAAATTCAAGAGATTTATTCAGACAAGCTAATGTCAAGGTCCAAGCAGACAAAATATATCTGCCTAAGATTTTATATTACTACTGGAAGGATACTTCTCTCAAATTGGTTGAGATTTTGGAGACAGTTAGCGAGTGCATGCCACGACATGAAAAGAAATTCATTCAAGAATGCCTTAAAAGGAACACCTGATACATGTGTTTGGTTGCAGTATAACTCGGATTCTAGGTATCTTCTGCACAGGGATTTAGCCGGATAACTAGCAATTACAAATTATATTCATAAACCAGTGGTTGGACCGGACCATATGTTGATTCATATTGGATTTTGCAAGTAATTATTTTGCTGCGCCTAAAAGGCGTAGGATTGCAAAGTATTGCTGGTCATATTTAAGAAAGCAAGTAGCATTTTATTATTTGTCACTCATGAACTCAGTTAGTGAAGGAAAAACACCAACATACATTCTTTTAACTGTTATTTTGGATTTGGATTTGTGTTTTTCTTTTCAATTATTTGACTTAATTAGCTACTTCATTTTTCCAAGATTTTGTTGACGTATAGAAAAAACATTAAAATCATGAAGTCAACACATAAATAACATTGATCCAAGCAAGTTTCACCTAAAAGTTCATAGTATTAAAGAACCACTTGTAATCACAAAATATATTGGTAATGTGAAGCTTGATCTTTTTCATATTTATATACACATAGGTCCTTCTGATTTTGATTTTTGTTCCTGAAATTATTCTTAACCAGTCAAGTGTGGTGTATAGCTTAAAATAAGGATTTATACAGTCCTTTGAAATTGATTTTTTAGTAAGGAATCAACACAAACACACGGTTCTTAATGTTAGCTTCAAACAAATTTGTAATTGTTGTCCTAAATTTAGCAACAATGATTTTTCTAAAATACAGCTGTTACAAGTTTTAAACTTCAACATACAATCAAACAAGCCAGCATAAAATATACTACGGAACAGCATAACCTACACCAAATTTAAAATAAAAGAAATTTTGAATGGTTGTTAAAATTAATTAACATTTTCTATATATCTAACACAATTTGCAACAAGGTAATTCCCAAGAAGTGATTTAACTTATTTACCTTCAAAAATTTCTATAATAACATGGATTAACTAGGATTCACCTGAAGTAGAAATCGCCTAAAGTCAAAATTGAATCGCTTAGAGTCGTGGCCGAAATCGAATCGCCTGAAGTCGAGGCTGATTCGCCTAAAGGAGAGGTCGATTTGCCTAAAGGACAGAGGCCGAAATCAAATTGCTTGAAGGAGAAATTTCCTTTTTTAGTGGCAGCTGAATGAATAAGCATTGAGAAGTCGGGGGACTAGGGCTACATGACCGAGGATGATCATTTACTTTTTTGGCCCAAGAACATTTAGCTAATTTCAATTTAACCAGATTTTCCAACGCAAATATGCATTAGCAATAAAAAAATTATAAGTGTGTAATTTCGATCACACATTTTATTATTAGCAACGCTTATTGTTGTGATAAACCTACAACCCAAATAAGTGTTGCCAACTGAAAAAAATAAGGGTTACAAAATGGCTGTTATGGTGTAGTGTATACATATACATATACATATTGTTAACAAGAAATATTGTCAACATCCCCAATGCTATTCATAAGATAATTCAATTCAAACAAGACTAAGTTGTTGAGAGGATTCTCTCCTTCATAAGCATGCCTTTCGACTAGAATGATATAGACTAAAGGATTTGAAGTGATAACTCTAGCTTTCGACCAAGTTGACTTAATCGAAAGGAAATAATGAAATTGCCCACCCTTTCGATCAGATTGGCCTAGTCGAAAGAGTTAATGAGGCTATCTTAACCCTTTCGACCAGGTTGGTATAGTCGAAAGGCCTCAAGGAGTTAGCTTTGGGACATAGCCTATGAGATCATCATTTATTTGAGCCTCATCCTCCCAGTGAGTCAATAACAGTCAATTATCTTTTTTCTCCACCCCTTCCGATCATGTCGAGATGCAACATTCAAGACATTTCGATTTCATCGAAAGGGGATGCTTACTTCATTAATATGTCTCGGTTGCTTTCGACACCATGGTTTCATTATTCTTACTATGGAAATCCTTCGAAAGGGTTACTGATGTCACAAAGGGTTGAGCCCCTTCAAATGAGTTCCACTTTACATGACTGTTAGTCAAATATAAACTAAGACCCCTTTTGAAAATACTCCTTTCGATTAGGTCGATAGGGGTTTTTCCTTCCGAAGCAATCCTAGTTTATTATTGTCTATAATCCACTTTGTTTCCCTTGTATAAGATCAATCTAGGTATTCCCAAGTCTCGTGCATTCAACATGGTTGACACCTCATTATCATTTCGGTTTTCAGTGTTAAGTGCAGGTTCCGAGGATGATGTGTTTCGATTGGAATGCCTAAGTTGGTCTTATACATAGCATAGACAAAAAGAGATCATGAGAATAGGTTAGAATCATGTGCAATTGATCATTAGTCTAGCTAATGATCTAAATGATCTTCCATGTCGCCAATATCCTTATTAAACAAGCCATCTTCCTTTTTATTCATAATCCAAAATGAGTTACAAGATATTGAGCTTTTTTCCTAATTTGATTTAGGGTTTCTTCCAAATACAATTGTCGCTAAGAAAGTAGAGTAAAGAAAAATGAATTCAGAATTCCAGAATCCCAAAAACCGGACCCCTTGGGTCTTATTTATAGATGCAGGTCAGCCCCCCTTCCGTGTCTTAGCTTTCGACTTGGTCGAAAGGACCCTTTTTATATGCGACCTTAAGCCTTTCAACTTGGACGAAATGTCATGACCCTTTCGATGTTGTCGAATGGTGTTCTCTTATGATTCTTGGTTTGCTCTTTCGCCTCCTTTACTTTTTCCCAGACCTTTCGACTGAGTCGAAGGAGGCCTTTATCATCCTTTTGCCTTTGTTGAATTCTGAGTACTGCTTTCTTCACAGCACCCGAAAGGTTCCCTGAATGCATCCCTGTGAACTGAAGCGGATCCTTCTTTTAATATTATAAACCTCGACCGGTTCGAAAGGCTTGTTTATGCTTTTGAGAAGGTTGCGGTAGGGGCAAAACCTTTGACTTCGAAAGGTGTGGCATGTAGTTAGGAGAGCATCATCGGTTGCCTTCGAAAGTGGCTCCGAAGTAATCCTTGCTTGTTTATCTTTGTCGAAAGGTTGGAAGTGGCAGTACGGTATATTTATTTTCATCTGGGTCGAAAGCCTTTGCACTGTATGAATAGTTGGTGCCTTCGACTCTTTCGATACCAGCCCAATGCCTTCGAAACAACCTCTTATGTCCTTTATGAAGCCTAAGACTGTTTCTTCATCGAAACCTCAATCATGTTAACCTTCTTTCATACTTCTACTCCTGAGTAGATTTTATGGTTAACATTTTTCCCCCTGTATGAAAGAAGATTTTGTTCTTTAGGACAAAAATCTCATAACTGGATACGAGTTGTTATTCGGAAACTTTCTCAAGAACTTTAATTTTGGCATTAAGAAGACCGGCTCAACACTTTTGGCTGTCTGTAATAATCACAATTCTTATTGCATGATACCCCCGGTTTAGGATTTGATTGGGACTAGGAAACAACAAAATTTAACCCAGATTAGTGTATTAACTTGTGAAGTTTGGAAGTTGAGAATGTGACATCCAAAATCCAGATAACAATATCCAAAAATAGTCCTCCGTGTGGCATTTCTTAACCCAGATTCAGGTTTTCATGACAAATTAAACAGGAATTAGTAGGTATTGTCTTTGTATCAAGTACTGAGCCCAGATCAGGGCCTATGTTAAACAATTATCTTTGCAAAAGAATATTCAGACCAGATTAGGACATTAAGGAAAAATCAGATAATAATCCTAAAACTCAAGTTCGAGTATAAAACAAAAAATCATAGTGATCAATAATGTTCCCATACCCAGACTCGGGCAAAATAAAGACAGCGATTGATAAAGTCCCGAAACCCAGATTTGGGTATTAGTAAATGAGGTCCTGAAATGTATGTCTCGGACCCAGATTCGGGCATAATAAAAATAGCAATTGATAAAAGTCCTGAAACCTAGATTTTGGTATTAGTAAATGAGGTCCTGAAATGTATGTCTTGGAACCCAAATTCGGGTATTAAATGATGAAATACATATTTGAGAGTCCCGAAACCCAGATTCGGGTAATAATCGATGGAGTTCTGTTTCACTCCTTTGCTTCTGACTTCTTCGACATATATGAACCGTTCAGGTTTTTAATATTTAGAAATAATTTGATTAGCTGCATCTTGAGTTTGGACGTCTTAGTTCTGTAACGACCGTGATTTTATTACCGTCGTGATAAATATTCTAAAAATCGGTAGTGAACGTGATTTCTGAGTTACGATCGGAGTGAATATTTTTAAATAGAAATTTTTAACTCCTATGTGCTTATGCTCTATACGTAAGTTGGTTGCCAGATCATCAAAATGGAAATGTTCATTATGTTTGTGCAAAAAGAAAGAGTAGTATACACATTACATTATTTTTAATTCAACACTTGCACTGCTGACATTTATGTAGTAGCACAATGGCATGACCAGTGAATCAAAACAAAGTGCGAAAGCAAGTGTAATACACCAGATATTATATTTTGTTATCATCATTTTTGCATGTCCTTTATATTCACTCAAGCACGTTGCATTAAATGCAAAATGTACTCGAATGTTAGCCAGCACTCATTCTCCTTACTGATGCAAAATTGAAAAAAAAAACAAGCTGAAACATTTTTCCATTTTCTTAAAAAGCTTGATTGAAGCATTAATGGCAGTATAGATTCATCTCAGTTGTTTGATTCTGTTGTTTGATTCATACGCACCTTTTAAGTCCAGGTGTTAGTTTGCCTACCACTTAATTCTTGTAACATTTTGTATGAGCAAGAGTGCCCAAACATCATGAGACCTCTGTGTAAATATTTATACAGTGCATAATGCATATTTTATTCAAGTGTGTATGCAAGGTTTAAAACAGGTCACGTGTGTACATATGAAAGCGTACACAGTTGAGAATAGGGGTTGGTTTTGTTTAATTGTTTCACTTTGACTTGAAAATATTATAACAAGATCAGATCGTTTTAGTGCGTGCATGTAGCTTTTTCCCGGACTGGGCAATATTTTAGTGAATATACAGTAGTTCAAGCTACCGATTAATTTATGTTGATCTAGTGCTACGTTTTAAAACGTATTTTGTTGCCGTTATATTATAACGGAAATTTGTACGTCGGTAAAATATTTTTGAAGCGTGTTGTTTTGGTGACATTTTTGACGAATAAAAATTATTGTTGTTTTGACTTCAGTAACCGTCAATTTTAAAGTGAATTTTAAAGCGGTTATCCAGCAACGCTGATTTGGTATCCGTTTTTATGGTGTTTTGTGAAGCGCAATTTCTTTGACGAAATTGCTACAGATGCTACTATTTTAATCACGTGTTTAAAAATGGTTTTAAATTGAAATTGTTTCCAAAAAGTTTACAGTTTGCGCTTTCAAAAGAATGAGAAAGCGATTTAAATGATTCAGCAAAATTGAGGACTATGAACCCTTACTTTTACTGGTTCGCTTAATTCCGGACTTATCCATTTGAGAACGTAAAATGTATTTTTATAAAATACACAATTTTGCACTTTCAAGGAAACGATGAAGTGATTTAAACGATTTAGCAAAAGTGCGCAGTATGGAACCACACTTTTACTATTTCGGTTAAATCCGGACTCGTTAATTGAAATATTTGTTGTTTGATGATTTTGATGATTTTGTGCGCTTTCGAGCCACTATGATGGACCTTTGGGTCATATGATGGACCTTCGGGTCAAATACCAGTACTAGACCTTCGGGTCATATGTTGGACCTTCGGGTCATTTGTTGGGCGCCAAAATTATGATGACTGTACTTGGTAGGCTTCAGCCATATGAGATGCACGTGCGGCGTAGCTTAGACTCGCCATATGATGGGATCGATCCACTTTTATGTTGATTTTTCTAGTTATCTATTTTTGATTTCTAGATTTTGTGAATTGTTGTTTTAAATTCAAGTGTGAATTTGAAAGTTGATTTTGATGGAGTTTGATGTGATTTCTTCATTTAACTATGTTGATTTCTTATGTTGAATAGTCTCATTCGAGATTACTATTATTTTGATTGATGTTGTTTATGATGCATTCACTTCTAAGAATAAATTAGACTGATCCGTTTATTATTTTCTTTTAAATAATACTCGGGTCAGACCGAGTTATTTCAGGATAGTCGCTATCTCTGATTCTGTAGCAGCTTCATCTTTTGGGATCTCACGTCATCTTTTGTCTAGCCTTCGAGGAGTTCTTTTAGTCTATTGACTCTCATCTTATGTATGTATTGATGGATATGTATATGTACATTGGGTTCATGTGAGCTATCGGTTGTTGTAGCATGTACCCAGACTTGTCTTCCACTATATATCTGATATTTCTATTCTGATGTGATTATACTATCTGGGTTATTGTTATTATGAGTTATTCTGGATTTTTCTTAAGCCATCGTAGTTTCGTTTTAGATTTGAATTGAATATATATCTTTGGGAGTAATTTATACAACTCCTATCGATGTAATCAATACTCGTCTAAGGCATAACTTACGGATGGTCGCCTCTAACAAGCCTTATTCTTCGCAATAGCATACGTTATTCCTTATAATAACCTTTGTTATTGTGAGCATAGAGGTGGGGCGTCACATAGTCCATGATCGGGTATGGCATTTCATAGGCTTGGACATCTCAGTCTTTCACTTGATTAGCCTCTTTTGGGCCTTGGACATCTTAGTCCATTATTTGATGAGCCTCTCTTGGGCTTGGACATCTTAGTCCATTGTTGAACAAGCCTCTCTCTGGGCTTGGACATCTAAGTCCATTGTTGAATGAGCCTCTCTCTGAGCTTGGACATCTTAGTTCATTGTTGTCCGGCGCTCATCTTAGAGGCTAGAACCAAGGACTTACCCGACCTGCCTCTAGGAGGCGCTCGGCCCTGGCCCTATTGCGATGCAGATAGGGTCTTGTTTGGTGCTTTAACCTGGCCATCTTATGGCACGGATAAAGGCTTACTCCGTCCTCCCTCCATGAGGTGCCTTGACCTGACCAGAGGCGCGGCCAAGGGCTTGTCCGGTGCTTTAACCTGGCCATCGCATGGCGCGGCTAAAGGCTTAACCGCTCTCCCTCCAGGAGGTGCTCTGCCCTGGCCATCTCGGTGCGGACAAAGTCTTTTCTACCATCTGAGGTAGGCTACCATCTTAGGTAGTATCCAAATAGAAGGAGTGTTTCACTTCCAACCATGTAGACTTTCTCTTTACAAAAAGAAGCTCTTTTTTAATTCATCTTTGAAAAATATGGCCTCAAATGCTCAGCATTCCATGTTCTAGGCACCATATTATTGTCTGGGTGGCACCATTTGTAGGCTCCCGGGGGATTACTTTACATATGATTAATGGCCCCTCCTAGTTGGTCCCAGGGGTCCATCTGAAGGATTCTTAGTATTGGCCATTACTCTGCGGAGTACCAAATCCCCATCTTGAAATGATCGAGCCCTTACTCTTGAATTGTAATACTTTAAGATTCTTCTATGATATTCGGCGGTTCTTACTGTTGCTTCATCTCACAGTTCATGTATCAAATCCAGTAATTCTTTTTTCAGCTCTTGATTCTTATCAAATGCGTAGACAATTCTTCGGTGTGACGGTATCTCAATCTCGATTGGTAGCATTGCCTCAAATCTGTATGTTAAAGAGTAAGGGGTATGTCCCATTGATGTCTTAGTAGACGTTCGGTAGGCCCATGGCACAAGTGGCAACTCTTCTACCCAATTTCCTTTTGCCTTGTCCAGTCACTTTTTCAGAATTGTCTTTATGGTTTTATTTGCAGCCTCAACTGTTCCATTAGCTTTTGGATGTGCAATAGATGAAAAACTTTTAATAATCCCATTCTTATGGCAGAAAAGGAATAATTCTTCGCTCTTAAATTGAGTTCCATTGTCAGAAATTATTTTCTGTGGAATTTCGAACCTGGTGACGATGTTCTTGATAATAAATCTCAATACTTTCCCAGAAGTGATTTTCAAAAGTGGTTCTGCTTCAACCCATTTGGTAAAATAGTCAATGGCCACTACGACATATTTCGCTCCTCCTTCTGAAATTGGTAATGGGCCGATCAAATCTATTCCCCATACATCAAAGGGCCATGGACTTGTAATTGGGGTTAATTGACTTGGGGGCAACCTAGGTATCTTTGAATATTTTTGACATTTCTCGCATCTTTTCACATAGTCTATGGCTTGGCTTACCATATGGGGCTAGTATAATCCCTGTCTCATTATCTTCTTTGCCAGCTTTGTCCCATTTGAATGGTCTCCACAAAACCCTTCATGTGCTTCGGCCATTAATTTTATCCCATCATTCATGCTTACACATCTAAGATAGGGAAGAGCATATTCCTTTTTAAGTGGATTTTGTCCATCATAACGAAGGTTGGAGCATGTCTCTTCATTTTTCTCGCTTTGTGTTTATGTTGATTTACAAAAATATGAGAGTGGATTTGCCTCTAAATTGTTCTCTAGTTAAATAGTTTTTAAATCAAATTTCAATTCTAGTTTTAGCTTCATTTTATTTCTAGTTAACAATTTCTCCTCCATTTGGTCTAATTTGATTGAATAGATTTTTAAACTCTCACAATTCCCTGCGGATCGACCCGTATTCGCCACGTACTACAAAGTGTACGCCGTGCGCTTGCGGTAAATTTTAATTTAAATTCGTTCGACGGTTTTCTAAACCGATAGAATTTCCGTCGACGAATAAGTTTTTACCGCACACGCACGGCGTACACTTGTAGTACGTGGCGAATACGATCGATCCGTAGGGAATTGATGATTTTAAAATTCTATTCAATCAAATTAACCAAAGTTGAAAGTGTGATTAGCTAAAAATGTAAGAAACTAAAAAAACTAGCAAAATAAAAAATAGATAAAAATATGAGAGTTAAACGACAATTTAGAGATAAATCCACTCTCTAGATCATATAATTCAACAATTAATGAAATTATGATCTCTTTTTTTGTCATAAGTGAGTTTAAATGATGTGTTTATCATAAGTATGGCTTATTTGTGCTATTAATTAGCTCAACATAAGCCATCAAACTATAACACACCCCTTAAATCACTTACTAACTCTCATGAAAACAACAACAAAGTTGAAATGAAATCTATTTTAAGCATGATCTATTAACTATTGTTTAGAAATATAGGCCGTCAAATTTTAATTTCACATTCACTTCATTACCATCATCATATGTAGATGAAGAGGTTGCTTGTGATTGTTTAAGCATAGCCTATTTGTTATGAACAACATAGACAATCAAATTCAACATGAAACAATAAATCACATCAACATTCCTTTAAGCACAAAAGAGGTCAAAATTATCAAAATGTTGAAGCTACATGATTAGAGGCTTCATTACCCCTAAATTGAAGGGGTTAAGCTCTCATTTTTGTTATCATATGAACAAATGTAGCTAGCAACATGAAAGCAAAAAGAAAGGAAAATGAAAGCTAATGGAAAAGAGAAGCTAATTAACAAGAATTAAAACTAATCTACTTTGCATGAATGTAAACTACACTACTAACATAAGAAGAGAAGAAGCATGTAAATAAAAGAGAATTAACATTGCATAAAAGAAAGAAAAATTACATGAAATAAAATGGCTAAGTAGCCATGGAAAAAGAAGAGAGAAAAGCTTTGATTTATTTCCTAAGCTAAAAACTAAGTAAGAGAGACTAAAGAAGAAGAGGGTTACATGAAACATAAGGGGTCTTTATACATGTATGAAACCCTAATTCATATATTTGGGGAATGCCCAAAATACCCTTGAGAAAGTGTTGAGGCCAAGTAATCATTAGCTTCTACTAATCATCATTTAAGTGTACATGAAGCCATTAATTCCATAAGCATGTGCATTAGCCTCTAATTTGTACATTAAGGTAGGTGGGTAGGTGGGGTCCTCCATTATCATGCCTTTGAATTATTTCCATCTTCATTTCTTTATCTTCACTCTTGTGCATGCATACATCTTCATGAAACCACTTGTATATGAAGCCAAAATTCCTATAAAATAATATAGAAATTTCCAATTAAATTTTCTCAAATTAATATATGCACAAAAATGACCATTTTGCCCTTGGATGAAGATGAATATGTGACGATTTGAAAATAATATGAATTTTGGTTTAAACAAGTTAAAATGCCCGATATCATCATTTATTTGAGCCTCATCCTCCCAGTAAATCAATAACAACCAATTATATTTGTTCTCCACCCCTTCCGATCATGTCGAGAGGGAACATTCAAGACCTTTTGATTACATCGAAAGGGGATGCTTACTTCATTAATATGTTTCAGTTGCTTTCGACCCCATGGTTTCATTATTCTTACTATGAAACCCCTTCGAAAGGGTTACTGATGTCACAAAGGGTTGATCCCCTTTAAATGAGTTTCACTTTACATGACTATTAGTCAAATATAAACTAAGACCACTTTCGAAAATACTCCTTTCGATTAGGTCGGGTGGGTTTTTTCCTTTCGAAGCAGTCCTAGTTTATTATTGTATATAATCCACTTTGTTTCCCTTATATGAGATCAATCTAGGTATTCCCAAGTCTCATGCATTCAACATGGTCCACACCGCATCATTATTTCAGATTTTAGTGTTAAGTGCAGGTTCTGATGATGATGTGTTTCGATTGGAAATGCCCAAGTTGGTCTTATACATAGCATAGACAATATGAGATCATGAGAATAGGTTAGAATCATGTGCAATTGATCATTAGTCTAGCTAATGATCTAAATGATCTTCCATGTCGCCAATATCCTTAATGAACAAGCCATCTTCCTTTTTATTCATAATCCAAAATGAGTTACAAGATATTGAACTTTTCCCTAATTTGATTTAAGGTTTCTTCCAAATACAATTGTCACTTAAAGTAGAGTAAATAAAAACAAATTCAGAATTCCAAAATCCCCAAAACTGGACCTCTTGGGTCTTATTTATAGATGCAGGTCGGCCCCCCTTCCATGCCTTAGCTTTCAACTAGGTCGAAAGGACCCTTTTTATATGCAGCCTCAAGCCTTTCGACTTTGATGAAAGGTCATGACCCCTTCGATGTTGTTGAATGGTGTTCTCTTATGATTATTGGTTTGCTCTTTTGCCTCCTTTACCTTTTCCCAGACCTTTTGACCGAGTCGAAGGAGGCCTTTATCATCCTTTCGCCTTTGTTGACTTCTGAGTACTGCTTTCTTCACAACACCTCCGTCGAAAGGTTCCCTGAATGCATCCCTATGAACTGAAGCGAAGCCTTCATTTACTATTATAAACCTTGATCGGTTCGAAAGGCTTCCGGGGCACAGTCTCGGATTTCGACGAAACTAGTTCCATTGGATCCATAATGGTATATTATTATTAGATTTCAAATTTCATACCGTTTAGATTTACCGGTTGGTCGTACGGGATAGAAACGCTTTGAATTTAGTATCGAAAATTTAAAATTTTAATTGGGTTCGAAAAGCTATCTTCTCCATACGATCGAATTGGTACTCGAAACTTGTTCCACTGCGTTCGAAATAGCGGTATAACATTACGAACTCCTGGCAGCACGCTTTGATTGGAATCCGTAAATTACAGCGAGATATTTTGAAAATTAAATTAATTAATATATATATTCCAAGTCAACGTTCACCTTAGCCACATTCTTTCAAGTCAGCCATATCCTTTCTTTTCAGCCACCCTAGTGCCCGTCTACTCTTCAAAAAGCTCCTTCTCTTTCCCGTTTAAATAACACAGCACGCTTCTATTCTCTTCGTTCAAAAAGAAGAGCACAAAGAAGAAGAAGAAAATACGACTTCAAACAAAAAATTAGTTCTCCATTTATACTCAACGGAAAATTTTGAAACCACTTTTAAAAATCTTGTTTTGATTAAAGCTTCGATCTGATAGTCATTTTGAGAGGCGCAGCCATGAATTGTGGAGTTCGACAACGTATATGGGATGCATGGTGAATTAGGGTTCAAGTTTATAGGATTTTGAAGCATCGAATCGACGAACAAAGCATAGAATCAGATTCACGACGAAATGGAGCACCTCGGGTCGATTTTCGATGCGGTCCGATCACCCCTTGGGGTTGTGTGCAAGCACTGTAGCTTGATAGGGGAGCAGGTCGCGTTTTTGTATGGTGGTCCGAGAATTGATTTTAGGGTATGGGCGAGACGAGATTGGTGAGGGGAGTCGTTTGGCGAAGACGGCATGCCGAACAGAGCATCAGAGATCCGTGTCACAGCAAATCGTGCACGGCCATGTTTCACGAGTGTATAGGCAAAAGAAAAGAAGGGGAAGAAGAAGACGAGGAGTTGGACCGGGGCTTTCTCGTGTGGGCTGGGTAATATTGGAGTGAAAAATTAAGTTATTTATATATATATTGTTAATTTAAATTTCCAATTCTTATAAAATGCGTATCTCGTTCGTTTTAAGTCAAAATCCAACGCGGTAAGTCACGTTGGGTTCGTATTAAGGAGATCTTTGCTATGGAATCAGTTTGGTTGAATTTGGAGCTTCTGGAATTTTCAGTTAAATTTGAACGCGTTCGAATTTAATCAGAATCAGAATGCGAAAGCGATAATGGAAAATAAAAGGTGAGTGTTTTATAATGCTCACAAGTGCTATAATATTTTTATGCTAGTTAAATTCGAAATTATGAAGTGATATAAAATTATTGATCGTTATTTGACAAATTTAATTGCTATTCGAATTAAAATTTAAAAATTAAAATTAACTGGTTAAATTCGGAATTGGATCGTTGTCTGATATATCATGCTATCTGATCGTTGTCTAATATATCATGTTATCACCCTGTATGTTATTTACAGTATATAGACTATAAATTGAATTATTTCGAACAAATTAAAAAATAGGTTGAAATGATATATATCTATGACATTTATTTTGGATTGAAATGATATATATCCATCCTTGAAATTAAATTGAAATAACTGATCACTTGGCCATAGGATAGAAAATTATATACGGACACCGGATTGGTTAAATCAAATGAGTTTAAAACTTTTGATTTGAAATTTATTTAAATGATTTTGATTTAAAAGAAAGAAAAATCAAATTTATAGAAATCAAATTATTTTTGAATTTGAGCTCTGAATGTTGAAATTTAGATTTGGTAATGGGAATTGTTTAAATAATCGAAATTGAGATTTTGAAATTATAATAGAAATATGATTTGAATTTCGAAAATTGATTTGTTTTAAAAGGATTTGAAATTTCATTCGAACTTTGATGTTTACTAAGTAAATGTATTTGAAAATTTGAATTTCAAATCGGGTATTGAAGGTAAATTTGGTTTAAGTAGTTTGGATCGATGTTTTGAAAATTGAACTCGGAATTGATAAATCGAAATGGTTTTAATTTGGAATTGGAATGGTTTTAATTTGAAATTGAAATTGAAGTCGATTGGAATTGAAGGTGAAATTAAATTAATTTGAAAACGAAGTTGAAATTGATTTGAATTGAAAACGAAGTTGAATCGATTGAATGGTAGTTGGAATTGATTCAAATTGGGAAGTTGGAATTGAATCGGTTTGACTTTGAAGTTATTTTCAATAAAATTATTTTAATATAAACTGTTTAAAATCTATCTTCTCAAATATACAAATTATTTTGGTTTTCCAAATTATTTTTGCTATATAAACCATTTTATTACTTAAACTATTTTAACCATTTAAACTATTGTAACTAATTTAACCATTTACACTATTTTTAACTATTTTAGTTATTTAAACTATTTTAAAACTATTCAAACTATTTTTCAAAAATTCAAACTAGTTAAGGGTGGAATGTTATTTTTAAATCAATTTAAAATACGAATTGGTTTAAATTGAAGTTATGACCCAAATGAAAATTCGGAGCAATGTTGAATTGGAACTGGAATTGAGATATTAAGACGAACATGATTTTGAATTGAAATATTATATTTTGAGTAAATATGATGATTTCAAAATGAATTTGACTTTGAAGCGAATATGATATTTTGATATCAAGTACGAGCTGTTTCGAAATATAAAAGAACCAACCGGTGTGAAAAACTACGTTTGGTTGTTAAAGAGACTGAGGCCTCTTATTGGAATACTCTCTGTCAATATTGGAACCACTTTAGCAACTGTTTACGTGGAGGAGACTCCAGAACGAAGTGGTTGGATTTGACGGCGATTGCTGGATTTGAAGAAAGAGAACGATGAGGGATAGACCCCGGCACTTGTACCAATTTGAAATGACTAAAACAGGACGGCTTGACAGGGCCAAGTGGGCTAATTACCCCGAGCGGACATCCGTTCTTCGATTTTCTTGGACTCGGTCCATACTATTACTCTTTTTGTTGGTTTCGATTGGTGCACCTTGATTTTGGACAACTTCCTTTGATTCGATATGGGATGGATGGACGCGGTGGGCGGCCATGGCTATGATGCGTTACCACCAGCCCTGTGACCCGAACTGGTAGTATCCTACCTTGGGCATTGCCTCACGTGTCTTGTCATACTTTTATCCTTATACGAGACCCATACAATTTTGGTTTAGTGTTGTCATATCACGGCGCATCCCTATCCACCGACGGTTTTCTGGTGTTTTATATGCAAACTGTACGACAATGCTTAAAAACGCATTAAGGGGGATCAATGTAAACCCTTAACGCTAAGAAAAATATTTATTTTATTGATTAGACATTATATATGTAGCGTATTCTACTACAAATAAATATTTTGACGGATCCTTAGGAGATGGAAAATCCCGTAACATCCCTTGAGTTATTGCACGCACGTTATACACTGGATAGGAGATGTGAAAACCCGTAAACATCTCTGAGGCCATGACACTCATGTATATGCGATATCAATTTGACTCACATAAGAATATTTTAGTCCTGACTCGAGTGTTTTGTCTTTTCATTACGCTCGGGTCTGTCCTAAGTTTCTCTGCTTATTGAAGACTTACTCTGGTGGATGAAGACGAAGATTTGTTATATTATTACTATTATTATCCCTGCATCATGTTGTCTGCTGCATTACTTTATTTATTCCTAATGTATTTATAACTCTGATAAATGTTTTATAGGTTATAATCATATGCATGGTATAAACAGCTTCATGAACTGTTTATTTGATTATTATATTTTATCGTTCTGTTGCGAGATTTTGTGTTTGTTTCTTCTCCTTTTCTTATTTTTCTTATTTAACCCCATTGATTATCTATATTCTGGATTGTTTAAGTTAGACATGTGTGGATTATTGTCAATTTAGACCCTCCGAAATGTAGGGCGTCATAGTTGGTATTAGAGCTTTGGTTTAGAGATAACCTTAGCTTTGTGGGGTAACTCATTAGAGATAGGGTCAGTAGTACTCTAGAATGAGTTTGAGTGTATATATATGAGCGCATATTTGTTAGTGAATATAAAAATTGTTTCATATTGTGTTGGTTGATTTGTTGAGTGGCTTATGGATTCTGGTCAATAAGAGTAATTAACATTATTGATAGGAATCTCTAAACACTTGAACAGAGCAATTCGACATAGTACTGTGTTAAAATTGGGTAAATGAAATTATTTTACCATGATTATATTTTATATATAAAGGAATAATTTTCAGAAATTATTATGGTATATATAGTGTGTCTGGTTGCTAGTAATGATAATATTGATTACTATCATTAATTGGTTGTTGTGCCTTAATAAAAGATGTTTATTATAAAATAAACAATGATAAAACAATTGGGAAATATTTTAAGGAAGTGAAATTTTGAAAATATAATTTATAAATGTGACTTATAAATTAAAATGGATTTAAATTAAGAAGTTTTGAATCTAAGTCCCGAAGATTTTGAAATGTGTTTCAAAGTGTTTTGGGGAAATAATACTGATATTATTATTTTGGAAGTGTTTTTTGAATAAAAATGGTTTTTCAAAAGAAATAAAAGCAGTGAACTCACTTCGGTTGTTGGAAAATAAGTCAGATGATGATCGCGACATCATCGGTGTTCATTTTTGAGTTTTGAAGTGATGGATTGCTACTGTAATGATTTGCTAACGGAGTCTTGCTTTGATAAATAAGATTTTGATTTTAAGAAATTTAAATTTTTGATTCTACATAAAAGTGAGATATGTATGTATATATATATGCATATATATATGAATTTAAATTTTTCATTCGACATAAAAGTGAGATATGTATTCTACTACACATAAATATTTTGACGGATCCTTAGGAGATGGAAAATCCCGTAATGTAACAACCCGCATATTTTACGATTGTATATTTAAATGTTTTATTTAAATATAGCTTCGTTGGTCGGATTATAGTCCGAAATGCTACTTTTTGTAAACAGTCGAATTAGGACTCGTGATTACTTCCATTGAGTCCAAAATGGCGATTGCGATCTTTTTGAGTATAAACAACGATATGTTTGGAGTTGAGTAGAATTTTGCTATTTTTCTATTGGGTTTTGGGTTTGGGTTTCAGCCCACTAACCTAACAATATAACCCCAACTCCTCTACAATAACAACTCCCACTCCACTCCTCTTCATTCATTCATAACATTTCCTAACACTCTCAAGCCCTAGAAAGAATGGTGGGAAGAGGAAATTAAAATTCCTAAGCCCTAGTTTCTCTTAGGAAATT
This sequence comes from Allium fistulosum, assembly GCA_030737815.1. Taxonomy (NCBI): domain Eukaryota; kingdom Viridiplantae; phylum Streptophyta; class Magnoliopsida; order Asparagales; family Amaryllidaceae; genus Allium; species Allium fistulosum. The sequence continues at coordinate 354,170,069 of CM060907.1, forward strand.
CAAGTTCTTGCTCTGAAATCAAAGAGAAGCTTATGTAAGCATCCTCTTCATCTTCTCCATCTCAATCTCTCTTCAATTTTCAGAAATTCCTATAACCTAACTTAGGAAAAACTTCACCTTTGATAATAGATTGAAGATTCTAGAGGTGTATTGAAGAGGAATTGATCTTGCCTTGTTTTAGAGCTTCTCATTCGTTGTTTTTGAGTTTTAAAGGTGAGTTCTTGAACTCACATCTATGTATATAGCTTTCATTGTTTTTAGGTATGAATTCCTAACATCTACCTCATGTTCCATTGCTTTTGATTTGAATTGATTTGGTGAATTTTCCAATTTTGGTATTTTGAAGTCAAAATCTTTAAAGATTATATCGTGGATGTTTCGACATGTTTTTGGTGGTGTATCGAAGAGCATATAGGGCTGGGTTGTCGATTGGCATAAATCCCTAGCATCCATCGCTCGTTCGATCGCATTTCGGTTTGGATTTTTGCCCTTTTTGGGCTGGACTGATTTTTTGCCTAGCAAGAAATTTCAGACGTCTGGATTGAAAATCTAGACGTCTGGTTGAAAAATGCAGACGTCTGGAATTAGTCCTTAGAAAAAGAAAAAAAAGGCAGATGCAAAATCCAAACGTCTGGAAATCCAACCAAACGTCTGGTTAGTGGTTCAGACGTCTGGTTGGTAATTTCAAAAGTCTAAAACTGTTCAATTTTGCCTATTTTGGCTGTTTTTGAGTGGATTTCCAAATTTTATCAATTTTTGTTGATCCGGTTAGTTGTTGTCAATTATTATCGACTTTGATGACTTCATTTATGGATTTTTGGGAATATCCATTTGATTGGATTTGATATCGATTTTTACGGTTTGAATTCACGTCGTCGCATGTGGATTTTTGGTGATAGATTGTTTTTACAATCATTTCTATGATTTGTCACTTTTAAATACAAAGGTTTCTATACTAGTAGTAAATACTCAAACTCTTTCACAAAAACGATCTCAACGTTACTTTTAATACAAAGCTTGTTCTTAAAACCGTTTTCTTATCTATTAGTATATACAAACCTTTACCCCATTCGTATGAGAAATCTAACTAAACGACTTAGCAAAACAAGTGGTATGAAACGCTTGCGTTTACTTCGTCGGTTAATTCTTGGACTTGTTCGATTGAAATCTCATGACAATTTTTGAGTGGAAATCTACAATTTGTTCGTAAATATTTAAGTTAAGCCAATGGTTATGGGACATGAAGCTAAACTTATTTATTTACTAGCTTAGTGTAATTTACACTTATCGATCAATGATGATCATTTTGTGATTTAGACTAGCGATGTGCGATGTCTCTTTGTTTGTGTGGAGGATTAAACCTCGTTTGTGGAGCTTTGGTTCAAATCGGTGGTGTAGCGACCGATGGTCTTCAGGCCCATTGTGGAGCATCGACTCAAACTTGATGGTTAGCGACCTTGGAATAGCGTTCCGTTTGTGATACACGTGTTGGTTAGTTTTCATGCTCCCGTTTATGATAGGCCTCCCCCTTTTGTGTTATCTGGATTTCTAATTGTTGATTACTGAAATTTGTGTTTCACCAATTTTTCGATTGACATTGATATGTTTTGTCAATATTAGGGGTTTGGTGAATAAGCTAAAGAATGTGATATTGTTTTTGGATATTTGATGAGATTTGAGATACTGTATGATTTTTATTGTTATCGAATGTATACTTGTCACAGTATGGCATTGTTGTTATCATACATTTTTGTGGTATCTCTTATCCTTTCTCATCTCATATGATATTTATAGCTAAACTGATCCGTTTATAATTTTTCTTCTTAAATAATACTCGGGTCAGACCGAGGTGTTACAGGTTCTTCCACTTGACTTCATAGCAAGGGCTAGCTTCTGACTTTTGGCTAACTACTTTAGCTTAGTAGTTTTTGCTTTATACATTTGAGATAGAGACTCCTTGATGTATACATATTCTTTTGCCTAGCACTTGTTGTTAGTCCATGAGATGATGAGATGATGGTTTTGATGACAACAACCTTAGAATAGATTATAAAATATAAATACTAACATTACAAGTTTAGATATATATGTATATGCAGGATCTAACCATGCAGTTATCAAGAATAAAGACTGTACAGTATAGAGATTCAAGATATAGAGATAGAAGACTCATGAGTATCAAGATTATCAAGAGTTCAAGATTTCAAGATAAGTGTCGAGTCTAGAATTTTGTTAAAACTTCACAATAGCACTGAAATCTTCACTCCAATTTTCTTTTGGGATGGAACCCTTTTCTACCTTTTTAGTGGCTTACAAACCCACGACAAGTAGCTTACAAACCTACGACAAGTGGCTTACAAACCCACGAACATCCTGGTTTTGTACAAGTTCTCGAGTCCTGACATGATGAGATATTCTACAGGAAGAAGCTTGCAAAACTACTTCAAAATGTTTTTTTCAAAACAACTTCGGAATGATTTTCAAAATTGTTTTTCAAAATGTTTTAGCCTTAAAAAATATCTTTTCAAATGATTTTCAAAAAGATGTTTTAGCCTTAAATATTCTTGTTTTTAAACTTCGTTTGTTTTAAACTATCTTTTAATTATAATATATTTATACTTAGATTTAAATATAAAATTATAGTTAAATTATGTATATATTGTTCTTTATATTTACTTATGAATTTCAACTATATTCAAGTATATTTATAAAGTTTTAAATAGTTTTTATATAAGATAAATATTGTTTTTATAGAAATTCAAATTATCATTTGTGGCTGAGGGATGTCGACATGCCCCTAGGTAGTATGTCGACATAGTGACAGTTAAAGTTCAAATTCAAATTTCAAAAGAAGTGTCTATTCGCCATAACCCTTCACGAATGGACATGACTGTTGTTCTTCTATAAATAGGGGTTGGGTTCAACGAATTTAACATCAGTTTTTCTGGTTTTTCACTTCTCTTCTTCTTCCACATTTTCTTATTCAAAATCCTATCATTACTCTGCTGAAATCAACATTGAATCTAACTAGATTATCTCTGGTTTGATTCTCTATCACTATCTCAACAAGATCTAAGTGCTATTCAGAGTTATAGACTTCTTTGTAATCTATTTAGCGAGAAAAGGTGTGATTGTAGCCTTGGAAATCAATCAAACGAGAAAAGGTGTGATTGTAGCCTTGGAAATCAATTGGGTGAACTTGTTGCCCCGGAAATCAAGTATCTCTACCCAGAGGATTGTGATTCTGGAGGGTGTACCTCGTAGCCTTGAAACCGAGGGTTGTAATTGTTGAATTGCTTTTGAAAGGAAATCCGTACTTAATTGTGCGGGACTGGATGTAGGGTAACTCCGAACCAGTATAAAATCCGGTGTGTTCTTTCCTTTACTGCTTTTACTTTATGTTTGCATCTGTGTTTGATTCTGTGTTCATATCTGTGTCTAATTAGTGTATACATTGTTAATAAAGTTAGATAAACTCAAAAAGATTAACAAATTTCTTAAAACACTATTCACCCCCCCCCCTCTAGTGTTAATTCTAGCCTTAAGATCCTTAATCCGCATTTCTCACATTTTGTATCAGAGCTTTGTTTTCAAAAGTTTCATAATCTGAATTTTGAAAAAGTTTTTTTTTTAAAAAATGGCTATTTTTAGGATTTTATTAACACTATTTTCATATGAATATGTCACAGAATCATCATGATATTTATGTTTAAAACTATATTTAGTTATTTTGAAAAGTCACTTGATTCTTTAAAATGTTATTTTGTTTTGCAGGAGAAGAATTATGTCTAATGACTATTGGTTAAAAGATTTCAGATAATCATTCATCGATCAAGAAGAACAAGTGGATATATATTGGAAATCAACAAAGAAATGGGTACCAGATCAATTCAAAACTTTGGGTTCTCATCTACAACTTGATTTGATACTGTACTTCTCTCCATCTGCTTCGCAATGTCACTGGTTTCGTGTGAATCCGTCAAGAAATGACCAAGTTATGGTCAAATGAAGTTTTGGTGAACAAAGAGAAAAAGAAGGCAAAACTGTCAAAGGTATTCTTCAAAATTCCTCCAGAGATTTGAGTATTTTGTACCCACTCCTTTTTAGATTGTAGTTCTTGTTCTTGCGGTTGTTTTGATGGGTGGATCATCAAATTCCGATCAAAATTGAGTGAGATATGACAGTTTGAAGTTGGCTATCCAAAACTGAAAAACTGTGTACGAGATCGTCTACATTTCTTCTACTGTTCGGCCTATTGCATCACAATACCGTCCAAATTCGACACCAAACTATTACAAGATCGTAGCCCTTGCCTTCCTCTTCGACTTGCCGCTGGTTTCATCCAATTCCGTTAAGAAACGAAGGAGATATGCCTTCTAGAAGTTTGATAGTATATAGAAAAACGGGAAGAAGATGAAGATGAGGAATTTTTATGAAAAGTGGTGACCGTTGGGCCTCTTTTAAGTGGTTGAAGTGTCCATTCATTCAAAATTCGAATTCAAAGTTTTGGCGCCAAGTTGATCGATCTACTAAATCATCCGTATCTTTCTCATACGGTCTTCAAATTCAGCAAATGAATATACTGCGATGATTAGAAAAACGAGCCCGTCGCAATAGAACAGATCTGGTCATCAAATTCGGAAAGATATAAATGTGTGGTTCACGACAATGAAGGAACAACAAAGTTAGAAAGATGGAGTGCAAAAAAATTGGTACGCTTTACTATTATTTCATTTTTATTGTTGCATTTAGGAATATATATATCTATGCATTTAGTTAGGTATAGAAATTTAACTCTTTTATAAGTTTTGATATTTTGGTCCATATATCGACACACCATAGTATAAATATCGTTATACAAGTCTAAATTTTTTAAAAAAGTCTTTTAAAATGTGTTTTCTTTCAAATAAAATCTACAACTAATTTATTACAATTATACTAAGTAGATAAGCATACATTCATTCATGATTTCAACTTTTCTAATGTTATTTTTACTTCTCATACTCTATTTCTTTTAAGACACTAATTTTATATTTTTAAGAAATTAGTAGAATGAATTTAGAATGTTAAAATAAAGCTTTATTTATGGATTTCTTCAATTAATAAGATTGCATCACATCACATGATACTTATCATATAAGTAGATAGTGACATACATTTTAATAAAAGCATTTTTACATGCATAATGCCAAGCATCTTTACACATGTATTCTCATTATTATTATTTTTTTTGTACTTTAATTATATTAACTACTATAAAAATTGGTTCAAAAATCACCATTTTTGCCTAAAACTTTAGATAACATTTCTGAAATGCTGTCTTTGCTTTTGTTACGCTACAAATACATTTTTATAGCATTTCTGTGCTTTGAAACGCTGTAGTGTTTCTAAAACTTTTCACAGCATTTGGTAAATACCGCAGTTTCTGTTTTATAATGTTTTGTATATATATTTTAATGCAAAAACTTTTTATAGTATTCTGTAAATGCTGTCTTTTCTACTTAGAACTTTAAATTATAAAATAACGATATTTAAACTAAGTATTTTTCTCTATTCTTTTTATAAATTATTTTCTAACTTATATTAGAATATTTAAAATTAATGTTTAGATATTCTTTAGTAATTAATTAAAATTTAAATGAAAGAGGCCTTAATATAACACATGTTTATTTTAGTTTTTTAATCTTTGTTATTTTTAATATTTCATTATGATATTTTAAAAAAAAAGGATGTTTAAACATGTTTCTAAATATTTTAGTCAATAAAAATTTAATATAAAGGTTTTAGTTAGTAAGTTAAGTATTTTATAAACATGGAAGTTTGGATTATAGTAATTAAATTAAAATAATTATTTTAAATAAATTAAATAAGTAGACTATTAATCTTTATAAAAACCATATTTGATCATATATAGTATAAGTCCTTATTCCTTAGCATTTAAGTTTGATTACTACTTTTCACGATTATGTTACAATTTTAATACCATTTATTACCTTTAAATGTCTTTACAACTATTTCAGTCCCATTCATTAGTTTTCTTAACTTAAGTCTAGTAATTGGTGTGTTTTACCTTTGTTTAGTTGAAGTGATTTATAATAAATAGTTTTATATATGTATACATACATACATATATAGACACACACATACACACACACACATACATAGATATATATATATATATATATATATGCTTGTCAACTAGATATTACTTATCACTCATGTTTATCTTATAGTCTGAACATCTCTTACCATAGTATATATATCATCATATCATTTTGCAAATTATTTTACTTCATTGTCATTATTACATATCATTATGCATTCAATTTCATATCACATTTCATTGCATATTACATCATAAATTACAATGCATATCATAATCATTTGCATCACAAGTCGCACTTCATTTTGCATATTATCTCATGCTACATTGCATATGTTATACACTTCATACTGCTTTACAAACTACATATTACATACATGTATATATAACGAGTGTATTTTATTTAGGAGGAGGTTGTAGTAATGTCTTATAATATATGATTATTAGTTTTTGGTTGATTTGATTGACTTGATTGACTTGTTTGATTTGATTGACATGTTTGATTTGATTGACTTGATTGACTTGTTTGACTTGATTGACTTTTTTGATTTGATTGACTTGATTGACTTGTTTGAATTGATTGATTTGTTTCACTTGTCTGACATGATTGGTTTTGATGTGTGTGTTGATTGTATTTTCTGAAATATATTGATACATATTTATTGAATAATTATAGTATAATTAAGTTAATATCTTTCACAATTCATTTACTATACTTTGTTCTAGTATTAGTTTAAGGGGGAGTTTTATAGTTAGTGGTTTAGGACTAAGTTTTAGTTTTAGATCTAAGTGTTGATTATTTATGATAACACTATCATTTATAATCACATGTCATAGAGTATTACATTAAGGGGGAGTTATATAGTTTAGAGATAGTTTTTTTGTTGATGACAAAGGGGGAGAAATATAAAATAGGATAGTTAGGCATAGATTAAGGGGGAGTTATTAGAGTTATTAGGATAGAAGTAATATTTTATAAACAAAGGTTGTCATCATCAAAAAGGGGGAGATTGTTAGTCCATGAGATGATGAGATGATGGTTTTGATGACAACAACCTTAGAATAGATTATAAAATATAAATACTAACATTACAAGTTTAGATATATATGTATATGCAGGATCTAACAATGCAGGTATCAAGAATGAAGACTGTACAGTATAGAGATTCAAGATATAGAGATAGAAGACTCATGAGTATCAAGATTATCAAGAGTTCAAGATTTCAAGATAAGTGTCGAGTCTAGAATTTTGTTAAAACTTCACAATAGCATTGAAATCTTCACTCCATTTTTCTTTTGGGATGGAATCCATTTCTTCCTTTTTAGTGGCTTACAAACCCACGACAAGTAGCTTACAAACCTACGACAAGTGGCTTACAAACCCACGAACATCCTGGTTTTGTACAAGTTCTCGAGTCCTGACATGATGAGATATTCTGCAGGAAGAAGCTTGCAAAACTACTTCAAAATGTTTTTTTCAAAACAACTTCGGAATGATTTTCAAAATTGTTTTTCAAAATGTTTTAGCCTTAAAAAATATCTTTACAAATGATTTTCGAAAAGATGTTTTAGCCTTAAATATTCTTGTTTTTAAACTTCGTTTGTTTTAAACTATCTTTTAATTATAATATATTTATACTTAGATTTAAATATAAAGTTATAGTTAAATTATGTATATATTGTTCTTTATATTTACTTATGAATTTCAACTATATTCAAGTATATTTATAAAGTTTTAAATAGTTTTTATATAAGATAAATTTTGTTTTTATAGAAATTCAAATTATCATTTTTGGCTGAGGGATGTCGACATGCCCCTAGGTAGTATGTCGACATAGTGATAGTTAAAGTTCAAATTCAAATTTCAAAAGAAGTGTCTATTCGCCATAACCCTTCACGAATGGACATGACTGCTGTTCTTCTATAAATAGGGGTTGGTTTCAACGAATTTAACATCAGTTTTTCAGGTTTTCACTTCTCTTCTTCTTCCACATTTTCTTATTCAAAATCCTATCATTACTCTGCCGAAATCAACATTGAATCTAACTAGATTATCTCTGGTTTGATTCTCTATTACTATCTCAACAAGATCTAAGTGCTATTCAGAGTTGTAGGCTTCTGTGTAATCTATCTAGCGAGAAAAGGTGTGATTGTAGCCTTGGAAATTAATCAAGTGAGAAAAGGTGTGATTGTAGCCTTGGAAATCAATTGGGTGAACTTGTTGCACCGGAAATCAAGTATCTCTACCCAGAGGATTGTGATTCTAGAGGGTGTACCTCGTAGCCTTGAAACCGAGGGTTGAAATTGTTGAATTGCTTTTGAAAGGAAATCCGTACTTAGTTGTGCAGGACTGGATGTAGGGTAACTCCGAACAAGTATAAAATCCGGTGTGTTCTTTCCTTTACTGCTTTTACTTTATATTTGCATCTGTGTTTGATTCTGTGTTCATATCTGTGTCTAATTAGTGTATACATTGTTAATAAAGTTAGATAAACTCAAAAAGATTAACAAATTTCTTAAAACACTATTCACCCCCCCTCAAGTGTTAATTCTAGCCTTAAGATTCTTAATCCGTATTTCTCACATTTGGTATCAGAGCTTTGTTTTCAAAAGTTTCATAATCTGAATTTTGAAATTTTTTTTTCTAAAATGGCTATTTTTAGGATTTTATTAACACTATTTTCATATGAATATGTCACAGAATCATCATGATATTTATGTTTAAAACTATATTTAGTTATTTTGAAAAGTCACTTGATTCTTTAAAAAGTTATTTTGTTTTGCAGGAGAAGAATTATGTCTAATGACTGTTGGTTAAAAGATTTCAGATAATCATTCATCGATCAAGAAGAACAAGTGGATATATATTGGAAATCAACAAAGAAATGGGTACCAGATCAATTCAAAACTTTGGGATCTCATCTACAACTTGATTTGATACTGTACTTCTCTCCATCTGCTTCGCAATGTCACTGGTTTCGTGTGATTCCGTCAAGAAATGACCAAGTTATGGTCAAATGAAGTTTTGGTGAACAAAGAGAAAAAGAAGGCAAAACTGTCAAAGGTATTCTTCAAAATTCATCCAGAGATTTGAGTATTTTGTACCCACTCCTTTTCAGATTGTAGTTCTTGTTCTTGCGGTTGTTTTGATGGGTGGATCATCAAATTCCGATCAAAATTGAGTGAGATATGACAGTTTGAAGTTGGCTATCCAAAACTGAAAAACTATGTACGAGATCGTCTACATTTCTTCTACTGTTCGGCCTGTTGCATCACAATACCGTCCAAATTCGACACCAAACTATTACTAGATCGTAGCCCTTGCCTTCCTCTTCGACTTGCCGCTGGTTTCATCCAATTCTGTTAAGAAACGAAGGAGATATGCCTTCTAGAAGTTTGATAGTATATAGAAAAACGGGAAGAAGATGAAGAGGAGGAATTTTTATGAAAAGTGGTGACCGTTGGGCCTATTTATAGTGGTTGAAGTGTCAATTCATTCAAAATTCGAATTCAAAGTTTTGGCGCCAAGTTGATCGATCTACTAAATCATCTGTATCTTTCTCATACGGTCTTCAAATTCAGCAAATGAGTATACTGCGATGATTAGAAAAACGAGCCCGTCGCAATAGAACAGATCAGGTCATCAAATTCGGAAAGATATAAATGTGTGGTTCATGACAATGAAGGAACAACAAAGTTAGAAAGATGTAGTGCAAAAAAATTTGTACGCTTTACTATTATTTCATCTTTATTGTTGCATTTAGGAATATATATATCTATGCATTTAGTTAGGTATAGAAATTTATCTCTTTTATAAGTTTTGATATTCTGGTCCATATATCGACACACCATAGTATAAATATCGTTATACAAGTCTAAATTTTTTAAAAAGTCTTTTAAAATGTGTTTTCTTTCAAATAAAATCTACAACTAATTTATTACAACTATACTAAGTAGATAAGCATACATTCATTCATGATTTCAACTTTTCTAATGTTATTTTTACTTCTCATACTCTATTTCTTTTAAGACACTAATTTTATATTTTTAAGAAATTAGTAGAATGAATTTAGAATGTTAAAATAAAGCTTTATTTATAGATTTCTTCAATTAATAAGATTGCATCACATCACATGATACTTATCATATAAGTAGATAGTGACATACATTTTAATAAAAGCATTTTTACATGCATAATGCCAAGTATCTTTACACATGTATTCTCATTATTTTTTATTTATTTTTTTTGTACTTTAATTATATTAACTACTATAAAAATTGGGTCAAAATCACCATTTTTGCCCAGAACTTTAGATAGCATTTCTGAAATGTTGTCTTTGCTTTTGTTACGCTGCAAATACATTTTTATAGCATTTCTGTGCTTTGAAACGCTGTAGTGTTTCTGAAACTTTTCACAGCATTTGGTAAATACCGCAGTTTCTGTTTTATAATGTTTTGTATATATATTTTAATGCAAAAACTTTTTATAGTATTCTGTAAATGCTGTCTTTTCTACTTAAAACTTTAAATTATAAAATAACGATATTTAAACTAAGTATTTTTCTCTATTCTTTTTATAAATTATTTTCTAACTTATATTAGAATATTTAAATTAATGTTTAGATATTCTTTAGTAATTAATTAAAATTTAAATGAAAGAGGCCTTAATATAACACATGTTTATTTTAGTTTTTTAATCTTTGTTATTTTTAATATTTCATTATGATATTTTAAAAAAAAAAGATGTTTAAACATGTTTCTAAATATTTTAGTCAATAAAAATTTAATATAAAGGTTTTAGTTAGTAAGTTAAGTATTTTATAAACATGGAAGTTTGGATTATAGTAATTAAATTAAAATAATTATTTTAAATAAATTAAATAAGTAGACTATTAATCTTTATAAAAACCATATTTGATCATATATAGTATAAGTCCTTATTCCTTAGCATTTAAGTTTGATTACTACTTTTCACGATTATGTTACAGTTTTAATACCATTTATTACCTTTAAATGTCTTTACAACTATTTCAGTCCCATTCATTAGTTTTCTTAACTTAAGTCTAGTAATTGGTGTGTTTTACCTTTGTTTAGTTGAAGTGATTTATAATAAATAGTTTTATATATGTATACATACATACATATATAGACACACACATACACACACACACACACATACACGGATATATATATATATATATATATATATATATATATGCTTGTCAACTAGATATTACTTATCACTCATGTTTATCTTATAGTGTGAACATCTCTTACCATAGTATATATATCATCATATCATTTTGCAAATTATTTTACTTCATTGTCATTTTATTACATATCATTATGCATTCTATTTCATATCACATTTCATTGCATATTACATCATAAATTAGAATGCATATCATAATCATTTGCATCGCAAGGCGCACTTCATTTTGCATATTATCTCATGCTACATTGCATATGTTATACACTTCATACTGCTTTACAAACTACATATTACATACATGTATATATAACGAGTGTATTTTATTTAGGAGGAGGTTGTAGTAATGTCTTATAATATATTATTATTAGTTTTTGGTTGATTTAATTGACTTGATTGACTTGTTTGAATTGTTTGATTTGATTGACTTGTTTGATTTGATTGACTTGATTGACTTGTTTGACTTGATTGACTTTTCTGATTTGATTGACTTGTTTGAATTGATTGATTTGTTTCACTTGTCTGACATGATTGGTTTTGATGTGTGTGTTGATTGTATTTTCTGAAATATATTGATACATATTTATTGAATAATTATAGTATAATTAAGTTAATATCTTTCACAATTCATTTACTATACTTTGTTCTAGTATTAGTTTAATGGGGAGTTTTATAGTTAGTGGTTTAGGACTAAGTTTTAGTTTTAGATCTAAGTGTTGATTATTTATGATAACACTATCATTTATAATCACATGTCATAGAGTATTACATTAAGGGGGAGTTATATAGTTTAGAGATAGTTTTTTTGTTGATGACAAAGGGGGAGAAATATAAAATAGGATAGTTAGGCATAGATTAAGGGGGAGTTATTAGAGTTATTAGGATAGAAGTAATATTTTATAAACAAAGGTTGTCATCATCAAAAAGGGGGAGATTGTTAGTCCATGAGATGATGAGATGATGGTTTTGATGACAACAACCTTAGAATAGATTATAAAATATAAATACTAACATTACAAGTTTAGATATATATGTATATGCAGGATCTAACCATGCAGGTATCAAGAATGAAGACTGTACAGTATAGAGATTCAAGATATAGAGATAGAAGACTCATGAATATCAAGATTATGAAGAGTTCAAGATTTCAAGATAAGCGTCGAGTCTAGAATTTTGTTAAAACTTCACAATAGCACTGAAATCTTCACTCCATTTTTTTTTTGGGATGGAATCCATTTCTACCTTTTCAGTGGCTTACAAACCCACGACAAGTAGCTTACAAACCTACGACAAGTGGCTTACAAACCCACGAACATCCTGGTTTTGTACAAGTTCTCGAGTCCTGACATGATGAGATATTTTGCAGGAAGAAGCTTGCAAAACTACTTCAAAATGTTTTTTTCAAAACAACTTCGGAATGATTTTCAAAATTGTTTTTCAAAATGTTTTAGCCTTAAAAAATATCTTTTCAAATGATTTTCAAAAAGATGTTTTAGCCTTAAATATTCTTGTTTTTAAACTTCGTTTGTTTTAAACTATCTTTTAATTATAATATATTTATACTTAGATTTAAATATAAAATTATAGTTAAATTATGTATATATTGTTCTTTATATTTACTTATGAATTTCAACTATATTCAAGTATATTTATAAAGTTTTAAATAGTTTTTATATAAGATAAATATTGTTTTTATAGAAATTCAAATTATCATTTTTGGCTGAGGGATGTCGACATGACCCTAGGTAGTATATCGACATAGTGACAGTTAAAGTTCAAATTCAAATTTCAAAAGAAGTGTCTATTCGCCATAACCCTTTACGAATGGACATGACTGTTGTTCTTCTATAAATAGGGGTTGGTTTCAACGAATTTAACATCAGTTTTTCTGGTTTTTCACTTCTCTTCTTCTTCCACATTTTCTTATTCAAAATCCTATCATTACTCTACCGAAATCAACATTGAATCTAACTAGATTATCTCTGGTTTGATTCTCTATCACTATCTCAACAAGATCTAAGTGCTATTCAGAGTTATAGGCTTCTTTGTAATCTATCTAGCAAGAAAAGGTGTGATTGTAGCCTTGGAAATCAATCAAGCGAGAAAAGGTATGATTGTAGCCTTGGAAATCAATTGGGTGAACTTGTTGCCCCGAAAATCAAGTATCTCTACCCAGAGGATTGTGATTCTGGAGGGTGTACCTCGTAGCCTTGAAACCGAGGGTTGTAATTGTTGAATTGCTTTTGAAAGGACATCCGTACTTAGTTGTGCGGGACTGGATGTAGGGTAACTCTGAACCAGTATAAAATCCGGTGTGTTCTTTCCTTTACTGCTTTTACTTTATATTTGCATCTGTGTTTGATTCTGTGTTCATATCTGTGTCTAATTAGTGTATACATTGTTAATAAAGTTAGATAAAATCAAAAAGATTAATAAATTTCTTAAAACACTATTCACCCCCCTGTAGTGTTAATTCTAGCCTTAAGATCCTTAATCCGCATTTCTCACACTTGTATCTATTCTTTTGTGATGTAGTGGATCTTGTATGACCCCAACTTTGATGTACACTTCTATGTGTTATATTCATATCTATTTTCACCTTTGTGATATGAATATCTATGACTGATTTATGTTATGCTTATTTTATATTTGTTTCCGAAGCCCATATAGCCACTGTGTAGTAGCTTTGAGTTTGTATTTGATATGTCGGATTTCCTCTTGAAATGAAATGCAAGTCATATTATCTGACATATTGGTACTTGCACAAAGCAATTACACTGATGGTCGCTCCTCAACAGCCTTATTCTTCGTGCTAGTCGACGGCATTACCCCGTAGTGTCCTTGGCTAGTGTGAGTATAGAGGTGGGGCGTCACAGCTTGGCATCAGAGCCAAACTTCGGAACAATGTAGAATAATCTAGCAAGGATCATTGTCCTAAGTCTCTCTTAATCGTGCCATAGGATTTAATCCGAGTCTTAGGACCCATTCTATCCTATTTTCTTTTATGATGCCTTGTTTTATCAATCAAGTTTGTTTGATATTCATTCTGAGAATAACATTTTTCCTCTTCTTTCTTTCTTTCTTAAAGAAGAGAAATGGTTAGACCTGGCCGTCCCAGCACTGGTCAATCCAGTGCTACTCCTCAGGATGACGTATTCATGTCTGCTCAACAGCTTTTGGATCTTGTAAAGAATGCCCAAGCTGCCGGTCCCATTCCTGAGCCTACTCATCCTAAATCCGGGTTTGCACGCTTGTGCAGTGATTATATCAATTTGGGTGGAAGGCTATTTAAGGGTTCCGAAAGCGTTATTGAAGTCCAAGCTTGGCTTAGAACATGCGATCGCATCTTTTCTCGCATGAACCTTGTGGATCTACATCGTGTCCAAGTGGCTTCTAGCATGCTCCAGGAAAGAGCATTAGATTGGTATGAGATTTTGATTTCGGAAATTATTGAAGCGGATCTTACTTGGGAGCAATTCCTGGAGAGGTTCGAGTTAAAGTTTGTGTCGAAGACTGAAAAAGTAACTTTCGCCCAATGCTTTATTGACCTTGTTTAAGGAGAATCTTCTGTGATGGATTACGTCGCATCTTTTGAATCTCTCTCTAAATATGGGGTCGAGTATATTAATACCCCATTGAAGAAAAATCAGAGGTTTGTCTATGGGTTGAATAAGAACCTCAAAAAGCCTTTACTTCTAAAACTAGAAGTTTCTTTTGATCAGCTTGTTGATATCGCTCTTCGGCTTGAAGAAGCCGACAAAGAAAGTGATGTTGAAGTTGTGGGTGCCAAACAGAACTTCAACAACAACAAGAAGAGACCTATTAAGTTCAAGCATAATTCCAACAAGAAAGGGAAACAAGCAACTTCGGTAGCAAAGACTCCTACCTCTAGTCGTGGGCAATGCTACAATTGTGGTTCTAAGGACCATTATGCAAATAGGTGCCCAAAACCTCCTTTTTGTCGTTATTGCAAAAGTTCGGGTCATCTTTTATCTTCATGCCCCAAACTTCCAAACAAGAAAGAGGGAAAGCTAAATGTTGTGCAAGCTCCTAGTAACACTTCTCTTGGTCAAGGTATTTCTCATTCTGTCCTTGATGGCATTATTATATTTCGTGATCTTCCTATTCGAGTTCTTTTTGATACTGGTGCATCTCACTCTTTTATATCAAAAGAACTTGTTGATGCTTTGTCTTTAACTGTTATGGGCTTGATGACTTCACTAAGAATTGTGAATCCGGTTGGTGGATCCGCAACACTTAGTTTGTTTTGTAAAGATGTCAAGATTATTTTATGTGATTATGCTTTCCGAGACAATTTGCATGTTATGCATTACTTAGGTTCGGAATGATTTTGGGAATGGATTGGCTTAATCGTTATGAAGCCCATATCCTGTGTCCCGAGAGGACTATCCATCTTCGACATCCTCAATCTGTCAAGCAGATTTCTACTGTTCTTAAAGATTCAGATTCCAATTTGGTAGCATCCTTATATTCTCTAAATCCGCATGATGACGATAATGATGATAAGGAAGATGTCATTTCCCTCATTCACGTTGTTCGTGAATTTCCTGACATATTTGAGCCTGTTTTAGGATTACCACCTAAGTGAGCAATTGAGTTCAGAATTAATCTAATCCTTGGAGCTCTACCTATTACTCATCCTCCTTATCGTATGTCCAATAAGGAAAATGAGGAGATGCGTAAACAATTATCTGAATTGGAAGGAAAACAGTTTATTCATTCTAGTTCCTCTCCATGGTGAGCTTCGGCTATTTTTGTGAAGAAGTCTGATGGTACACTTAGGCCGCAAGCTTAATTATCTCACCATCAAGAATAAATATCCCTTACCTCCGATTGATGATCTATTTGATCAACTTAGCGGTGCTAGAGTCTTTTCGCAGTTAGACTTAGCAACCGGTTTTCATCAGCTTCATATTGCAGAAGATAGCATTCCTTTGACATCGTTCCGTACTCGTTATGGATCTTATGAATGGCTTGTTATGCCATTTGGTTTAACAAATGCTCCGACTTATTTCTTTGACCTTATGAATCGAGTTTTCAAAGACTTCCTCGATCGATTTGTTCTCATCTTTATCGATGATATTCTTATTTATTCTGAAACCGAGGAAGAGCATGAAAAACATCTTCGGATTGTGTTGGAAACTCTTAGGAGCAATCAATTGAAAGCAAAATTTTCTAAGTACCACTTTTGGCAATGTCGTGTGAAATTTTTAGGACATATCATTTCTGAATCTGGAATTTCCGTGGATCCTTCAAAGATTAAGACGATTCAAAATTGGAAGAGACCGGAGAGTGTAACGGAAATTCATAGCTTTCTTGGATTGGCGGGCTATTACCGTCGTTTCATAAAATAATTTTCTGAAATTTCCGTGCCTCTTACTAGTTTAACAAATAAGGGAGTTAAGTACATTTGGTCAGACAAATGTGAAGCTTCCTTTCAGAAATTGAAGGAACTCCTTTCTGATGCTCCTATTCTTGTGATTCCCGAAGGGAACCAAGACTTTATTTTTTATACCGATGCTAGTCGTGTTGGTTTGGGAGCCGTTCTCATGCAAAAGGAACGTGTTATCGCTTATGCTTCTAGGCAATTAAAGCATGCCGAGACTAGATATGTCACTCATGATTTAGAGCTTGCGGGTATTGTTTTCGCCCTTAGAATTTGGCGTCATTATCTTTTGGGAGAGAAATTTGTTCTCTACACCGATC
This sequence comes from Allium fistulosum, assembly GCA_030737815.1. Taxonomy (NCBI): domain Eukaryota; kingdom Viridiplantae; phylum Streptophyta; class Magnoliopsida; order Asparagales; family Amaryllidaceae; genus Allium; species Allium fistulosum. The sequence goes on from CM060907.1 coordinate 354,187,108, forward strand.
ATAAATCTTTGAAGTATTTGTTCTCTCAAAAGGAACTTAATTTGCATCAACAACGTTGGCTCAAATTCCTTGCATCTTATGATCTTGATATTCTTTATACTCCTGGGAAGGGAAATCGTGTGGCCGATGCCCTTAGTCGCAATCAACAAGCGGTTGTTTCCATGATGATATCCGAATGGAATGATCTCGAGACTTTGTCCACTTGTGAGATTCGAGATCGTGAATCCGATTTATGTTCATCTCTTGTTTTATGTAGCCTTGAGGCTCATCCTTCTCTTTTAGACTGCATTCTTGAAGCTCAAAAGCATGATCCCGAATTGGCTCATCTTAGCCAATGTTCTAGGGATAAAATTGATGTTGATGGTTTGAAAGACCTTGAATTCGATGCTCATGGGGGCATTCGAAAATTTGATAGACTAATCGTACCAAATATAAGTGATCTTAGTAAAGACATTTTAGAAGATTCTCATCGTTCTAAATTTACCATTCATCCCGGTAGTAGTAAAATGTATGCGGACGTGTAGCGACTTTATTATTGGGATGGAATGAAATCTGGTATTGCTAACTTCATTAAGCGTTGTATGACTAGCCAACTTGTTAAGGCCGAGCATCCAAGGCCCGGTGGGTTATTGCAACCTTTAGACATTCCAATTTGGAAGTGGGATCAAATTTCCATGGACTTTATTGACGGTCTTTCCCGTTCTCGTTCGGGTCATGACAGTCTATGGGTGATTGTAGATAGACTTATAAAATCCGCCCATTTTATTCATGTTCGGTCAAATCGGACCGTACCTCTTTTGACCAAACTCTATGTCAAAGAAATTGTTAAATTGCATGGAGTTCCTACTTCTATTGTTAGCGATCGTGATCCATTATTTACTAGTGGATTTTGGAAGGGTCTTCAAAAAGCTTTGGGAACGAAGCTTAATTTTAGCACCGCTTATAATCCTCAGTCCGATGGACAAACCGAGCGTGTGAATCAAACTCTTGAAGATCTCCTTCGTGCATGTGTTCTTGATTTTGGTGGAAGTTGGGAAGATCATATTTCTCTTGTTGAGTTTTCCTATAATAATAGCTTCCAATCTAGTATTGGTATGGCACCTTTCGAGGCACTCTACGGAAAGCCATGCCGATCACCTTCGTGTTGGCTTGAAGCCGGTGAGAAGCTGGTTTTAGGTCCAGAGTTTATTCGTGATTCCACATAAAAGATTGACCTTATTCATCATAGGATGAAAGAAGCTCAAAGTAGACAAAAATCCTATGCCGATAACCGACGAAGGAAATTAGAATTTTATGTAGGAGATTTGGTGTTCATTCGTGTTTCACCTATGAAGGGTGTTGTGCGTTTCAGTCGTTCAGGGAAATTAGCACCTCGATATATTGGTCCATTTCCCATCACCGAACGTATTGGTTTCGTGGCTTATCGCCTTTTGCTACCACCTCAATTTTCTGCTATCCATGACGTGTTCCACGTTTCTCAACTACGGAAATGCCTTAGCGATTCTGATTCTATTCTTGAGCCCGGTGTTATTGAAGAAATTGAAGTTTCACCTAATTTGACTTATGAGCAACATCCTATTCGTATCGTTGCTATGGAGGTAAAACGCCTTCGAAATAAAGATGTTCCGCTTGTGAAAGTTCAATGGTCCTCAAATCCTAAGAATTGTTCTTGGGAATCTAAAGAATTCATCGAGCGAACACATCCGGACTTACTCTCTCGTGCTCCTTGAGGTAAACTTCTCACTTCAAAATTTTCTTTTTGTGTTGATATGCCTTTGTATGGTTGTTACTTTTTATTTTCTTCTTAAATATTGCGAGGACGCAATTTCTTTAAGGAGGGGAGTCTGTAACAACTCGCATATTTTACGATTGTATATTTAAATGTTTTATTTAAATATAGCTTCGTTGGTCGGATTAAAGTCAAAAATGCTACTTTTTGTAAACAGTCGAATTAGGACTCGTGACTACTTCCATTGAGTCCAAAATGGCGTTTGTGATCTTTTTGAGTATAAACATCGATATGTTTGGAGTTGAGTAGAATTTTGCTATTTTTCTATTGGGTTTTGGGTTTGGGTTTCAGCCCACTAACGTAACAATGTAACCCCAACTCCTCTACAATAACAACTCCCACTCCACTCCTCTTCATTCATTCATTACATTTCCTAACACTCTCAAGCCCTAGAAAGAATGGTGGGAAGAGGAAATTAAAATTCCTAAGCCATAGTTTCTCTTAGGAAATTCAAATTCTTGCTCTGAAATCAAAGAGAAGCTTAGGTAAGCATCCTCTTCATCTTCTCCATCTCAATCTCTCTTCAATTTTCAGAAATTCCTATAACCTAACTTAGGAAAAACTTCACCTTTGATAATAGATTGAAGAATCTAGAGGTGTATTGAAGAGGAATTGATCTTGCCTAGTTTTAGAGCTTCTCATTCGTTGTTTTTGAGTTTTAAAGGTGATTTCTTGAACTCACATCTATGTCTATAACTTTCATTGTTTTTAGATATGAATTCCTAACATCTATCTCATGTTCAATTGCTTTTGATTTGAATTGATTTGGTGAATTTTCCAATTTTGGTATTTTGAAGTCAAAATCTTTAAAGATCCTATCTTGGATGTTTTGATATGTTTTTGTTGGTGTATCGATGAGCCTATAGGGTTGGGTTGTCGATTGGCATAAATCCCTAGCATCCATTGCTCGTTCGATCGCATTTCGGTTTGGATTTTTGCCCTTTTTGGGCTAGGCTGATTTTTTGCTTAGCAGGAAATTTCAGACGTCTGGATTGAAAATCCAGACGTCTGGTTGAAAAATTCAGACGTCTGGAATTGGTCCCTGGAAAAAGAAAAAAGAGGCAGAGGCAAAATCCAAACGTTTGGAAATCCAACCAAACGTCTGGTTAGTGGTTCAGACGTCTGGAAGGTAATTTCAGATGTCTGGAACTATTCAATTTTGCCTATTTCGGCTGTTTTTGAGTGGATTTCCAAATTTTATCAATTTTTGTTGATCCGGTTAGTTGTTGTCAATTATTATCGACTTTGATGACTTCATTTATGGATTTTTGGGAATTTCCATTTGATTGGATTTGTTATCGATTTTTGGTTTGAATTCACGTCTTCGGATGTGAATTTTTGGTAATAGATTGTTTTTACAATCATTTCTGTGATTTGTCACTTTTAAATACAAAGGTTTCTATACTAGTAGTAAATACTCAGACTCTTTCACAAAAAAAATCTCAATGTTACTTTTAATACAAAGCTTGTTCTTAAAACCGTTTTCTTATCTATTAGTATATACAAACCTTTACCTCATTCGTATGAGAAATCTAATTAAACGACTTAGCAAAACAAGTGGTATGAAACGCTTGTGTTTACTTCGTCGGTTAATTCTTGGACTTGTTCGATTGAAATCTCGTGACAATTTTCGAGTGGAAAACTACAATTTGTTCATAAATATTTAAGTTAAGCCAGTGGTTATGGGACATGAAGCTAAACTTATTTATTTACTAGCTTAGTGTAATTTAAACTTATCGATCAATGATGATCATTATGTGATTTAAACTAGCGATGTGCGATGTTTCTTTGTTTGTGTGGGGGATTAAACCCCGTTTGTGGAGCTTCGTTTCAAATCGGTGGGGTTGCGACCCATGGTCTTCGGGCCGTTTGTGGAGCCTCCGCTCAAACTTGATGGTTAGCGACCTTGGAATAGCGTTCCGTTTGTGATACACGTGTTGGTGAGTTTTCATGCTCCCGTTTGTGATAGGCCTCCCCCTTTTTTGTTTTCTGGATTTTTAATTGTTGATTTCTGGAATTTGTGTTTCACCGATTTTGTTATTGACATTGATATGTTTTATCAATATTTGTGTTTGGTGATTAAGCTAAAGAATGTGATATTCTTTTTGGATATTTGACGAGATTTGAGATATTGTATGATTTTTATTGTTATCGAATGTATACTTGTCATAGTATGGCATTATTTTTATCATACATTTTTGTGGTATCTCTTATCCTTTCTCATCTCATATGACATTTATAGCTAGACTGATCCATTTATTATTTTTCTTCTTAAATAATACTCAGGTCAGACCGAGGTGTTACAGGTGCTTCCACTTGATTTCTTAGCAGGGGCTTGCTTCTGACTTTTGGCTAACCACTTTAGCTCAGTAGTTTTTGCTTTATACATTTGAGATAGAGACTCCTTGATGTATACATATTCTTTTGCTTAGAACTTGTATCTATTCTTTTGTGATGTAGTGGATCTTGTATGACCCCTACTTTGATGTACACTTCTATGTGTTATATTCATATCTGTTTCTGCCTTTGTGATATGAATATCTGTGACTGATTTATGTTATGCTTATTTTATATTTGTTTCTGAAGCCCACATAGTCACTGTGTAGTAGCTTTGAGTTTGTATTTGATATGTCGGATTTCCTATTGAAATGAAATGCAAGTCATATTATCTGACATATCGGTACTCGCACAAAGCAATTACACTGATGGTCGCTCCTCAGCAGCCTTATTCTTCGTGCTAGTCGACGGCATTGCCCCGTAGTGTCCTTGGCTAGTGTGAGTATCTAGAGGTGGGGCGTCACACGTAACATCTCTTGAGTTATTGGACGCACGTTATACATTGGATAGGAGATATGAAAACCCGTAAACATCTCTGACGCCATGACACTCATGTTATATGCGATATCGATTTGACTCACATAAGAATATTTTAGTCCTGACTCGAGTGTGTTGTCTTTTCATTACGCTCGGGTCAGTCCTAAGTTTTTCAGCTTATTGAAGACTTACTCTAGAGGATGAAGACGAAGATTTGATATATTATTACTATTATTATCCCTACATCATGTTGTTTGCTGCATTAATTTATTTATTCTTAATGTATTTATAACTCTGATAAATGTTTTATAGATTATAATCAAATGTATGGTATAAACAGCTTCCAGAACTGTTTATTTGATTATTATATTTTGTCGTTCCGCTGTGAAATTCTGTGTTTATTTCTTCTCCTTTTCTTATTTTTCTTATTTAACCCCGTTGATTATCTATATTCCAGATTGTTTAAGTTAGACATGTGTGGATTATTGTCAATTTAAACACTCTGAAATGTGGGGCGTCACATGTATGCTTTCGAAAAGGTTGCGGTGGGGGCGAAACCTTTGACTTCGAAAATTTTGGCATGTAGTTGGGAGAGCACCATCGGCTGCCTTCGAAAGAGGCTCCGAAGTCATCCTTGCTTGGTTATCTGTGTCTAAAGGTTGGAAGTGGCGGAAGGATATATTTATTTTCATCTGGGTCGAAAGCCTTTGCACTGTATGAATAGTTGGTGCCTTCTACTCTTTCTATACCTGCCCAATGGCTTCGAAACAACCTCTTATGTCCTTTATGACGCCTAAGCCTGTTTCTTCATCTAAACCTCAATCATGTTAACTTTCTTTCATACTTCTGCTCCTAAGTAGATTTTATGGTTAACACAAACACACACACACACATGTATGTATGTATAAAGCGCGCACACACACACACACACATATATATATATATACATTTATATATGTATGTATATGTATGTATGTATGTATATGTATGTATGTCGTTATCACTACAACAAAATACCTATTTCGCAAGTGGTAATGCCAGTTGTAATAGGTCTTCAACAACAATCATGCAACCATCATAATATGCGAAGTTGCAATAGAGTGGGTGCATTTTATAACTACGAATGCCTTTTGGAATGAGCTCTTTTATAAAAGAAATTGCTAGTTGCAATACGGTCTTTTACAACTGTTTGTGCCGGTTATTAAAAAAATCAAATGAAAACAAAAAATAAACATTGTTGCAGTGCGTTTGTAAATTTAAAATTAATTTGCAATTGAAAACAAAATACTGCACTAATAACAGCCACATTCTTTCATATTACAAATGCACTTATGTATACAAAATGATAGAGTATGGATTCTATGTAGCAATCTACTATAGAAGTCACCTGCTCTCCATCAATAAGGTGGACTGTAGCATCTTTACAAAAATTATGCCTTTTCTTGCAACTTCTTCACCAAAATAAACACGACTACCTGATGACTACAAAAATCTGGATGCCGTTGTGTTTGATCTAATGTCCTAACCACAAGCTTCTAGAAAGCACTCAAGCACAACATCTACAAACTGAACATTCATCGTGATAATTTACCATAAGTATCGCACATATCTAATACCATAAAATTTTGGTAATTTCATTTATTACACTAGTCAAGATATAGTCGGGAAACTATGCTTATTGCAACAAGTAGGTAGCGTTTGGTTTAAAAATGAATTTTGTGTTTTCGGTTTTCAATATGTATTTCAAATATGAGAAGAATGGAGGGTAGACGGAGGGGATGAAAGAAAGACGGATGGAAGGACGAAGGGGATAGAGGGACGACGGAAGAATGAATTGTCTCACATGCTTGTGTTATTTCCCAAAACGCGGAAAATAAAAAAAAGTTGTTTTCTATTTTGTATGTTAAATTCGTTTTCTAAATTGATCGTTTTCGGCAATATACATGCGCCGTGTGCACTTTTGTATGGACGAAAACTCAAAACTAAAAATAACATACCAAACACTACCTAAGGTAGCGTTTGGTTTAAAAACGAATTTTGTGTTTTCGGTTTTCAATATGTATGTCAAATATGAGAAGAATGGAGGGTAGACGGAGGGGATGAAAGAAAGACAGATGAAAGGACGAAGGGGATAGAGGGACGACGGAAGAATGGATTTGTGAGAAATGCGGATTAAGGATCTTAAGGCTAGAATTAACACTAGAGGGGGGTGAATAGTGTTTTAAGAAATTTGTTAATCTTTTTGAGTTTTATCTTAATTTGTTAACAATGTATACACTAATCAGACACAGATATGAACACAGAATCAAACACAGATGCAAATATAAAGTAAAAGCAGTAAAGGAAAGAACACACCGGATTTTATACTGGTTCGGAGTTACCCTACATCCAGTCCCGCAACACAAGTACGGATTTCCTTTCAACAACAATTCAACAATTACAACCCTCGGTTTCAAGGCTACGAGGTACACCCTCCAGAATGACAATCCTCTGGGTAGAGACACTTGATTTCCGGGGCAACAAGTTCACCCAATTGATTTCCAGGACTACAATCACACCTTTTCTCGCTTAATTGATTTCCAAGGCTACAATCACACCTTTTCTCGCTAATATATTACAAAGAAGTCTATAACTCTGAATAGCACTGAGAACCTTGTAGAGATAGTGATGGAGAATCAAACTAGAAGTAATCGAGTATGATTCGATGTTGATTTCGGCAGAGTAATGGTATGATTTTTTATTAAGAAATGTGGAAGAAGAAGAGGAGTGAAAACCAGAAAAAAGTGATTAAAAATTCGTTGAAACTGACCCCTATTTATAGAAGAGCAACAGCCATGACCATTCATGAGTTATGGAAAATTGACACTTCTTTTGAAATTTGAATTTTGAACTTCAACTGTCACTATGTCGACATAGTGCCTAGGGGCATGTCGACATCCCTCGGCCAAAGTTGATATTTTGAATTTCTATAAAAATAATATTTATCTTATATAAAAACTATTTAAAACTTTATAAATATACTTGAATATAGTTGAAATTCATAAGTAAATATAAAGAACAATATATACATAATTTATCTATAATTTTATATTTAAATCTAAGTATAAATAATAAAAGTTAAATATATTATTTGAAAAGACATTTAAAATCAGGGGTAATTTGACTTTGAAATTAAAGATGTTTTGAGGCTAAAATTATTTAAAATCACGATAGAGAGTTTTGAATCTTTTAAAAGGAAAGTTTTGAAATCATTTTGAAAACAAGATAATTTTGTAAAATCATTTGAATTAAAATTAGTGGATACAAAACAATGTCCCACTAGATTTTCGTAGGTTCCATCCTACTTAGGGTCCCATCCCTTTAATCGGCTCGAAGTGGATTCCATTCCACGAATAAATTGGATATTAAGATGCCAGTGCTTTTCTACGAGTTTTAACAAATATTCCTAATAAAACAAACTTAACCTTGAACTCTTGAACTCTTGATAATCTTGATACTCATGAGTCTTCTATCTCTATATCTTGAATCTCTATACTGTACAATCTTCATTCTTGATACCTGCATGGTTAGATCGTGCATATACATATATATCTAAAATTGTAATGTTAGTATTTATATTTTATAATCTATTCTAAGGTTGTCATCATCAAAACCAACTCTTCAGGGACTAACAATCTCCCCCTTTTTGATGATGACAACCTTTGTTTATAAAATATTACTTCTATCCTAATAACTCTAATAACTCCCCCTTAATCTATGCCTAACTATCCTATTTTATACTTCTCCCCCTTTGTCATCAACAAAAACAAAAACTAACTCTAAACTATATAACTCCAAACTATATAACTCCCCCTAAAACTTATCACTCTATTACGTGTGATTATAATGATAGTGTTATCATACATAATCAATACTTAACTAAAATATAATCCTAAACTATTAACTATCCTAACTAAGAATTCACAATAGTACTAACACATATAAGAACACGAGTTTATTTATTACGAGTGTGGTTGTATTTACATTTGCGTATGAAAAACATAAAAACATAAATAACAACGGAAAGAAAGAGAGGAAACTAATGTGTGTTTCTGAACATAGGAGATTTATGAATTGAACAGTTTGGATAGTGGAAATAGAAATTTCCACGTTGATCAAAAAGATTCCCATTTTTGTCAAAACACACTTCTCCAACGCATACTACTTGGTCATTATCCTCCTTGTGTGCTTCTTCCGTTGGTTCTTCTTCTTCTTCGTTGCTTACCTCGTGTTCTTGATTGAGTGAAGAATCTTCATCGATCGAGATAGGGTTGGCCTGGTTATCCATTAGGAATTTTTGTAAATTCCTAAGAATCTTGCCTTGCCTTTCTTGGTCTTTCGCCATACGAAGTTGAGTCACTTGAATTTCAGTCAACATCTAAAGAGTATCCTTCATAGACTCCTCCAATTTAGTTACACATGCGAGAGTAGAGCATTGGAATGGACCAGAAGTAGGAGAGGGGAATAAGAAAGTTGATTTTATGTTTGATTTAGAGGAAGATGCCATTATTTTATATATTTCAGAATAGAAAATGAAGAGAAACCAGAGAGAATGAATAAGAATTCGAAATAGAGAAGAATATATAACTACATTTTTGAATTTTGGTGGGAAAATTTAAAAATAAAATAAAAATGTTATATGTCGACATGGGTCTAGTGGGGATGTCAACATGGTCCTTGAATTTTTGCCTTTTTAATTTATTTTGAATTAATTTTAATTATACTCGTTATTTATATTTTATATTTCAGTTAATGAGCAAATACTTAATTCTCTTCTTAATTTAGTAAACGTAGATTCATTTAAGGGTTTTGTTAAAATATCAGCAATTTGATTTTCAGAATTGATATAGTCGAGAGTAATTACTTCTCTACTTATATTATCTCTGAGAAAATGATGTCTGATATCAATATGTTTAGTTCGAGCATGATGAGTAGGATTTTTAGATAAATTTATTGCACTAGTATTATCACAATAAGTTGGCGATTTTGAGATATTTAATCCAAAATCTCTTAAAGTTTGTTGCATATATATTACTTGAGAACAAGCCAAGGCAGCAGAAATATACTCTGCTTCAGTTGTTGATAAAGAAACTGTATTTTGCTTTTTACTAAACCAGAAAACCAGAGAATGTCCCAAAAAGTGACAAGTTCCACTTGTACTTTTTCTGTCTGATTTACATCCAGCATAGTCAGCATCACAATATGATATTAAATCAAATGAATCATTTTTAGGATAAAATAAGCCATAATCAAAGGTGTGTTTAACATATCTTATAATACGTTTTACAACTTTTAAGTGAGTTTCTTTAGGTTGGGATTGATACCTTGCACATAGACAGACACTATGCATGATATCAGGTCTACTCGCAGTGATATAGAGTAGTGATCCAATCATTTCTCTATATAACTTTTGATCTACATCTTTCGAGAGATCTTCTTTACTAAAGTACTCATTGGTTGCCATGGGAGTGGGTTTTCCACTCGCAGTAGTCAAACCAAATTTATTAACTAGGTCTTTAGCATATTTTTCTTGACTAATAAATATACCATTATCTAATTGTTTTATTTGTAATCCTAAAAAGAAGTTTAATTCACCCATATGACTCATCTCAAACTTTTTTGTCATTATTTCAGAAAATTCTTTATTCATTTCAAAGTTAGTTGAACCAAAAATGATATCATCTACGTATACTTGAACTAGTTGAGTATCATTTTTATTTCTTTTAATAAAAAGAGTATTATCTATTTTACCAATTTCAAAATTTGATTGTAATAAATAGGATTTTAGTCTATCATACCAGGCTCTAGGAGCTTGTTTTAGACCATATAAAGCTTTCTTAAGTTTGTACACATGGTTTGGTAAATTTTCATCTTCAAAAAGTGGTGGTTGTTCAACATATACTTCTTCTTTTACAAATCCATTTAAAAATGCACTTTTAACATCCATTTGATATAATTTGAAATTATTATGATTTGCGAAAGCAAGTAGAATCCTAATGGCTTCTAATCTTGCTATAGGAGCAAAGGTTTCGTCACAATCTATACCTTCTTCTTGACAATAACCTTGGGCGACTAATCATGCTTTATTTCTAACGACCTCACCTTGTTCATTCATTTTATTTTTATAGACCCATTTAGTTCCAATTATAGTTTTATCTTCAGGTCTAGGAACAAGTTCCCAAACTTCATTTCTAGTGAATTGATTTAATTCTTCTTGCATAGCCAAAATCCATGAATCATCAGTTGATGCTTCTTTAGGATTTTTGGGTTCAATAGATGATATAAAAGCTACATTACTCATTTGACTTACTTGATTTCTAGTTTTAACAACAGATTGCATATCTCCAAGTATATTTTCTATAGGATGATCTTTTAAAAGTCTAATCCTTTTATTAGGATGATTTAATTCATTATTAGTTTCAGTTGACTCTTGGTTTTGAGTAATTAAATCCTCTTCATCATTTGTAATTTCAAAATCTTTTAAATTTTCATCAAACGAAACATGCATTGTTTCTTCGATGTTGTTAGATCTTAAATTAAAAACTCTATAAGCTTTACTTCTATTAGAATATCCGATAAAGATTCCTTTGTTGGATTTAGGATCAAATTTATCCAAATTATCTTTTGTATTTAAAATAAAACATTTACTTCCAAAAATTCTGAAGTATGATACTATCTGAAAGTTAAAGGTCTAATTAAAATTCTATTCAAAATATAACAGGCGGTAGCAACAGCTTCTGCCCAAAAGTGTTTTGGTAAATTACTATCTGAAAGCATAGTTCTAGCACACTCTTGTATCGTTCTATTTTTACGTTCAACTACTCTTTTGTTGTGGAGTTCTTGGAAATGAGAAATTGTGAGTTATTCCCTTCTTTGCAGAATTCCTCAAACTTTTCATTTTCAAATTCACCACCGTGATCACTACGTATAGTTATAATTTTTAAAGATAATTGATTTTGAATCCTTTGTGTAAAAAATTTAAAACATTCAAAAGTATCACTTTTATGTTTCAAAAATATTATCCATATAAATCTAGAATAATCATCTACAATTACAAAAACATATTACTATGATTTATTGACAGAATTTGAGATGGACCAAATAAATCAAGATGAAGTAACTCAAGGGGTTTTGAAGTTGAAATCATATCTTTTAATTTAAAGGAACTTTTCTAAGCTTTCCTAATTGCCATGCATCACATAAACTATCTACTTTAAAATTCATTTTAGGGAGACCTCTTACTAGATCATGTTTTGACAGTCTAGATAAGAGTTTGAAACTCAAATATCCAAATCTGTTATGCTAAATCCAAGGGTCACTTGTATTTGCCAAAAGACATAGGTTATCATTTGAAACTTTCATACTAAGAATATAAATATTCTTTTTTCTATTTCCCTCAAATATTATGGTTGAGTTATTATCTTCAATATGACATTTATCTTTTTCAAATTTAATTTTATATCCTTTATCACATAGTTGGCTTATACTTAGCAGATTGTGTTTCAGATTCTTAACTAGCAAAACATTAGTAATAATAGGAGTTTCAGAGTTACCGACATTGCCGATGCCAATCACGTATCCTTTCGAGTTGTCTCCAAAGTTAACCAATCCTCTGTCTTTGTATATAATATTATTCAGCATATCCGGATTACCAGTCATGTGTCTAGAGCAACCACTATCAAGTATCCACTTATTCCTTTTGATCTGCACAGATTGTCCATTATGGATTGATTCCTCAATACCCATAAAGCATCTTTCCTACACATTATAAAATTTGGGTAGACAACTAGAATTTGAATAACATTCATATGCAGACTCATGGAACAATGATAATTTAAACAATTCAAAACTAGTTTTAACAGATTTTTCAAAAATAGCCATTTTAAAACTTTTTAAAATTCAGATTATGAAACTTTTGAAAACAATGCTCTGATACCAAATGTGAGAAATGCGGATTAAGGATCTTAAGGCTAGAATTAACACTAGAGGGGGGTGAATAGTGTTTTAAGAAATTTATTAATCTTTTTGAGTTTTATCTTAATTTGTTAACAATGTATACACTAATCAGACACAAATATGAACACAGAATCAAACACAGATGCAAATATAAAGTAAAAGCAGTAAAGGAAAGAACACACCGGATTTTATACTAGTTTGGAGTTACCCTACATCCAGTCTCGCAACACAAGTACAGATTTCCTTTCAACAACAATTCAACAATTACAACCCTCGGTTTCAAGACTACGAGGTACACCCTCCAGAATGACAATCCTCTGGGTAGAGACACTTGATTTCCGGGGCAACAAGTTCACCCAATTGATTTCCAGGACTACAATCACACCTTTTCTCGCTTAATTGATTTCCAAGGCTACAATCACACCTTTTCTCGCTAATATATTACAAAGAAGTCTATAACTCTGAATAGCACTGAGAACCTTGTAGAGATAGTGATGGAGAATCAAACTAGAAGTAATCGAGTATGATTCGATGTTGATTTCGGCAGAGTAATGGTATGATTTTTTATTAAGAAATGTGGAAGAAAGAGTGAAAACCAGAAAAAAGTGATTAAAAATTCGTTGAAACTGACCCCTATTTATAGAAGAGCAACAGCCATGACCATTCATGAGTTATGGCAAATTGACACTTCTTTTGAAATTTGAATTTTGAACTTCAACTGTCACTATGTCGACATAGTGCCTAGGGGCATGTCGACATCCCTCGGCCAAAGTTGATATTTTGAATTTCTATAAAAATAATATTTATCTTATATAAAAACTATTTAAAACTTTATAAATATACTTGATATAGTTGAAATTCATAAGTAAATATAAAGAACAATATATACATAATTTAACTATAATTTTATATTTAAATCTAAGTATAAATATTAAAAGTTAAATATGTTATTTGAAAAGACATTTAAAATCAGGAGTAATTTGACTTTGAAATTAAAGATGTTTTGAGGCTAAAATTATTTAAAATCAGGATAGAGAGTTTTGAATCTTTTAAAAGGAAAGTTTTGAAATCATTTTGAAAACAAGATAATTTTGTAAAATCATTTGAATTAAAATTAGTGGATACAAAACAATGTCCCACTAGATTTTCGTAGGTTCCATCCTACTTAGGGTTCCATCCCTTTAATGGGTTCGAAGTGGATTCCATTCCACGAATAAATTGGATATTAAGATGTCAGTGCTTTTCTACGAGTTTTTACAAATATTCCTAATAAAACAAACTTAACCTTGAACTCTTGAACTCTTGATAATCTTGATACTCATGAGTCTTCTATCTCTATATCTTGAATCTCTATACTGTACAGTCTTCATTCTTGATACCTACATGGTTAGATCCTGCATATACATATATATATATATATATATATATATATAAACTTGTAATGTTAGTATTTATATTTTATAATATATTCTAAGGTTGTTGTCATCAAAACCAACTCCTTAGGGACTAACAGGATTGTCTCACATGCTTGTGTTATTTCCCAAAACACGGAAAATAAAAAATAAAATTGTTTTCTATTTTGTATGTTAACTTCGTTTTCTAAATTGATCATTTTCGGCAATATACATGCGTCATGTGCACTTTTGTATGGACGAAAACTGAAAACTAAAAATAACAAACCAAACACTACCTAAGGTAGCGTTCGGTTTAAAAACGAATTTTGTGTTTTCGGTTTTCAATATGTATGTCAAATATGAGAAGAATGGAGGGTAGACGGAGGGGATGAAAGAAAGACGGATGGAAAGACAAAAGGGATAGAGGGACGACGGAAGAATGGATTGTCTCACATGCTTGTGTTATTTCCCAAAACACGGAAAATAAATAAAAAATTGTTTTTTATTTTGTATGTTAACTTCGTTTTCTAAATTGATCGTTTTCGGCAATATACATGCGCCTGTGCACTTTTGTATGGACGAAAACTCAAAACTAAAATTAACAAACCAAACACTACCTAAGATAGCGTTTGGTTAAAAAACAAATTTTGTGTTTTCGGTTTTCAATATTTATGTCAAATATGAGAAGAATGGAGGGTAGACGGAGGGGTTGAAAGAAAGACGGATGGAAGGACAAAGGGGATAGAGGGACGACGGAAGAATGAATTGTCTCACATGCTTGTGTTATTTCCCAAAACGTGGAAAATAAAAAAAAAGTTGTTTTCTATTTTGTATGTTAACTTCGTTTTCTAAATTGATCGTTTTCGGCAATATACATGCGTCGTGTGCACTTTTGTATGGACGAAAACTCAAAACTAAAAATAACAAATCAAACACTACCTACCTAAAATTTTGATAGAAAACGGACAATTTACCAAAAGCAATGAAGTTAGGACTTTCATTTAACTGTGATTATTATCTACTTCTCAAACATCTAGCAAAACAAGATGTGCATTTATAAAGTAAGTTGGATGTCTAGTGACTGATCATTTTGAAGTTCTCCAGAAAAAAATTGCTGTATGGCTTCCAGAAAGCTCATTCAGAGTTGTTAATAAATCTCTAACTACAGCTTCACTGTATATTACATCTAATCCAAGTACTAAAACATGGATTATGAATACCACCATGTTCAACTATCCTATAGAAAGTATGGTTTGAATCTATTGTTGTTAAATGCAAACTGATTGAACATTCACTGATCAAACTTATAATACTATAAACAACCTTGTGCATACTGCACCTAAATCATTCACTTGTATACTGAAAACTAAATTCCTCAACCTCTAATCCTTCCCAAGTTAACAGCTAACTTCACCCCTTATTACAGATTTAAAATCAATTTTTCGGTGGTAATCATACATGGACTAGTGTTATTGATTAAAATGGGACACATGGACATTATAATGAAATCGAGAAAGTTTAGGGAAAATCTGAATTTATTATTACATTGGATGAATCGATCTGGAACAAAAATAAGTCGTCCCTACCCTCATAGAAATTCTTTAAAGTCTTCTTTACCTGGAATAATGGAAATTATAAACTTGGATAATCTCATGCCGGAAGAAAATGCTTAATGCATACCCACTTATCAAAATCAAGAAACAAATTAACAGTTGTTAAAATTATAAAGAATTAAGGATGGAATGAGATGGTGAGTTTACCTAATGAAGACTGCTGAGGTGAACGTAGCCAAAGTTTCGGTCCAGATCTCCACCACATGTGAGATTGTGTTCATAGGAACGTACATCAAGTTCACTGAAGTAGAGCTTCTCAAAGACCAAGAACCCTACCACCAATCTCAAATCCTCTTGTTGATACATATGCTTAGGACCTTTTTTTGTTATATTGCATCATTATAAATATTAACTAGTCCAGCTAAGTTATGTGATACTGATGCTTATTTAATATCATATAGGTATGTCTAGTAAATATAACGGCTAGTAGTAAAGGAAAAAGAAAGGCTCATGCCAATATACCCAACTCAGTTTAAAACTACTATGACAAAAATGGAAAATAACTGGTACTAACTTAATTTAAATCAAGGGTTGTAACATGGACACGGTTGAGACTGACTAATTATAACTTCATTTAAAACTATTGTTGGTTTAGTGTGAGACTTCAATTCTAAAATCCAGGTAGCCTTAAATCACATTCTTATTATGCATATTGAACCTTTTCATACATGTATATTGAGAAATATATTGTTTGAAAAGATTTAATTTTGATGACTATACTTAAAATTATTTTAAACTCCTTCCTTGGTAAATTCCTTTGAAACCAAACTACAATTACTACAATATACACAAGGAAAAGATAGCTTGAATTTGAAACATACCATATATATAGTTTATGAATACCAGATAGTTTAAATATATACGTATATATAGATATATACGTATATACGTATACGTATATACGTATATGTATATCTATATATCTACGTATATATGTATATATGTATAGATATATATATATATGTATATGTATATGCATATGTATATATGTATATGTATATGTCCAATGCTTCCGAAGGAGTCAACAAGAATGCCTTCCGTAACCAACCAAGTAAGTACTTCCGCATTAGTTGACCCTTCTGCAGGAGGCAACACCACAGCTATACCATCTTCAATGAATGCTTCTACCACCATCTGAAAGAAAGCATTCGAAAGCATCATCGCCTTTCGCAAGTATTGATTATGTACCTTCCGCACACGTTGGGACATCCTTTCATGCTTATCCAACACATCTGCAGCAACATAAGAGTCGCTCCTATACCTTCCGATGGAGTCGAAGGCATCCAAGTCTTATTCGAAAGCAACATTAGAAAGGCGCTCCGGATTCAACAGCGGTGGAAGGTCATGAAGGCATCCTTTTGACTAAGTCGGAAGGACTGATGCGAAGGGGGTCCAAACTACACCTATAAATAAAACCCTAGGGATGCCGTTTTTGGGGATCTGATTCCATTCCTTCCGCACATGTACTATTCTAAGAGTTGTAAACCCTAATTTCTAAATTGAATTGGGGATTTCACTTCATTGTACATTTAAGCCTTTATATTCATAAAAGTTATCAATAAAATGAATATATAGAATATATGGATTTAGATTTACTGCTTGCATATGGGTTTGTTTATAGAGTATACACATTTATACCTTACGAAGGAATTCGTTTCGAAGCCATAGGATCTATTCAATGTTGATACGCTAAGATTTTGATCAATGACAATGTGCTTCAACAAAAAGGAAGAGATATGTGCAAAGCTAAAGGAAGAACGATGAAGACCAATGATAAACATAAGTATGATTTCTATATAGGTCTTAGTTTAGATTTATTGTTAAAATCTATCCTCAAGAGGCTTGCACAAACACTAGAACACATTTTATAAACTTCATTTTTTAAATAAACATTCACTGTGCACAATTTAGTAGTTCAGTCGACTGAACAGGGATGACCAGTCGACTGAACCTGTGACACATACAAAAATATGCACAGTTCCAATCGACTAAATTTCCTGCTCAGTCGACTGAACTTGTTCCTGAAAATTTTACTTCATATTTTCAGTCGACTGAAATCCCTGCTCAGTCGACTAAATTTGTAACTGCGAATTTTTCTTGAAAGGACACCTTCTTCCTCCCAAGAGTTGCAACCATTCTCCAATGGAAATGGAAGCATCTCTTGCCTGCACCTCTAGCAAACAAATGCATCTCTTCTCCACATATAAATACATGGTTTTAACATTTGCAAATTACCAATTCTAATTGCATTAATCTTTCTATTTTCTTGAACATACTTTCAGATTTCTTAAGTTTTCAAAAGCAATCACAAACCACTTAAATTACTTGAATCTCTGTTTTAACTATAACACCTTTTGATTCATAGCAATTCACATTTCCTAAATCTTCACAAACACTTTGTATACTCTCGAGGATAAGATTATAGGAAAGTTGTACTCAATTTGACTCATTAGTGTTATCAAGAACACAACAAGTCAGAAATACTTTTAGTATCTAGTTGAAGTCCTCTTCGATAGTTGAGGCAAGAAATCCCGTTCGGTTGTTCGGGTAAGTTGTAAACTTATTCCTCCGGGTTAAGTGAGGGATGTTGGTTAGTTGAATTCCTAAGAGGAGCTTAGGGACTGGACGTAGGACAAGAGGTCCGAACCAGTATAAAGACTTGGTGTCTACTTTACTTACTGCTTATTACTATCTACCTAGACCATTTCACTATTCCATATTATACGATTCTACCGCATAGACTCTTTCAATTGGTATTAGAGCAAGGCCGTCCTATAACCATAACACCATTATTTGACATATTGATAATATGGAAAACAACACAAGCACAACATCTACCTATAACTCTACATTTGCGGAAGGACAATCTACTCAAAGACCCCCTCTATTCAATGGACTAAACTATAATTATTGGGCTACAAGGATGAGGATTTATATGCAAGCAACAAGTTTTGAAGCCTGGAATGCAACACAAGCAGAACTCGTTGTACCCACAACGGAATATTCTACATGGACGCAAGCTCAGAAGAATGAAGTTAGTGCAAATGCCAAAGCTATGAATATGCTATTTTGTGCTTTGGAAAGAAATGAATTCAATCGTGTTAGCATTTGTACTACTGCACATCAGATATGGAGTACACTTAAAACCATACATGAAGGCATAAACAAGGTTAAACAAACAAAGATCTCCATGCTAAAGAACCAGTTCCAAAACTTTAGAATGCGACAGAATGAATCCATCAATGACATGTACTCGAGGTTTCAAGACATTCACCATGCCTTAATAGGACTAGGAGAAAAATACACGGATTTTGATATTGTATCTAAAGTTCTAAATTCACTCACTAATGAATGGGAGAGAAAAGTCTTAGCAATCGAAGAAGCAAATGATCTATCTACAATGAAACCAGAAGAATTAATTAGAAATCTATGTCGTATGAAGTAAATATGCAAGCTAAGAAAGATCAAGCACAAGAAAGAAAAAATGTAGCTTTTCATGCGGAAAAGGAAGAATCAGAGTTTGAAGATGAGGATTTAGCATTTATAGCCAAAAATTTCAAGAAATTCTTAAGATATAGAAAAGAAAATAAAAATGAATTCAAAAAGAATTTCTTGAACAAACCTTCATCCTCGAATATAGAATGCTTCAACTGTCACAAGAAAGGTCACATGCAAAAAGATTGTCCAGAGCAAAAGAAGGAGAATCAGAACAAAAACAAGAAAGAAAAATTCAAAAAGAAGGCATTCTCTGTAACATGGGATGATTCAGATTCATCTTCATCTGAAAGTGAAAATGATAGCGACAATGAACAAGCGAATGTATGCTTTATGGCTCAAGAATCTGAGGTTAGTAATTTAACTTTCGACGATTTAATTGATGTAAATACTGAACTATTGAGTACAATAAAAAATCTTAAAAAGAAACTTAAGGAAACTCGTGAAAATAAGAACAAAGCTGAATTTGAAAGGGATATGTTAAAAGATGAAAAGAAAATTCTAGAAGAAGAACTTGAAAACGTTCAAGTGTCTCTTTCAAATTCGGAAACTCAATTATCTCTTTTAAGTCAAGAAATTGAAAATTAAAAGACAAAAAATGATATAATTGTTTCTGAAAATCATGAGTTAAAAACTCAGAATAAACAAGTTGAGCTAGAAAATAATAGTCTTCAAGTTAGACTAGATAACATCACTAAAAATGTTTCTAACTTTAACAAAGGAAGAGAAAATTTATCTAAGATTTTAGAAAATTCTCAATCTTCCTCGAATAAACATGGATTAGGATATAAAAAGGAACCAAAAATTCCTAAAAAGATAAATACAAATTTTAAGAGGAATATTGATTCAAAACAACAATTGTTATTAAGAAAACCTATTGAACAAAAGAAGAAACTAATATAGTTAAAATTTGGGTTCCAAAGACTAACAATATTTTGATTAGGAATAAATATATCAAAGCATTTATGGATAGTGTTCATAATAATAAAAATTATATTTATAAAAAGGATACTAAACCAAATTGGGTTTGGTTTCCTAAGTTCTAACATTTAGGACCCTATTGAAAGGTGGGTACCAATAATTTTGTATTTATTTTCAGGTCCCACTCAAAAAGAAGAAATGGATACTAGACAGTGGTTGCTCAAAACACATGACCGGCGACAAAGATATGCTTACAAACATCACATACTTTGATGGTGGCTCGGTTACCTTCGGAGACAATTCAAAAGGCTATATCATTGGCAAAGGAGATGTGAGCAATTACAGTACATCAAATTTACCTTTTATTACAAATGTTTCATTAGTTAAAAATCTAAAACATAATCTACTAAGCATAAGTCAACTTTGTGACAATGGTTTTAAAATAACTTTTTCGGAAAATAAATGTAGTATTTTTGATCAAAACCAAAATCTTGTTTTTGAGGGATATAGAGATAGGAATATTTATGTTTTAAATATGAAAATTAATCATAATACAAATATGTGTTTACTAGCCAAAGATAATGATCCTTGGTTGTGGCACAAAAGATTTTGTCATATTAATTTCAAAACTATTAGAAAACTTTCGAAAAATGAATTAGTAAGAGGTTTACCTAAGATAAGCTTTAAGATAACAAATCTTTGTGATGATTGTCAAATAGGAAAATTAACAAAATCATCTTTCAAATCTAAGAAAAATATTTCAACTTTACAACCACTAGAATTACTTCATATGGATCTTTTCGGACCAACACAAGTTCAATCCATTAATCATAATCGATATGTATTTGTAATAGTTGATGATTTTTCAAGATATACATGGACCATTTTTATGAAAAATAAAAGTGATACATTTGAGCACTTTAAAACATTTGTCAAAAGAATTCAAAACACTAAAGATTTGAAAATTAAGAATATACGAAGTGATCATGGTGGCGAATTCGAAAATGAAGCTTTTGAATCCTTCTGTAAAAAGAAAGGAATAAATCATAACTTTTCATTTCCTAAAACTCCTTAACAAAATGGAGTAGTGGAAAGAAAGAATAGAACATTACAAGAATGTGCAAGAACATTATTAAATGGAAGCCTTCTACCAAAACATTTTTGGGCAGAAGCCGTAGCTACTACATGTTATGTATTAAATCGTATTTCTATTCGACCATTAACTAAAAATACTTCATATGAACTTTTTAACAATAGAAAGCCAAATATCTCTTATTTCAAAATATTTAGATCAAAATGTTTTATTTTAAATACAAAAGACCAACTAGGAAAATTCGATCCAAAAGCTGATGAAGGAATTTTTGTAGGATACTCAGAACGAAGTAATGCATATCGAGTTTTTAATAAACGAACAAATATAATCGAAGAAACTTTACATGTATCTTTTGATGAAAACTTTAATAAAAACTTGAGTATAAAAGATGATGATGAATTTATAATAAATACAGACAATACAAATCTTGAAAATATAAATAATACCGAACTTAGACATCCACCTAGAATCTTACGAGATCACCCTGTACAAAACATAATCGGTGAAATTGAGTCTCAAGTTAAAACTAGAAGTCAGCTAAACCAAATGGGACATGTTGCTTTTATTTCTACATTAGAACCTAAAAATCCTAAAGAAGCATGAACAGATGACTACTGGATTGTTGCTATGCAAGAAGAATTAAATCAATTCGAACGTAACAATGTTTGGGATTTAGTTCCTCGTCCTAATAATCAATCTGTTATAGGGACAAAATGGGTTTACAAAAATAAAGTAGACGAACAAGGAAATATAACTAGTAATAAAGCTAGACTAGTAGCACAAGGATATAATCAAGAAGAAGGTATCGACTTTGAAGAAACATTTGCTCCCGTTGCAAGACTTGAAGCAATACGTATTCTATTAGCCTTCGCTTGTTTTCACAATTTTAAACTTTATCAAATGGATGTTAAAAGTGCATTTCTAAATGGTTTTATAAAAGAAAATGTATACGTAGAACAACCCCCTTTATTCATACACGAAAAATATCCGGATCATGTATATAAATTAAAGAAAGCCCTATATGGTCTTAAACAAGCACCTCGTGCTTGGTATGAGAGACTTAAAAGCTATTTACTAGATTCGGGATTTCAAATCGGAAAAGTAGATCAAACTCTATTCATTAAAAACACTACTAATGACATTATAATAATTCAAATATATGTAGATGACATTATATTTGGTTCAACTAATGAAAACTTATGTAAAGAATTTTCAAATATAATGACTAAGGAGTTCGAAATGTCACACATGGGAGAATTATCTTATTTTCTCGGGTTACAAATTAAACAATTAACAAATGGAATTTTCTTAAATCAAGAAAAATATTGTGCTAATCTAATTAAACGTTTTGGAATGGAAAACACTTCTGGAAAGCCTACTCCTATGAGTACCACAACTCATCTCAATCGAGATGAAAATGGCAAAAGTATAGATCAAAAATTGTTTAGAAGTATGATAGGTTCCTTAATTTACTTAACCGCTAGTAGACCAGACATAATGATGAGTGTATGTTTATGTGCACGATTTCAATCTAATCCTAAAGAATCACATTTAAGAGCGGTAAAACGAATTATACGATATCTTAACAATACTGAAGATTTTGGTCTTTTCTATCCAAAAGAGTGTCCATTTGAGTTAGTATCATTCAGTGATGCTGATTTTGGTGGATCTCGAACAGATAGAAAAAGTACAAGTGGTACGTGCCATTTCATTGGAAAATCACTTGTATCTTGGTTTAGTAAGAAACAAAATTGTGTCTCGCTTTCAACCTGTGAAGCAGAGTATATATCAGCCGCTTTAGCTTGCACTCAAGTTATCTACATGCAACAAACATTTAAGGATTTTAATATAAATTTAACAAACTCTACAATATATTGTGATAATACAAGTACAATAAATTTATCTAAAAATCCGGTTAATTACTCTCGTACAAAACATATAGATATTCGTCACCACTTTCTACATGACAATATCGAAAAAGGAATCATAAATTTAGAACATATTTCCACCGAAAATCAGATTGCCGATATATTTACTAAACCTTTATTAGAAAACTCATTTATAAAATTGCGACGAGAATTAGGAATAATTTCTTTTAAAGATATTTTATAACAAATATTATAAAACTATAAACTCAGTCGACTAAACAACTCTGCCCAGTCGACTGAATAACAAAAACAAAATTATTCAATATATATATTTCTATTCAGCTGCCTAATACATAATAGAGATTAAAGGATGTCTCTAATCCATCCATTTCTAATCAATGCTTTTAATCCAATAAAACAATGATTGGTTCTAAAACCTTATTAATTTTCCACCACATTTTTTTAGCATTTTTATACTATAAATATACTTTTAATTATTTTCAAAAGAATTACAAAGTTTGAAAATTTTATATAAAAATGTCTTACGACAGCTCAAACTCTCATATCACATCACCTCCTCAGTCGAAAACACTCATACATCACCAAAACTTCCAACGCCAACACCAAAGCATGAACCAGTGTATAAATGGGAAAACTATCGCACTGGCTACACACCGGAATCAAAGAAGGCAAAACGTGGACTTTTTACCTCCCCTGATACAAAAAGAAAGATCGACGAGATTCATCACTTTCAACAACAACAAATTAATCTCCAACGAGAATTATATTTTGAACAGAAAGTAATGGCAAGATGACTAAGCTTTCTTGAGAAAATTGGTTTACATTTTTGTAGCTCAAAGAAAAATGAGGTGAGCGAGCCCCTACCTTGACCAAGTAGTGTGTTCGATCCATCTTCATCTTACCGGACACCAGCTGATCCCTTGAATCCTTGGATGTCCCCAAAGACTCCTCAGTATACTCCAAATTCGTGGGAAATAAGCTATATGGAGAATGAAGGGAAAAAGATGCAAAAGGAAAATAGTTCATCTCCAAAGAAATAATTACTTTTGAAGACAATTCATGTTGTTATATATCTATACAACTGTAATTGCTTCTTTCAATAAAACTTTTTGCTTTCTAAATTCAGAAATAACACTGAAAATTAAGCTTAAAACAAATTTTCCATAGCTCAGTCGACTGACACCCTCTTCCCAGTCGACTAAACTTTCAATAGAAACTTTCAGACAACAGTTCAGTCGACTAAAAATCCTGTTCAGTCGACTGAATTCAACACAGAAAATTTTCGACCTTCAATTCAATCGACTGAACAGACTTTTCAGTCGACTAAACGCCAATTCCCAGGCAACTTTTCCCCTTTTATCTACCAGTTTTCACCCTTTCCATTCACTTTTTACATTGCAAAAGTTATCTCTTCCCCATTGTTTTCTAAAACCCTAGCCTCCAATCCTCAAATTACTCTCAAATCTCTCACAAATGGCACCAAAAAGATCAAGAGCTTCCTCTTCTTCATCCTCTGAGCCAATTGATGCTCAAATTGCACAATGGCTCTATGATGGAGTAGCTGTAACAAGGTGGAACAAAATGAAGAACTCTTGCATTTTCGAACACTCCTTCATTGATTTCCAAAGCCTCCAGACATACAACATTCAAGCATTTATGGATCAGGCAGGTTTAACTTCTCTCTTGGATTTAAAAAGAAATGACCATGCAATAAATCATGTCATGGTCAAATTATTTTATGCAAACCTCAACCTTGGACACCAAACTCCAAGAAATCCAAATGATAGTATTTGGAGTATGGTGTGCGGGAAGAAAGTTTGGTTCTCCTTAGATCGAATTGCACACATCTTAGGATCACCTAATGTAGGGAGAAAGCTTGAAGAGATAGAATTCAATCCACAAATTCGAGATAACATAAACCATCAATTTTTGGATGATAATATCAACATTAGAGATTTTAAATCCACTTCCCTACGACCTAGAGCTAGAATCCTTCACAAAGCTCTTATGAGAACAATTACTCCACGAACGGGCTCATATGAAATTGTTTACCCCATCAATTATCGAGCTCTATACGCTATTTGGGGCAACATTCAAGTCAATTGGGTCCAACTCATTCTAGATGAATTTCTCACTTTTAACAATGGCAAAATGCGAACAATATATTTTGGAGAATATATCATGTGACTTCTCCTCAATGTCTATACGCCATTACCCGACTCCGGAAACACAATGGCTCATCAAATTAATCACCGCACTATAAGCCTTATGCAACTCCCGGCTAGACCGCCTCGCATCATATCTCTTGCCGAATGGGAAGCTAGGCATCAAGGACCACAACAACCTCCACAAGCTCCACATGAAGAACCTTCCGACCAAGAAGATGAAATTCGTATCATTGAGCCAAGTTATACTACCAATCAATCATTGGGGATTTTATCAAGGAATCAACAAATTCTTGATAATCGTCTCAAGAAGGTAGATCACAAGCTTGATAAAATTAATGGTTTCTTCAACAAGTTATGGAATGCCATCTCATGCTCAAGCTCCACTACCACTTCAACATCACGTGGAAAACGTCCGGCACCAACTTTCACTTGGACATCATCCGAAGAACATACAAGCAGCAGTACAAGCGGAACAAGTGGTGGCCAAGGAGGAAGAGCTTATAGACCACCCATAGGTGGACCTATTATTCGAGAACCTGAAGGAGATCGTGAAGGATCTTATGATTGGGACAGGGAACCTTGAACATTTCTTGATGGTTTGATTTCCGGAACTTTTTTAATTTCTAACAATTTCTGCAAAGGCTTGTATAAATAGCCTTCTTTTATTTGTGATACTCTACAGTTTGTATTATTCGCTCTGTGGTTATATTTTTCATATGGTTGCTCTGTCACTTGCAAATTATATACTTCTATATATTAATACTTCTTTTTTTGTCGATGACAAAGGGGGAGAAATCTATGTAGATAACTTTGTTTTGTAGGAAAGATAGTGCATATATTCAGGGGGAGGAAAGATAATTACATCTCTTCAAACATAGGTATTGTCATCAATCAAAAAGGAGGAGAATGTTGATACGCTAAGATTTTGATCAATGACAATGTGCTTCAACAAAAAGGAAGAGATATGTGCAAAAAGCTAAAGGAAGAACGATGAAGACCAATGATAAACATAAGTATGATTTCTATATAGGTCTTAGTTTATATTTATTGTTAAAATCTATCCTCAAGAGGCTTGCACAAACACTAGAACACATTTTATAAACTTCATTTTTTAAATAAACATTCACTGTGCACAATTTAGTAGTTCAGTCGACTGAACAGGGATGACCAGTCGACTGAACCTGTGACACATACATAAATATGCACAGTTCCAGTCGACTGAATTTCCTGCTCAGTCGACTGAACTTGTTCCTGAAAATTTTACTTCATATTTTCAGTCGACTGAAATCCCTGCTCAGTCGACTGAATTTGTAACTGCGAATTTTTCTTGAAAGGACACCTTCTTCCTCCCAAGAGTTGCAACCATTCTCCAATGGAAATGGAAGCATCTCTTGCCTGCACCTCTAGCAAACAAATGCATCTCTTATCCACATATAAATACATGGTTTTAACATTTGCAAATTACCAATTCTAATTGCTTTAATCTTTCTATTTTCTTGAACATACTTTCAGATTTCTTAAGTTTTCAAAAGCAATCACAAACCACTTAAATTGCTTGAATCTCTGTTTTAACTATAACACCTTTTGATTCATAGCAATTCACATTTCCTAAATCTTCACAAACACTTTGTATACTCTTGAGGATAAGATTATAGGAAAGTTGTACTCAGTTTGACTCATTAGTGTTATCAAGAACACAACAAGTCAGAAATACTTTTAGTATCTAGTTGAAGTCCTCTTCGGTAGTTGAGGCATGAAATCCCGTTCGGTTATTCGGGTAAGTTGTAAACCTATTCCTCCGGGTTAAGTGAGGGCTGTTGGTTAGTTGAATTCCTAAGAAGAGCTTAGGGACTGGACGTAGGACAAGAGGTCTGAACCAGTATAAAGTCTTGGTGTCTACTTTACTTATTGCTTATTACTATCTACCTAGACCATTTCACTATTCCATATTATACGATCCTACCGCATAGACTCTTTCATTCAACACACTTAATACCGTTCGACACCATTGGGTCACAACCGTAGGTTATATTACCCAATTCGAAAGGGGTTTCGAACTGGGTATATGGACTACTTCGATACTCTACTTTTTTATGCATTTGAAAGAGTTTTCTATGCTTACAACAACTTCTCCAGGATTCACTAAGGCTTCTTCTTAGCTTTCCCTTAAAATCTTCTCCTTTAACCGTACTTTGGGTGTTGACAAGTTGTCTTATTAATATTTTTGGCGCTAGAAGGAGTGGTGGAACCTCCGATTCCTTATAACCTTCTCTATAGATTAATTGCATAAAGTTTTTCTTCGAAAGAAGGAAATGGTAAGAGCGAGGAGTAATAACAACATTCCAAATGAAGAAGTCGCATCACAATCAACTTTGGAAGAAATATAATCCCAAACTTTAACTTAGAGAATATGAAAATTGGGCAACCTTCAACCGTAATAAGATTTGAAAACAATGAGATTAAAGTCCAGAATCTACTACCATACGTGATAGCTATGCATGATCCTCTTGAAGGGGCTCCATCTCAAGGATCATTAAAGGCTGTGGGAGGAAGAGATGAAGCGCGGTCTCTAAACAAGGACCAAATAGGAAACCAAGAAAGTCAATTTAAGGGGTTTCTTGAGCATCAAATAGTTCAATTCAAAGAGATAATAGAAATTACCACGATGACGAAACCAACCAAGAAGACGTCTCACACCAAATAATAATGGATATGCTTAAAGAAAAATGAATTCCTACTATAGAGAAATATGTTATCTCACAAAAGACTCGTTTTTAGAAGAAATAATGGCAGTATCATTCCTCCTCATATTCAAATTACCCCACTAATGTATGATGGCACCACCGACCCAGAGGATCACTTAATAGCTTTTGGAATATGAATGGATCTCTTCAACGCTTCTGGGGCAACTCGTTGCAAACTTCTCCTAGTAACTTTTCAAGGAGCGGCCATCAAATGGTATAAGAATTACCAAGGAAGGACCTTCCTCTCCTAGGACAATTTTCTTATGAGTTTATTATGCAATTTTTCATATACAAAGATCCAATTGTGGATTTTATTTTGTTATCTACTACAGTGTTTTAAATCTCGGATTTTGGCCAATATCTCGGGAAAATATCTCGGCTATCTCGGGCGATATTTAAAACACTTATAACTAAATAGGCTGCCAAATCTCGGATTTTGGCTGATATCTCGGATTTTTCATCTCGGCCATCTCGGGGAGATTTAAAAGCCTGATCTACTATCAAGCAGAAGCCAGGAGAGCTACTTGATGAATACTTGAAAAGATTCAGTACAGAAGCATTGAAAGTAAGCAATACAACCGACAGAGAAAAGCTTATTGTAGTTCGATCAGGATTGATCGAGCAAACCCCTTTCTGGGAAGAACTTCATATATATGGATGTAGGGATCTGCGAAACTTCTATTTTAAAGCTAAGAAATTTATTTAGATGGAGAAGAGGCGTCCTGCTGCAAGGGAATCCTAACAAAATCAAAGAGAAAAGGAGATCAACTCTGAGTCTCTTAGTACAAGATCGAAAGGAAAGAAAAGTAGAAAAAAGAGTCACAGAGAGATTTCTGAATCCAACTATGTGAATTTGAACAAATCCCTTTCTCATATTTTCACCATAGCAAAAGACTCTAAGGATTTTTCAATTACTCACGAAATTTCGTGCCGTCCCAAACCAAGCAAAGGGAAGGATTATTGTGACTATCACAAAGTAAATGGACATAAGACCAATGAATGTCGTATCTTAGTAGGAATTACATGTGGCGCATATATATATATATATATATATATATATATATATATATATATATATATATATATATATTAACACCAACAAAGCTAGTAGTTTTGCCAATAATATACGAAAAGAAGTATAGTTTGCATCTATTAATAAAACCAAGGGATGTCATTGGAAGTACACTCATACCTATGCTAGTAGCATGAACTATTGCCATAAAATTTATCAACTATAATTTTCTGTGTGCAGAAATTTCTAGCAGAAGGTTCCTTGTTTGTGGATCCCTTGATCACATCTCCATGAATACCCCTGATAGTTTTAAGACATACTACAGTAATAATTATATTTGTCATGCATGCGCGCCCACACACACACACATACATATATATATATATACATACATACATATATACATACATACATACACCAACAAAGCAAGTAGTTTTGCAACAGTATACGAAAAGAAGTATGCTTTGCATCAATTAATAAAACCAAGGGCTGGCATTGGAAGTACACTCATACTGTGACGACCACCCTACACCACCGGCGCCCAATATACATAAGATAGTGCGCTATTGTCGTGTCAATCGATGTAGAGCGGTCATCATGGTTTAAAATGAAACGAAAACATCATAGAACCTATAGTATATCTCATAGCGTATGGAATAAGATGTAATATCATAGATACAAAATAGGAGGAACAATAATAACTAAGTGATCCAAATATCAAAGTACAGATACCCAGTGTTATACATCATGAGGTAGAGTTTATACAAATAATAAGCAAGCATTGCCAAGGCTTCACATTGTTGCACAGCGGAATAAGCATAGAAATCCATATATAATATGAGATAGTTCCCTCCAGCTCATCCTCTACACAGCTACTGCATCACACCTAGACCTGTTATCTAGTCTACTCATTTAACAGCACCTGAGATAATAAGAAGCAAAGCATAAAACCTTGAGTCAGACAACAGCCCAGTGTGATCGGTAAATGAATCTCAAAATACTATACAAGTCAATATAGTAAGGAACAAAGATATATGAACCATACCTGACCAGTCCCTACAAGCAAAGAGTTAACACATAACAACATAATATGCTACTCTAAGTGTCATAAAGGTGTAATACAACAAATTATGATAACAGGATCCAGGTATCCCTATCTCCAATGACAATCCTAAGGTGATAAAATGTAGGGAAAGGAACCAAAGCAATCATAGGATCCATCAAACAATCCTCACTATCACTCAATGTACTCTGGATATATGATAACTCGTATGACCATTTTTCTACCAAAAATCACTTCAACCTTGTCGAAGCCCAAAAGATTATGAAGTAGAGCTTCATGAAGAACAACAGTGATAATAAGGCCTTTCGAAAGAGTCGAAGGGATGCTTCTGCAAGTATTAAATAAATTATGGGCTTCCAAAGGGGTGGAAAGGGGATAAGACTACCCTTTTGCTTCAGATCAACCTTTCTAAACGATTGGTTCCGCCACTGTCTACCTTTCACAGGAGAAGATTTTACCAAAGCTACCCTTTTGAATGCATAGTTTTGCAAAAACTAGCTTATCGAATCGGCTGAATCCTTCCACAGGTATTGGGGAGATTTCACATATGTCAGTATTGCTTCCGCAAGCATCAAAAGACAGGTTTCTACATTAATCAAGGGGATTGCCTTCGAAAGCCATCTTTCGCAACCAGCCAAGTAAATGCTTTCGAAGCAGTTGACCTATCTACGGGGGTCACATCATCATTTACATTTCATCCTCAATAAACACTTCCGCAACCATCAGAATAAAAGCTTTCGAAAGCATCATCACCTTTCTCGGGTATTGTTTATATACCTTCCGCACATGTTGGACACCTTTCAGTGCTTATCCAAAACATCAACAGCAACATAAGTACTGCATCTATACCTACCGATGAAGTCGAAGGCATTTTGGAGTCAATAGCAGCGGAAGGTCATAAAGGTATCCTTTTGACCGAGTTGAAAGGACGAATGCAAAAGGGTCCAGCCTGCACCTACAAATAAGACCCTTGGGGGTTCTGTTTAAGGGATCTGAATTCATTGCTTCCATTCTTGTACTTTTCTCGAGTTTGTAAACCCTAGTTTCTAAATTAAATTGGGGATTTCACTTCATTGTAATACCTAAGCCCTTGTATTCATAAGAATTATCAATAAAGTAAATACATCACACTTTTGAATGCATGGAGTCTGATTCGCTGCTTATATGTAATTTCATTATGGAACATGCACATCTATACCTTTCGAATGGGTTTCTTTTGAAGGAATAGGATCCTTTCGACTTAGTTAATACCTTTTGTTCCCACTAGGTTACGACCTTAGATCACTCCAACTAATTCGTAGGGGTTTCGATGGGGTCCGTCACTCTCCTAATCTTGCTTTGGGGTATTGACCAGATTTCTTGTTAACGCCATTCTTTTTCCAGAGACTAATGGAAATCTCGGTATTCAATTGTGCTCTGTTTAGCCTAAAGCTGGTGCTAGATGGAGTAAGTCCTTGAATGCATCATGCTATGGCCAGTTCAAGGCAACAAACAACCTTTGAATGCACCATGCTATGGAAACCTTGCTTTGGGTGTTGACAAGATTTCTTGTCAAAGCACTTACTAGAGAGGAGACGGAGTAAGCCCTTAAATGCGCCATGCTATGGCCAGTTCAAGGCATCGACCAACCTTCAGTCCCGCTATAAGGTCTAGCGGAGCGCCTCATGGAGGGTGGATGGAGTAAGCTCTTGATCCCGCCACATCATGGCCTAGTCAAGGCACCAGACAAGCCTTCAGTTCCACCAGTAAGGCCTGGCTAGAGCACCTCCTGGAGGGAGGTTTGGTAAGTTCTTGGGTCCTGCTTGTGGATAAGCTAACCAAGCACATCGGACAACAACGGATTTAGATGTCCAAGCCCAAGGATTGGCACATAAAGCGTTAACAATAAACGAAGCCTAAAGGATGGCGCATATCGAAAGAATTGGCTTCTTGGAATCGGAGAGGTAACACAAAGCAAAAGATTCAAACAATCAAAGCCCAAAGGGTGGTGCCGAACAAAAGGCTCAGATAAGAATTCCTAAACTTCTATTATTCGAATAATTATTTCTAAACTTTCCTTCTTATTACCAGGAACACATTTCTAATCTTATTTCCGAACAATAATTCCTGGATTACATTCATTATTAGATATGAATTTATGGCCTTCGGCTAATTTCTAGAAGATGACTTCTGGAGTTCACCTATCAATACCCGAATCCGGGTTTCGGGTCTTCTATTATGATTTATAGTCTTCCGCTGTATCTAAAAGATGATTTCTGGACTTCACTTATCAATACCTGAATCTGGTTTTTGGGCTTCTATTATGAATTCATGGTCTTCTACTATATCTAGAAGATGATTTCTGGACTTCACTTACCAATACCCGAATTTGGGTTTTAGATCTTCTATTATTTCTAGATAAGGGTTTATGGTCCCCTATTATTTGTTCCCAAATGAGGATTCCTAGTTTTCTATGACTTATTTTTAGATGATGATTTCTGGGCTTTTATTATTATTTGAGAATTGTTCTTTGTCTTCTATTAGTTATTTTAAGAAGAGGGTTTCTAACTTTTATTATTAATGCCAGATTCAGATTTTTGGCCCTCTATTATTAATTCCATAATTAGATTTTTGGTCTTCTATTAATATAACCAGAGTCGAATTTCTGGTCTTCTCTCATCATTACCAAAGTTGAATCTCAGGGATTCTATTATTATTAGACAAGAATTTCCAGTCTTTGATCATTCCCAATTGTGGATTTCTCATAACTTATCATCTTCAGATGAAGATCTATTAATTTCCATTATTCCCAAATTTAAACTTCTGGAATTCGATTATCAGGAATACTAATACTGTGTCCAATAATATGGAAAAACTAATGAACATATTCTTACATAAATCTCAAATTAATGATTAGAAATGTTGTTTACTTTGTACTTTGCAGGAAAATAAGATTGATGGGGAAGTCCAAATGATTCAATAAATAAAAAACAGTAGCAAAAGTTATCAAGAAGCAGATTCAAAAACAAAGGTACAAGTACAGATAAGGGCTACAAGGCAGTTGAAATTTACATATATATAAAATTATTTACAAAGTATATTATACAATGCATTAAGATATTGGTACCGAAAGATAAAAAACAAGTGTGTTACTCAAAGGTCTTGTGCGATCTTTTCTAGATTCTTAGAAGTTAGGGGATCAACAATGTGGCGTATTGCCACACAAAGAGTTTCTTTTCCTTCTTCCTTATCTCATTGGCATCATCAATAGACTTGATACAAGTCTTCAGAGCACAATTGAAAGCGGTATTTGCACCTCTAAGGGTCTTGCTCTATCTTTCCAATTCAGTAATATGTTTTCAAAGAAGATATCTTTCATGTTCGAGTTTTTGAATTTTGGTCGCATGCTCATTGATGCGTTTGAGTATCTTTCTTTCTGTTGAATGTTAAAATATTTCATCATTTCAAATTTGACTTTTCGGCACCATTCGCCCACCACTTTGTCATCCAAACCTAAAGGAGGATTTGTTGTAGCGGGGAATTCTTGAATGGCTAAGGAACAAGACCTTGTTGATTTCCCAATAGTTGGGGTGATTAGAGAAATTGATAAATTAATATTCAGAATATCACCTCCCATGATAAATTACAAAGATTTACACTATGCTTGACTATCCTTTAGTTTTACTTCCAAATCACTTACCTGTTGGTAAAGTTTGGACATCTCATGATTGAAGTTGATCGAAGGATTTGATTTAATTTGATGTTTCACTTGATAAACCATCTCATCTTTCTTCTTAATGTCCGCTTCGAGACTAGTAATTTGATCGTTAAGGCCTCTAATGACCTCCTTTTAAAGCAAAAATTTCCTACGCCATTCCAACGCTTGAGTATTGCTTTGGAGTTTGATAGACAGAGGATCTTTAGATAAGCTCCTCTTTTCAAGATCCAGAATCAATCTATTTTTAAGTATAGTGAAATGAGATAAAGGATCTAAGGAAAGTGACATAGTCATTAACTGTGTTTCGTATAAAAACGAAAAAGAAATCAATACCCGAAGAACAAATTTCTTTTATATAATAGTAGGGGTTACAACTCAAGAAGAAATAAGACAGAGGGTACAACATCATCAAGTTCTCTCCTTGCCCAATCACATTTAAAGTCAAGAAACAACATTTTTAGTTTTGTCTAAAGTGTTAGCCGAAAGAGTAATTGTTGATTCAAAAGTGGCATTAAATTCTTCTAGGGAAACAATTGGAAGGCATTTGCTATAATCTCATTCTCCAGCAGGGGGACTATCATGACAACAAATTAATTTCGTATGATATGTCCGAATTTTCTTAAGAAGCTTTTCCTTTTCCTCGCTTAGAAAATCAAAGTTAAGTCAGGGACGTTGCATGTAAAGCTTTTATAGATCTCTAAGAAAGCAATATTTGGTCAATCTTTGGGATTTCAAGAGCAAGGACTTTTGTAATCTCTTCTTAACTTGAAAAGTTTTCCTAAGTAATCCCTAGTAACAGGGTTGCTTGAGAGATGTTTACTCTAAAATAATGTAATAAAATAAAACTAAGAATAAAAAGACCGACACGGTAAGGTCCATAAATCAATATATTTACATGATTACAAATTTTCTTCCGGTACATACAAGGTCGATCTTTTAAATATTTCAGAAATGAAATTATCCCTATAATATTTGAGTTTTTCTAGAGGCAATATGCGAGGAATTGAGTGGACCTATGGTAGTTCCAGCAAGCCTCCGGTGGGGATCAAGAGTGTTTGTCCATGTATCTATTATGTAGGTATCTAAGCAAGCCCCTAC
The DNA here is from genome assembly GCA_030737815.1 of Allium fistulosum. Taxonomy (NCBI): domain Eukaryota; kingdom Viridiplantae; phylum Streptophyta; class Magnoliopsida; order Asparagales; family Amaryllidaceae; genus Allium; species Allium fistulosum. The sequence continues at coordinate 354,221,893 of CM060907.1, forward strand.
TGTAATCAGCCAAGTATGAGTAACCGCAGTTGGATGTCTGCAATAAGCTTTAGACAAAAATTCTACCAAGATATCTCTATCTTCGATTAACATCCAAAAGAATGTCATCAATTCTTTGTTCCCTTCCAAAAGCTTATCATAACGAAGACATGCCTTTTTCAATCGAGGGGTTGCTTCTTGATCTTTGAAAGACATTAACACCATGACACTTTTATTAAGCTTATAATACTTATCAGATAGTGCATTGTGTTCTTTTAACTGTTTATCGAACTCCCTATATGGGCCATTTATTTCTGCATGTTTCTTTTCAAGCTTTGTCTTATAAAGGTGTATGGTTTTCTTCCTTATCTAAAATGGTAGGATATTAGCTAGGGATATGTTGAAAATGAGAGCCATTTTGATAAAGAATTCCATACCTGAGAAACTGGAATCGAGGTCTACAAAATTTGGGTCTTCTCTTTTTCTTCTAAACACAATTCAGCATCTTTTCTTTGGAGATCAGAGGATTGGAGGAATTCAGCCTGGTCCGCTTCGTAGGCAATAGGATCGTGGTTAACTTTTCTTGCATCTTCATTATCTGGAGCCCTAGAAGTGTCACCGCTATCCCCTTCAGGAGTATCATCTTGATCGCCCTCATTGTTGCCAGCATCCTGACCTTTGTCATCATCATTATGGTTATCATCGTCATTATCATCGTTTTTATCATCTTCGTCAACGATGGCTTCATCGCCCTCTTTGTCTTCCTCTACATCCGAGTCAGAATCCTCTTCTACAGAGGGAACCTTGTTAGTCCATGAGATGATGGTTTTGATGACAACAACCTTAGAATAGATTATAAAATATAAATACTAACATTATAAGTTTAGATATATATGTATATGTAGGATCTAACCATGCAGGTATCAAGAATGAAGACTATACAGTATAGAGATTCAAGATATAGAGATAGAAGACTCATGAGTATCAAGATTATCAAGAGTTCAAGAGTTCAAGGTTAAGTTTGTTTTATTAGGAATATTTGTTAAAACTCGAAGAAAAGCACTGGCATCTTAATATCCAATTTATTTGTGGAATGGAATCCACTTCGAGCCCATTAAAGGGGTGGAACCCTAAGTAGGATGGAACCTACGAAAATCTAGTGGAACATTGTTTTGTATCCACTAATTTTAATTCAAATGATTTTACAAAATTATCTTGTTTTCAAAAGGATTTCAAAACTTTACTTTTAAAAGATTCAAAACTCTCTATCCTGATTTTAAATAATTTTAGCCTCAAAACATCTTTAATTTCAAAGTCAAATTACTCCTGATTTTAAATGTCTTTTCAAATAATATATTTAACTTTTTATACTTAGATTTAAATATAAAATTATAGATAAATTATGTATATATTGTTTTTTATATTTACTTATGAATTTCAACTATATTCAAGTATATTTATAAAGTTTTAAATAGTTTTTATATAAGATAAATATTATTTTTATAGAAATTCAAAATATCAACTTTGGCTGAGGGATGTCGACATGCCCCTAGGCACTATGTCGACATAGTGACAGTTGAAGTTCAAAATTCAAATTTCAAAAGAAGTGTCTATTCGCCATAACTCTTCATGAATGGTCATGGCTGTTGATCTTCTATAAATAGGGGTCAGTTTCAACGAATTTTTAATCACTTTTTTCTGGTTTTCACTCCTCTTCTTCTTCCACATTTCTTAATACAAAATCATACCATTACTCTGCCGAAATCAACATCGAATCATACTCGACTTCTAGTTTGATTCTCCATCACTATCTCTACAAGGTTCTCAGTGCTATTCAGAGTTATAGACTTCTTTGTAATATATTAGCGAGAAAAGGTGTGATTGTAGCCTTGGAAATCAATTAAGTGAGAAAAGGTGTGATTGTAGCCCTTGAAATCAATTGGGTGAACTTGTTGCCCCGGAAATCAAGTATCTCTACCCAGAGGATTGTCATTCTGGAGGGTGTACCTCGTAGCCTTGAAACCGAGGGTTGTAATTGTTGAATTGTTGTTGAAAGGAAATCCATACTTGTGTTGCGGGACTGGATGTAGAGTAACTCCGAACCAGTATAAAATCCGGTGTGTTCTTTCCTTTACTGCTTTTACTTTATATTTGCATCCGTGTTTGATTCTGTGTTCATATCTGATTAGTGTATACACTGTTAACAAATTAAGATAAAACTCAAAAAGATTAACAAATTTCTTAAAACACTATTCACCCCCCTCTAGTGTTAATTCTAGCCTTAAGATCCTTAATCCGCATTTCTCACATTTGGTATCAGAGCTTTGTTTTCAAAAGTTTCATTATCTGAATTTTGAAAAATTTCAAAATGGCTACTAACACTAGTACTGCTATTACCACCAACACTAGTTCATTTGTAGAAGGTCAGTCTACTGCCAGACCACCACTTTTTAATGGCAGTAACTATGCTTATTGGGCATGTAGGATGAAAATATATTTACAATCTGTAGGATTAGATACTTGGAATATCACACAAACTGAATATTCTGAACCCACAACTAATTTTGCACAGTGGACCACTGAGCAAAAGACTGTTGCACAGAATAATTCTAAAGCAATGAATATTCTATTTTGTTCACTTGAAAGTAATGAATTTAATAGAGTGTCAGTTTGTAAGTCTGCATATGAAATATGGAAAACTTTGCAAGTAACTCACGAAGGAACAAGCAAAGTTAAACAGACCAAAATTTCCATGCTCACAAATCAGTTTCAGTTATTTAAAATGAATACTAATGAGTCTATTTCAGATATGTATAGTCGATTTCAAGATATTGTGCATTCTTTAATATCTTTGGGAAAGGAATTTTCGGAAGAAGATCAAGTCAGAAAAATTTTAAATTCTCTCACTCCAGAATGGGATCAAAAGACACTTGCAATTGAATAGGCAAATGACATCAGTACTTTAACGATAGAAGAATTGATTGGAAATCTAATGTCGTTTGAAGTTCAAATGATCGGGAGAAGAGAAAGCAAAGCATCAGAAAAGAAATCAATGGCATTCAATGCATTGACCGATGGATCAGACTCAAACAGTGATAATGATGAAGAGATAGCATTTATGACCAGGAATTTTAGGAAATTCCTGAAGTACACGAAATTGAATAGTTCTAAGAGAAACAACTTTAACAATTCCGGTAATCAGACTACAGTACCAAACTTTATCAAATGCTTCAATTGTGACGAACCAGGTCATATCAAAAGAGACTGTCTGTATCCAGATAGGCAGAATCCTCCTATGAACAATAAACCAGCAAAGAAACGGAAGCATGCATTTACTGCTACTCTAGATGACTCAGACTCGTCCTCAAGTGATGATGATCAGAAGACGGATAATTCGAATTTGTGTTTCACTGCAGTTCACGACTCCGACGAATTCAAAGAAATGGATTCAGAAAAAGGTACACGTTTACAATACAATTGGTTGAAATTGCTTGCATAGAATTAGTTGCTTGATTGTTTGATTGATTGATTTTGAATTGATATGTTGTTTGAATTTTAAAATTTATTTTCTATTTTTACTATTATTTTATTATTATTTTTATTATTTTTGACACATTCTGAAATATATTATAAGTACAATAATATTTCAGAAATATAGACATTAATAATATATATATATATATATATGTATTAGATAACTTAGGAAAAATCATGTCATGAAAATTCAAAGGCACATGTCGACATGGCCCCTACCATGATGTCGACATACCTACCTGAATTTGAATTTCAAATTTTGAATTCAAATGTTTGAATTTCCCTCCACCTTTTCACTTCATTTATTTCTCTGAAAAGATACCTTTTGACCAAAGAATATGTCCTTTGAAAGTCCATTTATTCACTATCTTTTATCATATCTTTTCACTTTCCTTTTCAAATTCAAACTCTCTCTTCATATCTTCAAGCTCTCTACTCTCTACTCTAATGGCTTCTTCAAACAACCCCTCAACCATGAGAATTTCCAGAAAAATCAAAGAGCAATTATTCAATGATCCGGAGGCAATTAAAGCATACCTCAATTATGCTAATTATGCCAAAGTCCATCCCGGAAAATTTGCTATTTTTCAAGATTTTTCTTCTTATGAAATTGATTCTCTTTTTGCAAACAATGGTGTTTTAAGTCTTATTGACTCTTCTCAAAATGATTTTGTTTGCTATCCTAATCTTGTCAAAATCTTCTATGCTAATTTAAACCATGGTTTTTATAATGGAAATGAGAATGAAATTTGGAGTAGTGTCAAAGGCACTCAAATTGTTTTGAATTGTGATCTTTTGGGTACCATTCTTAATTGCAAAAGCACGGGAATGGATCTTTCTAGTTTTAAAATCGATGAACATGATCGTGAGACATTTCATCATATTTTTGAAGAAGATGAAAACTTTGAATTTAAAAACCGAAACTTTTGTCCTAAAGCAAGAATTGTCAATCTTCTCTTACAACATACTTTGACCCCAAGATCAAGAAATTTAAACAATCCTACCTCAAAAGTGTGCAAAGCACTTTTTGTAATTTTCGGAAATTATGATATCAATTGGGCGCAAGTTATTTTGGATGAACTTCGTCCTAAAAATTTTGAAATGGGAGAAAACACTTTATATCATGGAATTTACCTTACTCGGATTTTCAACTATTTTGGAGTGGATTTCAAAGGTGAAGAATTTGTCTCTAGAAAAGTTTTTAATATCTCAAACATTTCTCTCATGAAAATCCCATATGTTTTTCAACCTTATGAGACTCTTACCAAAAAGGAAGAGCGTTTGGCTCATGAAGAAATGGAAGAGGAAGAAGAAGAAGAAAGGGATGAAATGGAAATAGAAGAAGAAGAAGAAGGTGAAACATCCTTAGAAAGTATTGAATATCCTTCCAATCCATCCAACAAAACCCTTCTCAAAAACCAAAAGATAATTGTGGAGAATCAACGGATTTTAAAACGATCCGTTAGTAAGAAGTTGGATAACATGTCTTCAAAGATGAACAAGTTCTTTTCAAAAGTCAGCAAGAAACTTGGACTATCTTCATCATCTTCATTTTCTAACTAGTTTTATCTTTTAGTATCTTATCGTATTTGTCTTGGTTTGTTTTATTTCGAATGTTCGTGTAGTTCTTTATGTTTAATCATTGTATTATCCTATTATGCAATGAAATTGAATTTCCTTCCTGTCATCTGTAACGACTCGGGTTTTGCCCGCTCGAAAATCAACATCCGTACTTCACATTGTACTAGAATGCCGCAGATTCGACCGTTCAAATCCGATTCGCCGGAGCTATAACACAATTAAGTAAATAACACAGCGGAAGAAAAGAATAATACATTGATATACAATATCTGATACAACAGAGTGATACAATGAATATCAATATACATCAGAGATATGATACAAGAAATATCAGCGGAAAAGAAAAGATAACAACAGCAGCGGAACAATATCAATAGAAGTGATAACTCCAAAATGATCTTCAGACAAGAATGAATCCACAACTCCAAGATAAGCAACTCCGATGAATGAACTAGCTCCAGATAATCTACTAAACCTGAATATCTGAAAAGAAACCCAACTCTAGACTGCTCGTGTGGAAAATTATGAGCACCCAGAGTTTAGGAAGGGAACAATAAACTCCGGATCAGTCATGGGACTGGTGTGAGCAACAAAAACAGTTTATCTTTAAACAAACACAAAAGGCTTTTAACATTGAAATCCGCAATGCTTTTCGAAAATGAAACTACCATAAGACCTCCCACCACACACACAATGCAAACGCATAATTGGAGGAGATTTCTTCTTATGATAGTCAAAAATGCTTACTACGCAAAAATCATTCGATATTATTATCATTAGTGCATAGTGTCGAAAACATTTCGAAAATATAATATTAATCTTAGCCAGCATACAACCATTGTTGTATGCCTACTATAGCTACCATGTTCAATAACAGGTTACCGCCACATTCCATGGCAGGTTATACAACTAAAAACCGTACAGGGTTCGTATTGTTTCTTTGGATTTCCAACAAATGATCAGGCTAAGGAACTTCCTTACCGAAATAGAAACGCCTCTGGAAAGACGCCCCGGATCCTAACCGGATCTCTGCAAACAAAAGGCCGACGCTACCTCACGCTGTACAGCTGTAACTAGGTAACTAACACACTGACGCTACCTCACGCTGTAAGCTGTAACTAGGTAACTAACACACGAGTCATGTCATCCCCCGGTCGTTACCGACCTTTATCCGCGGTACCTCAATCATAAAGCAACATCACAAAGTGATAAATGTATAGTGTCCACACGAGTTAAGTATCTGGGCTCCATACCATGATACCACCCTTTATCCAGAAGGAAATGACATACCCTAGGGGCACTACCCCTACAAACCTTTGTCGCAACATTCCTGTTTCGACCATTACCGGGTTGTGAGGCTCGACGAAGTCTCGTCCACAAAACTACGCTTTTCCACAAAGCATGCTTTTTCACAAAGCAACGCTTTGACCAACAAATGATCATCAGCACTTCGTATGCCACATTACCAAATTGGGAATGTATCACTAGTAACCATCAACTACATAACCTCTGAGCTCGTACGTCTCAGAGAAGGGTGTTAAGCTAAGAGAATAAATTCTCCGCCACCAACAGAAATGTATTTGATAGAAACCAGCTTTACATCTCAAAGTGTAACGTCAGACACACATCCATACAAGTCTGTTCCGGGTTCGAACAGAACCGAAGGCACTTCCGAAGAAGCCCTTGCAAATCCGGGTATTCACAATCTCGATCGGACTTCCCATCACTTAGGGAATCTCTATACCGGAGCCATGATGCAGAGAAAATCGATAGGTCATCATATCGCTCTCGCAAATACCCGGTCTTCACCACCGGTCTTCAAATGCCATCCATATCGTCGTATCACTATTCGGAATGGGTTATATGACACAAAGGTCCTCTCCCGGCTAAACCGAATAACGAGCGCAATTAAAAATCATATGGATACTGGGGTCTCAGTTAAATCACAGCTTAAAGTCAAAAACTTTTCATTCGAATGGTTAAAACAAATTACCATTTCCAATCTTTTAAACAAAAAAAGATTAAATTCAAAAACCTTCAATGGTTTAAACAATTTCCACACTTTTAATCTTTTAAACAAAAAGATTCAATTCACAACGTTAACCCCGTTCACAAAGATTCATTCATGGATTTCAAAACAATTTCCATTTCAATTGAATTAACTCGTTAAATCTTTAAGTCAAGATTTAACTTTTAGCTTTCAAAACAATTCTATTTCAAGTTGGATTAACTCATTCGGTCTTTGAATCAAAGACTCATTTCATAGCTTTCAAAACATTTCAATTCTATTTCAAACTTGAAATTCTTTCAACACAAATTGGAAGTTCATTACTTATGTGAAAGCTTTTACTATTTGAAAATAAATAGTTTCGTTTCAGAAAAATCCAGTTATATTTACACGAGTTAAAACCCTTGAATTTAAATTCAAATTCCCAAATCAATATCTTTAAAATAGTTTAACCCATATATAACTTGTACAGCATCTTTAATCCCTAGTTTCAAATCATAGAATTCAATTTCAAACTTGAATTCAAATTTAAATCAAATTATTTAAATTTCAAAACTCGATTAAGTTATTCGAAATAACTTTTATCTTTGAAATCCCATTTCAAAAGCTTTTCACTTTAAACCCAAATTTCCAATTTCAAAATCAATTGAAATTAAAATTTCAATTTCAAAAACATCAAAATTAAATTATCTATGACTTAACCGATTTCCACGTGAAATCCATATTTGTGTGTGTATGGTGTAGTCTAGGGGTTTCACACAATAGTGCACAACATCAATTATCACAGATATATCGATAAGCGGTATAACCCACAACGCTTATCTTCATTTACAGATTCATAGATAAAATAAACTTATCAATCACAGATTCATCATTACACTTCGATGTGGGTTTCGGATAACCAACTGGAATCCGACTCCCTGTCGCATCGAAATTCAAGTGCCGTTTTACGGGCCAAGGGTTTCATATTCACATAGTAATATATCACAGAAACAGAAATCACAGATATAAATATCGCAGATAAGTAAATTATAGATCACAACATAAATCGGGATGTATCACAAAGCATCATATATCAGAGATATCAAACAATTCAACATTCCATAGAATCCAAACATTCATAAGTAAGATCAATGAATTATCCGATTAATTTAAATCAGATTTATTACTTATGAATAAATCAGTAATCCTGGTTAATTAACATTAATTAATTTCAACCATTTTGATTAATTATTCTTTAATCATTTATTAATCAACCATTAATAATAAATCAATTAACCTTTAATTATCAATAAATTCCTTAATTACTTATCTTGACAAATTTACCTTCAATTAATCACATTAATTAATCAATCATATTAATTAATTAACATAAATAAATCATTCTTAAGTCGATCACAAAATTAACCCTTAATTAATAAATTATCCCTTTATTAATCACCTACCTTAAGTAATAAATCAATAACCCATTAACTTACACCTTCAAGTTAATTCACTTTTGAAAACATTTAACTTATTAATTAACTTTTCTAATTACGTTATTAAGTTTATTTAAAATAAACTCTTTAAAATAAAAGTGATATATATATATATATCTTAAACACCTTTAAACTTAGTGAGTATAAAACAACTTCTTTTGTTTAATAGTTTAAAAACTGTTTTATACTAAAATCTACAGACTCGAGACTTACTCGAGCTATTTCACGATCTCCTTCGAGTTCGACTCAACGAAAACTCGTCTTCTTCCCAACGTTCAGAACACAGCTGATACACCCAGATGCACGTACACGTGCACGAGACGCCGGAGCCACGGCGATCGCCCTCGACCACGTCGCAAAGTCGCCGACCACACCCTCATCCATCACGAACACCCAGATCTTCAAATCGCCGACGAACTCGAAATCGAGCTACTCGACACAACTTGGAACCCAACTCAAATGACAAAACCACCTCGTCCTCGCCACACAAGGCACCAGAGACATCAGAATTTCGTCCACGCCTCGACAACAAGACAATCGACCATCCTCCAGAAGCTCGAACCACTCGATCGCGTATTGGTGATGAATTCGAAACATCACTGACCTAAATAAAAACTGTGAAATAAACCCTAAAATCTATTCGTTTGTCTAATTTATACATTAGAAAAATTCCCTGAGAATTTTCTCATGATCCATGATGTTAATACTAGGATCAATTCAAGTTTCAACTTTTATTATTGATTCAAACTTTAGAAATCGAAAGAAATTCAATTTTTGTTCAACCTTGAACTGCTCTTCGAAAAATGAAGTTAAAATCTTCATTCAAATTTTAAAAATCATAACTTTTAATATTAATTCAAGGTATAAACTTGGATTAGCAATTTATGTCATTCAACTTTATCAAAGAGGTATTTGATTTAACTGTACAACATGTTACAATGGTGTTTGAAATCTAACCCATTTTGATTTTTTTTTGTTTCCTGTATTATAAATTTTCTAGAAATATTTGAATTAATTCTGCTTAGAAGTTATTTTTAAAACCTAAAACATGATTATACAACCATGTTCCATTTGAATTCTAAGGCCTACAGAAGAATGGAGAGGGAGTATTTGGATTTTTGTTTAACAGGCTTTGAAACCTGGAACAGAGCAGATTATTTTCTTTTGAATATACAGACATGTACAAGCCTGTATACATATTCAAAAATGTATATTCAACATAAATTTCACTCAAGAAATCATTGATTACAGATTTACTTCATACGATCATCACAGCATCAAGATTAAAGGTTAGATCAATAAGGTTTACTCACAGGAAGATAAAGATTTTGTTTAGAAATTTGCTCACAGGTCAATAAGAAGAGTTGCTCACCTTGGTTTTCACAGAAAGGAAGAACAGAGCTTGATAATGTTGAACAGGCTTGAGAAATTTGCTTGCTAAAGATCTTCTTTGGTTCTCTTCTATGGTTTTGATGAATTATTGTTTGTTTTAAGTTTAAAGATGATGTTTTCTCTATATTTTCTCAGCTCGAACTGAAATGAAGAATTGATATATATGAAATGAGTACAGGGTGATATTATTTTTGTTTGTACAAAATGAGCAGAGATTTTTCTTTAGTTTTGGAGGCTGATGAGATTTATCTTGCGTACTAAAGATGATGGCATTAATTAATATGTACAAAGTTATCTTCATTTCGGCTGTACATTAATTGACTTGTACAAAATACATATATTTATCTACTTGCTGAATCTTCCTTTACAAGCTTCATTCATATGTATATGTTTTGTTTTCTTATTTTTTCAAGTGTTCATACATTTTTATTTCAAGTTCTAACTTAAATATTCTATTGTCTTGTTACTTTGAAATACAATGAAGTTCTACTTATCTTTATATAAATTTCTATTTCTAGTATAAATATTTATTGTTATTTTACTTTATAAACTCAAACCATTATTAACCATAAATTCTAATTTTTATTATTACCATTTATTATTAAACCATTTATTTACAATTTAAATCCAAACCAACATGTATATATATATATATAAATTTCAAATTTACTCGTATATGCCCAAATACATAAATAATATTTAAATTTAATTGGTTAACACAATTTTATTCGTCTCGGGGAAACTCGCAATCTATCTACCGTTTTATTTCACAAATTTTATTCAAAAATTCTTTAAATTATCAATTTAAATTTTTAAAAAATTCGGGGTCGTTACATCATCTAGCTTATTTTATATCTTGAATAAATGTTAGTATATTATAGAAATATATATACATCATTATTCACAAAATAAAATTATCATCAAAATTCACTATAGTATGTCGACATACCCCCCTTGACCATGTCGACATGTACTGGTCAGAAGTGATTATTGATTTTGAATTTGAAATTTAAATAACTACCAAATGTCTATTCATTTCAAACGAATTTCTACACCTATATATACCTTTTTCTTCCAGAAATCTTCACTGAAATTTATTTCTCATTATCTATATCCTTCATTTCTTTCTCTAATTCAATTATGGCCAATCCTATTCACAATCTATCTGAAAATCTTGAAGAAACACTCAATTCATTCAAGAATATTCTCTCTTTTATTCTACGAAACTAGCGTCACTTAGAGTTGAGTCAAATGCAGATGATCAAGGAGCAAGAAAGGCACTTCGATGCAATACGATGGATGATCTCCTCTCTACACAAGGATGATAATGAATCACATCCTTCTATCTCTCTCACCAATGACAATGAGAATTGGGATGCAATTAAAGCAGATCCTATATTTGGAGAAGATGGATGGGTAGATGTTCCTCGAAACGTTTAATCTTCTTTCTTTGTTTGATTTATTTGAAATAATTTGTTTGATTTGGTTTGAATTGATACTTTGTGTGGATTGATTTATCTGGTTTGAAGTTTGGTGTGTGAAACATATATATATATATATATATACACTGAAATGAATATAGTCTTTAATTAAGTTATTATGCTTATAAGTATCATTATTTCTTAATCTATATATTATATATTACATTTTATAGCTTATCAATGCAGGTACTAAAGTCCAAGAGTAAGGGGGAGTAAATTTTTTGTTGTTGATGACAAAGGGGGAGAAGTATAAAATAGGGTAGTTAGGCATAGATTAAAGGGGAGTTGTTAGTTTTAGGGGGAGTTATTAGGATAGAAGGAATATTTTATAAACAAAGGTTGTCATCATCAAAAAGGGGGAGATTGTTAGTCCATGAGATGATGGTTTTGATGACAACAACCTTTGAATAGATTATAAAATATAAAAACTAACATTACAAGTTTAGATATATATATGTATATGTAGGATCTAACCATGCAGGTATCAAGAATGAAGACTGTGCAGTATAGAGATTCAAGATATAGAGATAGAAGACTCATGAGTATCAAGATTATCAAGAGTTCAAGAGTTCAAGGTTAAGTTTGTTTTATTAGGAATATTTGTTAAAACTCGTAGAAAAGCACTGGCATCTTAAAATCTAATTTATTCATGGAATGGAATCCACTTCGAGCCCATTAAAGGGATGGAACCCTAAGTAGGATGGAACCTACGAAAATCTAGTGGGACATTGTTTTGTATCCACTAATTTTAATTCAAATGATTTTACAAAATTATCTTGTTTTCAAAATGATTTCAAAACTTTCCTTTTAAAAGATTCAAAACTCTCTATCCTGATTTTAAATAATTTTAGCCTCAAAACATCTTTAATTTCAAAGTCAAATTACTCCTGATTTTAAATGTCTTTTCCAACAATATATTTAACTTTTTATACTTAGATTTAAATATAAAATTATAGTTAAATTATGTATATATTGTTCTTTATATTTACTTATGAATTTCAACTATATTCAAGTATATTTATAAAGTTTTAAATATTTTTTATATAAGATAAATATTATTTTTATAGAAATTCAAAATATCAACTTTGGCTGAGGGATGTCGACATGCCCCTAGGAACTATGTCGACATAGTGACAGTTGAAGTTCAAAATTCAAATTTCAAAAGAAGTGTCTATTCGCCATAACTCTTCATGAATGGTCATGGCTGTTGATCTTCTATAAATAGGGGTCAGTTTCAGCAAATTTTTAATCACTTTTTTCTGGTTTTCACTCCTCTTCTTCTTCCACATTTCTTAATACAAAATCATACCATTACTCTGCCGAAATCAACATCGAATCATACTCGATTACTTCTAGTTTGATTCTCCATCACTATCTCTACAAGGTTCTCAGTGCTATTTAGAGTTATAGACTTCTTTGTAATATATTAGCGAGAAAAGGTGCGATTGTAGCCTTGGAAATCAATTAAGCGAGAAAAGGTGTGATTGTAGCCCTGGAAATCAATTAGGTGAACTTGTTGCCCCGGAAATTAAGTATCTCTATCAAGAGGATTGTCATTCTGGAGGGTGTACCTCGTAGCCTTGAAACCGAGGGTTGTAATTGTTGAATTGTTGTTGAAAGGAAATCCGTACTTGTGTTGCGGGACTGGATGTAGGGTAACTCCGAACCAGTGTAAAATCCGGTGTGTTCTTTCCTTTACTGCTTTTACTTTATATTTGCATCCGTGTTTGATTCTGTGTTCATATCTGTGTCTGATTAGTGTATACACTGTTAACAAATTAAGATAAAACTCAAAAAGATTAACAAATTTCTTAAAACACTATTCACCCCCCCTCTATTGTTAATTCTAGCCTTAAGATCCTTAATCCGCATTTCTCACAAACCTCAAAAGATAAGTATCGAGCAGCATTTATTTCCTCTCTATCTGAAACCTCAATCTCCTGCTCCATTTTCTTAATCTTAGCCACGAATCTTTCGATTAGCGCAGGTTCAAGAGAAGGAAAACTCAAATCTGGGCACTTTTCTATGTTATCGAAATAGGCTATCATGAGCGCATCCTCATAAGAATTTACAATAATATCATTCAAAGAAGTGCTTAGAAACTGAGACACTTTTTTTCTTAGCCTCAGAATTAGTATTGATAGCTTTGGATAAAGAATCCATCTTCTTCTCTAACCTCTTCATAAGGGAAGTACACTTCTTCTTAACTGAAACATGCCCAAGCAAGAGAAGTACTCAACCTTTTTTGTTCCCTCGCTGCGTTTTCCTTGATTGTAGTCAGGGTAGTAATCTGATTGTTTAAAGTCGAGACTTCTTCCCTGAGCTTTGATGTTTCAGTAGAGGACTTAGAAACATCTTCCTAAAGAGATTACCAGGATCTAAGAGGAAAAGTAAGACATGAGTCAAGATTTAGTATAAAAAAATAGTAATAAGAAAATCACTTAGTATAGAATATACCAGAAGTTGTTGTTCGATAGGAGATCAACAGTAAGTCGATCAATCCAGTACAGAAGTTGGTGGATGAATAGTAGAAAACGATTAAGAGTGCATAATTGACTGCACAGCATTCTCAAATTCAGTAGGAGGCACTGGTGACGACGGTCTTGAGTGATTCAAATCCTGGGAAGGAGTTGAAGTGCCTAGATCCTTCTGCATTTGATCAATAACGCTGGGAGAATCAGACACAATAATATGAGATATAAAGTCATCCTTTGAAGGAACCATTTTAGTTTGATCAGCAATTGCAGAAGGTAAGTCATCCATAGAAAAAGTGGGATCAGGGTTAAGACCCTTTAAAGCCTTGGCAGTACCAATAAATTCACCCTCTTTTGGGATAAGAGAAGACTGGATATCGGTAATCTTGGCTTTCTTGGGAGCAGAGCCTGCGACGGTCACTCCGCTTAATTTTCTTTTTGCAATCATTCTAGATCTAGAAATAGCTTGTGTCAAAGCCAGAGCATCAGATCTCGAAGACGGAGGGGGTGGATCATTTGTAATTAATTTAGCTGGAGGAGTGGCTTTTGAAATCAAAAGTCATAAATTAGCAAAACAATTTAAGGAATAACATGACAGCAAATTACAAACGACACACTTAAGTTTACCAGGTAGATCTAGACAAATTGGGGACAAGGATGAATTTTTTTTGGGGTCATCCAAAGCTAAGAAGCATTTGCTTTTTTGAGGTGTGTTGGACAAGAGGAGGTTGTCGAAGAATCTTCTAGTCTTCTGGTATGAGGGAATGTTTCTGGAAGTTGCTAGGAGTCAACAACATAAGTCTATTCCCAATATGGTTTAAAGTAGCAGTCATCAACTTTACTATTCTCTTGCCTTCATCGTCAAGATCCTTAGGAGTAGGGCCTACTGTGAAAACATTATTCAGGAAAAGAAAACAAGTTAATAGAAATAAGGTCAATGGTCTACTTACGGGGAGAAGAAAAGGTTCCACTAATTTTTGGAAAGCGTTTGAAGTAGAAGAACTATGTTTCCTAATCCTTAAATCTGTTTATTCCCTCTGAAACCAATTTTTTGGAGGGATTAGTCCAGAAGATCTGGCTGTTCAAATTATTTAGTTTAACATGGCATGCTAAATAGTTAAGAACTTCAGCACTTAGAAAAGGAATTCCTGACTCTAGGGTCATGAGCTCCAAAGAGACAAGGTAGGTGTATACATTGGGTGGTAGATGGGTAGGAGCAATGCCAAGTTGACTTAAGAATCTCAATAAAAACTCTGGAAAAGGGATGAAATCCGCATGCCAAATATGAATGGTGGTATAAGCAAAGTATCCCTCAGGAGGATTTTAAATTTTACCATTATTGCAATGAGGGATAGCTTCAACCCCTGTGATTCCGAAATCGTTGAGGATCACATCTACTTCATCTTGAGAAGTTATAGGAGAGTGCCTTGAAACTATCCCAACCTTCTTTGGGGAAGTTTCTAATTCTGGAACAATATCCTTGTCAGATTTCTTAGAAGTTCTTTTGATACCCATGATCCTGGCAGGTGATATAATTTCATCAAAGTTGTGATTTATTCAACTATTAATACCTTTTGAAGGTGTTGGAAGCCTATTACGACGACTCAAGTACCCGCCGTAGCACTTGGTTCCACGCCTTCGAAAGGTTCAAAGCAAATTAGAACTGTGTGAATCATTGAGCTTGTCGATACCACTATCAACATCCCTCATTTTATGGCATACATTCACCTGGGTTTACCCTTCGACAACGTTGAAGCCCACAGATTTTACACAGTTTTATAGTAAGTGTAGCTATCCACGTAATATCTATTTGGAAATATGCATTATCGAAACGCCATACTCCAATTAAGTCGAAAGACTTGAAACAAGGTGGCATTGACACTAACAAAAGGACATTAAGATGTTTCAACAATGTTTGTGTTGGAAAAGTGATAATAGCTACATTCCTATTGACTATTATGCGTTTCGAATAAGTCGAAAAGGCATAATAGTGTTTCGAAAGTGTTAACACTAAATTGAGATAATGCAAACAGATGTACTCATCTCAGTTTTGGGGTTTCGACTAAATCGAAAGGTTAATTAATGGTTTCGACGATGATAGAAAGTATATTTTTCTTAACTCAATTTACATTAAGGGTCGTTAATTTTTAACTCTTAGTATCCTTCAAGATAAATTAAAATTGGGCGTACGGGTTTTGAGTTTGAATCTGCATCCAGCAATAGCAAATAACCCCAAATTGGGCAAATTCATGTTCAACCCCAAATGATGCCGTGGATTAATCAAAATTAGCATGATTCGATTCTAAGATCATCTTACATGATTGATTAACTTAAATCATTTTTAAAATTCAAAACAGTAAAAAGGACTTAAACCCTAGAAATTTGAATTAAAAAAAACTAGTTTCTAATTTGAAATCATAAATACTCACCTCAAATCTAAGAGTTTCACCTTTTAGATTGTGTGATTGATGGAAATTTGAGGAATATAATTCTTGCTTTAGAAATTTTCAATTGCAGGCGAAGAGAGAGGAAAAAGAGGAGCTTAGGAATACCCATAAGCGGAAAAGGTTTATGCTGAAGCAATGGAATGTGCCGTATCAAAATAGTTGATTTGAAAAGTCAAGGACATCCCTTCGCCCGGAGAGGAGGGGGCAAATGTTACTACAAAAAATCACTTCAACCTTATCAAGGCCCAAAAGATTATGAAGGAGAGCTTCGTGAAGAACAATAGTGATAGTAAGACCCTTCGAAGTAGTCGAATGATTGCTTCTGCAAGTATTAAATGAATTATGGGCTTCCAAAGGGGTCGAAAGGGATTAAGACTACCCTTCTGCTTCAGATCAAACCTTTCAAAACGATTGGTTCCGCCAATGTCTACCTTTCACAAGAGAAGGTTTTACCAAAACTACCCTTTCGAAAGCATGGTTTTGCAAAGACTAGCCTTTCGAATTGACTGAATCCTTCAATGGGTATTGGGGAGATTTCACATATGTTAGTATTGCTTTCGCAAGCGTCAAAAGATGGGTTTCCACATTAATCAAGGGGATTGCCTTCGAAAGCCATCTTCCACAACCAATCAAGTGGATGCTTTCGAAGCAGTTGACCCTTCCGTGAGGTCACATCATCATTTACCATTCCATCCTCAATAAATGCTTCCACAACCATCAAAATAAATGCTTTCGAAAGCATCATCACCTTTCTCAAGTATTGTTTATATACCTTTCGCACATGTTGGGACAACCTTTCGTGCTTATCCAAGACATCTACAACAACATAAGTAATGCATTTATGCCTACCGATGAAGTCGAAGGCGCTTCCAGATCTTATGCGAAGGCAACATTAGAGGGGCACTTTGGAGTCAACAGCGGTGGAAGGTCGTAAAGGCATCCTTTTGAATGAGTCAAAAGGACGGATGCGTAAGGGTCCAGCCTGCGCCTATAAATAGGACCCTAGGGGTGTTGTTTAAGGGATCTAAATTCATTGCTTCCGTGCTTATGATTTTTTTGAGTTTGCAAACCCTTATTTCTAAATCAAATTAGGGATTTCACTTCATTGTAATACCTAAGACCTTGTCCACAAAGTAAATACATGGCACTTTCGAATGCATGGAGTTTGATTCGCTACATATATGTGATATCATTTATGGAACATGCACATCTATACCTTTCAAAGGTGTTCCTTTCGAAGGAATAGGATTCTTTCGACTTATTTAATACTTTTTTCCCACTAGGTTACGACCATAGATCACTCTTACTAAACCGAAGGGGATTTCGAAGGGGTTAGTTACTCTTCTAACCTTGCTTTGAGGCGTTGACAAGGATTCTTGTCAACGCCATTCTTCTGCCAGAGACTAATGAAAATATTGGTTTTCAATTGTACTCTATTTAGCCTAAAGCTGGTACTAGGCCCATTCTTCCGGTCCAAGGAACACGGATCCATTCTTTCGATCCGAGGCAGCCATTTTTATCTACAAATGAGCATCCTCACGATATCCCTGCTTTGAGAATAAATTAAAACACTCTGAATATCAATGATCCCTTAGTATGCATATCATAGTCCTTCCTTTCCTTCACCTTGTTTCCATTATCTTGCAGGAACCATTCTGCATTGCCCCACTCAACGAATCCTTTCTTCATTGAGCCATTGTCCTTGAGTAACCATTCTACATTTCCCATTCTATGACTCCTTTCTACATCAAGCGGTCATCTACAGAACCTAACTCCATTCAATGTCAATTTACCATCTAAAGACTCTAACTTTCATCGTGCTGTTACATCGCCATTAGTCATCATGCGAACGAGCCAACACCTCCAACACGACTTACAATACATCAACAACAATCCTTAGAAGTTCCACTTCCATTGGTACGTCCTTCTAAACTCGGTGCCGAGTTAAGCCTTTAACTCATCACCAACTCAAGCCATTAACTCGTCATCAAGTTAAGTCCTTAACTCATCACCAACTTAAGCTCTTAACTCGTCACTAACACAAGCCTTAACTCATCATCACATCCTATACTTAGCTAATTTCCTACACCTTACTATGGAACATCTTATCTAGACAAGCTCTATCCATCCATGCCAACCACTGACTCATAGGAGCTACTGCCTAAACTTGATGCTGACTCAAGCTTCTTAACTCAAGGTTGATTTTAGCATTCAACTCAAAATAAAGTGCGACATAATCCATAGCTTCCCACCATGTTTCAGAGCACACCCACCAAGTTTCGTCCAATTCTGACCAACTTTGCCTTTGATTTGTCTGATTTCTCAACCTATCTACCAAACATCCAGAACACTAGCAAACAACATGAAATCATGACATACAATCAGAGTAACATGCACATACATCCATTCATACAACCAACACATGAGAATGTGATAATCGAACTAGTTTTGCCCTAAATCTTAGTTTTACATCAACATATGCATATGAATGATGGGGATTACTCTAGCATGTGGATATGAGTAAATAGATTTCAAAACCTATTTTTAAAATCATTAAAAATCTCATATTTTTGGTCATAAACATATATGAACAGGTGGTTAAAGTTAAAAAACCATTATAGATCCAAAAACTTTTTAAAAACAACAATTTTAACTATATAAACAAGTATACATGAGTTAGAGGTTAAGAACCACTCACCAAATATCTAAAATACCTAATTTCCGCCTTAGATCTGAAGTGGACAGTAAGGAAGAAAGAACCAAATCAATAGAAATGATAATCTCTAGCTTCTATATGTTAATCTCCTCTCTAATCAATGATTTGGCTAAGATTAGTAAGGAAAATGTGTTATTTTCGATGAAATTAAGGTTAATGGACGCTTAGACATGTTTTAAGAAAGAAGGAAGTGACTTAAGTCAGTTCCTGCAGCCTTCTATTGGCTCTACTTTGATGTGGGCTAATGGGCCTAAATATGGACTTTGTTAATTACCTACAAAAACTAGCCAGCAGCAGCCAAAACTTAAAACTGCTATAACTTCCAAATGATACGTCTGTTTTTTATTATGACCACTATACAGAATGGGAAACCATCATGGAGCAATGAAAGTGTTCTGAGACTCTAATTCATCTTCTATCAAAAGATAAAGTCCAAATAATATTTTTAGGGTCAAAATAGTCACATAGAAATTCAAAAAAATCATAGATGTGGAAAATATTCCTAATAGTCACCTCCCAAAATCTTAGAGTCATGCGACCTCATATGAATAAAATAAAAATATCTTATGATCCTCCAATACATAAAATATGTGTCGTTACACTCTCCTCGTTTAGGAATTACGCCTCCAAAATGCCCAAAATATGCATGCCTAACAATCACGTGTATCATGAACATATGCATGCCTACCAATCACGGGTCGTTACACTCTCTGCATGCCTAACAATCACGTGTATCATGAACATATCAAACACACAACCATGAATTTAATAATGTAGGTAAACCTATCCTAGCATGCGTGATAATAAACTACCCTACATGATATTTAAAGTGAAAATAAACATGATAGACAATGGGTCTTACCATTCGAAGAGCTCAGGATATGTGGCCCTCATACTCTCCACGGTTTCCCATGTGCAATCGCCTTCACTTTCATCCCATTGACTCTTCATCAACTCCACCATCTTCCTCCTAAGCCGTTTTGTATTGCATTCGACAATACGAACTGACCTATAAGGTCTCGAAGCTTTGGGTTCAATCTCAATATCATCCAACTGATCTGGTGCGACAGTAACGCCTGAGTCATGCATAAATTTCCGCAATGAGAGACATGGAAGACATTGTGTCCTACCACGATTCTTTGAGGTAAGGCGACTCTATAGGCGACGTTCTCAATCCTCCTAATATAGGAAAAAGACCAAAAAATCTCTGTGCCAACTTTTCTCTACTACTGAACCAAATAACATTCTTTAATGGAGAGATCTTAATAAATATCTTATCCCCGATTCATCGATAGAGAACTCTCTAAGTATCGACGTCCCTTATCAGCGTAGCTTTTCTATCTATCTTGAGAAGCTTTCATCCATTGTCGAATAATCTCGATCTTCTTTGATGTTTCTCTAATCATATCTGGTCCAAATATCAGTTTCCCGCCCGCATCCCACCAACACAAAAGAGTGTTACATGGTAGGCCATATAATGCCTCAAATGGTGTCGTACCGATACTTGACTGATAACTGTTGTTGACTGCAAATTCAACTTGATGTAGGTGAACATCCTATGAGCCTCCGAAGTCTAATATGCAAGTCCATAAGAGATCCTCTAAGATACGATTCACTCTCTCAGTTTGGCCATCCGTTTGAGGATGATAAGATGTACTAAGATGCAGCCCGGTACCTAACGCCTCCCGTAAGCTCTTCCAAAACCCACGAGTGATCAATGGGTCTCGGTCACTCACAATGTTCTTTGGCACACCGTGAATCACAAAATCCACTTCACGTACAACTCAGCCAGTTTGGCTGCCATTCTACTTGAGTTGATGGGTATAAATCTAGTGCTCTTGGTCAGCCGATCGGCTATAACCCGGATGTTGTCGTACCCTACTCAAGACCTTGGCGGTCCATCTATGAAATCCATCGATATCTGCTCCCACTTTCACTCGGGAACTTCAAGCGGTTGTAATAGACCACTTGGTTTCTTTTGTTCTGCCTTAACCAACTGGTAGTTCATACATTTCGAGAGAATGTCCCAACGTCCTTCTTCATCCATTCCCAATAGTAGGTCTGCCTCATATCATGGTACATTTTATTAGCGCCGGAATGGATAGTTAATCTCGATGATGACACACGCGTTGCACCTCATCCCTCAACCCATCGACATCAGGAACAAACAATCTTCTGTCCTTACAGAGCCAACCATCTCGATCGAGTCCATACTATCTTATATACTCAGGCTCTACTCCTTCTTTAATCTTGGAAATAACCTTGGCTAATCTGGCATCGCACCTCTGACTAGTACCAATCTGCTCAATAATAGTAGGTCTGATAGTCAAGTTTGCCAACGTGTCTGGCTTTAACTCGCAATGAGGTATGAAGTCATAACTTGCAATGTACTCTAACTGTTTCCACTCTTGGAACATCACCCTCAAACTGGCATGCCTTCTACTCAATGCAATGGTGACCGCATTCCCTTTACCGGGCGTATAGGAAATGCTAAAGTCATAGAAGGCTAAGAATTCTAACCATCGTTGCCATCGAAGGTTGAGATCCTTTCAGGAGAAAAAGTACTTCAAGGATTGTGGTTCGTGAATACCATGAACCTTTCCCCCAATAAATAGCACCTCCAAATCTTAAAGCAAACGTTATCGCCGCTAACTCCAAATCATGAGTTGGACACTTCTTCTCGTGTGGCTTCAGCAATCGACTAACATAAGCAACAACTTTTCCCTTCTGTATCAACATCGCACCTAATCCAGTACCGCAGGCATTTGTGTATACTGTGACCTCCTCATTCCCGCTCGGGATGGCCAATATAGGTGCACTTGTCAACCTCTCCTTCAGACTCACAAATGGCTGCTCATATCTTGCATTCCAAGTAAATGTCCAACTTTTGTCTGTTAAATTGGTTAATGGTGCACCTACTTTTGAGAAGTCCTTCATAAAGCATCTACAATATCCCGCTAGTACTAAGAAACTCCTCACATCAGTAGCATTCTTAGGTTGGCTCCGATCCTGAACAACTACCACCTTGCCAGGATCTATTGCGATGCCCAGCTCAGAGATAATGTGACCCAAATGTTTCACTTCCCTTCTCAAGAAGTGAAATTTTAAAAACTTTGCTTTCAATTTTTGCTTCCCACTTCAAGCACAATGATCAAGTGTGCCTTGTGTTCCACCTCTATCCTAGAGTAGATCAGAATATCATCCACGAACATAAGTACGAACTTATTTAGCTGATATGATTCATGAGAACAACAAAGTATGCCAGAGCATTGGTTAGCCTGGATGATATAACCAACCACTTATAGAAACCAGACGGTGTACGAAATACGGTGATCGGCATACTCTCCTTTGCTACCCTCAACTGGTGAAATACCATCGCCAAATCCAATTGGGAGAACACTTTTGCACCGTGGTGTTAATCGACAAGTCATCAATACGTGGGAATGGATACTTGTTCTTCTTCGTCACTTTATCCACTTCACGATAATCCACACACAACCTTAGAGAGCCAACCGCCTTAGTGGCGAATACTACAGGTGCACCCCACTCAGATATACTCTTACGAATAAATCCCTTTTTCAATAGGTCATTTACTTGCACCTCCAACTCCTTCTGCTCTCTAAGTTCCATATGCCTCAAAGGCATAACAATAGGTCTTGCATCCTTCATCAAGTTTATATGAAACTTGACCTTTCTATACGGCGGTAATTTGTTCACCTCCTCAAATACATCCAGATATTCTCTAATGATAGGCACAGATGACAATTCACCTATGGAATCTTAATCGAATATAGAAAGCTCACCATAACTGCATCCTTTGGAAGTTAGACAATCACTATTGTCCTCCCTTCCATAGCCCCAATTGTCACTAATAGCTTCTCGCAATCCACTACTGCAACATACTTCCTTAGCCTGTCTATTCCTAAGATAATCACACACCCAATGAAATTCAAAACAAAACAATCATAAACAAAAGAGCATCCATGACTCGATAAGACCAAACCATGACAAACCATACATGGGCTTATGAAGCCTCCAACAGGGTTCGTCACGACAAACAGTTGGTCAACTATTTTGGGTTCTAATACTAGTTTGTCTACCAGATCACTAGATATAAAGGAACGTGAAGTCTCAATGTTGAAGAAAACTCGTATGGGAATGTCATAAAGGGAAAGAATACCTTGAATGACAATGCCCTTCCCTTTCTCTTTCGCCGAGAGAGCACTCGACGAAGTCAGAACAACATCTAGAGCATATGCCTTCACAACCTATTTCTACTGCAATGGTTTCAGACAATTCTTTAGTTTATGCCCAGGCTTGCCATGGTTATAACACTTTTTATTTCCATCAATCTTGCAGTCTTTGATCGTGTGACCTTTTCTTCGCAAGCATAGCAAATAGGGTCCCACTTGTCCTTCTTTGGAGCATTCTTCTCATTATTTCCCCGAGATTGCTTTCTCTTTCTGTAACGACCCCGAAATTTAATTTAATTTAAATTAATAATTTATTGAATTTTTGAATTTAATTGAGTAATTAAATAAATTTTTGGATAAAAATTTGTTAATTTAATTAGAATATTGGAGCGAGTTTCCCCGGATCCAAATTAAAATTAGTTAAATCATTTAATTTTAAATATTACAATATAATTGTTATTAAAGTAAAAATATTAATAATAGATATTTTAAGTTAGAAATATAAGATAAATATAAACAAAAGTATGTAGATTAAAATAAAATAGGAATAAAACAAAGTAAACAAATCTATGTATAAAACAAATAAAAGAAGTAAAATAAAATACAAAAACAAGACAAAAGAAAATACAAGCATGTAAGCTGCAGCCCCAAAGTGATAAATACAAATCTCTTTGGTCACAAAAAAAAACAAAACAAAATACAACATCTTCTCAAGTACACCAAAACAAAGATATGAAGTATAGATTGTACAAAAGTATATAATAAACAAGTATGTAAACCATCCCTAGTTTCATCTATCAGCCGAGTGAAATAATGCAAGTAAATGGGAAATGTTAGTTTATAAAAACATGGCTAAGCATGGAAACCAAGTACCAGGCAATTAATGCAAAAGCATGGGTATGTACAAGTCATAAATGCAACCTTTAGCCGTGCCTATTTGTATAAACAAATATATCATCATCCTGTACAACCAATATATCTATACAACTCATTTCTATATCTCCAACTCCTTCTTCATTTCAGTTTCGAAAATCCTTAGCAAAGGAAAACTGAGATATCACTTTGTAAACAAATAAACTAAAACAAAATTCAGAAAAATGTAAATCAAAGCCAGAGATCAGGAAGAAAAGTTCTAGTTGAATTTGCAAAACTGTTCCATCAAAAGTCTCTGTGCTTTCCTCTGAAATAGGTGAGCAAACTACCTTTTTAATATTGAAATCTGTTTATATGTTGTGATGAATACTTCAAATTATTGTGAAGGATGCATTGAACTGTATTGTTCTGTGAGTAACCTTTTATAAACTTCAAATCTAAATATGGTTGCATGTTTTTAAGTTAAGTTAAATAAGTATTTCATGTATTTATGAGTAATATATGTGTGTATATGTCTGTTACTCCATTTGCCTGTTCTGTTCCTTTGATTTTCCTAGGCACAAACCTTCATTTTTACACTCATCATTTAACCAAGTATCTGATGGAATAAATTTATAAAAAATGAAGTTGTAGAATATCTCCAGATAATATTTAAAGTTTCAAGAAGTTAAAATATGGGATGTCATCGCTGGAAACATGAGATGTATCAGTGCATGTTAATTTTCGTCAAAATCTAAATATACTAATTTTGTAATTCAGTTTCATAAATTAAAAGCATCAACTAAAACTTGATTTTTAAATCAAGAATTGGAATTTTTAGGAGTAAGTGGAAGTTGCAGTTTGATATCGAACTAAAAATGAATTTCAAGCAAAATCTGGTGATCCCTGTAGTGTGGAGGTTCGGGTTTCTTCCTGGTGATGGAGTATTGATTGAAGTTTTAGGGAAAAATGGTAGTTGTTGGTTTAAATCAATGAGGAAGTGGGAATGTGGAATTGAAGTATTTAAACCTAGTTTTGTCTGGGGTGATAATGTGAGTCGGTTCGACCACTTGAGTTGATCGAGCTTTGAGATATTTTGGGAAATTGAAGCTCAGAGGTAGTCGAAGTTGTGACTGGAGTTTGAGAAGTTCTGGTGGATGGGGTTGCGAAGACGAGACGATGACAGGTTGGTGGTTGGTCACGAGCCTGTGTTTTCCAGGCTTCGATTTATTCGAATTCGAGTTCGAGAGGCACCGGAGGGGAGCTGATGGTTGGGATCGCAACTGGGAATGGTATTCGACTTACACGTCGATGTGATGATGATCAGAGGCGTCGATCTATGGTGTGCACGTGCACCATGATTTTGGTCAGGCTGGTGAAACTTGGGTCTGGAAAACGTGGAAATTTACTCGGGAAAGCTTACGTTTTACTCTGGTGTTTTCGTATTTTTACTCGAAGTAGTATATAGGGATCTTGGGTAGGTTAGTTATCTCAATTTTTAACAGTACCAAGGCGACTCGAGTATGTACTCGAGAAAATGGCATTCTGGCTCGGGTAATCTTGCAATTTTCTCGAAGCAAAACTAAAGAAACTCGGGTCATTCTTTTTTTCCAGTTTTAACATCGACTAGTTTTATCGTTTTTAAAATTATTAAGTTTTAAAATTTTAAATCATGTTAGACTGAAATAATTTAAGTGTTAATTCCAGATTTTTGAAAAGGGATATAAATTTAAATAAATAAATATTTAACTTAAGTGAAATTGTTTTTTTTAATCTCTTTATAACTAAGTGTCGTTTTTAATTTGAAATTTTAAGTTTTTAAAGATAGTTTTATAAAATGAACAAAGTTTAAATTTGTGTTCGTTTTAAACTTGGAATTTAAAATGGAGTTTCAAAGGGAAAGATGGTATAAAAGTTTTAATATTTGGAAGTGGAATTTAATCAATTATGAAAATGAATTCTTCTTTAAGTAAACAAAGATTTAAGATTTAAATTTCTTTAACCATCAAGAAATTAGAGTGAAATAAATAATTTATTTTGATTAAATTTGTAATTACAAGTTTAAAATATTAATTTAGTTTAAATGAATTAAGAAATCACTTTGTAAATATGAGTTTAAAAAAAATATAGATTCAAATAATGAATTAAGAAATTTATATGTTAGTAAAATCATAGATGAGACTTTCATAAATTAATTAAGATAAATTAATTAAGGAAAGTAATTAAAGTTAATTAATTAAGAACAATTATATTAAGATAATTAATTTCTTAAATTTAATTGAGAATAAGTGATTACTAAATTACTTAAGGGAAGTAATCAAATGATTAATAAATTTTAATTATGAATGTTTGGACTTGACTGAATAATTGAATTGTTTGATATCTCTGGATTGTGATGCCTTGTGATATATTAAGATTATGTGTATGATATGTAATGTAGTTAATTATATGTGATATAATTTATTACCTGTGATATATATCTATGATCTGTACGATAAGCGTTATAGTTATATCGCTTATCAACTATATTTCTGTATTTTGATATGTGATGATTCATTGTGTTGCACTACTGTGTGAAACCCCTGGACCACACTTTTACACACACAAATATGGATTTCACATGGAAATCGGTTAAGTCACAGATATTTTAAATTTAACATTTTTGAAATTGAAATTTTAATTTCAATTGATTTTGGAAATGGATTTGGGTTAAATGTTAAAACTTTCGGAAAGGGGTTTGTAAGATAAAAGTTATTTTAAATAACTTAATAAAGCTTCCAATTTAAATAATTCAATTTGAATTTGAATTCAATGTTTGGAATTGAATTCAATGATTGGAATTTTAATTAAAGATATTATAAATGTGTTTTATATGAATTTAAACCACTTTTAAAATATTGGTTTGAGAATTTGAATTTAACCCAAGAACCTTAATTTGTATAAATGAATCAGATTTTCCGAAATAAAAACTGTTGTTTTAAAAGAATAAAAGCTTTCAGATAAGAAATGAAATTCCAGTTTAATTAAAGGAATTTCAATATTGAATTGAAAAATGGTTTTCCAAGTTATGAATGAATTGTTTTTGAAAACTATGATTTGAATCTGTTATCTTTAACAGATTTAAAATAATGATTGGTTTAAATCATTTGAAATGGGATTGTTTTGGAAGCTATAAGTTAAATCTTGATTTAAAGGTTTAACGAGTTAATCAAATTGAAAATGGAAATAAATTTGGAAAATCTGTGAATGAATCTTTTGTTTAAAGGATTAAAGTATGGAAATTGTTCAAACCATTGAAGGTTGTTAAAATAAATCTTTTTGTTTAAAGATTTGAAAATGGTGATTTGTTAAACCATTTGAAAAGGAAGTTTGGGTTTAAGTTGTGACTTAATTGAAATCCCATATCCATATGATTTTCAAATATTTCGCTCACTATTCGGTTTAGCCGGGAGAGGACCTTTGGGTCGCATAACCCATTCCGAATATGTGATACGTCGATATGGATGGCATTTGATGACCGGTGTTGAAGACCGGATATTTTTGAAAACGGAAGGATTACCGTCGAGTTACTCTACATCGGCTGATCCCCGATATAGAGGTTTTATCACCCTTAGTGACGAGAAGTCCGGACGTGATTGAAAATTATCCGGATTTGCAAGGGCTTCGTGAGAAGTGCCTTCGGTTCTGTTCGAACCCGGAACAGACTTGTATGGTTACATGTCTGACATTACACTTTGAGATATAAAGCCGATTTCTTTCAAATACATTTCTGTTGGTGGCGGAGAATTTATTCTCTTAGCTTAACACCCTTCTCTGAGACGTACGAGCTCAGAGGTTATGTAGTTGAAGGTTATCAGCGATATACTCCTAATTTGGTAATGTGACATGCTGAGTGTTGCTGTGTGATGATCAGTGTTTGATCATTTGTGATATGTTCATTTGTTTGATCATTAATCTTTGTGATCATAGGTTGATCATCTGTTGACCCAAAGCATGGCTTTGTGACAAAGCGTAGCTTTGTGGACGAGACTTCGTCAGGACCTCACAACACGGAAATGGTCGAAACAGGAATGTTGCGGCAAGGTTATGAGGGTCGCGCCCTTTAGGGTATGTCATTTACTTCTGGAAAAGGGTGGTATCATGGTATGGAGCCCAGATACTTACTCATGTGGACACACTTTATTTATTATGTGTGATGATGGTTACCAAGCGCTCGGATAAAGGTCCCAAAGGACCGGGAGGTGGCATATTCGTGAGTTACCTGTTATAGGGGTAACTCGGCCTTGTATGGCAGAGAGCAGTTTGTCTCTCGGGACGTCCATCCAGAGGCGATCCCATTCGGCAGGAGGAAAGGAAGTTCCTTAGCCTGACCATTTGTTGGAAATCCATCTTCCAATACGAACCTTGTACGGTATTAGTTGTAGAACCTGCCATTTATGTACGGTGGTCACCACTGTTTAGATGGTAGCTATAGTAGGCATACGATACTGGTCGTATGTTGGCTAAGATTAATATTATACTTTCGAAATGTTTTCTTCACTATGCACTAATAATAATAATCCAATGATTTGCGTAGTAAGCATCTTTGACTATCATAAGGAGAAATCTCCTCCGATTCTGCGTTTGCATTGTGTGTGTGTGCGGGAGGCCTTATGGTAGTTTCATTTTCCAAAAGCATTGCGGATTTAAATGTTTAAAACTCTTTTTGTTGTTGTTTAAAGATAAACTGTTTTTGTTGCTCACACCAGTCCCACGACTGACTCGGAGTTTATTGTTCCTTTCCTAAACTCTGGGTGCTCATAATTTTCCACACGAGTAGTCTAGAGTTGGGTTTCTTTTCAGATATTCAGGTTGATTAGATTATCTGGAGCTAGTCAGTTCTTGGACAACTGACCTTGCTTTCCGCTAGCTATGGATTGGAGCATTCTATTGGAGATATTCTATCCACTGATGGTGTTATCTATTTTCTTTCCGCTGCTATTTCTTGTATCTCTGATATTGTTGTATCATATTGATATCATTGTTGTATATCATTCTGGATATTGTATTCATTGGAGTTGTATATGATATCATTGTTTTCTCTTTATTCCGCTGTGTTGTTATACTTAATGTTGTTATAAGCTCCGGGAAGCCAGATTCGGCGTTTGAATCTACAGCATTTTGAGTACACGTGAAGTATGGGTGCCGATTTTCGAAGGCCGAGTTTTTGGATCTTACATTTGGTATCAGCGCTAAGGTAGAACTTTAGCTCAGGAGTATAACACATTAAGTAGCTCATTAGAGATAGGGTGAAGTATACCCTAGAATGAGTATTCCTCAGATATCTGTCCGTAAGCCTCAGTAAATTCTCTTGCTATCCACTGATAGTGAGTATGAGTGCAAGAAGAGGATGAGATAGGGGACAGGGGAATACGACTATAAATGGTCAATACTCTGTAACAATAAGGAAGCAATCTTTTCTCTATCAATCTCTTTATTCGTCATCTTTTCTCAATTCTTCGGTAGTTTCTGGTAGATCCAGAAAGGAGATTCGAGATATTAATATGGGACATAAACTCCAGATAGGCCAAATTGTTTGTTTGGATGTATTGGTTGCTTTGATTGCTATGGTTGATAGGTATACTTTAGTTCTAAACTAAAAGTTTTGAAAATTGTATCCACAGTTCTATCTATTCTTTGGGTCCCAATATATTCTACGAATGGTTAGTTATCCCTTCGAACTGACCGATGCCACTGCATATTTCGTAGATCTGGATAACCCGAGTATCTTCTGAAGTGTAAAACAGATTCGTTCTTGTGTCTATTATTGATATTCTGATTTGGTAAGCCAAATGCAGAATAGATGTTCAGTTTGATTTGATGAAACATTCTTCATCTATCTTTGTGTCTCCTTGGCAATTTCGAGGACGAAATTCTTTTAAGGGGGGAAGTCTGTAACGACCCCGAAATTTAATTTAATTTAAATTAATAATTTATTGAATTTTTGAATTTAATTGAGTAATTAAATAAATTTTTGGATAAAAATTTGTTAATTTAATTAGAATATTGGAGCGAGTTTCCCCGGATCCAAATTAAATTAGTTAAATCATTTAATTTTAAATATTACAATATAATTGGTATTAAAGTAAAAATATTAATAATAGATAATTTAAGTTAGAAATATAAGATAAATATAAACAAAAGTATGTAGATTAAAATAAAATAGGAATAAAACAAAGTAAACAAATCTATGTATAAAACAAATAAAAGAAGTAAAATAAAATACAAAAACAAGACAAAAGAAAATACAAGCATGTAAGCTGCAGCCCCAAAGTGATAAATACAAATCTCTTTGGTCACAAAAAAAAACAAAATACAACATCTTCTCAAGTACACCAAAACAAAGATATGAAGTATAGATTGTACAAAAGTATATAATAAACAAGTATGTAAACCATCCCTAGTTTCATCTATCAGCCGAGTGAAATAATGCAAGTAAATGGGAAATGTTAGTTTATAAAAACATGGCTAAGCATGGAAACCAAGTACCAGGCAATTAATGCAAAAGCATGGGTATGTACAAGTCATAAATGCAACCTTTAGCCGTGCCTATTTGTATAAACAAATATATCATCATCCTGTACAACCAATATATCTATACAACTCATTTCTATATCTCCAACTCCTTCTTCATTTCAGTTTCGAAAATCCTTAGCAAAGAAAAACTGAGATATCACTTTGTAAACAAATAAACTAAAACAAAATTCAAAAAAATGTAAATCAAAGCCAGAGATCAGGAAGAAAAGTTCCAGTTGAATTTGCATAACTGTTTCATCAAAAGTCTCTGTTCTTTCCTCTGAAATAGGTGAGCAAACTACCTTTTTAATATTGAAATCTATTTATATGTTGTGATGAATACTTCAAATTATTGTGAAGGATGCATTGAACTGTATTGTTCTGTGAGTAACCTTTTATAAACTTAAAATCTAAATATGGTTGCATGTTTTTAAGTTAAGTTAAATAAGTATTTCATGTATTTATGAGTAGTATATGTCTGTTACTCCATTTGCATGTTCTGTTCCTTTGATTTTCCTAGGCACAAACCTTCATTTTTACACTCATCATTTAACCAAGTATCTGACGGAATAAATTTATAAAAAATGAAGTTGTAGAATATCTCCAGATAATATTTAAAGTTTCAAGAAGTTAAAATATGGGATGTCATCGCTGGAAACATGAGATGTATCAGTGCATGTTAATTTTCGTCAAAATCTAAATATACTAATTTTGTAATTCAGTTTCATAAATTAAAAGCATCAACAAAAACTTGATTTTTAAATCAAGAATTGGAATTTTTAGGAGTAAGTGGAAGTTGCAGTTTGATATCGAACTAAAAATGAATTTCAAGCAAAATCTGGTGATCCCTGTAGTGTGGAGGTTCGGGTTTCTTCCTGGTGATGGAGTATTGATTGAAGTTTTAGGGAAAAATGGTAGTTGTTGGTTTAAAGCAATGAGGCAGTGGGAATGTGGAATTGAAGTATTTAAACCTAGTTTTGTCTGGGGTGATAATGTGAGTCGGTTCGACCACTTGAGTTGATTGAGCTTTGAGATATTTTGGGAAATTGAAGCTCAAAGGTAGTCGAAGTTGTGACCGGAGTTTGAGAAGTTCTGGTGGACGGGGTTGCGAAGACGAGACGATGACAGGTTGGTGGTTGGTCGCGAGCCTGTGTTTTCCAGGCTTCGATTTATTCGAATTCGAGTTCGAGAGGCACCGGAGGGGAGCTGATGGTTGGGATCGCAACTGGGAATGGTATTCGACTTACTCGTCGATGTGATGATGATCAGAGGCGTCGATCTATGGTGTGCACGTGCACCATGATTTTGGTCAGGCTGGTGAAACTTGGGTCTGGGAAACATGGGAATTTACTCGGGAAAGCTTACGTTTTACTCGGGTGTTTTCGTATTTTTACTCGAAGTAGTATATAGGGATCTCGGGTAGGTTAGTTATCTCAATTTTTAACAGTACCCAGGCGACTCGAGTACGTACTCGAGAAAATGGCATTCTGGCTCGGGTAATCTTGCAATTTTCTCGAAGCAAAACTAAAGAAACTGGGGTCATTCTTTTTTTCCAGTTTTAACATCGACCAGTTTTATCGTTTTTAAAATTATTAAGTTTTAAAATTTTAAATCATGTTAGACTGAAATAATTTAAGTGTTAATTCCAGATTTTTGAAAAGGGATATAAATTTAAATAATTTAAATAAATAAATATTTAACTTAAGTGAAATTGTTTTTAAAAAAAATCTCTTTATAACTAAGTGTCGTTTTTAATTTGAAATTTTAAGTTTTTAAAGATAGTTTTATAAAATGAACAAAGTTTAAATTTGTGTTCGTTTTAAACTTGGAATTTAAAATGGAGTTTCAAAGGGAAAGATGGTATAAAAGTTTTAATATTTGGAAGTGGAATTTAATCAATTATGAAAATGAATTCTTCTTTAAGTAAACACAGACTTAAGATTTAAATTTCTTTAACCATCAAAAAATTAGAGTGAAATAAATAATTTATTTTGATTAAATTTGTAATTACAAGTTTAAAATATTAATTTAGTTTAAATGAATTAAGAAATCACTTTGTAAATATGAGTTTAAAAAAATAAAGTTTCAAATAATGAATTAAGAAATTTATATGTTAGTAAAATCATAGATGAGACTTTCATAAATTAATTAATATAAATTAATTAAGGAAAGTAATTAAAGTTAATTAATTAAGAACAATTATATTAAGATAATTAATTGCTTAAATTTAATTGAGAATAAGTGATTACTAAATTACTTAAGGGAAGTAATCAAATGATTAATAAATTTTAATTATGAATGTTTGGACTTGACTGAATAATTGAATTGTTTGATATCTCTGGATTGTGATGCCTTGTGATATATTACGATTATGTGTATGATATGTAATGTAGTTAATTATCTATGATATAATTTATTACCTGTGATATATATCTATGATCTGTACGATAAGCGTTATAGTTATATCGCTTATCAACTATATTTCTGTATTTTGATATGTGATGATTCATTGTGTTGCACTACTGTGTGAAACCCCTGGACCACACTTTTACACACACAAATATGGATTTCACATGGAAATCGGTTAAGTCACAGATATTTTAAATTTAACATTTTTGAAATTGAAATTTTAATTTCAATTGATTTTGGAAATGGATTTGGGTTAAATGTTAAAACTTTCGGAAAGGGGTTTGTAAGATAAAAGTTACTTTAAATAACTTAATAAAGCTTCCAATTTAAATAATTCAATTTGAATTTGAATTCAATGTTTGGAATTGAATTCAATGATTGGAATTTTAATTAAAGATATTATAAATGTGTTTTATATGAATTTAAACCACTTTTAAAATATTGGTTTGAGAATTTGAATTTAACCCAAGAACCTTAACTTGTATAAATGAATCAGATTTTCCAAAATAAAAACTGTTGTTTTAAAAGAATAAAAGCTTTCAGATAAGAAATGAAATTCCAGTTTAATTAAAGGAATTCAATATTGAATTGAAAAATGGTTTTCCAAGTTATGAATGAATTGTTTTTGAAAACTATGATTTGAATCTGTTGTCTTTAACAGATTTAAAATAATGATTGGTTTAAATCATTTGAAATGGGATTGTTTTGGAAGTTATAAGTTAAATCTTGATTTAAAGGTTTAACGAGTTAATCAAATTGAAATGGAAATAAATTTGGAAAATCTATGAATGAATCTTTTGTTTAAAGGATTAAAGTATGGAAATTGTTTAAACCATTGAAGGTTGTTAAAATAAATCTTTTTGTTTAAAGATTTGAAAATGGTGATTTGTTAAACCATTTGAAAAGGAAGTTTGGGTTTAAGTTGTGACTTAATTGAAATCCCATATCCATATGATTTTCGAATATTTCGCTCACTATTCGGTTTAGCCAGGAGAGGACCTTTGGGTCACATAACCCATTCCGAATATGTGATACGTCGATATGGATGGCATTTGATGACCGGTGTTGCAGACCGGATATTTTTGAAAACGGAAGGATTACCGTCGAGTTACTCTGCATCGGCTGATCCCCGATATAGAGGTTTTATCACCCTTAGTGACGGGAAGTCCGGACGTGATTGAAAATTATCCGGATTTGCAAGGGCTTCGTGAGAAGTGCCTTCGGATCTGTTCGAACCCATAACAGACTTGTATGGTTACATGTCTGACATTACACTTTGAGATATAAAGCCGATTTCTTTCAAATACATTTCTGTTGGTGGCGGAGAATTTATTCTCTTAGCTTAACACCCTTCTCTGAGACGTACGAGCTCAGAGGTTATGTAGTTGAAGGTTATAAGCGATATACTCCCAATTTGGTAATGTGACATGCTGAGTGTTGCTGTGTGATGATCAGTGTTTGATCATTTGTGATATGATCATTTGTTTGATCATTTATCTTTGTGATCATAGGTTGATCATCTGTTGACCCAAAGCATGGCTTTGTGGACGAGACTTCGTCAGGACCTCACAACCCGGAAATGGTCGAAACAGGAATGTTGCGGCAAGGTTATGAGGGTCGCGCCCTTTAGGGTATGTCATTTCCTTCTGGAAAAGGGTGGTATCATGGTATGGAGCCCAGATACTTACTCATGTGGACACACTTTATTTATTATGTGTGATGATGGTTACCAAGCGCTCGGATAAAGGTCCCAAAGGACCGGGAGGTGGCATATTCGTGAGTTACCTGTTATAGGGGTAACCCGGCCTTGTTTGGCAGAGAGCAGTTTGTCTCTCGGGACGTCCAGCCAGAGGCGATCCCATTCGGCAGGAGGAAAGGAAGTTCCTTAGCCTGACCATTTGTTGGAAATCCATCTTCCAATACGAATCTTGTATGGTATTAGTTGTAGAACCTGCCATTTACGTACGGTGGTCACCACTGTTTAGATGGTAGCTATAGTAGGCATACGATACTGGTCGTACGTTGGCTAAGATTAATATTATACTTTCGAAATGTTTTCTTCACTATGCACTAATAATAATAATCCAATGATTTGTGTAGTAAGCATCTTTGACTATCATAAGGAGAAATCTCCTCCGATTCTGCGTTTGCATTGTGTGTGTGTGCGGGAGGCCTTATGGTAGTTTCATTTTCCAAAAGCATTGCGGATTTAAATGTTTAAAACTCTTTTTGTTGTTGTTTAAAGATAAACTGTTTTTGTTGCTCACACCAGTCCCACGACTGACTCGGAGTTTATTGTTCCTTTCCTAAACTCTGGGTGCTCATAATTTTCCACACGAGCAGTCTAGAGTTGGGTTTCTTTTCAGATATTCCGGTTGATTAGATTATCTGGAGCTAGTCAGTTCTTGGACAACTGACCTTGCTTTCCGCTAGCTATGGATTGGAGCATTCTATTGGAGATATTCTATCCACTGATGGTGTTATCTATTTTCTTTCCGCTGCTATTTCTTGTATCTCTGATATTGTTGTATCATATTGATATCATTGTTGTATATCATTCTGGATATTGTATTCATTGGAGTTGTATATGATATCATTGTTTTCTCTTTATTCCGCTGTGTTGTTATACTTAATGTTGTTATAAGCTCCGGGAAGCCAGATTCGGCGTTTGAATCTACGGCATTTTGAGTACACGTGAAGTACGGGTGCCGATTTTCGAAGGCCGAGTTTTTGGATCTTACACTTTCCAAACCATTTCTTCTTTTTACCTCCACCGCTTTGTTGTGGTTTCAGCTCCTCGTTAACAACAACAGCCGATTTGGACTTACGGTATAAACTCTCCCGGCGAAGGGCTTTCTCGATGAGTCTCTCAAATGGCACATCAATATGACTCACCAGCTTCTCCCCTAAATAGTTGTCAAAACCCATAATGAACTTCTTATTCTTTCTCAATGGAGTGCCGATGAAAGACATCCCATATTTTGACAAGGCATTGAACACAACAATGTATTCGGTAACAGACATTTCTCCCTACTTAAGATCAGCGAATTTTCTGAATAGTACCGACTTCTGAGCAGCCGGGATGAACTTCTCCTCAAACCTGGCCATGAACTAATCCAAAGTGAATTGATCCTCGAGTATAGCAACAGTGATGGTATTCCACCAGTTCATCGCCCGCCTTTGAAGTTGTCTAGAAGCCAATCTCCTTTTCATGGCATCATCAATCTCCATATCACTAAAAATATGCTCATAGGTGTCCAACCAATCTTGCACTTCAATGGAAGACTCTGTTCCAATAAATGACTTACCTCCCAAAGTAGAATAATCTTTGCATAGCTTAGCGAAGTCAGCCCTTAGTGCTTGCACTTGAGCACCACCACCAACAGCAACATTCTAAGCGGCCACTTGGGAAATTTAAATCATGTTTGCCATCATTGCATTGAACATAGCTTGCAAGTCAGAGTTAGCAGCCCCCGAACCCGCTCCCTACTTAATTCCTAAGAGGGAGATCCTAACATTGTTTCTTGTTTTTTGGCTCATTCTCGATCTATAACAAGAATGATTAGTCTCTCAAAAAGAAAACTGTGTAAATGATGCTCATGTGTGCATGCGACTTATGTACTATATATATTTATAGTTTTGAAAATCAAAATATACAACAAGTATGCGCTCTGTGTATGTGTGTATATACACACACTCTCTCTATCTCTCTCGATTCAGGCTAGGGTGAGAACTCCTTCCCTATCTCTACTAAATCATGGTATGCCTTAGGTTAGACAATGTAACCTAAGCTCTGGTACCAAATGTAACGACCACCCTACACCACCAGCCCTAGGTACCTCCAAACTAGGGGTAAACCTATTAGATTTATTTTTTGGAGGTACCTAGGGCGTGTTCTTAATGAATGGAAATGGGGTATTTAAGTGGTGCATTTGAGCGGGGAAGTTGAGTGAATGGGGAATGCATTTGGCGCTATGAACGGGGTGTTTAAATGGGGTATTTAAGTTGTGATTTTTAATTTAATTGATTTATAGTTAATTAATTATCTGTTTTGTTGTGTAATATGTGTTTAATTAAAATGAAATAATGGTACAAAAATAAAAATACATGTAAATTAATTAAAACAAATTAACATATAACGATAAAATGAATAGATAATACGACAGAAATACAATTATAGTAAACAAATGTATTTGTTGCACCACCTTGGTTTATCAGATAAGTTTGGTACTCTTTTGCTTGCCGTTTTTTCGCAACCGCCGAAGACAACCAATTTTTTACTAAGTCATTGTTAAGAGCATTGAATAAATCTCTATTATTGAGCTGCATAACAAGTACCATCGCTTCACCAAAATTAAATTATCCTCCTTCTCTAAGACATCGAACGTGACCAGCCATATCAGCGTAGTTTAAAGAATTTCTATTGAGTCTACGGTGTTTGTGTTTGGACTATCTGAATTCGTACAAGACTTTTTCATACGTTTCTCACGTATTCGGTCAACGATGTCGTACAGCTTCTCATCAGTTTCTCCATGATGTCTTCTCGAACTAGTACATGCGCCAAATGAAAAACCAATAATTGAAGCTTGTTGTAAAGGAGCTTGTTGTACTAGAGTTCGTTGTAATGGGGTATTGGTTGGTGAATTCAAATTTGGAATTTGTTCACATTGCGCTTCATCCAGTTGATTAAAAACCGACCAAAATCTCATGTTCTATCAAATTGGATCTATATGGAAGAAGGAGTACTTTGTGGCAGTGGTTCTTAATTAGTAGCAGGCGCATACGATGTTTGTCCAGTTACATTCGTCCTTTGAAACAGTTGTTACATCAACTCCAAATTGTCAAGCGGTCCTTTATATATATTTCAAAACAATCATTATAAATTACTACAAGGAAAATATTAATAAAAGACTATAAACAGAAAATGCATATATGAAAAATATCTTTGCACGATCACTCCACCCTTCCTCACTGCCTGTAACGATTCAGAGTTATAAATGCTTTATATTTAAATATCTGAATTATTTAAATATTTAAATCTTGGATTAAATGTAATAAACTTATTTAAACTCTTTTTAACTAATAAATTATAGTGGTAAACTTTTAATTTATAGTTAAAGTGATTAAACCATTTTCAATGGTAATTATTTTTATTCAATGCGGGAAATTATCATTCCGGGCCACTTGTGTTTGGACGAAACTAGTGTCATTGGATCCGAAATAATGAGTTGTTTTACACAGACGAGTTTAGTGACATTGGGCATCCTGGGTGACTGTGCAAGCTCAAAATGTTCAAAGATTAAATAAGAGAATTAAAATATAATATATTTTTTATTATAAATATACCCTTCACATAAGCTTCCACTCTATACTTCTTCATTTCCTTTTTCTCTTCTTTTTATTTTCACCTGCAACTAAGAAAAGTGAGCCGCCACAAACATCTAATTCATCCTGGAGCTTGGGACGATGATAGATCTTGATTTTAGGTCAGTTGGATTTGTATGCTCTAAGGCTTCAAACTATAATCTCGAATTTGGTTGCGCCGATGCTTAGGGTTGCTTAACATTTCACAACCGAAGCTAGGGCTTGGTTGTATTAATCCTAGAGGAGGAGAGAGGTCTTAGCATTGAGTTTTTATGGTGAAGAAGCATATGTGGAAGGATTTTGTGAGTTGGGACTGTTCGAGGCAAATCGCGACATGTGTTTGTCGTACGTGGTTATGGCAGTCATATTTAAGAAGGAGCGACTAAGCTTAGAGTTTGGAGCTGGGATGCAGAGGACTTTCAAAGTGGAGTTTATAGGTGGTATCGTTGGTTGATTTCATGGATTGGAGCAGAAGCTTGGTGGTGCATGCAGGGCTTGGAGTGGATTGCTGTGCGTATCAGTGCACATGCGGGAGTGGAATTGATTTGGGAAAGATGGATTTAGGGTAGTGATTAATTAATAAGGTAATTAGTTAACTAATTAATATTTTTAATCTCAAATCTTATATAATCGGTATCCTTTGCTTTTGAGGTCTGAGACGGTGTTTTCGCCATTGAAACTACATCGGGATTATCTACGTCTTGGATTGGCTTGGATTTGGGTGAGTTTACTCACCAGTTGATTTGTGTACTTCTGTGATATAATTATTTGTTGTGTTAAAATATAAGTTAAAATTAATAACAATGCAAATTATTACTTTTGGATCCCTCCTTGCTTTGGAAAGCAAGTGACAACATTATATGTAATATAACCTCTCTTTTAACTCTCTAAAACATGTATCATGGCTCGGACTTGTTTACATGTTTGATATTGTTGTTTGATAGAGTTAGAAAATGTATGAACGGTTGAAGTGAAATTTGTCGCTATTAACGCACTTTGAAATCCTATGTATTTAACACTTATTAAATTGGTAATATATGGATATATTGTGAAAAATATATATTTGGTTGTTCTATACACATATTTTGGGTGTGTTTGACCCAAAGAAATTGGTTTGGAAAGTTATTGAAATTTTGAAAAAAAGTTGTGTTGAAAATCTCGGTTTTTACTAAAGTATAAAGGGTTTTTGCTTCAGATATTTTTCTAAATCTTTTTAAACGATTTTTCGTGAAAATTTATTCAAGTACTTTAAAATGAAAGTTTGAAGTTTAAATATGTTTTTATAATTATTTCTGAATTTTTAAAGTAAAGAGTTTTGAAATTATAAAAACATGTTTTTATGGTTTTTAAATAAATTATAAAATAAGTATTTTTAAATAATATTTAGAATAAATGTTTTAAATTATAGAATAATTGTTTTAAATTATTTTAAAGTACATTTTATATATATATATATAGTTTCTAGAAAATTAGTGCTTATTTTATTATAGTAATTTGGGGCTTATGTAATATAAATATCATTTTAAAGAGGTTTTTCGTAAATACATAAGTGGAAAAAGTAAATTAAGCCTTTTATAAAGTAATAAAGAAAAATTTGGATTTTAACACTTTTTGTTTAAACAAGTGGTTTTGTGAAGTTAAGAGAAAGTACGTTGATTTGTTAAATTAATGTAGAGATATGTAATTATAATTAGGATTGTAATTGTGACTTTAATAAGGAATACTTTAAAGTAATAATAAGAGAAATAGTTTGGATTTTTTGTGACATTTGCTCAAGTAACAATTGGCTTAAACCCAAATAATGGTAATTTAATCTTTAAAGAGAGTTTTAAAGATAATGATCAAATGAAGTGTCTTGGGTTTGTAGTAAAAGGTGTTTTAGTAACATTTATATTTAAGCCCTCAAATAATATTTAAAGTGGTAAATATTGTCAAATGGTTTTGGGAATACTTAGATATTTAATAATGAAATTTTAAAGATAATAATAAGTATGAAATCTTTCGAAAAGGATAGAAAGTACAAGTTTTAAAGTAAAAAAGAGATAAAGGGTTTATAGTAACAATGTTTGAGTAACATTTTTTTAACCTCTTTGATTGTGTTTTAAATAAATAAAACTTATTATTAATTTGTGAATATACTTATACCATGTGATTAAAATATGAATACTTTTGAGAGTATTAAATGTGTAGAGATGGATAGTGAAGTTTTAACTAAACAGTGAAGTATAGTATATAAGTGAACTTTTAATTAATAATAGAAGGTTTATTAGATAAAAAGGAGTTTTAAAAGAGAACTTTTAATTAATAAAGGATTAGTTAATTAAAAGGGGATTGAAGTGATTTATATGACTTGATCGTGCTTGTGTGTGTTGATCATGCTTTGGGTGTTACTTGTTTATATAAGTATGCGGAACTTAGTTTCTCTATGTGATTATTCTCATTATTGTTGAAACTAACCAAATATAACTTTGGAAACATCAAGAAGACACATGGGAATTATACGGTATAGTTATCTTTCGTGATGCTATATTGTACGTATAAACTTGTTTTGCTCTTCTAAGACAAATGATAAGAAAAATGTGACCCCGTCGGATTAGGAGGTGATCTCCATTCTTAGGTATTCGGATTAGGAATTGGTTTTTGCACCGCTCGGTAAGCGGGCTAGTATACTTATACGAGATGACTCGAAACCGTAACCACTCCAAAACCATATATGTGTTCTATGCTTTGGAAGAGATTCGTGATTATTTCGAGTTGCTAGAATTTATGTGGAGATTCGAGATTTATTCGAGATGCTCAAACACATATAGTTGTTCGTGATCTGTTGAGATATAGAAATCCATGTGTAACTACTCGGAATTTTGTCGTTTTGATTTGTGAATACTTGATAAAAATTTAAAATATTTAATTAATGGTTTCTAATGGTCAAATAACCTTCTTTTAATTAATAACTAATGATAAGAAATTCATTTTTGAATTTTTTTACGTAAATAAGCAGTTCGATGAAAAACTGA
The DNA here is from genome assembly GCA_030737815.1 of Allium fistulosum. Lineage (NCBI taxonomy): Eukaryota > Viridiplantae > Streptophyta > Magnoliopsida > Asparagales > Amaryllidaceae > Allium > Allium fistulosum. The sequence goes on from CM060907.1 coordinate 354,263,370, forward strand.
AAATGTGACCGAAAATCATTATTCGGATTTTTTGTTTTTTATCAAATGAAAGTCATTATAAGGTTGTTGCACATAGCTGCACACATATTTACACATACATAAACATGTCAAATTTATATAAAAAGGACTAGTAAAAGTAAGTTTGATTTAAGAATTTGAAAATGTAATTTATTAAAGTAATAAAGTAAGGATAAGACATATCTTTCATACTCCAAGCGTAGTGTACAAAAGTACAATGGAAAAGGGGAAGTGATCGCTAAGTACATGTTATGATGGTTGAGTGGTGCATTGTTAAAATTTAGATAATGGTATTAGCTTTTTTAGGGGAGGATTGTTTGGCCTTTTTCCATTTCTGTTTGTTTATAAAGAAACCATCTCCTTCTTATTATTCATTTTATACTTCCATTTTCATTTGCTCTTCTCTTTTTCACCTTCTTCATTCTCAAAACCCAAAGCAAACACACTTCAATAACTTGTCTATTATTCTACCATAAGCCTTCATTTCTATTTCAAAGGAATTCCATCCTCAAAACAATCAATATTCACCACTAACTCCCCTCCCGTCTCCTAGGTCCATAAGCCTCCACCCTAGGCCGAGGCCCCTAGGCACCTTGCTTTGGGTCGTGTGTCCGTTGAGCTTTCTAGGCTATTTGTGTATGAGTGTGCAAGGTGGTCGTATTGCGTATTGGTAGTTCGATGTCACATTTTGGAAATTTGGAAGTTGATTACTTTGCTGGTTGGCTTGTGCTAGCAACTCATTTCATTTGGAAGTAAGAACTCTCTTTTTAAAACTTAGTTTATTATTCGTAAAATGTTGTAACAATTTGTTGCTATATTATTGTCCATGTATGTATAAATGTAATAGTATAGGTAACTAGTTTGGTAATATTATTCTCGCTCGAATAGCGGAGGCATATAACTTGTATTTTGCAGGGGACTATGTGAAATATGTAGGATTAGACAGAGGACTATGGAAAATGTCGAAGTGGTTTATAGCAAAAAGGCCGCAACGAATACACTTCTGAAAGTTATGAATTTATGAAGGGATCCAATGTGACCCCTCACTTCCTCACTAATGTTGATCTTTATTTTGAATTATTACTTACTAAGTGTGATGTGATGAAGTGGATGTGTGTTGATAAATGATTTGTTTTGATAATTTGTTCATATGCGACGTTGAAATCCCGTGTTTTTTTAAAAGCGATATACTAACTTTGTGTATAAAATTATTTGAAGTAATTTCGGAAACTTGACTTTTGTTTAGAAACTTTATAGGCAAAGATATTTTAATGGTTTAAAATCTAGTAAGAAAGGGTTTAAAAATCATTTAGTTTACAAAATGAATTTTTGAAAGTTACGAACTCCATATAGCGATAGCTAATATTGATGCAATTTTGGAAATCTTTTGATTTTTATAAAGTAAAAAGGGTTATCTTCTTAGATATTTTGAAAGGTATTTTCAATTGTGTTTATAAGTATTTAATATGAGAATTTAATTTTTTTAAATTATATATATACATACACACATATATATTTGAGAATTTATTTAGTTATTTAAACTAGATGTTTAAATTTTACTTCCTTGTTTTAAAAGTCAAGTTTTGTTAAAAGCGATTATCTTTAAAGGGATGTCTTTATATACAAGTTCAAACTATTTTAAAAGAGTCTTTAAATACAAGAGATTATGGGCTATAATATTTTTTGATATAGTAAACGATTTTGGAAGAATTAGAAAGAAAGTTTGGGTAATAACACCTTATTATTATTAAACAATTGTTTAACTTTACAAAAGCAAGTTGTTTTGAAGTGGTTTGGAATTCATCGATTAAAAAAGGGTGTTTACTTTTATATTGGAAAGAGGTTACCTTTTAAATCAAACTTTGGTTTAAACAAGTGATTTTGGAAAATATTTTAATAACAAATATATAGAACTCCTATTTGGATTTCTAGACTTCGAGATATGGGAACTTGTAACTAGTTTTAAGTTAGAAGTGAATGTTGAGTCAGGTTAGAGACGTAATAATACCCCAACTTGAATGGTTTCATTTCTAATCAATGAATAATACTAATTTGAAATTGTAGAATTGAAAATAAGTTTGCGGAATTGATTTTCATATTTATTTTAAAAGACTTCGTTTTATGCAAGGGATTTCTTTGTCGGTTCCATTAAGTAACAAAACCAATGTGATAAAGTAGTGATAAAGTAGTGATAAAATGGGATAAATTTATGGAAAATAAGCCATCTTATATTTAGCACTAAAAGCCAATGAGTAGACTTTGCTTTATCTATGAGATCTAGAATTGGAGTGTTTTAAGTAAGGTAAGGCCAAGAGTAACCTGTACTCTGACTTACCTGGCTTCGATTCTATGCAAGGGATAGAGAAGTCGAAATGTCGAAAATGTGACAAGTATAAGAGGGTTAATTTCGATAAATAGGCCATGATTAATTAAGCATATAGAAGGTACTTGTTATACTTGACACTAAATTCTGAGGTATAGAAACTTGTCTCTATCTTAAGATTTAAACATATATGTCAGGGCAAGGATAGTTTTTCTAACTTGTCTGATATCATTGTTAATCGAGGAATAGTACTGTTTGAAATTAGAAAGTGGGGATGAGTATAAGATGTTCGAATTTCCATTTGCGAACTATACTTGCACCAGATAGTGGTTTGTCCACTATCAATAACTTGACCAGTTTTGACTTAGGAAGTATATGAAAGCTTGCAATTTCAGACGGTTTGAGATTTTCTTGGGAGAACTCATTCCAATGAAATGTCCCTAGCTTTAAAGGGTAAATAAGGGATCCCCTTGGTACTCTTATATACTCTGCTTACTTCTGAAAGAACTGGGATTGAGTCAATCAGAAACTATCGATTATCGGTTCAGAGAGACCGAGATCAGATAACCATGAGTTATCTGCAAATCAATTTAAACCTGAGCATTCAAATGGAATACATCTTGAAGATGGTGTAATCATAGACGGAGCTCTTTGAATTGCAAGCGCTGCTTGCTACTAATCCTAAGGGTGATTCCAAAAAGGGTGCATAAGAAGTAATGCATTCAGTTTGTTCATATCCTGAACAACTTATATGGATGATTACTGGTATATTATTGCCCGATGGGTAGTGCTACCATTCCAAAAGGGATTTTCTAAGAGGAAATGGTAATCATGGTTTTACGAGCCTCACACCAGATAATGACTAAAACAGAGGAGATGTGGTAGGGCTATGTCAATTGCACCCATTAGGGTATGGAACTCACCCTTCTAGATCACCATTTATCGATTTACTATGTGCATGGGAGCTCACGAGGAAAAGGTTTTAAAGCAACCGAGGTGATGACATGTAACGACCCATAAATTTTCAATGATTAAATTGGTTAATTTAATAAGTTTTGGTAATTAAATTTGGATGAAATAAAAATCTATAATTTAATAATGAAATGAAAACTGAAATGAAATGTAACAATGTTAATTAAAGTAAATTTTTGATAAATTGAATGAAATTAAAATAAATGAAATAGTGTAAAATGATATACTTAGCTATAACTTTAATATAAGAAAACAAACGTAAACATTGAATTAATAAATAAATTAATATAATAAATGGTAATTGAATAAAATCAATGTTCTGTAGGTAATTTTAATATTTTTTTGAAAGCAATAAACTTATAGTGTAATTAAAAGTTAATGGTAACAATTATTGTATGTTACCTATTTATTTAACATGTTAATTTAAATTGGAAATAAATTTCAATAAATGTAATCAAATATTGTGTTAATGTAAATTAAGGTAATAATTGGAGTTAATGTTAATTCTATTCATACTCTGATAATTAGTTGAATAAAAAAAAGGAATGGATATCAAGACTTATCAATTTATTGAAATTTAAAGTTATAATAATTGGGATTAATTGCAAATAAATGAAATTAAATATTTAAATATTACGTTAATGGAAATTTAGATGAAGATTGATAATATTAATGTAATAAATTATGAACCAATGTTAATTTTATCTATTTGATAATAATGGAATGAATAATAGGATGAATGGTCAATTAAATGTAATTATAAATTTAATTTATAATTTCTGAATTTAATGAAATTGAAATTAAACACTGAAATTGATGGATTAATCAACTTTAAAATAACATCTAACTTTGTTTAAATTATTGTAAATAGTTAAGAAATCAAAAATGATAAAATTTGTCAATTATAGAATTGAAATTGAAAATTTGATTTAATTAATTTAATATTAATTTATTTAATTAATGTGAAAATAGCCATTTTGGCCACTATCTCGGATTTCGACGAAACCAGTTTCACCGGATCCGTAACGGTGAATTATTGTAGGATTTCAAGTTTCATAACGATCGGATTTATCGTTTGATCGTATGGGCTCGAAACGTCTTGAAATCAATTTAATTGAAATCAATTGAAATCAATTTGAAATAAATTGATTTTACCATAACTTCTTCATACGATAGAATTAGGACTTGAAACCTCTTCCATTGGATTTGAAATCATCACAAATATCTATTGTGATATATAGGATTACCCATTTTCGTTCCGGAGACAGAACGGGCTTTTCGGGCCATTTATCGTCCAAACGTTATAATTGAAGCTTATCTGTTCTTTCTATTTTCTGACCTACCTATAAATAGCTTGTTAAAAACCCTAGCGATCCCTTATTCTCATTTGTCTGTACGTACAATTCTTTTTCTTCTTCTTCTTCTCAATGGTAGACAAACAAACCCTAATTCCCAATTGCAAATTCAATTCCAAAATCAAATTGAAGATCAAACTCCACAAACTATATCAAATTATATATCGATTTGAAGCTCTCGACGAGGGCATCTCAGATCTATAATTCGTTTTCCAATTCGAACCACCATTTTTTCAGAAATCGATGGTTTCTTCTCGGCCGTTCATCACCTTCCGATGAACTTCGACTGATCATTCGATCATTTGTATGGTACTGTAGAGTGGACCGAGGGGATTTCATCGGCATGCCTTGCTTGTTGTTTCGACGGCTGGATCATCATAAAAAATTCAACTTAGGGCATGATTCTTTTCGGCGGCGCCGTGATTTTGGGCCAATCGGAGGCGTGGGGTCGTCCTGTAGGGGGAGGCGCGGCCTCCAAGCGTGGGTGTGGCTATCTTTGGCGCCGACGATCGCAGTTCTCGGTGGCGGCGCGTTCGATAGAGGTCGGTAGGGTTTGGGTTCCCTGTGTCATGTTCGCATGGAAGAAGCTTGAGAAGGTGACGTGTCTGTGAAATTATTGGATGTTGTTTAATCTTTTATTTTATTTATTTGGAAACTCAATCGCTCTAAGCTATATAACTTTTACATACGAGGTCAAATTCATGCGCGGTTTTCTCTGCTAGGATCGTATCAAAATTCCGGACATTTTGACGTTGGTTTGGACGAATTCTGAGACCGTTCAAATTTTGGGTTTAAATTGGATTTAAATTCGATTTAAATTCAAAAGGTGAGTGTTTTAACCCACTCACAGCTTCTAAAATTTCTTATGTTTGTTAAATTAATTTATGATTTGATTAGAAATTTATTTATGACTGTTTGTTATATTTTGAATCATCATCTTGGTTAATTTGAATATATTTGAATTAAATCATTATTTAATTTATTATTGAATATAAATTTCCAGTTAAATACCTGTTATTGATTATCAGTTCTATATTGATATTTATTGATTGATTTGGATGATGATTGTGATGATGTTTGATTTGTTGATATTGGATGTCTGGATGTTGCATTTATATTGTTATAATATTGCAAGTTCACTATGGGTTGAAATGATACACACCCGAATGATCAATAGATTAGGGAAAAATCATTATGGGTTGAAATGATAGACTCGAGCGATTTATGGATTTTCGGGATTACGGTTTGAAATGATATATAACCGTAACATTGTAAATTGTGGATTGAAATGATAAATATCTGTATCACTTGACCCTAGGGTAGAGAATTATATACGGACAGCGGATTGGTTAAATTAAATGATTTAAAGCTTTAAATTTTGAATCCTTTTAAATGATATTTTGAAATAAAAATTTGATTTGTACGAATTGAATTATTATTGAAAATTCAAGTTTATGATAAAATTGGAATTGGTTTAAAGGTATTGTTAAAAAGGGTTAAATTGAAATTTCAAAGTTGAATTTGGAATAAAAAGTGAAATTTGTCAGAATTGAATTATTTTAAGTTGTTGAAATATAACTTTGAAATATATTGAATTTGGAGTAATTTAAATTGAGGTTTCGAACCTGGATTGGAGGCAATATTGAATTAAAGATTTTATTGAGAATTGGAATTGGAAAATTTGAAATTGGGTTTTTGAGATATTTAAATAGTCCAAATGTATTGGAATGAAGTAAATAGTTTAAATTGATATAAATTTCAAATTCATATTTTATATAAATTGTTTTAAAAATATATTATTTTAAAGACTTTAATTATTAAGATTTTCAACTTTTAAACTAATTAACCTGTTTTAACTTATTTTAAATCTAATTAATCTATTTTAAAGCTATTTAATCTATTTTAATTATATTTAATCTATTTTAAATCTATATTAACTATTATAACTATTTATAACTATTTAAAACTAATTTCTTCTAAATTCCAAACTAAGAAAATGGATGGGTTTATATTCAAATTCTCGATTTTTAAAGTGAATATGACTTCGAAAATATTATGGTTTTGAGAATACGATAATTTGGTATAAATTGTGAATATGACTTTTGAAAGGAAATAAAATTATCGAACTATGATTTCAAATGCGATATGATTTCAAATGTGAATACGATTTCGAAAGTAAGTAATGACTTCGAAAGTGATATGGTTTGAATTGAATATGATATTTTGATATCAATTATGAAACGATTTTGGAAATATAAAAGAACCATCCAGTGTGTAATAAGTGATTGGTTGTTGAAGAGACCGAGATCGGATATGGGCATACTCTCTGTCGATACCGAAACCCACTTTGACAACTGTGTACGCGGTGGAGATTCCAGAATGAAGTAGGATGGTGGTGACGATCCTATATGAGGTATATACGTGAACCCGACTCCCGTGAGTTGGCATAAGGTGGCTAAAAATGGAGCGATTCCGGGCCAATGAGGTAGCCCCTCTGATCGGACACGTTCCATCGATCTATATTCCGACTTTGTGATTTATTTGGTGGCCACCCTTCGATTTTTACTCGGGAGTGTGTTTCGAGGTGGGCGGTAGTGGCTGCTATGAATTACCACCAGTCCGGATGCGTAATTGGTATATCTACCCTGGCATTGCCTTGTTGTGCTGTGTCACCTACCCTAGCGAGCCTTATACGAGTTTGTTTTGTACCATACCTATGGAGTGCCCTCTGACGACGCCCAGTACGGGGGAGATTACGGTACTGTATAGACTATGGGAAATAAAAATGTGTTAAGGTGGAAAGTGTAAAACCTTAACGCTATTTTAATACTTTACTTTATTGTAGACACTATTATAATAGCGTATTGTACTATATAGTAGATAATTTAACGGATCCTTAGGAGATGTGAATCTCAAGCATCTCTTGAGTTACTGCACTCACGTTAGACACTGGATAAGAGATGTCAAACCCCGTAAACATCTCCGACGCCGATTATACTCATATTATTTTACTGTTGATTTAACTTACATTAGATCTTTTAGTTCTGACTCAAGTGTTTTGTCTTTTTAATTCGCTCGGGTCAGCCTGAGCATTTCAAAATTTGAAGACCTTATTTCTGGAGGACGAAGACGAAGATTGCATTACTATTATTTATTATGTTCCACTACATCATGTATTCCGCTGCATTATTTATTATTCTCTGGTACGTGTAACTCTGATTCCGTGTTGTATAAACATAATCAAATGTTTTGTAAACAGCTGCATGAACTGTTATTTGATTATTATATTTTGTCATTCCGCTGCGAGATTCTGTATTTGTTTTATTTCTTTCTCTTTTTCTTATTTACCCCAATAACAATCCGCCCTTCTGTATGATTTGAGTCGGCATGTGTGTCTGCTTAAAACGTCCAAAAAGGCGGGATGTTACATGACATATTCGGTACTATCCAGCAAGGGGTAGGTCGGTTCTGTGTTGGTAGAGGTGCAATAGGTTTGTAGCCTTGGTACATTTTCTAGAAATATACTACGATAGAAGGTATGCTAGTAACCTTTTCATTGATGGAATTCATTTTCCAATACATGCCTTATGGATTTAGTTGTACCGAACTATGTTAAACTTACAACGCAAGCATTTTGGTTATGTTATATATTTATTTTAAACCCTAAGCATTATTATAATATCATAAGATTTTCTAATAAAAATTGTTTGGTTATCGTAAGATATAAACTCATCCCCGTTTATTTGCGGAGCAATCTTATGAGATACCTTATTTTTAAATGATTTTATAACATTACAATCCAAATGATTTGAGTTTTCCACGTTGGTTTACCAGACTGATCCGGGTATTAATTTCTTATAATACCCGACTTAGACCTAAGTATTTTTCCAGAGTTAACTTTGGATGCTTTGGAGCTTCAGAAAATGAGTTGAATGCCTCCAAGACGTATTCCCGTACTTTTATTTTTTCGTTGCAATACTTGTTTGTATTTATCAGCATTTGTAAGGACGGGCTATTATAACTTCCAAGATGATGATAGGTTAGACCCTGATTGATGAATATTAAAGTTTTCTTTTGCAGTGATCATTTGCATATTATATATTGCTAGTCACGAGGTGAGATTCTATTCTGCCTTGTTTTCTTTCACCCCAACAATCTATCTTTCCTGCACTTGGATGCTCGGCACGTACCATGGATGTACTAATGTCGACTTTTGAGGATCAAAAAGGCGAGTCGCCACATTCGGTATCAAAGATGAAGATTAAGCGAGAATCTTAGCCCTGGTGGGGAAAACTCATTTGAGATAGGTTAAGTGATACCCTAGAATGAGTTTGGTGTATTATATATAAGAACGCGTATTTTTTAGTACTATAAGAATGTTTAATATTGTTTTGAAAATCGTTAAATGAAATAATTTTACCTTAGATTTATATTTATAAAAGAATAATTTTAAAAATTATTACATAGTTATTTTTTGTTTTGATTATTCTTTAGGAAAGGATGATATTTTTTTATCATTATTTGTTGATTGTTTACTTATGCTCGTCCAGTTTATGCACAATTGTTATTTGGATAAATTAAATACGAACACCTAATGAATTTAGTTTAAAGATTTGACTATAAAGCCTTTGTTAATAATGTAGGCTTAACAAGTTTACTTTATTAAAATGGTTACTATAAAGAAGGAAGTTATTATATAAAGGTGGTTTATATAAAGATGATTTTTTAAATTTAGTTTACAAATACGTTTAAAAGAAAAAGCATTTTTTTGAATTTTAAGGACTACATTTTTGTGATAGTTCAGGAAATGAGTGCTGATTTTTTTTGTGATGATTTGAATAATTTTCTAAGTGTGATAATTGAATGTTTGCTTAAGCAAGCGTTTGGTGTGCTTAATAAATTATTCCCCTTGTCATTGTACGATTGGAACAATTTCGAAGCCGAATAAACTAAAAATAAGTGCTAATAAATAATTTGTTGAAGGATTAAACTTAGTATGTTATTATAAGGTTTCTTATAGTTTTATTTTTAGGATATGGTGTCTAGAGCTATAAGAGAGACCCTGATGGGGTCAAATGTATTTCATAGGCAGGCTGTGAATATAGAGATCTTTTATCTTTCGATGTCCGATAAGGAGGGCGACTAAGGGCAAGGGAGTTTTTTCCAGACAGGCCATGGCTAGGCATAGGATGGAGCTCCTTGGCCTCCCGAGATCGGAGAAGGAGGAGGAGCCAGAAGAGTAGCCAGAGGAGGAGCCGAATTCTGAGGATAATGATGACATCATTTGGGAGACGGAGGGATTGATAGTGGAGCATCGAAATGTTGAAGAAAAAGACTTTGTAGAAGTGGAAGAAGAGGATTTTGTGGATGTGGAAGAAGAGGGCCTTGAGGATGGCTGTGATGAGGTGTGGATGGAAGTAGCAAAGCCTAAGGGGCCGGAGCATTTAGTTGGTTGGATTACTAATAATGCGGAATCTATAGTGTTGGAGGGGCCTCCGGTGGAGGACTCGGATAGGGAGAGCCCTCTATGAGGTGTTGGGTTGGGTCTATTGGGGGGCTTTTCTTTTGGGGTTCTAGTATTATATCTTGTTGTTTGTATATGCTTCTATGTTATGTATCACAGTATGTAAGCCCTTTGTACGGGTTATGACTTTTAAGTTATTTAGACGAGCCTTGTATGACTAAGCCTGGTAGTACACTTTGCATGGTATAATATGGTTGAAGGATTTCTCTTTTTAGAGTTCTATTTATTTCTAATTAGCTAGTGATTAGGGATGCTTTATAATAAAATTTAGAAATATTTTAATCAAATGTGGTATATACTCTCAGGATGTAATAGAGTTTGATACGAGTTTAAAAACTTATGTTATATTTAATGAAACGTTTTCATAAAGAATTTTAGAGGTAAAAGAAATTGGTATAATTGAAAACCAATATGAATAAGTAAATAAGTTTTATTTATATTATTTCTTTGCACAGTTCTTGATCTAAGATTTGAGTACATGACTTAGAGCTGATTCACCCGATCCAAATACGGATTTATCACTAGATTCTTAACGATGAACACTTGATAAGGGTTATTAATATGGTACCAGGGTATTCTATCATAGTATATCACTATGCAAGGATAACGGAGATTACTAATTAAGGGGCCTGATGGTGGTCCACACTAGGAATGTCGAGTGAGCGATACTAGTTTGGAGAAAAGGTTATGTATTTAAGTAAGTGATCGAATCGAATATGGCGTATGGGTGATCTATATATATCGTACAGGCTTAAGTACGTTTGCCTTTAATGATTTATGTAGTTTGGTAAACGGCACTTCAATCTGTCATAAGGTAGTATGAATAATCGATTGAGTATAACCTATGGCTGTTGAGCATGAGGTATACTCAGTAGATTGTTATCATCCTTGTGAGATGAGAAGGTTGTAAATTTAGGCAAACTCTAGGTTTGTTTGTTAGTCATTTAACATTTTGGGAAATGTTAAGAATTGGTATGGCTTGTTTATTGGTTGGTTGTCTGGATAATATTACAAGGTCAAAATTCTTTTAAGGGGGAGAATGTAATGACCTGAAATTTTATCGCTTTGATTTGTGAATATTTGATAAATTTTAAAATATTTAATTAATGGTTTTTAATGGTCAAATAACTGTCTTTTAATTAATAACTAATGGTTCATTTTTGAATTTTTTTACATAAATAAGGAGTTCGATGAAAAATTGAAAATGTGGTCAAAAATTATTTTTTGGATTTTCATCCTTTTATCGAATGAAAGTTGTCGCAGCATTATTGCACACATATGCACGCATATTCACACATATATAAATATGTCAAATTTATATAAAAAGGATTTGTAAAAGAAAGTATGATTTAAGAATTTAAAAAGGTAATTTATTAAAGTAATAAAGTAAGGATATGACATATCATTCTCATTCTAAGTGTACTGCAATAATGTACAATGGATAAAGAGGAAGTGATAACTAAGTACATGTTATGATGAATGAGTGGTGTGTTGTCAAAATTTAAGAGAAGGGTATTAGCTTATTTTAGGCGAGGGTGGTTTGGTCTTATTCCATTTGTATTTGTTTATTAAAGTAAAAGTCTCCTTCTCATTTTTCATTTTATACTTCCATTTTCATTTCCTCTTCTCTTGTCCACATTCTTCATTCTCAAAACTAAAGCAAACCCACTTCAAAAACTTATCCATTCTTCTTCCATAAGCCTCCATTTCTATTTCAAAGAATTTCCATCCTCAAAACAATCAAATTTCACCATCAACTCCCCACTTTCTCTCCCCAGGGGCCATGCGCCTCTACCCTACGCCGAGCCCACTTGACACCTTGTCTTCGGCGGTGCATCCCTTGAGCCTTTTAGGATGTTTGAGTGTGAGTGTGCAAGGTGGTCATGTAACAACCCGCATATCTATCGATTTTATATTTAAATATTTTATTTAAATATTTTATCGTTAGTCGGATGTTAGTCCGAAAAGCTACTTTTTGCATACGGTCTAATTAGGACTCGAGACCACTTCCATTGAGTTCAAAATGACGTTTGCGATCTTTTTGAGTATAAACTTTGATATGTTTGGAGATAGTGAAATTTTGATCACTTTTTGCTTTGAGACTTTTGGTTTGGGCTGAACCATTCTAAGTCAGTCCCAACCCCTTCTCCTCTTCACTTATTCACAAACACTTCAAGCTTCTTCAAAAATGGTGGAGGGAATGGGAAATTAAAACTCCAAAGTCTTATTCTTCATTGCTAATCCAACATCTGCTCCTAATTCACGTGAAGAACATTGATTCAAGCTTGTTGGTGTTCTTGCTTTGCTCTCAAGTCTCATCTTCATCAATTTCGTGGAAAAGGTGAGATTTTTAATCTCACATCTTGCCTATATCTGTCATTGGACTGTTTGGGATGTATTCCTATCACTTTAGCACGAGTACTTGCATTTGGTTTGGATTAGATTGGAGAAAAACTCCAATTTTTAGTGTTTTTGGTGAATTCCTGCCTTTAGGTCGTTCTGCCCAGGTTAGGCCGTCCAGACTGCTAGCTCGCGCGCATTGAAAAGTCACGGCCTTCATATTTTCGTTCGCATGCCTTAGGTCGTCCGCGAGTTAACGCCTTAGGTCGTCCGCGAGTTAACGCCTTAGGTCGTCCGCGAGTTAACGCCTTTAGGTCGTTCGCCTATAGGTTGGTCTGCCCACCTATTTAGCTCGTTCGGGGTTAGGTCGTTAGGCCTTAGCTCGTATGGCCATTATTGCGCGTCTGGAGTTAAGTCGTGCACGGTTTAGGCCTTAAGTCGTAGGTCGTCCCCGACCTAACTTCACTAGGTCGTTCCAGGCCATAAGTCGTAGGTCGTCCCCGACCTAACTTCACTAGGTCGTTCCAGGCCTTAAGTCGTAGGTCATCCCCGACCTAACTTCACTAGGTCGTTCCAAGCCCTAGGTCGTAGGTCGTCTGGCCTTAGGTCGTTTCCGACCTATTATCACTCGCCTGCAGTTAGGTCGTGCAGCCTTCTTAGGTTAGGTCGCTCGCCTCCCTTAAGTCGCTCATCATTAGGTCGTATGACCTATAAGTCGCTCGACCATTGTGTTAGGTCGCGTGAACCCTTAGGTCATTAGACCTCATTTTGCTTTAGGTCGTAGACCGCTTGTCTTCACTTAGGTCGTACCGTTTTGGTCGGGGCGCTGCCCCGCACCCCGCCGGGGGTGCTGCCCCCTGGACCCCCGCAGGTCGAACACCGTAGCAGGGGCGTTGCCCCCGCACCCCACCTAGGGGGATGCCACCCCCTTGGACCCCCCTCCGTAGGCGATCTTATATGAAAAACATTCAACAGAACTTCCACTTTGATGCATTTTGAGCTGATTTCCTTGAATTTGGTTCACGTCTTCGAATGTGAATTCTTGTGATAGATTGTTTCAACAATCGTTTTATGACTTGTCACTTTAAAGATATATGAAAGTTTCAATACTAGTAGTAAATATCAAAACTCTTTCATCAAAGCGATTTCAACACTATTTTAAATATCAAAAGTTTGTTTTCTCAAATCGATTTCCAATCTACTAGTATATACAAGCCTTTACTTCACTCGGATGAGAAATCGACTTAAATGACTTAGTAAAACGAGTGGTATGAAACGCTTGCGTTCACTTCGTCGGTTAGCTCTTGGACTTGTTCGATTGAACCCTTTTTGTGACAATTTCCTAGTGAAGATCTACAGTTTGTTCGTAAATATTTAAGTTAAGCTAGTGGTTATGGGACATGAAGCTAAACTCATATATTAATTGGCTTAGTGTAATTGACACTTCCTTATGATCATGACGATCATTTTTTGTGATTTAGACTAGCGATTGAGCGATGTCTCTTTGTCTGCGAGGGAGACTAGACCCCGCTTTTGTGATGTTTCGCCATCACATATATGGGGTAGCACCCCATGGTCTTCGGGCCATTCCTGTGTGAAAATTTAATGGATAGCTTCCATGAGATAGCTTCTCGTCATGTGTTTTACGCGTAGGTGAGTTTTCATGCTCCCATTCATGTGTTAGGCCTCCACCTTTTATGTGTTTTCTGGATTTCTTGTGATGATTTCTGGAATTTATGCTTCACCAATTTTCATGATTTTCATTGTTATGATATCAGTTTTTATGCATTGGTGAATTTATGTGTTATTGACTTGTTATGAATACAAGTTTAGGGTATGATACCCTACTTTATCTTTGAGAAGATTTTTGTGATATTGATTAATCTTTTGTTGATTATCATTTACATACTTATAGTAGTATGCCTTTATGGTTGTTACCTGTTCTTGCCATATTATTCATCCTATACCTTATCATTTGATATTTATAGCTAGACTGATTCGTTTATTATTTTCTTATAAATAATACTCGGGTCAGACCGAGATGTTACAGGTGCTTCTGCTTGACTTCTCTTCAGGATTATTCTGACTTTTGGCTAACTACTTAGATTAGTAGTTTTTGATTGTACACATTTGAGATATAGACTCATTGATGTATTCTTTTGTTTAGCACTTGTTGCTACTCCTTTTGTATTATTGTGGATCTTTCTGACCACTACTCTGATGTACACTTTCATGTGTTATATATTTATTCATATCTTCTTCCGCCTTTGTGATATGGATGTCTGTGACTGATTTATGTTATGATTATTTCTATGTTTGTTTCCGAAGATTATATATAGCCACCGTGTGATAGCTTTGTGTTTGTATCGGTATGTCGGATTTCCTCTTTAAAAAGATATGCATTCTATTCTATCTGACATATCGGTGCTCGCACAAAGAAGTTACATGGATGGTCGCTCCTCCACAGCCTTATTCTCCGCGCTAGTTGACAGCATTACACCGTAGTGTTCTTGGCTAGCGTGGGTATAGAGGTGGGGCGTCACAGGTCATGTCATGCCTTGGTAGTTCGATGTCGCATTTTGATAATTTGGAAGTTGATTTCTTTGGTAGTTGGCTTGTGTTAGCATCTTATTTCATTTGGAAGTGAGAACTCTCATTTTAGAAACTAGGTTTATTATTCGTAAATGTTGTAATAATTTGTTACCATATTATTATTTATGTATGTATTAATGTAATAGTATAGGTGATTGGTGTGGTAATATTATTCTCACTCGAATAGTGGAGGTATATAACTTTTATTTTATAGGGGACAATGTGAAACACATAGCATTAGACAGAGGACTGTGGAAAGTGTCGAACTGGTTCGTAGCAGAAAGGCTGCGATGAATACACTTTGAAAAGTTATGAATTTATGTAGGGATCCAATGGGATCCCTCACTAATGTTAATCTTTATTTTGAGTTATTACTTGCTAAATGTGATTTGACGAAGTGGATTTATTTATAAATGATTTGTTTTAATAGTTTGTCCATATATGATGTTGAAATCCTATGTTTTCTTAAAAGTGATTTACTAACTTTGTGCATAAAATTATTTGAAGTAATTTCTAAAACTTGACTTTTGTTTTAAAACTTTTTGGGCAAAGATATTTAAGTGGTTTAAAATATAAAAGGAAAGGATTTAAAGTTCATTTGATTTACAAAATAAAGTTTTGAAAGTTATGGTTTATATAGCGATAATCGTTATGGATGTAGTTTTGGAAATCTTTTAATTTTTGTAAAGTAAAATGGGTTATATATCTTAGATATTTTGAAAGGCCTTTCCAAATGTGTTTATAAGTATTTAAAAAGGGAATTTAAAGTTTAAAAAATAATAATATATGTATGTATGTATGTATGTATGTATGTATATGCATGTGTATATGTATATGTATATGTATATTGAGAATTTTTTAGTTATTTAAACAAGAGGTTTAAATTTTACTTATTTGTTTTAAAAGTCAAGTTAAAAGTGACTGTCTTTAAAAGGATGTTTTTAGATATAGGTTCAAACTTGTTTTAAAAGAGTCTTAAAAAGAAATTCTAAAAAAAAGGATAATGGATTACAACACTATTGTTGCAATAAATGTTTTCAAGAAAGGGAAAGAGATTATGGACTATAAAATATATATATTTTTATAGTAAATGATTTCGGAAGAATTAGAAAGAAAGTTTGGGTAATAACACATTGTTATTATTAAACAAGTGTTTAACTTTATAAAAGCAAGTTGTTTTAAAGTGGTTTGAAATTCATGGATTGAAAAAGAGTGTTTACTTTTATAAAGGAAAGAGGGTTACCTTTTAAATCAAACTTTGGTTTAAATAATTGATTTTAGAAAATATTTTAATACCAAATATATGGAACTCTTAAATCTTATTTGAATTTGTGGACTTCAAAGTATGGAAATTTGTTTCTACTTTTAAGTTAGAAGTGAATGTTGAGTCAAGGTTTGAGTGGTGATAATACTTCAACTTGAATGAGTTCATTTCTAACCAATGAATAGTACAAGTTTGAAATCGAAGGCTATAAATAAGTTTGCGGAATTGGTTTTTAGATTTGTTTTAAAAAAGCTTTATTTTATGAAAGGGATTTCTTTATCAGCGCCATTGAGTAACAAAATAAATGTGATAAAGTAGTGCAAAAACGTTGGCACGTTTATGGAAAATAAGTCATCTTATATTTAGTAGTAAAAATAGATGAGTAGACTTTCCTTTATCTATGAGATGTAGAATCGAAGTGATTTAACTAAGGTATGGCCGAAAGCTACCGGTGCTCTGACTTACCTGGCTTCGATTCTTGGCGAGGGATAGGGAAGTCGAAATGTCAGAAACATGATAAGTATGAGAGGGTAAATTTCGATAAATAGGTCATAATTAATTAATCATATGGAAGGTACTTTATCTTATACTTGGCATCAAATTCCAAGATATGGAAAATCATCTCTATCTTGAAAATTAAAAATGCATGTCTAGGCAAGGATAGTTTTTCTAACTTGTCCAATTTCACTGTTAATTGAGGGATGTTATTGTTTAAAATCGGAAAGTGGTGATGAGCATAAAATGTCCAACTTTCCATATGCAAACTATACTTACATAAAATAATGGTTTTCCACTATAGATAACTTGACCGGCTTTGACTTAGGAAGTATATGAAAGCTTTGCAATTTCACACTGTTTTAAGATTCCCTTGGGAGAACTCATTCCGGTGAAATGTCTTTAGCTTTAAGGGTGTAGAACCGAATTAACCCTAGAGGATGGGTGAATAGGATTTATAATAAATTCATAGAATAATCAAAATTGCAACATAGATAATAACAGAGTAAATACAGAAATAAATGCGATATGTAATTTTATCCAGCTTCGGCAAAACTTGCCTATTGCTGCCCCTAAAGTTTCTACTAGAACTAAACAATCGACCGCTTACAGACCCTGCAAACTCATGACCCTCGCTAACTTGATTCTTCTAACCCTATGCTCATAGCCCTGACACAACTCAAATCCCGAGTTGTGAATTTTCGAACTACGGCACGTAGTTCGATCCTAGTAATACTAGAGTTTTATAAATTTAAAAAACAAAATACGATAAAATAAAATGAAAAGAAACCCTAAAAGAAAATATAGCGTAAAGTTTAATAATGAGGTGCATCCCAAATAATTAATAAAAGAGAAAATTTGAAGCCCGTACCCATTCTTTTGTCGCATCCTTCAGGCGATCCTTTTTTGTTGTTCTCAAACTAGGGTTTTTCTTTGATTCGAAGCCGCCGATTCCACTTGTCAGTTGTTCGAAGTAATTCATTCGCCTTGATTGACCAATCTCCTTGCTTTGATTGCTCTTTGTTGCTTCATCGTTGATTTAATTTTGATTGCGGATTTTGGTATAAACGTTTTCTCCGCTTTTGATTTGTTTATTCGAACTCGACTTGTTTTGGCCAATAATGATTAGGGTGGTATTTATAAGGATCGAATCCTTATATTTCTATCTGAATATTTTGATTTGAAATTTTCATAAGCTTTCTTTTTTCCATTGATTTTTGATTGAACGATTCATAATACTTGACTTGTTCAAGTCCTGATATATATTTGAAAATTCTGATTTATATTCGAATATATTTTGACCATGGTAGATTTTTTGATTTCGCCCTTGATGTGTTCAAATCATCCTTCGACCGAGTTTGTGTTCCCATAGTCATGCCCAAATGCTTTATTTCGTTTGTCTGTTGTTGTTTTGTCCATGTGCATGGAGAGCTTACTATTGTGTTCTTGTTTGATATTAAACTGTCCTTCTTGATGATTGTTTCTTATATGCATTTGCTAGAGATATGCTAGTTATGTTACCCTCTGCACAATGTTTTACCAATATATATTTGCCTTTTCTGTGAATCATTCTTCTATGATGGTTCTGACTTGAGTTGCCCGTATCCTTATACACTGTTCTAACAATAACTGCACTATTTTGTAATCCTTATTGATGGCTGATTAGATGATGTTTTGATTTTGTGATGCTCATCCGAAATGTTTTTTGGGTGAACCTTGTCGCCTTTCTTTTGCTCGAGTCATGTGTGCCTCTACTTGAATTTGGCTGTGCACTTCCCTTAGGCCTGACTGCCTTGGTTGTCTGATATTTGCTAAGTTTCTTGATGTTGTCTTGGCTGTTTAATTTGTTACACCGTTTGTTTTTTTGCTAAGTCTTAAAACACTACCTTACCTGGTTATGCTTTATTGTGCTGACCTAACGCATATGTCTTGCTACATTTGTGCTGCTCTTGAGCCATTTAGTGCATGTCTGAATTTGCATTTGTACTCCTTATTTCTGGTTTTGGTCGAGATGCATGTGCACTTTGTTTTAGTTTGTCCTGCTGTTGCACTTGTGTTCCTTGTGCACTTTGCTTGTGACCATGTTTACTCCTATTTGTATTGTTGCACTCTTCTAGTTCTACTAGCATGTACCTTGATTTGTTGGTTACACTTGAGTTGCAAACTTGAGAAATGTTATTCATTTGTTGGTCTTGTGCATTTGTCTATTTGCACTTGTGTTGAGTCCGAGCTTGCTTGGACTTGACCTCGTGTGTAATTCTACTTGCACTGTGTTGAGCCTTCGGACTTGACCTTTGCATTTGTCCCAGAAATTTAATTGATGCAAGTACGTTTTGTGTATGTGCTCGTCCCTATTACATGTCTAGTGATCCACTGTGCATGTAGTATGTTGCTTGTGCACATTAATTTTTGGTTCCTTTTTAAAATATGAAAATGAACAACCCAATTAACTGAGCAATATCGAGTCCAATTATATTTTTATTTTTACATTTTCTTTTTGGGCTTTTTACTGCATTGTGTTTGACAGGCAAAGCCATTGATTGGAGTGAAGGTAGCTAAAGCAAGAAGATAACAAATTGAATTCGAGGTGTGAGTGAGTGATATAATGTTTTATGAGAGTATGAAATGGTGTTGTATTTGAAAATGTAAAATATAATGGAAGTTCTGTTGTAAATGTGTGCTATTAAAATTGTAACAAAATGTTTGTTGAAATAAAATATTTGTTTAAGTGAAATTCTGAATAAAAAATTTGTTTAAATAAAATTCCTATTTGTTTATTTCATTATGTGATACTGCAACAGTATTATAACAAACGCATTAAATATATATATATATATATGTGTGTGTGTGTGTGTGTGTTCATTATCATCAAACAAAAATCATAAACTGTTATATTCTAAAATCTTCTCCTTTTGATGATAAGAAACATATATTAAGATTTTTTGCCTAGCAACTGTGTTTGATTTGTGGTAATCAAGCTCGTCCTATTTGTGTACTCCCCCTATAATTAGACTCCCCCTACATAGATGCATGCAATTTAAAAAACAAAAATTGATTTGTCAAATAATTTCAAAAACAACTGTAAAAACAACTCTTGAATAATAAGAACACTTTCGAATATTAGTAAGGTTATTACTCAACCAGCAAAACCTTAACCTCTCTCCTCATTTTGTTATTGTAAATAATAATAATAATGATTGAAAAGTGATTAATTTTGCTTAATATCATAAAATCATATCGAGGGAGAAATATATATTATAAATTCCAATTAATCAAACAAAAATTGTGATATTTTATTTAATAGAGACAAATTTCACTTTAGAGTGATGATATGATTATTGTTTATGGGAAATTTATACAATGACAGGAGTGTAGTATTTTTAATAAAGGAAAAATATGTAAATTATCCTTTTAAATATTATACAAAAAAATGTTAAGCACTTTCTACCCATGAATAATAGTTAAAACTTTTAACTGAGGTTAGTAGTTACTTAAAAAAGAGTGTCAAGTATTTTCTAACCATGTATAACCGTGAGGACTTTTAAATGAGGCTTGAAGCTATTTGAATATTTATCACTCTTTTGTATACGTGTCTCATCCATGCATAACTGTGAAGGCTTTTAAATGAGAATGGAAGCATATATATATATATATATAGAGGTTAAAGTGATTTGGTCATGCATAACCCCAACGACTTTTATATAAGAATGAATACCATGCGATAGAATTATATATCACAAAAAAAAATTTCTTGTTTTCAAATACCAATTTCTACACACTATATTAAATTTTGGCATACGGATTAGAAGAAGAATGATAGTGATAGAGATGATCATGGAATATGTACTAATTAAAAAAATATTATAATTTCTTAAAATTTTTATTAAATTTTACACATATACATCCTCTAGCTATGAAGTATAATTTAGTCATTACTCATCACTTTATTAAACACTATTAATATTTTGATAATTTCAGAAGGTTCAAGCAATCAACAACCATCTTTTCCAAAGTAAATCCCATACATAAATAAACTATTGTGTTTCCATCAAAGTAAAAATTCTGAGTTATTTCAAAAAAAATTCTAGGTAAAAAAAATGAAAGTCTATTTTTTGCAAGGGGTTTTGTGACAACGATGTCTGGTAATTTTAAAATCAGACGAAAACGCAAGTATTATTTCAAGTGAAGTGATGACTAATACCACTTGTACTCTAGTTGCCCAAAAATGATATTATTAACCAAGGAGATGTTATCCCACCTTTGAACCAGGCATAATACAAACAACCCAACAAGTCAAATCTGACTTATCAAGGCAAGACATCTAGAGAGATGACCACAAAACCCAAAACCAAGATATAAACAAGATCAAAGTGAATGCAAAATCAACAAAACAACTTTGAAGGTCGAATCCTCGTAGTGTGGGGTTGGTACCGACTCCCACTTGGGGTCGGTACTGACTCCTAACCCTTGGCCGGTGGGACCATCTTCCTCCTGTAGACTCGCCTTGGTGTCGTGACCCTACTTCTAGTGTTGTTATGCTGGTTCAATGTGAATCTCTATCAATCTACACAATCTCTTGAATTGACAACTTTGTTCTTCTACCACTACATCATTTGGACTTTGAGACAAGCTATTATTGATGTAAACAACTATGGTATCACAAAGCTAACCACAAGACGATCCCAGATGAAGAAACGAAGACAACAAATCTGACCAACTTGGGGATCGGTACCATCTCCTACCTAGGGATCAGTACCGGCTCCAAATTATTGATGATGTGGTGCCTACATTTTGGGGAGAATTAGTCTAAGTCGGGTACAACGGCATGGAAATATTTATGAGCGAGATTTTAGCTCCCTACCTCTATAAATAGAGGGGTAGAGCTAATTTCTCAGGATCATTTGGCTCTAGCTCTATTATTTCTTATATTATTGCAACTTTGAAATTCTAAGTGTTGGAGTTGTACCGAATCCTAAGAACTTCTGCCTCCAAGTTCGAAATAAGCAATAAAATCATTAAGTGGACGTAGGCCAGAGTTTGTCGAACCACTATGAATTTCTGTATGCTCATTGTTTACTTTTTTTCATTTACTTTCTTCACTTTTATTTCTCTACTGTTACTTCTCCATGTTTGGGCCATTTTTGGTTCAAACATTTTGGTGCTTTCACTGAGAAACTACTAGAACTTGCTGATTCAAGACTTAAGAAGGTTCAGAATTATTAGGCAATCAACTAGAAGGACTGTTACAGCTACGAATCAACAAGAAAGCAGCCAGGCGGCGTCATCGGGATCTCGCCCCCATCAATCGACATAAGTTGGGATGAGATAGAAACAATAAAAAATGGACCGTATGAAAGGATGATGGAATGCCAAGAAGAGATGATGGAGAATTTCTTCAGAAGGATGAGACAAGCAGGGGCAGTCGGAGTCGCTGCAACTCAGAATCAGAGACCAGAAGCTAGAGTACAGATAACTAGAGATAGGTAGAATAACCCACGATGAACCCTGAGCCAAAGTTAGGGATCGGTATTGACCCCTAAACACGAGTCGGTACCGACTCCCAAGGACACGGGGGCATGGATCGTCCCGTGCTGGGAAAGAATGAAGTACTGCTTGGAGTTGAAGCGAAGCGTTTAAACATGATCAGAATGCAGAAGCATGACCAAAGGAGTACATACCAGAATTTCCTCATGGAGTTGGGGGGCAGGATGGAAATGCAAACTTGGGAGTTCCTTTGGATGACAATGATAGACTTGCTACTATGGTAAGATGAGTTATGAGGGGTGGATTGCCTAATCAAAACATGGAAGATGTGAATAGAAGTTCGTTTACTCCAAACAACCGATATGCTAGGAATCCATCGGAATTCAAACTACCAGCATTGGAGACGTATGATTGAAAATTAGACTCTATAGTTAATTTGATGAGATACATTCGACATATGGAGGTGCTGAGGGCATCTGAAGAAGTTATGGGACGGTGTTTCCCTTTGTACCTAACAGATTCAACTGCACAATGTTTCAGACAGTTAGAGAATTGTTTCATTAGAACATGGACTGAGTTAGTAAACATGTTTATGAAGCAGTTTCAGGTCCATATCTCTTGCCTCGAGAATGTGATGACACTTGAAAGTATGAAATAAAGGGTCGGAATGACCCTTAGGAGTTTTCTAACATGATTTCATGCGACGGAAGCATCGGTTGATAAGCCGAACCCATCAATGGTTTTGATGGCGGTAGTATCAGGAATAGCCGCTAAGACAAATTTCAAGATTTCACTAAAGCGCGATCCTTCAGAGGATCTCGTAGAGTTTTATCATGTGGCTAAACGATTTCTGTGTCAGGAAGACGTTGAGGCCAAAGAGGAAAAGTTTAATGCTATGGATGGTGAGGATCATCCGGAAAAGGAACTAGCAAAGGTAAGGGAAAAAGGAAGATGGATGTCAGCTTTGATGGATCAAAGCAGAAAAGAAGGGAACCAAAACTCTCTTCTTATACAGAATTAAATAAAATCCTGGAGTGGATTTATTTGGATACTGGGAGCAGATCCCCTATCGAAAGCCGGCAAGGAGAGAACCAATGGATCACGAAAGGACATCTGGAAATATTCCCTATTTCATAAGCTAGATGGGCATAACACAAATGACTGCAGAGATCTACGGGATCTGATTGCGGAACAGGTCAGAGAAAACAGACTGCAGCAATATGTATGGAATCAAACAACGGTGATAAAATAGGAGCAGCCATCAACCATGGCGAATAAAAATGGCGCTATATCAAGGACAAAGCTGGTCATCTCTTGATTAGAATGGCTGGGGATCAGGTTCGGTCCTCCCACTTTGTCTTTCCCTTCCAATGAACAATGCAATAACACAATCTAGACACTTACTCGTGTATGGAATCTCGATCGGTCCCTAGGCACGCTCTGAGATGGATGCTAGATTGTAACGCCTGAAGAGGCAGCTGTCGTAATGTTTGATTTTTTGTTTCTTAACACTTGAATTTTATTTAATTAGATGAACCTTTAATTATAAAATCCACTGGAGCTTGATGAATGGTATCGATCGCTTAAAGTCACGAATGATGGGACTGTCCCGAATAATGGAACCGAAGTGCAAGGTGCAAGTCCCCTCACCGGAGAGCGAGCGGATGGGCTTGTATAATATGAATCGCTTTAAGTCCCATCTGGAAAGATGGGACCAGTGAGCAAGAAGCAGGTCACTTTGCCGGAGAGCGACAGGATGGGGTTGTTTGTCATTAAGCCCCTTCAATGGAGCGTGAGCGGATAGGGCTCAACAAGGGTCCGGAGAGACCATGGATTTTGATTACGTTAAGTTCCGACCATGAAGTCGGGACCAAAGTGTAGGGAGTAGGTCGCTTTGCCGGAGAGCAACTGGATAGGCTTGCTTGTCGTCGATTTCCCTCAACAGAGCATGAGTGGATTGGGTTCAGCAAGGTCAGGAGAGACAATGGATTTGATTATCGACCCTGAACAGTCGTCCGCCTCGAACGGCTATGAAGCTCATTATTGACCCTGAACGTTCATCCACTTCGAATGACAATGAACCTCATTATCGAATCCGAATGGTAATTCGCCTCAAATGGCTGTGGATTTGATTACCTGCCTTGAACGACCATTGGACTCGAATGAACAAGACCTTAATTAACAATCTGAAAAGATAGCAGGCTTGACTACCGGCTTTGAACAACAACGAATTTAACTAATGATCCGCAGTGATCATGAATTAACTATCGGTCTTAAATGGCCATAAAATTCTATCTATGATCCAGGGAGATCATGAATTTAATTATCGTCCTCGAACGACCATGGATTTAACTAATGATTCAAAAGGATCATACCTTCAACTCAAACACTGAATGATCTAAAGAAATCGTGCATTAAGCTAAATATGAAATGACTTAGAGAGATCAAACTTTTGAATAGATATGTTATTTAATCAAAGGATTTAAATGCCTTATAATTGAAATAGAATTGGTAAGTTCTAGATGAATGCAGGACGATTCTGATATGTAATAACTTTGAAAGGAATCAGAATGATAATGATATAAATCTCAGATGAACATGGGATGGTTTAGATATGTGATGTAATGACTCCGAATGAAATTGAAACTATGATAATGAATAGACAATACTTAGGCAGGCTCTATAATTTTAGGTTGTAAAAAGACTGGAACGACCCATGATTAACAAAAGAGTCCAAAGGAACTGGACGATTCATCAAGATTGAAGCTGTCAGAGAGCTTAACTATCAAAGATTGGCATCACAGTTGTTCTTAAAAAAAGCATATCTTTCATTCGCAAGGCATGCTTTGGGGAGGCAAGTGTTATCCCATCTTTTGACTAGGAAGATTACAAACAAACCCAACAAGTCAATTTGGAGTTATCAAGGCAAGATGCCTAAGAGATGAACATAAAACCCAAAACCAATATATAAACAAGATGTAGCACGAACGCAAAATCAACAAAACAACTACAGAGATCGGATCCTTGTAATTACAGGGTTGGTATCAACTCCTACCTAGGGATTGGTACCAACCTTAACTTTTGGCCTGGTAGGGCTCATCTTCCTTCTGTAGACCCGCCTTATTGTCCCGACCATACTTCCAGTGTTGTTATGCTGGTTCAATACGAAGGTTTATCAATCTCCATGATCTCTTGAATTGACAACTTTGTTTTTCTACAACACCGTCATTTGGACTCCGAAACAAGCTATTATTGATTCAAATAGCATGGAATCACGAAGCTAAGCACAAGACGATCTGAGATGAAGAATCAAGATAATAAATCTAGTAAACATGGAGATCGGTACCAATCCCTAGGGGTACCGACTCACACCTAGGGATCGGTACCGACTCCAAGTTCTTAATGACGTAGCGCCTACTTTTAGCGGAGAATTAGTCTAAATCTGGTACAACGACTTGGAGATATTTCTGAACGAGATTTTAACTCCCTAACTCTATAAATAGAGAGGTAGGGCTCATTTTTTACTATCTTTTGACTCTAGCTCTATTATTTCTTGTATTCTTGCAACTCTGAAATTCTAAATGTTGGAGTTGTACTAAGTCCTAAGAACTTCTGCCTCCAAGTTAGAAATAAGAAATAAAATCATTAAGTGTACGTAGGCTCGAGTTTAGCGGACCACTATAAATTTCTATGTGTTCATTTATAATTTATTTTTCATTATTTTCTTCAATTTTATTTCTCTACTGTTACTTTTGGGTGTTTGGGCTATTTTTTGTCCAAACAGCAGACGTGTACTCCTCAACATCACTCGAATTGATTTTCAAAATTTACAACAGGGCCATTTATGTCAAACAAAAGAAAAAAAGTTATATCAAAGGAAGGACAAGTACATTTCTCCAGCCACTAATTTGTTAGTCGTGAAAAAGACATTGAAGGTTAATCGTTTTACCAGAGCAATTGAAAAACCCAATTTTGTAAAATCAGTACGTTTGAAAATACTATTTGGAAGCTTTAAGTCCATAATTTGATTTAGCAAAAAACAAGAAAATTTTAGATACTCAAAATGTCACTCATCAAATTGGTTTTGAGTCAAAGAAATAAATTGCTTAAAAATTATATATGAAATACTGCAACTTGTTTGTATAAATTGAAGAAACTTTTCAAGTGACATACTGAAATAATTGTTATTTTTCAAGATTTTACACAATGAATCAACAAAAACTCAAAAATTAAAATTTTAGCGCTATTAGTTAGTTTCATGATCTTTAAAATTTTCAAAAGTCGGAGTTAATATATTCTCTTTATGATCGAATTACTACAACTGTGTTAAGAAATCCTGAAATAGTTTTCAAACAATATTACGAATTATTTGTTGTTTTTAAATGGTTTTAGCCCAAACTTTGGAAAACCACAAAACATAAAAGTAATAAAATTTTCAATCTATTTTCTAGAACATCTTGAATTTTGCAAACTAGAGATAAGAAGCTCAAGGTATGATAATTATACTATAGCAGTATCAACAAAAACAAAATTAACAATAAGAAAACAAAACAGAGTTTAGAGATCATACCTTTACCTGTGATGTCCAAAAAATTTAGATCTCTACATCATTTTTTAGGTTAGGGAACGTTAGAATTTTTTCCCATTACCATATAAAACAACTTGACATCTGTCTTTATAGAAGTTATTCCTTAGCTCGCTTTTGCACCTAAATGTTAGAAGAGTCGAGTGGTGTAACAAAAGATGTAAACCACTCTTATTTTAGTTTGTAGCCTTTGGCACACAAATTCATCTATACAACAAACTGTTAGCATATACTATTGTACCTTCGAGAACCCAAACTTGTTTAAAATTCAAAACATTTACATTTATAGCTTTTGGAACCCAAATTTGTTTAACGGTTTTGTTTTTGTTTATATTTCAACATTTTTTTTGTTTATGCCCTTTTTCCACCAATTAAACACTTCGAAAAATATTTGTGAAATTTGACATTATCGCAATTCCATTTCCTAATCACTTCAACTCTATCATATCCAACTCCTTTTCTATTTTCAACAATAGTCTGACTCCCAAACAGCATATTTAATGATTTTTCTCACTTCGAAAATTTTCTTATTGTTGATTCAAGTTGTTAAACCTTAGTTCTTAAAGCATTATTTTCATTCAAAAATGAAGTGCATCTTTTAATGGAATTTTTCTCATTTTGTGTCGTCTTTGTTTTTCAAGGTCAAATTTTAATTTTCAAGAATTTCATTTTTAGTTTTAGAATTTCTTTCTCTAGAGACTGACAGTTCTCACATTCCGAGTTAAACTTTTCAATATTTTCAATCATCAGTTCTAATTCATTATTTATATTGAGTAAACTAGTTTTTTCCGATTCTAATTTATTATATCATTGTTGAATCTATCAAATTTTGAATTTAACTTATGGTATACCAAGAGTAAATCATCGTGGGATAAATGAGCTGCCTCATTTGGTTCGTTGTCGTTGTTGCTTAATTCTACCATCAGGCACACGTTGGCTTCTTCTTTCTCACCATTGTTATTCTCCTTGTCTTCTCTTTCACTCTCATCCCAAGTATCTACGAAACTCGTTCTTTTTTCTTCTTTACTTTGTCGAGTCAATTCTTTGGAAAGTTTGTCTTGATATGGCATGGTTTCTTACATCTATGGCACATGATTTCGTTCTCTTCAGAATCATCCAGAACTTTGACAATTTTGGTTTTATTCGTTGGTTTATTGCTGGATTTTCATGATTTTAGGTTTACTTTTTGAATTCTTCATCAATAGTGCTAGCTCATCCGCACCAAAAACTTGTTAAACGACAAATTTTCTATCGATTAGAAAACATCGAAATATATATCATTATGTACAATCGTAGTATGTATGCGAGTATGGGCCGATCCATAGGGAAAGAGTTAAATTCCAATATTACTCAATCAAATTAGCCCAAAGTTTTAAAATTGTTTTAAACTAATAAAATTATAGAACATAAACTAGTGTAAAAGTGAATAAAACTATGAGATTAAGGAGCAATTTAAAGGTAAATCCACTTCCAGTCATTCATATAAATCAAGACAAAATTTATCTATAATATCTCCTATTAATTTTAAATAGAAGTGATTGATGTGTTTATTATAAGTATGATGATTTATTTGTGCTATTGATTAGCACAACTTAAACCACCAAACTCTAACACACCATTCAAGCCCACTTATCCACTCTCATGAAAATGACATGAAATTAAAACTAAAATCTTTTTAAACATGATCTATTTACTATGAATTAGTAATATAAATGATCAAATTTTGATTCTAGTTTGACTTTCATCATCAAAATCATTTAGGAAAATAATCAAATAGTTTATGTTTATAATGGATTAAGCATAGCCTATTTGAAATGTTAACATAGACTACAAATTCACTAAAAAATAGACATAAACTATCATCATTCATAATTTTCATTAAGCACAAAAGAGAGATCATAAATGAAATTATTATGTTAATTTAGTATGTTTCATAAGAGCTTCATTACCTCTAAATTGAAGGGGTTTAGCTTCTCATGTTTGAATAAATGTAAAATAAAGTGATTTCAACATAAAAAACAAGGAAAATGAGAGCAAATTAAAAGAAAAAAGGGGTAACACTTGCATGAAATAAAACTAAACTAATTGCAAGAATTAAATCTATTCTACTAACATGAAATAAGAGAAGCATAAACTAAATAAGAGAGCATAAAATAAAATAGCAATAAAAGAAAGCACGTAAACAAAAGTAAATAAGAAGAAGGCTAAGAAGCCATTAAAAAGACATTTTATTTATTGATTTTGTGGCTATAATATTGCATAAAAAGAGAGAGCTATTACATGAAACATAAGGGGTATTTATACATGCTTAAAACCCTGACTCAATTTTTAGGGGGCTACCTAAAATGCCCTTGAGATTGTGTAACCTACAAGTAATCATTAGGGAATTAATTAATTCCCACTAACATGCCTTTAAGTCTCCATTAACATGTGCATGTGCTTTTAATTATGTTTCATTAGTTAGTGGGCATGTGGGCTCCTTCATGTTGCATGAATTCTTTTATTTCCTTTCTTCATCTGCTTTCAACATATTTGCATGCATACATCCATGAAGCTCCATCCAATTTACACTCAATTTCCCATAAATAAAAATAAAATTGGGCAAATAAACTTTCATAAAATTAATTCATACAAAAATTACCATTTTGCCCCTAAATGAAGATAAACGAACGATGATTAGAAAATAATTTACAATTTGATTTAAACATGTAAAATACCCTAATATGCTCGTTTATTTTAATAGAAGAATAGTAAATATGGGAGTAAAAATATACATTTTTACATGCACATCAAATACACACACAATTATCTTTTTATTCGTCCTCGAATAAACTAAAACTAGGATAAATCCATTTTCGTAGGAAACATGATTGCACTAATTGTATGCAACAAGCCGTTAAACCTCTAGGTGTCCCTAGTAGGACGAGTGTTGTCTCATGGGGATTTTTAGCGAATACTATCCATAAAATCAAAATGCGATATGCAAATTCTAATGCGACTACATGATGCAAGTTTTCGAAAATATTTACAAATAAAGAATTTACTTTTAAATTGACACGAGTAATTTAAATATAAGTTTTGTTTATTATCAAGAAATTTCAGTCTTTTTACTCATCAAAACTTCCAACAAAAATTAGTTATCATCACAATTAGACTCAGATTTGGCTAGTTGTTTTGGTTGATAACATAGTACAACTATGAAATGAATCATTTAATTGGTTATCAAAGTTTTGCAAAGTGACATATTTATTTCTTTTGAATAACAAGTCAAATCAAATAAGTGAAGATAGTGCTTATATTTCAATTGCTTGCTCCCTCTATTATGAAAAATAGTAATATTATTATTTACACACCTAACTCAGATAAACTTAGGCCAGATATACCGATCGTGCACTACCTTTCGGGCTTACATGAGAAGGTACAGCGCGTGGCGAGTGTACACACTTGCGTAAGAACACATGACTCTAGGTGTTTATTATTATTATTTTAGTTTTATTTACATACACCTAACTCAAATAAACTGAGGCCAAATATACCGATCATGCACTGTCTTTCAGGCTTACGTGAGAAGGGTACAGAGCATGGCGAGTGTACACACTTACGTTTGAACACATGACTTTAGGTGTTTATTACTATTTTGAAAACCTTTTTTATTTTATTTTTTCAGAGAGAATTATGCAAAATCATCTTAGCACCACTTAACTTAGAAGATCAAAAATGTTATCACTTTACTTTAAATCAACCACTCTTTTAAACAAGGGTTACAATTAGGATATACTTCATAATTATCACCTATGAACTTTCCTATATACTAGTTAAACCATAGTTTCTTGTAATCAAACTTTTCTTTTTATTTTTGTTGAGACAAGTAAATTTTCAAAAATTTCAATTTAATAACCAAAAACGTATACTTATCCTATCGTGTTTCTTCAAAAGTAAATCAATATGCTGAACAAAAATTTGTTTTGGCAATTTTTTTTTTGGAAAGAAAATGCAAAAAATAAATCATAAAAAATCAAAATAAACATGAGACTCCCCCCACACTTGATTTTGACTATGTCCCCACAGTCAATGCATTATATAATGGGTGTAGGAGAAAAATATGTACATATTTACAAGAGAGGGTTAAAATTTCTTACTAGACGTAGTGTGGCTCATGTAGAATCATGAGCTCCTCCTCTCGATCACATGCCAACTCCAAGTAAGGTTTTAAACAATAACCATTGACTTTAAAAATCGATCAATCCCTAGGTTTTCTGTTTCTATGGCACCATGCAGAAAAACAGTATGTGCTACGTATGGTCCTATCCACCTTAATTTTTATTTCACAGGGAACAAATGAAGTCGAGAGTCATACAAAAGAACTCTTTGATTTGGCGAAAATATTTTTCTTAGGATTGACTTTTCATGAAAAACTTTTTTTCTTTCTTTGTAAATTTTCTCATTTTTATACGCATCATTTCTAATCTCCTCAAACTCATTGATTTTCGATTTCCTATTTTTGCCAGCTTTTTCAAGGTCAAAGTTTATGTTCTTAATCATCCTCAACACTTTATGTTCAAGTTCGACATGTCAATGGCACACCTTACCATATACTAACCTAAAAGGAGACATCCTTAGATTAGTTTTATATGCAGTTCTATAAGTCCAAAGCGCATATGTCAATTTTCATGACCAATCTTTTCAAATTTTATTCTTAGTTTTCTCCAAAATTTGCTTGATTTGGCAATTTGAAACTTCAACTTGACCACAAGTTTGAGGATGATAATGAGAGGATAACTTGTGCGTTATCGAGTATTTCTTCAGTAGAGTTTGAAACGATCTGTTACAGAAATGGGTTCCATTATCACTCAATTATTACTGTGCGAGGTGTTCCAAACCTCAAAAAAAGTTTTCTTTTATGAATTTCACAACGAATTTGTGGTCATTTGTTTTACATGGAATAGCTTCAACCCACTTAGAGACGTAATCAACAGCAAGAAGAATGTACATATTTCTGAAAGAGTTGGGAAACGGTCTCATAAAGTCAATACCCCAAATGTCAAAGATTCTGATCGTAAGAATGGGGTTCAAAGGCATCATGTTTCATCAAGAGATTTTTTCTAACATTTGGCAGCGATCACAGGTTTTACAAAACTCAAATGCATCTTTGAAAAGCGTAGGCCAGTGAAAACCACATTGAAGTATCATTTCCGTTGTTTTCTTAGGACCGAAGTGACCACCACAAGCTTGGTCATGATAAAACGAAATGACACTCTTAATTTCACAATCTGGGATGCAACGTCGAATTATTTGGTCGAAACAATACATACACAAGTATGGATCATCCCAATAGAAGTACTTGGTTTAGGAAAGAAATTTGTAATTTATCTTGTTTCGACCAAAATGGAGCTTCCATAGTTCATCAGGAAAGTTCTTGTTGATTGAAAAAGAAGGTGGTGCGTTTGAAAGATGCGATGGATGATCAGCAATGACATTGTCAGATCTTTTTTGTCTTTGATCCTAATGTCAAATTATTGGAGTAAAATGATCTAACGAATCAAACGAGACTTAGCATCAATTTTAGCAAAAAGGCACATAAGAACGGAGTGGTCAGTGTAAACCAAAATGTGTGAGCCAATCAAATAAGGTCGAAACTTTTCGAGCGCAAAAACTACCACTAGAAGCTCTTTTTCGGTGGTCGTGTAATTGATTTGAGCATTGTTTACGGTCATACTAGCATAGTAGATGACATGAAGAGTTTTGTTGATGCGTTGTCCAAGGGAAGTACCAACTGCGAAGTTAGAGGCGTCGCACATTATATCAAAAGGAAGATCCCAATTTGGTGAACAAATGATGGGAGCGGAAATGAGTTCATTTTTGAGACGTTCGAAAGTAGAAACACAGTCGGAATTAAAGTCAAATGGAACGTCTTTTCCAAGAAGAGCCATCAGAGGTCGAGTAATTTTACTAAAATCTTTCACAAAGCGTCGATAAAAACCAACATGTCCTAGATATGAACGAATGTCCTTGACAGATCTAGGAATGGTTAAATTTGCAATTACGTCAGCTTTTGGTTTATCTACCTCAATGCCTTTATTTGAAATGATATGCCCAAGAACAATGCTATGTTTGACCATGAAATGACACTTTTTCCAATTTAACGTTAAGTGTTTATCCTTGCATCGATTCAGAACCATCTCGAGATGGTGTAAGCATTCGAAAAAAGAGTTTTCAAAGATGGAAAAATCATCCGTAAAAACTTCTAAAAAGCGTTCGACCATGTCGGCAAAAATGTTGCCCATGCATCTTTGGAAAGTAGCAGGAGTGTTGCAAAGGCCAAATGACATACGTGATATGCAAAGGTGCCAAAGGAACATGTGAAAGTCGTTTTCTCTTGATCTTCGGTAGCGATCGGGATTTGGTCATAACCAGAATAACCATCAAGAAAGTAATAGAATTCGTGGTCGGCTAATCATTGTAGCATTTGGTCAATGAAAGGAAGAGGAAAGTGATCTTTTTCATGTTATGGCATTTAATTTTCGATATTAAATGCAAACAAGCCAACCTGTTTTAGTACGAGTTGGAATTAGTTTATAAGCGTCGTTCGTGATAACGGTAAGTCTGGACTTTTTAAGTACGACATGAATTGGGCTAACCCATGAACTATCAGAAATGGGGCATATGATTCCGTTAGAGTTTAAGAATTTCGACACGAACTGCATCCTTCATTTTTAGGTTAAGCCTTCGTTGCGCATCACAAACAGGCTTGGCTTTGTCAACTAAGTGGATACGATGATGAAAAAGAGCGGGACTAATTCCCTTTATATCGGTAATCGACCATCCAATTACCTCTTTATTTTTCGACAGAAATGAAAGAAGGGAAGCTTCTTGATCAAGAAAAAGATTTGAAAAGATTATAATTGGAACATTTAATTATCACATAAGTATGCGTACTTAAGACAATCAAGAAGAGGTTTGAGTTCCACCCTAGGAGGTTGCTTAATCAATGAATTTGGTTGAAGTTTTGGCTCAACCATGAGGGGTTCAAATAGAAGCGCATTTTCAATCTCGTTAGGCTCGTTTTGAAATAGTTGTTCGTATTCGGTCTCGCGTTCCTTTTTAAGGTCAACAGTTTCGTTGTCAAAATTTTCTCGAATGAGGCTAACGTCCAACGTTTGATCAAGTGGTTCGTTCGATTGATTTTCGAGATTGAAGATGTTAAGATCCAAAGTCATGTTTCCAAAAGAAATTTTCATCGAACCATTTCAACAATTGATTAGTGCATTTGAAGTGGCTAAGAAAGGTCGTCCTAAAATCAATGGAATTTGACTCATCGGATTATTCACAGGTTGTGTCTCTAGGATGATGAAATCGATGGGGAATATGAACTGACCAATTTTGATGAGTATGTCTTCGATTTCTCCCACTAGTTTCTTTATCAAATGATCGACAAATTGAAGAGTTATATTCGTCGGTTTTAGTTCACCCAAGCCAAGTTGCTGGTAAACTAAATAAGAAATCAAATTGACCTCGCACCCAAGTCTAGTAAGCACTTATTAATCATCTTGTCTCATATCGTACACGAGATCGTCGGACATCCAGGATCTTTGTATTTTATGGGAATTGATTGAGACAAGACTTCGCTAAGACCGACAACCAAGAAAACTTTCTTGGGTATGTGAGTACGTCGTTTTTGAGTACACAAGTCCTTTAGAAAATTAGCATAAGTTGGGACTTGTTGAACGGTATCAAGGCGAGGAATGTTCACTTTGACTTGTTTGAAAATTTCCAACATCTTTTCCATTTGATCAGAATGTTTTTTAGGTCGAAGTCGATGTGGAAATGGAATTCGATACACAGTAGGTCGGTCTACTTGAGTAGAAGAAGAATTTAGATTGGAATTTGATTTGATATTTGACTCGATGTTTTATTCAAAATTGCTTGTCATTTTCGAATTGTCAAGAGGAGCTTTCAATAAATCATTTGGATTGGCAACTTGGTTATCGATTTGTTTACGGGAGTGCAAAGTCATGATAGCATTCATTTGGTTCATATTACTACCTTGAATGACATGAGCTTGATTCGAGTTTATGTTTTGATTTCTAAGGTTTGGAGCTGGCTGACTTGGGAACGTGCCTCATTCATCTTCACTCATAGAAGTGGCGAATTGACTCATTTGCATTTCAAGTTTAGCAGCAATTGATTTACTCGTATTCTCCATGTACGTGGTTAACAAATTTTGCAAATTGCTATTTCATTGGAGGTTTTGAGTGGTCGCTTTAGCCAAAGTTTCAAGACTTTTCTCAAGTGAAGCCAATCATTTATCGTCTTAGGGAGCAAAAGATTGTTGATTTTGAGACAGAGGCAAAAAAAATTATTGAAAGTGGTTGGGCTGAAATGAAGGATTCGAAGCATTGTTCGAAAATTCTTGAAAGTTGGGACGAACCAAATTTGTGTTAGAATTGTTTTGGTTCCATGCAAAATTAGGATGATTTCTCCAACCGTAACTGTACGTTGGAGAAAACGGGTCATTCTTAACCTTGTTAAAAGCATTGAGTTATTCTATCGAATGAGGGCATGATCAGTGATGTGATTCGGATCGTTGCATTTATAACACAATGGTTGGAAAGCTTGGTTCATTTGATTGGATGAGAAAATTGTTGTCAAATTTATTGATCATTGCATCGATTTTAGCTTCCAAAGCCAACGATGATCCTATCGAGTGTGCAGTCGATCGTGAATAAATGGATTTTTCGTTAGAACGTTTCCATTGGAATGATTTTTTTGCTAAGTTATCAAGGAATTGCCAAGCATCGTCATGATGTTGGGCGAGAAAATTACCTTGGAACATCGATTCAAGCATGGCATGAACTATTTTCATGTCTATCGTACCAGATTTGGCGAAGAGTCCATTTTTCAAAGTTATGGTGTGGGCATTTTTTATCAAAAGCTCTTTAAATTGTTCAAAATATTTTCTGAAAGGTTCACCCCTGAATTGATGAAAATTCACAATTTCATTTTGGATTTTGGTTGTTTTTTCCAAGGGGTGGAACTTTTTAAGAAAACTTTAACGAATTCTTTCCACGTTTTGATTGAGTTCGACAGTAAGCTGTACAACCATTTTTCAGCATAATCGGTAAGGGCGAATGGAATTAACCGAAGTTTGGTTCCATCATCACATAATTGTTGGAGTTTACTGGTTGCACAAACTTACTCGAATTTTGTTAAAAAGATGTATGGCTCATCGTGTTCAAAATTGCCAAATTTTGGGAGTGTGGCAATGTGATTTGAATGAATCTCGAAGTGATTACCCGTTGGGGTAGGTAATGTGATACAAGAAGGGATAGAAACTCTGTCGGGAAAGATTCTATCCATGAGAGTTCAAGGAGGGTTTTCATTGGCCATCGTTGGAGAATCGTTCGTTAAAGTTAAATGGTTTGTTATTGTGTCATGAGTCCAGATACTCATGCACAAGTGAAAAGGTCAAGGAGAGAAAGATGTGAAAATCACGGTTATGAGAATGAAACAAGGTTTAGAGAATGAAATTAAGTGAAAAATTCTTTTTTTTGTTTTTTTAAAGAAAAAATATTTACCAAAAAGAATTTACTTTTCGAAAGAGAGATTTGTTTTTTTCGGTTTTTTAAAAAGAAAATTCTTCTTTTTTATATGTTTTTGTTTTTTCTAGTTTTTTTTTTTGAAAAGATTTTTCTAGATTATTGGTTTTTAAAAAAAAACTAAATTAGGTAAAAATGCTCGTCTTTAGGTTTTTTGATTTCGTTTGATTTTTTTTCAAAGGAAAATATTTGTTTTGTTTTTTTTGAATTTTTGTTTAAAAACTAAGTTAAGGAAAATGTGATTTTTCTTATACTTTTGGATTTTGTTTTTGTTTTTTTATATACGCATGAACTAATGCAACTAAATAAATGCAAGGACTTAACTATAAGTTGTATGTCCTTAGTAGCTCCTAACCCAAAATTGTATAATCACACTTTGACTTAATTCAACAAAATAGTTATTAGCCAGGTAAAGAACGGGAGTTATAGGTGCACCATGAATCACCATAGCAATGCAGCCGAAGATTTAGGTACCTTCAGAGAAACAATCACTATAATATTTATGAATCACCGTAATATTTATAAATGATTATTTCTCTGTCGTAGCCTAGACACCAAAAAATAATATTGTTGAAAGAAGACAACTTGTCAAGATACAATTAAGCCCTAGATGAGTTTGTGGCTCCCTTAAGTCGAATGTCTAACCGTTATTATTAGTCAAATTCTAAGATGAAATGCAATTTATGCGCCAAGGAAGGGGTGATGAAATCCCCCACCTTATGAAAAGTTAGGTGTTGCCCTTAGAAAAGAAAATAAGATGAAATGAATGCAAAACAGAAATTAAACTTGATTTAATAATGCAACTACGAATGAAATTTGTTTTGTTTTTTGTTTTTTTGTATAAACCCAAGCAACCAACAATGCAAGGAAAGTAAAAACAAGATATAAGAGCACGATACTAGAGTGTGCTGAATTATTAGCAATTTTATTTTATAGAGGTGATTTTTTTTTATAAGCAAGCAATCAGAGTAGTTATTTAGCAAGCAGTTCTCCTCCTTCTGGTTTTCTGCAATCTGCAACCTGAAAAAGAGTTGAACAAAATGTATACAATTTTTTTTCTTTTCCAAATGAAAACAAAAACAAAGGAAAATGAATTTTTTTATATGATAAATGAAAAAAAACAAAAGGAAATTGAAAAAAAAAAGAATTAAAGAGAAGAATGAAAGGTTAAACAAAAGAAAACCTAAAATTCAACCCAAAACACAAAAGCAATTTTTTTTAAGGTTTTTTTTATAACTAAAAAAATAATAATTCACAAAAAAAAAAGATTAACTCAACCCAAAAGCATATGCAAGCCCAATATTTACCCTAACTATTAACCCTAGCCTGCTTTAGAAAAATAAAGGGATCAACGTCATTAATTCCCTTCTCTAAAATAAAAATTGACTCTTCTCTGCTAAAAAAAGGGACTTATAAAATCAAAAGATAAAAATTGACGCCGAAATCAGAAATCAAAGGAGACTTGGGCTAGATACCAGAAGGTTGTGGATTTGTGAGGGCAAAGGCAATTTTCGTGGATTGTGGTGAGGATGTTGGAGGGTTTAAGCCTGATTTTAACAATTGATTTGCGGGTTATGGGTGTGAGGAATGGTTTTTGGCGATAGTGGTGTCGACTTCAGAGGAAATGCAACGGTGATGGAGTTGATTTGTTTCAGTCGATTTTGGGGTTAGACGTGGTGAATCAAGTTGCTGTATTTGTGAAGCGGAGAGAGGGTGGATTGCAGTGGATGTTCGGCAGTAGTCGAAGTGCAGTTGTTCGTTTGGCGATTGGTTGTTGACTGTGGATTTGTTGTTAGTGGTGTAGTTGGTATGGTGAGGTTGTGGACTGTGAAATGGAGGAAGTGAAGTTGTATTATGTTCGATTTTGATGTTGTTTGGAAGAGGGAAGTTTGTACTATGGTGATGTAAGGTGGATAGTGACAAAGGAAATGTAGGTGGAGACGAAGAAGAGGAGTTGCATTTTGTGATGAAGGTTAAAGCAATGATTTGTTGAGTTGGTTGTAGTTTTGTGATGAAGAGGAGATGATGATTAATTTTATGGTTGCAGTGTGGCTTTGGTTCTGTTTTGGATCCTTGGCTGGCGGTGCTTGAAGGCCTGTGTAGTGATAATGGAAGGAGGATGTAGAGTGTTATTTGTATGAAGTAAGGTGGCTGTGAAGTGGCGCTGGAAGGCTTGTGCAGTTCTGATGAGGTCGTGGGATGGTTGGAAGGTGAAGCTTAAGTGACCGAAGAGGCGGTTGCGGTGCATTTAGGTTGGGATGCAGTGGTGGTGTGATGGTGATGCAACTGGCGTGTGATGAAGTGGGGGTTTTGGGCGTGGTGGTAATGAAGGTTGTTTAGAGGTTGTATAGGCTTTTGTGTTAAAATAGAGCGCAAATGATGCAAGTTATAGGGGGAAGGAAGTGTGTATGAGGAGGTGGCGATGCCTGTAGTAGATAGTAGGATGACAATGAGGTTGTGTTTTGTGTTACAGTTGGAAGGTTATGAAGAGTGCATGGAACTGCAGTTTTGAGATGAAGTGATACAGGGATGAAGGGAAGGTGTTTGGTTTATGTTTGGATTGTGTGTTGACGAAGTTAAAGTAGGGAAGGGGTAATGAAGGTTTTGGTCAATTGCGGGTGAAGTTGAGGAAGGCAGAAGAAGCTTTAAGGCAGTGTGATTTCGTGTACAAGAGTAATTAAATGCACATGCGAATGAAATAAAATGCAGTGTAATGAAAATGAAATGAAATGTTGGCGAGGAAGTGATTTGTTTGTAAAACAAAAACTGAAATGCAAACGAAATAATTTTTGATGAGTTTGTATGAATTGTATGGAAAGCAAGGATAGTTTTGAGTAATTCTTTTTTTTCTTTTTTTTATGTGAATGTAACACTGAAAACAAAAAACAAATTTTTTTTTTTTGAAAATCCAGGAGAACCCGACGGGCCGGTAAACTCCTGAGGAGTGTATAGTAAAGCCTCCTTTCCACTGCGCCGTACCTGCGGACGAAAACAAAAATTCAATACAGTACAGGAATGTAAACAAGTTATTTTTGCTCAACGAAATGCAATAAAAGATGAAAACAAATGCAATTTTTTTCAAATATGAAAGCTAACACTGAATAAAATAAAACCAAATGTCACCAAACACAAGTGAACAAAACACAAATGGTAACAATTGAACAATACATTTTATTTTGGACTAAAGAAGAAAATGCAAAATAAAAGAAAATTAATTCGAAGTGTAAAATTAAAATTAAATTACGATCCCCGGGTAAAATGTTAAAAGACGAATTTTCTATCGATTAAAAAACCGTCGAAAATATATATCGTTATAAAACCGCAAGCACACGGCATATAATCATAGTACGTATGCGAGTACGGATCGATCCATAGGGAAAGAATTAAATTCTAATATTACTCAATCAAATTAGCCCAAAGTTTTGAAATTGTTTTAAGCTAAGAAAATTATATAAAACAACTAAAGCAAAAGTGAATAAAACTATGAGATTAAGGAGAAATTTAGAGGCAAATCCACTTTCAATCATTCATATAAATCAATATAAAATTTATTTATAATCTCTCCTTTTAATTTTAAGTAGAAATGATTGATGTTTTTATTATAAGTATGATTTATTTATGCTATCAATTAGCACAAAACCATCAAACTCTAACACGCCATTCAAACCCGCTTATCAACTCTCATTTAAGTGACATGAAATTAAAAATAAAATCTACTTTAAGTATGATCTATTTATTATGAATTAGTAATATAAAGCATCAAATTTTGATTCTAATTTGACTTTCATCATCAAAATCTCTTAGACACATGATCAAATAGTTTATGTTTATAATGGATTAAGCATAGCCTATTTGAGATGTCAACATAGACTATCAAATTCGCTATAAAAAGAGACATAAACTATCATTATTCATAATTTTCATTAAGCACAAAAGAGATTTCATAAATGAAATCGTTATGTTAATTTAATATGTTTCATGAGAGCTTCATCGCCTCTAAATTAAAGGGATTTAGCTTCTCGTATTTGAATACATGTTAATATAAAGTGATTTCAACATAACAAACAAGGAAAATGAGAGACGATTAAAAGAAAAGAGAGCTAACTACTTGCATGAAATAAAATTAAACTAATTGCAAGAATTAAATCTATGCTACTAACATGAAATAAGAGAATCATAAACTAAATAAGAGAGCATAAAATAAAATAGAAATAAAAGAAAACATGCAAATAAAAGCAAACAATAAGAAGACTAAGAAGCCATTAAAAAGACATTTTATTATCATTGATTTTGTGGCTACAATATTGCACAAAAAGAGAGAGCTATTACATGAAACATAAGGGGTATTTATACATAATTAAACCTAATTAATTTTTAGGGGACTACCTAAAATGGCCTTCAGATTGTGTAACCTCCAAGTAATCATTAGGGAATTAATTAATTCCCACTAACATGCTTTTAGGTCTCCATTAACATGTACATTTGCTTTTAATTATGGTCCATTAGTTAGTGGGCATGTGGGCTCCTCCATGTTGCATGGATTCTTTTATTTCCTTTTTTCATTTGCTTTCAACATATGTGCATGCATACATACATAAAGCTCCATCCAATTTGCACTTAATTTTTATTTTTTGAAAATGGGTAAGAGATTTATTAAGGCATAACAGCCCAAAGCAAAGCCTAAAACACAGGCTAAAAGATTACAAGCAGAACAAACAATATACGACAAGAAAGAATAACTCCGACATAACTCACATACTTTCCAAAAAGAAAGCCAAAGACGAAAAAAGAAAAAAACCCTTCTTCCTCTTCAGTCATGGCGGCCGATCATGAACAAGATAGCTTGTATTGGGGATATTTGCCGATGAACAGCTCAGATCCCCTGCTCCAGTATGCTCTCAGTCTCTTCCCCGTGAGGTAAGTCCCCAGTTTTTAATTCTTTTATGTACCAGTCGCATGTCATTAATCGCAAGTTTGCTAACCTCTTCGTGTTTCCTTTGTTTGTTCTGAAAAATCCTGCGATTTCTCTCCTTCCACAAACTCCAAATCGTGACAGTGATGGCAATACCGCTCAGTTTGGATTCCATGTTTTCGCCTCCCCTATTATGAGTCAGGTAATTAATCGCATCTGCTAGTAGGTGAGTCTGGATTGATGAATTAATAGCATTTTTACACATATTCCACACCTTTTCCGAAAAATTGCAGGAGAAAAATAGGTGTTCATGCGTTTCCTCGGCTTGATTACATAATACACACATCGTTTCAGTTAAAATTCCCCACTTTGAGAGTCTATCCTTAGTAGGAAGTCTCTTGAGAATTGCTTTATATGCTGTGAAAGCCATTTTAGGGCTATTCACACGATTCCAGATAATTTTGCTCCATTCTACCTTGTTATTTGAGTGTCTAACTTCATTCCAAGCTGTTTTCGTACTAAATTCATTTCCAGTATATTTCCAAACCCATATATCATTTTCTCGACCATTAAATATCGGCATATATTGAATTTTTCCTTTAATTTCCTGACTTACTGGAATCACTGAGCAATTCCACTCATTATTATTAATAGCTACTGTCACTTTCTTATCTAGACAACCATAGTCTGAGAATGTGTTAAGTCCCAGAAGATCAATTAAAGAATTTCCTTGGATCCAGGGATCCCTTCATAAATCAGTTTCCTTTCTTGAAGCAATTTCCCTTGTACAGCATGAAGCAAGTATACCCCTTATTCTCATAATAGCTTTCCATGTCGAAGATGCGTTATTATCCAGCTGCATACACCAGAAATTACCTCTGGTATATCTTTTCCTCATCCAGTTCCCCCACAAACCCTTTCCTTTAATGATTCTCCAGGCTTGCTTCAAAGTGTAGACCAATCTCATGTCTGTAAGTTTTCTGAGACCAACTCCTCCTTCCTCCTTAGGTCTATATAAATTCTCATATTTAATCTTGTGTAACCCCCATTTCCAAATAAAATCTGCACAGACTTTTTCTATCTTCTGAATTGAAGCATCTGGGAGTTGGAATGTTTGAAGCCAGAAATTAACTTTGGAATGTATAACAGTGTGCACTAGTTCAATTCTGCCTGCTAGAGATAGGAGTCTTGAACTCCATCCCTGTAGTCTGTCTCTGATTGAAGAGATTAAAACTGCACATTCTCTGTCAGTTATCTTGTTGGATGATAGAGGTACTACTAGATACTTAACAGGGAGGTCTCCTTCTTTCACATTTAAGTACTCCAGAATTTCATTCCTTCTAATGCATGTTTTATTGAAGTAACATTTGGTTTTTTGTTCATTCAGTCTGAGCCCAGTAAATCTCTCTAGATTGCAAAAAAATTCATTTACAGCTCTTGCTGGTGACTGATTGGCTTTAATACAAATGAGAAGATCATCTGCATAGAGTAAATGTGTTACAATAGGCTGAAAATTGTATATGGGTTGGATAAGTCTGTTAAAGGTTGCCAGCTCCATCTGTAGTGAAAAATATTCCATAGCAATTGTAAACAAATAAGGAGATAGAGGATCCGTCTTGCTGATACCTCTATTGGATCCAATAAAACCTTTTGGAATGCCATTTATCAGAATCGAAAAAGTCGGTGTGGAGATACATTCATTAACTATGTTCACAAATTTTGAAGGGAATCCCATAGCTTTTAGCATATGTATAATAAAATTTCTGTTTATTTTATCATATGCTTTGTGAAGATCCACCTTTAGACAGAATTTGTCCGCACCTGGTTTGTTGAAGTTTCTAATCAATTCATGTGACATCAATGAATTTTCGGATATGCTTCTGCTTTTGATGAACGCACTTTGACATTCTGAAATCAGATCAGGTAAGATAAGTTTCATTCTGTTGCAAAGAATCTTGCTTAGAATTTTGTACACCACATTACAGCAAGCAATAGGCTGATAGTCTTCAATTTTTCCTGGATTTTCCTTCTTAGGAATTAAACATATAAATGTGTGATTGATTTCTCTCACAAATTTACCATATTGGAATATATCTTGCATAGCTGATAAAATGTCTTTTTTCAGGTCTTCCCAGTGTACGAGGAAGAATTTAGCTCCCATTCCATCTGGCCCTAGACTAGAATCAACATGTATGGATTTCAAGGCCTCCCAGACTTCATTCATGGAAATGTTCTTACCCAGCATCCTTCTCCCTTTGGAATTTATCAGCCTCCTGCATTGAACTTCTGGTAGATTATTGTTAATATGTCCATTAAACATTTCAGTATAATATTTGATAGCTTGTCCTTCTATATCATATAAATTGTTGATCAGATTACCATCCTGATCCATTAGATGATTAGAATTATTAAAATTATTTCTGACAGCCATTTTAGTATAAAAAAATTTGGTACACTCATCTCCTTCAGTCACCATTTTTCTTTAGCCTTTTGTTTTAATTCTATGGATTTATTCTGAGCGCCTCCTTTAACTTGCTTTGAGTTTGATAATACAGTTTCCATATGACATCTGTAGCCTCACCTTTGTCAATTAGTAATAAAAATTCTTCACACTATTTCTATAAAGAGCTTATCTGATCTCCATCTTTCAATCTTTTCCTATTCCACTCTTTAAGGTGCACCTTAGCAGACTTAATTTTCTGCACCAGTTTGAAACATTGAGTCCCCTCCTCCCTAAGCAAATTTTTAAAATTAATGACTTCAGTGTAGCCTTCTATTTCAATCCAATGATTAGAATATCTAAAAGGTCTGCCTTTATCAGACAAGTTCCTCTCCTTTAAGTTAATCAATATGGGACAGTGATCAC
Organism: Allium fistulosum; assembly: GCA_030737815.1. Taxonomy (NCBI): domain Eukaryota; kingdom Viridiplantae; phylum Streptophyta; class Magnoliopsida; order Asparagales; family Amaryllidaceae; genus Allium; species Allium fistulosum. The sequence continues at coordinate 354,307,696 of CM060907.1, forward strand.
TGGTAGAGGGGGGAAGTATGTTGACTTTAATGTTAGATAATTTATTCATGCATGCAACATTAATGAGAGCTCTATCTAGCTTGCATGATATTTCCTTACAATCTCCACTTCTCCATGTATATTTCAGGCCACCATGTATAGGTTCTAATAATCCAGCTTCAATGATGCAATTGTTAAACTCTTCCAATTGGGAAACTCTGACGATAAGCCCTCCTTTTTTCTCCTCTGCTTTTAGTATTGCATTAAAATCTCCCATGACTAACCACGGTTCAGTGAATTTTTTGCTAATTTCTGTGATAGTTTTCCATAGATGTGTTCGTTGAGATGCTAAATTACTTGCATAGACACAACTTAGAATCAGCTTAAGCCCACCCAGATTCTGAGCACTTACAGTCAATTGTTGATCATCTCTATTCAACAAATTAACATGCCATACTTTTTTGTTCCATAAAAATAATATGCGACCTTTGCCCCCTACATCATTATTATGAAAATATTCCCATTCATAATCAAATGAATCCATAAAAAATTTAAGATTATCATCTGTAAGTTTGTTTTCTAAAATACTTAAAATAGAAGGAGAATAGATTCTCCTTAGGTTTAAGAGGTCTAAACGTCTAGTATCATTGTTTAGACCTCTTACATTCCAACTGATTATAGACATTTTGAAGCAGGAGGACGACTCCTCAATTTCATAGGAGACACCTCGCGACTTGAATTCGCCTTTTCCTTTCCTTTAGAATTTTTTCCTTTAAAATGCTTTTCATAACTTAAATTAGAAGTAGTATATTTATTTTTGCTATCTCCCTCAGATTCAGTTCCTGAATCTATATTATCAAGATTAACATTATTAATATCGTCCTCTTCCTCTGGTGTTACAAATGAGCTCTTTGTTACAACTTCTTCCAAGCTATGGATCAATGCAGTATTCACCTCCTCTACATTCGATGTGTGGCCTGTATCCTGGATGGCCTCCTCAGACTCATCCTTATTTTCCACCTGCTCTGTAGTCTTCAAGATTGTTGTTTCAGATTGTATATAAGTATCAACTACACTTGGATCAGTCTGTGACGTATTTTGTTGTAAATTTTGTTCAGTAGTTGTAACGATTTGGATTTTCACGTTCGAAAATCGACATCCATACTTTACATCGTATTCAAATGCCGTAGATTCGACCGTTCAAATCCGAGTCGCCGGAGCTTATAACACAATTAAGTAAATAACACAGCGGAAGAAATGAATAATACGTTGATATACAATATCTGATACAATATCTGATACAACAGAGTGATACAATGAATATCAATATACATCAGAGATATGATACAAGAAATAACAGCGGAAAAGAAAATAGATGACACTAGCAATGGATAGAATATCTCCAATAGAATGCTCCAATCCATAGCTAGCGGAAAGCAAGGTCAGTCGTCCAAGGACTGAATAGCTCCAGATAATCTACTCAACCTGAATATCTGAAAATCCCAACTCTAGACTGCTCGTGTAGAAAATTATGAGCACCCAGAGTTTAGGAAAGGAACAATAAACTCCGGATCAGTCATGGGACTGGTGTGAGCAACAAAACAGTTTATTATCTTTAAATCAAACAAAAAAGAACTTTAAACATTGAAATCCGCAATGCTTTTGGAAAATGAAACTACCATAAGGCCTCCCGCACACACACACAATGCAAACGCAGAATCGGAGGAGATTTCTCCTTATGATAGTCAAAGATGCTTACTACGCAAATCATTGGATATTATTACTAGTGCATAGTGCAGAAAACATTTCGAAAGTATAATATTAATCTTAGCCAACATAGACATTCCGAACTATGCCTACTATAGCTACCATCTAAACAGTGGGGCGCCACCATAAGTAAATGACAGGTTCTACAACTAATACCGTACAAGTTCCATATTGGGAAATGGATTTCCAACAAATGGTCAGGCTAAGGAACTTCCTTTCCTACTGCTGAATGGGATTGCCTCTGGCTGGACGTCCCGAGAGACAAACTGCTCTCTGCCAACAAGGCCGGGTTACCCCTGTAACAGGTAACTCACGACTATGCCATCCCCCGGTCCTTTGGGACCTTTATCCGAGCGCTCGGTAACAACATCACACATAATAAATAAAGTGTGTCCACATGAGTAAGTATTTGGGCTCCATACCATGACACCACCCCTTTCCAGAAGGAAATGACATACCCTAAAGGGCGCGACCCTCATAACCTTGCCGCAACATTCCTGTTTCGACCATTTTCGGGTTGTGAGGCCCTGACGAAGTCTCGTCCACAAAGCCACGCTTTGGCACAAAGCCATGCTTTGGGTCAACAGATGATCAAAGAAATGATCACAAAGATAAATGATCAAACAAATGATCATATCACAAATGAACAAACGATGATCATCACACAGCAACACTCAGCATGTCACATTACCAAACTGGGAGTATATCGCTGATAACCTTCAACTAGATAACCTTTGAGCTCGTACGTCTCAGAGAAGGGTGTTAAGCTAAGAGAATAAATTCTCCGCCACCAACAGAAATGTATTTGAAAGAAATCTGCTTATATATCTCAAAATGTAATGTCAGACATGTAACCATACAAGTCTGTTCCGGGTTCGAACAGAACTGAAGGCACTTCCAAAGAAGCCCTTGCAAATCCGGGTATTCACAATCCCGATCGAACTTCCCATCACTTAGGGGATCTCTATACCAGGAGCTACTATAACGACCCTAGATTTTAATTTAATTTAAAATTGATAATTAAATTTATTTTTGAATAAAAATTGTAAAATCAATTGATAAATTGATTCGAGTTTCCCCCGACTCCAAATTCCAATATATTAAATCATTTAAATTTAAATATTGTATATATATGTGAATATATATGTATATATGATATATGAGTAAATTTGAAATTTTATATATAAGTTTATATTGATTTGAATTTAAATTTCAAGTAAATGAATTTTAAAATAAATATATAGAGAAATACAATATAATTGGTATTAAAGTAAAAATATTAATAATAGATAATTTAAGCTAGAAATATAAGATAAATATAAAAAGTAAATAATGAGCAAATAAAGTATAAGAATCTGACTAAAACAACTTTATAAATTATACATAAAGTAAACAAACTTGGTAAATTTTAACAACATACTAAAAATAGAATCTCATGTATATTACAAAACGATATAACAAAAGAAGAAAGAAGATAATAACAACTTTATATCCATATGCATAAAGTATGAAGACAAAGTCTAATTAAAGGCAACAAATCTTTAGCATACAAATATATATATCATTGCAGCCACCATTTTAAAGTGCAAAAGAAATAAATATACTCAAGTATATAAACAAAAATTTGTAAGAACTTATATACAAACAAGTACAAATACAAAGCAATAGAACAAATGGAATAAATGAAACAAAAGAACAAAGACACATACAGAACATAATGTCTTCAGCCGAGATAAGGTGGAAGCAAATAAAAAAAAGATAAGGGTACAATACTAATTAATGCAAGTATGCTAAAGATCATCTCAGCCATAATACCAGATCAATTCAGCCATGCTTATTGAATAAACAAAGGGTATCACACTTACAAACTTAGACCATCACCCTATACATTACAACATCACCTGTACACTTTCTTTTATTATATCAGCCTTCTCATTTTTCAATCCATCTTCGTTCCATTCAAACAAACTAAGCAAAAATGTAGTGAATGTCATTTGTAAACAAAACAAAGCAGCTCAAAGCCTTAAAACAATAAAACAAAAAAATTCAAGTTCAACTCAAATCTTTTGCATGCAAGTTTTCAAGAGCATTTCAGTTTCAAGTTGCAGCCTGCAAATTCGAAACTGCTTTCAACATAAACCTGCTCTGTTCTTCATTTGCGGTGAGTAACATTTTTTTCCTTAAAACACTTAAGTATAAATATGAATTGAATTGCATGTGGATGCCTGTGATAATTATGGCTTGTGTGGATATATAGATGAGTAAGTTTACATATATATATATATATATGAATGTGGATGTGTGCACATCTGTTAATAGTTGAAAACACCTCTGATTTCATTTCAAACTCAGTATTTAATTTAAATTACTCTCTCTCTTAAATCCAATTATTATTAAGATTTGGAATTAAAACAGGATATGTCTGTGATGGGAATGTTGACGAATGAGTATATATATCTGCAAGTATGTTTGTATGTGTATATATGAAGTAGGGTATGTATGTCTGGAAACATGAACAATTGTTCTGATCCAGGTTATAGTGAGTAAACATAAAAAAAGAAAGAGGGCTTGAGTATATTTGAATCTGAGATATTCATAAAACATTTTATGATACATAAGAAATCTTTTATATATAGCCCTGTTTATATGAATGGTTCTGTGAAATCTTGTTTACTGTTTTGATTTACAGGGTATAATAGTTATTCAAAAATTTCAAACTTCTTCATCAAATCACTTATAGGCCTAAAGTTTAAAATAAAAGAAGTTGTTCAAACATAAAACAAGCCTTTAAAATTTGTTCTGAACATAGTGGTGAAAGCATATCAACTGGGAACCTGTTTTATAGTCAATATGCCTCATTATGTCAAAGTTTGAATATGATAAATTGTTGATTCAATTATATAATCTGAATCTACCTTCGAAAATAAGATTTTTAAAACAAAAATGGGATTTTTTTAGTTCAGTATTTTACTAGAAATTCGTAGTTGATTAGAAAATGCATTTCGACCAAATTCTGGTGGCCGAAGAATTTTCGAATGATGAAACTTGGCATGGAGAAAGTACGACCATCAATGATTTCAGGAAAAATGAAAACAAATTTTTTTGTTGCAAGAATAGATAGGACGAAGTGAAACTAGGGTTTAACCCAGTATTTTTTTCGATCGTATGCTTGTGACAATGGCATCGACCACATCGCATCGGGATGCGTCGCGACCAGGTAATTAGAAGGAGGGGACTGAGGCGGTGGTTCAGGCGAGATCACGTGATCTCTGGTGCTCGGGGTTGTCGTGGATCGGAGGATGAGTGTCGTACAGTTTTACGCCAATGAATCCTGGAAGCTCGATTTTGATTTTTGGGTTGTATTGGAGTTTGAGTGGTCGAAATTAAGGAGGCTGGTGATCGTCGACGCGCGAGAAGGGTCGGCAATGGTCGGAGCCTCTGCCGTCGCGTGTGCACGTGCACGAGTTCATGTGTATGTTTGTTGATTTCAGGCTTGGGGAAGAAGCATTGTCTCAAAGATCGACTCGTGAAATTTTGGTTGCTGGCTCGAGTGCGCGCTCGAGTACATTCGTGTATGTTATAATGTTAAAACTTAAAACTGAAACAAAGTATAAAAAGGGGAGGAAGGAAGAAGAGTTCAGGAAAATGGGGAGGCAATCTCGAGTGTTACTCGAGTAAAACCCGGAGGCATTCTCGGGTTGGTTTTCAAAATGACAAAACAAAAAAAAATTGGCTTAGGCAAATTTTTATGTAAAACCACCTTTAGTATGGTCGACTTAATTTAATGTTAAGATTTTTATTACAATTGCATTTAATTTAGGAAATGCTTAACAATGCTTTCAAAAATCTTAATTGCTGTTTTGATTTAGTAATTAACCAAATTTAAGTATTTAATGTAAATAACATTACAGTTTTCAAATTTGTAGTAATTTGTTTAAGGAAGTTTTTAAAATATTAATTAAGATAATCATTTGTAATTTTGTTAAGTATAATTACTTGATGAAATAATTAAGGATTAATTATTTATTGTAATTAATCTTGATAATATGATTAATTTAAGTCAAGTAATTTAGTCCAATTAACTTAAAAAATCATTTGATGAATTGATAAGTGTTTGATAAATTAATCTATATCAATTGATTTGTAATTAATTAATCAGGATTTAATAATTAATTTATAAGTAATTAAATTAATTGAAAATTTAATTGAATAAATTTAGGATTAAATAAGTAAGTAATCCTGCTTATAATGTTTGTTAATTGGTTGAATTGCTTTGAATTGATTTTCTATCTGATCTGTGATATTTTGATTTGCGATTGAGCTATGGGATGTAATTAATTATCTGTGATGTGATTCATTATCTGCGACGAATTCATCTTATTTATCTATGACCTATAAATAAAGATAAGCGTTATAGATTATACTGCTTGTCGTTACATCTGTATTTGGATCATAATGATTGATGATGTGTTGCACTACTGTGTAAAACCCCTGGACCACACCATACACACACAAATATGGATTTCACGAGAAAATCGATTAAGTCACAGATTTTTGAAAATAGTTTTGAATTTATATTTTTAAATTCAAATGTTTTGGAAATGGATTGGGTTTAAAGTGAAAAGCTTTTGAAATAGAATTTCAAAAGCTAAAAATTTATTTTGAGTAACTTGATTGAGTTTTGAAATATAAATATTTGATTTAAATTTGAATTCAATATTGAAATTGTATTCTATGATTTGAAACTAGGGATTAAAGATGTTATACCAGTTATATAAGGGTTAAACTATTTTAAAAAGTATTGATTTTGGAATGTGAATATAATTCAAGGGCTTTAACTCGTGCAAATAAAATTGGATTTTTCTGAAACGAAAACTATTTGTTTTCAAATAATAACAGCTTTCATATAAGAAGTGAACTTCCAATTTGTGTTGAAAGGTTTCAATTTTAAAATGAAATCAAAACGTATTGAAATCTATGAATGAATCTTTGGGAACGAGTTTGAAAGTAATAAATTAAATCTTAATTTAAAGATTTAACGAGTCAACTAGAATGGAAAATGTTTTGAAACCTATGAATAGATCTTTATGAAACGAAGTAAACTTTGTGAAATGAATCTTTTCGTTTAAAAGATTTAAGAATGGTAATTTGTTTAATCCATTTAAAAGAAAGATTTTGGGTAATAAGTGGTGACTTAATTGAAATCCCATATCCATATGTTTTAAATATTTCGCTCATTATTCAGGTTAACCGGGAAAGGACCTTTGGGTCGTATAATCCATTCCGAATAATGATACGTCGTATATGGATAGCATTTGAAGACCGGTGGTGAAGACCGGATATTTTCGAAAACGAAAGGACAACTCGTCGAATGTCTTTACATCGACTGGTCCCCGGTATAGAGACTCCATATGTGATGGGAAGTCCAGACGTGATTAGGGAGTATCCGGATTTGCAAGGGCTTCTTTGGAAGTGCCTTTGGTTCTGTTCGAACCCAGAACAGACTTGTATGGATTATATGTCTGACATTACACTTTGAGATATAAAGCCGATTTCTTTCAAATACATATCTGTTGGTGGCGGAGAATTTATTCTCTTAGCTTAACACCCTTCTCTGAGACGTACGAGCTCAGAGGTTATGTAGTTGAAATTTATCAGCGATATATCCCAATTTGGTAATGTGACATGCTGAGTGTTGCTGTGTGATGATCAGTGTTTGATCATTTGTGATATGATCATTTGTTTGATCATTTATCCTTGTGATCATTTCTTTGATCATTTGTTTGACCCAAAGCATGGCTTTGAGATAAAGTGTAGCTTTGTGGACGAGACTTCGTCGAGCCTCACACTCCGGAAATGGTCAAAACAGGAAGGATGCGGCAAGGTTCTAGGGAGTAGCGCCCCTTAGTGTATGTCATTCCTTCTGGATAGAGGTGGTATCATGGTATGGAGCCCAGATACTTAACCTATGTTGATACTGCTAATTTATTATGTGGTTGTTGGAATCGAGGATCCTCGGGAAGATCGGTTACGATCGGGGGATGGCATATGCATGTCAGTAGTTATCTATTTTTGCAGAGGTAACCCGGCCTTGTGTTGGCAGAGATCCGGTCAGGTTCTCGGGACGTCATTCCAGAGGCGTTCCTTTGTGGCATAGGAAGTTCCTTAGCCTGACCATTTGTTGGAAATCCAAAGAAACAATACGAGCCTTTACAATTTCAATTGTATAACCTGTCTCCTCAGGAGGCAGCTATAGCAGGCATAATATAATGGTACCTATGCTGGCTAAGATTTATATTCTATTTTCGAAATGCTTTCCACTATGCACTAATAATATTAATATCAAAAATGATTTGATTTTGCGTAGTAAGCATCTTTGACTAACATAAGAAGAAATCTCCTCCAAGTCTGCGTTTGCATTGTGTGTGTGGTGGGAGGTCTTATGGTAGTTTCATTTTCCAAAAGCATTGCGAATTGACTTTAAAATTCTCTGCTTTTCGTTTTTAAAGATAAACTGTTTTTGTTGCTCACACCAGTCCCATGACTGATCCGGAGTTTATTGTTCCTTTCCTAAACTCTGGGTGCTCAAAATTTTTCTACACGAGCAGTCTAGAGTTGGGTTTTTCAGATAGTCAGGATTAGTAGATTTTCTGGAGCTAGTTCAGTCTTTGGATCGGACTGCACTTGCTTATCTTTATGCATCATTATTGGGAGCTCGAGCTATTTCTGGATTGGCGCTTTGGAGATGGAGATTATCCGATGCTGATGTTATCGCTTTCTTTTCCGCTGCTATTTCTTGTATCATATCTCTGATGTATATTGATATTCATTGTATCACTCTGTTGTATCGGATATTGTATCAGATATTTTATATCAATGTATTATTCTTTTATTCCGCTGTGTTATTTACTTAATGTTGTTATAAGCTCCGGCGACTCGGATTTGAACGGTCGAAACTACGGCATTTGAATACGATGTAAAGTATGGATGTTGATTTTTGAGCGGACAAAATTCGTTATTGTTACATTTGGTATCAGAGCTAAGGTTGAACTTTAGCTCAGGAGTATAACACGTTAAGTAGCTCATTAGAGATAGAGTGAAGTAAACTCTAGAATGAGTGTATACCTATGATATCCGTCTGAACGTCTCAGTAAATTCTCTTGCTATCCACTGATAGTGAGTATGAGTGCAAGAAGAGAACAAGATAGGGGACAAGGGAATACGACTATAAATTGTCAATAACCTGCAACGGTGGAAACAATCTTTCTCTATCAATCTCCTTTGATTCGTTTCCAAATTCTTTTGATTTCTTCGAACCAGCTACAAGAAGAAGTTTCGGTGCGATGATGGCCTACGAATCGTTGTAGAAAAACCTTACTTCGTATCTTCATTTGTTTTTTTATCAGTTTTGATTTAAACTTTAATGAATTGGAAATTTGGAATTGAAATTTTAAAATTGGAAATTTTAAATTGAGTAAAATTGATTAATAGAATATGAAGCTAATTTTGAATTAAATCAATAAAACGATTTCGTTTAAAACCAAATTTTGAAATTTTATTGAAATTTCTTGTGAAGACTGAAGTCCGAAGAGGGACAAATTGGTATGTATTCTGAGATATTCCGATTTGAGTTTGCAATCCATATCTGATGTTTGGAAATTTGGGAAGATTTAATCCATTTACCTATGATTTGGATCTCGATATATTCTACGGACGGTTAGTTATTCATTCGAACTAACCCATGCCTTGCATATTTCGTAGATTTGATAACCCGAGTATCTTGTGAAGTGTTAAATAGATGAGATCTTGTATTTATTGTTGATATTATGATTTGGTAAGCCAAGTGCAGAATAAATATTCAGTTTGATTAGATGAAACATTCTTCATCTATCTTTGTTTTCGTGCCTGCAAATTTCGAGGATGAAATTCTTTTAAGGAGGGAAGTTTGTAACCACCCTAGATTTTAATTTAATTTTAAATTGATAATTAAATTTATTTTTGAATAAAAATTGTAAAATCAATTGATAAATTGATTCGAGTTTCCCCCGAATCCAAATTCCAATATATTAAATCATTTAAATTTAAATATTGTATATATATGTGAATATATATGTATATATGATATATGAGTAAATTTGAAATTTTATATATAAGTATATATTGATTTGAATTTAAATTTCAAGTAAATGAATTTTAAAATAAATATATAGAGAAATACAATATAATTGCTATTAAAGTAAAAATATTAATAATAGATAATTTAAGCTAGAAATATAAGATAAATATAAAAAGTAAATAATGAGCAAATAAAGTATAAGAATCTGACTACAACTTTATAAATTATACATAAAGTAAACAAACTTGGTAAATTTTAACAACATATTAAAAATAGAATCTCATGTATATTACAAAACGATATAACAAAAGAAGAAAGAAGATAATAACAACTTTATATCCATATGCATAAAGTATGAAGACAAAGTCTAATTAAAGGCAATAAATCTTTAGCATACAATTATATATATCATTGCAGCCACCATTTTAAAGTGCAAAAGAAATAAATATACTCAAGTATATAAACAAAAATTCGTAAGAACTTATATACAAACAAGTACAAATACAAAGCAATAGAACAAATGGAATAAATGAAATAAAAGAACAAAGACACATACAGAACATAATGTCTTCAGCCGAGATAAGGTGGAAGCAAATAAAAAAAAAGATAAGGGTACAATACTAATTAATGCAAGTATGCTAAAGATCATCTCAGCCATAATACCAGATCAATTCATCCATGCTTATTGAATAAACAAAGGGTATCACACTGTACAAACATAGACCATCACCCTATACATTACAACATCACCTGTACACTTTCTTTTATTATATCAGCCTTCTTATTTTTCAATCCATCTTCGTTCCATTCAAAAAAACTAAGCAAAAATGAAGTGAATGTCATTTGTAAACAAAACAAAGCAGCTCAAAGCCTTAAAACAATAAAACAAAAAAATTCAAGTTCAACTCAAATCTTTTGCATGCAAGTTTTCAAGAGCATTTTAGTTTCAAGTTGCAGCGTGCAAATTCGAAACTGCTTTCAACATAAACCTGCTCTGTTCTTCATTTACGGTGAGTAACATTTTTTTTCTTAAAACACTTAAGTATAAATATGAATTGAATTGCATGTGGATGCCTGTGATAATTATGGCTTGTGTGGATATATAGATGAGTAAGTTTACATATATATATATATATATATATATATATATATGAATGTGGATGTGTGCACATCTGTTAATAGTTGAAAACACCTCTGATTTCATTTCAAACTCAGTATTTAATTTAAATTACTCTCTCTCTTAAATCCAATTATTATTAAGATTTGGAATTTAAACAGGATATGTCTGTGATGGGAATATTGACGAATGAGTATATATATCTGCAAGAATGTTTGTATGTGTATATATGAAGTAGGGTATGTATGTCTGGAAACATGAACAATTGTTCTGTTCCAGGTTATAGTGAGTAAACATAAAAAAAAAGAGGGCTTGAGTATATTTGAATTTGAGATATTCATAAAACATTTTATGATACATAAGAAATCTTTTATATATAGCCCTGTTTATATGAATGGTTCTGTGAAATCTTGTTTACTGTTCTTTGCTGTTTTGATTTACAGGGTATAATAGTTATTCAAAAATTTCAAACTTCTTCATCAAATCACTTATAGGCCTACAGTTTAAAATAAAAGAAGTTGTTCAAACATAAAACAAGCCTTTAAAATTTGTTCTGAACATATTGGTGAAAGCATATCAACTGGGAACCTGTTTTATAGTCAATATGCCTCATTATGTCAAAGTTTGAATATGATAAATTGTTGATTCAATTATATAATCTGAATCTACCTTCGAAAATAAGATTTTTAAAACAAAAATGGGATTTTTTTAGTTCAGTATTTTACTAGAAATTCGTAGTTGATTAGAAAATGCATTTCGACCAAATTCCGGTGGCCGAAGAATTTTTGAATGATGAAACTTGGCATGGAGCAAGTACGACCATCAAAGATTTCAGGAAAAATGATAACAAATTTTTTTGTTGCAAGAATAGATAGGACGAAGTGAAACTAGGGTTTAACCCAGTATTTTTTTCGATCGTATGCTTGTGACAATGGCATCGACCACATCGCATCGGGATGCGTCGTGTAACAACCCGGTATTTCGTACCGATTAATTATCGTCTTTAGACGATTGCTTTTCCTAGCAAATCGCTGTTTGGAATTTTGTTTAACCAGTTGAAACTCTTTTGAAAAATCTGTTAAATGTTGACGGGCTTTAAAATATATTCTCGCCCACGTTTTCAAATGTTTGAAGCCGTGAAAAATTTGCAAAGCAAATGTACCCGTCCCCTTTTATCTCGATGCCGTCCCCCTTTCTTTCATTGAAAAAAACCCTAAACGAAATAAATCAAAACAATGAAGAAAAATGGCGACCACGTGATTTCTTTCGTTCATTCCTCCTGAGAGAAATTTAGGGCTTTGATCGATTTTTGGGCCGCCACGGCTTCGAGTTTCCCTTGCCGTTCCTCACCACCGCGTCACTGACTCGTTCGACCTATTCACTGTTCGATGGCGATTTATCCAACTTCGTTCGAGATTGCTTCGACTTCGCTTTGACTGCTCGACTTGTGTCTTTGGTCTTGCTCGTTGATGCTAAGGTGAGAGAATCCTCACATCTAATTCCAACTCAAGTTTATTCGTGTTCGAATTTGATGATTTTCGGTCATATATGGTTTTCTGAGATTTGTTGTTTGCTGTTCGATTTCATTTGGATGTTGATGATTTTCCCTACCTGGTTCGATTTCTGTATTGACCATATTCTGACATTATTGCAACGACGATGTCTCTTTGGGTTTGTTAGTTTGATTTTCTACTGTCCCCATTACTTTTAATTTTGGAATTTGACAGTTTTGGTTGTTTTGGTGGTATTGATTTTGTTGACTTCAATTTACTCGGTTTGGCATCAGTGATTATATCATCTTCATGTATACTTGTTGTCTGGTGGTTTTTTAGTCTCTGTAGCATCTCGACTCATGTATTTTGGCACTGAATTTATTATCGACAGTGTTGGGTTCATGGGCATTGTCACTGCGTATTTGGTCGCATCATTGACCTAGTTGTTCTACAGTTCATTGTTGCCAGTACCTTGTTAAACATTTGTGCATGCTTTTATTGTGCATATCACCGCCTAGACTTGCTTACTGTCGATGTTTACAACTTTGATTCGTTCACCGTTGATCACGGTGTAGTTGTATTCCATTTGAACTAATTTGGTTTTGAAATCTCTGGTGACTATCGCTTTACTTGAATTTTCTTGTGCCTAGTCTGGTTCATTGTTTCATGTAAGCACTTGACTTCGACCTTGCATTTTTATGGTTACTGCATACATGTCCATTATGTAGTTCATTACGAGTTAGTGGCTGACCTTGGCCATTATCTTGACTTGGTGTTGAGTCATTTTTGCTTGACTATCGCATCATTTTGGTGATGCTGTTTCTCTGTTGATATATGTTATTCGACCACGACATCGTCTTGGTTCGAACAGCTGCTGTTAGTCCATGGTTGTTTCACTAATTTCTCTGTATTCGAATTGAATTGTACTATGGCCTTTGGTCTTGTGTATGATAGTTGCACTATCCAGTTTACAGTGCATACTAGTTGTACTTTGTTCATGTCACCTCTTTAGTTTGTGATTTCAATTTGGCCTTGACTTCGTTTTGGAAACAATTCATTTTACTTGTATCAGTTTATACAAGAGCCTTACCATTCTGGCTCATATATTCACTGTGCATTCATTGTTGCCAAATTAGTTCACTACATCTTTCATACCTGTAGCATGCTTGACCTTGGCAGTGCTTCATATCTGAACTATTGTTCGACCATATACATTTATGGTTGCTTGATGTCACTCATATGCTGTTTGCTTATACTCCTTTTGACCTGTTTGCATCAAGTCAGTTTGGACCTTCTTTTTATCCCATCTGAAATCTTTGGTCTACATTATTACTATGGTGTAGACATTGTTGAAGCTTCATCACTTGATGTTGTCTACTTGGATATTGATCAGAATGTACCTTATTTCCTCTGTGTTGCAGTTTGATTATTTGAGCTTGTATGCTACAAGTTGCCTTGAGTTGAACCCGTATGTTATTTAGAACTTGGGTTTGACCTGGTTGTGAATTGTTAGCAGTGCAGCACTTGCCTCCCTTGTTAATTCGTTTTACAGATTTGCCTTTGATCTTGGTTATGGTTTAGTGATGCACTTGCTTGGCTATTTGTACTTCCGGCCTTCGTTGGGTTCTGGTCTTGCTTGTGTTATTGACTCCGTTGGTTCTTGAGAATTTCATATTGATCGATGAAATCACCTTTGAGTTGAACCCGATTTCGGGGTTCGACCTTGTGATCATTTGTGACTTTCACTGAGCTTTTGTGTTTATCATGTGATAGTGGCGAGGCAGCACACGCGTGCGTGTACTGCAGTTTTAAATTGATGTTTTGATTTGTTGAATTGTTTCGTTGGTTAATTTAAAATGGTTTGGAGTTGTATTCTGATTTGGATTGCTGATTTGTTGTTTAACACTGTTTAGTGTTATATCTGTCGTTATCTGATTCTTTTATCGAGGAGTCGGATATACGAGATTTCTGTGACTGTCGTCTATTTGATATTGATTATTATTGCTACTGTGCATTAATAACTGAGTTTGAATTAGACTGACCCGTGTATTATTTTCTTTTGAATTTAATACTCGGGTCAGACCCGAGTTATTTCAGGTTGTAGATTTCCTTCTTTGAGTTGCTGTTGGGGATATGAAGACTTTTCACATCTTCTAAAGTTGTCTTTGTCATTTTGTAGTAGTCATGTCAAATTGTATAGGTTGATATGTATCCATGTATATTAGTTGATAATGTACGTGTGTATATAACTTCCAGAGTCGACAGTTGTAGTTGTATCATATGTATTGTGTCAACTATGTTGTAACTAACTTCAGTTATATATATATATATATGAGACTTTTGTTTTTAATCTGTGTTCCGCATTTATATTATCTGTGTTATTGTTATATCTAATGTCCTAAACTATTATGAACCATCGTAGTTTGTTTTATACTGATAATTGGGTATGTCGATGGGAGTAAACAAATAAGATGAAAAATGAAAAGTATATATCACTCCTATCGAGGTAACCAATATTAGTGTAAGGCCAACTACGGATGGCCGCTTCTATCCAGCCTTATTCTTCGTAATAATAGACAGTATTTCTTTTAATACTCTTTGTTATTATGAGTATAGAGGTGGGGCGTCACAGTTGGTATCAGAGCTTGGGGTTTATGGACATAATATAAAACATAACTTAGATGAAACATATGTTACAACTATTGGTCGATGTTTTATCTATGATTTGAGTCAAAACTAAAGTTTTGAAATTTTGATGAAATTTTTAAATATCTTTATTTAAAAATAATAGTGAAACTGTGTTTTGTTTTTTTGATTAAATTGTGTTCTGTTTATCAGAGTGCGCAGCAGAAACAGTGACACTGTCTTCCCTGAGTACAACTGATAATCTTTTTGATTTAAAAAAAAAATCAAAATACGAAATTGTTATGAATTTCATTTGTTGTTTACATAGCTGTAATTATTTTGTTTCTTTGAGAATTTCGAATCCGAATTGAGGGTTCGAAGAAATTGCAGATATGTGATTTTTGTTAAAATTTTCGCTGGCTTTCTTTCGTACTAATCATATATTGATTAGATTTTTGCTGTTTTGAATTATCTTCATTGAAGATACATTCGAATGATTTCTTTGTTTATATTGTAATGTGCGTGCAAATATGAATTGCACGTTACTGCAATTATTTTACGTTGAACCGATGCTTGGTTATGAAACGTATTTTGTTGCCGTTATTTGTATAATGGGATTTGTACACCAATGCTATATTTTGAAGCACGGTGTTTTGTGGCATTTTGATGAATGAAAATTCACTGATATTACATTTTGATGTAAATTGTTTTGATGTGATTTTGATGTTTTAAAATTACTGTCGCTTTGGCTTCAGTAACCGTCAAAATTTTAAAAGTGGATTTTCAAGCGGTTATTCCGCAATACTGATTGTGACCATTTTTCGGTATTTTGAGAAGTACAATTTCCTTATCGAAATTGTTACTGATTTGCTGTTTTAATCACGTGATTGGAAAATCGTTTTAAAATGAAAATGGTTTTATAAATTTTAACAGTTTGCGTTTTCAAAAGAATGAGAAAGCAACTTAAACGATTCAGCAAAATCGAGGATTATGACCCCTTTCTTTTACTGTTTCGCTTAACTCCGAACTTGTCCAGTTGAGAAGGTGAATTGATATTTTTACAAAATAAATAAAATTGTTTTTAGAAATTTTAACAGTTTACGCTTTCAAAAGAATGAGGAAGCGATTTAAACGTTTCAGCAAAATCGAGGACTATGACCCCTTTCTTTTACTGATTCGCTTAATTCCGGACTTGTCCGTTTGAGAATGTAAAGTGTATTTTTACAAAATACACAATTTTGCACTTTCAAGGAAACGATGAAGAGAATTAAAAAATTTAGTAAAACTCGTGGTTATGGGACATGTGCGTTTGCTATTTTGGTTAATTCCAGACACGTTAATTGAAATATTTTGATGCTTTCGTGTGCTTTCGAGCCACTATGAGGACCTTCGGGTCATTTGTTGGGTTTTCGGGCCACTCTGATGTACTTTCGGGTCAAATACCAGTACTAGACCTTCGGGTCACTCTACGGACCTTCGGGTCATTTGTTGGGCGCCAAAATTATGTTGAGTACTTGGTAGGCTTCGGCCATTTGTTGATGCACGTGCGGCGAATTAAAAACTCGCCATCTGATGGGATCGATCCAAGCTTTTATGTTGATTTTCTAGTCTTCTTAATTGATTTCTAGATATTTGTTGTTTCTAATTATCTGCAGGTAATTAGATATCTGATGTTATGAGATTTAATTATCGTATCGATAATTAAATATTTGTTGTTTCTGATTATCGTTTTTGATAATCGGATATTTGTTGCTTCTAATTATCGCTTGTGATAATTAGATATTTGTTGATTCTGATTATCATTTTGATAATTGGATATTTATTGATTTTGATTATCATTTTGATAATTGGATATTTGTTGATATGAGTTCTGATTATCGTTTTTGATAATCGGATATTTGTTGTTTTTAATTATCGCTTGTGATAATTAAATATTTGTTGATTTGAGATTTAATTATCGCTTTAGATAATTAAATATTTGTTGATTTTAGATTTAATTATCGCTTGTGATAATTAAATATTTGCTGATTTGAGATTTAATTATCGCTTTAGATAATTAAATATTTGTTGATTTGAGATTTAATTATCGCTTGAGATAATTAAATATTTGTTGATTTGAGATTTAATTATCGCTTTAGATAATTAAATATTTGTTGATTTTAGATTTAATTATCGCTTGTGATAATTAAATATTTGCTGATTTGAGATTTAATTATCGTTTTTGGATAATTAAATATTTGTTGATTTGAGATTTAATTATCGCTTTAGATAATTAAATATTTGTTGATTTGAGATTTAATTATCGCTTTTGATAATTAAATATTTGCTGATTTGAGATTTAATTATCGCTTTAGATAATTAAATATTTGTTGATTTGAGATTTAATTATCGCTTGAGATAATTAAATATTTGTTGATTTGAGATTTAATTATCGCTTTAGATAATTAAATATTTGTTGATTTTAGATTTAATTATCGCTTGTGATAATTAAATATTTGCTGATTTGAGATTTAATTATCGTTTTTGGATAATTAAATATTTGTTGATTTGAGATTTAATTATCGCTTTAGATGATTAAATATTTGTTGATTTGAGATTTAATTATCGCTTTTGATAATTAAATATTTACTGATTTGAGATTTAGTTATCGCTTGAGATAATTAAATATTTGTTGATTTGAGATTTAATTATCGCTTTAGATAATTAAATATTTGTTGATTTGAGATTTAATTATCGCTTGAGATAATTAAATATTTGTTGATTTGAGATTTAATTATCGCTTTAGATAATTAAATATTTGCTGATTTTAGATTTAATTATCGCTTTTGATAATTGAATATTTGTTGATTTCAAATTTTAATTACCGTTTGTGGTAATTAGATATGTGCTGATTTGGTTTCTGATTATCGTTTGAGATAATTAGATATTTGAAATTTGATTATCGTTTTGATAATCGAATATTTGTTGAATTTGGAAATTTGATTATCGTTTTTGATAATCGAATAATTGTTGATTTGGAAATTTGATTATCGTTTTTGATAATCGAATATTTGTTGATTTGAAAGTTGATTATCGCCTCATTAAGTAGATAATTGATGATTTGATGTTTTCTGACTATCGTTAGATCATTGGATATTTGTTGATTTTGTTGATACGAGATTTTCTAGTTTCTTATTGATTCTAGATTACGTTGATGGTATTGAATTGCTGTTTTCTATCTATCTCTGTTGATAGACAGAGTTTGCTGATTATTAAGTTCGTGTTTTCTATTTATCTGTTAGATAACTAGATGCTTGCAGTTTTGCGATTTGTGATTTGTGTTTTCTACTTATCTTTGTTGATAATTAGATTTTGTTGTTTTCTAATTATCGTATCGATAATTAGATATTACTGTTTTGGGATTTCTGTATTTTGATTATCTAATTAGTAATTGAAGATTTCTTTGGCGTTTGGGTTCTCGACATTTGTCTTTCTAGCTTAACCAGTTTATGTTAGGAAGATAATTGTTATTGACACCTTTAAGTATGAAAATTGCGGGGATGCAATTTTTATAAGGAGGGAGTCTGTAACAACCCAGTATTTCGTACCGATTAATTATCGTCTTTAGACGATTGCTTTTCCTAGCAAATCGCTGTTTGGAATTTTGTTTAACCAGTTGAAACTCTTTTGAAAAATCTGTTAAATGTTGACGGGCTTTAAAATATATTCTCGGCCCACGTTTTCAAATGTTTGAAGCCGTGAAAAATTTGCAAAGCAAATGTACCCGTCCCCTTTTATCTCGATGTCGTCCCCCTTTCTTTCATTGAAAAAAACCCTAAACGAAATAAATCAAAACAACGAAGAAAAATGGCGACCACGTGATTTCTTTCGTTCGTTCCTCCTGAGAGAAATTTAGGGCTTTGATCGATTTTCGGGCCGCCACGGCTTCGAGTTTCCCTTGCCGTTCCTCACCACCGCGTCGCTGACTCATTCGACCTATTCACTGTTCGATGGCGATTTATCCAACTTCGTTCGAGATTGCTTCGGCTTCGCTTCCTCTGCTCGACTCGTGTCTTTGGTCTTGCTCGTTGATGCTAAGGTGAGAGAATCCTCACATCTAATTCCAAATCAAGTTTATTCGTGTTCGAATTTGATGATTTTCGGTCGTATATGTTTTCTGAGATTTGTTGTTTGCTGTTCGATTTCATTTGGATGTTGATGATTTTCCCTACCTGGTTCAATTTCTGTATTGACCATATTCTGACATTATTGCAACGACGATGTCTCTTTGGGTTTGTTAGTTTGATTTTCTACTGTCCCCATTACTTTTAATTTTGGAATTTGACAATTTTGGTTGTTTTGGTGGTATTGATTTTGTTGACTTCAATTTACTCGGTTTGGCATCAGTGATTATATCATCTTCATGTATACTTGTTGTTGTCTGGTGGTTTTCTAGTCTCTGTAGCATCTCGACTCATGTATTTTGGCACTGAATTTATTATCGACAGTGTTGGGTTCATGGGCATTGTCACTGCGTATTTGGTCGCATCATTGACCTAGTTGTTCTACAGTTCATTGTTGCCAGTACCTTGTTAAACATTTGTGCATGCTTTTATTGTGCATATCACCGCCTAGACTTGCTTACTGTCGATGTTTACAACTTTCATTCGTTCACCGTTGATCACGGTGTAGTTGTATTCCATTTGAACTAATTTGGTTTTGAAATCTCTGGTGACTATCGCTTTACTTGAATTTTCTTGTGCCTAGTCTGGTTCATTGTTTCATGTAAGCACTTGACTTCGACCTTGCATTTTTATGGTTACTGCATACATGTCCATTATGTAGTTCATTACGAGTTAGTGGCTGACCTTGGCCATTATCTTGACTTGGTGTTGAGTCATTTTTGCTTGACTATCGCATCATTTTGGTGATGTTGTTTCTCTGTTGATATATGTTATTCGACCACGACATCGTCTTGGTTCGAACAGTTGCTGTTAGTCCATGGTTGTTTCACTAATTTCTCTGTATTCGAATTGAATTGTACTATGGCCTTTGGTCTTGTGTATGATAGTTGCACTATCCAGTTTACAGTGCATACTAGTTGTACTTTGTTCATGTCTCCCCTTTAGTTTGTGATTTCAATTTGGCCTTGACTTCGTTTTGGAAACAATTCATTTTACTGGTATCAGTTTATACAAGAGCCTTACCATTCTGGCTCATATATTCACTGTGCATTCATTGTTGCCAAATTAGTTCACTGCATCTTTCATACCTGTAGCATGCTTGACCTTGGCAGTGCTTCATATCTGAACTATTGTTCGACCATATACATTTGTGGTTGCTTGATGTCACTCATATGCTGTTTGCTTATACTCCTTTTGACCTGTTTGCATCAAGTCAGTTTGGACCTTCTTTTTATCCCATCTGAAATCTTTGGTCTACATTATTACTATGGTGTAGACACTGTTGAAGCTTCATCACTTGATGTTGTCTACTTGGATATTGATCAGCATGTACCTTATTTCCTCTGTGTTGCAGTTTGATTATTTGAGCTTGTATGCTACAAGTTGCCTTGAGTTGAACCCGTATGTTATTTAGAACTTGGGTTTGACCTGGTTGTGAATTGTTAGCAGTGCAGCACTTGCCTCCCTTATTAATTCGTTTTACAGATTTGCCTTTGATCTTGGTTATGGTTTAGTGATGCACTTGCTTGGCTATTTGTACTTTCGGCCTTCGTTGGGTTCTGGTCTTGCTTGTGTTATTGACTCCGTTGGTTCTTGAGAATTTCATATTGATCGATGAAATAACATTTGAGTTGAACCCGATTTCGGGGTTCGACCTTGTGATCATTTGTGACTTTCACTGAGCTTTTGTGTTTATCATGTGATAGTGGCGAGGCAGTACACGCATGCGTGTACTGCAGCCCTATCGAATTTGAAAGTTTTAAATTGATGTTTTGATTTGTTGAATTGTTTCGTTGGTTAATTTCAAATGGTTTGGGGTTGTATTCTGATTTGGATTGCTGATTTGTTGTTTAACACTGTTTAGTGTTATATCTGCCGTTATCCGATTCTTTTATCGAGGAGTCGGATATACGAGATTTCTGTGACTGTCGTCTATTTGATATTGATTATTATTGCTACTGTGCATTAATAACTGAGTTTGAATTAGACTGACCCGTGTATTATTTTCTTTTGAATTTAATACTCGGGTCAGACCCGAGTTATTTCAGGTTGTAGATTTCCTTCTTTGAGTTGCTGTTGGGGATATGAAGACTTTTTACATCTTCTGAAGTTGTCTTTGTCATTTTGTAGTAGTCATGTCAAATTGTATAGGTTGATATGTATCCATGTATATTAGTTGATAATGTACGTGTGTATATAACTTCCAGAGTCGACAGTTGTAGTTGTATCATATGCATTGTGTCAACTATGTTGTAACTGACATCGGTTATATATATATATATGAGACTTTTGTTTTTAATCTGTGTTCCGCATTTATATTATCTGTGTTATTGTTATATCTAATGTCCTAAACTATTATGAACCATCGTAGTTTGTTTTATACTGATAATTGGGTATGTCGATGGGAGTAAACAAATAAGATGAAAAATGAAAAGTATATATCACTCCTATCGAGGTAACCAATATTAGTGTAAGGCCAACTACGGATGGCCGCTTCTATCCAGCCTTATTCTTCATAATAATAGACAGTGTTTCTTTTAATACTCTTTGTATTATGAGTATAGAGGTGGGGCGTCACATGTCGCGACCAGGTAATTAGAAGGAGGGGACTGAGGCGGTGGTTCAGGCGAGATCACGTGATCTCTGGTGCTCGGGGTTGTCGTGGATCGGAGGATGAGGGTCGAACAGTTTTACGCCAATGAATCCTGGAAGCTCGATTTTGATTTTTGGGTTGTATTGGAGTTTGAGTGGTCGGAATTAAGGAGGCTGGTGATCGTCGACGCGCGAGAAGGGTCGGTGATGGTCGGAGCCTCTGCCGTCGCGTGCGCACGTGCACGAGTTCATGTGTATGTTTGTTGATTTCAGGCTTGGGGAAGAAGCATTGTCTCAAAGATCGACTCGTGAAATTTTGGTTGCTGGCTCGAGTGCGCGCTCGAGTACATTCGTGTATATTATAATGTTAAAACTTAAAACTGAAACAAAGTATAAAAAAGGGAGGAAGGAAGAAGACTTCGGGGAAATGGGGAGGCAATCTCGAGTGTTACTCGAGTAAAACCCGAAGGCATTCTCGGGTTGGTTTTCAAAATGACAAAACAAAAAAAAAAATGGGTTAGGCAAATTTTTATGTAAAACCACCTTTAGTATGGTCAACTTAATTTAATGTTAAGATTTTTATTACAACTGTATTTAATTTAGGAAATGCTTAACAATGCTTTCAAAAATCTTAATTGCTGTTTTGATTTAGTAATTAACCAAATTTAAGTATTTAATGTAAATAACATTACAGTTTTCAAATTTGTAGTAATTTGTTTAAGGAAGTTTTTAAAATATTAATTAAGATAATCATTTGTAATTTTGTTAAGTATAATTACTTGATTAAATAATTAAGGATTAATTATTTATTGTAATTAATCTTGATAATATGATTAATTTAAGTCAAGTAATTTAGTCCAATTAACTTAAGAAATCATTTGATGAATTGATAAGTGTTTGATAAATTAATCTATATCAATTGATTTGTAATTAAGTAATCAGGATTTAATAATTAATTTATAAGTAATTAAATTAATTGAAAATTTAATTGAATAAATTTAGGATTAAATAAGTAAGTAATCCTGCTTATAAATGTTTGTTAATTGTTTGGATTGCTTTGAATTGATTTTCTATCTGATCTGTGATATTTTGATTTGCGATTGAGCTATGGGATGTAATTAATTATCTGTGATGTGATTCATTATTTACGATGAATTCATCTTATTTATCTATGACCTGTAAATAAAGATAAGCATTATAGATTATACTGCTTGTCGTTATATCTGTATTTGGATCATAATGATTGATGATGTGTTGCACTACTGTGTAAAACCCCTGGACCACACCATACACACACAAATATGGATTTCACGAGGAAATCGATTAAGTCACAGATTTTTGAAAATAGTTTTGAATTTATATTTTTAAATTCAAATGTTTTGGAAATGGATTGGGTTTAAAGTGAAAAGCTTTTGAAATAGAATTTCAAAAGCTAAAAATTTATTTTGAGTAACTTGATTGAGTTTTGAAATTTAAATATTTGATTTAAATTTGAATTCAATATTGAAATTGTATTCTATGATTTGAAACTAGGGATTAAAGATGTTATACCAGTTATATAAGGGTTAAACTATTTTAAAAAGTATTGATTTTGGAATGTGAATATAATTCAAGGGTTTAACTCGTGCAAATAAAATTGGATTTTTCTGAAACGAAAACTATTTGTTTTCAAATAATAACAGCTTTCATATAAGAAGTGAACTTCCAATTTGTGTTGAAAGGTTTAAATTTTAAAATGAAATCAAAACATTTTGAAATCTATGAATGAATCTTTGGGAACGAGTTTGAAAGTAATAAATTAAATCTTAATTTAAAGATTTAACGAGTCAACTAGAATGGAAAATGTTTTGAAACCTATGAATAGATCTTTATGAAACGAAGTAAACTTTATGAAATGAATCTTTTCGTTTAAAAGATTTAAGAATGGTAATTTGTTTAATCCATTTAAAAGAAAGATTTTGGGTAATAAGTGGTGACTTAATTGAAATCCCATATCCATATGTTTTAAATATTTCGCTCATTATTCGGGTTAACCGGGAAAGGACCTTTGGGTCGTATAATCCATTCTGAATAATGATACGTCGTATATGGATAGCATTTGAAGACTGGTGGTGAAGACCGGATATTTTCGAAAACGAAAGGACAACTCGTCGAATGTCTTTACATCGACTGGTCCCCGGTATAGAGACTCCATATGTGATGGGAAGTCCGGACGTGATTAGGGATTATCCGGATTTGCAAGGGCTTCTTTGGAAGTGCCTTCAGTTCTGTTCAAACCCAGAACAGACTTGTATGGATTGTATGTCTGACATTACACTTTGAGATATAAAGCCGATTTCTTTCAAATACATATCTGTTGGTGGCGGAGAATTTATTCTCTTAGCTTAACACCCTTCTCTGAGACGTACGAGCTCAGAGGTTATGTAGTTGAAATTTATCAGCGATATATCCCAATTTGGTAATGTGACATGCTGAGTGTTGCTGTGTGATGATCAGTGTTTGATCATTTGTGATATGATAATTTGTTTGATCATTTATCCTTGTGATCATTTCTTTGATCATTTGTTTGACCCGAAGCATGGCTTTGAGACAAAGCGTAGCTTTGTGGACGAGACTTCGTCGAGCCTCACACCCCGGAAATGGTCAAAACAGGAAGGATGCGGCAAGGTTCTAGGGAGTAGCGCCCCTTAGTGTATGTCATTCCTTCTGGATAGAGGTGGTATCATGGTATGGAGCCCAGATACTTAACCTATGTTGATACTGCTAATTTATTATGTGGTTGTTGGAATCGAGGATCCTCGGGAAGATCGGTTACGATCGGGGGATGGCATATGCGTGTCAGTAGTTATCTATTTTTGCAGAGGTAACCCGGCCTTGTGTTGGCAGAGATCCGGTCAGGTTCTCGGGACGTCATTCCAGAGGCGTTCCTTCGTGGCATAGGAAGTTCCTTAGCCTGACCATTTGTTGGAAATCCAAAGAAACAATACGAGCCTTTACAATTTCAATTGTATAACCTGTCTCCTCAGGAGGCAGCTATAGCAGGCATAATATAATGGTACCTATGCTGGCTAAGATTTATATTCTATTTTCGAAATGCTTTCCACTATGCACTAATAATATTAATATCAAAAATGATTTGATTTTGCGTAGTAAGCATCTTTGACTAACATAAGAAGAAATCTCCTCCAAGTCTGCATTTGCATTGTGTGTGTGGTGGGAGGTCTTATGGTAGTTTCATTTTCCAAAAGCATTGCGAATTGACTTTAAAATTCTCTGCTTTTCGTTTTTAAAGATAAACTGTTTTTGTTGCTCACACCAGTCCCATGACTGATCCGGAGTTTATTGTTCCTTTCCTAAACTCTGGGTGCTCAAAATTTTTCTACATGAGCAGTCTAGAGTTGGGTTTTTCAGATAGTCAGGATTAGTAGATTTTCTGGAGCTAGTTCAGTCTTTGGATCGGACTGCACTTGCTTATCTTTGTGCATCGTTATTGGGAGCTCGAGCTATTTCTGGATTGGCGCTTTGGAGATGGAGATTATCCGCTGCTGATGTTATCGCTTTCTTTTCCGCTGCTATTTCTTGTATCATATCTCTGATGTATATTGATATTCATTGTATCACTCTGTTGTATCAGATATTGTATCAGATATTGTATATCAATGTATTATTCTTTTATTCCGCTGTGTTATTTACTTAATGTTGTTATAAGCTCCGGTGACTCGGATTTGAACGGTCGAATCTACGGCATTCGAATACGATGTAAAGTATGGATGTTGACTTTCGAGCGGGCAAAATTCGTTATCGTTACAGCTACCCAGTGCAGAGACAATCGATAGGTTATCCTATCGTTTTCGCAAATACCCGGTCTTCAACACCGGTCTTCAAATGCTATCCATATACGACGTATCACTTATTCGGAATGGGATATATGACACAAAGGTCCTCTCCCGGCTAATCCGAATAATGAGCGCAATATTTAAAAACATATGGATATTGGGATTTCAATTAAGTCACAACTTATTACCCAAAACTTTTCTTTCAAATGGTTTAACAAATTACCATTTCAAATCTTTTAAACAAAAAGATTCATTTTAACAACCTTCAACGGTTTAAAATAATTTCCACACTTTAATCTTTTTAAACAAAAGATTCATTCATAGATTTTCCAAATCAATTTCCATTTTAATTTGATTAACTCGTTAAATCTTTAAATCAAAGATTTAATTTATAGCTTTTAAAACAATTTCATTTCAATGGTTTAAATAAATCATCATTTTAAATCTACTAAAAATAAACAGATTTAATTCATAGCTTTCTAAAAGAATTCATTCCTAACTTGGAAAACCATTTTTTCAATTCAATCTTGAAATTCCTTTAACTTAAATTGGAATTTCATTTTCTTATATGAAAGCTTTTATCATTTGAAAACAAACAGTTTCCATTTCAGAAGATCTGATTCATTCATACGAGTTGAAATCCTTGGGTTAAATTCAAATTCTCAAACCAATATTTTAAAAGTGGTTTAAATTCATATAAACACATTTTAACATTTTTAATCAAAATTTCCAATCATTGAATTCAATTCAAAATCTTGAATTCAAATTCAAATTGAATTATTTAAATTGGAAGCTTTATTAAGTTATTCAAAATAACTTTTATCTTACAAACTCCTTTTCGAAAGTTTTAACATTTAACCCAAATCCATTTCCAAAATCAATTGAAAATTAAAATTTCAATTTCAAAAATATCAAATTTAAATCATCTGTGACTTAACCGATTTCCACGTGAAATCCATATTTGTGTGTGTAAAGGTGTAGTCCAGGGGTTTTACACAATAGTGCAACATCATTCAATCATCACAGATTTAGAATACAGAAATATAATTAATAAGCGATATGAACTATAACGCTCATCTTCCATTTACAGATGGCAGATCACAGATATATGTATCACAGATAAATAAATAAATTACACACAGCTTAATTCACATAATAGGATATCATAGATCAACTAGGCCAATCAATTCAAGGCAATTCATACAATGCAAACATTCAGAAGC
Organism: Allium fistulosum; assembly: GCA_030737815.1. Lineage (NCBI taxonomy): Eukaryota > Viridiplantae > Streptophyta > Magnoliopsida > Asparagales > Amaryllidaceae > Allium > Allium fistulosum. Next base: position 354,334,607 of record CM060907.1, read on the forward strand.
AATCCAAGCATTCAATAATAATTTATAAACATGATTAATTAATTGTTTAATCGTAATTGATTCAATTTATTTTCCAAGTAAATTAATTACTTATGAATTTATTATCCAATTCTGATTTATTAATTCCAAATCATTTAATATAAATTAATTAATCAAACACTTTAATTAATTAAATTATTCTTAATTAATCATATTAATTAAATTAACCTTTAAACTCATTACATAATTAATTAACTTCTTAATAAATCAAAATATCCAAAATTAATTTTAATAAGTAATTAATCCTTATTTACTTTCATTAAGTAATCATCCTTTAATGAATCTCATTAATCAATCATTAATCACCTTTTAACAAATAAACCGGCTTAAACTTTGAAGTAGTTCGACAATTTAAATTTAAAACTTAGATTTAAACTTATTTCAAATTTCTATTTTACCATTTTAAACTTTTAGTTTAAATTCAAAACTCAATATACCTTTACACTTAAAAGTTGTTAAAACCAAATTTAAATTTCAAAATTTAAATCATTTCAAATCTAAGGTTCAAACTACTTGAATTCAGATTCAAACTCAGGTTTAAAACTTAATTTAAAGTTTTGATTTACAAATTTAAACTTTATTCTTAAAAATTACAAACAGAACAAATTCTAGTTAGTAAAACCTGTAACAAATGTTTACCCGAGCAACTAAAATTTTACTTCGAGTCGAATGCCCCACTGCCCCGAGCAAAACTACCCAGTGCTTCGAGTAATACTCGAGGAAAGCATGAAGAAAACCCCAGACCAACTTCTTCTTCCCCAACCAATCACGCTGACACACCACCAATCCTCGTACACGTGCACAACTGGCATCGTCACCTCCGGCTGAACTGCTGGTCGCCAACATGTCCCGATGATGCTCTCGAATCTCTCGAACACTCAAAAAAAACTCGAACAAATCATGATTTCGAAATCTCGTCCTCAAACCCAAAAACTGGAACGAACAGAACCCTCAAACAAACGCCTTGTCCCGCCTCCTCCGATCGTCAGAGGCCACGAAATTTGGTCCACGGCTTCGTCGACATGTGACGCTTCTAATGGCGTCGGTGACGTGAAGTCCGGTCGCCCATCGACAGCGCAGCTCCGATGTTTTTACCTCGAACGAAAATGGGTTCTTAAACCCTAGTTTAATCTCGTATTCAAAATTTATGCAATGGAAAAATAATTCGACAATTTTCTCGTAATCACTAGTGTTCAAGTTTGCTTCAAACCAATTTTCATCAATTTACATTCAATCGATCATTGGCAAAAGGAAAAAAACAAAATGTGTTCAAAAGGGAACTGCTCTTGAAATATTTAAATAAAAATCATCATATTAATTTTAAAAATCATAACTTTGTATGATTATTCGAGTTATATAATCAAATCACTAATTTAAAACACTTGATTTCTTCATAAAGATTTGTTTGTACTGTAAAGTTTTGACTACAGAAGCAAACCCTTCATGTTCAAGCTGAAAGAAAATTTTAGTTTCAAAAATCTTGTTTTGATTTTAGCTTTTGCTTCAGGACCCTGAATCTATGAATTTTGACAATTTAATTTTTTTTTGATTATTTTCAACACTTACTACCTGTTTACGTTCAACAGAGCCTAACCAAATATGTTTTAATTTAAACCTATTTTTAAATTTAAATCTAAAGGATAACAGATCCATTTTTTCTCCATACTTAAGATTTAATACATAATGGTCCTAGAGAATTTGATTTATAATCAAAGCTTATATCTGTAAGTTAACAACAGACAGGGTTCTAAACTTCAACATCAGGCATATCAAGATTTATGCACACATACATCCATTCAGACATTAACAGATAGATCATAAGCAACATGTATACATAACAACATCAAGTTATAAACCTTTATTCTGTTTTTAAAAGTTTGTTACTCACCTTAGTTTCTAGAGAAAAAGAAGAACAGAGTTTGATGATGTTGAACCAGGCTTGAAACTTGCAAGCTGAAACTCTCCTTAATCTCTGGTTTGATCTTGATTTGTATTGTTGATTTTTGTTTAAGTTATTAAGATGATAGTTGCTTCAGATTTGCTCAACTTTAAGTGAAAAAATTGAGGTAAGAGTAAACTGAGTTGTACAGGTAATGTTATATATATCTTTTTCTGTTTGTACAATTCGTTTCAGAGATTTTTATTTGCTTATGGAGGCTGATAACATTTTGAATTTGACTTTGTTTATGCTAGCATTAAATGCTTAAGTCCTTTATGTCTTCATATGTTTGTATGTCTCCTTTCTTTTGCAAGTGTACTTGTTCATATTTACCTTTATATATTTTGTTCCTTTTGCTAATTCATACTTGAATGTATTTCATCCTTTGTATTTTGTTTTTCTGGTTTTATACTTGCATATGTATTTTGTTTTACCAGCCTACATATTTATAGTTGAATATACTTGAATGTATATTTGTTGTTTCTTCATTTGTAAGCTTATACACATCTATTTGTTTACTTTCTTGAATGTAAGCACTTGAATAAACTTTTATCTTTTCTTTTGTCTTTGCAATAAATAAATTTTAATTTTAAAACTTGATGTCGGATTTTATCTAAATGTTACGCTTATAATTTTATTGTCTTATTATCTAATAATATAAATAATCTTCTATTTTTAATTAATTGTTAAAGTTTAGCAAATGTATTTACTTAATATTTTTATAGCTTATCTTTATATATATATTCATCTCTATTTCTAGCTTAAATTATTTATCATCAAATTTACTTTAATACCATTTGTCTTGAATTTCTATATATGTATATTTTCATAAACTCAAATTATTATTAAACCATTTATTTACAATTTAAATTCAAATCAAATATATATATATATATATACATACATATATATCATTTCAAATTTACTCATATATGCTCGTATACATATATATTCACATATATACATATATTCAAAAATATTAAATTTAAATTATTTATACCAAATTATTGGTGATCGAGGAAACTCGCATCACTTTAATCGATAAATTTTACAAATTGTCTTTAAAAATTCAATTAGTTATCAATTTAAATTTAATTAAAATTAGGGGTAATTACAGTAGTTGTCTTCTGCCTCCAGACTTGTTTGATGGGGGGAGACACGGTCTCGCATTGATCCAAGGTATGACCAAAACACTTGCAATTATTGCATATGGGTGGGATATGCTCATACTCTAATTCCTGAATGTATATGTTGCCATTTCTATCTTTAGCTCTCACTTGTTTTTTGATTGTATCACTTGCTTTGATTTCTACAAGAACTCTTGCATACTTTAATCATTTAACATGTCTGGTCTAATCATCCATATCTAGAGGATTACCAATTAAACTAGCAATTTTACTGATCCCCCGCACATTCCATAGAGATAGATCTAAGTTCTTCAGTTTTACCCATACTGGGTGAGATTCTAGCATGTCCCTCTCAAGTCTAAGATTTAATTCCCATCTTTTAGTGAAAATAAGTTTACTATCTATAAACTAGGGACCCCCATCCAAGACTTTTTTACAGTCTGCTTCATTACTGAATTTTATAAGATAAAATCCATTTTCTCGAGGGAAAACATCCCATTTACCAAAAGGTTTCCATTCTCTTTTAATATATGCATTTAGATGAATATAATAAGGTTTCTTACCAGCAACATATATGTAGAGAGAAGTACCCCATAGATTTTTCGCATTATTAAATACCTCGTCGTCCAGGTCTGCATATTCCCCTTCATCATCTTCCAAAAAGTCAAATTTTTTGACACCACCATCAATATACGTGTTGCCAGATATAGCTTCTGCCCATGATATGATGCCTCCCTTGAATTCTAGCTTATTGGTAGACCCCACCTGTGGAATTACCCTAGAATTCGTTTTGGGATATGGTCCCATATGAACAGGAACCCTAGATCTAGGACCCACATGAGATGAAACCCTAGATGGCTGCTGTTGATCCCTAATCTGATTTACACTTTTCTTATTGTGACGAACCTTTGTCCAACCCGTGTCATCTGCTTCATTATCCACGGAAATAGGTTCTATAATTGAGATCTCAGCTGCAGTTTTCGCTCCGTTTGTTTCGTTCGATACTTCCACCGCCATCAATAGGTTAATTATATCAATAGGTTAATTAATTTCCTATAAATAAAAATAAAAATGTGCAAATAAATTTCCTCAAAATTACCATTTTGCCCCTGAATGTATATGAATGAATGATGCTTTGAAAACAATTTAGATTTCGATTTAAACATGTAAAAATACCCTAATATGCTCATTTATTTCAACAAAAGAAGGGTAAATATGAAAGTAAAAATATAAATTTTTACATGCACATCAATTAGTAATTATTTTATTATAGTAATTTGGAGCTTATGTAATATATATATCGTTAGGTTTTTAATAAATACATAGGTGGAAGAAGTAAATTAAGCCTTTCATAAAGTAGTAAAGGAAAATTTGGATTTTAACACTTTTTGTTAAAATAAGTGATTTTGTGAAGTTAAGCGAAAATACATTAATTTGTTAAATTAATTTGTTAAATTAATGTAGAGTTATGTAATTATAATTGGGAATGTAATTGTGAATTTAATGAGGAATACTTTAAAGTAATAATAAGAGAAATGGTATGGCATTTGTTTGAGTAACAATTGTCTTAAACCCGTATAAAGGTAATTTAATCTTAAATGAGAGTTTTAAAGATAATGATTAAGTGAAGTGTTTTGGGATTGTAGTAAAATGTGCTTTAGTAACATTTATTTTTAAACCCTTGAAGAATATTTTTAAGTGGTAAAATATTGTTAAATGATTTTGAGAAATACTAAATCTTTTATAATGAAATTTTAAAGACAATAACAAGTATGAAATGTTTGGAAAAAGATAGAAAGGTACAAGTTTTAAAGTATATAAAAGAGAGAAGGGGTTTACAGTAACAATGTTTGAGTGACATTTGTTTTTAACCTCTTTGACTACGTTTTAAGTAAGTAAAACTTATTATTGATTTGTGAATATACTTATGCCATTGAGATAAGTATATGAATACTTTTGAGTATATTGAAATGGGTAGAAATGGATAGTGAAGTTTTAATTAAAAAGTGAAACTTTAATTAATGGAAGAAGTTTAATTGGGTAAAAAGGATTTTTACTAAGTTTTAACTAATAAAGGATAATTAATTAAAAAGGGATTCAAAGCCGTTTATATGACTTGATCATGCTTGAGTGTATTGATCATGCTTTGGGTATTACTTTCTTATGTAAAGTATATGGGACTTAGTTTCCTTTATGTGATCATTTTCATTATCGTTGAAATTGATCAAATATAAATTTGAAAATATCAGGATAAAACAAGGGAATTATACGGTACAGTTATCTTCGGTGATGATATACTATACATATAAACTCGTTTTGCTCTTCTAGGACAAATAATAAGGAAATTTGACCATGTCCGATTGGGAAGCGATCTTCGCTCTTATGTATCGTATAGTTATTTCTAGAAGAATAAGAGTTGAGTTTACTGGAAATCGATTGATTGGTTTTTGAAGCACCTGGTAAGCGAGGGAGTGTAATTTATGAGATGACTCAAAATCATAACCACTTCAGAACCATATATGTGTTCTATACTTTGGAAAGGTTCGTGATTGGTTCGAGATGTTGGAATCTATATGAAAATTCAAGATCTGTTTGAGATGCTCGAACACATGTAATTGTTCGTGATCAGTTGAGATATGGGATCCATATGAAATTCCAAAATCTGTTGAGATATGGCAATCCATGTGTGATTTTGAGATCTGTTCGAGTTGTGACTCGTGTGCTGGAATGCTAGACGTATCCTAACCTGCGGATATGACTAAAACCAGAGATATGATGCATAGACTAGGGATTTAGCTAACACAAGGGTGCAGGCAACTCTGTCATAGAGATACCTATAGTTATGCAAGCATGAGTGGTGCACTTGGCTTCATGTGTTGTAGCTAGCTACATATTTCCTTTGTACATCAGCTAGAGATGTATGATGCTTTGGGAGGATATCTCTAATCTTTGTGCAGGAAGACCATACTCAAAGTACTAAGGGCACCTTCGTGGAATTCTACACAATTAGCGAACGCACCTTAGTGGTTTTAGTTGCATACCTATTATTGTTGTAGTGTACACTTACATGCATTACAGCTACTTGATTATTTCACTACAAGGGGAAACGCGATTTCCGACGGCCAAAAACCGTCGGCGGCCGTCGGAAGCCGTCGGCCGCCGTCGGAAAAAGCTGTCGGAATTTACTGCGTCGGGGAGCAGTACTTCCGACGGCTTCCGACGGTGCCCGTCGAACATATTTCCGACGGGTACCAACGGTTTCCGACGGTTTCCGACGGATGCCGACATGTGTCGGAATCTGTCGGGAATAATGAGCTACAGGCCGCCAGTAACCGTCGGTAGCCGTCTGAAATTTTGACCTGTAAGTCGTCGGGAGCCGTCGGAAATTTGCTGTGTTTTTTTTATTTTGGCTCCAAATATAGCCTTCCAATCACATTTCTCTTCCAAACACTATTATATCAATACTGCACAATCCAGTATAAAATATTCCAACCAAATATCAAAACCCAAACTACACAATATTCAATAAACACACAAATAAATAAAATTAAATAAAAAAAAAACATAATATACATAATCATCCCAACATTGACAATAATCATAACAGTAAGTGTTCTATCATGTTATGAATACACAAAATCATCAACATCCTCATCCACATCGTCATACAACCATAAAACCAAGTGTATCAAACGTATTTATACATAAATCAACAATTATATCACCCATCTATCAAATCATTCAAAACTAAAACAAAACATACCTGAACGAGCAAGCAAGCAAGCAATGAATCAATCTCCGCCAGATCCAGAGCCAGCCGAGGAAGGGAAGCGGCCACCAAACTGCTGCATGTACTATAACAACTGTGTGGTATGCATGGCCTGTTGGCGGTTCCGCTCCTCCAGTTGGGACACTCTAGTCCGCAATCCTTATATATCGGCTAGATTGCTCTGACCTCTATTCCGCCGACCCCGTCTCTGACTGCTGGACTGCAACAATGGAAAAATGAATAAAATTCAAGTTTATTGTTTTGAAAAGGTCAAAATATCAAATTTGAAGTATTTTAAGAAAAAGTAAATTATTTACCGCTAGATTTCCAAATCCGTATCATCGACCATGCTCTGCTGGATCCATAACGGACTCAAAAATAGCGTCCTCCTCATCGGTCGTCAGCTGATCTCGACCCGTATCAGCAAGGAGTTTCTGCCGCTGCTTCATAAACTTCTCATGCATTAACAAATTAATAATATCATATCTTATATCATTATAGTTTAACAGTTAAAACAATTACTAATACTGAATAAAATGAAATATGCTTACATGGCTTTTGCTGGATTTATCGTCCTGCCATGTATACGAAACAGTCCCATCTGAATTAACATGCTCGACAACATGCGTACGGGTGAACACGTCCATATAGCTGACAGGACCATGTGCCTCGGCTTCCTGAAGTTGATCGTTACATACAATTATTATACATTTAAAAACATATAGCATAAACTATTTACATTTATTATTCAGTAAATTTACCAACTCCTGCCGATACTGCTGAAACGACTTCAATCCTCCGCGATGAGTGACGGGATTCTTATTTCTATTTGTGGAGTTTCTATCTGACTCTGCCTGTACATTCAAAATTTGATACATTATTTTTCGATCACGTTAAATTAATAATTCAAAAAAAATTAGTATACTTGCCATCGCCTCGTCCATCTCCCAGTATCTCAACCAAGCTTGCCACACGCTCTCTCCCATCCACCGTGGTTTCTTACCAGATTTCTTAATCTCCGATATCGTGTCCCTGTAGTTCTTGCGCATCTTCTTCATCCAGTATCCTCATGCCAACATCATATCGTCTGTTTGGATGTCTATCTCAGCCTGTGTTAAAAAAAAATTACACTTTAAACGATAAACAGTAGGAAAACGACAAACGAATTAAAAATGGAAAACAGAAAAATACACATACTAAGACATCCTGCCATATGCACTCTATGATGTGAGGAGGGATGCTATCCCACTTCGGCCAGCAAGCACTGATCATACTGCGATAAGCAGCTCTAGAGACGTCCAGCACAACCTTAGAGGGAAGTAGGTCGAACCCCCTGTTTTTTAAGTACGATATAGATAAGTACGTGTATCATAAAAAAATAAGATGCTGAATAAAATTTAATTCTTACCCATCTGCTCTAGGAACTGACGATACTACTGGACGCTGTGGCTCTTGCGATGGGCCACTGCCATCGCCTCCTGATGATCGAGAAGTGCTCCTACCTCTATATGACATTATGATAAACCTGTGACATATATACACATCATTATATAAGAGAATAATAACATGATAATGAAATATATTTCATATGTAAATGACATCAACGGTATAAATTGCTTAATTAATGACTGAAATGGAAATAGAAATGGAAGTGTGTTATACCTGATTCATAATGGGTCTACTGTTCCGACGATAAGCAGATTTCATTGCATTTTTAATAAAAATTGCTAAATAAACGACAAATGGAAATGACATAAAACATGTAAACAATGGTAAACAGATTTGGTTTCATAGTCACATCAATTTCATAATACATCAAGAATTCAACATATTTACATCAATTGCAAAAAACCAGATTCAGATTCATATCAGTCATCATCGTCTTCTGATTCAGATTCGGTCTCGTTTTCTACGATATTTTCCTCTGCACTGTCAAACGCTTCTACCAAAACATTTGATTCATCGATCAAAGGACCAAAATCTGTATGATCGTCTGTAATTATTATATCGTTATTTTGCTCGAGATCTGCCTGATAAGCTTGTTCGTCCGGAATATTCTTCCCATCGAATGTGAATCTGGCCTTTGTTTTAAAAACTGCAGACCAATCTGCTTTATCTCTTTTTAGAGACGGATAAGAAGCGTAATAAACTTGCAATGCTTGTTTGGCTAGTACAAAAGGATCATGCTTGTGATATTGCGACGTATGCTTTATTTCGATTAGATTATAATCCTTGTGCACATTAATTCCAGAACCTGGAACATTGCTAAACCAATTGCATCTAAATAGAAACACCTCCTCCGCGGGTCGTGAGAAATATGTCAGTTGCAAAATTTGTGTTAGAACGCCATAAAAATCATTTAAGTGATTTTCTGGATCGTCACTACCTTTAACAAATACACCAGTATTATTTGTTAATTTTTCTGCACCGTATTCTTTGGTGTTAAATTTATATCCATTGACGAAATATATTGGATATGTCTTGACCACTCTTTTTGGTCTCATCGCAAGATGTTTCAACCCTTCGTCAACAACACAATTTCTCGGCTCATAAACGTAATTTGAAAACCAACCGGAAAATTCTTTACTGAGATCTCTGTTTGGGATGTTCACGTTCATAAACACTGTTCATATAAACAAATTATTACATTAGGTTATACACGCACATGCATTATAGAAAAGAATAAAACACAAATTATTATTTCAGATTACCTAACAAACGGTGCAACCTCGACACAATTTAGAAGAATATAAGTGTGTGCTACATGAAGATCTCTATCGTCTAACCATATTTCTACACATTTTCCAGAAGGCCGACCATGTTGTCTAAAAATAGATAACATTGTTTGAGAGGACTCTTGTTCGTCGCCTTCGTCATTACGAGGAACACTTTGAAATGAAATATTCACATGGTCACTGAAATAGTGAGAGAAAAAGAACGAAACTTCTTCTTCGATGTAAGATTTACATATCGAACCTTCAACTCGTGCTTTTTGCCTCACTTTTTTCTTCAGATGATTCAAATATCTATGCAAAATTAATTTATATTAACTTCATCTTTCAAATGCAATTAAATTACGTTATAACATATTACATACCTCTCAAATGGATACATCCATCCATATTGGACAGGACCTCGAAGTCGTGCTTCAGATGGGAGATGAACAGGTAAATGTTCCATTACATTAAAAAAACCTGGCGGAAATATTTTCTCTAATTTGCAAAGCAATATAGTAATGTCCACTTCAAGTTTACGTAAACATTGCACTTTTAAAGTAGTCGAACAAAGCTCTTTGTAAAACATACTAAGCTCCGTTATTACCTTCCAAACTTTTAACGGCAGTAGTTCTTTGAACATTACGGGAAATAAATTTTCCATCATTATGTGACAGTCGTGACTTTTCATTCCGCTCAGTCTACCATTTTTAAAGTCAACACATCTATGAAGATTTGATGATATCCCATCAGGAAATCTTAACCCTTCCACCCATTTTAACACAGCTTTAACTTGATTATTATCTAATTCGTAACATGCTTTGGGTTTTTTACTGTCATTTGGTTTCATATGAAGCTCAGGACGTTTGCATAATTCTTCTATATCACGTCTTGATTTCAAATCATCCTTCATCTTCCCTTTCACATTCAAAATTGTGTTAAAAACATTATCAAATACAATTTTCTCATTGTGCATCACATCTATGTTATGGCAAAGCAGAAGATGTTTCCAATATGGCAACTCCCAAAAAATACTTTGTTTGCACCAGTTATGAACAACTGATTTGCCTTCAATTTCTGTTTGCTCGCCAGTTTCATATATCTTTGGATAGTCCTTAACAAGTTCATATATGTCTTCGCTTGACCATATCGTCGGTGGTTGTCTGGTTTCTACTCTATTAGCTAAAAAGTTTTTCTTGTCTCCTCTGAAGGGATGATTTACATGGAGAAAATATCGATGACAGTCAAACCATGAAATTTTCTTACCATGAGGTAAAGAAAACGCTCGAGTTTCATCCATGCAATATGGACAGGCTAGACGACCGGCAGTACTCCATCCCGAAAGCATTGCATAGGCAGGAAAATCACTTATAGTCCACAACAAAGAAGCAAACATACGAAAAATTTTCTTCTTGGACACATCGTATGTTTCTACTCCTTCGTTCCACAGTATTTTTAACTCCTCAATCAACGGTTGTAAATATACATCAATTCCTTGTGTCGGATCGTCGGGGCCAGGAACGACAACAGTAAGAAACATATATTGTGTTTTCATACACATCCATGGAGGTAAATTATATGGTGTGACGATAATGGGCCAGGATGAATATTTAGAACCAAATTGAGAAAATGGAGAAAAACCATCCGTACATAATCCTAATCTAACATTTCAACTCTCCGCTGCAAAATTTGGATATGTTTTATCGAAATGCTTCCATGCTTCTCCATCGGCCGGATGTTTCAATGTACCCTCTTCCTCCGTTCTCACGCTATGCCATCTCATATTAGATGTAGTTACAGAAGATACATATAATCTTTGAAGTCTTGGAGTTATGGGTAAGTAATGCATACGCTTGTACGGAACTTCTTTCCCCTTTTTTTTCTTAGTTTGTATCTCTCCTGGTTACAAACTTTACAATTTCTAAGGTTTGCGTCTTCTTTCCAAAACAACATGCAGCCTTTTAAACATGTATCTATTTTCTGATAAGGTAAACCAAAAGCCGACATAAGTTTTTTAACTTCGTAGTGATTTTCACACATTAGATTATCGGGCGGCATATGTCTTTTTGCAGCTTGTACAACAGCCGTAAACCCAGCTTCAGTGATGTTGTATTTTGACTTCATCGCAATGTATTCTGCGATTACTGATAGATGAGTGCCACTTTTACAACCATCCCAAATAGGTTTCTTAGCAGCATCTAGTAAATCATAATTTTTTTTGCTTTAATATTTGGTTCTTCAACATTTCCATCATCTTCGTCAACTTCAACCATAGGAAACATTGATCGTGCTGCATCTTCGACCATATTTTCTATACGGGTCGTCGAAACTATTTCGTTAATGACACTTTCAGACTATACAGAAGTATTTGCTACAACTTCTCCATGCCGATCCCAATCATAATACTCGGGTGTGAAACCGTGTTGGCACAAATGAACTTTCACAATATCTGGTAACAAATACTTCAAATGTCTACACCTACTACACGGACAACGAATTTCTAAATCGTTTCCGTTATTACTTAAAGCGAATTCAACAAACAGGTTCATACCATTATAAAAATCTTCTTTTATTGAGCCCCTCATTCCTTTTCTTTGATACATCCATCTCCTCCGATCAACAAAATAATCAATCATTTTTCCTATTTGACAAAATGAGAAGTTCAAAATTTAATATTTATTTTGAAGAATAAAAATTCGAAAAAGATTATTTTCATGGTCGTATAATATTTGAATTTAAAGAACAACTTCACAAATTTAAAAATATTTTCAAATATGGCACATTTTATTTTTTAACGTATCGATATAAAAAGTTGTATAATTTTTTTTTTCATTAGTCAGGCATCCTACATCCCATTACAAACACAGTAAGCATTTACATTTCGTATATTACTTCATCTCAAACGATTCTATAAAATTTCGGCAGCATTTCCCTTTTGTTCCCTGCATTGTACAGAAATGCGTGTACGCAGGAAACAAAAAAGAAAAGTTAGGCCGAAATTTTATGAACCGCTTGAGACGAAGTAGTATACAAAATGTAAATGCTTACTGTGTTCATAACTTGTCCAATACAGGGACAAATCCGACAAACATTGTACCAGATGAATATAAATGGTCGTTTTTCGGAAAAAACGACTATTTATACAACAATCATGTACAACACTCGTCAGACGGGGCCAAAAACTCTCTAAGGGACATTTGTAAATTACATGCGCGCATTTGACAAAAAAATACAGTTTTACTCACTGTTCACATTTACAAAAATATATATTAATTAATTTAACACATTTATTCGACGTATGTTAACTCCCTTTTAGCAACGACTTACGAGTTAAGAAATGAACGACTCAGATTATGCCACGACTTATAAGAAGCCAACGAGTTAAAAAGCCTAAAACCTGTGTACTCAACGACTTACGACTTAGCTGCTGAAAGAGAATCTACGGCTTGAACGACTTACGACCTACCGGGTTAGGGAGCTACGACCTAAGAGAGTCTCCGACCTAACTGCTGAAGGTAACTTCGCGACCTAGCAGTGTTGCGACCTAGCAATGTCGCGACCTAAAGACTTCGCGACCTAGCAGTGTTGCGACCTAAAGACTTCGCGACCTAGCAGTGTTGCGACCTAAAGACTACGACTTAAGAAGGTTCCGAACTAATGAGTTACAACTTAGCTTAAGTCGCTCACAACTTATAGCTCCAGTTCCTAAAGACTTAGGAAGTATATGACTTAACAGTCTACGACTCAACAGGCCACGACTTAACAGTTTACGACCTAGTGGGTGTACGACTTAAGAGCTTCACAGCCTATGACTCATGGTCCTAACGACTCAACGAGTTAAGCTATCTACAACTTAAAGAAAGGGGGTTCCGACTTAACGACTCAGCGAGTTAAGGTCTTACGAGTTAAGGGTCTTACGACTTAAAGGCAACGAGGTTAAAAGTCCAGAGCCCATGCTTATACTACCTATCTGATAAGTCGGCTACGACTTAACACTTGTCGAAGACAAAGCCACAGGATGAGCCCAGAACAACCCAGTCCCTTAACTCGTCACCGACCTAACCCAATCCCTTAACTCGTCACCGACCTACCCTAAGTCGGCTACGACTTAGGACTTAGGAAGATTTCCAGAGTCCAAATCAGCTCCTATAAATACCCCACCACTTCCAACATAAGAGGGACTTTTGGCCATTCATTTCTTCAAGCGCCGTTACGCTGTCAAAGTCTCCTCTCATTCAGCAATCAAAGATCTTCAAGCATTCAAGACACTACAACAATCTTCAAGAGAAGAACTCCTTACATCCAACACGGATTCGTCGAGTTTCATCATCAAAGATCGAGCTAGTAGTCAAGAATGCTTTCATGATCGAGTTGTATTGTATTTTGAAGGATATTGTATCAAATTGTAACCGAATCAGCAATAAAAGATTATAAAGTGGACGTAGGCTCAATTACGGGCCGAACCACTATAAACCTGTTGTTCATTTACTGCTTTTTCTGCTATTTTCAGCTTATATTCTGTTCCCGTACCAACGGGTGGTGCTTTCACGATTCAATTACACACACCGGGTGTTAGCGTTCATTTTTTAGCGTTAACATTTTGGTGCTTTCACTGAGAACCCAACTCAGGCGATCATCCACCGTTGCTTCGCAAAGATTCATAAAAAGAACCTCTCTTAAAAACCAGATCCGAAATAATGGCTCCTGGAAGAAGAGGTAGACCTATCAGATCCGGAAATGCTCATGAAGGGACTTCCGCCTCCCCAACCGCAGACCAAGCAACTCCTACCATTGGAGTCACCAGGGCTGAATTAGACGACGCAGTTTCTGGATTATACCAACAAATTGAAACTCAAAACGCTTTGATGATGGATAGATTAACTGCTCTGCTCGGGGCAAATCGTCAACCAGAAAACCATCAAACTACTCTTCCTGAAATGCCACCTTTCCAAGCTGATGGTTCTATGCCGCAACCAACTTGTCATGAACATGTGCCCGGGCAAACTTCCGAGGGAAGAACTGATGCTTGCCCGGAGATGTCTTTGAACAATAAAGAGTACCTGTCCGAAATGGTTGGCCGCATCATGAAAGAGAGCATGCAAAGGGAAGAGGATGAGAACGACTGGGGATTTGCACCAAGCAGAACCCCGTTTACGGAAAGGATCCTGAAAGCGGAATTTCCAAGGAAATTTGCACCTCCTACTATCCAAGCCTATAGGGGAACGAGTGACCCTAATCATTTCCTATACAAGTACGATTGGCATATGACCGGTGCAAGAGCATCAGACGAGATCAAATGTCGATACTTTCCAGCATACCTGGAAGGTGTGGCTTTACTTTGGTTCACAAAGCTTCCAATTCGGTCTGTTGATAAATTCTCCGACTTAACGCAAAAGTTCAAAGAACAGTTCAAATTGTATGCTTCAAAAGCTAAGGATATAATGTCACTGTCTAACCTGGAACAAGCGCCCGGAGAATCAATCAAATCTTTCTTGAGCCGTTTCAATATAGCTTTAGCCGAAGTAGAAAATGCGGAACCATGCATGATCCTGACTTATTTGATGCGAGCCATTGATAAATCGAGCAAATTTGGAATATGGCTAAAGATGAAAGAACCGAACTCACTTGATAAATTTTATAAAAAGGCCGACGAGTTCATTCTCCTTGAAAGCCTTCCTACGACATCGAAAGTGGTTGCTGCCCAAACTAATAATAACAATGTCCCATCTAATAAAAGAGAATCTGAAAGTCAGAAAAGGGAGAATGAAGGAGGAAAGAGCCAGGGAAATGAAAAGAAACCTCGCCGCTTTAATCCTTCGGATTATACTCCTTTAACTGATACACCAAGAAATATCTTTTTTGCAACAAAAGACATTGTCAGGTATCCTAAGCCACCTGAGATGACAAGAGGTGCAAAGCGTAATGGAAAATTCTGCCAATTTCACAATCAACCTGGCCATGAAACTGACCAATGTCGCCAATTGAAGAATGTGATTGAAGAATTGCTGGAGCAGGGTAAACTCCAACAATACGTTAAGAGAAGCGGAGTCGCTCCAACCTCATCCACTCTGGATCAACAACGTCCTACCCATCCACCCGATTCTCACCACGACACTGCAGTGCAAGATTCAGAAAAGCTTGTCATTAATGTTGTCACAGGAGGTCCATACCCAGCAAGCAGAAGTTGGGACGACTGTTAATTACCCACAAAACTGCGACTGGGGCATCTCCCACTTTCTCTGGCGTAAAAATCCAAAAGCTATGAATCAAGCACAAATGGGAATCCAGCTTGGAGATTCTGAAACAACAATAACTAGCATCCATTTTTTACTTAGCAGCATTGCTTGAATTTGTAAAAATGATAATAGATGTGTAACTTCTGCATTGTAAACCGCTGAGAAATTAGCGTGACTGAATAATGAAAAACTATGCATTCTGTGTTTTCTATTATAAAATGCCTGTTATATTTCGATGTGTAAATACTCTAAATGTATTGCTAAAATGTCGATCTAATATTGCAGGTCATTAAAGCAGAACTCACCCATCGCAAAGCTAAGCGAGCCTTACAAATCATTTATTAAAGCAAATACCAAGCAACAAAAAATTCCATATTCAAATCCTATACAAGAAGAACTTCACATAAAAAGTTGGCAACTTCACTGGGGCTAGCCTTCGTTAACCAGTTGTGATTGTCGATATGAACAGACATCCAGCTAGGTAACTCGCGTTTGTCCCATGAAGTTATTCAACAGTGAAGTCCACTTCTTCGGATAAGGCAATTTACTTGCAAAAGGAACGAAGACACGCTTGGAAATGATAATAAGAGGTCGCTAAGGGGCAGATGATGGGAGAACATGGCCAAGCAAGCACGGAAGCAACCAAAAGGAATTTTGCTCCTCAATAAAAGGGCCGGTAGAACCACCGAAGGGACACCTTCCCAAGCAGAAGGAACAGGGCCCTTGCTAACTGACCGTGATGCATCCGATCAGGCAGCTTGCGTCCGTCCTGTGAATCTACTCGCCCCTGAGAAGTAACCTTCCTGGCACACCAACCAACCGATGCTCCTTCCCAAAGGTCAACAAAGCCCTCTAACAAGGCATGCCAATAAATGGGAGAGCTTTCCTCAATCAAAAAGATCGGTGGGACTAACAAAAGGGGCACCGTGTTAGTTAATTGCGATCGTTTGTGCAAACAAACATCCAATCAAGCAACTTGCGTTTGCCCCGTGGACCCCTCCGACCATGAGAAAGTAACTTCCAGGCAATCAAAAGCCCTTTTCGGAGGCACAAGCCCTTTTCGGAGGCAAAAGCCCTCTTCGGAGGCACATTTCACCCGTGTAGAAGTGCAAAATGCTTCTCTTCGGAGACCCACTTCACCAGTGATGAAATGCTAAAAAGCCCTTTTCGGAGGCACATTTCACCCGTGTAGAAGTGCAAAATGCTTCTCTTCGGAGACCCACTTCACCAGAGCTGAAATGCCAAAATTGCTTCTCTTCGGAGACCAAAATCGCTTCTCTTCGGAGACCAAAATTGCTTCTCTTCGGAGACCAAAATTGCTTCTCTACGGAGACCAAAATCGCTTCTCTTCGGAGACCAAAATCGCTTCTCTTCGGAGACCAAAATCGCTTCTCTTCGGAGACCAAAATCGCTTCTCTTCGGAGACCAAAATCGCTTCTCTTCGGAGACCAAAATCGCTTCTCTTCGGAGACCAAAATCGCTTCTCTTCGGAGACCAAAATCGCTTCTCTTCGGAGACCAAAATTGCTTCTCTGCGGAGACCAAAATTGCTTCTCTGCGGAGACCAAAATTGCTTCTCTTCGGAGACCAAAATTGCTTCTCTTCGGAGACCAAAATTGCTTCTCTGCGGAGACCAAAATTGCTTCTCTGCGGAGACCAAAATTGCTTCTCTTCGGAGACCAAAATTGCTTCTCTTCGGAGACCAAAATCGCTTCTCTTCGGAGACCAAAGTTGCTTCTCTTCGGAGACCAAAGTTGCTTCTCTGCGGAGACCAAAATCGCTTCTCTTCGGAGACCAAAATTCTTCTCTTCGGAGACCAAAATTGCTCCTCTTCGGAGACCAAAATTGCTTCTCTTCAGAGACCAAAAGACCTCTGCAGAGGCGTACTTCACCTTGCTTGAAGTACCAAAAATAAACACTTTACTGGGGCACAAAAATGAAAACCTTCTTCAGAAGCTCATTTCATTGTGCAGGAAAATTCATTTTTAAACAAATAAAAGTGATCATTCCCAAAAGTCGAAGTGTTCTTCTGACAGAAAGAGAAAGTAAAAATTTCTCCAGAAACGAGATATACTCTATTAAAAGCAGAATGATTCCTTCCTCAAAAATGGAATAGTTATTCTCTAATATAAGAGTATCAGTCTTGTAAAAGCGAGAAATATTGCAATGCACTTGTGGTGTGGGGGCAACATTATACAATTCAGTTACATTAATAAAAGTAATATACAAGCGACACACCACAAGTTCATTACAATATCACATAAAGAAGATGTGGAATAAATGCGTTCTTGAAACACAGACAAGAGTTTGTACAAGTAAAAAGAATCGTTTACTCTACACTTCAAATGAAAAACAGATGTATTCCTACATACACAAGAATTTGTACAAGTAAAATAGCTATTTTATTCAATATTATGGAAGCTTTTTACATTGTGCAGATTACAAAAAGGAGCGGAGACCGGTATCCGCACAATCTCCGGTCAATACAAAAAGCAGAAAAGACAAAATCAAACTCATTTCTCCTTCTTCCCACCCTTGGAGCTTTTACCCGGCCTGGTAATTAGTTTCGAAGGCCGTATCGGAGAAGAAGGAGAAAGAGACTCAGCCGGATCAATCTCTGCTTCATCCCCAGCAGCAGAAGAACTTTTCTTTCCTTTCTTCGAAGCCACACGTTTCCCCTTCTTCTTGGAAGAAGACTCACTCCCCGGAGCAAGAAATGTAGAAAGCTTTGTGTCGTAGTCAAAAGACCGCTCCGGGGTCTTCTCGCTATCTTCCAGATCTTTTGCTTTCTGTTCCTCAGAAGTAGGTGGTTCATCCAAACCTTGAAGGGCCGCTATCGGTTCTTCCTGTGAACCTGGTTGAGAAGCTGGAAGAGGAGTAACTTGAGAAGGAGGAGGAACGGCAGCTGAAGAAGGAAGGATTGGTGCAGTTTCCGGCACGTCTGCTGCATAATAAAAGAAATCAAAATCAGTATTCTCCGAGAAAAAAGAAGACCGTGAATCGTCAAAGTTACCTGGAGAAGCCGGTTTAGCGAGATCAATCTCAAATTCCCGAGCTTGGAAGTCCTTCATTGCCTCTTCCTCTGTAGGAGTGGTCACAGTTTCTTTGTCAACCTTAGCGGGAGGCGTGGAATGAGAACTAGAGCCAGTAATATCCGCGTAAGCTAAAGCCGAAGTATAAGCAGGAGCTATAGGAGGTATTTCTCTCTCAGGAAGCTTCTCTCCCGTCGCCTCGGCCCGCAATCGGATAAGCTGCTCTTTTCCTTTGGCAAGGGCAGCGCGGTCGCTCTCACCTAAGTAGGTAGCTTGAAGATCTGCTTCAGCATAACCGGCACCGCCAAACAAGTCGATGATTGCCTCCCATACTTCCGCTAATGTGACTTCATATTCTGGTCCCAAAAATGAAAGGCTCCCACGCCCCAGGACGCAATGCATATAAAAGTCGAATAAAGACGCGTCAATGTTGGCTTTGGTTGCCTTTTGGGATTCTTCAGCCGCAGCCTTACCAGAGAGAGCTTCATCACGCTCTCTTTCAACTTTCAATAACTGGGATTGCAGCCTCGCAATTTCTAAGTCTCGAGAGCTGATTTTCTCCTGAAGTTGAGCAGCGTCATCACGATATTTTCTAGTAACATGCTGTTCTGCTTCAAGTTTTACTTCAGTATCTCGCTGAGCAGCATGGGCGTCTCGAACGTGTTTTTGAAGCATTTCTTCTTTCTGAGAATAAGAAGTGGAAGAAGTGGCGAGCTCATTTTTGAGTCTTTCAACTTCAGCTTCGAGCTTCCCATAATCATCGCTAATGCTTTTCATCTCCGCATCGTGCTGCTTACGCCATTTGTCCCATTCTGATTTATCGTTCTCCATGGTCATCATCGCCTCAAGGTTCATATGGTTGACCCTTTGAAGTTCATCAACCAGCTTCTGCCATCCAGACATTCTTTCAATGTCAAGCTTGACGGCATCAACATTTCTCAGCATCGCCTGCTTATCAATGGGAACCAAGTCTAAGTCAAAACGGACTCCTTTTAAACACCAATTTGGAAATCGGCTCTGGAGTGTGGGAGGTCCGTCTCCGGCTTGATACTGAGGCCTATTAATAATTGCCTGGATGTCAGACTCCTTAAGGGTAGGAGAACCGGACGATGTATTAGGAGGAATAGAAGCGGTAGTCTTTTCCGAGATGTTAGATGTGTCTTTCTCACCAAGTCTGGTCTGTTTGCTGGAATCATCAGAAGTATGACTCTTCCCCTTATCGTCGTAAGATTTCCTCTTGTAAGGATCGTCGCTTTTGCGGGAAGAGTCACGTCGCTCGTCTCTACTCCCATAGTGCTCTTCGTCTTCTCTCCGACGACGTTCTTCGTAAGCTCGCCTTTCGTGAGCCTTTCTAGCAGCCCTTTCCTCATCAGTTTCCTTCGGAGCGCCGATATAACTCCTAAAGTCATAAGCGTCGCGGCTTCCATGACGCTGGAATTTGTCAAAGTAAGAGCCACTTCGCCCCATTGTAGAACCTGAAATTGAAAAAGAAAGGCAAGTCTTAGAAATTTTCAAATTAAAGGAGCTAGGTGCATATAAGTGCCAAAATCCTAAGTGTGTGTGGCGTGTGGGCTATGCGCGTCAAACTACAAACCACTTTTTTGTGTGGGAATGGTGACGGCTTGTATAGAAGGTGTTGTGGTTTGTTGCAAAGAAGAAGTTGCTTCGATGACAGAAGAGATCGATTTAGAGGCGTCATCTTTAAAGAGCTCCTGAGAGGTTATCATGATGTCGCTCAGACTGTCAAAAGTATTATCGCCATGATGCGTGGGAGAATTATCTTTTTCAGCTTCCACCTCAGCCATCTTTTCAAGAATGTAAAGATTTTCCTCCTCTTCAATAACCGGGGCAAGTGCTAACTTACTGGACGACCCCGCAATGTCGGTAAGAGTAGAACACTTCACTAATGAAGTCTCAACGGTAAGCTCTTTCGGTGAAGGTTCTTTAGCAGGAACGGGGGCATCTGACTCCTCAGCTGAAGAATCAGGGACTTCATGTGACTGAGTGGAGCGGGAAGGATGTAAGAGTCCAAATTCATGAAGGAACTCATCTTTCAATAGAAATTGAACACTCCTCTCCTCAACCGGCACGGCCATAAGCCCCTCGAAGGTAGTTTTGTGGCGAGGTTCCCTAGAAGGGGGAGGGAGCACTGAGACAGTAGAAAAAAAAAGTTAACACTTGACAATTTGGACTTCGAAGAATTTAGAAAACACAGGGAAAAGATAGATAATCGTACTTCCCACTCTCCAAATGGCGTAAAATCCCGGGGGACAACGAACAAAGAAAAACTGGCTCAGAAACCCAGGAACGCTTTCGGGAAGACCAATAATCAGTTTACGGTTCCTGGCACTCCTTACAACTGTGATAGAGGGATGGTCTTTGTTCTTTGCAAATGAGCACAGGAAGCAAATTTCTTCAAAACTGGGAAAACGGTCCAGCGTTCTCCTAAAAAGCACACACAATCCCAACAGGATGGCATAGCCATTAGGGTGTAGTTGAAAAGGGGAGATAGATAATCGAAGGAGAAGTTCTCGAAGACAGTCATTAAACGGGGGAATCGCTCCACTCAAGCACATTTGGCGGTTCACTGCGACAAAGCCGTGGGGCGGCCTATCAGTAGTGTCATTTACTCCAGGGAGCAAAGCGTCAGATTCAGCAATGCCAAACTGGGTGCATAGTTGACGGAAGACTTTATGACTCAGAGTGGTAGGAGTCCTTTCCGGGGGATCATTCAACGGGGTAGCAATTGGAAAAGCTTCTCCAGTTGGTTCCAAGTCTTCTTGATGAGATGCCATTCTACACAATCAGCTGAATGTTCAAAAGTGAAGGTGCACGTTTCCTAAAAGTGTGAAGTGCTGTGCAAAACTAATGAAAACAAGAAAAAGCAAGTATAACTGGAATTAAACTAACTGACAATCAGTTGATTACGAGATTTCAGAACTTGTTAATACTCAAGTGTAGTGTTAATGCAGACAAATCAGTTTTAGTTTACCATTACGATTTTGCTTTAATACTTCACTTGAGTTGGTTAGTGTGTAGCATTTCACTCATACAGTTCATTTAATTTAATTTTCTCTTTATCAACTAATCTGTCATTCGATGTGGGCAGTCAGTGGCAGTATATTCGTCCCAGTATTCTGTGAATGTTGTGTTAAGCAGGTTATTAGCATTAAAGTCAAGACAGTGTGAGAGGTAACACAACACAGTTCAAATTCAAGAGTTCAGCCAACTTCTGTGCAAAATCATCTAAGTCTTAAGTCGTTAAACGACCTATCGTAGGTCGGGGCTTTTAGGTCGTATTGTGCGAGTCAAGATGTTCAAGGCATGTTCTCTTAAGTCAGATCATTCAAGTCCAAGAATTCGAAGTCATGGAGTTCAAGTTATTAAGTCGTTCAGATGGGTTCGCGAGTAACGAGTTAAGGGCTATCTCATCCACGACCTAGTCATTCAGATGTGCTCGCAAGTTAAATCTTTAAGTGCTAACTCGTCCACGACCTAAGGGCAAGCTACGAGTTAAGTTAAGCCATCAGTCTATTAAGGAGTGTTGCATAAGAAAGGTCTCAAGATTTCTATTCAGAACGCGAAGGCCTTAAGTCGTTCGTCTTCTCCCCAATACATCAATTCGCTAACTCCTTAACCCGTTAACCCATTAGCTTCTCCTCCAACCAAAACTCTCGTTCCCTCAGCGCATTAAATCATCCCGAAATCACCATAAACCCGGTCTAATGTCATTCCATCACAAACCACGAATCAATCAAACTGAAATGCTGCTGTCCATCGTCTTGTTCTAACCGACTATCCAAAACCAGGACAAGCCGTCTCAAACCCATCAGTAATCAATTGAAACAAGGATTGCAGAGAAGTACGGCATGAGAAAAGGGGGTCGATGGTGAAAATGGGATTCGTAATTGGGTGATAATCGAGGAATGAATAGCAATCGAATCCACTTACGTGAGAAGGAAATAAGGATGACTGGCAACCGGTAGGTCTGAGTCGTCTTTGGAAAACTTGAATGCTTGCAAATGACGGAATGAAACAGGTAAAGGAGAAGAAGGAACGACCTAAGATATTTATACCCTGGGACAGTGAAAGGTGAATCGACACATCTGACTTACGACTTATACTAAGTCATTCGCGACCTACGACTCATCAAGAAGCGAGCTAAGGAAATCGAAGCACACGACTTACGACTTAAGGCATGTACTTCGAGGGGCAAATGTTAACTCCCTTTTAGCAACGACTTACGAGTTAAGAAATGAACGACTCAGATTATGCCACGACTTATAAGAAGCCAACGAGTTAAAAAGCCTAAAACCTGTGTACTCAACGACTTACGACTTAGCTGCTGAAAGAGAATCTACGGCTTGAACGACTTACGACCTACCGGGTTAGGGAGCTATGACCTAAGAGAGTCTCCGACCTAACTGCTGAAGGTAACTTCGCAACCTAGCAGTGTTGCGACCTAAAGACTTCGCGACCTAGCAATGTCACGACCTAAAGACTTCGCGACCTAGCAGTGTTGCGACCTAAAGACTTCGCGACCTAGCAGTGTTGCGACCTAAAGACTACGACTTAAGAAGGTTCCGACCTAATGAGTTACAACTTAGCTTAAGTCGCTCACGACTT
This sequence comes from Allium fistulosum, assembly GCA_030737815.1. Lineage (NCBI taxonomy): Eukaryota > Viridiplantae > Streptophyta > Magnoliopsida > Asparagales > Amaryllidaceae > Allium > Allium fistulosum. The sequence continues at coordinate 354,358,088 of CM060907.1, forward strand.
ATAGCTCCAGTTCCTAACGACTTAGGAAGTATACGACTTAACAGTCTACGACTCAACAGGCCACGACTTAACAGTTTACGACCTAGTGGGTGTACGACTTAAGAGCTTCACAGCCTATGACTCATGGTCCTAACGACTCAACGAGTTAAGCTATCTACAACTTAAAGAAAGGGGGTTCCGACTTAACGACTCAGCGAGTTAAGGTCTTACGAGTTAAGGTCTTACGACTTAAGGGTCTTACGACTTAAAGGCAACGAGGTTAAAAGTCCAGAGCCCATGCTTATACTACCTATCTGATAAGTCGGCTACGACTTAACACTTGTCGAAGACAAAGCCACAGGATGAGCCCAGAAAAACCCAATCCCTTAACTCGTCACCGACCTAACCCAATCCCTTAACTCGTCACCGACCTACCCTAAGTCGGCTATGACTTAGGACTTAGGAAGATTTCCAGAGTCCAAATCAGCTCCTATAAATACCCCACCACTTCCAACATAAGAGGGACTTTTGGCCATTCATTTCTTCAAGCGCCGTTACGCTGTCAAAGTCTCCTCTCATTCAGCAATCAAAGATCTTCAAGCATTCAAGACACTACAACAATCTTCAAGAGAAGAACTCCTTACATCCAACACGGATTCGTCGTGTTTCATCATCAAAGATCGAGCTAGTAGTCAAGAGTGCTTTCATGATCAAGTTGTATTGTATTTTGAAGGATATTGTATCGAATTGTAACCGAATCAGCAATAAAAGACTATAAAGTGGACGTAGGCTCAATTACGGGCCGAACCACTATAAATCTGTTGTTCATTTACTGCTTTTCTGCTATTTTCAGCTTATATTCTGTTCCCGTACCAACGGGTGGTGCTTTTCACAATTCTATCACACACACCGGGTGTTAGCGTTCACTTTTTAGCGTTAACAACGTATTACATCAACTTAAGACTGGTTTAACATTTTTGTCATTTTTTAATACACACAATTATAATTTAGAGTAATGCATTTTTTTGTTTCATAAGTAAATACGTGCACAATATAATACTCCGAGTTCATTCATTCATTTTTCTTATTCCAACTAACGTATACAATCGTACAATAAAGACATACACAACAATTTACATATACATGAACAACCACAAATTATACATGTTTTTCACAATTTCACGATAAAAGATGAAATACGTATACCATGTGATGCTATAAACCGTTATTACGCTATTGGAAACAATTGCAATCCCTAATTCGCCCTAATTTATCAATTTATGCAAAATCTAAAATTATGGCAAAAACTGAATTTTTTACAAAAATAAGAGATTATACCTGAGATTAAGAGTAATGGAGGTTGATTAGGCAGCCGTGGAGGATCCGGAAGCTCGAAATTAGGGATTGGAAGCTTGGAGAACGAATTTGGGGATTTTTTGATATAATTTTCGTATGAAATGAGGAAGAAGAAGAGGGCTGGCTGAGCCCTATAATCGCAGTTTTCCGACGGCTTCCGACGGCCGCCGACGGCCCGTCGAAAGCCGTCGGAAATTAGCCGTCGGAAGCCGTCGGTCCTCGCTGTCGGAATTCAGGCCTTTTCTAGTAGTGTTTATATTTCACACCCTAGACATTATTATAATACCACTGGACTTTAATTAATAAAAATGATTTGGTTATCGTAAGGTAAAAACTCATCTGTATTTATTTGCGGCAAGATCTTATGAGATAACTTTATTTTTGAATAGTTTTATAAATATAAAATCCATATGATTTGAGTTTCTCATGCTGGTTTACTGGATTGATCCATGTGTTATTTTCTTATAATGCTCGGGTCAGCTTGAGTATATTTCCAGATTTAGTTGTAGTTCATTGGTGCTCTTGGAGAGGAGCTGGATGATTACCTACCGTACTTATTTTCCATTGCATTACTTATTTTGTATCTATCGGCATTTGTGAGGATAGGTTGTTATAGTTGTCCAAGCTGATGATAGATTAGTTTACTCTGATTATTGTATGTATGTTAAAATTTTGTTTTTACTAAAGATCTTTTAATATATTATACATTATCTTTTTGTATATAAGATCTGATATTGTGTTCTACATCCTTGTTCAGTTTCTTCTTTTTTCTTTTACCATGACATACAGTCTTTTCGGCATTTGGGTACTCGACGTGTGAATACCGTGGATGTAATAGTGTCAACATTCGAAGATCGAAAAGGCTGGTGTCTACACTATCTATAAAAGTTTGTCTACGATTATCTCATCCAGCACTCGTTTTGTTGCACAAACTTTTCTATTTAACCCAATATCTTCTAAGACTATCGTATTTATGTCGGATTTTGGCTTTGTCTACCTGTTCAATAAAGGGAATGTTTTCTACGGATCGGTTAAACTTTTTCGCTATAGTTTTGTGAACTCTTTTTTTGTTACTATCGCAAAAAAATATGATTCTACAACGCATTGCAATATAATCTTATTGGCGTCGGACGTCCAATGATGTTGAGCCTTTCGGTTTGACATTCTGATTGCAAAAAATATAAAAATATACATAATGTAGAGAGGAAAAAAATAAAGATCAAGGTGTTAAAATATACCCGAATAGCCTTGCGGATTGACGGGAAAAAAAAATTATTTTGTGGTTTGGAGTTGTGAAGATGAGATTGTGAAGGGGAAATATATAAAAGAGAGAAGAGGAAGGAGGAGGAGGAGCAATTGGTGGTAAAACGTCTCGACGCGTTTGATGCGTTGGACGCCAACGCGTTACTCTACCCTCTAACGTCTCGAGCGGGCTTGGTTAGTAGAATGGAACGTTGGCGCATCCGACACGTCGGACGTGTAGCCAACGAAAGCAAGGTATGTTTTGACTGTAAACAACACTTCAGCGTGAATTTAATTTTCTTATAAAATAGGTAAAATTGAGCACAATGTTATATATTTTAATTTATATATCAAATAATCCATGGGAAACTCATAAAGATTAATATATATTTTGTTTAAACTTTAAGGGCTGTTATATAATTTGAATAGTACCAAATATTTCTTAGTTATAAATGTCTGACTGTAAAAAGGAACATGGGGAATTAAGCATGGTAAATCTTTAGGGTTCGTTCGTTGCGAAGTGAGTGGACATTTGAGTAGGGTATTTGAGCGGGAAAGTTGATTGAAAGGAGAATGTGTTTGGTAATACGAAAGGAGTATTTGAGTGGAGTATTTGAGCAAAATATTTGAAATGTAATTTTTAATTTAGTTGATTGATAATTAATTATTATTTTTTATTGTATAATGTGTGTTTAATTTAAATAAAATAAATGTAAAAAAAATCGAAATACATTCAAAATAAGTAAAATACCTTAAAAAATACAACGATGCAATGTGTAGAAAATACAAAATTTTGAAATTATATTTGTTGTACAAACTTTCTCATTTGACCAATCCTCTTCTAAAACTACTTTATTTATGTCAAACTTTGATTTCGTTTATCGGTCCAATGTATGAAATGTTTTCTACAGCTCAGTTAAACTTTTCCACTATAGCTTTGTGCGCTCATTTTTATCACTATCACAGACACTATACACTTCTATAGCACATTTCAATATAATCTAAATAGCGTCAGACATGCAATATTGTGGGCTCTTTCGAATTGGCCGTGACATTCTAATAATTCAAAATTACAAAATAATGCAAAAACCTCTAATATATATATATATATATATATATATATATATATATATATATATATATATATAGACGCACACACTGTAGATACGAAAAAAATATACATAAAAATGTAAAAATAAACTTGAATAAAAATTCGTTTTTATAGAAATAAATTGTTGAATTCTCGAATTAAAGGTGTGAAATTAGAGACCATAAAGGATGAAATATATAGAAGGAGTGGGGAAGGAAGAAGGAGTAATCGTTGATGGGGAACGGGATTACGCGTTACATGCATTGAACGCCAACGTATCTTTCCCCCAATGGCTCCAACTGGCTATTTTGGAAGAAGACCATTTCCGAGTCGGACGTGTCCAAAGGGTATTTAACGCAAAAAAAAAAGCTTGCGAAAGGTACCTTAATATATAAATTTGTTGGAAATGTGTCAAGTATCGTCATATATATCATTTTATTTGATTTACAAGTAAAAGAATACAATACCAGGTAATCATAATGGAAATCCTTGTAACTTCCTAAGTTATATCTTTGTTAAGTAATGTAGAGAAGCGTAACTAAGTAAATACAATAATGGCTTCATAACCATCTTATGTGACCTTTTACATATTTACATTGCTAACATGCATATATCTACCAAAGAAATTAACATTTCAACTTAACATGTTTTAGTTACAAATTTGCAGAACAATAAAACATGAATATTTATTCGTATATTTGTCAAAATTTACACCACTTATTAATCAGATAAACCTTTAATATTAAAATGAAAATGTTTTATACATTAACTTATATAGATACAAGTTACATAGGCAGGGACGGAACTATTCAGCACATGGGGTGGGCGGCTGCCCACCCCAAAAAAAAAAAAAAAAAAATAAAGAAAAAAAAAAAGAAAAAAAGAAAAAAAAGGGACGCATCTTCCGTTCTTCTTCTATTGCTTAGGCTTCTCTAGATTCGACGATCGCTCGCAGCCGCTCCCCCTTCTGGCCTTCTCCAACGACAGCCAGCAGACTACGGCTCCAGTTTCAACATCCGGTCCTCCTTCTCCAATCTCAGTCCTCCTTTTTCAGTCTCCAGGAAAATCTAGTAAATTACTAATTTTAGATTCAAATTACATAAACCCTAATTTGCATTCTGAATTGTGAATGATGTTCCCAATTTTAGATTCAAAAGTCTAGATTCGAATTTTAGAGGTAAACATAAACAACTACCAATGAAATTGCAACTTGCAAACAACTACCAATGAATAGATACTTACAGTGGCAGTAGCATTATATTTGTAGCAATGAAGTGCTTGACCGATAAATTGACAATAAATTGTGCAAATTATGCAGTAAATTGCAGCACAGTAGGCTATTTTGTCGATACTGGCAGCAAGTATTTTTATTATTTAATTTTCTTCTATTTTTCGCCCACCGTAAAATAAATTTCTGGTTACGTCCCTGTACATAGGTCACGTTGAATGAGGCGAAGACTGATATGTAACAGCAGAATTCATAAACACATGTCATATACTTCAAATGTAACAGCGCAGATCCAGCCCAAAATATGTAACAAATACATTTAGTAATAAGCCCAAACATAATTAGTCCCTAATTACCTTATAAATAGCCCCTCCCTTCTGCTTAGGGTTTCAGTATACTCAGTCTTACAGCCGCCACTTCCTACCCTACAAACCAAGCTACAAGTGACAGAATATTCGGAGGTAATAAAATATTAAAAGTTCCCATCTGTACTTAAATATGTTTTACACGTGCTGCCTTGATTTTTTTTTTTTATTGTTTTCTTTCTATTGCGTGGAAGAATCTATTTGATTTAAACCCAACGATGATTACAATTTCTGTGATAGATAAGTGAAACTATACCAATTTCAGTTGCAATTGATAACTTAATGGTTGTCTTCACCAAATTTTTATTTCTGAACTAGCGTTTGTACAGTTTTGGTACAGAATATCAGCCTGATTTGTAATACTTAACACTTCTATCAAACTTAATCATCATAAATTTTGGTAATTTATTTTGTCAACCATTGATTGAATTTTAACCTTCTGATATTATCTAGGTTGAATTTGGAACGCTGGTATAAATACCTGAATTGCGTAGTCTTTTGAACATAGATTTAATTTTGTTTGTGAATTAATTTTATAAATAAAAGTCAAATCAATTTAAAAGTGGTTAAGAAAAAAGAAAAAAGGGAATGTATGTATGTAAAATTTGAAAACGAGAGGTTGAGATGAATAAGACGTTGTTTTTTTGGCAGTTTTAACTGTTTGAAAATAGTCTTCTGTGCTTTTGTCGATGTTATAGGAGCCAATATAGTCTTTTTTTTTTTCCAAAAAAACCAGAGTTTTATATAAGAAAGGAGAAACAAGCCTTTCTCCAACGGTTCACAAAATACGGCCCGACATACAAAGTATGCGACCCACAAACCCGTTAAACTAAAAAACAGAAAAAACCAAATAGAAGAAAAAAGCTAAGTTGACGGAAGCAACTTAATACAAAGCTAAAAAGAAGAAAAACAGCCGCTCAACCATCAACCCCGCTACACCTAAAGGTGTAGTCCAGTCCACCAGAAATAAAACCACCCACCGACATAGAGATCAAGAATCCACAGAGAACCGCAAACCAACACACGTTATTCCAAGAGTGCCATAAAAGCTGATATAGTCAAATTTCAATGAGACCAAGTTTACATACAATAAAAACCAGATTAGTGAAAGTATATATACTGTTGTTGTTATTGCATGATATCTATAATCTTTGCTCTCCAAAATCCATACTGTAGGCACCCAACCCTTTCTTGTTGTTCATTTTTTTATACATATTATTAAAGGAATGCGTTAAGTGTCTGTTTCACACCCATTTATTCAGAAACTCAAAAAAGTTTTGAAAATTAATCTCTTAATAGTTTTAAACAATAATTAACAAATAGAAGTGTTCGGATGCAATTTGACTTCTAAGATGAGTCTAAGTAGAAATGTTTGGTTGAAGCTGTCTATGAAATTGCTTCATTAGTCCTAAACAATAAATAGTTGTTTCTCATATTTTTACTTATTAAATATTTTTGCTAACTATTATAAGCAATTTTTACTATTTTTAGAGTGTTGCCCCACATGCTCTCTAAAATTGTAGATGGTGATTTATGGGTTCTTTAGGAGGGAAAAAGTGTTTCCCACATATACAAAACTATAATCTTAGATCAAAAACCATTAGTTCGTAAGTTGATATTGAAATATAATCAATTTTTTGTTGTCATTTGTGGCCGCCATGCTTTTTCTTTATTTTTCATATACTGCCTAGGCTTTTTCCTTTTTATTTTTCAAATCTGGAACGGTAATTGCTTTTTGTTAGCTTGGAAAAACAGGAATGAGAATATGTGTATAAAATTTGAATATGTGAGGTTTAGGTCAATAAGGGCCCATTTGATTTTATTTTGAGTTTTATATTTTATGTTTTCAATAAGCATTGAAAATATGAGGTGAGTAATAGATTTAAAATTCTAAGCTACTACAACAATGGAAGAAGAGACGATAGAGAGTTGGGATGTTTTCTGTGCTTTTGTTATTTCCTACGTCATGAACAACAAAATAAACTTCTTTTATATTTTGTGTGTTAACTTCATTTTTCAAACTGACTGTTTATCTTTTTCAAAAATACACATGCACGTTTTTGTTTGGATGGAAATTCAAAACAAAAAATAATGAACAAAATGGACCAACATTTTGGAATATTTTCGATTTCAATCGACAGTTCTAACTGGTTATGGTATAATACATTCTATGTAAATTATTGGGGTACTTCTGTTAAATAAAACCAAATTGGTGAAAGCATACATATTATTCATAATTTATCATTGCATGACATTTAAAATCTTTGTTCTCCAAATAATCTTATTAAAAGCACCAACTTCATTTTATTGACTCTTTTATTAATTAAATAAATGATTTAAAATTATCAATGCTTTACAACTATACAATTAGTGTTCTCAATTCTCGAGATCAACTAGCTTAATAGAGTAACATAACATGATATACCTAAACTTTTATCAACCACCATATTTTGGTGCACATATTAGGGCATTCTTATTTTAAAATCAGCATTTTTTCTATTCCAATATAATACATATATATATCTCCATGTCTATATCTCTTCTAAACATATACTAATTACAGCATGTTAAAAATTGCAGCAGCATGGATACTAAAGTAGTGCATGCACAAGTAAAGAAAGTGATTGGTCGAACAGGGTCAAGAGGACAAGTGACCCAGGTACGAGTGCAAATCTTGAACGAGGATCGGGTCATAACCCGGAATGTTAAAGGCCCAGTCAGGGTTGGTGATGTGATTGCTCTTCTTGAGTCTGAGAGAGAAGCTAGGAGACTTCGCTGATTCCTTTGCTTTATATATCACTTCTTCCATTTTCAAAAGCATGCATGGAGTTTACTATATTCGTATCTATGTAGGTTTCTATTTTCACTGTATCATTGGTTGGTACTGATAATTTAAGACTAGTAGTGGTTATTTCATGGATTGAATGGTTTGGAATGTTATATCATTTATCTTTTTGAGACCTTGAAATGAACCCTTATTTTTTGTGAAATTGTTATGATGTTTTTGATGATAAATTGTTAGAATTTGTAGGATTTGAGAGTAATTTTGGTTTTACTGCTTTAGTGAATTTTGTTACAATGCATCAATAAGATTTACAGGATGGATGATATAGCAGCCTTGGTATTAGTACTGATTTTGGACTCCATTTTAGAAGTTTTAAGGGTCAGGATTATTTGAATGTGACCAAGTTCGAATTTGATCAAGGGTATTAATAGGTTATTCCTGACAATGAAGAATGAACCACAATGTTAGGACAAAGGAACAAGCCATTATAAGTACTCAATGTCTCAAAGCTCTATCTATTTTGAAGAGTGTACGTAAATTAAACAGCTTTTACTCTTACTGTTCCATGTTTTATATGAGCCAGCAATGCAAATTTTATAAAGACCAAAGTTGAATATATCTTTATAAGGTCCCCTCAGATTCCTGATTGCAATTTTGTTCATCATAAAGAAATTATAATGATTTTAGAGTTGGATTTTTGAAGATTAGAGGTCCTTTTGTTATCAAGATTGTTAGTAATATAGTGTTGGAAACAATGGCTATCTTCGGCTGAGTCGTGGACAAGTCACTCTCTTGAAGACGTTTCGGTGATCTGCTCAAATGTGCAAGCAGTTCGTCTCTATCACCGCCGCCTCTAGGATAAAACAGCCTCTCGAAAGTTTTGTGGTATCGGTTCGTTTGCACGGACGAAGCGATTCTGGTTGCACTCAAAAAGCTCGTTGCTCGATTATTTTTTTTAAGGGGAAAAAAATGTTGTTCTTTTTATTTTCGTCTTCGTATCTGTTAAGAAGACGGAAGTGCAAAAGAACGTTACTGAATGGGGGGATACGTGGTCTTGAAAAACGGATCTGAGAAATACCGGGTCAAAAAATAAATAAACGTTGCGTAACGTTCTTCAATACGGGCTTCTTATCGTTCCAGCCCGGTCAGAAAACGGTAAATAAATTTGTACCAAAAATATAAGTATTACACCACTACAAGCCCGAGCCCGAGTCGGTCGGTCGGTCGCGCGCGCGCGTGTGTGGTGGTCAAGCATGGTCTCCCTCCTCACAAAAGAGCATCATTGGGTGCCCAAAGGGCCCAACTTAGTTTCAAAGAATCAAGTATAAATACTTGATTCTTCTATATAATCTCACAATGTGGGACTATTCATATTCCCATAGGAGCCATATCATACTTAGTCAAATTTTTAAGAATTCATTCATAAGAAAAAACATTTCCAACAATCCCCCACTTGAATTTTTAAAACTTATTTCGAGCAATTTCTGAAAACCATAAGATTGTGCATAAACAAAGGTGTCTTTCGACTTAAACCTTTGCATAGTGGATAAGATTCAGTTTTTACTAGAGTGACACGTGGTCTTGAACTCTATTCCTGACATCAGACCACACACAATCTTTCTAGAGTGCAATCAAGTAAGCCCGTGCATTTATGGCCATGCACGTCCATCCCAGTTTAGTGAATGCTCTAGGAGTTTTGCCCAAAAACTCCATAGGAAACGGCCAAATTTCCACATTCACACAGGTGAGTCTATCAAGAGTACTCCTGAAGGTAGGTACTCCACTCCAAATGGAGTATAGATCTCATTAAGAGTTTCTATTAACTCAACCTCTAATCACTTCAGGAATATATGCTTTTATATACATGAAAAATAGCATATTCAACTCATATCACTACACAACTTGTTCTTACCCATTGAACCTAGTTCTTGGGATCTCCAGTCAGTAGGTCGGGTTACTATTGTGCGTGACTCAACAATCTAAGGGCAATAGTCCCATTTTTCTAGAAGTTGTAAAGACTTTCTCTCTGGCCAGTCCTTTCGTCAAAGGATCTGCCAAATTCTCCTCACTGCGTATGTATCGATACATACAGATATCTGTCGTCTCTTACCATTATAATAACGGTTCTGTACTTTTGCAATAGCCGCGGTACTATCGCAATGAATCAACATAGCTGGTATCGGTTTTTCCCATAAGGGAATCTCAGCTAGCAGATTTCTTAAATACTCTGCTTCTTCACTAGCTGTAGCTAGTGCTATCATCTCAGACTCCATAGTAGACTGAGCCAAAATTGTCTGTTTCTTGGATTTCCAAGAAACAGCTCCTCCAGCAATGCTAAATATATAGCCACTAGTTGCTTTTGAATCATTAGATAAAGTATTCCAGTCTGCATCGGTGTAACCTTCAAGCACAACTGGAAACTTTCCATAATGTAACCCTAGGTTCATGGTTCGTTTTAGGTATCTCATGACCCTCTCAATAGCATGCCAATGCTCTATACCAGGTCTACTAGTAAACCTGCATAATAATCCCACGACATAGGCAATGTCGGGTCTAGTACAATCAGTGGCATACCTAAGGCTGCCAATGATGCTCGCATAATCAGACTGTCTTACACCTTCACCAGTGTTCTTGAATAGCTTTACACTAGGATCATATGGTGTACATGCAGGTTTACAGTCAAAGTAATTGTATTTCTTTAAGATCTTCTCAATATAATGAGATTGATCCAAAGAAAGTCCCTTATCAGACCTAGTAATCTTAATACCAAGGATTACACTTGCTTCACCTAGATCTTTCATATCAAAGTTGGCACTTAACAAAGATTTAACAGTGTTTATGGCATGAATGTTGGATCCAAAAATAAGTAGATCATCTACATACAAACATATTATAGTGCAAATGTCATTTTCAGATTTATAATAAATGCATTTGTCACTTTCATTAACTTTGAAACCATTTGAGATTATTAAGTTATCAAATTTTTCATGCCATTGTTTAGGTGCTTGTTTTAAACCATATAAAGATTTATCTAATTTGCAAACTTTATGTTCTTGACCATGAATTACAAAACCTTCCGGTTGGTCCATATAAATTTCCTCTTCTAATTCACCATTTAAAAAAGCAGTTTTAACATCCATTTGGTGTATAATTAAATTATGAATAGATGCTAGTGAAATTAGTACTCGAATGGATGTGATTCTAGTTACGGGTGAAAAAGTATCAAAAAAGTCTACATTATCTCTTTGCCTAAAATCTTTAGCTACCAAACGGGCTTTATATTTATCAACTGTGCCATCAGGTTTTAGTTTCTTTTTAAGTACCCATTTACAGCCTATAGACTTACAACCAGGTGGTAAATCTACTAAGTGCCAAGTCTTATTGGATTCCAAGGAATCCATCTCATCATTTATAGCCTCTTGCCAAAAATCGGCATCTAATGAAGATAAGGCTTCTTGGAGGTTTGTGGGATCCTCCTCTATAGAAAAAATGCAAAAGTCTGAGCCAAAGTCTTTATCAACTCTTGCTCTTTTACTTCTTCTAGGTTCAATTTCATAAGATTCATTAAGTTTTGTTCTAATAGGCACGGTGTTATTTGACGTGCCCCCACTATTCCTTAATTTAAAAGGAAACTTAGTTTCATAAAAATCAGCATCATTAGATTCTACTATATTATGTGTATTCAGGTTATAAAATCTATATGCTTTGCTGTTAACAGCATAGCCAATAAATACACATTCATATGCTCTACTAGCTAATTTTATTCTCTTAGGGTCAGGTATACGAACATATGCCAAACATCCCCAAGTTCTAAAGTAAGATACATTTGGTTTATAATTTCTTAAAATTTCAAAAGGTGAAATCTTACTTTTTGATTTAGGGATTCTATTCAATACATAGCATACAGTCAATAAAATATCCCCCCACCAATGTTTTACTGCACCCGAATTTAATAAAATAGCTACAACTAATTCAGTAAAGGTCCTATTTTTTCTTTCAGCTTTACCGTTCATTTCAGGTGAATAAGGTGCAGTTCTCTCATGAATTATACCATGCAATTTATAAAAATCAAGAAAAGGACTAGACTCATATTCAGTTCCTCTATCACTACGAAGTCTCTTAATTTTCTTATTAGATTGATTCTCGAGTTCAGTTTTAAATAATTTGAACATATCAAATGCATCACTTTTATTTTTCATAAGATATACATAAGTGAAATCAGAGCCATCATCAATGAAAGTGATAAAGTACCGGTGTCCGTGTCTAGTCAAAGTGCCATCAAGCTCACATATGTCAGAATGAATTAAATCTAAAGGTTCAGAGTTTCTATCAACTGATTTATGGGGTTTCTTAGTGATTTTTGCTTGACTACAGAATTCACACTTATCAAATTCAGATTGTGACATTTTAGGAATCAAATCTAAGATGCTCATATTATGAATAATGCGTTTGTTAACATGACATAATCGAGAGTGCCAGATATTAAAATCACATAACTTATAAGCAGAACTGGTTACTTTATTAGATTCAACATTCAGTTTAAACATACCCTCACAAGCATAACCCTTCCCTACAAACATCCCATTATGAGTCAAAGTGTACAAATCAGCCCTTATAACTTGAGTAAAACCAGCCTTATTAAGGAGAAAACCAGAAACCAAGTTCTTTCTCATCTCTGGAGTATGCATTACATCTTTCAAAATAACTGTCTTTCCAGAGGTAAACTTTATTTCCACATTTCCAAAGCCAGCAACAGTAGTGGTGTGAGAATCTCCCAGTAGCACTTTCTGATCATCAGCAGCCGTGTATGTGCTAAACATAGCACGATCATAGCAGACATGGCGGGATGCACCAGTATCTACCCACCAACCCTCTGATCCACCAACTAGGTGAATCTCAGAAATCATAGCCGTAAGAGGCTCTTCAGTCAGGTTAGCCTGCGGTGCAGGGCCTGGTCTGTTCCTACACTTGCGTGCCATATGACCTGGTTTTCCATAGTTGTAACACAGAAACAACTGTCCAGAATCATTCTTTTGGGTCGGTTTTTGCTGTGCCTTTTGGTTCCCTTGCGGGTTCCAATTCTGTTTGTTGCGGTTGCGGTTTTGATTCTTAAAGTTTTTCGAATTCGGTTTCAGAACCGCGGGCTTGGACCTTTTAGTGTTGTTGTTTGTGACAACAAGCACTTCCTCTTTCTGGTCCTGCTTACGAGCCTCCTCCTCAATACGGAGGCGAGTAATCAAGCTCTCTAAGGAAAATTCCTTAGTCTTGTGCCTAAGCACATTCTTAAAATCTTTCCAACCTGGGGGCAATTTATCAATAATAACAGCAATCTGAAACTGTTCATCCAAAGTCATACCTTCAGAGATGATCTCATGAGCAATTTTCTGTAGCTCATGAGATTGCATCTCTACTGACCTATCATTTGTCATCTGGTATTTGAGGTAGCGGCTGACTGCATACTTCTTTGCTCCAGCCTCCTCAGTGTCATACTTCTTTTGTAGCGCTTCCCAGATCTCTTTGGCTGACTTGTCAGAGTTGTAGTAGTCGTATAGGTCATCACTGAGGCCGTTGAGTATGTAGTTTCGGCACATGTAATCTTGTTCTGTCCAGGTGTGCAACTCCTTTGATTTTTCTGTCCAGGCTCGCATCTGATCAGCGTCTGCTTCGTCTGGTCTATCGGGTAAGTGCGGTTTGTCGGTTGTCAGCACAGCCACCACTTTTCTGGTTGTTAGGAAGAACTCCATCTTCTGTCTCCAGCGTTTGAAGTGGAGGCCCTCGAATCTGAATGGGGCAGCAGAGATCATGGGGACCTGGAAGAACGAAGCGGGAGCAGTAGGATCTGGATCTGCAGCGGAAGCCATTGATGTCGGCACGTCTTCAATTTGTTGGAAACAATGGCTATCTTCGGCTGAGTCGTGGACAAGTCACTCTCTTGAAGACGTTTCGGTGATCTGCTCAAAGGTGCAAGCAGTTCGTCTCTATCACCGCCGCCTCTAGGATAAAACAGCCTCTCGAAAGTTTTGTGATATCGGTTCGTTTGCACGGACGAAGCGATTCTGGTTGCACTCAAAAAGCTCGTTGCTCGATTATTTTTTTTAAGGGGAAAAAAATGTTGTTCTTTTTATTTTCGTCTTCGTATCTATTAAGAAGACGGAAGAGCAAAAGAACGTTACTGAATGGGGGGATACGTGGTCTTGAAAAACGGATCTGAGAAATACCGGGTCAAAAAATAAATAAACGTTGCGTAACGTTCTTCAATACGGGCTTCTTACCGTTCCAGCCCGGTCAGAAAACGGTAAATAAATTTGTACCAAAAATATAAGTATTACACCACTACAAGCCCGAACCCGAACCCGAACCCGAACGCGGTTACCTGGCCGCCATAATTTCTTCTCTCCCGCATAAAGCAAGAAAACAATCGACTACCAATCTTCCCCAAAATTATTTTAAACCTAATTAAAACCCCAAATATATGTGAAATCTCCCATGAAATTTCGTTCGTACTCTAGTTTCGCCTGCAACATCTAGTTTGCTCTAGCCCTAACACCTTGAATTCATCTTCATTCTGATCTGAAGTGCTAAGAGAAGCTCTGTGCTTATTGCCATGATCGATGATCCACTACCTAAAATCGAGAGATGCACTGTTGAGACCTGGATATCACGTTGCTGCGGTTGTCAACGAGTAGATGTAGTTGCCGTTTCTTCGAGTTAGTCATGCTGCTTGAAATGCTTACCTGAGATGCTGCATTTGGGGTGTAGGCTGCTGATGATTCACGTGTTCTCCTAAAATCCTATCACAAGTGCCTAAAGTCGAAGCCAAGATCTGATGTGGTGGCTGTCGATGTGAGCTTGTCGCTGTCAGGAAGAACGTCGCTGTTGAAGTTGTGTAGTTCAAGAACTGGTTAGTGATATTGGTTGAATTTATATTCATGATCGGTACTGATAATTTTCAGTATAGTAGTTTACATTGATTATGTTTGGAGTGATTGCACCTGGTCCTGCAAAGGAGAAAAAAGCCACTTAAGGTCAAGTAATTCAACTTGTATAGTCTTCCAAAGTACATTTGCTGAATGGAGTTAGCAGAACAAATAGTACAACAGTTTGGTTCTTGCGGCGAGTGCCAGTGATTCCAAAGCGTTCTATTTGAAGATGAAGGTTATTATCATCAATATTTGGTAGAATTCAAGACTGGAGATGAGAGGAAAACTATAGTAGAGAGTATGCCTTTTGCTTACAAGGCGCTCAGGTATGACTATTTTTTTATAATTGTAATAATTTCGAAACTACAAAGCTTTGGATCTATTGGATTTATTATTGGATTTACCATTTATTGCTATTAATTTTGATGAGTTTATTTTAACTAAGTGGATCTTGGAGTAATTTAGGATCTAGCATAGTGATTCTATGAAGTCTGTTTCTATACATAACCAAGCTAAGTAACATGTATTCTGATCTAGTTGCAATTTCAAACACATAAGATATTCATTCATCTATAAAATATATGTATTTTGATGAATATACCGTCTCTTACAGAAAAGATACAAATATATACACAACACGAGTTAATTCAATGGTTATTTAATTAACTACTTTACTGCAACAACATAATGATCAAAGGCTATCAAACTTATTTGCACAGCTCAAAGCTGGCATTGTTAGTGATAATTTCATCTGTTTTATTACTGTTACTTACTTCTACTTGTCTAAAGAAAGGGTTAACAAATTATTATTATTTTATCAAACTACAAAGCCCTCAACTTAGCACTATCACTCTGCGTTGAGCACACTGATATTTCACATTTCTTCTTTTGTTTATTTTTTCCAAATTTTTTTACGCTAAAACTTGTTGAGTAGTACAGTACTGAAGATGACAATTGAGTATACCTTTGGAAGTTGTGGTAACATATTTTTTTGGGTTGAATAATGAGGTAGGGGAGTGTGATAATGTATGTATTGTAACGAGACATTATAGTGCTTTGTAATGGTATCTTTCAAGTGTAGTTGTTAGTAAAAAATAAATAAAAATAAAGTGAAGATATAAGTTTTATTGGACAAACACAATTGTTTTGCTGACCAATAATCTGTTTGCACCAAATGATGGTCATGTTTTTTTCTAGAAAAGGAAAGCTCAAAGGAGAGCCAAACACAATTTGTTAATAAACCATAAAGTAGCGATTCACAAACCGGTTGGCTCTTCAATATCTAAAGAAAGGTGTGTGTAAGGGTGTCTAGGTTGGGACATGTAACACAGGCAGTGATGGATAGTATGTGTTTTCGGGTTAATGAGGTGCTTCATTAAATGCTTAAGGATACAAATGAAGGAGAGATTTACAATGAAAATTTATTGCTTAGGGTGGATGGTGGGGATAACCAACATGATCTTTTGATGCGAACTCAAGTTTGATATTCAAAATTAGTTTGTTATACACCAACTTTGAAATTACTTTATAACACAGTCGTCTAACTAGCATAAAACTGATGTGCACTGCCATATCTACTCTATTTTGTATCACGTAACTGAATTCATAATACTTCTTAAGAGGTTTCATACTTAATATTAGCTGCACAATTCCTAATCATAAGGCTTTATTTTTGCAAAAATATGACAAGAACTAGACATATCATTTTTTACCAATTAAACGATCTTTTTTACTCAACGTTCAAACAGAAGACAGGTCGTTAAGAACTGTTTATTATCTCGTAACCTGATTCAGATTTGAAAACAGACTATCAAATTAAATGAAAAAAACCTCAGCTAAAAGGTTCATTTATATTTTTATTTAACACACAACCTATGGGATTTTAGTACAGTGTGAAACATAATATGTTTCTCTGTTTCCTTTCTTTTACCAAGTTTACTTGTGATTTGACTACCAAAAAGTTAAGGATTTCATTCCCAATTTATAATAATTTGGGTAGTACATTATAGTTATGGTTTTCATTGAGAACATTCCTTCACCTTAACCTATCAGGAGACGGTGAAATGGATACGATTCAGAGATACTTTAAGTAATTGACTGGGACTTTTTTTTTGAGTTAATAGATCTAATGTAATATAGTTATATAACCACTCAAATTGCTTTGCAGCACAGAAGATTTTACATAGACTTCCAGCATTGGCAAATTCATGAGGCATCTTCAGCTTCTCCATGCTTTTCATGGTCAACTCAATCATGGTATTTATTGACATGCTTATTTAAGGTAAGTTAAGTATATAAATCTATTGATGTGGTAAATCTGTAGACATTATGTGCTTTAGAAGGCTTAGAACCTGGGTAACATATAGCCAGCAACAAGTTTATAAATATTCTGTTGGTTTTATAAATCTTCTAAATCTTGAATCATTTGTCTGTAATTTGAAACATATAGCTAGCAACAAGTTTGCACAAATTCTATTGGTTTTTTAAGTACAACGGGTTGGATACAGTACAAAACTTTCATGTAAAAGTTTAAAAAAATAAAGAGTCATACAATCGGTTGTTTGGTATTTTGCAAGCGGTTATGCAGGCCTGAGACTGTCCACAGGCCACAGTTCATCCAAGCTTGAATTATGCTATAATAATATATTTTTAATCAAGTATTTGTCACACCTGTTTGTTTCATTGCCTTAACCTGTAGTGTAAGCACCGTCCATAGCCACATACCCTTAATGTGTTGCTTAGTTACACCTTTAACCATGTTAATCCCAAAACAAAATTACAGTACTACATTAACCAAGTAATCATGCTAAGTCATGGTACTGCAAGCTGGCTTTTAGGAGTTGTTTCCGATCTTAAGCTATATCATCCTCCTCCAATTGCCACTGTTCCTCTCGGTATTGGAAACGACCTTCCATTTTTATTTGGTTGGATAAGTTGGTTCCCATGTATTGTTCTCTTGTATTTTCAGTTTTCAACTCCGAACCGCTCATTTTATCCATTAATAATACTCAATCCATGTAAAATTAGCTTTGATTTTAAACTACTAATGGTACATTATCAGGGGAAAAAGAACCTTAATATTGACTGCGAGGCGGTGGAAGTTTTTCTTGAGAACGTGAAACAAGCCACTGAAATGAAGATTGATAGGTAGCTGCATTCATCTTCACTGATTTGAATAAAAAAAGATGATTTTATTCAACATATGTCAACAATTCTTTGATTATTAGAACATGCTCGAGGTTGGGACTTGTTATCTTTTTCAAGACTAGTTTGTAAGTCAATGTATCTGGCCTTTATGTACAGCAATGAAAGATGATTATCCATGTTCTTTTTCCAGTTGGCACATTGTGATGAGGATGGAAAATCCCAAGGAAGATTGATGTGATCCAATACCACCTTTAGAATCGACACATTATTCACATGCATTCCACCACGTAACAAGGTATTGTTTAAGTTTCTGATACATGAACCATATTAGGAAGGTGAAAATCAGCATGATTCACTTTCCTAGAAATAGTTGAGGTAGGAGTAGTAGTCTTGTGACTTTTCTATTTGAATGATTCTCACGTTGTCATACAACAGAAATAGGTGATTATTATGCTACTATGTTTAATGGTAAGTTTTAATATTGGCACTTGAAGTTAATTACTTAATTTATACTTACGGCTAATGGACCTTTTGCTCTTGCAATGATCATGTGTCCATCAAAGATTGTTTTAGGGTCAACATAGCAAATACGTGCTGGAATAAGTAACCAAACACCTACACAAACATCCAAATACTTAATTTTTTTTATTCTGACCATACTTGTAATTCTTTATAATTTAATAAATGACTATAATTCCTCTCTGTGTGCAGAGGAAGCTTTATTAGATAATATGGTATCATATGCAAATTTGTTGGCTAGAAAGCAATTGGCCATGTTGTCCGACCTTTATGTTTCATGAGGACAAAAGGACAATAGTTTTAGAGAAGAAAGTTCAAACGCTTTGCCATCAAAAACAATATAGTTGGAAATAATTGTACACCACTAATACTTCCTAAAGTATCCAAACTGCCTCCATAAAATAAATATAGTTATTCTCATATAACAAGCATACTAATCCAATTAAATTCCTGATAGTTGTACACTTCATTTTCAAATACTGTACTGAATGCTTATGATTTCATATTTATTAATATGGTAAAGATACCATCAATTTTTCTAACACTGATATATGTCAACACACATGGTGTGATGAATGAATAATTCTGTTATTATCTAGGCATTCGTTGATATAATTTTCTGTACACTATTGCCCATCAACATAGCTGGAACTTGGTTGACGTTTCAACCGATTTGATATATTCACTAGAACTGCCTTATCAAGTAAAAGTATGTAACTGATAAAATTACTGCAACTTGAAAAATATGCATTAAATATATCACTGTGCAAATATTGCATAGAACTTCCAGTTACATGTTTATTGAAAAACACATTTTTTTTCAACTGGAAATTGTACTCTTTATATTTAACTAACAGTTATACGTCTAAAGCTTACTGTAATTACTACTCACAGGATGTTGACAAAGCCATGGTTAGTGATAGCTCAACAACAAAAAGTCAAGAAAAAAAGACGGAAGGATGAATCTTGCCGAGTTCAGACTGCCCTGTTGGCAACAATTCAGTAAACCAATGTCTAACTATCTTCGTACTGCCACTTTTCATTTTCAGCCTGTATTTGAACTACTTTTATGCACGTTTTGTTGATAATATTAGATGCAAACCTGCTTTCTAGATATTGTGCATTTGTCTAATTTTGTATGTAGTTGGTTTATAAATTTTATCTCTCTTTACGGGTTTATGTAAACTTTGTTCATGGATATTGTGTTCAACTTATTTTATGGAAGTGATTAATAGTTATGCTTTTATTTTACAATTTTTAGTTTGATTTGTTTATGTTATGTACATTAACTTATTAAAATATAATTAAATGTAGTTTATATTAATGATATGTGTGAATATTGCAATGGCACAACATTGCTGTCAATTCTTTGGAAAAAAATGCATATCCCTACGACAGCGTTTATACATTGCTGTCAATTCATTGGAAAAAAATGCATATCCCTACGACAACGTTTATACATTGCTGTCAATTCATTGGAAAAAAAATGCATATCCCTACGACAGCGTTTATACCTTGCAGTAGAAAACTATTAACAGCGTTTATACCTTACAGTAGAAAAATTATTAACAGCGTTTAAAAAACGCTGTAGAAAGTGGGTTTTTGACAGCGTTTATATTTTGCAGTTAAAAATTTAGGGTCAACGACCGCATGTCGTTATACAGCGTTTTTAAAAACGCTGTGAAAACTTTTAACAGCGTTTTTCAAACGCTGTGAAAAGTCTTTTTTGTTGTAGTGTGGGGTTGGCCAATCTTCAGACGGTGGTGTTGGACCGCGAACCCGTTGTAGTACTTCTTTAAGAACCGACAAGACAGTGGAAAGGGATTCTTCAACAGTGGCTAGGCGCGTAGCAAATGATATTTCAAAGCTGTCAATGCGCTTAGCCAAAAGCTTTTGATTTTGAGATAGAATTTGTTGGTTTCGAAGAGTGAGATCTCAAATACTTTCGTTTGGATTTGTATTCGTTCGAGTCTCCATAATTTCATCTTGTCCCGGATAATCAAAGGGTGCGGGGAGAGGAGGAGTGGCTTCTTGATGTTGTTCCTCCTCTTAGGATGGATCAATGTGAGGTTGAAGAGGAGGCTCAACTCTTCTAGATTGACGATTGTGCGTCCAATCTTCGAAGGACATGAATTCTGGAGGGATTTCGGGTAGATGCATCATAGAGAAGAATTTGGTGGAAGCATACTTAGGCGAGATTTCTTCGAATGTTGATAGGTAGGATGGGATATTATGTGAACGAAGAAGTCTCATAATATAAGTTGGGTAAATAATTGACGGCCTTGATCGAGTCCAAAAATGATTTAGCTCGTCGAAGATGAATTTGGCCCACTTTACTCTTGTTCCACTAAATATAGCATATAGGGCTTTGTGCTCTAATTCGGTGATTTGCTCGTGACTACCCATTCGTGGAATAATTGTGTTAATTATCATTCGGGTTAGAAGTCGAGCTTTTGGACGTAGAAATTTGGAGGCAAATTTTGGCATTTCGTCCTCCCAAATTTGATGAGTGATATTGTTCCGTGGCTTGAAGCGCATATCCAGAATGTTGTATAGATCTTCCCCTGTGTCAGAGCATCCTAGTGTTCGACCTATTATACCTGAGTTAATCTAATCGTGTTCCCATACACGCTAGACCAGAGCCAGTTATCCTCATTTTCATTGTTCCACACTGAAGTACTATCTAAATTCGCATAGAATAAAAATATGGCTAATTGATCTATTTGGACATCATTAGGGGTAAAAGAAATTAGGGTTTCCAACCCGGCATTTTCACATAGTTCATCGAGATCATACATAGGGAATTTAAGGAGATTGTAGAATGGACCTATGTGGAGTTTTTTCTTTTGGATGTCTTAATACCTTTTGATGGAATGCGGTGCTTTATTCATCCACCTTTCGATCTGTTCATCAGAGCATACCTGAGGATTTGAAGATGAGGCCGGTTGGTCTTGTTTTCTCTTTAACATCTTGGCATTCTTAGTGCGAGGAGGCATTTTGATTAGTTTTGCTTTAAAAATGATTCTTTAGAAGGGTAATCGTCTCTGAGAAAATCGTAGGGTATAATAATTTTTGAAATAAAAGTAAAAAAATGATGTTATCTGGTCGAATATAAACGGTCGATTGGGAATCAGACGTCTAGATTGGAAATCAGACGTATGGTTTGCCCTATATTGAGTGTAGCAGATAAAATTAGACGTCTGGCTTTTTGATGTAGACGTCTGGTTTTATTGAATTTGAAAAAGCATAGAGATAGAGAACTATGGCAGACGTCTGGATCTTAGTTCAGACGTCTGAAATGTTCTGATTTTTATTTGTAGAAGACAGAGCAAAATTTCAGACGTTTGGGGGGTGTATTAGACGTCTGACATATGCACAGTTCTTAATTTTTAGACGTATATCATTGTGTCAGACGTCTGAATGATATAGGCAGACGTCTGAAATAAGCAGTGTGGCTAAAAATAGCCTAAAATTTGATGGTTTTGCTTATTTCTCGAATTCTTATAACAAGTAATTTTTATTGTTATGAAATAAAATAACAAATAAGCATATATACATACAAATATAATTTATTTAAAAGGCGATGGAGTTTTGCGATCTCCTGAATTGTCATCCCTCCATGGTTTAAGTGGAGACCATATATTACCACGTTAATGGGTTCTTGGAGAGCCAAAAAATCGTCTCGGTGACGGATATGAAGGAGTACGATATGAAGATGAGGGATCTAAAGAACTACAAGGTTTTGGGAGTGGATCATGGACATCTTTCTTTCGTGACGAACAAAACTTCATTGCTACTTGTTCCAAAAAGCTTAGGCGACGTGCTGTGACTTTTTGCTCAAAATATAGTTCTCTTTGAAGATCTAGATAATGATGAATTTCATCAATTTTCTCTTTTGTGTTAGGAGATACAAACAGAGATCTTTTAGTCTTCTTGTTATCGGGAGTAAATCCCATATGATATGAAGTCCACCTATGCGTTGGTTCATGAATTGGTGTGGGTGTAGGAAGTCGCTGGGGTGTATCAACCGAGCTATCAGGCGTAGGCACTGAGATGGAGATATAAGAGTTATCAGAAGACATGGCTATATTTTGTTTAATGAGAAAAAAATAAGAATTGTATTTATATATTTTTCTCTCGAAGTATAACTTTTTATATATGTTAAAAATTTATTTTTAGAGAAACTAACTATCTAAAAAACAAAGGGTGTATGAATTACTGATTATAATTTGTGGATAGAAAAATACTTGACTAAATATAGGCTATATGAAGCAGGTTTCAGTAATAAGATCATGAAGAGAGCAAATCCCTAAATCACGTCGGAGTTTAATAAAAGTTTGTTCATTTGATGGTTTTGTAAAGATGTCGGCTATCTGATTTTCGGTATTTACGTATTATAATGAGATATTTCCTTTTTCAACATTGTCTCGTAAAAAATGATGTCGTATATCTATATGCTTAGTTCGTGAGTGATTGACAGGGTTTTTTGATAAATTTATTGCACTTGTGTTATCACAATATATTGGAGATTTATTGATACTTTTGCCGAAGTCCGTAAGTGTTTGTTGCATGTATATTACTTGTGCACATGCTAGAGCTGCTGAGATATATTCGGCTACGCAAGTAGATAAAGAAACACGATTTTGCTTTTTGCTAAACCATGAAACTAATGATTGTCCGATAAAGTGACATGTTCCACTAGTACTCTTACGATCTGTTCTACACCCTCCGAAATCTGCATCACTATATGAAACTAGTTCAAATGATGATCCTTTAGGGTAAAACAAACCATAATCTCTAGTACTATATAGATAACATAAGATACGCTTAACAACTCTTAGATGAGATTCTTTTGGTTTTGCTTGAAATCGAGCACAAAGGCATACACTCATCATAATATCGGGTCGACTAGCCGTTAAATAGAATAAAGAGCCAATCATGCTACGATATAATTTTTCATCAAAGTATTTTCCGTTTTCATCTTTTTCTAAATGAACAGTAGTACTCGTCGGTGTTGGTTTGCTTGAAATTTTATCCATTCCAAAGCGTCGTAATAAGTCATTACAATATTTTTCTTGGTGAATAAAAATACCATTTTCAAGTTGTTTTATTTGTAAACCTAAAAAGAAATTTAATTCTTCCATGTGAGACATTTCAAATTCATTTGTCATAATTTTTGAGAATTGACTACATAGATTTTCATTAGTTGAACCAAAAATAATATCGTCTACGTAAATTTGCACAACTAGAATATCGTTATCTTCTCGTTAATAAATAAAGTTGTATCAATTTTACCTATTTGAAAACCCGATGAAATTAAGTGATTTTTAAGTCGTTCGTACCAAGCTTGAGGAGCTTGTTTTATACCATATAAAGCTTTTTGTAATTTAAAAACATGATCGGGATATTTTTCATGAGTAAATAAAGGAGGTTGTTCAACATATACATTTTCTTTAATAAAACCATTTAAGAAAGCACTTTTGACATCCATTTGAAACAATTTAAAATTGTGATGATATGCAAAAGCAAGTAAGGTTCATATGGCCTCGAGTCTTGCTACTGGTGCAAAAGTTTCATCGTAGTCGATGCCTTCTTCTTGATTATAACCTTGAGCAACTAAACGTGCTTTATTTCTTACAATATTTCCATTCTCGTCAGCTTTGTTTTTAAATACCCATTTTATTCCTATAATCGATTGGTCTTCAGGTCTTGGAACTAGTTCCCAAACATTACTACGTTCAAATTGATTCAATTCTTCTTGCATAGCCATTATCCAAAAGTTATCATTTGAAGCTTCTTTATAATTTTTTGGTTCAAGATTTGACACAAATGCTACATGGCTTATTTGATTAAGTTGATTTCTAGTTACTCTAGAATTGAGATCTCCAATGATATTATCTTTTGGATGATTCTTAAGAATTCTAGGGGATAATATTAAAGTGTTATTTTGCACGTTTGTTTCATTATTAATAGAATTTGTTGAATTTGTTATTGGAATAGTCTCTTCTTCATCATTAGTATGATTGTTAAATAAATTTTCGTCGAACGAAACATGTAAACTTTCTTCAATAGTATTATTCCGTTTATTGAAGATTTTATATGCTTTGCTACGATCAGAATATCCAACAAAGATACCTTTATCGGCCTTCGGATCAAATTTTTCTAAGTTATCTTTTGTATTTAATATAAAGCATTTTGAACCGAAAGTTTTAAAATATGATACTTTAGGTTTTCTTCCAAAAAATATTTCAAAACACGTTTGTTTAGTCATAGGGCATATGGTTACTCGATTTAATACGTAACAAGCTGTGGTAATAGCTTTTGCCCAAAAGTGTTTTGGTAAACCGCTACTATTTAATAATGTTCGTGCACATTCTTGTAACGTACGATTCTTTCTTTCTACTACACCATTTTGTTGAGGTGTTCGAGGAAAAGAAAAATTATGGCTTATTCTTTTCTTATTGCAAAATTAGTGAAAAGATCGTTTCGAATTCTCCTCCGTGATCACTTCGAATATTTTTAATTTTCAAATCCATTTGTGTTCTAATTCTTTTAGCAAATATTTTAAACATTTCAAAAGTATCGCTTTTATGTTTTAAAAACAAGGTCCATGTATACCTTGAAAAATCATCAACTATGACGAAAACATATTTGTTGTGATTTATAGATCGTATTTGCGTGGGACCAAATAAATCTAAATGTAATAATTCTAATGGTTGTTTTGTAGAAATATTATTTTTAGATTTAAAAGAGATTTTCTTTAGTTTTCCAATTTGACAATCGTCACATAAATTTTCTACTTTGTAATTTATTTTAGGTAAACCTCTAACTAACTCATATTTTGCCAATTTATTAATACTTTTCAAATTGATGTGACAAAAACATTTATGCCATAACCATGGATCATTATGTTTGGCAGTTAAACATAAATTTGAATTTTTATTTATATTCATGTTTAATACATAAATATTTTTGTTTCTAAAACCTTCAAATACAAGTTGTTTGTTATTATCTAAAATATTACATCTATCTTTTTCAAAATTTATTTGAAAGCCTTTGTCACATAATTGACTAATGCTTAGTAGATTGTGTTTTAGATTTTCTACTAATAAAACATTTGTAATAATAGGAGAGTTAGAAATACCATAATTGATGACTTCTCAAGTGCCAACGACATATCCTTTTGAATTATCTCCAAAGGTTACCGTTCCACCATCGATGTATGTTATATTTGATAACATTTTTGAATTTCCAGTCATATGCTTGGAGCATCCGCTATCTAGTATCCATTTCTTCTTATGTTTTATTTTGGGTACCTGCAAAATAAAAGATGTTTTAATTGGTACCCATATATTTTTGTTAGGGTCCTAATTATTAGAAGAAGGTAGCCATACCCATGATGGTTTGGTACCTTTGTAAATATAATTTTTATTATAGACTACATTCTCTAAGAAATTATCAATATGTTTTTGTTTAATCAATTTATTATTTGTCTTAGGAATCCAAATTTTAATAGTTTTGGTATTCATATTAGACATAGATAAACCTTTAGTTTTTGTATACAAAAGATTTTTTGCATTATTTCCTTTTTGTTTAGAAATATTTTTAAATCCTATTCCATTTCTATTTCCTGATGGTTTTGAAGTTTTGATAAGATTTTCCAAATCTTGTTTCCCTTTATTGAATTTTGAAACATTATTCGTGATTTTATCTAAAAAAAATTTAATTCTAAATTTTCAATTTGCAATATTTCAACATTGCTTTTTAAATTTTTTTTTCTTTTAGTAAATCATCCTTTACTATTTTAGTGTTTTCAAAATCAATAGTAATAGCCTTACTTTCTATCAAATTATTTTTAATTTTTTCTTGAGATAATTCTAGTTCTTCTTCTAAGATAATTTTTTCATCTTTTAACATTCCTACTTCAAGTTCCAATCTATTTATTTTAGCTATATATTCTTTGTTCAATTTTTTAATTTGTCTAAATTTATCATCTAATTCCATGCTAAGTTCTAATAGTTCGTCATAGCTAAGTTTCGGACATACCTCATCAGTTTGTGCCATAAAACACACATTGGCTTGTTCTCCATCACTATCACTATCACTTTCAGATGATGAAGAATCCGAGTCTTCCCATGTTACTTTGAAAGCCTTCTTCTTCTTGTATTTTTCAAATTTGTTCTTCTTTTTATCATTATTGAGTTTAGGGCAATCTTTCTTCGTATGTCCGTATTGATCACATTCATAGCACTTAATTTGAGATAAGTTTATTGTGTTGGACTTCCCTTCTTTTTGGAATTTGTCATCTTTCTAAATTTCCTGAATCTGTTATAATTCTTGGCAATGAAGACTATCTCTTCTTCATCTAAATCAGAATCACCATTTTTTGTTGCTGGAAATGCTATGTTCTTCTTTTCCGAATTTAGTTCTTTTCGTGCCTGCAAATTAGCTTCATATGACATTAAATTTCCTATCAACTCTTCAGTTTTGAGAGTAGAGAGATCATTAGCTTCTTCAATAGCTAATACTTTCCTTTCCCAATCTGATGTTAAAGAGTTGAGTATTCGAGACTAAATCAAAATCGGTAAATCTAACTCCTAATGCCATAAGATCATGTTGGATAGTTTGAAATCTAGAATACATATCAACAATAGTTTCATTTTGCTTCATTTTAAATGACGAAAATTGGTTTTGCAAAATTGAAATCTTAGTTTGTTTGACCTTTGTTGTACCTTCGTGTGTAATTTGTAAAGTACGCCAAATGTCAAATGCAGTAGTACATAACATGACACGTGAAAATTCATTTTTATCTAGAGAGAAAAATAAAGCATTCATAGCTTTATCATTGTTTGATGCTGAGGTCTTTTGTGCATCAGTCCATGTGTTCATAGTAGTAGTAGGTGCTTCATATTTATTTTGAGTGGCTGACCAAATTTCTAGACCATTAGCTTCCATAAAAATTCTCATACGTGTTGACCAATATGCATAGTTAGAGCCATTAAAAAGTGGTGGTCGTGCTGTGGATTGTCCTTTTTGAAAAATACTTGCCATATCAAAATGATTCAAAAACGTGTTACTGTAATTTGATCAATCCTTGCTCTAATACCAAATGAAAGTCTATAGTATGGTGGATCGATTATACAAATGACAAGTATATGACTAATTTAAACTATATTGTGTTAATATTAAAATATGCAAATAAGAATAATCACACCAGAGATTTTATACTGGTTCGGATCTCTCATCCTACGTCTAGTCCCGAAGCTCCTTTTCGGAATTTCCTTTCACCGAATAACCCTCACTTCATCCGGAGGAATAGGTTTACAATAGCAGAGTTTCTTTGTCAACTGTGTGTTCTCTATTACACGGATTTTGACTATATAGTGCAAATGCTTCCAATATATATATCTAGAGATTGTTGTCTATGAGGGACTATATATTTGGAAGTGTAGAGTACAAGTATAGATTGCTAGAGATCAAGAATATATCAGAGTATAAGAGTAGAAAGCGCAAGTAAGTCAGGTGAGGTCTTCTCTTGAATTCCTAATGTTATTTATAGTGGTAGAGAGATCCTTTGTGTAGTTGCATCTGTTAGCAAGTGCTCTAAGGTCGCTTCTAATGGTGATGAAGAATTGCAGTGAAGAGGAGCGATCGTGTCTTTTCAATTGTGACAGTTGTATTTTGAATATACACAGCCGAGTTCAAAATCAGACGTCTGGACAATGTTTCAGACGTCTGGTTCTCATATACTTTTTGTATATAGTTGCTTGTCAGACGTCTGAGTATATTAACTAGACGTCTGATTCTGTCTGATTTGCGAACCAGAGAAATTAGTCAGACGTCTGGTTAGTGCACTCAAACGTCTGGATTTGTGCATGTTGCTTTTCCTTTGCCTGTATCATTCCTTTTCCGATTCTCTCGACTTGTAGCCTCTTGATACTTCTTTTGAGTCTTGTTCTTGTCTCTTTGGTGATGTTACTTTGTCAATTACCTGTAAATATAGATATATATGCATATTCGATTTCCATTGTATAGTTGTTATCATCGAAACTATAGAATTGATTTCCTAACATAAATAACTTTGGACCTCAACTTCACAATTAAATAAAGACATTATCAAGTTTTTGATCTACAACATAATCCTAGATGTGACATAGTTTTGATGGAGAGACAAATATGCACAAATATTGTTGCACAATGGAGTATAGCTTTAAATCGACCAAGGGGTAGGACTTCATCCAAATGATCAATAAGCATATGAGTTCATGTCATTTACTACACATCACCAAAGTTCGCACAGACATTTAAATGGACTAAATATTAACCGAGGATCAAAGTCACGCTTATGATTTACACAATTGAACATTGTAGTTTTGGACCTAAATGCTATAATATAATAATTTATAATTGTTATAAATTATTATGAAGATGATATATATATATATATATAATGCATGAGCACGTGTGTATATATTTGTATTTATGAATAAATTAACTTTTGAAGCTACCGAAATTGATTAAGTTAAATATGTATGACTATTATGTGTGTGTGTGTGTTTGTTTGATTTAAGTAAGTAATTTAATTTTAAAATGGGTAATATAAAATATAAAAAAATATATTATGTAATGTATTGATTAATTAATATATGCTAAATAATTTAAATATGTTAGGCCATGTATGGGAAGAGAAGGGGTAAAATGTGTTTGGTTCAAGTGGATAAATGAATAGAGATTTAAAATACTTGGAACATATTCATAAACGAATTAAATAAAAATATATTTTGTATTTATTTACATATTATGATCAATCCTAATATTGGTAAGAAGAGGGGTCAAATATGAAGAAATAAAAAAGAGATCTAATACATTTATTTCTCACTATTAAATAGACCCATTTTCTCCCTTCGTGATGCTAATACTTATCAGATTTAAAAGGAAATGTTTCATACTTCATCTCCTCTATTAGAGAACTTCAATTTAAGGATTTCAAACAAGAGTTAGAATCGAAAAGAAGTTTTCAAATATTGATTTTAAAATTCCAACATGGATGAATTAGGCACCATCAAAGTAATTGCTTAATCGTGATTTAAATATTTCATCTAAACCCTTTAATATATTTTATATGTTTGACCGTTAAGAAAACATTTTTAGTAGAAATATATATACATCATATATAGATGTATATATAATTGTTGAATATATTAATACTAAATTTCAAACATTGATTATCAAACATTTTTTTCTTGATTTTCATTCAAACATTGATTTAAACATTGATTTTCATGAATACATACATAGATACTGTGACGCCCCACCTCTATGCTCACAATAACAAAGGTTATTATAAGGAATAACGTCTGCTATTGCGAAGAATAAGGCTTGTTAGAAGCGACCATCTGTAAGTTATGCCTTAGACGAGTATTGATTACATCAATAGGAGTTGTGAAAATTTCTCCCAAAGATATAAATTCAATCCAAATCTAAAACGAAACTACAGTGGCTAAAGGAAAATCCAGAACAACTCATAATAACAACACACTGATAGTATAATCACACCAGAACAGAAATATCAGATATATAGCGGAAGACAAGTCTGGAATACATGATACAACAATCGATAGTTCACATGAACCAAATGTACATATACATATACATCAACATACATAAGGCGATAGTCAGTAATCCAAAAGAACTCCTCGAAGGCTAGACAAAAGATGATGCGATACCCCAAAAGCTGAAGCTGCTACTGAATCAAAGATAGAGATTACCCTGAAATAACTCGGTCTGACCCGAGTATTATTTAAAAGAAAATAATAAACGGATCAGTCTAATTTATTCTTAGAAGTGAATACATCATAAACAACATAAATCAAAATAATAATAATCTCGAATGAGACTATTCAACACAAGAAATCGACATAATTAAATGAAGAAATCACATCAAACTCCATCAAAATCAACTTTCAAATTCACAATTGAATTCAAAACAACAATTCACAAAATCTAGAAATCAAAAATAGATAACTAGAAAATCAACATAAAAGTGGATCAATCCCATCATATGGCGAGTCTAAGCTACGCCGCACGTGCATCTCATATGGCCGAAGCCTACCAAGTACTGTCATCATAATTTTGGCGCCCAACATATGACCCGAAGGTCCAACATATGACCCGAAGGTCTAGTACTGGTATTTGACCCGAAGGTCCATCATATGACCCGAAGGTCCATCATAGTCGCTCGAAAGCACACAAAATCATCAAAATCATCAAACAACAAATATTTCAATTAACGAGTCCGGATTTAACCGAAATAGTAAAAGTGTGGTTCCATACTCCGCACTTTTGCTAAATCGTTTAAATCTCTTCATCGTTTCCTTGAAAGTGCAAAATTGTGTATTTTATAAAAATACACTTTACGTTCTCAAATGGACAAGTCCGGAATTAAGCGAATCAGTAAAAGTAAGGGTTCATAGTCCTCAGTTTTGCTGAAGCGTTTAAATCGCTTCCTCATTCTTTTGAAAGCGCAAACTGTAGAATTTTTGAAAACAATTTCAATTTAAAACGATTTTTAAAACGCGTGATTAAAATAGCAACAACTATAGCAATTTCAACGAGGAAATTGCACTTCACAAAATACCGTAAAAACGGATACCAAATCAGCGTTGCGGGATAACCGCTTAAAATTCACTTTAAACTTTAACGGTTACTGACGATAAAATAACCGTAATTTTTATACGCCAAAATCTCATCAAAATAATTAGCATCCAATTATAATACCGGTGTACGATTCATTATACAAATAACGGTAAACAATTTTTTCATTAAAACAAACACCGGATTCACGTGAATAAATTGAACTCACGTGTATAAAAATAGAATGGAGAGCGTTGATACAGGGCAATGATACGTTCAAAATTATATTGAACTCACGCTCACAAATATAGTGAAGATTCACAACACATTCTAAAATACACTGCATCTTCAACATTATAATACACGTGTAAGGGTGAGAAAGTGAACGGCCTCTCTATATTTTTCCATACAAGTGTTACTAAGTGTAATTAGAACTGGGTACATATGTCAAAATGTTGCGCATGAAATATTTTCATGCAAAGCTACTCATTAATGCTCTGAATAGAAACGTGTACAATACTACACGCATACATAAATTCTTTTCCAAAAAGTAATAAAACACTTTTACATGTCTGAGCTAATGAATTAGTGAGCATTGGACACTCTCAAATGTTTAATACTACAAGCATGCCCAGGTGCCCACTAATGAACATACGCACGAAACTTTTTTTTTTTTTTTACTTGGAATGATACCCACGCAGGCTAAGAGAAAATATTGAACCAAAAATTAGATGTTTGAACACCTTTATACTACACGTATGGTGCTCTGGGAAAAACATTTCAAGTATGCAAATTTTTCTTACTCACGCATGCACTAGAAAGTAGAACATTTCAATACTGTAAATACTTACACACGCATATAGTATGAAGTAAAACATTTCAACATTTGCAAAATAAGTATGCATGTATACAACTAATAGTTATTGCAACTTTTATGAAACAATATAGCTATATTTTAAAGCTTGCCTGATGCCTCTGCATGATTTACACGCAGGCTATCGATTCTGAACCAATTTTTTTCAAGCTGAACTACCAAAGCTATAATATAGGTAATATATGATGACCACCAACTCAATGATTCAATGGAGACAGCAATTTATATAGGTGAAGCTACTGATTTAGGTAAGTCACCCTAAGCTAATATCATAAGCATGCTACTGCATAGTGGATATAACTCAAAATCTTTCCTACGAAATCTCAATAGAAAATTTTCAGTGCAAAACATAGGAAGCAAAGATGTGAAAATAACGAAAATAAGATTCGAAAATCATAAGAAAACCCACACTTCAACAGAGGTAGAAACTTGATGACTGTAAACTAGAAATGTGAGTATAACTCACATTGTCTGTTTCCAATTCAGTTGGCTTTAAAGATGCAAGCAAGCAAAAATTATGGAAGCTGCCATTAGAAGTCTTTTTAGAGCTCTGTGTTTGAGCGAAAAAATGATGCAGAGAAGTATTATTCTCTTTCTTCAATTGGTATAAGTCAAAGAGAATGAGTGTTAGCCATCTTTCTGGTACGCTTTGCATTTAATGCAAAAGTGTGTTTTGAAATAATGTACACGGCTATACTTGATGGCTACAGACATTTGCAATTTGTTGATAAGAAATATAATCAAAGTGTTCACACTTTGTTTTACAGACCGAAAGAGATAGCAGTGCTATAGAGTTTACACATTGTTTTACTTTTTGGTCATAAATTTTCTTACACTACCTGAATTAAAAGACAGCAAGTCATACTCTCTTTTTTTTTAAATTTAAATTTTCCGTTTTAAAAATATTTACTTCGACAGTAATTCAAAAATCACGGTCGTTACCGATTTTTAAATTATTTAATACTACGGTAAAATTACAGTCGTTACAGACTCCCCCTCTTATAAAAATTGCATCCCCGCAATTTTCATACTAGAAGCAGTTAATAATGCAAATCATTAATCACAACAAAGATTTCAAATAGAAAAGATAGATAAGAATACTCACCCCCACCTGAAGAGGAGAGAAAACCCGGATAAGAACGCTCGATGAATTCCCTGATTTCCCAAGTGCAATCTTTGGGGTTTGTGGACCATTGAATTTTCACAAGCGGGACTTCTTTATTCCGAAGGCGTTTAACCTCCGAAGCTAGCACACGAATAGGATTTTGCACAATAGACAAGTCGGGTGAGATCTCAAGATCTTGCAACATAGGAGGATCAATAACATAATCTGAATCTCGAAGGCATCGACGAAGCTGTGATATATGAAATACGTCATGTATTCCCGAAAACTGAGCAGGTAGCGATACACGATAAGCAACTGGACCAATGCGTTCCGTAATAGGAAATGGTCCAACATATCGAGATGCCAATTTCCCGGAATGACTAAAACGCACTACACCCTTCATCGGGGAAACACGAATGAATACGAGATCGCCAACAGAAAATTCCAAAGGCTTCCTACGATGATCGGCATAAGATTTCTGCCTATTCTGAGCCTCCTTCATTCTCTGTCGTATAATATCAATCCTCTCTGAAGAATCACGAATATAATCGGGGCCGAGAACTAACTTTTTCCCCGATTTCAACCAACAAGACGGTGATCGACACGGCTTTCCGTAAAGAGCTTCGAACGGAGCCATACCGATACTGGATTGAAAACTGTTGTTATAAGAAAATCCAACAAGAGATAAGTGGTCTTCCCAACTATCACCAAAATCAAGAATGCAAGCTCGAAGGAGATCCTCTAAAACTTGATTCACCCTTTCAGTCTGACCGTCAGACTGTGGATGATAAGCTGTACTGAGATTGAGCTTAGTGCCCAAAGCTTTTTGAAGACTCCGCCAGAAACCACTAGTGAAAAGCGGATCTCTGTCACTAACAATAGAACTAGGCACACCATGAAGTCGAACGATTTCTTTAACAAATAGCTTAGCCAACAAAGGAGCAGTCCGATTGGACTTGATAGGAATAAAATGGGCTGATTTAGTCAATTGGTCAATAATCACCCAAATACTAGTATGGCCCGACCTCGAACAAGGTAGACCATCAATGAAGTCCATAGAAATTTGATCTCATTTCCATAATGGAATCTCAAGAGGCTGCAAAAGACCACTGGGACGTTGGTGTTCTGCTTTAACAAGTTGACAAGTCATGCAACGACTTACGTAACTTGCAACATCACGCTTCATACCCTCCCAATAGTATAAACGTTTCATATCAGCATACATCTTGCTACTGCCTGGATGGATAGTATACTTAGAACGATGACAGTCCTCAAGAATGTCATTTCTAAGATTAGAAATATCAGGCACGATCAATCTACCCTTCTTCCGAATACAACCATGAATATCAATATCGAAATCCTTCAGATCATCACTTCGGGATTCCGATTTACAACTCTGAAAAAGATAAGCAAGATCTGGATCTTGCTTCTGGGCATCGACAATACGATCTAACAAATTAGGACGAGCTTCCATGCTAAATAAAAGTACGGGAGAATCAGAAACTGAAGGACGGTCTCTAATATCGCAAAGAGATAAAACTTCCAAAATATTCCACTCTGTTGGCATCATGGAAACAACAACTTGCTTCTTGCGACTAAGCGCATCAGCAACTCGATTACCCTTACCAGGGGTATACTGAATATCGAAATCATATGAAGCAAGAAATTCGAGCCAACGATGTTGCCTCATATTAAGCTCTTTCTGAGTAAATAAATACTTCAAAGATTTGTGATCAGTGAAGAGAATAAAACGCTCGCCCAATAAATAATGTCGCCAAATCTTTAAAGCAAAGACTATGGCGGCCAATTCCAAATCATGGGTAGCATAACAAATCTCGTTAGGCTTTAGTTGTCTAGAAGCGTAGGCAACTACTCTATCTTTTTGCATAAGAACTGCACCGAGCCCAAAACCACTGGCATCGGTATAAACAACAAGATCATGATTCCCTTCGGGAACCACTAAGATAGGAGCATGAGTAAGGAGACCTTTTAACTTCAAGAAAGAATTCTCACACTTATCCGACCAAATAAAAGGAACAGCTTTTCTCGTGAGAGTGGTAAGCAGTAAAGCAATACGAGAAAAGTCCTTAATAAACCGGCGGTAATAACCCACCAATCCAATAAAACTACGGATCTCAGTAACGGTCTCGGGCTTCTTCCAATTCTGAATAGATTCGATCTTGGAAGGATCGACAGAAATACCATCGGAAGAAACAATGTGACCGAGAAACTTCACCCTATTCTCCCAGAAGTGACACTTGGAGAATTTGGCATAAAGCTGATGCTGACGAAGAGTGCTCAAAACAATCTTCTTTCCTGAAAAGCTAAAGCTTCCAAAATTACAATTATTTTTATGAAATCATTTTCTAGAAAAAAATTACTTTTTATAGGTCAATTTATTGTGTCAAATTGTCTCATCAAAGCGTTTAGGAGATTCCTATCGATAACGTTGATCAAGCGCATCGACCAGAATTCTTAAAGCACTCAATGGGCAATACAATCACAAAATCATCTTCTATACGATAAACACAAATCCAATTATACTTGTAAATAAATCTTACGAAAAAGATTTGCAAAATTTTAATTTTACGTTTTCATCCAAAATTAATAAATACACAAATGGAGTCATCGAGATATTCGTATAATACTCGATTCATAAAATGGATGAAATAAGCTGGGCAAACGGAATGACATAATAAGTCATTCATAAGAATCTTAACAAGTGCGGAATGCGGTAAGTGGAATGCTAACTTCCGCAACTCGTAGCCAAATGAAGTCCGATGGTAAGGTCGAGTTGGGAGAAAAGCTTAGCGCCACTTAACTGATCGAACATATCATCGATCCTAGGTAATGGATACCTAATTTTTTGATAGTGAGCTTGTTAAGTTTGCGACAATCAATGCATGCCTAAGAGTACCATCTGGCTTCTTAACAAAGACAACGGTGGCACCCCAAGGAGATGAGCTAGAACGAATAAATCTCTTAGCATCCAATTCAGATAATAGTTGCTTGAGTTCCTCATTTTCCTTAGCAGACATCCTCGTGGGAGGACGACTGACAGGATGTGCACCAGAGATAAGATCTATACGGAACTCAATTGCCCTTTTCGGTGGCAACTTAGAAACATGCTCGAAAACATCAGAAAAATCACAAACGACAGGAATATTAGCAATGACATCCTCCGATTCGAGGGAAGAAATAAAAGCATTCGAAGTATGATCCATGCTTCGAAATATAATAGACAACTGCTCGCTAGCATCAGGATGCTTAAGATATAAAGTTCTTTCGGGACATAGGATTGAACTACATAACGGACGAGCCAATCCATACCCAATATCATATCAAAACCAAGATGATCCATAACATGCAGATTCGCATGAAAGGAGAAACCACAAAGAATAATCCCAACCTCAACACACAACAAACCAAGAGTAGCGAATCCACAAATAGGATTCACAATCCTCAAAAGGGTCACAAAGATTAACAATATCCAAAGGAATAACATCAATAAGCTCCTTTGATACGAATGAATGTGATGCACTCGTATCGAAAAGAACTCTAATAGAGCGGCCATGAATAAAATAAAATCTTTCAAAACCGAAGGAGTAAAACCTTGGGCTTAGAAGAATCACCAGAAGCTTAAGCAACATTAAGCTTCCCAGATTTGAAACCCTTAGGAGCAGTAAGACAATCAGAAACCAATGCCCTACTTTCAAATCTAAAATTGAAATAGAATTTAACAAATGGAATACTACGGGGATATGAGATTTATCCCTAGACATACTCCAACTTGTTAGAGAGGATAAAGTTCAAGAACATCGAAGGAATAGATTAGGAAAGGCACGAACAAAATTCCCGAATTGTTGTAATACATGTTCCATTCTTTTTCTGTTCTGTGTTTATTACAATTTATTCTGAATTTCAGCTCTGATACCAAGCTGTGACGCCCCACCTCTATGCTCACAATAACAAAGGTTATTATAAGGAATAACGTCTGCTATTGCGAAGAATAAGGCTTGTTAGAAGCGACCATCTGTAAGTTATGCCTTAGACGAGTATTGATTACATCAATAGGAGTTGTGAAAATTTCTCCCAAAGATATAAATTCAATCCAAATCTAAAACGAAACTACAGTGGCTAAAGGAAAATCCAGAACAACTCATAATAACAACACACTGATAGTATAATCACACCAGAACAGAAATATCAGATATATAGCGGAAGACAAGTCTGGAATACATGATACAACAATCGATAGTTCACATGAACCAAATGTACATATACATATACATCAACATACATAAGGCGATAGTCAGTAATCCAAAAGAACTCCTCGAAGGCTAGACAAAAGATGATGCGATACCCCAAAAGCTGAAGCTGCTACTGAATCAAAGATAGAGATTACCCTGAAATAACTCGGTCTGACCCGAGTATTATTTAAAAGAAAATAATAAACGGATCAGTCTAATTTATTCTTAGAAGTGAATACATCATAAACAACATAAATCAAAATAATAATAATCTCGAATGAGACTATTCAACACAAGAAATCGACATAATTAAATGAAGAAATCACATCAAACTCCATCAAAATCAACTTTCAAATTCACAATTGAATTCAAAACAACAATTCACAAAATCTAGAAATCAAAAATAGATAACTAGAAAATCAACATAAAAGTGGATCGATCCCATCATATGGCGAGTCTAAGCTACGCCGCACGTGCATCTCATATGGCCGAAGCCTACCAAGTACTGTCATCATAATTTTGGCGCCCAACATATGACCCGAAGGTCCAACATATGACCCGAAGGTCTAGTACTGGTATTTGACCCGAAGGTCCATCATAGTCGCTCGAAAGCGCACAAAATCATCAAAATCATCAAACAACAAATATTTCAATTAACGAGTCCGGATTTAACCGAAATAGTAAAAGTGTGGTTCCATACTCCGCACTTTTGCTAAATCGTTTAAATCTCTTCATCGTTTCCTTGAAAGTGCAAAATTGTGTATTTTATAAAAATACACTTTACGTTCTCAAATGGACAAGTCCGGAATTAAGCGAATCAGTAAAAGTAAGGGTTCATAGTCCTCAGTTTTGCTGAAGCGTTTAAATCGCTTCCTCATTCTTTTGAAAGCGCAAACTGTAGAATTTTTGAAAACAATTTCAATTTAAAACGATTTTTAAAACGCGTGATTAAAATAGCAACAACTATAGCAATTTCAACGAGGAAATTGCACTTCACAAAATACCGTAAAAACGGATACCAAATCAGCGTTGTGGGATAACCGCTTAAAATTCACTTTAAACTTTAACGGTTACTGACGATAAAATAACCGTAATTTTTATACGCCAAAATCTCATCAAAATAATTAGCATCCAATTATAATACCGGTGTACGATTCATTATACAAATAACGGTAAACAATTTTTTCATTAAAACAAACACCGGATTCACGTGAATAAATTGAACTCACATGTATAAAAATAGAATGGAGAGCGTTGATACAGGGCAATGATACGTTCAAAATTATATTGAACTCACGCTCACAAATATAGTGAAGATTCACAACACATTCTAAAATACACTGCGTCTTCAACATTATAATACACGTGTAAGGGTGAGAAAGTGAACGGCCTCTCTATATTTTTCCATACAAGTGTTACTAAGTGTAATTAGAACTGGGTACATATGTCAAAATGTTGCGCATGAAATATTTTCATGCAAAGCTACTCATTAATGCTCTGAATAGAAACGTGTACAATACTACACGCATACATAAATTCTTTTCCAAAAAGTAATAAAACACTTTTACATGTCTGAGCTAATGAATTAGTGAGCATTGGACACTCTCAAATGTTTAATACTACAAGCATGCCCAGGTGCCCACTAATGAACATACGCACGAAACTTTCTTTTTTTTTTACTTGGAATGATACCCACGCAGGCTAAGAGAAAATATTGAACCAAAAATTAGATGTTTGAACACCTTTATACTACACGTATGGTGCTCTGGGAAAAACATTTCAAGTATGCAAATTTTTCTTACTCACACATGCACTAGAAAGTAGAACATTTCAATACTGTAAATACTTACACACGCATACAGTATGAAGTAAAACATTTCAACATTTGCAAAATAAGTATGCATGTATACAACTAATAGTTATTGCAACTTTTATGAAACAATATAGCTATATTTTAAAGCTTGCCTGATGCCTCTGCATGATTTACACGCAGGCTATCGATTCTGAACCAATTTTTTTCAAGCTGAACTACCAAAGCTATAATATAGGTAATATATGATGACCACCAACTCAATGATTCAATGGAGACAGCAATTTATATAGGTGAAGCTACTGATTTAGGTAAGTCACCCTAAGCTAATATCATAAGCATGCTACTGCATAGTGGATATAACTCAAAATCTTTCCTACGAAATCTCAATAGAAAATTTTCAGTGCAAAACATAGGAAGCAAAGATGTGAAAATAACGAAAATAAGATTCGAAAATCATAAGAAAACCCACACTTCAACAGAGGTAGAAACTTGATGACTGTAAACTAGAAATGTGAGTATAACTCACATTGTCTGTTTCCAATTCAGTTGGCTTTAAAGATGCAAGCAAGCAAAAATTATGGAAGCTGCCATTAGAAGTCTTTTTAGAGCTCTGTGTTTGAGCGAAAAAATGATGCAGAGAAGTATTATTCTCTTTCTTCAATTGGTATAAGTCAAAGAGAATGAGTGTTAGCCATCTTTCTGGTACGCTTTGCATTTAATGCAAAAGTGTGTTTTGAAATAATGTACACGGCTATACTTGATGGCTACAGACATTTGCAATTTGTTGATAAGAAATATAATCAAAGTGTTCACACTTTGTTTTACAGACCGAAAGAGATAGCAGTGCTATAGAGTTTACACATTGTTTTACTTTTTGGTCATAAATTTTCTTACACTACCTGAATTAAAAGACAGCAAGTCATACTCTCTTTTTTTTTAAATTTAAATTTTCCGTTTTAAAAATATTTACTTCGACATTAATTCAAAAATCACGGTCGTTACCGATTTTTAAATTATTTAATACTACGGTAAAATTACAGTCGTTACAGACTCCCCCTCTTATAAAAATTGCGTCCCCGCAATTTTCATACTAGAAGCAGTTAATAATGCAAATCATTAATCACAACAAAGATTTCAAATAGAAAAGATAGATAAGAATACTCACCCCCACCTGAAGAGGAGAGAAAACCCGGATAAGAACGCTCGATGAATTCCCTGATTTCCCAAGTGCAATCTTTGGGGTTTGTGGACCATTGAATTTTCACAAGCGGGACTTCTTTGTTCCGAAGGCGTTTAACCTCCGAAGCTAGCACACGAATAGGATTTTGCACAATAGACAAGTCGGGTGAGATCTCAAGATCTTGCAACATAGGAGGATCAATAACATAATCTGAATCTCGAAGGCATCGACGAAGCTGTGATATATGAAATACGTCATGTATTCCCGAAAACTGAGCAGGTAGCGATACACGATAAGCAACTGGACCAATGCGTTCCGTAATAGGAAATGGTCCAACATATCGAGATGCCAATTTCCCGGAATGACTAAAACGCACTACACCCTTCATCGGGGAAACACGAATGAATACGAGATCGCCAACAGAAAATTCCAAAGGCTTCCTACGATGATCGGCATAAGATTTCTGCCTATTCTGAGCCTCCTTCATTCTCTGTCGTATAATATCAATCCTCTCTAAAGAATCACGAATATAATCGGGGCCGAGAACTAACTTTTTCCCCGATTTCAACCAACAAGACGGTGATCGACACGGCTTTCCGTAAAGAGCTTCGAACGGAGCCATACCGATACTGGATTGAAAACTGTTGTTATAAGAAAATCCAACAAGAGATAAGTGGTCTTCCCAACTATCACCAAAATCAAGAATGCAAGCTCGAAGGAGATCCTCTAAAACTTGATTCACCCTTTCAGTCTGACCGTCAGACTGTGGATGATAAGCTGTACTGAGATTGAGCTTAGTGCCCAAAGCTTTTTGAAGACTCCGCCAGAAACCACTAGTGAAAAGCGGATCTCTGTCACTAACAATAGAACTAGGCACACCATGAAGTCGAACGATTTCTTTAACAAATAGCTTAGCCAACAAAGGAGCAGTCCGATTGGACTTGATAGGAATAAAATTGGCTGATTTAGTCAATTGGTCAATAATCACCCAAATACTAGTATGGCCCGACCTCGAACAAGGTAGACCATCAATGAAGTCCATAGAAATTTGATCTCATTTCCATAATGGAATCTCAAGAGGCTGCAAAAGACCACTGGGACGTTGGTGTTCTGCTTTAACAAGTTGACAAGTCATGCAACGACTTACGTAACTTGCAACATCACGCTTCATACCCTCCTAATAGTATAAGCGTTTCATATCAGCATACATCTTGCTACTGCCTGGATGGATAGTATACTTAGAACGATGACAGTCCTCAAGAATGTCATTTCTAAGATTAGAAATATCAGGCACGATCAATCTACCCTTCTTCCGAATACAACCATGAATATCAATATCGAAATCCTTCAGATCATCACTTCGGGATTCCGATTTACAATTCTGAAAAAGATAAGCAAGATCTGGATCTTGCTTCTGGGCATCGATAATACGATCTAACAAATTAGGACGAGCTTCCATGCTAAATAAAAGTACGGGAGAATCAGAAACTGAAGGACGGTCTCTAATATCGCAAAGAGATAAAACTTCCAAAATATTCCACTCTGCTGGCATCATGGAAACAACAACTTGCTTCTTGCGACTAAGCGCATCAGCAACTCGATTACCCTTACCAGGGGTATACTGAATATCGAAATCATATGAAGCAAGAAATTCGAGCCAACGATGTTGCCTCATATTAAGCTCTTTCTGAGTAAATAAATACTTCAAAGATTTGTGATCAGTGAAGAGAATAAAACGCTCGCCCAATAAATAATGTCGCCAAATCTTTAAAGCAAAGACTATGGTGGCCAATTCCAAATCATGGGTAGCATAACAAATCTCGTTAGGCTTTAGTTGTCTAGAAGCGTAGGCAACTACTCTATCTTTTTGCATAAGAACTGCACCGAGCCCAAAACCACTGGCATCGGTATAAACAACAAGATCATGATTCCCTTCGGGAACCACTAAGATAGGAGCATGAGTAAGGAGACCTTTTAACTTCAAGAAAGAATTCTCACACTTATCCGACCAAATAAAAGGAACAGCTTTTCTCGTGAGAGTGGTAAGCGGTAAAGCAATACGAGAAAAGTCCTTAATAAACCGGCGGTAATAACCCACCAATCCAATAAAACTACGGATCTCAGTAACGGTCTCGGGCTTCTTCCAATTCTGAATAGATTCGATCTTGGAAGGATCGACAGAAATACCATCGGAAGAAACAATGTGACCGAGAAACTTCACCCTATTCTCCCAGAAGTGACACTTGGAGAATTTGGCATAAAGCTGATGCTGACGAAGAGTGCTCAAAACAATCTTCTTTCCTGAAAAGCTAAAGCTTCCAAAATTACAATTATTTTTATGAAATCATTTTCTAGAAAAAAATTACTTTTTATAGGTCAATTTATTGTGTCAAATTGTCTCATCAAAGCGTTTAGGAGATTCCTATCGATAACGTTGATCAAGCGCATCGACCAGAATTCTTAAAGCACTCAATGGGCAATACAATCACAAAATCATCTTCTATACGATAAACACAAATCCAATTATACTTGTAAATAAATCTTACGAAAAAGATTTGCAAAATTTTAATTTTACGTTTTCATCCAAAATTAATAAATACACAAATGGAGTCATCGAGATATTCGTATAATACTCGATTCATAAAATGGATGAAATAAGCTGGGCAAACGGAATGACATAATAAGTCATTCATAAGAATCTTAACAAGTGCGGAATGCGGTAAGTGGAATGCTAACTTCCGCAACTCGTAGCCAAATGAAGTCCGATGGTAAGGTCGAGTTAGGAGAAAAGCTTAGCGCCACTTAACTGATCGAACATATCATCGATCCTAGGTAATGGATACCTAATTTTTTGATAGTGAGCTTGTTAAGTTTGCGACAATCAATGCATGCCTAAGAGTACCATCTGGCTTCTTAACAAAGACAACGGTGGCACCCCAAGGAGATGAGCTAGAACGAATA
The DNA here is from genome assembly GCA_030737815.1 of Allium fistulosum. NCBI lineage: Eukaryota > Viridiplantae > Streptophyta > Magnoliopsida > Asparagales > Amaryllidaceae > Allium > Allium fistulosum. The sequence continues at coordinate 354,401,535 of CM060907.1, forward strand.
AATCGCTTAGCATCCAATTCAGATAATAGTTGCTTGAGTTCCTCATTTTCCTTAGCAGACATCCTCGTGGGAGGACGACTGACAGGATGTGCACCAGAGATAAGATCTATACGGAACTCAATTTCCCTTTTTGGTGGCAACTTAGAAACATGCTCGAAAACATCAGAAAAATCACAAACGACAGGAATATTAGCAATGACATCCTCCGATTCGAGGGAAGAAATAAAAGCATTCAAAGTATGATCCATGCTTCGAAATATAATAGACAACTGCTCGCTAGCATCAGGATGCTTAAGATATAAAGTTCTTTCGGGACATAGGATTGAACTACATAACGGACGAGCCAATCCATACCCAATATCATATCAAAACCAAGATGATCCATAACATGCAGATTCGCATGAAAGGAGAAACCACAAAGAATAATCCCAACCTCAACACACAACAAACCAAGAGTAGCGAATCCACAAATAGGATTCACAATCCTCAAAAGGGTCACAAAGATTAACAATATCCAAAGGAATAACATCAATAAGCTCCTTTGATACGAATGAATGTGATGCACTCGTATCGAAAAGAACTCTAATAGAACGGCCATGAATAAAATAAAATCTTTCAAAACCGAAGGAGTAAAACCTTGGGCTTAGAAGAATCACCAGAAGCTTAAGCAACATTAAGCTTCCCAGATTTGAAACCCTTAGGAGCAGTAAGACAATCAGAAACCAATGCCCTACTTTCAAATCTAAAATTGAAATAGAATTTAACAAATGGAATACTACGGGGATATGAGATTTATCCCTAGACATACTCCAACTTGTTAGAGAGGATAAAGTTCAAGAACAACGAAGGAATAGATTAGGAAAGGCACGAACAAAATTCCCGAATTGTTGTAATACATGTTCCATTCTTTTTCTGTTCTGTGTTTATTACAATTTATTCTGAATTTCAGCTCTGATACCAAGCTGTGACGCCCCACCTCTATGCTCACAATAACAAAGGTTATTATAAGGAATAACGTCTGCTATTGCGAAGAATAAGGCTTGTTAGAAGCGACCATCTGTATGTTATGCCTTAGACGAGTATTGATTACATCAATAGGAGTTGTGAAAATTTCTCCCAAAGATATAAATTCAATCCAAATCTAAAACGAAACTACAGTGGCTAAAGGAAAATCCAGAACAACTCATAATAACAACACACTGATAGTATAATCACACCAGAACAGAAATATCAGATATATAGCGGAAGACAAGTCTGGAATACATGATACAACAATCGATAGTTCACATGAACCAAATGTACATATACATATACATCAACATACATAAGGCGATAGTCAGTAATCCAAAAGAACTCCTCGAAGGCTAGACAAAAGATGATGCGATACCCCAAAAGCTGAAGCTGCTACTGAATCAAAGATAGAGATTACCCTGAAATAACTCGGTCTGACCCGAGTATTATTTAAAAGAAAATAATAAACGGATCAGTCTAATTTATTCTTAGAAGTGAATACATCATAAACAACATAAATCAAAATAATAATAATCTCGAATGAGACTATTCAACACAAGAAATCGACATAATTAAATGAAGAAATCACATCAAACTCCATCAAAATCAACTTTCAAATTCACAATTGAATTCAAAACAACAATTCACAAAATCTAGAAATCAAAAATAGATAACTAGAAAATCAACATAAAAGTGGATCGATCCCATCATATGGCGAGTCTAAGCTACGCCGCACGTGCATCTCATATGGCCGAAGCCTACCAAGTACTGTCATCATAATTTTGGCGCCCAACATATGACCCGAAGGTCCAACATATGACCCGAAGGTCTAGTACTGGTATTTGACCCGAAGGTCCATCATATGACCCGAAGGTCCATCATAGTCGCTCGAAAGCGCACAAAATCATCAAAATCATCAAACAACAAATATTTCAATTAACGACTCCGGATTTAACCGAAATAGTAAAAGTGTGGTTCCATACTCCGCACTTTTGCTAAATCGTTTAAATCTCTTCATCGTTTCCTTGAAAGTGCAAAATTGTGTATTTTATAAAAATACACTTTACGTTCTCAAATGGACAAGTCCGGAATTAAGCGAATCAGTAAAAGTAAGGGTTCATAGTCCTCAGTTTTGCTGAAGCGTTTAAATCGCTTCCTCATTCTTTTGAAAGCGCAAACTGTAGAATTTTTGAAAACAATTTCAATTTAAAACAATTTTTAAAACGCGTGATTAAAATAGCAACAACTATAGCAATTTCAACGAGGAAATTGCACTTCACAAAATACCGTAAAAACGGATACCAAATCAGCGTTGCGGGATAACCGCTTAAAATTCACTTTAAACTTTAACGGTTACTGACGATAAAATAACCGTAATTTTTATACGCCAAAATCTCATCAAAATAATTAGCATCCAATTATAATACCGGTGTACGATTCATTATACAAATAACGGTAAACAATTTTTTCATTAAAACAAACACCGGATTCACGTGAATAAATTGAACTCACGTGTATAAAAATAGAATGGAGAGCGTTGATACAGGGCAATGATACGTTCAAAATTATATTGAACTCACGCTCACAAATATAGTGAAGATTCACAACACATTCTAAAATACACTGCGTCTTCAACATTATAATACACGTGTAAGGGTGAGAAAGTGAACGGCCTCTCTATATTTTTCCATACAAGTGTTACTAAGTGTAATTAGAACTGGGTACATATGTCAAAATGTTGCGCATGAAATATTTTCATGCAAAGCTACTCATTAATGCTCTGAATAGAAACGTGTACAATACTACACGCATACATAAATTCTTTTCCAAAAAGTAATAAAACACTTTTACATGTCTGAGCTAATGAATTAGTGAGCATTGGACACTCTCAAATGTTTAATACTACAAGCATGCCCAGGTGCCCACTAATGAACATACGCACGAAACTTTTTTTTTTTTTTACTTGGAATGATACCCACGCAGGCTAAGAGAAAATATTGAACCAAAAATTAGATGTTTGAACACCTTTATACTACACGTATGGTGCTCTGGGAAAAACATTTCAAGTATGCAAATTTTTCTTACTCACGCATGCACTAGAAAGTAGAACATTTCAATACTGTAAATACTTACACACGCATACAGTATGAAGTAAAACATTTCAACATTTGCAAAATAAGTATGCATGTATACAACTAATAGTTATTGCAACTTTTATGAAACAATATAGCTATATTTTAAAGCTTGCCTGATGCCTCTGCATGATTTACACGCAGGCTATCGATTCTGAACCAATTTTTTTCAAGCTGAACTACCAAAGCTATAATATAGGTAATATATGATGACCACCAACTCAATGATTCAATGGAGACAGCAATTTATATAGGTGAAGCTACTGATTTAGGTAAGTCACCCTAAGCTAATATCATAAGCATGCTACTGCATAGTGGATATAACTCAAAATCTTTCCTACGAAATCTCAATAGAAAATTTTCAGTGCAAAACATAGGAAGCAAAGATGTGAAAATAACGAAAATAAGATTCGAAAATCATAAGAAAACCCACACTTCAACAGAGGTAGAAACTTGATGACTGTAAACTAGAAATGTGAGTATAACTCACATTGTCTGTTTCCAATTCAGTTGGCTTTAAAGATGCAAGCAAGCAAAAATTATGGAAGCTGCCATTAGAAGTCTTTTTAGAGCTCTGTGTTTGAGCGAAAAAATGATGCAGAGAAGTATTATTCTCTTTCTTCAATTGGTATAAGTCAAAGAGAATGAGTGTTAGCCATCTTTCTGGTACGCTTTGCATTTAATGCAAAAGCGTGTTTTGAAATAATGTACACGGCTATACTTGATGGCTACAGACATTTGCAATTTGTTGATAAGAAATATAATCAAAGTGTTCACACTTTGTTTTACAGACCGAAAGAGATAGCAGTGCTATAGAGTTTACACATTGTTTTACTTTTTGGTCATAATTTTTCTTACACTACCTGAATTAAAAGACAGCAAGTCATACTCTCTTTTTTTTTAAATTTAAATTTTCCATTTTAAAAATATTTACTTCGACAGTAATTCAAAAATCACGGTCGTTACCGATTTTTAAATTATTTAATACTACGGTAAAATTACAGTCGTTACAGATACATACAAACATATATATATATATAATTGTTTAATAAATTTACATTTAATATATAATTGTTTAATATATCGATGATTAGAACATTAATATTCATTCAAAATTTTAACTAAAATGGGATCCCGAATAATAGGATCTAATTCGACCATAGATTTAATTCCTTATTATGATTGGATCATATCTTCAAAGGACGTATTTTATAACTAATAATATCTAAATAGATTCTTTTCACATGTAATATATATATATGTATGTATGTATGTATATGTATGTATGTATGTATGTATGCATCTATTATATATATATATGTGTGTTTGTGTGTGTGTGTGTGTTTGTGTGTGTATTATTATGTGTGTATTTGTAACTTAATCAATTCGCACGTTAAGATTAAAATTTAAAAATTATATTCAAGCTAATAAACATATTAATATATATAAACTAATATATATATATATGAATATAGTTATATACAAATATATATATATATATATAATTACCTTCGTAATATACATTTATTTCAAATATCGACATATATGTATATAGTGCTTGGTATTAAAATACACACGCATACTAATAACTATATATCTATTATACCATATATATATATATATTTGTCTATGTTATCGTATTGTTTAGTTTACATGAAAGTAAACTAATACATTTTTTGAGTACGTTGATACTCACATAATATAATTAAATTTATTTAACAAATTTATTTAGATCAAATCAAAACTGAATTTATATTAAGTATGATTTCGTATAATTTAATAATTTGTTCATAATAAATTGATCTTTCGATTAATTATATAAAAGAATTTTTTAAATCAACCATTCTGCTTTGAGTACCCTCTAGATCCAATAATGATGTTGGATCCTTCACGTGTTATTATGAATAAACTTAACCAACACACAGGGTAGACCTTACAAGAATTCCACTAAGATGTGTATCTATGGAAGGATATGTGTTATTAACTAAGTAAAAGGTTACTCTAATTAAGAAACATTCTTACAAATAGAAAACATCCCTACTCCTTGTCTTTACTTGGCTCATTAAGGTGCTCTATCTCTACGGGAAACCTTGAATGTAAAGACCAAATTGTGTGTACCTTTGGTTGATTCAAATATAAATTTGAATTAAATATAAATGGAATTTGAAAATTGTGTTGAAATTGAATTTGTAAGTGCTATAAATTTGAATTTTATAATCATTTTAATTTTGAATAGATATTTATTAATTTTATAAATATAAATATAAATTTTTTTAATTTTGAATTAAATATAAATTTGAAACTATTTATGTTTAAATTTATATCAAATTAAAAATGTTATAATAAAGAAATTCAAAGTGCTTAAGTTTACAATTGAAATTTATATGAATTTTATTTTGAAAAATAATTATTATAAATTGCGAATGTTAAATATAATTAAAATCAAAAAAATTGAAACCAAAAGAAACAACTGTAAATGTTATAAGTGTAGCTTCGAAATTGTTTGAAATAAAATATATATGTTATAAAATTTATAACTTAAATAATTAAAATAAATAATTTAAATCAAGTAAAATTATATCAAATGTTCTAAAATAATAAATAATTGATGTGTATGTCATATTGTGTTATGACAATTCATAGGATGCAAAATATTCACCATCCCTTATTATCTACAATACTCATCTTCATTTTTGTAAATTATGAATTTTTAGATAAAGTTGCTCTTTGTCATTTACAAAAAATCGATGTACTATGGAGATACACATGGTTGTTGAGCACATTAATGTTGTTTATGTGCTCTAGAGAAGCTTTTGCATGTCTTTATTCAGGTAAGCCAAACTGTATAACTTTGTTGAGTACAAAATCATAAGTAATGAGTGTTTAATTTACTTTTTAATTATTGAGCACAGTCAAGGTCATAACAATGATTAAAAGCAATAAATATAATGTTAAGAGTTAGATATTGCATAAATGGATAACCAATAATGTGTCATTCACAATTTATGGATACCATTATTCGATGAGCACATTCAAGATCATGGATGCATGATAAATGGTTCTAACACCACTAGTGAAATTCAAGGATTCTCACATCTTCCTTATGGTTTTGGGACTTGTGGAGAATTTAGTCAAACCTTACTAGAAAAATATATTAAACCATTCTAATAAGTATAAAACATACGTCATTATTACCTAATGTACTTGATTTGTTTATGGGAAACCGTTTCTTGAAAAATGACATACTAATTAAATTAAACCATAAAAGATTAACTAAGAAATGTAATATAATATATACTCTCATACAAAAATTTAGCATATTGTCGCCTTAAATCCTATACAATAGTCGAATAGTACGACAACTATTAATATGATTAAAAAATTTGAATCTTGGTTAATTGACTGCAAAATTTCCTAATAACATGCATTGACTACTGTGAGACAAAAATGATTATGGATATTTGTTCCATATTTGATCACATACAATAGTTATACTGTAAAATATGTTATTCTGCAAGATATGTATATAAGGGATAGTGAAATTTGCGGCGGACCGACGATAGCTCTTTCATTATGCTTCCGACTGCTATCGATTGCCAATCAATATATTTATTTAAACTTATTATTTTGTTACTCCATATTAGTTACATAAGTTAGAAATTAGATTAAATATATAATAATTCCAATCCTAAAATTTTTGTAAATATGTTTCTATTCAATTATTCAGATTTATGATAATTTATTATTAATTAAATTAGTGTTGTCGATAATATTTTTTATTATATAATTATATTCGATAACGACTTTATTGAAAATCAAACATAGACAATCATTTTCTACAAGTTTCAATCTATCAATTATAAAATTTGGATGAAAGTTATGATATGTAATAGTTTTATGAATTTATTTTGTAAACATCGTATATATAACTATAATTTAAAATATGTAGATTAATTTGAAAAGGCAAGTAAGAGAGGCTGTAATCAATAATATTTATTTCATACCCATTGAGATATATTCAATTTTTACTACAAATTAAAATTTTCAAACCAAGTAATATATATTAAATTTATTTTCAAAAGTGTGAAAATGGAAAAAAAAATTAAGCAGCCGTCGGAAGCAGTTTTTAATTAAAGTCGTCGATGACCGTCGGAAGCCGTCGGAAAGTCACGTATATTCAGCTACCAGGCCAAGAGCTGCTTCGTTACATTTGCCTCCCCCCAAATTCCACAAAACCCTAGCCGCTTCTCCCCTTTTTAATAGCCGACAAATTCACACCACTCCTCGACCATCAACAAGTTCATCATTCTCCACTCTCCACAACCCTAGGCCACTAATTCATCTCCAATCTGGGTTTTTTCTTTAATCCTAATTAATTTTCATTTGCTAAATTGTAGTTCATTTGTGATTTTAATTATTTATGTTACTCATTAATTATTTATTATATCCATTGAATGCTAGTTACATTTATTATGGTTTAAATCCAAAAATTAGCGTATAATTTAGTGTATGTGTACATGCATCAATTAGTGTATATGTGCATTATGGCTAGCTTAGATTAATTAGTGTAGATGCACATAATTTAATGTTTGTGCATGTTTTCTAAAATGTCAAAAATAATAATTTATTTACATAATCTTTTATTAGTTTAGACCCTTGATTATGTATAAAACCTAATTTGTTAGAATGTGTATCATGTAGTAAACTAGTATATATTGTAACTTATTTTTTAAAACATAATAATATATTCATAATTTGTTAAATTTGAAAACATAAAAGATTTTATAAAAAAGTAAAAATTATATAACATATTATATAATTAATAAAACATTAAAATATAAACAAATTATTGTCCAAATGCTAATCTGTTATACAATTAATAAAAATTATGTAACAGTAACATATAAAAGAATTGGTGCATAATGTGCTTTATTTTTTTAAATCCCTTAGAGAGTTTTGACCCCGTTTGACAAATATTGTTTTTGATCATTGCATGGATATTCATTTTTGTCACAAAACGGACATCTATATTCATCTGATATAATATTTGTCGAATTTGTCCCTGTATTGGACAAGTTACAAGCACAATAAAGTAATTACATTTTGTAAATTATTTCATTTTAAACGGTTCACAAAATTATGATAGAACTTTATTTTTGTTCCCTGTGTACATGCATTTGTGTACGGTACCGGGAACAAAGGGGAAATGCTATCAAAATTTTGTTGAATCATTTAAAATGAAATTATTTTCGAAATGTAATTACTATTATATTCGTAATGGAAAGTAGGATGACTGACCATCAAAGTAGAAAACAATAAACTAATAATTTAATATTATATTCATAATTTATGCTAATCCGTAAAGTGTATAAATGATAATTTATAAATGAAATTGTGGTTAAGGGAACATTAAAATGCATAAATGAATTAAAAAAAATAAAAAAATATATTATATAATTAGTAAAACATTAAAATGTATAAATGATTTTAAAAATAAAATTTCAATCTATAAAATGATCAATACTTTTTTGATTTTCTATCATATTTTCTTAAATAGGAGAAATGAGCACATACTTTGTTTATCGGAGCTGGATGTATCAACTACGAAGGGGGTTGAGATCAGGTTCAATAAAAAAAACATTTTGTAACGGTGTAAACGTATTTATTGAATTCACTTTAAATAATAATGGAAATGACGAAGAAATTCGTTATCCATGTAGTAGATGCAAGCTCTTAAAGCATTTGGTACCGGATATGGTTAAATCTCATTTTTGCTAATACGGTTTCATGCCGGATTATAAAGTATGAGATCATCATGGAGAACTTGTATCACCTAATCCTGTATAGTCAGAGGAGGAGGTGGGCAATGACATTGTCATGGCGAATCCCATAGAAGATATGATTGAAGATATAGCACGATCAATGTTCCCTACGATTGAAGTTGATGATGATAATGTAAATATTGAAGAAGAACTAAATATTGGAGCAAAGAAAATCTATGATTTATTGGATGCTGCTAAGAAACCCCTTTGAGATGGATGTAAAAGCGGCACATAATTATCAGTAACTTCAAAGTACATTACGATGAAATCAAAATACAACTTCACAGAAGTTGGATTTATAGCTATTGTACAAGCTGTAAAACGACTTACGTCAGCTTTTAGTTTGCCATATCAAAAAATAGACACATTTTTAAATGGTTTCATGTTGTTTTGGAATAGGTGATATGACTTTGGCAACCAAGAGGTACTGAACAGTATGTTTGGATTTGACTATTTACTAATTTCTCGACTGTAGCAAACTTGAAATTGTTTAGATTATTTGTTAAAAAAAAATTTGGTTATAAAATCATTTTCATATATAAAAGTTAACTGCACATTAAAATGTAGTTAGATAATGAATGAATAACTACGTTTATAAAAGAATAACTTAGTTTATTAAAAAATAATCAAGTTTTATACAAATTTAACTTAAGTTGCTTAAAAGATTATAAAAATCAACTATTTTTATAAAATTTAACTAAATTAACTAAGTTTTTAATAATTAACCAAGTTAATCAAGTTTTATAAAAATTAAATAATTTCTTGAAAATTAACTAAGATTTATAGAACTTAAAAATTTATAAAAATTAACCGAGTTATATAAAAATTTAACTAAATTAATCAAATTTTACAAAAATGAAATAAATTTATAAAAATTAACTATGTTTTACAAAATTAACTAAACTAATAAAAATTAACTTAATTTATAAAACTTAACTAATTTTTATATAAGTTCATTAAGTTTTATAAAAATTAAATAAGTTTATAACAATATCTAAGTTAATGAAAAATAATTAAGTTTTAAAGATAAATAACTTAGTTTATAAAAATAACTAAGTTAATAAAATTTAGTTTTAAAGAAATAACTTAGTTCAAACAAATAACTTGGATTATATGGATGCAATTTCTTATCAATTCGGTTTCTGTTTAATATATATACATGTGCAAACACTAGATTGAGAATACAACACAACCATTCACAATTTAATCAAAGCATGTAAGGTAAGTCTTTGAATCCCAATACTATTCCATTTCACACTGTTATAGCGTCTGTTAATCTTATATATCACATATAGCGGCTGCTAAGCCATTAGATACAAATCTCTTATTAGATCATGTGTTACAGGCTAGCAGCAGTGCTAGTACCAAAAAGTTCAGGACAAAGAAAAGATTTAGAAGCTAAGAGCTAGGATTGAAGAGCTGGAGGAGCAAGACCGCCGTCGCGCCATGGAGATGACGCGGTTGGACGAGCGCTTAGCTGCATATATGTAGCAGAATGGGGTGTTTCTTTCCTTGGATGGTAACGGAGGCGATGATGAGGCTTGATAGGTATGATTTTTGTGTTTGTGTCTGAATATTGTACATATATTCACTTGGAGATGGTGAGGATGATGTATTTTGGTATGTTTGATACATTTTGGGGAGATGTTTGAATGATGTGTTGGTTTGTTTTGACACGATCGATACATTTTTAGATGTTGGTTGTTGATTATGTGTATGTTGGTTAAATATTTTGTTGTATGATGGATTGTTTGAGTTTTCACTACTGGAAAAGGCTTTTATTTCGACAGCAAGGAGCGACGGCTTCCGACGGCGTTCGACGGGCCGTCGGCGGCCGTCGAAAGCCGTCGGAAATTCGCGAATTACAGGGCTCAGCCGAGCCTTCTTCTTCCTCATTCTCAACACGAAATTTTTTAGCAAAAATCCCCAATTCCCTTCTCCAAGCTTCCAATCTCTAATTTCGAGCTTCCGGATCCTCCATGGCTGCCTAATCAAACTCTATTACTCTTAATCTCAGGTATAATATCTTATTTTCACCAAAAATCTAATTTTTACCCTAAATCTAGATTTGCATAAGTTGATAAATTAGGATTAATTAGTAATTGCAATTGTTTCCAATAGCGTAATAATGGTTTATAGCATCCCATGGTATACCTAATTCATATGTTATCGTGAAGTTTTAAAGAGTATGTATAATTTATGATTATGTGGATATATGTAAACCATTGTATATGTGTTGTTTATACCATTTTATTGTGTTAATTGGAATAAGACATGAGTTGTATAACATCTTGACTTGTATAATAATAATGAATGCACAAGTCTAAAAGAATTTGATTGTATTGGGAAATCATAATAATATTAAAACAACCTTATTCGATAAAATACGCGGAACAAATGTGGTATATTAATAATTTATTGAAATGTATTAATAAAATACGCGGGACATTTAATTAACTAATGTCCCTTAGAGAGTTTTTGGCCCCGTCTAACGAGTGTTGTACATGATCGTTATATAAATAGTCGTTTTTTTCAAAAAACGATCATTTATATTCATCTGGTACAATGTTTGTTGGATTTTTCCCTGTATTGGACAAGTTATGAACACAGTAAGCATTTACATTTTGTATACTACTTCGTCTCAAATGGTTCATAAAATTTCGGCCTAACTTTTCTTTTATGTTTCCTGCGTACACGCATTTGTGTACAATGCATGGAACAAAGGGAAATACTGCCGAAATTTTATTGAATCGTTTGAGACGAAGTAATATACGAAATGTAAATGCTTACTGTGTTTGTAATGGGAAGTAGGATGCCTGACCATGGAAAAAATATCTTTTTGTACAAAATTTTGTATCGATACGTTAAAAAATAAAATGTGTCATATTTGAAAATATTTTTTAATTTGTGAAATAGTTCTTTAAATTCAAATATTATACGACCATGAAAATAATCTTTTTCGAATTTGTATTCTTGAAAATAAATATTAAATTTTGAACTTGTGACTCGTTTTCTCAAATAAGAAAAATGATTGATTATTTTGTTGATCGGAGGAGATGGATGTACCAAAGAAAAGGACTGGGAGGCTCAATAAAAGAAGATTTTTATAATCGTATAAACGTATTTTTTGAATTTGCTTTAAGTAATAACGAAAACGATCCAAAAATTCATTGTCCGTGTAGTAGGTGTAGACATTTGAAGTATTTGTTACCAGATATTGTGAAAGTTCATTTGTGCCAAAACGGTTTCGTACCCGAGTATTATGTTTAGGATCGGCATGGAGAAGTTGTAGCAAATACTTCTGTCTGAAAGTGTCGTTAACGAAGTAGTTACGATGACCCGTATAGAAAATATGGTCGAATATGCAGCACGATCAATGTTTCCTATGGTTGAAGTTGACGACGATGATGGAAATGTTGAGGAACCAAATATTGAAGCAAAAAAAATTTATGATTTACTAGATGCTGCTAAGAAACCTATTTGGGATGGTTGTAAAAGTGGCATTCAGCTGTCAGTAATCGTAGAATACATTGCGATGAAGTCAATATACAACATCACTGAAGCTGGGTTTACGGCTGTTGTACAAGCTGCAAAAAGACATATGCCGTCCGATAATCTAATGTGTGAAAATCACTATGAAGTTAAAAAACTTATGTCGGCTTTTGGTTTACCTTCTCAGAAAATAGATACATGTTTAAAAGGTTGCATGTTGTTTTGGAAAGAACACGCAAACCTTAGAAATTGTAAAATTTGTATTCAGGAGAGATACAAACCAAGAAAAAAGAAGGGGAAGGAAGTTCCGTACAAGCGTATGCATTACTTACCCATCACTCTAAGGCTTCAAAGATTATATGCATCTTCGGTAACTGCATCTAATATGAGATGGCATAGCGTGAGAACGGAGGAAGAGGGTATGTTGACACATCCGGCCGATGGAGAAGCATGGAAGCATTTCGATAAAACGTATCCATATTTTGCAGCGGAGAGTTGAAATGTTAGATTAGGATTATGTACGGATGGTTTTTCGCCATTTTCTCAATTTGGTTCTAAATATTCATCCTGTCCCATTATCGTCACACCGTATAATTTACCTCCATGGATGTGCATGAAAACACAATGTATGTTTCTTACTGTTGTCATTCCTGGCCCCGACGATCCGACACAAGGAATCGATGTATATTTACAATCGTTGATTGAGGAGTTATAAATACTGTGGAACGAAGGAGTAGAAACATACGATGTGTCTAAGAAGAAAAAATTTCGTATGTTTTCTTCTTTGTTGTGGACTATAAGGAGACAACCACCGACGATATGGTCAAGCGAAGACATATATGAACTTGTTAGGGACTATCCAAAGATATATGAAACTGGAGTGCAAACAGAAATTGAAGGCAAATCGATTGTTCATAATTGGTGCAAACAAACTATTTTTGGGGAGTTGCTGTATTGGAAATATCTTCTGCTTCGTCATAATATAGACGTGATGCACAATGAGAAAAATGTATTTGATAATGTTTTTAACACAATTTTGAATGTGAAAGGGAAGACGAAGGATGATTTGAAATCAAGACGCGATATAGAAGAATTATGCAAACGTCCTGAGCTTCATATGAAACCAAATGACAGTAAAAAACCCAAAGCATGTTACGAATTAGATAATAATCAAGTTAAAGTTGTGTTAAAATGGGTGGAAGGGTTAAGATTTCCTGATGGGATATCATCTAATCTTCGTAGATGTGTTGACTTTAAAAACGGTAGATTGAGCGGAATGAAAAGCCACGACTGTCACATTATGATGGAAAAATTTTATTTCCTGTTATGTTCAAAGAACTACTGCTGTTAAAAGTTTGGAAGGTAGTAACGGAGCTTAGTATGTTTTACAAAGAGCTTTGTTCGACTACTTTAAAAGTGCAACGTTTACGTAAACTTGAAGTAGATATTCCTATATTGCTCTGCAAATTAGAGAAAATATTTCCGCCAGGTTTTTTTAATGTAATGGAACATTTACCTGTTCATCTCCAATTTGAAGCACGACTTCGAGGTCCTGTCCAATACGGATGATGTATCTATTTGAGAGGTAAGTAATATGTTATCACGTAATTTAATTGCATATGAAAGATGAAGTTAATGTAAATTAATTTTTCATGGATATCTAAATCATCTAAAGAAAAAAGTGAGGCAAAAAGCACGAGTTGAAGGTTCGATATGTAAATCTTACATCGAAGAAGAAGCTTCATTCTTTTTCTCTCACTATTTCAGTGACCATATGAATATATCATTTGAAAGTGTTCCTCGTAATGACGAAGGCGACGAACAAGAGTCCTCTCAAGCAATGTTATCTATTTTTAGACAACATGGTCAGACTTCTAGAAAATGTGTAGAAATATGGCTAGACGATAGAGATCTTCATGTAGCATACACTTATATTCTTCTAAATTGTGCCGAGGTTGCACCGTTTGTTATGTAATCTGAAATAATAATTTGTGTTTTATTATTTTCTATAAGGCATGCGCGTGTATAACCTAATGTAATAATTTGTTTATATATACAGTGTTTATGAACGTGAATATCCGAACGGAGATCTCAGTAAAGAATTTTCCGGTTGGTTTTCAAATTACGTTTATGAGCCGAGAAATTGTGTTGTTGACGAAGGGTTGAAACATCTTGCGATGTGACCAAAAAGAGTGGTCAAGACATATCCAATATATTTCGTCAATGGATATAAATTTAACATCAAAGAATACGGTGCAGAAAAATTAATGAATAATACTGGTGTATTTGTTAAAGGTAGTGACGATCCAGAAAATCACATAAATGATTTTTATGGCGTTCTAACACAAATTTTGCAACTAACATATTTTTCACGACCCGCGGAGGAGGTATTTCTATTTAGATGCAATTGGTTTAGCAATGTTCCAGGTTCTGGAATTAATGTGCACAAGGATTATAATCTTATCCAAATAAAGCATACATCGCACTATCACAAGTACGATCCTTTTGTACTAGCCAAACAAACATTGCAAGTTTATTACGCTCCTTATCCGTCTCTAAAAAGAGATAAAGCAGATTGATCTGCAGTTTTTAAAACAAAGGCCAGATTTATTCGTTTTTTTACTGTTTATCATTTACAATTTAATATTCTTTTTGCTTTTTATCGTGAAACACAAGCTGAGATAGACATTCAGACAGACGATATGCAGTTGGCACGAGAATATTGGATGAAGAAGATGCGTAAAAACTATAGGGACTCGATATCCGAAATCAAGAAATCAGGTAAGAAACCATGTTGGATGGGGGAGAGCGTATGGCAAGCATGGTTGGGATACTGGGAAACTGACGAGGCGAAGGCAAGTATACTAATTTTTTTTAAATTATTTGACTGGTAGTAAATATCAAAAAATACATGATCGATAAATAATGTATCAAATTTTGAATGTACAGGTAGAGTCGGAAAGAAACTCTGCAAACAGAAATAAAAATCCGGTCACTCATCGCGGAGGGTCGAAGTCATTTCAGCAGTATCAGCAGGAGTTGGTAAATTTACTGAATGCAAATTGTAAATAGTTTGTGCTATATAATTTTAAATGTACAATAATTGTATGTAAAAATCAATTTCAGAAAGCTGAGGCGCATGGTCCCATGGGCTATATGGACGTGTTTACTCGTACGCATGCTGTCGAGCATGTAAATCCGGACGGGACAGTTTCGTATACATGACACGACGATAAATCCAACAAGAGCCATGTAAGCATATTTCATTTTATGCAGTATTAGTAATTGTTCTACTTGTTAAAATATAATGAAATAAGATATGATGAAATTTATTTTTTAATGCAGGAAAAGTTTATGGAGCAGCGCCAGAAACCCCTTGCTGATACGGGTCGAGATCAGCTGACAACGGATGAGAAGGATGCTATTTTTGAGTCAGTTATGGATCCATCGGAGCATGGTAGACGATACGGAATTGGCAATCAAGTGGTAAGTAAATAATATATTGGGTATCATATAAGTTTTCAGATTCAGTACATTGGTTTTGAGTCACTTCGTTATGAAAGCATTATGCATTACCAAAATATATTAATTCGTTACTTGAATGTCATTTCAAAAAAAAATAACGAAAATGACATGTTATTTAATTTAGTTTGCCTGATATATGTTGTACACATGCATAAATTTGTCACATTTACTATTAAAGAGATCAAAAGCAGTGATATCTCGTAATGTAACGTACTATTATTTTTGTTAATAAATGGTTGAATCACAATTTAAAAACGGCCAAAAGAACATATTTTCAAATGTATACATTATACATGCATAAACTAAATTAAATAATATTATCACACTGCTAATCATTAATACCTGCACATACACTTACATAAACATGCATAAACTAAATTAAATAACATTATCACACTGCTAATCATTCACATACCTGCACATACACTTATGTTTTTTTTCTATTTTGTATGATTTGGTAGATGGTGGAGGTAGTTGTTGATTTATGTACCATGTTATGATACACTTAGCTGTTTTGTTGTATAATTATGTGGATGTTGGGTGATGATTATGTGTTTTGACTTAATTTTATGTATTTTTTTTGTTTGGTGAATTGTGTATAGTTTGGTTTTTGATTTTTGGTTGGAATATTATATATTGGATTCTGCAGAATAGTGTTTGTATGGAAAATGTGGATGGAATGCTATATTGCTGCAGAAATATAAAAAAATGCAACAGATTTCCGACGGCTTCCGACGGCTTTCAGGTTATATTTTTCCAACGGCTTCCGACCGCTTTCAGACCAATTTTTCCAACGGCTTCCGACAAGTGTCGAAATTCGTCGGAATTCGTCGAAAGCCGTTGGAAGTCGTCGGAAATATGAACGGTGAGATGTGTCGGAAGTCGTCGGAAACACTGCACGCCGACGTCTTATTTTCCTACGGCGTTTTTCGACGGTTTCCGTCGGCCGCCGACGATTTTCTGCCGTCGGAAAATGCATTTTTCCTTGTAGTGTTTATTTGTTGTAAGTAGTAATATTTTAGTATTAATGTTTTATATGTGATTTGGGCTTATGTGTGTGTGTGTGTGATCTACAATATATATTGATATGTATGTGTTGTATAGGAGATGGATGACAATAAAAATTAAAAAAATAGCCCAAATTTCCGATGGGACGGCTTTCGACGGCCTATTGGTCAGTAATAACCAACGATAATCGGCGGCTATCGATGGCTTATTGATAAAAAATAATCTACGGCTTGTAATGGTTTCCGACGGTAAGAGAGCAACGGTTTCTGATGGCTTACGCAAAGGTGAACCATGAATTGTCATTGTATATGACGGTCGTCAGAAAGCCGTCGGAATATGTCATTGGTAGCCGTCGCAAAGCCATTGATCAAGCCGTCAAAAGCACTGATTTGTAACGGCTTTATTTCTCCAACGGCCCTCAGCGGCATTCGACGACCGCCAATGGATTTCAGCCGTCGGAAATTACGCCCTTTCTTGTAGTGGTAAGTTTGAAGAAATTATTTTATTCGAACATAGGGAATGAAGAGCGGTGTAAGATAGTGTTTTTAATATGGATAAGTACATTTAAATTCTTGCTAAGTTAAAACAAGACTCTAGACCAAGACTTATAAGTAGATATTGTTCTTAGATCCCTATGACTTACTTCGACCTATTCATACAGATGAACTTACTTTAGTGCAAGTTAGTCGTTCCTCTTAAAATGTTAAGAATAACCAAAAGGCAATTATGTCAAAAAAGTATGTTCTATCATCTATCTTGTTCTAAAGATTTGATCATATAAAAGGAAGCGAAAGTTTAAAGATGATATTAATAAAAACATGGTTAAGATAGAAGAGAATGGTGATTGTCACATTTCACTCGAAGAAGGGAAAAGGTAAATAAAATTATTCGAGTTACTTATAGATGCTTAAAGAGAAAGGAATATGATTCCTCTCCAAAAAATATATTCCTGTGGAGAACTGTCTCTTTATTCTACACCATGAATTTTGGATACTAGATCTATAACATGCTTTGTTATAGAGATGAGAAATAAAAGTAATATAGTAATAGGTTTTTTAAATGGAACTATTAAAACAATCGAAGTAGTAGGAGAGTACAATGAAACTTACTAATGAACACATCTATATTTTAAACTATTGACATTATGTGCCAATATTGACATTACGATAAATTTCAAAATTTCTAGCGTACAAGTATGTGCACTCATTTTGATTCAAGATTAAAATCCAATTTTGATATAAAATTAGAACTTTATGGTTTACTTTATGAATCCAATTTTGAAAACCTCGGCAAATATAATTATGATTTGCATGCAAGATCCATCTTTGGATTGATTTTGAGCATCCTTTTCCTTATTTTCATTGTCTCCCTCCTTATCTCCTCTGCTGCCAGGTCACTTGTCGAGGCAATGTTGGTTGTATTATCATATACAACCAACAGTTGCACCCATTTTGCAAGCAAGGAATGTTTGACGCTTCATTGTCTTGGTCTTTGAGTTTTTTGTTTTCAATATGTATTTAAAAATGCATGGATGAGAAATGAATATGGAACGGAAAAAACTTAGCCAATATAAAAAGGGGAGAAGAAGGGAAAAAATAACTTTCAATGTCTTTTAGATTTCCAAAAATGTGGAAAACAAGAAAACAATATGAAACTTTGATTTTAAAACGAGTTTTGTGTTTTGCATTTTCAACATGCACATTAAAATGTATGAAAGATGAGAAGTGGATGAAAAACAATCGATTTGAAAAATGGTTTTAACATATAAAACTGAAAATGATTTTTTCTTGTTTTCCGCATTTCAGGAGATCAAAAACTATGTTCTCCCTTCACGTACTCTCTTTTGTTAGAATGAGTAGAATTTTCCGATTCCTTCTCTTTAACGTCATTTGACGTACATATTGAAAACATAAAATAAAAAAACTCGTTTTCAAGCCACACACCACCTTCGTTTTCAATTTTATACATTAAATCCATTTTCCAAATTTACGGTTTTCCAAATAAGTTTTTAACTAGATGCACTTCAGTTATGAAAACACAGACGTGCAAACCGAACAAGACCTTATTCATATATTTATTATTCAAAAGAAAGAAAGAAAACAAAAATCTATTTACAAAGTATGCTTACGCAAATCTGAACCTGTCAGAATTTATCCTGATACATTGCATTTAGTGTGTGCGCATATACACACATTCTGATTTATTCTCATAGTAAAATATTCCTACTGACATAGTAGCTCATGTTGATGCCAACCATTAATTGAACTCAAAACATCTGATGAAAGGATAATATCCTTGTTAATTATTCTTTTTCAGTTTATATTTTATCTTTTGCTTGTTTTTGGAAAATAACCGATTTCCATCTGTTGAAGTGAAACCTTAGTTATTTTCATTTGTTTGATAATTTCGTTTGTGGAATAGTATTAGTTCACCTCAAACCCACATCCCATGATAGTTTGCTTATTGACATATTGGATTAATTTATTTATTATCCTTTAATGTAGGTAAGTTATTCAGATAATTTCCCTTCTAATAACTTATTATTGTCCTTTTATATTATTCTGTCAAACATTTTTATTCTATAGGATTTTTATTTAGAAAATATTGACATATGCCCACTATTGGGCATATGTTAATGATTGTTATTTACTAAAGTTTTCCAATTTAATTCTGAACAACTTTATTAGTAGAAGGGTATTGTATTTGAGCATTATAATATTTCTCATTTTTGTTATAAACTTGTCTCCTTGTGAAACTAAATTCAACAGGTGTTAAGTGGCATACCATGCTGTCAAGGATGCCATGGAGTGCCATTTAGGTGCTATTTTCCAATTTTGATGCTCCATTTTATCGCTTTAGCACTTTATTATGTCCTTTGTTTGAAGCACCATCTGAGCCTAAGTTTTTCTTCAAGCGTTAAGAAAGTAGGCGGTATTTGAAAAATAAAATAAGAGTGGTACTTTATCCATATAGAGCGCTCATTTTGATGTCTTGGGGTAACCCATGATCTCTAAAACATTTGTCTAAAGCGTCATACTACTTACTACTTGAACTAGTGGTCCTTGTCGAAAATAGGCATTTTGGTATAATTTTTGTCTTATTTTGACTAACATAAACATCATTACACTAGACAAACTCAATTATTTACACTTTATGTACTATATTTCAAAAAAAAATATCAAATCATAAATAAATACCCCTTTATACAATTCAAAATAAACATAAAATTATCTTATTTCTCAAATTTATTTAACTCGTTCTTTGGTTCAAAAAAATAACAGTACAACAATAATTACTCATTAATTTTCGGACAAATTTTTACTCTAGGCCTTCGAAAATAACTTATGATGAAAATAGGTCTTGTTCGAAACTTATTATAAATCTTGTTTGAAACTTATTATAAAAATATGCCTCATTTTCATAATATAGCAATTTTGTACATACGTATTTTGTAAATGCACATGTACATTTTTTTTTAAAATATACTGCACACTTTGTAAATGCGCAAGTACAAATCAAAATTTTGTTAAGTGCATTTATAAAATGCGCAAGTAGAAAATGCTAAATGGTGAAGAAAAACAGACAAATTTTCATAGTAAGTTTCGAAGAAGGTCTAAACTTGAAATAAGTCTCTTTCGAATGCCTAGAATGAAAATTTGTGCTAAACTTTCCATTTCTTCAAAATTCAATTTTAATGATTGTTCATTTTACATTCTTATTCCTTTTATTTTTAAATTCTATTTTAAATATTTGAGGAGTATAACCTTAAGTTATCTACTATAAATTATAACCTAATATATTTACTATTGTTGTGTTTTTTATGAAGTCCTCACTTTTTTTAAAATATTACAAGAGCGATAGTTTATTCAAGCAGCGCATTCATTTTGATAGTGAAGTCATGGTTATTAGGTACACAAATATTTAGTTATTGTTATGGCATAAATTTCACTTCGTATAAACTTTATTTTGTATAAATTTTATTACTACTATGATCTATAATAGTATTTATTTTGTTTTCTTATAAATTTATTAACGATAAACTTAAATTGTGTGTGTATCACTCATATTGAAATAATGCACAGTGACAATCTAATTAATACAAATTAATTTTCTCACTTCATGTAGTTACCCTTTTTATAGTTACTTGATGCAAAATTGTCTTGTACCAAATTATGTAGCGAGCCTTTATTTTCGTCCAAACTCCGTCCGGACCCCGCTTGGACTCTAAAGACATTCTTAGGGTCTAGTGCTCTGCTCCATATATCTTGAACAACATAATGGTAATAACACTCCTAACTTATTGCTTTGTTTCTTGTTCAGTACTTGGTTGCTCTTAGAATAAATGCTGGTTTCGGTTTCATGTAATTGTTACGTATTATTCTTGGCGTCTGCAACTGTTCATTGATATGTATGATTCCGTTCTCATATTATCCCATGATGTACTGTCATAGTAAAATATTCCTAATGGCGTGGTAGCTCCCATGCCGCAACCAATAATCGAACTCAAAACAGTTGATGAAAGAATGATATCCTTCTTATTGTTGCATATTATTACTGGCTTCTGCAACTGTTTATTGATCTGCATATGATTCAATTATCAAGCTAAATATATACATGTATACGGCTTTCAATGTAATTTTTTGGTTTTTTTTGGAATGCATTAACGTTACCATATTTTGGTTATGTTTCTTTGGTAATTATAAGGTAATGATGATTTTGCATGAAACGCCTAGTGTCGCTGGTTTGGTTTTTGTGTTTTTTTTCATCTTCTTTTTCGTCATCGTGGTCGCTTGTTTTTTGCTGCTGCTATTTCTGCTGTAAGATCATTTGATGAGGCAGTGTTGGTTGTATTTTCATACTGTTGCAGCCATTTGGCAAGAGAGAGATGTTCTATTGTTTATCTTTCTCTTTCAATTGGTATTTTTCTATTTGAGCATTTAGTTAGATACAATAACCACACTGCACCAACTACTATATGATGTGCAAATATGAACCAGTTATAGTTGGTTTATGCTGAGTTGCAAATACAACTCATTTAGTTATAATCCATTAATGTTTCTTATGTACCAGTTCTTTGTTTTCCAACAGAGCTTCAGACACATGAATTAGGGTCGTGATTTATTCCTTCTTCCACCTTCCGCCGTGGCACGAACTACTGGTAAGATTAGCAGTTTGTAATGCTTTTTTTGATTTAGTTACTAATGCATCTATTAATATCGCTTATCTCTTGTATTTGCATAAAATTGTGCTATTTGAATTGTGGATCTTTTTAGTTCAGACGATTGAGATGTTTCTCTTATATTTTCTTTGTTCACCTATGGATTTTTATTTATTTTTATTATTAGTTATAATTTATCTACAAAAATGAAGTGGTTATATTATTTCTCATTAGTCATGCCCTACTCGTGTGTTTTAATTGATATGAATATTGTTAGATGAAAGTTTTTTTCCAAATTTGAAACAAATATAATTTCAATAGTTGCTTCTTCAATATGTTGTGTTGGAAATTGTTTTTTTGGAAAATAAATGAATTCTTAAAAAAATATACTAAGTATGAGATGGCTTCTATATGGGAATATGAATAGTCCCACATTGTGGGATTATATGAAAGAATCAAGTATTTATACTTGATTCTTAGAAGCTAATCGGACCCTTTGAGCATCCAATGATGCTCTTTTGTGACGAGGGAGATCATGCTTCACCATCACTCGCGGGCGCCGACCGACCAACCGACTCGACCCGGGTTCGGGCTTGTAGTGGAGTATCACTTATATTTTTGGTACAAAATTCTTTAGCCATTTTTTGACCACGTTTCCCCACAACCAGCAACGTTCTTTTGCTATTCCGTCTTCTTAACTGATAAGAAGACAAAACAGAAAGAACTACATTCCATTGAAAATCCAATTTTAAATCCAAAAAATTCGAGCAACATTTTTTTTGAGTACAAACAGAGTCGTTTCGTACGTGCAAACGGATCGATACCACAGAAATTTTTTGGGAGGCTGTTTTATCCTAGAGACGGTGGCGAATAGTACGACCTACTTTGCACAACATAACATATCACCGAAACGTCTTCAAGAGAGTGACGTAGTCCATGACTCATCCGAAATCGTTGTTTTCCAACAATTTGAAGACGACGCCAAAGACAATGACTTCTGCTGCAGATTTATATGCCGCTGCTCCCTCTTCGCTTTTTCAAGTTTTGATGGTCTCTGCTACGCCTTTCAGATTCGAGGGACTCCACTTCAAGCACTGGAAACAAAAGAGGGAATTATTCCTGACCATGAGAAAGGAGGTGACTGTGCTGACAACTGACAAGCCGCAGCTGCCGGATAAACCAAATGAAGCAGATGCTGACCTGATGCGAGCCTGGACAGAAAAATCAAAGGAGTTGCAGAACTGGACAGTGCAGGATTACCTGTGCCAAAACTTCATACTCAACAGCCTCAGTGATGACCTCTACGACTACTACAATCCCGATAAGATCGCCAAAGAAATCTGGGAAGCGCTGCAAAAGAAGTATGATACGGAAGAGGCTGGAGCGAAGAAATATGCAGTCAGCCGCTACCTGAAATACCAGATGACGGATGACAGGTCAGTAGATATGCAGTCTCATGAGCTTCAGAAAATTGCTCATGAGATCATCTCCGAAGGTATGAGTTTGGACGAACAATTTCAGATTGCTGTTATTATTGATAAACTGCCCCCAGGTTGGAAGGATTTTTAGAATGTGCTTAGGCACAAGATTAAGGAATTCTCCTTAGAGAGCTTGATCACTCACCTCCGTATTAAGGAGGAGGCTCGTAAGCAGGACCAGAACGAGGAAGTGCTTGTTATCACCAACAACAACACTAAAAAGTCTAAGCCCACAGTTCTGAAACCGAATCCGAAAAACTTTAAGAATCAGAACCGCAACCGCAGCAAACAGAATTGGAACCCGCAAGGGAACCAAAAGGGACAGCAGAAACTGACCCAAAAGAATAATTCTGGACAGTTGTTTCTGTGTTACAACTGTGGAAACCGGGTCATATGGCACACAAGTGTAGGAACAGACCAGGCCTTGCACCGCAGAATAACCTGGTTGGGTAGCCTCTTATGGCTCTGATTTTTGAGATACACCTTGTTGGTGGATCAAAGGGTTGGTGGGTAGATACTGGGCATCCCTCCATGTCTGCTATGATCGTGCTATGTTCAGTACATACACGGCTGCTGATGATCAGAAAGCGCTACTAGGAGATTCTCACACCACTACAGTTGCTGGCGTTGGAAATGTGGAAATCAAGTTTACCTCTGGAAAGACAGTTCTTCTGAAAGATGTGATGCATACTCCAGAGATGAGAAACAATCTGGTTTCTGGTTTTTCCCTTAATAAGGCCGGTTTTACTCAAGTTATCGGGGCTGATTTGTATACTTTGACTTATAAGGGCATGTTTGTAGGGAATGGTTATGCTTGTGAGGGTATGTTTAGGCTTAACGTTGAATCTAATAAAGTAACCAGTTCTGCTTATATGTTGTGTGATTTTAACATCTGGCACTCCAGAGTATGTCATGTAAATAAACGTATTATTCATAACATGAGCATCTTAGACTTAATTCCTAAAATGTCACAAACTGACTTTGATAAATGTGAATTATGTAGTCAAGCAAAAATCACTATGAAACCCCATAAATCAGTTCATAGAATTTCTGAACCCTTAGACTTAATTCATTCTGACATATGTGAGCTTAATGGCACTTTGACTAGACATGGACACCGTTATTTTATCACTTTCGTTGATGATGGCTCTGATTTCACTTATATATATCTTATGAAAAATAAAAGTGATGCATTTGAGATGTTTAAATTATTTAAAACTGAAATCGAGAATCAATCTAAAAAGAAAATTAAGAGACTTTGTAGTGATAGAGGAGCAGAATATGAGTCTAGTTCATTTCTTGATTTCTATAAATTGCATGGTATAATTCATGAGAGAACTGCATCTTATTCACCTGAAATGAACGGTAAAGCTGATAGAAAGAATAGGACCTTTACCGAATTACTTGTAGCTATTTTATTAAATTCAGGTGCGGCAAAACATTGGTGGGGGGATATTTTATTGACTGTATGCTATGTACTGAATAGAATCCCTAAATCAAAAAGTAAGATTTCACCTTTTGAAATTTTAAGAAATTATAAACCGAATGTATCTTACTTTAGAACTTGGGGATGTTTGGCATATGTTCGTATACCTGACCCTAACAGAATAAAATTAGCAGGTAGAGCATACGAATGAGTATTTATTGGCTATGCTATTAATAGCAAAGCATATAGATTTTATGACCTGAATACACATAATATAGTAGAATCTAACGATGTTGATTTTAATGAAACTAAATTTTATTTTAAATTGAGGAATAGTGAGGGCACGTCAAATAACACCGTGCCATTGGAACAGAACTTAATGAATCTTCTGAAATCGAACCTTGAAGAAGTAAAAGAGCAAAAGTTGATAAAGATTTTGGCTCGGATTTTTGCTCTTTTACTATAGAGGAGGATCCCACAAACCTCCAAGAAGCCTTATCTTCATTAGATGCCGATTTTTGGCAAGAGGCTATAAATGATGAGATAGATTCCTTGGAATCCAATAAGACTTGGCACTTTGTACATTTACCACCTGGTTGTAAGTTTATAGGCTGTAAATGGGTACTTAAAAATAAATTAAAACCTGATGGCACAGTTGAAAAATATAAATCCCGTTTGGTATTTAAAGGTTTTAGGCAAAGAGAAAATGTAGACTTTTTTGATACTTTTTCACCCATAACTAGAATCACATCCATTCAAGTACTAACTTCATTAGCATCTATTCATAATTTAATAATACACCAAATGAATGTTAAAACTGCTTTTTTAAATGGTGAATTAGAAGAGGAAATTTATATGGACCAACCTGAAGGCTTTGTAATTCATGGTCCAGAATATAAAGTTTGCAAATTAGATAAATCATTATATGGTTTAAAACAAGCACCTAAACAATATCATGAAAAATTTGATAACTTAATAATCTCAGATGGTTTCAAAGTTAATGAAAGTGACAAATGCATTTATTATAAATCTAAGAATGACATTTGCACTATAATATGTTTGTATGTAGATGATCTGCTTATTTTTGGATCAAACATTCATGCCATAAACACCGTTAGATCTTTGTTAAGTGCCAATTTTGATATGAAAGATCTAGGTGAAGCGACTGTAATCCTTGGTATTAAGATTACTAGGTCCAAAAAGGGACTTTCTTTGGATCAATCTCATTATATTGAGAAGATCTTAAAGAAATACAATTACTTTGACTGTAAACCTGCATGTACACCATATGATCCTAGTGTAAAGCTATTCAAGAACACAGGTGAAGGTGTAAGACAGTCTGATTATGCGAGCATCATTGGCAGCCTTCGGTATGCCACTGATTATACTAGACCCGACATTGCTTATGTCCTGGGATTATTATGCAGGTTTACTAGTAGACCTTGTATAGAGCATTGGCACGCTATTGGGAGGGTCATGAGATACCTAAAACGAACAATGAATCTTGGGTTACATTATGAAAAGTATCCAGACGTTCTTGAAGGTTACACCGATGTAGATTGGAATACTTTATCTGATGATTCAAAAGCAACCAGTGCCATCATTGACATGAGTCTCTTCTGGACCCTCCTTTTAAACTCTACCCATGTCATAGTCTCCTCATTCATTACCACAGTCACACTATTCCACCAAAACAAAGCTGCTCTCTGAAGTTGTCTTGATGCCAACCTTCTTTTCTGCTCATCATTGAGCCTCACGTCAGCAAAATAAATTCACAGTGCAACAACCAGTTTTCCACTTCGATGGCATCCTCGGTTCCAATAAATGGCTTCCCTCCAAGCTTAGTATAATCTCCACTCAACTTAGCATAGTTGTTGAAAATTGGAGCTTCCTGAACTCCTCCACCCATTACTCCAACAGTAACTCTCGCTTGCATCATATTCGTGAAGAACTGATACATAGCTTCTATTCCAAATTATGGGACTCTAGCACCCACATTCTCTGCTCGTGCCTAACCTTAGGTCCTCCTCGCATCAGGTCTGGCATTCCCATTGGTGCCTTCCCCTCCTGCGTTAACTCTTCCTCTTCTACCATCCATATCTGTATCAAACCCCATGAGATATAGAAGAATAACCTAACAAAGATAAGAGACTAGAGATAAATCGTATACTTATATATAGCAAATACAAGTACGTTACTATAAAGTTATCCCATACCCCGATCTTACTCTAATTCTTTAGGATTATGTTTTGAAACCTTTTTTTAGTTAAAGTTTTTCATAAACCTAAGCTTTGATACAAAGTTGTAACATCCCGTATCTAGAGGCTAAAAGCTACGCACTAAAGATGCTACAATCATCTATAGTATTATTTTATGGTGACAAAATATGGTGATGTTAATGGTATCTATAATATCAGAAGCACTTGAATATGAACAAAATCACAGATTTTCAAAACAACATTTTACTGATTACATTTCAAAACAATAATCATATCGAAGTTACATAATCCCATAACATTTCCCAGGCTTTGGATCAAATATAATTTACAATAATACACCAAGAGCGACATATGACGATGCCCCCTTTGTTGGTGAAAGCAATATAGTCATATCTGACTTAATACACAACGGGAATAAACAGAATAAAAACTCATAATTAGCTATCTGATAGCCACATGCTAGTCTCCGGAAGCTTTATTCACCAAAACAAAAACCTGTAAACCTCAACCCTTAGCCTACTTACGTCAATTTTGAGCACCTGAGAGATCAAAGGGAAAACAGAAACTTCGAGTCGGACATAAAACCTGGTATGAATAATTCTATACATCTCGGTTATTTAGTGTTAAGTGAGATCACACCGGTTAGCGGAATGGGTTTCCCCTCACTAACATCCTTTTAAATCATATCTTTTGCAAATCATTTTCTCCAACCAAAACTTGTTAAAATCTGTAAAGCATTAGTATGTAAACATACATATTAGGTAATAAATGAACTATCTGTTCGAACATTATAGTTTTGTTTGGCTAACTATTAACCTTTGGCTGACTTGGGCCTACCAGACAATATTACAATATTTATCTAACATCTGTTAGACACTCTTCTTCTGGAGGGTCTGTCCCTAACTATCTGTTAAATACTTCTCTTCTGAATGATCTATCCCTAACTTAACATCTCCCATGGTCACCTGATCATAATGGTTTTGCGGGCTCACCAATAACCTATCTGTATACAAACATATATTCCTTTCTATATGTAATTATAATTTTAGTCTTACCTATGACAAAGCCCTATACACTGGAATTTTAAGCAAAATTAGCTGGGGCTAATAGCTAATGTATAAGGGCGTGACCCTATACCAGTCCCATCTGGTTTTTTAATATCTAAGTCATTTTACTTAGGGATCCTTTCCCATAATTTTCCTTGAAAACCTTTTCAAAATAATTTAAGACTTTTAAATCAAATGCACACAAGAAAATTATATATATATAGACACACACACTTTATGTTTACTCAAAATCACCTTGCCATGTTATATATATACTTTACTCAAACCTTAGTTGATGAAAACATTTAAATTTTTAAAGTTCCCCTTCCGAATCATTGAAAGTGCCCCTTTGAAAACTATTGAAAGCGTCTCTTTCGAAACCAAGTAAACTCTTTATTTAACCTAGGCCGAAAGGCCAAAACCTTCCTTTCGAAACCATTGGAACCTTCCTTTCGAAAGCTTTATAAACTTTAGACGTCTTTCTTTTAAAACCTTTAAACTTTTCCTTTATGAACTCTTGGAAAAGCCTTTCCTTTCAACCCTTTTAAAACAATCAGAAAAACCATACCTTTCGACGCCTTCAAAACCATTGGGGAATCATCCCTTCAAAACCATTCATATTAACCTTTCGAAAGCATACAAACTCAACCCTTTCGAAGGCATTTAGGTTCAATTTAAAACATGTGGAAACACCTTTCGAAACCATTAAAAACCGTCTCTTTCAAAACTGTCTGGGTTATACTTCAATTGGTGAAAAAGGTCATTAAAACACTTAAGTCGAAAGCCATTCTTTCGAAAGCATTTCTAAGTAAAGAAGTGATGGTGTCGAAACCATCCCTTTAAAAACATTGGAGAAGTGGTCAAATTTTAGAAAACAAAGTAACCCCTTCGAAACCATCTGGGTCGAAAGGTAAAGAGTTGCAGCTAAAGGTTTCAACTTAGTAGAAAGCAGTTATTTAAAAACAAAGGCACAACCCAATTGAAACCATATCTTTAAAACCATTTGACCTGGTCAAAAGCCAACCTAGTCTAAAGCTATTCAGTTGAAAGCAAGTAGGCGCATTTTCATTTAAAAGCAAAGTAGCGCTTCGACCCCTTCAGCACCCCTGGTTTTGACCCTATACCTTCCGCCTACATCTAATTTACTACGTACTAGTTCCCCGATACCATGTGCATTGGTTTCAATGGAGTCGGAGGCGAAAGCCTGGTGCCGAAACCATGTAGATTTGTCCTTTTTAAACTATATCTTTGAACCAAACCTGCCTTGTTTGCCAAAATCTGATTGGTTGCAAGTTTCTCTTTTCAAAAAGTGCTGCTGATTTTTCAGAAATAAAAATTTGAATTTATTTACAAAAAGGCACTTCTCCTTTTATAAATATATAAAACATTTAAGTCTCATAGCTTAAATAATTTTATATATCTTTAAAACACATAGGAAAATTCTACAAAAATTCCTAGAAATCACTTTTTATATGTTTTATAACATATATAAATTTCAGACCCTAAGCCAACAAATTTTGGCTGTAATTAATTTTTAATCCAAAATAACATTTTCTTCACTAGAAAATTTATATAAAATCTACAAAAATTCAAAAAATTCTGAAAATTGAAACTCAAATTTAAAATATCATTTTAGATCTGTAAAAAATTCGCAAGGCATTTAAATGTCATATAATATCATTTTCATATCAAAACATGTCATAAAATCTATATGAACAACCGTAAATCATCAACAAGTATATATAATCATTCCATCATTCAAAAACATGGCAAATCATCGCAAATAAGTTTGATTTCATCTTAAACTGAAAACAAAACAAATAATAGATGCAACCATTACTCACCTTAGCTTTAGAGATTAAGGATTTTGAGATTTGAATGGATTTGATTTGCTTAAGCTTCTTCTTTAGCTTTTCCTAATCTTCTTCCTCTTGTTGATGATGGCCGACATCTAGTTTACAATTTTGATAAATGAAGAATGAATGTGTATGGGAATACATGGCCAAGGGTTATGGATATAGGAATGGCCTCTTTCCTATTTTATCCCTCTTATATTTCATTTTAACTTTTCTTTAGTTCATTAGTTAAATGGCACTACTGCCCCTTAATTAAAATAAAATCTCAATCCCCTAATCAACTCATTATTTTATTTTATTTAGCTAATTAAATATCCTAAATAATGTTATTAAAAATATGGGGTGTTACACTTAAGTAAAATTGTTTGGGGAAAATTTGATGGCGTCGGAACCAACCATTCGAAAGCTTAAAACCTTTGAGTAAAACTTTGAAGGATATCATCAAAACCCCCTTTGGACAGCATTGCCTTCGAAACCCTTGACCCCTTTCAAAAGCATTTTGGAAGTGACTTAGTATAAGTTTAAAACAAAGATTACCCTTCGAAAGCATTGATAACTTCAATACGTTCGAAAGGTAAAAAAATGGCGGCTGGTTTTTGACTATGTCGGAACCACTATTTTCGAAAGCATTATTTTATAAATATGGAACACATTCGAAAGCCTATACTTTTAAAACATAAAATGGAAACCCCTTCGATAGCTATTTAGAAAACCCTTTCGAAAGCATATGTTTCGACCCCTTCGAAAGATTTTAATAAAACAAGGCAGGTGCTTTTTCATTTGAAAGAAAAACTAAAGTTTCGACCCTATCGGAAGCTATGCTTTCGACACTATGCCTTCTACCTTTCTCTGATCCACTATGTACCATCTAAGTAATACCTTGTGTATTGGTTTCGACTAGGTAGGTTTCGGTATGGTAGGTTTCGACTAAGTCAAAGAGGGGGTAAAAGGTCGAAAGGCACTTCTGAAGCAGGCGAAACCTACTTTTCTGGAAAAGGCTGATTTATTGCTAATTTACTAATTGCTTTATAACTAACTTGCTTATTTATAAACACTTGATTGGTTGCCTTAAACTTTTCAAAGTCTTTACTATTATAACTACCGCATAATCACAGATCCAAATTAAGGAAAATTTAACATTTAAGCCCTTTCCATTGAGCAAAACCAATTATGCAATTAAATCCTTCTTTCAAAAACAATTTGTTTTCCAAAGTAAACCGCTTAGAAAGAATCCCCAAAAATTACGGAAATTCTTTTTCGTCGTGTTATCTAACAGATTAAAATTTCAGATCCAAATTCTTCTTGAAATGATCGAAATTAATTTTTAACCCAATTATATAGTAATTTATTTTAAAATTCCTACTAAAATTTTCATAGCTTGGAAAATTACAAAAATTGAAACCCATCTCCAAAATCATATTTCACATAACATACAATTTTTCCATAGCATTCACAAATCATCTACATTCGGTTTTGCCCTAAAACCGTATAAATCAATATTAAATGATTTAAACCAAACATATTATAATTCTAGCATATCATCATCCACAACATCGTAAAAACGAATTTAATCCTAAATCTGAAAACATATGATCATAAAACAAAAATTGAGATGGTATAAATTATAATTCACCTTGAATATGATAAGGACTTTGAGATTTGTTGTAGATTAAATCCCCTAGCTTTAATTCCTTAGCATGATTAAATTTTCCCCTTTACTTTCTTATTATGGCCGGCTTTTTTCTTTGGTTTTAATTTGTGTTTATGAAAATGAAAGTGGATGTGAGAAATGAAAGGCTATGTGAATAATAGGTGCGGCTATTCCTTAATAAGGCTTTATGTAATTTAATTAGCATATAAATCATTTTAAGCCCATTGAATTACTTTAAGCATGGCCTTCTTATTGTTTATTCAAATATCAATCTCCTAATTATTCTAATTCCTTATATTATTCTATTTAATTTATCTAATTAAATATCCTGAATAATGTTATCAAAAACTAGGTATGTTACATAGCCTCTACTTTTATTTTTCTTTTGGTGCAGTTCCCATTGTTTACCCGTGGATCTCAGCTTAGGCCCTGACTTTTGTAAGCACCCTTCTCATCCTAGATATTGTTTCAGATATAGTATAAAATTAATAGGAAGAGAATGAGAATTACATCATCGAATCCCTCTCTGAAAATTCTTGAATCATTAAGGAAATTTAGGTCTATTCTTAAAGATTAGGCATGGAAAATGAGTATATAACAAAGTTTGGCCTTGGTTTATGCAAAATGCAAGCTCTAGGCCAGCATTAAAACGGATCATACTTAGAGGGTATAAATTCTGTAGAAGGTACCATCTTTCCCATGGTCATGTTTAATTTAAATCAATATTTAATTTAAACTTGAGGGCATTAATATGATACCAACTTTAATATCAGTTTATGATTTCAGCTTCACGTTTATACTATTAATATATATGGAATTTCGGACATTTGTATTATTTGGTTATAGTTACTGGTATGAATAGGTATGCCAGCAACATAACAATGACATGAATTTATTATTTATTTTCGTAAATAATAGGAATAATCAACATGAGTGTGCTCTGATGTCAAAGATTGAGTTCTTTTGCAAGTTCGAAAACCACATGACTGATTCATTTCCTTTATACTTTGATATTAGCAGTTAATTAGTGAAACATCAAATGTACCTCATTCTTTGTTCCTGAGATCGAAAGGAACATCTGTGTGGTAATTTCACTTTTTGAATATGTGGTAATGTCAATTGTAGAGTTACATTATAGTTCTTAGGTAAATAATAACCACTGAATCATGAGACATCCTTCCTAACAAGTATATCATAGCATAAGAATGAGGATGTTGTATGATTATGGACAGTGTTTGATAATGTCCAAATTCTTTTGTTCTAATTCAGAGTTGTCATAGGTCAATGTTAGTCCAACTATACTATGAATGCTCTCTAATTTATGGTTGATGGTTTACCCATTTGATAATTGAAACGATATTGCCTTTAGTATGCATTTTTAATACTTAATAGTTTTCATGTTAATTTTTGAAATGAAACATTAATACATTTAGTTACCACTTAAAGAATAAGTTCGCATGCAATCAATTGTGTGTGGTTTTTATGTTCTAAAACTGACATTTTATGAACAAAATCATTTAAGGTATGACAGTTTTTGGAAAACTTTAAGTTGTTCAGTGTATGGGCATTTGTCCTCTTCAATATAAACAAATCAATAACTGATTTCCCACCCTTTTTTTACCTGCTAATTGATACTTTTGGCTGAAATTTCATATTGTTAACATGCAAAATTATAACTAGCAAAGCTTAAAAATCTTGATAATTTAATATTTACAAAATTGGCACCAACATCTTTAACGTTTTTTCGGATTTACGTCATGTGTATGTATCATAGTTAAACCTTTGAGGTAACATTACATGTGATGGTTATAAAGTGTTACTGAGCATCCAGTTTCAATTAAAAGGGTTTTCTTCGAGTAAGAAGGCGTTACTCCAAGTCTTCAAGAAAAAGAAATATTTTAACATGTCATTTAATTTCAATACTCAAATTATGAATGCTGTTAATTTTTTCGCATTGATTATTTTGTATCGATCCTGCATCTTAGAATAAAATCCAAAACTTAATAAATTGGACTTTCAACTTGGACTTAAAACTTTACAAAATTGGGTATCTGGAAATTTGTTTTTCAACAGTTGATATCCATATTTAATGAAGTTTTTCCCTTCCGATTTTTGAGAGAGATTTAATTTTCTACGATTGATTTATTTTACCTATGCATTTATTTCCTCTAATTTACCGAATATAGCAAGTTTCGCTTTACTAAAGCTAGCTACACTTCCAATATTTATACACCATCTTCTCCAACTAATAGTACGATAATTAGACAGGGAAAAGGCAACTATTTGCAATTTAATTTGATAGTAGGGCTATGAGGCCAAAGATAAGTATGTAAAATTGGGTTAATTATCCTAACAATCTTAAATTGAAAGTGACAATTTGTAGGCAATGAGAAGATAATATTCCGAGCAACATTTTTCCTAGAAAACTATAATTTTATATCTGAATAATTTTTTCAATCCTTTATTAGTCTAATGTTGAAACTTTTGAATTATTTGCAATTGACTAGGCAAGTAACATATCAACAATGTTATCAACATTGTTTACTTTACATGTTTTTTTGCTATAACAAACATTGCTTAATGTATAATTGTGTTGATATGGCACCATAGCTGATAAAATCGACTTACATTAGTGATGATATTGATATTAATGAAAACAAAAGATAAATAATTAAATGACGGTGAATAATAAGTAACAACTAAATATTGTTAATTTTGTAGGGGCTTTGTACTTAAGGTCCCTATTTCTGATGTTGTTACAAGAAAAGTCTCTATAGTAATGAGTATATAAATTAGGTCCCTATTTTTTTAATAAGAAAGTGCAAACTGGCTTGCACTTTCTTGATATAAAGCGCAAGCTAACCTGTGCTTTTCAAAAATTTCAAAATTTTGAAAATTTTAAAAAATTTGAAAAAAATTTAAAAATTAGAAAGCGCAAACTAGCTTGCGCTTTTCTAATAGAAAGCGAAATTCAAAATTTTTAAAAAGTGTAAGTTAACTTGCGCTTTTCAAGAATTTCAAAATTTTCAAAAAAAATTCAAAATCAGAAAAGTGCAAGTTATCTTGCATTTTCTATCAGAAAAGTGCAAGGCACCTTGCGTTTTCTATTTTTCAAAAATAGGGTCCAAATTTACATATTCATTTCTGTAGGGACTTTTCTTATAACAACATCAAAAGTAGGGACCTGTAGCTCTTTTCTTGAATTTTGTAAGGAATATGTGTTTATTATGCACATGTTTTATTAGGTAATTACGTCGTTTTAATTTAGTCATGCGCGGAAGCAACATGGACGAACCAATTATATAAAATATATTTATATAGAGCAATGATTTTGCTACCAATGTAGTTTATCTATCCTGCCATTTTAGCTACTTATCTTTATAATATTTTGTTCAGAGTTATAAGAGTTTGGATTCTATTATGGCTATTTTTATCATAACTATATAAATAACCGAGTTTACTGCATTGTGCATGCTTTAATAACTAATATTTGTCTTTATATTTCCAAATTCACTAACGGGTATTGTATTTAGTTACAGGAATGAGCAAGCACCACATGTAATAATGTCTTATGTTTGCCGACGATTAATAGCCTATTTATTTTTTTCCAAATTAAATAATTGTATTTGATATTTACTCCAGTCACCAGGTGTGTGTACACCAACAAATTTTAATGCAAAATACCAAAATATAGAATAGCTACTTCAACAATTAGAGAACATATCTAATTATGCTTACAATAAGAAAACTTAATTCATATGCTAACGGGTTCATCCTATTATGGTTATTCTTATCATAACTATATAAAAACTGAGTTTACTACACTGTGCATGCTTTAATAGCTAATATTTTTCTTTATATTTCCAAATGCACTAACGGGTACTGTGTTTGGTTACAGGAATGAGCAAGTACCACATGCACCAACATCTTATGTTTGCTGACATTTAATATCCTCTTTATATTTTCTCCAAATGTAAATAATCATGTTTGATATTTACTCCAGTCACCAGGTGTGTGTACATCAACGAATTTTTATGGAAAATATCAAAATATAAAATAGCTGCTACAACAATTAGAGAACTTATCTCATTATTTATGTATATAATAAGAATTCATGTTTATGGAAGTGAGAAAGGAGTTGAGTGTGGTTAAGTTGATTCAAGAAATTAGTGAAACTACACTGAATATCCAGAAAATTGTGTGACTTGCATTCTGTGAAAGAATTAGCTCTTCATGATTTTATTTAAATTATTATCAAGGCCGGTCCTAGGAGTTTTGGTACCTAAAGCAAATTACAAAATCAAGGCCGTTATACAAAAATAATGCTATCATCATTAACTAAATCATCAAAATAATTTATATTGTTTATAAATAATAAGAAGAGGGTCAAAAAGAAATAACTTTATTCATAACAATAATTTAAGTTATGCAACAAGATTAATTAATCGATTATTAACATTTTTCTAGTCTTTGAATTTCAAAATTACCAGTAAATTGGCCATACCATGCAGTTGTAATAGCTACAGCTGAAAACATATACATGCAGGCAACATCTGCAAAATAGAAAATGGATGACGAACTGAGCCCCTCAATAGCCGCTCCTTTATATTGTTGCATTATATGGATGTCTAAAGGTGCGCAATCTTTGAATAGGGTTGAGAGCAATTAATATATTTCTAGTATATATCTATTAAGTCACACAAAAGGTTAATCAATTATAATGTAAGTAAAATATATTTAAATATGAGAGAAGTTTATGCAAATTAAGACTCATATATATTTCATTCATTAACTGACTTCCAATACAATCTTTCCATTTGAACATTTGAGTTTAATTTGATCACCACTGATTTCCAGTGCTTCTCTATCAATCTAAGCCACGTTAGGCTCTTCAACCTAAACATGACTGCCTAATTTGATTGTTGCACCCTTTTAAAATATGCCAATTACCGATTGTCAAACTAAAATTAAGTACCTTTTGGTCCTTTTCAACAAGCCAGTAACAAGTCCAAACTAACTTGACAAATTACTATCTTACTGAATTAGTAAATCACAGTACAATAACTAAACTAACCCAACAATCAAAATTTTAAAACATACGAAAATGAAAATCCAAATTAAGTAGTATTAGTACCCTCAACTGAATTTTAGAATTTGTGTGTTGTTTGTCAGTTTGTGTTGTGCCCTAGCTACCGAGGAGATGGAACATGCTAACTGTGCGGCTATGCCTGTCGAGATGGAGCCCACTGCCTAGAGGAGATGGATAGACTCTCTCGCCGCCTAGGCGGAGTCCAATCGTAGTCGTCGTGGGTTGCCGGTTCGTCACATACGTGAATTGTGATTCACGATTTAGATTTTTTTAGGGTCCTGTATCATGTGAATTTGGTGCCCTACATATTTTGTGGCCCTAAGTGGATGCCTCTATCACTTTGATAAAAGGCCGGGCCTGATTACTACTACTTTTTCATAATAGTTTTCTTATAACTCGTGGTTTTTCTAGATACATTGTAGGGTTTTGACCTTGGATAATTATCGACAAAAAATATACTATGCTCAAGCATGTATTTGTTCTGAAATTTATTCGTCTTCGAAGTATATTTAGGTGTTGTTTTTATGTCAAACATGTTTTACTTTTTTATTTTATTTCACTTAATAAACATTTCCAAACATTGTTGTCCTATATGGGCATGTGCTAAGAATGTTTTATATTACTATAAACTTATTGGTTTAATGTGTGGTTGGATAACGTAATGTAGGGTTAAAGAATATAATTCTTACATTTCGACAATAATGTATCATTTCTTTGAACAATATGTTATCTTCCATCAATCATGTTTTCTTCTTTTTCCATTATTTTAGTTTGTTCATATAGTGGCTATGTTTAAATATGTAGAAGTGGATGATCAGTTACATGAGTTTAGGTTTATCAAGTAACCAGGCATCTTAAAAATGAATGTCAAGTTAATGAAACAATATTTATTTTAGTTTTAACATTTCTCTTACCTAATTTTTTTTGGCTAGTTTTCTATCAGTTTTGTTATATAATACGTAAATGATAAAAAAAGGTAACAATTTTTGTACAGTCAATATAAATTTTAATCTATTTTTTTATTTGTTATTTATATTTTACAAATTATTGTCTAAAAAAATTGCTTCAATCCGTGTGTATAGCTCGAATTCGCACTAGTTTTAGTAAAAAATAGAAGGAAAATGGTTCGATCTTCTGGCCACGCCGATAACTTTTTGAA
Source organism: Allium fistulosum (assembly GCA_030737815.1). Taxonomy (NCBI): domain Eukaryota; kingdom Viridiplantae; phylum Streptophyta; class Magnoliopsida; order Asparagales; family Amaryllidaceae; genus Allium; species Allium fistulosum. Next base: position 354,439,607 of record CM060907.1, read on the forward strand.
GGAATCAATGCACAACTCGGCATGATACATGAGAGGTCATAAATTTATTGTTGGTACATGTGCAACACATAACACATGAATAAAAAAGGATCAAAATAGCCCAGTAGAATTCATAAACACATGTCATGAACTTCAAATGTAACAGCCAAGATCGAGCCCAAAATATGTAACAAATACATTTCGTTATAAGCCGAACTAGTTCCTAATTACCTTATAAATAGCCGCTCCCTTCTGCTTAGGGTTTTAGTATGTACAGTCTTAGCCGCTACTTCCTACCCTACCAAACAAGTGACAACTGACAAGTGACAGGACATTCGGAGGTAATAAAATATTAAAATTTCCAATCCTTTTTAAAATATGTTTTACATGTGCTGCTTTGATTTCTTTTATTTTTATTGTTTTCTTTCTATGGCGTGGAAGAAACTATTTGATTTAAACCCAACGATAATTACAATTTCTGTGATAGATAAGTGAAAGCATACCAATTTCAGTTGCATTTGATAATTTAATGGTTGTCTTTGCCAAATTTTTATTTCTAGCTAAACTAGCGTTTGTACAGTGTTAACGCTAAAAATGTACGCTAACACCCCAGTGTGAGTTGTGATATAGCGAAAGCACCACCCGTTAGTACGGGAATTAAAAGCAAGTAGAAAATAGCAGAAAATAGTAAAGAGGCAACAATTTTTATAGTGGTTTGGCTCAAAGTCAAGCCTACGTCCACTTAATCTCTTCTATTACTGATTTGATTACAGACTTTACAATAATTCCTCAATTATGACACAATTAAGACAGGTAGTTAGAACTTTAATGCAGAAAAGCTCTTTGAATTCATGTTGAATGAACTTGATCTTTTCCGAAGGTTCTTTGAAGTGTCTTCTTCCTTTGAAGTGTTGGAGCAAGTGTAGAAGTAGTGAAAACAGCAAAGTCTTGGCGTTCCCAAAAATTCATCCCCTTTTCAGTGTGGAGTAGGCGGGGTATTTATAGGAGAAACTGGGCTTAGGTCGGCCATGTCATAGGCCGTGAGCGACCTAGGGAGTTGCGACCTAAGAGTGATCCCGAGGTAGTATAAGTCGTTAGCGACTTAATGGAGCCATCCTGGATGAGATATATGCTGTGAGCGACTTAACATGTGTAGCACAAGAGTTATCTCGGCTTGCTAAGGTCGTGAGCGACCTAATGGAAGAGGCAGTGCGCATGCGGCTTAACTCTGAAGCTTGCTAGGTCGTTAGGTCGCTCTTTCCTTAACTCGTTAGGTCGTTGCCTTCATTGAGTTGCTAGGTCGTTAACCCGTTGAATCGCAGGAGTCTTTAGGTCGCTAGGTCGATGAAGCTCCTTGAATCGTTGAGTCGTACCATATTGAGCCGCTCTGCGCTTTAAGTCGTTAGGTCGTGCCCTGCTATAGGTCGTTAGGTTATTTATGCCTTGGATAGTTAAGTTGATTATTCCCTTAGGTCGTTGAGTCGAATAGGTCGCTAAGTCATGAATAAAAGAGGTGTTAACACTTGCTCCTCGAAGTATACGCCTAGGGGCTAGGTCATGTGCTTCGATGCCTCTTAACTCGCACCATCCTAAGTCGCTAAGTCGTGAGCGACTTATGAGAGAGCTAGGTCGTTCGCCACGATTCGAGTTCCATTGCCCCTGTATATAAGTCGCTTAGGTTGCTCCTTCTTCTCTTTTCCTGCTTTAACACTCTAACCCGCCATTGAAGAATCTCCGAGCTCTCGAAGACGAATTCAAACCAACCAGTCGTTGATCATCTTCACCATCACATTACGTAAGTGAATCCGATCATTATCCAACCACGACCATCATCGAATCGTGAATCCCCCATTTTCCGACCCTAATCCGATTTCATGTGCCGCATTTCACCACGAGTCATGTTACGATCGATTTTTGATCGTCAGTGGACATGTTGCTGTTGTAATTCATGAGAACATAGCAGTGCATCGGATCTATGATGGGTCTGAGGCGATTTGAATCGGTTTTGGATGATTTGGCGGTGCGGAGAGATGATGGATTTCATTGTGGAAATGCTAATGGGTTATCGGGTTATGATTTAACGGGTTAGCGAGTTAGGCGAGTTGTTGAATGAAGAGGAGTTAGAGGGTTAAGGAGAGTTAGGAAGTGCCCGGCTTAGGAGCTTCAAACGACCTAGGGCTTAGCAGTTTGGACGTGAATCACACGACTTAGCTTAGTGAATGACTTAACGACTTAACATCCAAACCCTGAACGACATAAGGGACTACGACTCATATGACTTGCGACTTAACTTGCCAGAATAGCACATGACTTAAAGCAGAACGACTTAAAGAATCAGCATGACCTAATTTAACCCGCATCATAGCTTTAACTCGTAGGAACATGACTGATGAACTCCATAATTCGAGCAAAGCGACTTAGGGAAGCCCGACCTATGTTAAGTCGTTTGGACATGATCTGGACGACCTAAAGAGTCCCGAGCTAACTTAAGTCGTTCCTACGACTCAAGAAATGAAAAGGACTTGAACACTTGTAGAATTTGACAGAACTTGATTGAATTTCCAACTTGAACTGCCAGAATGAACTGCTTGAACTTGTTGCACTCTTTCACAGATTGTATTAACTTTTAAGCTAACAACCTGTTCAATACAACATTTGCAGAAAACTAGGACGAATATACTCATCATCGACTGCCCACATCGAGTGATGGATTAGGTCAAAGAGATAATATTTTACTTAAGTAAAATAATATGAATCTAATCAAATATGAAATGCTGTGAATCAACTAACTTAAATGAAGCATCAACGAAAAATTCTTAAAGTTATAACTGCTTATCGCTGAATATTATCTGCATTGATACTACACTTAATTTTTATCCAATAACAAGTCTTGAATCTTCCTGAATTGACGTGCGCCAACCAGTATTATTTCAAGTTTTACTTTATTTACTTGTTATTTCAGTAGCTTTGCACAACAATTCACACGCTTTTAGGAAACATGCACCTTCATATTTGAATATCCAGTTCCTTTTGTAGAATGGCTTCTCAACAAGTGCGAGAAGATATAGTAGAGCAAGCCAATGAGGTTTTCCCAATTGCTGACCCTTTGGAGAATCCTCCGGAAAGAGTCTCAACTACATTGAACCAACGGGCTTTCAGCTAGCTATGTATTCAATTCGGCATTGCTGAAGCGGATGCTCTGCTTCCTGGGGTAAATGACACTGCCGATAGGCCGCCACCTGGCTTCATTGCAGTCAATTGTCAAATGTGTCTGAATGGAGCTATTCCCCCTTCAACGATTTTCTTAGAACGCTCCTCCTTCGACTAACTATTTCTCCATTCCAGTTGCACCCTAATGGCTATGCCATTTTGATGGGGTTGTGTGTACTATTTAGGAGGACGCTTAACCGCCTCCCAAGCTTCGAGGAGATCTGCTATTTATGTTCATTCCGGAGGAACAAAGATCACCCTTCCATTACTCTTGTACGGAGCGCAAGAAATCGCAAGCTGATTACGGATCTGCCTGAGAACGCTCACCGGTTTTTAAACCAGTTCTTCTTTGTCCGTTGCCCCCCGGGATTCTACGGTATCTGGAGAGTAGGAAGTAAGACTACCTATCTCCATTTACTTCATTTCTGAGCCTTTCAAAATTCGAGTCGTCAAGTGCTAACTTCATTCTTTACTTTTGCAGCACTTCCTCCTCCCTCTAAAGATTCTAGTCACAAATCGACTTTCGAAAGTTTGAGTGTCGTGGCTATCAATGAGAGGAGTATTAAGTTTCTACAAAAGAGCGAATTTTTGCACTAATTCAGACTCTTGCACTCTTCTCGATTCATTCAGTCCCGTGATGCCCCCAGTTCTCAAGCAAAAGCGTCAAATGCCCCAGCCTCCGTAGAGGAATTCGCACCGAAGGCACCTATTGTAGAGACTTCATTAGTGAAATGCTCCAGTTCTGTTGACGGTGTGGGGTTATCTGGAAAATATAAACTTCCCCCAATTATTGAAGAAGAGGAATTTTCTCATCATTCTGGGAAGGCTACTAGAGAAGCTGATGAGGGAGCTGAGAAAGAAAGTTCCATTGCGAAGAGTGTAAAACGTGCTGAAGAGGGCCCTGCTGATATGACCCATTCCATTGGGCATGATGGTGATGATGTCTTTGAAGGACTGAGCGATCTTATGGTGACTTCCCATGAGCTCTTTAAAGATGACACCACCACTTCTAAGCTTGTTTCTCCAGCAATCGAAGCGACATTCGCCTTGCGATCAATTTCATCAACCCAAGAGTTGACTCCTGTTTCAAAAGCTGACATCACTTCTAAGCCAAAGAGTGGTTTGTAGCTTGACACGCGTAGTTCGCACGCCACACACACACTTAGGATTTTTGGCCATTATGCGCACTTAGCTTCTTTATTTCGAGGATTTCTAAATTTTGTCTCTTCTTCACTTTCAGGTTCTCCAATGGTATGCAGCAACTCATATTATGATGACTTTCAACGCTATGCGAGGCGTGATTCTTATGACCCCAGGCGCTATCTTCCTACCCCTAGGGAGACTAATGAGGAAAGAGCAGCTAGGAAAGCTCGCGAAAGGCAGGCTTATGAGGAGCGTCATGGAAGAAGAGACGACCGACATGACTCTTACCAGAGGGATGATGACTTCCATAAGAGAAAGTCTCATGACGATAAGGGGAAGAGTCATGTAGCTGAAGATTCAAGCGAGCGAGCCAAGCTCAGCGAAAAGTCTTCATCTGAAATTTCTAAAGTGCTTATTGCTTCTATCTCTCTAAACATCCCTCCTAGCTCTCCTGCCCTTAAAAGAGCTGAAATTCAATCAATCATTAATAGGCATCCTTATCAAGTTGAGAAGCCTCCATCTGCACTCCAAAGTCGATTTCCGCATTGGTGTTTGAAAGGAGTACGTTTCGATCTGGACTTGATTCCAATTGATAAACGGGCCATGTTAAGAAATCTCAACGCTGTCAAGCTTGATATTGAAAGAATGTCCGGTTGGCAAAAGCTAGTTGATAAGCTTCAAAGAGTAAATCGTTTAAATCTTGAGGCTATGCTGACCATGGAAAGCGATAAGTCTGAGTGGCAAAAAGTTCTTGATCAGCATGATACAGAGATGAAGAACATCACCGCCCATAACGAGGAACTTGAGGCTGAAATCAAGAAGCTTAAAGATGATCTTGCCACCTCTTCCACTTCTTATACTCAAAAGGAAGAGGTTCTTCAAAAGCAAATAAGAGACGCCCACGCTACTCAACGAGATGCTGAGGCTAAACTTGAGGCGGAGCGGAAGATCGTGGAAATCTACCGCAAAGATGCTGTTCAGCTGCGGGAAAAGACTAACTCCCAAGATTTGGAGATTACAATGTTAAAGGCCCAGCTTTCTAAGGCTGAAAAGGAGCGTGACGAGGCCATCGCTGGAAAAGCAGCAGCTGAACAATCACATGAGGCGACTAAGGCCAACGTTAGTTCCACTCTATTCTAGTTTTATGTTCTCAGCGTCTTGGGGCATGGCAGTCTTTCATTTTTGGGCCCAAAATATGAGGTTACCCTGGCTGAAGTGTGGGAGGCAGTAGTTGAAACGCTTAGAGACGCTGGCTACGCCGAGGAGGATCTTGAGGCTCATTATTTGGATGATGAGGGTCGTGCCGCCCTTGCTAGAGGAAAAGAACAACTTGCCAAGGACCGAGCCAAAGCGGCGGAAGGAGAGCATCTAGGGAAGGCACCTTTGGCCGACCCAACTCGTCCTTCGGCTTCGGTCGACATCGATATTATTGGCTGCAGTTCCCACTCTCCGCCTCCTGCCAAAGCCTAAACCGAAACTACAACTGCTCATGCCGAAGACGAGGCTCAAGAAGACACCGAAGCCCATGATTTTGAAATTGATGTGATAAAGCCAATTTCTCCAAGTAACTTCAACACTGATCTAGCTCAAGTGGACTACTCGTTTGCTTCACATGAGCTCGATGAACTTCTTGCTTATTACTTAAGCCTCGACGTGCCACTATCTCCTCTCTTTGCGAGGAATACTGATGTTTAACTTTTCTTCTTCTGTAGTGAAAACAACAAGTGTTGTACAGGCTTCGCCTCCTCCAGCTGTTGCCCCTCCACCTCTTCAAGTTACTCCTTCTGCTTCTCAACCGAGGTCGCAAGAAGAACAAATTGGAGCTCTTCAAGGCTTAGATGACCCGACCGCTTCACAAGAGCAGAAAGCTGAAGAACTTGAGGAGGGTGAGAGGACCCCGGAGAAATTTATTGCCGATGATACAAAGCTGATTGATCTTATCACTCCGGGCAGCGAATCTTCTTCAAAGAAGAGGGGAAAGCGTGGAATTTCGAAGTAAAAGAAGGAGGGCACTTCTGCTAGCGATGAGAAAGCGGAAGAGGACCCAATTGCACCTCCTTCTCCTTCTTCCTCGACTCGTTCAGGCCGACTCAAGAAGTTAACCATTAGGCCAGGGGAGGGCTCCAAAGGCGGCGGGAAGAAGAAGTAATGAGTCTGGTTTCATCCTTCTTGTTCTTCTTTTTTGCTTTTTGCTTGTATGTAAAGACTTGTATTGACCGGAGATTGTGCGGGTACCGGCCCCCGCTTTTTGAAACCTGCACATGTATACAAATCTTTTATAGTATGGAATAGAATGACTCTTTTTACTTGTACAATCTTTTGTCTGTATTTGTGAATGCATTTATTCCTTATTTTCGCACAAGTTTCTTTATTTTCTTTGTATGATACTGCAGTAAGCTCGTGGTATGTTGCTTGAACGTTGCTTTTATTAATGTAGCTATATTGCCCCCATACCACGGCTTATTGCAATCTTCTCCATTTTGAAAAGACTTGTACTCTTACTCTGAAGAATAATTCTTCCATTCTGAGGAAATATTATTCTGCTCTAGTAGAGTGTGCCTTGTATTGGAGAAGTTTTCTGTTTTTTTTTTGAAAAAGTTTTTACACTTCAACTTTTGGAGATGGTCAATTTTATTTTTGAGAAGTGGATTCCCCTACGCGATGAAGCGGGCCTCCGAAGAAAGCTTTGATTTGTTTATCAGAAAGTTATATCTCATCGCTAAGTGGGCCCATGGGATAGGCGTCAGCTGCTTTATTGGATATTTGTTTTCACAAACGATCGCGAGCAGTTAGCTGTGGCCTAGAACCTTCTTTTTTGAGAAGGTGCCCCTTCGATGGTTCCACCAACGACTTCTTCAAGAGAAAATATTTCAATTTTGGGCGTGCCTCGTTAGAGGGCTTTATTTGGCACTTCAACTTTTTGGGGAAGAATGTTCTCATCATGGAGAAATTGATTTTCCCTTGAGAGTAGAAGTGTGCCTCCGAAAAGGGCTTTTTGGTTTGCCTGAAAGTTACTTCTCACAGTTAAATGGATCCATGGGGCAGACGCAAGCTACCTAATTGGATGTTCGTTTGTACGGACAATCACAATTTGTTAGCAAGGGCCCGGTGCCTTCATTTTGAGAAGGTGCCCTTCCGGTGGTTTCACCAACCTTGTTGGTTGAGAAAAACATTTCATTTTTCGACGTGCCTCGTTGGAGGGCTTTCTTTGGCACTTCAACTTTTTTTAGGGAAGAATGTTCTCATTATGGAGAAATTGATTTTCCCTTGAGAGTAGAAGTGTGCCTCCGAAGAGGGCTTTTTTGTTTGCCTGAAAGTTACTTCTCACAGTTAAATGGATCCACGGGGCAGACGCAAGCTACCTAATTGGATGTTCGTTTGTACGGACAATCACAATTTGTTGGCAAGGGCCTGGTGCCTTCATTTTGAGAAGGTGCCTCTCCGGTGGTTCCACCAACCTTCTTGGTTGAGGAAAACATTTCATTTTTCGGCGTGCCTCGTTGGAGGGCTTTCTTTGGCACTTCAACTTTTTTTGGGGAAGAATGTTCTCATTATGGAGAAATTGATTTTCCCTTGAGAGTAGAAGTGTGCCTCCGAAGAGGGCTTTTTTGTTTGCCTGAAAGTTATTTCTCACAATTAAATGGATCCACGGGGCAGACGAAAGCTACCTAATTGGATGTTCGTTTGTACGGACAATCACAATTTGTTAGCAAGGGCTTGGTGCCTTCATTTTGAGAAGGTGCCCCTCCGGTGGTTCCACCAACCTTCTTGGTTGAGAAAAACATTTCATTTTTCGGCGTGCCTCATTGGAGGGCTTTCTTTGGCACTTCAACTTTTTTTGGGGAAGGATGTTCTCATTATGGAGAAATTGATTTTCCCTTGAGAGTAGAAGTGTGCCTCCGAAGAGGGCTTTTTTGTTTACCTGAAAGTTACTTCTCACAGTTAAATGGATCCACAGGGCAGACGCAAGCTACCTAATTGGATGTTCGTTTGTACGGACAATCACAATTTGTTAGCAAGGGCCTGGTGCCTTCATTTTGAGAAGGTGCCCCTCCGGTGGTTCCACCAACCTTCTTGGTTGAGAAAAACATTTCATTTTTCGGTGTGCCTCGTTGGAGGGCTTTCTTTGGCACTTCAACTTTTTTTTGGGGAAGAATGTTCTCATTATGGAGAAATTGATCTTCCCTTGTAGAAGTGTGCCTCCGAAGAGGGCTTTTTTGTTTGCTTGCCCATGTCTTTTCACCATCTATCCCTCATCGATTCCTTGTTATCACCTCTAAGTACATGTTCCTTTCTTTTGCAGGTTGTTTGATTTTTCCAGAGAAGTGTACTTCATTGTTAAGTGAATCCACGGGGCAGGCGCAAGCTACTTAACCGTATGTTTGTTTGCACAAACGATCGCAATTATTTAGCAAGGGCCTAGAACCTCCATGTTAGGAAGATGCCCCTTCGGTGGAATCACCAACTGTTTGTGAGAAGCACTTCTTATGTAGGAATTGAATCTGGAATTTTTGTGGCTTGACATTTGTTTGTTGAGTGATTTGTAGGAATCGCTTGGCCTTGTGATGTGTTGAATAGGTAAGCTTTGCTTTGATAGCCTGCAATATTAAATCGACATTTTAGCAACATATTTAAGATATTTTCACATCAAAATGAGACAGGCATTTTATAGTATTAGAGAACACAAGATTTATAGTGGTTCGGCCAAGAATTGGGCCTACATCCACTTTATAGTTCTTGTTGTTGATTCACACTGATTTTACAATGGCTTACAATACAAGAATGATACAATCACAATCATTTTACAAATTTAAGCATAGCTTCTAAGTAAAATATGGACGCAAGTGATTGCTATTCCAGGCTCTTGGAATTGGATCTCCTTCGACAGTTGTGAGCTTGAAAGTGCCATCATGAAGTTTTTTTCCTATGACATATGGCCCTTCCCAGTTTGGCCCAAACATTCCTGTTGCTGTCATGACCCTTTTCAAGACTAGATCCCCAATTTCAAAGCTGCGTTGGCAAACTTTAGAATTGAAGTGCCTGGCTATCCTTTGCTGATGAGTTGCAACTCTGAGCTTCGCCTCTTTCCTTCTTTCATCAAGCAAGTCAAGTGCTTCAAGTTGCAGCTTTTCATTTTTAGCTTGGTTGAAATGAATTCTCCTGTGTGAGGGGACCTCTATTTCCACTGGTATTATTGCTTCCGATCCATATGCTAATGAGAATGGAGTGTGCCCGGTCGTAGTTTGTGGGTAGTTCTGTATGCCCAAAGTGCTAGTGGCAGTTTATCGACCCAACCACCTTTTGCTTTTTCCAGCTGTTTTTTGATGGTTGATTTGATAATTTTGTTCACTGCTTCCACTTGCCCATTTGCCTGCGGATGAGCCACTGCCGAGAAACTTTTTTGGATCTTGAATCGCCTGCAAAAGTCCTGGAATTCTTCGCTTTCGAATTGGGTACCATTGTCTGTGATTATCTTCTGAGGCACACCATACCTGCAAATGATATTTTTAGTCACAAAGTTTATCATCTTTTTAGAGGTAATAGTAGCCAATGGTTCAGCTTCAGCCCATTTAGTGAAATAATCAACAGCAACAATAGCATATTTGATTCCGGACTTGGCAATCGGCAAAGGCCCAATGAGATCCATCCCCCAAATGGCGAATGGCCATGGACTGACCATCTGTGTTAGCTCGGTGGAAGGTGCTCTTGGGATTTTTGCAAATCTCTGGCATCTGTCACACTTTCGGGAGTAGCTAGCAGCATCTCGATTAATATCTGGCCAAAAATACTCATAACGGAGAATTTTCTTTGCAAGAGTTTGGCCACCTGAATGATCCCCACACTCTCCTCCGTGCACCTCAACTAAAATTGTCTTAGCCTCTTCCTTGGTTACACATCGGAGTAATGGCATCGAGAATCCTCGTCTGTACAAATGGCCATCTTGAATTACATATCTCGGGGCTTTTCTTAACAGCTTCTGGCGCTCTTTTGAGTTTGCTGGCAGGGAGCCATTGAGTAGATATTCCTTGATCGGGGTCATCCACGACTCCTGCTCTTGAGATACAGCCATAATCCAGTCAATATCCATATCATCAGTACTTGGAGCTGACAAGACTTCCACAGGGACCAATCCTAATAATTGAGCTTCGCTAGAGCTTGAATATTTTGCGAGAGAATCTGCCTTCATGTTCTCTTCCCGGGGTATATGGCTTATTGTATAATGATCAAAATCATCGAGAAGCTCCCAGGCCTTTGACAAGTAAGCAGGCATATTTCCTCTTTTAGTTTGAAACTCTTTCTTGACTTGGCATACAATAAGCTGCGAATCACTGAAGATCTGCAATACTTTGATGTTTAGTTCTTTAGCAATCTTCAAGCCGGCAATAAGAGCTTCATATTCTGCTTCATTATTTGTCGAAGGAAATTCTAATCTCAATGCATAGCACAATGACCGCCCTTCGGGAGTTTCAAGCACAACCCCAGCTCCGGAACAATAGTCATTTCTTGCACCATCAACATATAATTTCAATCGGATCGGGATGTCATCAGTCACCTCTTCCTCACTGTCACCTTTATTTGTGTATTCTGTAATGAAATCTGCTAAAGCTTGTCCATTGATTGCTCTTCGGGGATGGTAGGTGATATCGTATTGGCTGAGTTCAATATTCCACTTCAGAAGACGACCCGAAGTTTCAGGGCGAAATAGGACTTGCTTTAGAGGTTGATCAGTGAGGACTTTAATAGGATGAGCCTGGAAATATGGCCTCAACTTTCTGGATGCAATTGACAGACAATAGGCAAGCTTTTCCAGCTTTGAATAATTCATCTCTGCCCCAGTGAATCTTTTGCTGATGTAATAAACCGGGCGCTGAACTTTTGCGTCTTCCCGTACCAATGCTGCACTGCGAGCATGAGATGAAACTGCTAAGTATATAAAAAGATCTTCACCATTGCTGGGCTGAGAAAGTACTAGAGGCATTTCCATGTGATGAATCAGTTCATCAAAAGCTTTCTGACATTCAGGAGTCCATTCAAAGTTTTTCTTTCCTTTTTTCAGACCATCAAAGAGAGGAATGCATTTATCATTGACCCTGGAAATAAACCGACTCAAAGCAGCGACTTTCCCGTTGAGGCTTTGTAATTCCTTCTTTGTTCTAGGGGCTTTGACTTCTCTTAAAGCAGTAATCTGAGCAGGATTTGCTTCGATGCCCCTAGCACTCACAATGAAACCCAAGAATTTTCCAGACTCTACCCCGAATGAACATTTCAGAGGATTTAGCTTCATCCCATACTTTCGGAGGACCGTGAACATTTCTGCCAAATCATCCATGTGGTCTACTGCCTTCTTCGATTTCACCAACATATCATCAACATATACTTCCATAGTCTTGCCAATCTGGGGTTTGAACATAGCATTAACAAGTCTTTGATAAGTTGCCCCCGCGTTCTTTAGTCCGAAGGGCATGACTTTATAGCAGTAAAGACCAACATCAGTGATGAAGCTCGTGTCCTCCTGATCTGGCTCATGCATCATGATTTGATTATATCCTGAGTAAGCATCTATAAAAGACAATAATTCATGCCCGGCTGTTCCATCCACCAACTGATCAATCCTGGGCAACGGGAAACAGTCTTTGGGGCATGCTTTGTTCAAGTCTGAAAAGTCGATGCATACTCTCCACTTCCCATTTGCTTTTTTAACCAACACTGGATTAGAAACCCAATTCAGATAAGTGGATTCTCTGATGAAGCCATTTTCCATGAGCCGATCTACTTCTTCTTTTAATGCTGTCGACCTTTCAGGACCCTGGGTTCTTCTTTTCTGCTTTACGGGTGTGAATTTTGGATCAATATTCAAAGTATGCACTTCGATTTCTGGAGATATTCTACACATGTCGGCATGACTCCAAGCGAATACATCCAGGTTTGCTTTCAAGAATGATATCAGCATATTCTGAACCGTCACATCGAGTTGTGAACCCACATTTAGCACATTGTTTGGATCATTCAGGTCAACAGGTATTGGCACCGTCACTTCCACCGGCACCACTCTACTCTACCCTGCACTGGTTTTTTGGGATCAATCTCTTTTCGTGCATCACTATGCTAACCAGTGTAGGGTCCACACCGTAATTGCTATAAGGTGGGCTCTTTGATGAGGAGCGGAGCTGCCGCACCCTTACCCATTTTTCTTTTCTTTCTTTCCCCGTAACTCTATGAGATAGCATTCTCGCCCGGCATTTTGGTCCCCCTTCATAACACCGACGCCATTATCAGTGGGGAACTTCATAGTCAGGCACCATGGGGCGAGAATGGCCTTGAATGCGGCAAGAGTCGGTCGACCCAAGAAGGCATTGTAAGCGGAGAATTCATCAAAAATCACAAAAGTTTTTTTTTGGACCACCTTCTTTTCCCCTTCTCCGAGCTCTACAAATAAGTCAATAGTCCCAATAGGCTGTTTTGGTTCTCTAGTGAACCCAGCAATTTTCTGTGAGGAAGCTTGGACATCAGCCATGGGAATTTTCATCTGATCAAATGTCTTTCTGAAGAGGACATTACAAGAGGCGCCGCAGTCAACAAGAACCGTTCTTACAATGGCTGATCTGATGCCTGCGGATATCACCAAGGGATCCATGGTGGGAGCCTCAACACCAACAGAATCTCTAGCCCGGAATATGATGTCATCGTTAAAAGTTCTTTGCTGTTTTAAAGGTGCAGCATCTTCCAAGACAAAAACATTTTCTTCCGCCGGGGCATATCTCAAAGCATGAGCATATCTCTCCATCTCACCCCAACTTCTGCCCGATGGGTGAGGACCTCCTGTGATAACATTAATGACAGGCCTTTCAGATTCCTGTGCTGCAGTCCTCTCACTTGAGTCGGATTGATGAGCAGGAACTTACTGCCCCTGAGTAGATGAGGTCGGGTCACTTCTGTTTCTCTTCACATATTGTTGTAGTTTATTCTGTCTCAACAGCTCTTCAATCAAATTCTTTAAATGGCGACATTCATTAGTGTCGTGGCCAGGTTGATTGTGGAACCGACAGAATCTCCCATTATGCACAACATTTTTCCCAGGCTTCATCTCAGGTGGTTTGGGGTATTCGACAGCATCCTTGGTTGCGAAAAAGATATTTTCTGGAGTATCAGTTAAGGGAGTAAAATCTGAAGGTTTAAGGTAGCGATTTTTCTTCACATCTTTCTGCTTTTTCCCACCGTCATTCTCCCTCTTTTGGCCACCAGATTCCTTTTTGTTAGAAGCAACATTGTTATTCTTAACTTCAGCTACGTCTACTTTTGCTGGCACAGGAAGTCTTTCTAAGCGCATGAATTCATCGGCCTTCTTGTAGAACTTCTCAAGTGAATTTGGCTCTTTCATCTTTAGCCATTTTACGAATTCACTTGATTTGTCAATAGCTCGCATCAAGTAAGTCAGAATCGTCCGAGGTTCTGCATTATCTACTTCGACCAAGGCTATATTGAAGCGGTTTAAGAAAGATTTGATAGACTCTCCAGGGCCTTGTTCGAGGCTAGTTAGTGACATTATGTCCTTGGCCTTCGAAGCATGCAACCTGAACTAATCTTTGAATTTCTGAGTTAGGTCGGAGAACTGATCCACGGATCGAACTGGCAACTTCGTGAACCAAAGCAGGGCCACTCCCTCCAAGTACACAGGAAAGTATATGCACTTGATCTCGTCTGATGCTCTGACACCTATCATATGCCAGTCATACTTGTATAAGAACTGGTTAGGATCGTTTGTCCCCCGATAAGCTGGAATAGTGGGGGGAACAAACTTCTTCGGAAATTCAGCCTTCAGAATTCTTTCAGTAAAAGGATTTTTGCTTGGAGCAAACCACCAGTCACTTTCATCTTCTTCCCTTTGCATGCTATTGTAACGACCCGCCACTCATTCCACAGAATGACGTATCGTTAATAAGAAAGAAAGGGATAGAAAAGAGAAAAGAAGAGAAGAAAGAACTAAACAATATCAGAATCTCACAGCGGAAACGGAACAAAATATAATATATCACATAACTATTACATAGTCTTTACATAATCAGAGTACACAACTTATACAACACAATACATTAGACAGTTATAAAACCTGTCTATCATACAACTCAAGATACAACAAAAGACTCAGAGAAACAACACAGCGGAATACTATCTATCTACGAATGCTGAAGCCTCCTGCTCCATATCTCCTCCATAAATTCATCAAAGCTAACCTGTAACGACCCATATTTTTACGGATCGAAACATCGTAACTATTGTCATTGGGTTGTGATGTTGTCAAGTCGTCTAGAGTTTAAGTCGGGTAGAAATTAGATCGTGAGCGACTTATGAGAATTGACCGACTTAGGGGAGATAACGACCTAAGGGATAGGTCGGCAACGACTTAGGAGTTTGGTTGGAAAATCTAGTTAAGTCGGAGACGACCTAAAGACGTTAGGCCATATCATGATAAGTCGCGTCTTAAGTCATAGGCGACCTAAGGATTGGTATAGGTCGTAGGGAAGATGTGTCATTTGATAGTTAGGTCGTGTGGAGTGGCTTAGGTCGAGTGACCGACTTAAGGAAGAGATGACCTAGGAGGTAGACGACCTAAGAAGTCTGACCAACTTAAGGTATCTGACCGACCTAAGCATTTGACCGACTTAAGAATTAGGTCGTGTGGGAAGTTATGTCGTAGGCGACATAAGGATTTGGCGACTCAAGAATAGGCAGGCTTAAGGCTATGACCGACTTATAGATAGAAGACTTAAGTCGGTGACGACCTAAGGGGTAGGTCGGCGACGACCTAAGTGAATGGATGGGTTAAATGTTAGGTCGCGTGAGTTGTTAGCTCGTAAGCGACCTAAGGAGGATAGCTAAGTGTTAGGTTGCGTCTTAGTTAAGTCGCGCGCTTGTATTAGGTCGCGCACATACTAAGTCGTAGGTCGGAGAAGCTTAAGTCGCAACACTGTTAAGTCGTAGGTCGCAAGGACGCGCACTTGCGCTAGGTCGTAGGTCGTAAGGTTTGGGTAGGTTGAGAGTTTTAGGTCGGAGGAGTTTTAGGTCGGTGGAGTTTTAGGTCGGTGGGGTTTTAGGTCGTAGGTCGTGGACGACCTAATTCCGAGCTAGCGACTTAAGGAGGATTTCAGCTATAAATAGGAGGGCTTTGCTCCATTTTTGGGATCCAGATTTCGAAGCGACGAAGTGCTGCCATTTTGAGAGCTCGACTTCTACACTTCTTCACTTCTTTTCTCCACTCTAATCTAGTGATTCCTTCCATCCATATCGAAGATCAAATCGAAGATCGAAGAGCTTAGATTGAAGATCTTCATCATTCGAAGAGAGATTTCGTCGTTTGAAGCGGATTCGTGATAGATCGAGTTTGATCCTTCGTTGTCCAGATCTGAAGTGTGTTGCTTTTGGGTTGTTTAGGTGATTTGGTGAGTGGTGATTATCTCTCACACGGATCCAAAGGAGTATATCAGATCGTTGGCTTGATTTGATGTTAAAGTAGTGATTTCCATGCATTTTTGTAAACCTAAGTATAGATCCATGTAGACCCATTGTTCATGATGATATGACATCCATTTTACTAAGTGTTAACCTATGCAAGTTCATTCATCAAGATTATAGAGATATTGTTCATGTTTTCATGCTTATTAGACTTTTGACTCTTTAATTACGAAATTGCCATTATTGTTAAAATTGTCCATTTAGCCTATATTTGAATGTTTGTTTACTTGGTTTAATGTTTGACTTGATTGATTGCTATGAATTAGATGATTGATGATTTGATTTAGACAAGTTGGTCGAAGATGATTCAAAAGCTAAGGGAAAGGCTCTTGAATTGGAAAAGCTGCTCGTGGCATATGTAGCGGATGATGAAGCTCATATGGATAGATTCGATGATGATGTTGAGATGGAGGTTTGCTATGATGATGATGAGGCGAAGCATGATATGAGATAATCTTGGTCTAATCCAGACGGGGTCATTCCAAGCAAGTTGATAACTCGGTGAAATGGTTCGAGTTAGAGGATAATGGTTTGCTCGAGAGGCGCTTGAGCTAGTATGGAAATAGTCGTCGAAGAGGATGACTAGAAGGCTGAGATCTCATTGTTGTTGAAGGTTCTAGCATGCTCAAAGCAAGAGTACGTTGGGTAGATTCGATAGTCCCTGAAGGCTAATGATTGATAGTCAAGTACTCTGGGCAGATTCGATAGTCCTAGGCACGGGTCACGATGATGTGCGGGAGTTATGTCTAGAACCGGGGTTTCCATTAGCCCTTGACGGACGGCTGAAAGAATGTGCCGGTCATTCAATTAACGATGATATCGAGGCAATGATAACAGTGATAGCCAGAGTCATGGATGTTTGGTTGTATCGTCATTCGGTCTCAAGAGCGGTATTTTCTGGGTGCTTATCTGATCTTGGTTTAGGCCTTGGGGGTTTGTACTTGGAAAAGATCGCCCTTGACTCGAGTGATAATTGCTTTACTTTAAATTGTATGCTCTGCTATGTTTGCTTCTGCTTAGTGTGTGTCTGGGGGCTATCACTGTTGAAAGAGGTTGGTGTGGGAGGGTTGTATTCCTATTCTTTTTCCTTTATGCTCTTTTGGTATGTTGTTAGTTAATTTACTGCTCACTAAGACTGTTGTCTGACTCAAGGCTTTATGTTTTAATTCTTATTGCCTTGGGCTGTTCGTCCATTTTGGGACGGGCAGACTAGGTAGCAGGTGACAGGTGTTGTTCTTGCTTTTTACGGTGTTGATATCGAAGACGAGCTGGAGGGTTGCATATTATCTTCTTACTATATGTATTGGATGTTCCGCTGTTGTATATTCTCTGAGTGTTATGTAGTGAGGCTTGTTGTATTGACTATTCAGATGTTTGTATTCTACTATTATGAAGTTTTATTGATGAGATTCTATTCTGTGAAGCTTCACTATGTATATGTTCTATTGTATTTTGTCCATGCGCTGTGAGTAATATGATAGATTCTGTTGTTTTAATTTACCCTGACAATCGTCCATGGTCGCCTGGCACACTTTACAGCGCACTATCTCTTGATTCGGTGCAGGGGTCATGGGTGGTCGTCACATTTGGTATCAGAGCTTTGGTTAATCGATTTTACCCAACGCTCGCTGACGTAACTACGTATGAGAGACGTAATTGTATTTTGATGGATGATTACTATATATAATATATAGTAGCTTAGTAGAGTTTGAGTCCTTTATGCAGTTGTTTCTCTAGATGTTCTGATCATTCCTTTTTATAGATATTGAGAATGAGTCGAAGAGGGAGACCAGCTGCTAGGGAAGGCCGCGCTACAGAAGGGGCTGCTGATTATGCTGCTATGTTCGAAGCTATGATGACTTCGATCATGAGAAGGGTGCCAGCTCCGGGGCCATCGGTGGATGTTGGAGTTCAGGTTCAGGCTCCAAGACCGGTGGATTTTGCAAAGTTGTGTAAGGACTATAGTGCTCTTGGAGGAAAAGTTTTCTTGGGAACAGAATCAACTATTGAGGTCCAGAGGTGGATAGATGCTTGTAGAAGGATCTTTAGTGATTTAGGAATTGAGAATGCAACTAAGAGGAAGTTAGCATCAAGGCAGCTTTAAGGGAGAGCCTCTGATTGGTGGAACTCTATTACCATCAATACGCCGGAGGAAGAGATTACTTGGGAGCAATTCCAAGCCAGATTTGAAGCTAAGTTCATTTCTACAGCTCAGAAGTCTGTTCTGTTCAAGAAGTTTGTGGAGCTCAAGCAAGGTGGAAGACCAGTTCTTGAGTATGTTTCTGAGTTTGAAGCTTTGTCCAAGTATGCCTGGTCATATATTGAATCTGCTTATCAGAAGAATGAGAAGTTTGTGATAGGCTTGGATAGTTATCTTGGGAGGTAGTTGGTGGATCATTTGGACGATTCATTTGAGAAGCTTGTGGAGAAAGCTCTCAGGCATGAGAGTCTGTTTCCTAAGGAAGGATCTGTTGTTGCTGTGACCAGGGAGAGTCTAAACCACAGCAGGGTGGAAACAAGAAGAGGAAGCGGCAACAACAGAGGGGTAGGGATGGCCAGAAGAAGCCGAAGGGCGAAGTGACTTGCTACAATTGTCAGCAGAAGGGCCATTTCTCGAAGGATTGTAAGAATCCGAAGGTACCGATGAAGTGTCACAACTGTGACAAGCCGGGACATATCAGGAAGAATTGTCCAGAACCGCGGAAGGACAATCAGATTGTGCAAGCTTATGCCTTGGGAGCTGTCCCATCGTCTTCGAAAGCTCCTACCGCTGAAGAGAAGGGAAAGAGTGTGGTGGTTCAAGGTACTCTTTCCATTTGTGGTGTTCCAGTTAGAGTGTTGTTTGATACTGGGGCGTCGCATTCGTTTGTTTGTAGTGAACTTGTAGGCCGGTTGGGTTTGGAACCGGATATTGTTGATAGGCCATTGGTTGTGACTAATCCAGTTGGGGGTTCGTCTTGTTTGTGTATGTTATGCCGTGGTCGGGTTGTATCGAGTCATGATTGCTCTTTTGTTTGTGATTGTTTTGTTCTGAACTTTGCGGGGTTCGGAATTATTTTGGGTATGGACTGGCTTAGGAAGTATGCGGCAAAGGTTGATTGCGAGAGGTTGGAAGTGACAGTCGAGAATGTGGAGGGGCGAAAGATTGTGATACGATGTAAGCATGAAGAAGGCGTCTTCATGAGCTTCATGTATTCGCTGGTTGTTCCACGGGATGGACTGTCATCAGTACCGATCGCTAATGGATTTGAGGATGTCTTTGACGAGGTCAAAGGGTTACCGCCGCATAGAGAGATCGAGTTTCGTATAGATCTAGTTGAAGGAGCCAGACCTGTTGTGATGCCTCTTAGGCAGATGGCGCCTAGGGAACAGAATGAGTTGAAGGTGCAAGTTGATGATCTTTTGCAGAAAGGATTCATTCGGCGTAGTGTGTCCGAATGGGGTGCACCAGTTGTGTTTGCAACCAAAGCAGATGGATCGTTGAGGTTGTGTGTGGATTATCGTGAGCTGAATAAGGTGACTAAGAAAAACAAGTATCCATTGCCGAGAATAGATGACTTGTTTGATCAGCTTCACGAAGCCAAGGTGTTTTCTCAGATGGATTTGGCAACGGGATTTCACCAGTTGAGAGTGGCTAAGGATAGTGTGCCAAAGACTGCTTTTAGGACACCATCCGGTTTCTTTGAGTGGCTGGTAATGCCGTTTGGATTGACAAACGCGCCAGCATATTTGTGGATCTTATGAATAGAGTGTTCAGAGATCAGTTGAACAAGTTCATTCTTGTGTTCGTGGATGATATTCTGATTTATTCTAGAACTGAGGAAGAGCACAAGACGCACTTGCGTATTGTTTTGGAAATCTTATGGAAACATCAGCTGAAGGCTAAGTTTTCGAAGTGTCACTTCTGGAAGAGTGAAGTGAGGTTCTTAGGCCATGTTATCTCAGGAAATGGAATAGCGGTTGATCCCGCTAAGGTGGCAGCAATCCAGGATTGGGTTAGACCTAAGAATGCATCTGATGTGAGAAGTTTTCTTGGATTAGCAGGATATTATCGACGGTTTATCAAAGACTTCTCCAAGGTAGCTGCACCGTTAACAGGATTGACAAAGAAGAACCAAGTGTTCAGATGGGAAGATAAGTGTGAGCAAGCTTTCAGAATCCTGAAAGAAAGATTGACAAGTGCTCCTGTTTTGACTATTCCAAGTGGGAATGATGAGATGGTGGTTTACACCGACGCATGTGGTACTGGACTTGGAGCAGTACTAATGCAGAGGGATAAAGTTGTTGCGTATGCAAGTCGACAACTGAAGCCGCAAGAAAGGAAATACCCGACTCATGATTTGGAGTTAGCGGCAATTGTTTTTGCTCTGAAGATGTGGAGACATTATCTATTGGGAGTTCGATTCGAGTTGTTTACAGATCATAAGTCGTTGAAGTATCTCTTCTCCCAAAAGGATTTGAATCTTCGGCAGCAACGGTGGCTAGAGTTTTTAGCATCTTACGATTTTGGTATAGCTTATACTCCGAGAAAAGGTAACGCAGTGGCAGATGCGTTAAGTCGAAGACATGCAGGACTGGGAGCCATGTTTTCAGAATGGAAGAGTCTCGAGTATTTAGATGGATTTGACTTCAGGCCCAGATGCGAATTGGAACCTGAGATGTTGGCAACCTTATCGATAAGACCGACTCTTGTGGAAAGGATTGGCGAGAGCCAAAAACGAGACGATAAGATTGTCAAGATTATCCGTGATTTGGAATCTGGATTGAACCCAGAAAAGGATAAAGGATTCGAGGTCGATCGAGAGGGTTGGCTTCGAAAGCAAGGAAGACTAGTTGTTCCCGATATAGATGAATTGAGGAGTGAAGTTCTGAAGGAAAGTCATCACTCGAAGCTGACTATTCATCCAGGTGGAAATAAGATGTATCAGGATATGAAGAGAACCTATTACTGGGAAGGTATGAAGAAGGATGTTGGAAATTTTATTTCCAAGTGCATGAACTGCCAGTTAGTGAAGGCTGAACAGAAGAAGCCAAGTGGATTGCTTCAGCCATTAGAAGTTCCTACATGGAAGTGGGAGCAAGTGTCGATGGATTTTATTGATGGACTACCTAGAACCAGAACGGGAAATGAAGGGATTTGGGTCATCGTAGATCGTTTGACTAAGAGTGCAAGATTTATTCCTGTTCGATCGACTAGGACTGCATCAAAGTTGGCTGAGTTGTATGTTAAGTGGATAGTTCGATTTCATGGTATTCCGAAGAGTATAGTGAGCGACCGAGACCCATTGTTCACTAGTGGATTTTGGAAGAGCTTCCAAGAAGTTTTGGGAACCGAGTTGTGTTTGAGTATAGCTTATCACCCTCAAACAGATGGTCAGACCGAGAGAGTCAACCGAGTTTTGGAAGATCTCCTCAGAGCTTGTGTTTTGGATTTCGGAGGATCATGGGAAGATCACCTTCATTTGGTGGAATTTTCGTATAACAACAGTTACCAGTCAAGCATTGGTATGGCACCGTATGAGGCATTGTATGGGAGACCGTGTTACTCTCCGACATGTTGGTTGGAGACAGGAGAAAAGCTGATACTTGGGCCAGAGATGATTCGACAGACTTTAGATTGTATAGAGATCATTCGGCGACGAATGAAGGCAGCCCAAGATCGTCAGAAGAGTTATGCCGATAAACGTCGTAAGGATTTGGAATTCGACGTAGGTGATATGGTTTTTGTGAAGATTTCTCCGCTGAAGAATGTTATTCGATTCGGGAAGAAAGGAAAATTGACTCCGAGATTTGTTGGGCCATTCCCGATCATCGAGCGAATTGGAAAGCTCGCCTACAGATTGGAGTTACCGGAGAAGATGTCGGGTGTGCACAATGTTTTTCATGTATCGTATCTACGGAAGTATGTGCACGACTCGAAATAGTGGTTTCTGTTGATAGCTATGAAGACTTCGAAGTTGATCCAGTCGATAAGAGACCTCGTAAGCCGCTTCGTGTTGTGGAAACCGACACGAAACAGCTTAGGAGGAAGGTAGTTAAGTTGCTCAAGATATAATGGAGTGACGATGATAACGACTGTACATGGGAGGTGGAAGAGAGGATGAAGGCGGCTCATCCTGAACTCTTCAAGGAATGGCCCTAAGGTGTCGTGTCATCTAACGACGTTGTAACTTGTTCTAGTTTTAGAATTCTGCGTGCTAAGCTAGAATTGGATGCATGGTTTGTTGATTGCTATGGATGGTAGGCGTGCAGAATAGTCTTTGATTGCCTTGTTTGTTTGGAATTTCGGGGGCGAAATTCCTAAGGGGGAGAGAATGTAACGACCCGTATTTTTACGGATCGAAACATCGTAACTATTGTCATTGGGTTGTGATGTTGTCAAGTCGTCTAGAGTTTAAGTCGGGTAGAAATTAGATCGTGAGCGACTTATGAGAATTGACCGACTTAGGGGAGATAATGACCTAAGGGATAGGTCGGCAACGACTTAGGAGTTTGGTTGGAAAATCTAGTTAAGTCGGAGACGACCTAAAGACGTTAGGCCATATCATGATAAGTCGCGTCTTAAGTCATAGGCGACCTAAGGATTGGTATAGGTCGTAGGGAAGATGTGTCGTTTGATAGTTAGGTCGTGTGGAGTGGCTTAGGTCGAGTGACCGACTTAAGGAAGAGATGACCTAGGAGGTAGACGAACTAAGAAGTCTGACCAACTTAAGGTATCTGACCGACCTAAGCATTTGACCGACTTAAGAATTAGGTCATGTGGGAAGTTATGTCGTAGGCGACTTAAGGATTTGGCGACTCAAGAATAGGCAGGCTTAAGGCTATGACCGACTTATAGATAGAAAACTTAAGTCGGTGACGACCTAAGGGTTAGGTCGGCGATGACCTAAGTGAATGGATGGGTTAAATGTTAGGTCGCGTGAGTTGTTAGCTTGTAAGCGACCTAAGGAGGATAGCTAAGTGTTAGGTCACGTCTTAGTTAAGTCGCGCGCTTGTATTAGGTCGCGCGCATACTAAGTCGTAGGTCGGAGAAGCTTAAGTCGCAACACTGTTAAATCGTTGGTCGCAAGGACGCGCGCTTGCGCTAGGTCGTAGGTCATAAGGTTTGGGTAGGTCGAGAGTTTTAGGTCGGTGGAGTTTTAGGTCGTAGGTCGTGGACGACCTAATTCCGAGCTAGCGACTTAAGGAGGATTTCAGCTATAAATAGGAGGGCTTTGCTCCATTTTTGGGATCCGGATTTCGAAGCGACGAAGTGCTGCCATTTTGAGAGCTCGACTTCTACACTTCTTCACTTCTTTTCTCCACTCTAATCTAGTGATTCCTTCCATCCATATCGAAGATCAAATCGAAGATCGAAGATCGAAGAGCTTAGATTGAAGGTCTTCATCATTCGAAGAGAGATTTCGTCGTTTGAAGCGGATTCGTGATAGATCGACTTTGATCCTTCGCTGTCCAGATCTGAAGTGTGTTGCTTTTGGGTTGTTTAGGTGATTTGGTGAGTGGTGATTATATCTCACACGGATCCAAAGGAGTATATCGGATCGTTGGCTTGATTTGATGTTAAAGTAGTGATTTCCATGCATTTTTGTAAACCTAAGTATAGATCCATGTAGACCCATTGTTCATGATGATATGACATCCATTTTACTAAGTGTTAACCTATGCAAGTTCATTCATCAAGATTATAGAGATATTGTTCATGTTTTCATGCTTATTAGACTTTTGACTCTTTAATTACGAAATTGCCATTATTGTTAAAATTGTCCATTTAGCCTATATTTGAATGTTTGTTTACTTGGATTAATGTTTGACTTGATTGATTGCTACGAATTAGATGATTGATGATTTGATTTAGACAAGTTGGTCGAAGATGATTCAAAAGCTAAGGGAAAGGCTCTTGAATTGGAAAAGCTGCTCGTGGCATATGTAGCGGTTGATGAAGCTCATATGGATAGATTCGATGATGATGTTGAGATGGAGCTTTGCTATGATGATGATGAGGCGAAGCATGATATGAGATAATCTTGGTCTAATCCAGACGGGATCATTCCAAGCAAGTTGATAACTCGGTGAAATGGTTCGAGTTAGAGGATAATGGTTTGCTCGAGAGGCGCTTGAGCTAGTATGGAAATAGTCGTCGAAGAGGATGACTAGAAGGCTGAGATCTCATTGTTGTTGAAGGTTCTAGCATGCTCAAAGAAAGAGTACGTTGGGCAGATTCGATAGTCCCTGAAGGCTAATGATTGATAGTCAAGTACTCTGGGCAGATTCGATAGTCCTAGGCACGGGTCACAATGACGTGCAGGAGTTATGTCTAGAACCGGGATTTCCATTAGCCCTTGACGGACGGCTGAAAGAATGTGCCGGTCATTCAATTAACGATGATATTGAGGAAATGATAACAGTGATAGCCAGAGTCATGGATGTTTGGTTGTATCGTCATTCGGTCTCAAGAGCGGTATTTTCTGGGTGCTTATCTGATCTTGGTTTAGGCCTTGGGAGTTTGTACTTGGAAAAGATCGCCCTTGACTCGAGTGATAATTGCTTTACTTTAAATTGTATGCTCTGCTATGTTTGCTTTTGCTTAGTGTGTGTCTGGGGGCTATCACTGTAGAAAGAGGTTGGTGTGGGAGGGTTGTATTCCTATTCTTTTTCCTTTATGCTCTTTTGGTATGTTGTTAGTTAATTTACTGCTCATTAAGACTGTTGTCTGACTCAAGGCTTTATGTTTTAATTCTTATTGCCTTGGGCTGTTCGTCCATTTTGGGACGGGAAGACTAGGTAGCAGGTGACAGGTGCTGTTCTTGCTTTTCACGGTGTTGATATCGAAGACGAGCTGGAGGGTTGCATATTATCTTCTTACTATATGTACTGGATGTTCCGCTGTTGTATATTCTCTGAGTGTTATGTAGTGAGGCTTGTTGTATTGACTATTCAGATGTTTGTATTCAACTATTATGAAGTTTTATTGATGAGATTCTATTCTGTGAAGCTTCACTATGTATATGTTCTATTGTATTTTGTCCATGCGCTGTGAGTAATACGATAGATTCTGTTGTTTTAATTTACCCTGACAATCGGTCATGGTCGCCTGGCACACTTTACAGCGCACTATCTCTTGATTCAGTGCAGGGGTCATGGGCGGTCGTCACATAACCTGAATCCCTTGGCTACTCGTAAAAATTTGAGTACCCAAGAGTTTAGTAAAACAGAAAATAAACACTTGGGTCAGACATGGGTCTGGTGTGAGTAAACGGGTTAAGGTTGCTTAACTTCAAAACCTTTTGAAAACAAAGGTATCACGTAAGACTTCCCACACATAAACATGGAAAAGTTTTTACCTTACGCTAACCAAAACATTGATAGGAAATCCGGTTATATTATAATAGGTCTAGGGTTTTCAAGTAAATAAGAAATAGCTGAAATTGTTACATTATTAAATTCCAGCATACTAGCCAACAAAGTGGGTTATACAATTAAATCTGTTATCACTTATTGGAGATTGGATTCCATACAATGGCAGGGCTACTGGGGTACCGCCCGTCACAGTACGTGGCCTAGATCACCATACCGAGGAGTACGCCCGCTCCCCTGCAACACAAAGCCGGAACCATCCCTTACTGGATAATTCCGAATAAAATCACCCCACGGTTGTGATCATTCAACCGCACCACTAAGCCGAAATAAAAGGGGCATCTAGACAGGGATGACCTTACTCTCAGTGGGAGCTACCCACGAAGCCTTGCTGCACCTCCCCTGTTTTAGCCATTCCCGGTTGATGAGGCTTGAGGCTACGATTACCTTTAATCAGAATACATCACTTAGAATGCTCATCGTCCTCCTGACGATGTTCTGAAAGCATTCAATCCAAACAAGTTCGTTCCGGGTTCGAACGAAACCGAAGGCATTATCTCGTTACACTCATTTTGGAATCACCCTCAGAGTTGACGACAATAACCCTTGCACTCTGAATCTTCATCTTCACTTGAGATTCACGACCTATCGTTAATTTGGATCGATGTGGTATTCGGATATCCAAATCTGGAAACCCGATCCCGGTCTCATCGAAATCCAAAACGTATCTTTTAAGGCCAAGTTGTTTTAAGGTTAAAACAATTCAATTCTATTATCTATATACACACAGATAGATAATTCACAATAGATAATCTACACTATTATCACAAATAGATAATTATATTATCATCACGGTTCAACCAAACATCCATATCACAGATTAACACATATCTCATCAGAGATATCAAACAATGCAAAGCATTCAATATTATTCAACCATCCATAAGTAATGATTTATACTATCTCTAATTAATTTAACATAAATTAAATTAATTACTTTATTATAAATCCTGCTTACTTAACCATTATAAATGAGTTAATTAATTATCCTCTAATTATTCATTTCAATTAATCATCCTTGATTAATTATCTTTTAATTACATTCAAGTAATTAGCCCTTAATTAATTTCACAATTTATACTTAACCATTATAGTAATTAATCTTTAATTACTTCATAAGCTAATTAACTATAATTAATTACATTAGTCCTTAATTAATTACATTAATTAATTACTCTTTAATTACTTATTATTGATTAATTAATTTTAATTAATCAATCTTTAATTATATCATTAATTATATTAATTAATGATCCTTAATTACTCTTAATTAATTATCCTATTTAAATTAATTACATTAAGTAATTATTCTTTAATTAATTACAGAAATCAATTTACTATTAATCACTTACCTTTAATTAATTAAACCTTAATTAATTAATTATACTAAGTAATTATTTCCTAATTACTTCCATTAATTAACCTCAAATCATTTCCATTAAGTAATTATCCACAAATTACTTTCATTAATTATCCACTAATTACTTTTAAATTAAGTAATTATCCTTTTATTAATCATCTCTATTAATTAATTAATTTAACCTTAATTAATCACATTAATTAACCTTAATTAATTATCTAAGTAATTAATCTTTAATTATCTTCCATTAATTACTTCCAAAAAGTAATTATTCTTTTTTTATTAATTACATTTAGTAATTACACTTTAATTACCTACACTAAGTAATTCACTTAATTAATTATATTAATTAATTATATTAAGTAATTAACACTTAATTAAATTCAAAGTTTATCCTTAATTAATTACCTTAATTAATTAAGTAAATTTAATTAATCACTTCTTATTCACTAGTTAATGTTCCATTATTAACTATCCACTAATTACTTACTCTAAGTAATATCTTTAATTAATCTCATCTTCAATTAATTATACTAATAAATTTTATTAAGTGATAAATATTTTTTATTTATTCACTAATTAATTATTCTTAATTAATCACAACTTAAATAATTTAAAGACAAGTTCATTATCTTTATTCAAAACTTAGTTATATCTTTATACTTCCATTGAAAACGTTTTGCAAATCAATTATATAATAGAAGATATAAAATTTCATTTAAACAAAATAAATCTTAAATATTATTAAGTCCTTGAAACTTATTCAAATTTGTTTAATAATTTCCTATGCTTAAATTTACTTTTATACAACTGTAATTATATTTCCTTTAAAATTTTGAAATCTGTTTCCTTCAAAAATCAAACCCGAGCTATCAATAAGTTTTCCCGAGCAAAACTCAAAAATTACTCGTGACATTCGCTTCCACCTACAGCTTCGAGACGAACAACAATAGTCTCGAGCTCAAACCCGAGCATAAAGCTTCTTCCCCAAATCTCCTTCATTCCAGATATCACCGTGCTCACGTATGCACGCTGCACACTACTACGACCACCGTAGATCGACGCCGACATCTCCGACAACCCATCGACAACCACGTCGATCCTCACTTCCACTCAGATCAGCGGAAATGACCACCTTCCAAAATCGAGCAATTCGAACTACTGGAACCCAGATACAGATCGCCAAAATTTCACCACGACGATGATTCCAACCGCCAGCATCCACGTCGCTTCATTCAGAACAACGTCACGATACCCAACTTCGTCTCCACCACACGCGATCGCCTCCGATACTTCCCAGATGACATACGATCTCGACAAAACATGCCGACCAAGAACAGTTCCTAAACCCTACTTCTACCTCACCGCTCCACCAAGGCGATCATGAAATTTGCCCACCATTTTTCCTGAATTCGTCAACCTCCCAGCTACCTCCAGAACAATCCCGATGACCCACCTCATCGTCGATCATCGGTAAACACGAAAATACCCAAATTCGAACAACTCCCATTATCTCGATTTAAACAATCTTAAAAATCTTGATACTAATGTCTAAAATCATTATTTAACAACACGATTCTGTTAAGATAATCAATAATTCAAATTAACATTATCGAATTTTAACATATACTTAGTTAGTTCTGTAATCTATAAATTTTTTTGAGACAATTACTCAATATAAATCACAGAAAATATTTTTAAAATTAACATTACACTGCTAAAACCATTTTTTATTCAAAGATCAAAACTTAGATTTGATTGTATTAGGAGGTATGAAATTTTGAAGGAAGTTCTTTGAGCCTGTGAAAACAACAGAGGCTTATATATATATACTCAGACATTCCCAGACATATCACTATATATACATACATTCAAATCCAAGCATTCTTGTAAACATTTATACTATATCACTACATCATTTCATCACATGCATAAAAATTTAATCACAGATTAAAACTGTTTTTAAAATAAAAAGTTTACTCACCGGAAAAATGAAGAACAGAGCCTATTTTATTTTGAAAAAGCTTTTGAACTTTAAAACTTTGAGTTGCTGGAAAGATGCTTTTGTAAACATAAATGTCTTTACTTCTTTGTTTTGTAAGCTGGAATGCTTGAGTTGCTTGTTATTGAAACATGCAGAGATGACTTGAAACCTTGTTGAAGATGCCTCAGATTCAAAACAGAGATGAAAATGTTTGTAGGTTTTTGATTTCTATCTCAGGTTTGAAGAAGATGTTCTGGTTTTTGTTTTGATTTTGCAAATGATTTACAGGCTAATTGAATTTTGATTTCAGGTTTGAGGAATTTATTTCTGATTTCAGTTTTGTTTTTGAGAATGGGTTTGAGTTTATACAAGCTGAAAATTTCTTTGTATTAGAAAAGAGAAATAGGAAAAGAAATGAGGAGAAGAAGGCATATGTTTATAATGGTGAAAATGATTTATTAAAAATAAAAATAAAAACTAAATTTTAAAAGAATGACATTTGTCACTATATTGTTTTATTAGTTAACACTTGTATAATGAAGCCTTAGGATATTAACACTTGTCTTTTAGGTAATTAGTATTTATTTTTAAATGTTAATATAAGCTTATACTTAACTTAATTAGTTCATAAGTACTTATTTATATATATATATATAGATAATTTTAAAGAAATAAAAACAATTATATTCATAAATAAAAGTTTATACATATATTTTAAAATCCAAAACAATTTAAAATATCTATCTTTTGAATTTCAAAACTTTAAATTCAAATTAAATTCTAAAATCCAATTTAAAAATCAAGTTATATACACACATATATAACTACCAAGTTCAATTTGAAATAACAATTCTATTTCTATAAAAATCTATTTGTAAAAACAATACATTGTAAATATTGTTTGAAAATAACACATTTATCAAATTTTATAAAAGAAATTATCTCTTTGTTAATAAATTACTTATTTTATTTATCTTACCAAATGAATTAATGTTTCATTTGTAAAATTGTATTTTAAACTTATATATATATATATTATTCAAATCATATTTATCAAGCTATATTCAAAAATAAAATAACACAAACCTTTTTGTTAATTAATTTCTATTTTAAACTAAAGCTAAAATAAATTTAAACAATTAACATTTATCTTGAGTATTTAAAAACCATATAATTTATTTATTTAATAACTTTGAAAAGCTTTATATTAAATTTAATCAAAATTCCCAAATTACCAAAATATATTAGAATTTGAAAATTATGTTTTTATTTGTTAAATTCAATCCAAAGCTTTTCTATTTACAATATATACAATTACATATACATTATAAATAGAAAACAATTTAATTAGCTTTTAAAAGATGAAATCTACAAATTAAATATTTATTAAATCTGGATTATTAAATCAATTCAACTCTTATTAACAATAATTATCAAATCAATTTAATTTTTAATACAGATTATTAAATTGATTTTGCCCAAAATTCCGGGATATCACAGCTATCCTTCATAATTTGTCGAATCATTCCCGAGAGGTATTCCTCATTGTTTAGAGGCCCCGCGGGACAGACGTCAGCTATTTTTTTGGAAGTTTGCCTGGACAAACGTTCATGAACAGTTGGCTGCAGCCTTGAACCTCCAGCTTGGGAAGGTGCCCCTTCGGCGGTGCCATCTGCCCTATGAGGAATACTTTTCCCTTGGGAATCATGAACATCCTCTGCAAAGGTTTCTTCATTATTTTCTAGTTGCTGGTTGACTCCAAGTAAAGCATTCAACTTGTCCAACATCAAAGTGTTATGGGCTTCCATTTGTTGATACAACCCAGACACTACAGCATCCAATTCCGCCCTTGTGACTCCAACAATAGGAGTCGCTTGATTTGACGTGGGAGAAGTGGCGGTGTTGTCATGAGCATTTCCAGATCTAGTAGATTTACTTTTCCTTCCAGGAGCCATAATTTTGGACAGACTTCTGGTTCTTAGAGAGAGTCTTTCCATAAATCTTTGTGAAGCAATGATGAGAGCACCCCTAAGTTCAGATCTTCTCAGTGAAAGCACCAAAAATGTTAACGCTAAAAATGTACGCTAACACCCCGGTGTGAGTTGTGATATAGCGAAAGCACCACCCGTTGGTACGGGAACTAAAAGCAAGCAGAAAATAGCAGAAAATAGTAAAGAGGCAACAATTTTTATAGTGGTTCGGCTCAAAGTCAAGCCTACGTCCACTTAATCTCTTCTATTACTGATTTGATTACAGACTTTACAATAATTCCTCAATTACGACACAATTAAGACAGGTAGTTAGAACTTTGATGCAGAAAAGCTCTTTGAATTCATGTTGAATGAACTTGATCTTTTTCGAAGGTTCTTTGAAGTGTCTTCTTCCTTGGAAGTGTTGGAGCAAGTGTAGAAGTAGTGAAAACAACAAAGTCTTGGCGTTCCCAAAAATTCATCCCCTTTTCAGTGCGGAGTAGGCGGGGTATTTATAGGAGAAACTGGGCTTAGGTCGGCCATGTCATAGGTCGTGAGCGACCTAGGGAGTTGCGACCTAAGAGTGATCCCGAGGTAGTATAAGTCGTTAGCGACTTAATGGAGCCATCCTAGATGAGATATATGCTGTGAGCGACTTAGCATGTGTAGCACAAGAGTTATCTCGGCTTGCTAAGGTCGTGAGCGACCTAATAGAAGAGGCAGTGCGCATGCGGCTTAACTCTGAAGCTTGCTAGGTCGTTAGGTCGCTCTTTCCTTAACTCGTTAGGTCGTTAACCCGTAGAATCGCAGGAGTCTTTAGGTCGCTAGGTCGTTAACCAGTAGAATCGCAGGAGTCTTTAGGTCGCAAGGTCGCTAGGTCGCTGGAGCTCCTTGAATCGTTGAGTCGTACCATATTGAGCCGCTCTGCGCTTTAGGTCGTTAGGTCGTGCCCTGCTATAGGTCGTTAAGTCATTTATGCCTTGGATAGTTAAGTCGCTTATTCCCTTACGTCGTTGAGTCGAATAGGTCGCTAAGTCATGAATAAAAGAGGTGTTAACATACAGTTTTGGTAGAGAATATCAGCCTGATTTGTAATACTTTACACTTCTATCAAACTTAATTATCATAAATTTTGTTGGTTTATTTTATCAACCATGAATTGAATTGTAACTCCTTGATCTTATTTAGGTTGAATTTGGAAAGCTGGTATAAATACCTGAATTGCGTAGTCTTTTGAACATAGCTTTAAATTTGTTTGTAAATCAGTTTTATAAATAAGAGTCTAATCTATTTAAAAGAGGTTAAGAAAAAAGAAAAAAGGGAACTTGTGTATGTAAAATTTGAAAACGGGAGGTTGAGATCAATAAGGCCTTGTTTTTTTTAATAGCCTTTTTTTACAATCTCAGTTGGCAGTTTTAACTGTTTGAAAATGGTCTTCTGTACTTTTGTCGATGTTATAGGAGCCAATATAGTCAAATTTTAACGAGGCCAAGTTTACGTACAGTAATTAGTGAAAGTGTATATAATGTTGTTATTATTGCATGATATTTATAATCTTTGCTCTCCAAAATCCATATTGTTGGCACCTCTTTCTTGTGCATCTTTCTTATTATTCATTTTTTATACATATTACTAGCATAATCGCACAAACGGTGGAGAAGGTGACCGTTCGGTTGTATAATTTTAAAAAGAAATATATATTTTAAAATTTTGTTAATATTACTTAAACATTTAAGTGATAATATGTTGGCAAAAAAATAAACTGAGATTTAAATCTAAAATTTGAAAATCTGAAATTCAAATTTTAATCGGAACATTCAAAATTGTCGATTTGAATTTGAAATTTTAGAATTTGAGAATCAAATTTCAAACTTGAAACTTAAAACTTGAATTTGAAAATCATAAAAGATTTGAATTTGGAACCTTTGATGCGCAAAGTAAAAGGAGAAAGTTTAGGGAAATCGCGATGAGACAAGATCCACGTTTTTAGGAAAACCGCATGAAATAAGATCCTTGTTTTTTTGGCTTCATACGAAATTGATTTCATCTGGCAGGAAGCAAACCTCCTTACGGTCGGTTTGAAATTTGATTCTCAAATTCTAAATTTCAAATTCAAATAGACAGTTTTGAATTTTCCGATTAAACTTTAAATTTGAAATTCATATTTTCAAATTTCAGATTCAAGTCTCAATTTATTATTTTGCCAACATATTATCACTTAATTTTTAAGTAATATTAAAAAAAAATTAAAATATATATTTCTTTTCAAAATTATACAACCGAACGATCGGTTTCTCCACCGTTGTGCGTTTATACTAGTGGTTTTAAACAATAATTAACAAATAGAAGTGTTCGGATGCAATTTGACTTCTACGATTAGTCTAAATAGAAATGTTTGGTTGAAGTTAACTATGAAATTGCTTCATTAGTCATAAACAATAAATAGTTGTTTCTCAAATTTTTACTTATTAAATATTTTTGCAAACTATCATAAGCAATTTTTACTATTTTTAGGGTGTTTCCCCATATGTTCTAAAATAGGGCATGCTCTAAAATAGTAGATGGTGATTTTTGGCCGCTATGTTTTTTTTATATTTTTCATATACTGCATAATCTTTTTCTTTTTTCTTATTCAAATCTGGGACACTAATTGCTTTTTGTTAGCTCCGAAACACAAGAATGAGAATGTGTATAAAATTTAAATATGTGAGGTTTAGGTCAATAAGGGCCCATTTGGTTTAATTTTGAGTTTTTTATTTTATGTTTTCAATAAGCATTGAAAATATGAGGCGAGTAGTAGATTTAAAATTCTAAGGTACTACGACAATGGTGGAAGAAACGACGGACGGTTAGGATGTTTTCTGTGCTGTTTTTTCCTATATCACGAACAACAAAATAAACTTGTTTCATATTTTGTATGTTAACTTCGATTTTCAAACTGACCGTTTACCTTTTTCAAAAATACATGTGTCATGCAAATTTTTGTTTGGATGGAAATTCAATTCTAAAGATAGCGAATAAAATGGACCAACATTTTGGAATATTTTCGATTTAGGTTGGCAGTTCTAACTGGATATGGTATAATATTTTCTATGTAAATTATTGGGGTACTGGTGTTAAATAAAACCAAAATGGTGAAAGCATACATATTATTCATAATTTATCATTGCATAAAATTTAAAATCTTTGTTCTCCAAACAATCTTATTAAAAGCACCAACTTCGTTCTATTACTCTTTTATTAATTAAATAAATGAATTAAAATTAACAATGCTTTACAACTATACAATTAGCATTCTCAATTCTCCAGATCAACTATCTTGATAGAGTAACATAACATGATATACCTAAACTTTTATCAACCACCATATTTTGGTGCACATATTAGGGCATTCTTATTTTAAATTCAACATTCTATTCCAATATAATACATATCTCCAAGTTTATAGCTCTTCTAAACATATGCTAATTACAGCATGTTAAAATTTGCAGCAGCAGGGATACTAAAGTAGTGCATGCACAAGTAAAGAAAGTGATTGGTCGAACAGGGTCAAGAGGGCAAGTGACTTAGGTATGAGTGCAAATCTTGAACGAGGATCGGGTCATAACCCGGAACGTGAAAGGCCCAGTCTGGGTTGGTGATGTGATTGCTCTTCTTGAGTCTGAGAGAGAAGCTAGGAGACTTCGCTGATTCCTTTGCTTTATATATCACTTCTTCCATTTTCAAAAGCATGCATGGAGTTTACTATATTCGTATCTATGTAGGTTTCTATTTTCACTATATTATTGGTTGGTACTGATAATTTAAGACTAGTAGTGGTTATTTCATGGATTGAATGGTTTGGAATGTTATATCATTTATCTTTTTGAGACCTTGAAATGAACCCTTATTTTTTGTGAAATTGTTGTTATGTTTTTGATAATAAATTGTTAGAATTTGTAGGATTTGAGAGTAATTTTTGTTTTACTGCTTTAGTTAATTTTGTTACAATGCATCAATAAGATTTGCAGGATGGATGGTATAGCACCCATGGTATTAGTACTGATTTTGAACTCCATTTTAGAAGTTTTAAGGGTCAGGATTCTTTGAATGTAACCAAGTTCGAATATGATCAAGGGTGCTAATAGGTTATTCCTGACAATGAAGAGGGAACCGTAATGTTTGGACAAAGGAACAAGCCATTATAAGTACTTAAAGTTTCAAAGCTTTATCTATTTTGAAGAGCGTATATAAAGTACAGCTTTTACTCTTACTATTCCATGTTTTATATGAGACAGCAGTGTAAATTTGATGAAGACCAGAGTTGAATATATCCTTATATGGTCCCCTTAGATTCCTGATTGCAATTTTGTTAAACATAAAGAAATTATAATGATTTCAGAGTTGGATTTTTGAAGATTAGAGGGCTCTTTGTTATCAAGATTGTTAGTAATATAGCATTATGAATTGCATGTACAAAAGGTATCATATATAGATTATGGTTTGTATTACTTGTACGACGGGCATCTTATTATGCAGAGAATAGTGCAGCAAAATTCTCCTTGTACTCAAAGGTGTAGTGATTTTAGTATATTTAGTGTAACGACCCATAATTTAATTACTTTGAACATGAATAGTTAATATGTTTTTAAATGATTAAATAATGGATTTTATATCTAGAAGTATTAACCCTGCCTAATAAAACAGAATAGTATAATTACTTGCCTAATAAAACAAGAGAGAATTATTAACCATGCCTAATAAAACAGAATAGTATAATTACTTGCCTAATAAAACAAAATAGCATAATGATTATTATATTCCATATGGATGGTTGCCATTGGACCAAAATCTGGTCGAATCAGGTTATGCCATGCAGATGGTTGCCATTGGACCAAAACTTGGTCGAATCAGGTTAGGCCATAGTTGATAAGGAGAATTCCTATTGGACCAAAATGTGGTCGAATCAAATTAAGCCACAAGGATGTGTTCTATTGGACCAAAATATGGTCGAATCAAATTAGGCCATATGGCTGGTTTCTATTGGACCAAAATCTGGTCAAATTAGGTTAGGCTATAGAAATTACTAAAGTACCCTTCTCTTCACCTATAAATAGCCAAGTCCATATCTCATTTTAATGGATTCACAAACTAAAGAAAAGAACTAAAATTCATTATCAAAGTTGAAGTATTTCAAGTCTCCATCAAAGCAAATAGGATGAGAGTATATTCCATGCTTTCATAGTTTAGCGAGTATAACTTATTGTGTGAGTATATTCCATGCTTTCATAGTTTAGCGAGTATAACTTATTGTGTGAGTATATTCCTTGCTTTCATAGTTTAGCGAGTATAACTTATTCTGTGAGTATATTCTTTGCTTTCATAGTTTAGTTGGTATAACTTATTCTATGAGTACAATTTAATTATTTTACAGTGAGTGTAATCTTAATCTCGTTCCTTCTACTAGTTCACATTTTAATAAATGTTGTGTTAACTATTGATTATAAATTGCTAATAATAATGAGTCTGTTATTATTCTTGTTATTATTCTTGTTTGGTTGTTTGATTTGTGCTCGGCCAGTTTATGAGCAATAACTTTGATGTTTAGTTAAAGGGAACTTACACCACCTTTTAACTTAGGATTGACATTTAGTGACTTTTTGGGTTAAAAGGAAATAACACCCCTTTTAGCTATCTCATTTGATTAAGAGGGAGCTTCACCCCTCTTGGTCGTATTCTTCTTTAAAGATGATGGGTTTAAGTTATGATTTGAATGGAAGTTTTAAATCTTTATTTAAAGTATTTTAAAGGAGCTTCAAAATTTATATAATGATTTAAATGGGTTATTTATGGAAAGTAAGTAGTCCTATACTTGGCACTAAAAGCCGATGAGTAGATTGATCCTCTATCTGTGAGATCTGGAACCGAAGTGTCTATGAAAGGCTAGGAGCAACCAGTGCCCTGACTTACCTGGCTTTGTTTCTGGGCGAGGGGTAGAGTAAGTCGAGAATATCGAAAACGTGACAAGTGTAGGAGATTTGATTTCCATAAATGATCTTTATAATTATAATGGAAAACATTCACATTTCTTATATACAATTGTTTTTGACCCATCTAAGTATGCTTTTGAAATATGAAATCCTCCCAAATGTTTTGTGAATATACTTATATCGATGAGATAAGTATATTGATATTTTCCAAGCATTGAAAAAGTATAAGTTTTAATTTCCATATACGATTATTTTGTTATCCCCGATAGTTGATATCTTGACTATCAATTTCGATACCCTTCTCCCTTTTGTTTTTGTTTCATCAATCTAAGACGATTTGTTGCTCATTTAGAGCATTGATATCCTTTATCGGAAATGACTAAATAAAGAGCGAGTGTGGGCCAAGCTATGTGGGGTTGCTCCCATTAGGGTATTTTCACATCTACTCTAGATTGGTTTCGGTTGTATGCCCACGGAGATGTGAAATACTCGGATACTCGGTAAGGTTGGCGGGGTCCGGCTTGGAGGTTTCCGAGAGCCATCGTAGTTCTCAAGTATATTTTCTAGAGGTATACTTTCGGTAAGGGGGGCGCACCCTCCTAGTCATTGTTCGAAAAATTCCTTTTCCTTATTTTCGATTCAAATCTTTGGATTGATTCTTTCTTAATTGCATCGGGAAGCGTCTTGCGCTCTTCGCAGTGTTTAATTATTTGTGTCCATTCTTTTATGCTTGGATGTTGTGCTTGTGAGGGGAAACCCATTTTGCATTTTTGCAACGTGGTCTCACTGGTTATTTTGTGTGTTCTATTTTTTTATTTGGAGTTTACTCATACCGGACTTATTGTCTGACCCGAATTGTTTGTTTTCCCTAAATGTTCGGGTACTCATTTATATTTGAGTAGTCCGGAAATGACAGATTTCTTTGGGCTCTTTTGAAGATGGTGGACGAGCAGGAGGCTCCTTATCTATCTAGCTATTTATTTCCGCTGTTATGAGAAGTTGGCTCTATGTATGTATATTTAAAGGCGGGTTGTTATAACTGCCTAGACTAATAGTGGTACTTTTGTTGTAACTCTGATAACTCCATGTTGGGGAGTAACCTTATGTAATGTCTTATTTTTATGTTATATTTAACCGTTCCGTTGTGAGATTATTGTTCTGTTCTTATATTTTACCCCATGACAACTCGTTTTTCAGATACTTGGGCAACGGCACATGAATACCATGGATGTATTAAGTGTCGTTCTCAAGGGTCAGAAAGGTGGGTCGTCACAGTTGGTATCAAAGCTTTGGTTGAGCGAACACCTTAGCCTGATTGGGGTACAACTCATTAGAGATAGGGTAAGTGATGCCCTAGAATGAGTTAATCTTGAGAGAGCGTATTTGTAATTTTTATAATAATAATATTTATCCTCTAAAGTCTAGTTTTAGATCCTTTGGTGTTATTTCCTTGAACCATTTTAATCCTATTTTGTATTCTAAAGATACATGTTATTTGTTCAGATAATAGAAAATGAATACAAGAAGAGGAGGAAGGAGAGGATCTGGAACTAACACGGCTACCAATGGCAGGGTACCTAGAAATGCTACTATGTCAGCTGTAGATCCGGTAGAGGAAATGGTAGCGCAAGTTCAAACCCCTATGAACTTTGCATATTTGTGTAAGAATTTTACCACTTTGGGCGGGAAAACATTCTATGGGACTGAAGATATTCTTGGAGTGTAAATGTGGTTTCGAACTTGTGAAAGAATATTTGGAGACCTTCGGTTGGAGGATGTGGAGAAACGGCTGTTGGCATCGCGACAACTTCAAAAGTCGGCGATGGATTGGTGGGATTCAGAAACAGCTAGTACTCCAGAGGGGGATTTTTCTTGGGCCCAATTCAAGGAAGTTTTTGAAGCACAGTTTATTCCAGAAGCCGGAAAAACTCAGTTATTTAGAAGTTTCATTGACTTAAAGCAGGGTGACATAACTGTCGCAGTATGAGCATAAGTTCAATGCTTTGTCCCATTTCGGACTTGGATTGATAGACACACCGCTTAAGAAAAATGAAATGTTTGTGAATGGAATGCGACCAGAGTTCCATCGTGAAATGACCAATCATCTTATGGGTACGTTCACCAACATTATTAGCATGGCTTTGAGGTTTGAGGCTCTTGATATTAAAGAAGGAGTCCAGAAGGGTGTAGTACCAAAAATAAGTGCCAAGCCTTTATCAGTTATACCAGTTGAAGGAAAGCCAAACTTCAAGCGTAAGTTTAAGGGAAAGAAGCAGGGTGCAGGGAAGAAACCCGAAGATGGCGCTCTAGCACAGAAGAAGCAAACCAACTTGGCCAACATTCTTTGTTTCAAGTGCAATAAGATGGGCCACTTTGCAAATCATTGTCCAATTGCCACATGTTTTAATTGCGGCCAGCCGGGACATATGAAGAATGAGTGCCCTTTTCCTAAAAAGGGATCTCAAGGACAGACTTTTACCATTGAAGAGATACCATCCACTTCTTCAGATCAAAAAGGGAAGCAAGTGTTACAAGGTACATTATCCATCTATAATATTCCTGTAAGGGTGCTATTTGATACAGGAGCTTCCCATAATTTTATTTCTTATGATCTAATGGACAAACTAAACCTTAAATATGTTATCATATGTAATTCTCTTTGTGTGTCAAACCCAATTGGAGGTCCGACAAATCTTGACACCGTGTGTCTAAATGTACCTATTTCTTATCGAAATCATCTCTTTCCTTTTGACTTGTTTGTTCTTGGGTTTATGGGTTTTGGAGTGTTGCTAGGAATGGATTGGTTATCTAAGTTTAAAGCTATCTTAGATTGTGGTAGAAGGCTCGTTAGAGTTAGTGATGCAGGAGATGTTGGTGTTGATATTAGTTGTGAAGAGCCTAAGAAGTTAATGAGAAGTTTTCTCTATTCACTCGAAGTAGCTAAAGCGGAGCTAGGAGATGTGCCAGTTGTTCGAGATTTCACAGATATTTTTGACGAGGTGCAAGGTTTACCTCCTCACCGTGAAGTCGAGTTCCGTATTGATTTGGTTCCGAGAACTAGACCTATTGTACAACCCTTACGAAGGATGGCTCCAAAAGAGAAGAGGGAGTTAGAAAGGCAGACATATGATTTGTTGTAGAAGGGCTTGATCCGACATAGTACCTCGAGTTGGGGATCGCCAGTCGTCTTTGTTACAAAGGCGGACGGTTCTCTAAGGTTATGCGTAGACTATCGAGAGTTGAACAAAAGGACTATTAAGAATAAATATCCTTTGCCAAGGATCGACGATATGTTTGACCAACTTCACGGTGCTCGGATATTTTCTCAATTAGATCTTGCCCCCGGTTTCCACCAATTAAGAGTGGCAGAGGAGAGTGTTCCCTTAACATCTTTTCGAACTCCTGAAAATTTCTACGAGTGATTAGTTATGCTGTTTGGATTGACTAATGCACCCGCTTATTTTGTGGATTTAATGAATCGAGTATTTCGAGATATTCTTAATAAATTTGTTCTTGTCTTTATTGATGACATTCTTATCTATTCCAAGACAGAGGAGGAACATAAATATCATCTCCGTGTCGTACTCGATACCTTAAGAAGCCATGTGTTGAAGGCTAAGTTTTCCAAGTGCCATTTTTGGAAATCCAAAGTTAGGTTTCTAGGGCATGTTATTTCGGGAGAAGGCATATCGGTGGACCCAGCTAAAGTTGTGGCGGTTCAAGACTGGAAGAAGCCCGAAAGTGCGACGGAAGTTAGAAGTTTCTTGGGATTGGCTGGTTTCTACCGTAGGTTTATCAAGGACTTCTCGAAGATTGCTTCTCATCTGACGAAGTTAACAAAGAAAGATGTTAAGTTTGTTTGGACTTCTAAGTGTGATCAAGCATTCAACGAACTGAAAGAGAAGTTGACCAGTGCTCCTGTATTAACCATTCCAAATGGGAGCGAAGGTTTAACCATGTATACAGATGCTTGTGGAACCGGATTGGGAGCAGTTCTGATGCAGCATGGGAAAGTTATTGCCTATGCGAGTCGACAGCTAAAGCCGCATGAGAAAAATTATGCTACACACGATTTGGAGCTTTTAGCTGTTGTCTTCGCACTAAAGATGTGGAGACATTATCTTTTGGGTGAAAGGTTCGAGTTATACACAGACCACAAATCCTTAAAATTCCTTTTTACCCAGAAAGATTTGAATTTAAGGCAGCAGAGATGGCTGGAGTTTCTCGC
Organism: Allium fistulosum; assembly: GCA_030737815.1. Lineage (NCBI taxonomy): Eukaryota > Viridiplantae > Streptophyta > Magnoliopsida > Asparagales > Amaryllidaceae > Allium > Allium fistulosum. The sequence continues at coordinate 354,480,375 of CM060907.1, forward strand.
TTCTTATGATCTAGAGGTTCTTTATATCCCTAGAAAAGCAAATGTCGTTGCTGATGCACTGAGTAGGAATGTAGCAATGGATGCAAACCTAGAAGTTAAGCCAATATTGAGAATTGCATCCAGTCAAGAGGCAGATCCTATATTGGCTCGACTTAAGAAGGATGTTGAAGAAGGTGTTGTTTCTAGCTTTGGGATTGATCCCTGGGGCATATTGAAAATGAATGGGCGTATTTGTGTTCCAGACTTTAATGGACTTAGGCAAGAAGTGTTAGCCGAATGCCACCATTCAAAGTTTTCTTTTCATCCAGGAGTGACCAAGATGTTCAAAGATATAAAGAGGGTATTCTAGTGGAAGGGAATGAAGCGAGATATTTCAATCTTTGTGAGTCGTTGTGCAAACTGCCAGTAGATTAAGAGTGACCAGCAGAAGACAGCTGGATTGCTTCAACCACTTGAGATCCCAAAGTGGAAATGGGAGCAGAACTCTATGGACTTTATTGATGGGCTTCCTAGGTCAAGAAGAGGTAACAGTGGCATTTGGGTTATAGTCGATCGACTAACCAAGAGTGCCCATTTCATTCCTGTTAAGATGACTAGGACTGCTACGAGTCTGGCGAGTTTGTATGTGAAGGAGATTGTGAGACTCCATGGGATTCCTCATAGTATTGTAAGTGACTGAGACCCGATATTCACTAGTAGGTTCTAGGAGGGACTGCAGAATGCTTTAGGGACTGAGCTAAGTCTAAGTACAGCTTACCATCCCCAAACAGATGGGCAGACGGAGAGAGTGAACCAGATCTTGGAAGATTTATTGCGAGCATGCATTCTGGACTTCGGGGGTTCTTGGGAAGATCATTTACCCTTAATCGAATTCACTTATAACAACAGCTATCAAGCAAGCATTGGTATGGCCCCTTTCGAAGCTCTTTATAGTCGTCCATGTCGTTCTCCTTCGTGTTGGGTTGAATATGGAGATAGACTTGTTCTTGGACCCGACATAATCTTAGAAGCCAATAAGAAGGTAGCTGATATTAGAAAAAAGATGAAGGAAGCGCAAGATCGGCAAAAGTGTTATGTAGATCAAAGGCGTAGGGATCTAGAGTTCTTAGTCGGGGACTTGGTATTTGTAAAAGTCTCTCCTCTGAGAAGTGTCGTGAGGTTTGGGAAGACAGGGAAGTTAGCCCCTCGATATATTGGCCCTTTTCCCATACTAGATCGGATTGGTAAACTTGCATATAAAGTGGAGTTACCAGATCGACTATCAGATGTGCACAACGTATTTCACGTATCTCATTTACGTAAGTATATACACGACCCTTCGATGATAGTAGAACCAGGACAACAAGTTGATTTGGAGGTTCAGCCTAACCTAACCATTCTTAGGCAGCCTATTCGTATTGTCGCTCGAGATATAAAGCGATTAAGGAAGAAGGTTGTGAATCTTGTTAAGGTTCAGTGGAGTGGAGATGTTAGAGATTGTACTTGGGAAACTGAGGACTATATTAGGGATTCTTATCCCGAGTTGATGTAGTTATTGTTTGTATTTTGTTGTTTCTTTTTAGTGTACTCACCAGTTGTGTTAAGGTCACTTTCCTTGTATCTTTGTGTGGTATATATGATATCATTTGGGTTCTTTGATACCTAGAGTTTATCCGATTAATTTCGAGGACGAAATTTCCTTTAAGGAGGGGAGGATGTAACGACCCATAATTTAATCACTTTGAACATGAATAGTTAATATGTTTTTAAATGATTAAATAATGGATTTTATATCTAGAAGTATTAACCCTGCCTAATAAAACAGAATAGTATAATTACTTGCCTAATAAAACAAGAGAGAATTATTAACCATGCCTAATAAAACAGAATAGTATAATTACTTGCCAAATAAAACAAAATAGCATAATGATTATTATATTCCATATGGATGGTTGCCATTGGACCAAAATCTGGTCGAATCAGGTTATGCCATGCAGATGGTTGCCATTGGACCAAAATCTGGTCGAATCAGGTTAGGCCATAGTTGATAAGGAGAATTCCTATTGGACCAAAATGTGGTCGAATCAAATTAAGCCACAAGGATGTGTTCTATTGGACCAAAATATGGTCGAATCAAATTAGGCCATATGGCTGGTTTCTATTGGACCAAAATCTGGTCAAATTAGGTTAGGCAATAGAAATTACTAAAGTACCCTTCTCTTCACCTATAAATAGCCAAGTCCATATCTCATTTTAATGGATTCACAAACTAAAGAAAAGAACTAAAATTCATTATCAAAGGTGAAGTATTTCAAGTCTCCATCAAAGCAAATAGGATGTGAGTATATTCCATGCTTTCATAGTTTAGCGAGTATAACTTATTGTGTGAGTATATTCCATGCTTTCATAGTTTAGCGAGTATAACTTATTGTGTGAGTATATTCCTTGCTTTCATAGTTTAGCGAGTATAACTTATTCTGTGAGTATATTCTTTGCTTTCATAGTTTAGTTGGTATAACTTATTCTATGAGTACAATTTAATTATTTTACAGTGAGTGTAATCTTAATCTCGTTCCTTCTACTAATTCACATTTTAATAAATGTTGTGTTAACTATTGATTATAAATTGCTAATAATAATGAGTCTGTTATTATTCTTGTTATTATTCTTGTTTGGTTGTTTGATTTGTGCTCGGCCAGTTTATGAGCAATAACTTTGATGTTTAGTTAAAGGGAACTTACACCATCTTTTAACTTAGGATTGACATTTAGTGACTTTTTGGGTTAAAAGGAAATAACACCCCTTTTAGCTATCTCATTTGATTAAGAGGGAGCTTCACCCCTCTTGGTCGTATTCTCCTTTAAAGATGATGGGTTTAAGTTATGATTTGAATGGAAGTTTTAAATCTTTATTTAAAGTATTTTAAAGGAGCTTCAAAATTTATATAATGATTTAAATGGGTTATTTATGGAAAGTAAGTAGTCCTATACTTGGCACTAAAAGCCGATGAGTAGATTGATCCTCTATCTGTGAGATCTGGAACCGAAGTGTCTAGGCAAGGCTAGGAGCAACCAGTGCCCTGACTTACTTGGCTTTGTTTCTGGGCGAGGGGTAGAGTAAGTCGAGAATATCGAAAACGTGACAAGTGTAGGAGATTTGATTTCCATAAATGATCTTTATAATTATAATGGAAAACATTCACATTTCTTATATACAATTGTTTTTGATCCATCTAAGTATGCTTTTGAAATATGAAATCCTCCCAAATGTTTTGTGAATATACTTATATCGATGAGATTAGTATATGGATATTTTCCAAGCATTGAAAAAGTATAAGTTTTAATTTCCATATACGATTATTTTGTTATCCCCGATAGTTGATATCTTGACTATCAATTTCGATACCCTTCTCCCTTTTGTTTTTGTTTCGTCAATCTAAGACGATTTGGTTCTCATTTAGAGAATTGATATCCTTTATCGGAAATGACTAAATAAAGAGCGAGTGGGGGCCAAGCTATGTGGGGTTGCTCCCATTAGGGTATTTTCACATCTACTCTAGATTGGTTTCGGTTGTATGCCCACGAAGATGTGAAATACTCGGATACTCGGTAAGGTTGGCGGGGTCCGGCTTGGAGGTTTCCGAGAGCCATCGTAGTTCTCAAGTATATTTTCTAGAGGTATACTTTCGGTAAGGGGGGCGCACCCTCCTAGTCATTGTTGGAAAAATTCCTTTTCCTTATTTTCGATTCAAATCTTTGGATTGATTCTTTCTTAATTGCATCGGGAAGCGTCTTGCGCTCTTCGCGGTGTTTAATTATTTGTATCCATTCTTTTATGCTTGGATGTTGTGCTTGTGAGGGGAAACCCGTTCTGCATTTTTGCGACGTGGTCTCACTTGTTATTTTGTGTGTTCTATTTTTTTATTTGGAGTTTACTCATACCGGACTTATTGTCTGACCCGAATTGTTTGTTTTCCCTAAACGTTCGGGTACTCATTTATATTTGAGTAGTCCAAAAATAACAGGTTTCTTTGGGCTCTTTTGAAGATGGTGGACGAGCAGGAGGCTCCTTATCTATCTAGCTATTTATTTCCGCTGTTATGAGAAGTTGGCTCTATGTATGTATATTTAAAGGCGGGTTGTTATAACTGCCTAGACTGATAGTGGTACTTTTGTTGTAACTCTGATAACTCCATGTTGGGGAGTAACCTTATGTAATGTCTTATTTTTATGTTATATTTAACCGTTCCGTTGTGAGATTATTGTTCTGTTCTTATATTTTACCCCATGACAACTCGTCTTTCAGATACTTGGGCAACGACACATGAATACCATGGATGTATTAAGTGTCGTTCTCAAGGGTCAGAAAGGTGGGTCGTCACATTTAGTATTCCCATCTTTAAGAGATTTTCGACTGGGTTTTTAGATGGTTAAGATTGAACAAATCATAATTAGGTGAGGTGACAAATCGAATACCAGTTTTAGCTCATTTGTTACCCAAAGCACACACTGTAGAACGATGAAACTGTAAATGGGTTTAAGCCCATTTGAAGCATAGCTGAGGTGACAAATCGAATACCAGTTTTGCATGTAAAACTTGGAAAGTAGGTTCAAGTATGCGCACAAACTAAGTTCACTTTAAGGTGAAGTTATATTTATCCAGCATCATACCTTTCATATAAAAAGCTTCACGTGTTTATAGTAACCAAATCACTCCGCAAACAAGTAGTCCAGGACCGGTCCAAAGGCAAGGCAAACGAGAACTTCTTCTAGGGCAATGTTAACGCTAAAAATGTACGCTAACACCCCGGTGTGAGTTGTGATATAGCGAAAGCACCACCCGTTGGTACGGAACTAGAAGATAAAAAATAGCAGAAAAACAGTAAAGAGACAACAGTTTTATAGTAGTTCGGCTCAAAGTCAAGCCTACGTCCACTTAATCTCTTCTATCACTGATTTGATTACAGATCTTACAATAATTCTTCAATTACAACACAATTAAGACAAGTCGTTAGAACTTTAATGCAAAAAATCTCTTTGGATTCATGTTGAATGAACTTGATCTTTTCCGAAGATTCTTTGAAGTTTCTTTTTCCTTTGAAGTGTTGGAGCAACTGTAGAAGTAGAGAAAACAGCAGAGTCTTGGCGTTCTTGAAAAATCGTCCCTTTACTAGTGCGGAGTAGGCGGGGTATTTATAGGAGAAGCTGGGCTTAGGTCGGCCATGTCATAGGTCGTGAGTGACCTAAGAAGTTGCGACCTAAGAGCCATCCCGAGGTAGCATAAGTCGTTAGCGACTTAATGGAGCCATTCTGGACGAGATATATGCTGTGAGCGACTTAGCATGTGTAGCGCAGGGGTTATCTCGGTATGATTAGGTCATGGGCGACCTAATGGAAGAGGCAGTGAACACGCAGCTTAACTCTGGAGCTTGCTAGGTCGTTAGGTCGCATTTTCCTTAGCTCGTTAGGTCGTTGCCTTCATTGAGTTGCTAGGTCGTTAGGTCGCTAGGTCGCTGCCTTCATTGAGTCGCTCTGTTCTTTAGGCCGTTAGGTCGCTATGTCGCTGGAGCTTCTTAAGTCGTTGAGTCATGCCATATTGAGCCGCTCTGTTCTTTAGACCGTTAGGTCGCTGGAGCTTCTTAAGTCGTTAAGTCGCTTATTCCTTGGATAGTTAAGTCGCTTATTTCCTTAGTTCATTGAGTCGAATAGGTCACTAAGTCGTGAATAAGAGAGGGTTAACAGGCAACACCACCGGAGATGGTGGAGGGGGCAAGTTAATGCTTTAAAAAATACCGATCTGGTAGCATAGTAGGGCAACAAATGAAAGAAATAGCTTGGAGTACAATGGTTTAAGTTCTGATTTTTACTCTTCACAACTAATGTTCAAATCTTGCAACCTACCATTTCTTTTCTTATTTTTTTCCTCCATTTTTTCTAAAATTTCGTCTAGGACAACAAATATGGTTGGGCCAACATTGACTATAATCAAGTTATCATGTGTCTACTTGCTTTCAATCATTAATCAATAAATCATGTATCTTCCATATGATGTAGTGGGTCTCATATAATAATAAAATTATGGTCATGACTGGATGAGATTAAAAAAGACACACGGAGACATGTGATTTGAAAATGGATTATTTAGTCTCCTACCATCAACACCAGGCTTTCATGTGTCAAATTGCGTGCATTACTTATTGCATGTCCATTCATACTATAGGTACAAGAACCGAGCCGAACACTCTTCTTTGGATGGACATCTTATTGCCGTAGTTGCTTCATTAAAAATTTTCTAAAAGGACCCACTGGAATGAAAACTATATGAAGGAAAAAAGCGCATTATTTACAATAAATGTAATACTCACTCTAATTAATCGTTGGTTGATAATAATAGTTGATTGTAGATTTTTTTTACATGCCAATGCATTAAACAAAATTTTGAAGGTTGACCTGGTAATATTTTTGTATGTTTCTGAAACATGTCTCTAACACTTATTTTTCGAAATGAATGTTAATTAGCAACTACTAATTAGCCATATAAGCATATAACTGTAGCTGACATATTCTTTTCAAATTTAGTTGTTTGTGATAGAGTTAAGGGGGTACTCTATACGTAATTATATAATTTTAATTATGGCAAATGTACGTTTTGTTCACTTCTTTCGTATCCATTTTTATATTTAGGCATATACACAATTTTTTGAGAGTGCATTAGTACATATAAGTAGAAACCTTTAGGATAAATTGTATAGTTGGTAACATTTACAAAATTGTTTAACCATATGCACCGGATTTTATGAATAAACACTTATCTTTAAATGTTCATAGTCGAAAGTGTTTAGAGACAGAGATATCGATACACCAGTTAGACTAGTGTACGTAGTGCTCTCCATAGGATTAACATTAATTTACTCATGGCCTTTTTGGTAACCAAGAGGTTACATTATTATTTATTTGGACCGATTATCGAATGACTCAGTGAGAGTCTTCTATAGGATATTGTATCCAAGTCAAACAGAAAATTTCACGTGATTGTGTGCAATGGTCTTGTCGACAAAGTTGAGGGTACGCCCTTAAGCAATTATTAATTTTGATTTTATAATTGTCAGTTAACTCTTATATACAATTTTTTTCAAAATGAAAGTACGTTTTTTTGTGTGTTTTCCATTGTTTTATGATTAAATGTTGATGATTACATTTTATACATATAATAAGAAATCCCCAGGAGTAAGTATTTAATCGACCGCGATTGCGAAAATATTCATGATTGTAAGTGATGAATCAGTATATAGTATATATATATATATATATCTATATATATATACTTACCCTTTAATACTCCTAGTCAAGGTGATTTGATATCAATTGACCATAGAGAATAGTGTACCTTATGTTCTTCATATGATGGATGGCTATTTACTCATGAGTACTGTTGGAGACATCAAGATGTTATATACTACTTGTAGTGGTCATGGATCAATTATACACTACAAGAAAAAGTATTTTTGGTGGCGCACAAAAACGCTACCAAAACTTACTGTAGCGTTTTGATGAACGCCGCGAGAAAACCCGCAATTAAAAATCATGGATTTATATTTACATTTATTTCAACGCCACTATAAATCCTTTTACTACAGCGTTTCTAAACTTTTTGTAGCGTTTTAAAAACACCACTAAAAAGCTTTTATGCTACAAATAGAGTTTTCAACTTTACCCCGCCTTACGGTTGCATTTACTCAACACCATTATATGTATTTCTGCAGCGTTTTTGAAACGCTACTAAAAGTTGTTGATTATTTTGCTATTATTCTCAATTAATGGTCTACTTTGTTTCTAGTATATCAATCAACACTCACTCACATAATCATCATATTCAAAAACTAAAAAAACATATTAATCATATAATCAAATAAAATATCTATAACCATTTTGATACAATGATTATTTGACAAAATGACCAAACTCACATACAATAACCATTCATATACGAATTTACGCATCTAGTACTAATAAAATTTTGTACCTAACTAGTACTAACAAAACGCTTGATTACCCATAGTTCTTTGTTGCATGCGGAAGTGAAAGCTAGCGCCATAAAAGTTCAACCTTGCTCTCTTCAAAAGTCCAATGACTACACAAGTGAAAGTACAACATATAGATAAACAATTATGTTAATTCGTAGGACTACAAATCTGATATCAAACATCTACAACATTGTACAAGTGTATCATACTATAAATAATGTCATATAAATAATCAAAGTTATAAACGAAATGACATAAATAAAGTCCAATCTTACAGTTATATATAAATCTTAGTTAAATTAGTTATATTATTATTATTTATAAAATTTAGTTAACTTAAACTTAGTTAATTTTATAAAACTTGTTTAATTTTAACAAAACTTAGTTAATTTTTATTAACTTGGTTAACTTAGTTAATTTATTATTATTATTAAAATCAGTTAACTTAATTATATAATAATAATAATTCTAATAATAATAATAATAACTTAGTTAATTTTTATAAACAATTAATTCATCATCATTATCATTATTTATAAAACTTTGTTAAATTAGTTATATTATTATTATTAAAATTTAGTAAACTTAAACTTTGACATGCTGCTAAATGATACTTAAGTAGGGACATATTATTATGTACTTTCCTTTATAGACAATGACTTGCTGCTAGTTGTATTGTAACGATAAACAAATGGTGATTACTATTTATTCAATATACACACATGAGGGCATCAAATTATATAAGTAAGTTATTATCATTACTTTTAGACTCTTAATGAACAAATGGAAACATTGTTTGAGCAAAAGTTGTTAGGTTTGTCTGGAATACAAATTAGCCAATAGAAAAGAATGTCGGATTAAAGCTGATAGACCATACATCAAACCTTAGCTAAGCTTACCTCAATTGAAACTTGTTTGGAATTTAATGATTCAAACTTAACGAATGCAAAGCAAATATTCTCAGCTGCAAGAGTAAAAACAGTTTAAACAAATTAAACTAAACATTAAGATGCAGTATGTCTGAAAGAAACTAATAAAGATTCACAAACATAAACAACCTTGTGGTTTCTGACTTGGAGCCTTCCTTGTTTAATTGGCCCAAATTTTTTGAGAGCCGCTTCCACTTCAAGAGCTGTTAACGTAAAAATCGACGCTAACACCCCGGTGTGTGTATTAGTAATGTGAAAGCACCACCCATTGGTACGGGAACTAGAAATAAGCAGAAAAATAGCAGAAAAGTAAAGAGACAGCAGTTTTATAGTGGTTCGGCTCGAAATTAAGCCTACGTCCACTTTATCTTCTTTATTGATGATTCGGTTACAACTCTTTTACAATACACTTTGATTATAATATGATTTCAATACAATTGAGAGGAGTAGCTAGAACTTTGATGTAAGAGAGCTCTTCGACTCCATGTCGGATGTGTTAGATCTCTTCTTGAAGTTCGTTGAAGCGTCTTCGGTGTTTGAAGTGTCGGGTGAGTCGAGAAAACGGCAGAGTATAGGCGCTCCAGAAATGATCCTCCAAAAAAGTCCTTTTGAAGTTGGAGTAAGCGGGATATTTATAGGGAGAATCTGGAGTTAGGTCGTAGGTTGTGAGCGACCTAAGGGTAGGTCGTAGGTCGTGAGCGACCTAAGGAGTACGAGCTACGACTTAATAGTTTTGCACTTGACCATTTGAACATATTGACAAGTCATAGGTCGTGAACGGCTTAGGTAGGTCGTAGGTCGTGGGCGACCTAGTGGGCATGGTTTGCGGCTTAACAGGAGTGCATTTGAGATATTTGAACGAGGTGATAAGTTGTGGGTCGTGAGCGACCTAGGGAGTAGTTGCTGGAGCTTTAGGTCGTTGAACTGTTCCATCTTTAGGTCGCTAGGTTGCTTTGTGATGTTAGGTCGCTAGAGCTTTAGGTCGTTAGGTCGCTGGAGACTTTAGGTCGTTAGGTCGCTGGAGACTTTAGGGCGTTAGGTCGCTAGATACTTTAGGTCGCTCCATCTTTTAGGTCGTTTGGTCGCTGGGGGTTTTAGGTCGTTAGGTCGCTTCAAAAAGAGGAGTTAACAAGAGCACTGGTAAGCGGATGTAAATTGCAAATGAAGACAGAATAATCATTTGCAATCAAGAAAATGCATATTAGTTTCACTACATAGTAGAAAAAATTTGGATTTTCCAACTGTTGGGATGTAACTTGTTTTGTGATCGTTTGTCTCTGAGAAGCTTTCAATTTTATTTACAAGAGGAACCTCCTTAGTGCTAAAGCTATTTGCAGACTGTATCAAAGATAATTACACCTGACGAAATAAAATAACGATACACTGAAATAACTCTATGTTGTTTAGCCGCAAAAGATGCACCAGTAACAAACGCAGAAAAGGAGGAAAGTGCAACTCAGGAAATAAAATGAACATTATTAGTGTAAATTTGGAACTTTAGAAAAATAGGGCCATAACATATGCAATATTATGCACTAAAGCTGAACTAGATTAAAAAATATATATATATATAGTGGCATGGCATAGCAACATCAACTGCATTTTCCAACAAAGAAAAGTACTATCGATTCATCCAAATCTTCCTAAACTTTTTCAGGTACCGTAGATTCATTTATCAACAGCACGATAATTTTACTAGAAGCATCTTCTATTATCAAATTACAAGTTAAACCTAAAAGATTATACAAACATTGGTGTTATTGTCCATATACTAGAAGTGAATGGATGTTATCTGGTTTATAGTCATCAACAAACATGAAAACGTTATTCATGAAAAAGTAACCACCTCTAATTTGGGGGGCCAGACAAAATGACTGGGAGAATTTTCTTCCTATTATGTTTTCAAGTTTAATCAAGTATCCAACCACATTTAGAAATACCCTACCACTGTATGACTATTGCGAATCAGCAGAAACTATCCATGTCATGTACTTCTTAAATTTCAAGGATACCATCAGCTTTCTAATGGCCTATCCACAAATTCGAAACAATGATTATATTTATACACTGCGAAGTCTAGTCTCATAAGCAATAAATAATAATTTTGTTTACAAGTTATTACTACTACAGGAAATGAGTGCTTTGGAGTCTAACTACGCAATGAAATTTATTGGAAAAATTATGAAAAGAGTATATCTAGTAATAAGGTACATGATCTAAATGAAAATTATTCATCTTACTATATCGTAGCTCTTCCTATTATAATATTTCTTTACAAACACAAAGAAAAAAAATGTTGCGTAGATTGTTCAACATGGTATATGCAATTAGTCCAAGAAGTTGATGTATAGGAAAAGACATGAAATACCGATTTTATAAATGAAAATTAAATTGCAATAATTTTTTTAAATTTTTTGCATGATGAAAGTAATAAGATATTCTCATAGGATTCTAAAATATGGGATATAATTTGATCTTACTTATATGGTAGTAACTAATGTTGTTATACCATATACATCCTGGTGGCTTATAGAACTCGAGTCAAAATGTATAAACCGACTACGGTGATCCATGAAGAATTTTATAATATTGTTCAATAAAGACATTTCCAACCTATAAAGTGATTAAAATTATTTACTATGAATATGGATTCATATAAATTAAGCACAAATCTGGATAACTAGGAAAAAAGAACAAACCACTTGTGCACTAATTTGAACAAGATATATATTATAAGGTATTGTAATTTTGATGGTTCATGCAAAATAGATTATGTATAATTACTTGTTCTTTAAAATTACCTGTATTTATTATTTCACTTATAATGTAGTTTCATTTGATACAAATTCTATAAGCCAAAGATGGCATATATCAACATAATTGTCTAGCAATAAGAACTTGATTGTCTAGCAGTAACGTCTCGTGTTTTTAATACTGTTATGCTATTAATATGAAAAATTGTAGTATAGCCATATTATACTCAAACAGTATAACAGTATAACATTGCAAAGAATTTTGTACTTAGTAATTATACTGAAACAAATATTCACTATTGGAATTTAGTGATGAAATCTTTAAATGCAAAGGAGTTCATTTCATAGAAAATCAGCAAAATAGTACTCAAAATGCAAAGGATTTCATATATATAGTGAATAAATACTATCAGCATAACATCACTAAATGGATATTTAGAAGAACCTTACTTGTTCCAACATAAAACTCAGGAGAAGAAGTAATTGTCTTTAAGAGGCCAAGACTCATTGGAAAAGTTCTTTGCATCTATGTAAATAGAAGGGGTTGATTAAAGTGCATTGACTGCCCATCCTAAAACTATCGCCTTCGAGCTTCAGCCATTGCTGCAGGTACCACCTTCGCGCCTACATCATTCGCCAACGCCAACACTGTAGCAATGAGCACTGACACCAGTGCTATCTCCCGATGCTAATTCCAACACCATCATCTCCACTATGCCGCAATCTCATTCCCCAATTGTACACATCCCCGGCCAGCCTCCCCTCAACCAAAACTTATCAAGACTACTCCTCGTGCTTAGCAGCCATCCATCATCTAATGCCACAACAGGATCCTCATGCCACTGCATGTCATGTCTCTCTCTCTCTCCTGAACATCGATGATTATTGACGTGCTTGCTGATCACGATGCTTATTTTTGTAATTCGGTCGCGATTTTTGAATTGGGAAAATTAGGGCTTGGGGGAGTAATTTGGAAGACGAAGACTATTTTTTGTTCTCATCGTAGTTTTGAGAGGAGGAAAGCTATTAAAAGAAAATTTGAGTTGCCACTTGAAAATTTTAGGAAATATTTTCATGAATTATTGGCGGGAGTGATTAGCTTCATTTCTTCGATTATTTTTATATTTTAAAACAACAACAGTTACATATAGCTTGAAACGCTACAAATTAATGCAACCAAAATCAGGTTTTGTTGTAGTGATAGAACAACTCATGGCCAGTCTTCTATGTATTATTTATATCTAAGCCAAAATAGAGGGTCTTAAATGGCAATGTGTACTTGTCTTTTGACTCAAGAAGACTATGGATCTTTTTTTATTGAGACCCTACTTTGATAATGGTTAACACATAATATAACTTTCTGTTAAGATCACGATTAGGTATGGGGTTAGATACTCAAAGTAAGACACTCCTCAAGAGAGAATTCACCTCCTTTGATATAGAAGATTAGCGTCATCATATCCTATTTTTGACTCAAAATTAGGATCTCCAACCAGGGTATATATTTGGTTAATACGTCATCATTGTTGACTGAACTTAATAACTTTGGATCTCAACTTTACAATTAAATAAAGACATTATCAAGTTTTTGATCTATGACATCATCCTAGATGTGACATAATTTTGATGGAGAGACAAACATGCACAAATATTGTTGCACAACGGAGTGTAGCTTTAAATCGACCGGGGAATAGGACTTCATCTAGATGATCAATAAGCATATGAGTTCATGACATTTACTACACATCACCAAAGTTTGCAAATACTTTGATATTTAAATGAACAAAATAATAACCGAGGATCAAAGTCAAGCTTATGATTTACACAATAGAACATTGTAGTTCTGGGCCTAAATGCTATAATACAATAATTTATAATTGTTATAAATTATTATGAAGATGATATATATATAATGCATGAGCACGTGTGTATATATTTCTATTTATGAATAATTTAACTTTTGAAGCTACCAAAATTGATTAAGTCAAATATGTATGACTATTGTGTGTGTGTGTATTATTTGATTCATGTAGGTAATTTAATTGTAAAATGGGTAATATAAAATATAAATATATATATTATGTAATGTATTGATTAATTAATATATGCTAAATAATTTAAATATGGTAGGCCCTGTATGGGAAGAGAAGGGGTAAAATATGTTTGGTTCAAGTGGAGAAATGAATAGAGATCTAAAATACTTGGAACATATTCATAAACGAATTAAATAAAAAAATATTTTGTATTTATTTACATATTATGACCATTCTTAATATTGGTAAAAGGAGGGGTCAAATATGAAGAAATAAAAAGAGATCTAATACATTTATTTCTCACTATTAAATAGACCCATTTTCTCTCTTCGTGATGCTAATACTTATCAGATCTAAAGGGAAATGTTTCATACTTCATCTCCTCTATTAGAGAATTTCAATTTAGGGATTTCAAACAAGAGTTAGAATCGAAAAGAAGTTTTCAAAGATTGATTTTAAAATTCTAACATGTATGAATTAGGCACCATCAAAGTAATTGCTTAATCATTGATTTAAATATTTCATCTAAACCCTTTAATATATTTTATATGTTTAATCGTTAAGAAAACATTTGTAGTAGAAATATATATACGTTGTATATAGATGTATATATAATTGTTGAATATATTAATACTAAATTTCAAATATTGGTTATCAAACATTGGTTTATTGATTTTCATTCAAACATTGATTTTCATGAATACATACTTACATATACATACATATATATAATTGTTTAATAAATTTACATTTAATATATAATTGTTTAATATATCGATGATTTGAACATTGATATTCATTTAAAATATTAACTAAAAGAGGATCCCGGATAATAGGATCTAATTTGACCATAGATTTAATTCCTTATAAATATTGGATCATATCTTCTAAGGACATATTTTACAGCTAATAATATCTAAATAGATTCTTTTCACATGTTATATATATGTATGTATATATGTATACATTTATTATATATATCTCTGTGTGTGTATGTATGTGTGTGTGTATTATTGTGTGTGTGTAACTAAATCAATTCGCACGTTAAGATTAAAATATAAAAATTATATTCAAGCTAATAAACATATTAATATATATATATATGTACGTATGTATGTATGTATGTATGTATGTATGAACTAATATATATATATATAGTTATATATACATATACATATACATATACATATATATATAATTGCCTTTGTAATATACATTTATTTCAAATATCGATGTATATGTATATAGTGCTTGGTATTAAAATACACACGCATATTAATAACTACATATCTATTGAATCACACACACACATACATACACACACACACACACACACACACACACACACATATATATATATATATATATATGTATGTATATTTGTCTGTGTTATCGTATTGTTTTGTTTACATGAAACTAAACTAATACATTTGTTTGAGTATATTGATACTCACATAATATAATTAAATTTATTTAACAAATTTATTCAAATCAAATCAAAACTGAATTTATATTAAATATGATTTCGTATAATTTACAAATTTGTTCATAATAAATTGATCTTTGGATAAATTATATAGAAGAATTTTTTAAATCAACCATTCTGCTTTGAGTACCCTCTAGATCCAATAATGATACTGGATCCTTCATGTATTATTATGAATAAACTTAACCAACACTTAGGGTAGACCTTACGAGAATTCCACTAAGATGTGTATCCATGGAAGGGTGTGTTTTTAACTAAGTAAAAGGTTACTCTAATTAAAAACATTCTTACAAATAGAAAACCTCCCAACTCCTGGTATTTACCTGGTTCATTAAGGTGCTCTATCTGTATAATAAACCTTGAATGTAAAGACCAAATTGTGTGTACCATTGGTTGATTCAAATATAAATCAAATTTGAAATTGTGTTGAAATTGAATTTGTAAGTGCTATAAATTCGAATTTTATAATCATTTTAATTTTGAATAGATATTTATTAATTTTGTAAATATAAATTTAAAATTGTTTTAATTTTGAATTAAATATAATTTTGAAACTATTATGTTTAAATTTATATCAAATTAAAAATATTATAATAAAGAAATTCAAAGTACTTAAGTTTACAATTGAAATTTAAATGATTTTTATTTTGAAAAGTAATTATTATAAATTGCAAATGTTAAATATAATTAAATTCATAAAAATTGAACTAAAAGAACCAGTTGTAAATGTTATAAGTGTAGTTTCAGAATTGTTTGAAATAAAATATATATGTTATAAAATTTCTAACTTAAATAATTAAAATAAATAATATAAATCAAGTAAAATTATATTAAATGTTCTAAAATAGTAAATAAGGAATGTGTATGTCATATTGTGTTATGACATGTCATAGGATGCAAAATATTCACCATCCCTTATTATCTACAATACTTATCTTCATTTTTGTAAATTATGAATTTTTAGATAAAGTTGCACTGTCATTTACACAAAAATCAATGTACTAGGGAGATACACATGGTTGTTGAGCACATTGATGTTGTTTATGTGCTCTAGAGAAGGTCTTGCATGTCTTTATTTAGGTAAGCCAAACTATATAACTTTTGTTGAGTGCAAAATGATAGGTAATGAGTGTTTAATTTACTTTTTAATTATTGAGCACAGTCAAGGTCACACCAATGGTCAAAACAATAAATATAATGTTAAAAGTTAGATATTGCATAAATGTATAACCAATAATGTGTCCTTCACCGTTTATGGATACCATTATTCGTTGAGCACATTCAAGATCATGGATACATGATAAATGGTTCTAATACCACTAGGGAAATTCTAGAATTCTCACATCTTCCTTATGGTTTTGGGACTTGTGGAAAATTTAGCCAAAACCTTACTAGAAAAATATATTAAACCATTCTAATAAGTATATAACATACACCATTATTACCTAATGTACTTGATAAGTTTATGAGAAACCGTTTCTTGAAAAATGACATACTAATTAAATTAAACCATAAAAGATTGACTAAGAAATGTAATATAATACATGCCCTCCTACGAAACTTTAACATATTATCGCCTTAAATCCTATACAATAGTCGAATAGTACGACAACTATTAATATGATTAAAACTTTTGAATCTTGGTTAATTGACTGCAAAATTTCCTAATATGCATTGACTACTATGAGACAACAATGATTATGGATACTTGTTCTATATTCGATTACATACAATAGTTATATGATAAAATATCTTATTCTACAAGGTATGTATATAAGGATAGTGAAATTTGCGATGAACCGCTGACGGCTCCGTCATTATGCTTTCGACTGCTGCCGACTGCCAATCAATTTATTTATTTAAACTTATTACTTTGTTATTCCATATTAGATACATAAGTTAGAAATTTGATTAAATATATAATAATTCAAATACTAAGAATTTTGTAAATATATTTCTATTCAATTATTCAGATTTATGATAATTTCTGATTAATTAAATTAGTGTTGTCGATAATCCTTTTCATTATATAATTATATTCGATAATGCCTTTATTGAAAATTAAACATAGACAATCATTTTCTACAAGTTTCAGTCTATCAATTATAAAATTTGGATGAAAGCTATGATATGTAATAGTTTTATGAATTTATTTTCTAAACATTGTGTATATAACTATAATTTAAAATTTGTAAATTAATTTGAAAAGGCAAGTAACAAAGGCTATAATCAATAATATTTATTTCATATTCATTGATATAAACTATTCAATTTTTACTACAAATTAAAATTTTCAAACAAACTAATATGTATTAAATTTATTTTAAAAGTGTGAAAATGGAATAAAAATAATTAAGTAGTCGTCGGAAGCAGTTTTTAATTAAAGCCGTCGACGACCGTTGGAAGCCGTCGGAAAATCATGTATATTCAGCTACAAGGTCGAGAACTGCTTCATTAGATTTGCCACCCCCCAAATTCCACAAAACCCTAGCTGCTTCTCCCCTTTTCATCACCGAAAAATTCGCACCACTCCCCGACCATCAACGAGTTCATCATTCTCCACTCTACACAACCCTATGCCACTAATTCATCTCCAACCAGGTTTTTTTCTTTAATCCTAACTAATTTTCATTTGCTAAATTAGAGTTCATTTGTGATTTTAATTATTTATATTACTCGTTGATTGTTTATTATACCCCATTGAATGCTAGTTACAATTATTATTGTTTAAATCCAAAAATTAATGTATAATTTAGTGTATGTGTATATGCATGAATTAGTGTATATGTGCATTAAGGCTAGCTTTGATTAATTAGTGTAGATGCACATAATTTAATGTATGTGTGTTTTCTAAAATGTCAAAAATAATAGTTTATTTACATAATCTTTTATTAGTTTAGGCCCTTGATTATATATAAAACCTAATTTGTTAGAATGCATAACATGTAGTAAACTAGTATATATGTAACTTATTTTTTAAAATATAATATTATATTCATAATTCGTTAAATTTGAAAACATAAAAGATTTTATAAAAAAGTAAAAATATATAACATATTATATAATTAATATACATTAAAATATAAACAGATTATTGTACAAATGCTAATATGTTATATAATTAATAATAAATTATGTAGTAGTAACATATTAAAAAATTGGTACATAATGTGCTTTATTTTTTTAAATCCCTTAGAGAGTTTTGACCTCGTCTGACAAATATTGTAAATGATCGTTATATGGATATTCATTTTTGTCACAGAACGGATATCTATATTCATCTGATACAATATTTGTCAGATTTGTCTCTGTATTGGACAAGTTACAAACACAATAAAGTAATTACATTTTTTAAATTATTTCATTTTAAACAGTTCACAAAATTTTGATAGCACTTTATTTTCGTTCCATGTGTACATGCATTTGTGCATGGTACAAGGAACAAAGGGGAAGTGCTGCCGAAATTATGTTGAACCGTTTAAAATGAAATGATTTACGAAATGTAATTACTATTGTATTTGTAATGGGAAGTAGGATGACCGACCATCAAAGTAGAAA
The DNA here is from genome assembly GCA_030737815.1 of Allium fistulosum. Lineage (NCBI taxonomy): Eukaryota > Viridiplantae > Streptophyta > Magnoliopsida > Asparagales > Amaryllidaceae > Allium > Allium fistulosum. The sequence goes on from CM060907.1 coordinate 354,499,136, forward strand.
ATAATATATTAAAAATTTAATATTATATTCATAATTTATGTCAATCCGTAAAATGTATAAATGATAATTCATAAATGAATATGGTTAAGGGAACATTAAAATGCATAAATGAATTAAAAAATAAAATAAAAAAGAACAATGTATTATATAATTAATAAAACATTAAAATATATAAATGATTTTAAAAATAAAATTTCAATTTATAAAATGATCAATACTTTTTTGATTTTCTATCACATTTTCTTAAATATGAAAAATGAGCACCTACTTTGTTGATTGAAGCTGGATGTATCAACTGGAAGGGGGTTGAGAAGTTCAATAAAGGAACATTTTATAATGGTGTAAACGTATTTATTGAATTCACTTTAAATAATAATAGAAACGAGCGAAGAAATTCGTTGTCCGTGTACTAGATGCAAGCTCTTAAAACATTTGGTACCTGATATGGTTAAAGTTCATTTGTGCTAATACGATTTCATGCCAGATTCAAAAGTGTGAGATCGTCATGGAGAACTTGTATCACATAATCTTGTATAGTCATAGGAGGAGGTGGATAATGATATTTTCATGGAGAATCTCATAGAAGATATGATTGAAGATGTAGCACAATCAATGTTCCCTATGGTTGAAGTTGACGATGATAATGTAAATATTGAAGAAGAACTAAATATTGGACAAAGAAAATCTATGATTTATTGGATGCAACTAAGAAACCCCTTTGAGATGCACCCAATTATCAGTAATTTCATAGTACATTGCAATGAAATCAAAATACAACTTCACAGAAGGGGTATTTAAAGTTGTTGTACAAGCTGCAAAACGGCGTATGTCACTCGATAATTTAATGTGCGAAAATCATTATGAAGTGAAAAAACTTATGTCTCGTATCGAAAAATAGACACATGTTTAATGGTTGCATGTTATTTTGGAATATGTGGTATGGCTTCGGCAACCAAAGGGCACTGAACAGTATATTTGGATTTGACTATTTACTAATTTCTCAACGGTAGCAAACTTGAAATTGTTTAGATTATTCGTTAGAAATTTTTAGGTTATAAAATCATTTTCATATATAAAAGTTAAATGCACATCAAAATGTAGTTAGATAATGAAATGAATAACTAAGTTGATAAAAGAATAACTAGCTTTATTAAAAAATAATTAAGTTTTATACAAATTTAACTTAAGTTGCTTAAAAGTTTTTAAAAATCAACTATTTGTTATAAAATTTAACTAAATAAACTGTTTTTTTAATAATCAACCAAGTTAACCAAGTTTTATAAAAACTAAATAATTTCTTGAAAATTAACTATGATTTATGAAACTTACAAATTTATAAAATTAACCGAGTTATATAAAAATTTAACTAAGTCAAATTTTATAAAAATTAAATAAATTTATAAAAATTAACTATGTTTTACAAAAATTTACCTAATTATAAAACTTAACTGATATTTATATAGGTTAAGTAAGTTTTATAAAAATTAAATAAGTTTATAACAGTAACTAAGTTAATGAAAAATAATTAAGTTTTAAAGAAATAACTTAGTTTGTAAAAATAACTAAGTTATTAAAATTTAGTTTTAAAGAAATAACTTAGTTTATAACAATAACTTAGATTATAAGGATGCAATTTCTTATCAATTTGGTTCTTGTTCAATATACATACATGTACATACACTGATTGAGAATACAACCCAGCCGTTCACAATTTAATCAAAGCATGTAAGGTAATAATGTCTTTGAATCCCAACGCTATTCCATTTCACACTATTATAGCGTCTATTAATCTTATATATCACACTGTTATAGAGGTTGCTAAGCCATTAGACACAAATCTCGTATTAGATCACTTGTTACAGGCTAGCAGCAGTGCTAGTACCAAAAAGCTCAGTACAAAGAAGAGATTTAGAAGCTAAGGGCCAGGGTTGAAGAGCTGGAGGAGCAAGACCACCATCGCGCCATAGAGATGACGTAGTTGGACGAGCGCTTGGCTGCATATATGCAGCAGAATGGGGCGTTTCCTTCGTCGGGTGGTAACGGAGGCGATGATGAGGCTTGATATGTATGATTTTTGTGTTTGTGTTTGGATATTGTACATATATGCACTTGAAGATGGTGAGGATGATGTATTTTCTTATGTTAGATACATTTTGAGGAGATGTTGGATGACGTGGTTGTTTGTTTTGACACGATCGATACATTTTGAGATGTTGGATGTTGATTATGTGTATGCTAGTTGAATGTTTTGTTGTATGGTGGATTGTTTGAGTTTTATTTGTTGTAAATAGCGATTTTTTAGTATTGATGTTTTATATGTGATTTGGGCTTTTTACACACACACACACATACACACACACACACATATATATATGATTTATATGTTTGATCTGCGATATATATTGATATGTATGTGTTGTATAGGAGACGAATGACAACAAAAATAAAAAAATAGCCCAGATTTGCGATGGGATGGCTACTGACAGCCTATTGGTCAGTAATAACCAACAGTAATATGTGGCTATCGATGGCTTATTGATAAAAAATAATCGATGGCTTATAATGGTTTCCGACGGTAAGAGAACAACGGTTTCCGACGGCTTTCAACACATGCAAAGGTGAACCATGAATTGCCATGTGTACATGACGATCGTCAGAAAGCCGTCGGAATATGTCATTGGTAGCCATCGCAAAGCCATCGACGAAGCCGTCGGGAGTACTGGTTGGTGACGGCTTTATTTTCGATGGATTTTTCCAACGGCCTCGTCGGCATTCGACGACCGCCGACAGTTTTAGTCATCAGAAATTACGCCCTTTGTTGTAGTGGTAAGCTCGAAGAAATTATTTCATTCGAACATATGGGATGAAGAGCAGTGTAAGTTATTGTTTTTAATATGGCTGAGTACATTAAAATTCTTGCTAAGTTGAAACAAGACTCTATACCAAGACCTATAGGTAGATATTGTTCTTAGATCTCTATGACTTACTTCGACCTATTCGTATTGATGAACTTGCTTTAGTGCAAGTTAGTCGATCCCCTTAAAATGTTAAGAATGACCAAAAGGCAGTTATGTCAAAAAAGTACGTTCTATCATCTATCTTTTTCTAAAGATTTGATCATATAAAAGGAAGAAACGAAAGTTTAAAGATGATATTAATAAAAACATGGTTAAGATAGAAGAGAATGGTGATTGTCATATTCACTCAAAGAATGGAAGAAGGAAACAAAATTATCCAAGTTACTTATAGATGCTTAAAGAGAAAGGAATTTGATTCCTCTTCAAAAATATTTTCCCGTGGAGAATTGTCTTTTTATGTATTCTACACCATGAATTTTGGATACTAGATCTATAACATGCTTTGTTATAGAGATCAGAAATAAAAGTAATATAGTAACAGGTTTAAAATGGAAATATTAAAACAATCGAAGCAGTATGAGAGTACAATGAAACTTACTAATGAACACATCTATATTTTAAACTATTGACATTATGTGCCAATATTGACATTATGATAAATTTTAAAATTTCTAGCATATAAGTATGTGCACTCATTTTGATTCAAGATTAAAATCCAATTTTGATATAAAATTAGAACTTTATGGTTTACTTTTTGAATCCAGTTTTAATAACCTTGGCAAATATAGTGATGATTTGCATGCAAGATCCATCTTTGGATTGATTTTGAGCATCCTTTTTCTTATCTTCATGGTCTCCCTCCTTATCTCCTTTGCTGCCAGGTCACTTGTCGAGGCAATGTTGATTGTATTGTCATATATAGCCAGAGCAAGGAATGTTTGGCGTTCGATTGTCTTGATCTTTGAGTTTTGTGTTTTCAACATGTATTTCAAAATGAATGGATGAGAAATGAATATGAAGCGGAAAAATCTTAGCCAATATAACAAAGGGGAGAAGAAGTGAAAATAATTTTCCTTGTCTTTTAGATTTCCAAAAATGTGGAAAACAAGAAAACATTATGAAGCTTTGACTTGAAAACAAGCTTTGTATTTTGTGTTTTAAATATGCACATTAAAATGCATGAAAGATGAGAAGTGGATGAAAAACATCAAATTTGAAAAATAGTTTTAACATATAAAACCAAAAATGATTTCTTCTTGTTTTCCGCATTTTAGGAGATATCAAAAACTATGTTCTCCCTTCACGTTCTCCCTTTCGTCGGAATGAGTAGAATTTCCCAATTCCTTCTCTTTAACTTCATTTGACGTACATATTGAAAACATAAAATAAAAAAACTCGGTTTCAAGCCACACACTGCCTTCATTTTCAATTTTATACATTAAATCCATTTTCCAAATTTACCGTTTTCCAAATAAGTTTTTAACTAGTGGCACTTCAGTTATGAAAACATAGACGTGCAAACCAAACAAGACCTTATTCGTTTATTTATTATTCAAATGAAAGAAAGAAAACAAAATCAATTTACAATGGATGCCTACAAAAATATGAACCTGTCAGAATTTATCCAATACATTGCATTTAGTGTGCAATGTAGTGATGATTTGGTAGTGTGCAATGTGTGCAATGTAGTGCAATTTAGTGCGCATACGCAAATCCTCATTTATTTTTATAGTAAAATATTCCTACTGGCATGGTAGCTCATGTTGCTGCCAACCATTAATTGAACTAAAAACATTAGATGAAAGGATAATATCCTTGTTAATTATTCTTTTTCAGTTTATATTTTATCTTTTGCTTGTTTTTGGAAAATAACTGATTTCCATCTGTTGATGTGAAACCTTAGTTTTTTCATTTATTTGATAATTTTGTTTGTGGGATAGCATTAGTTCACCTCAAACCCACATCCCATGATAGTTTGCTTATTGACATATTGGATTAATTTATTTATTATCCTTTAATGTAGGTAAGTTATTCAGGTAATTTCCCTTCTAATAACTTATTATTGTCCTTTTATATTATTCTTTCAAATTTCTTTATTTATAGGATTTTTATTTTGAAAATATTGGGCATATGTTAATGATTGATATTTCCTAAAGTTTCACAATTTAATTCTGAACAACTTTATTAGTAGAAGGGTATATATCATATTTGAGCATTATAATATTTCTCATTTTTGTGATAAACTTGTCTCCTTGTGAAACTAAATTCAATGAGTGTTTAGTGGCACACCATGCTGTCAAGGGTGCCATGGAGTGCCATTTAGGCGCTATTTTCCAATTTTGATGCTACATTTTATCGCTTTAGCACTTTATTACGTCCTTTGTCTGAAGCACCATCTGAGCCTAAGTTTTTTTTCAAGCGTTAAGAAAGTAGGCGGTATTTGAAAAAAAAATAAGAGTGGTACTTTATCCACATAGAGCGCTCGTTTTGATGTCTTGGGGTATAAACCCATGACCTCTAGAACATTTGTCTAAAGCGTCATACTACTTACTACTTAAACTAGTGGTCCTTGTCGAAAATAGACATTTTTGGTATAATTTTTGTCTTATTTTGACTAACTTAAATATCATTACACTAGACAAACTCAATTATTTACACTTAATGTACTATATTTCAAAAAATATATTAAATCATAAATAAATATCCCTTTATACAATTCAAAATAAACATACAATTATCATATTTCTCAAATTTATTTAATTGGTTCTTTGGTTCAAAAAAATAAGAGTACTATAATAATTACTCATTAATTTTCGGACAAATTTAATTTTTATTTTAGGCCTTTGAAGATAACTTATGATGAAAATAGGTCTTGTTCGAAACTTATTATAAAAATATGTCTCTTTTTCGTAATATAGCAATTTTGTACATTCGTATTTTGTAAGTGCATATGTACAATTTTTTTTTAAAATATACCGTGCACTCTGTAAATACGCAAGTACAAATCAAAATTTTGTTAAGGTGCATTTATAAAATGCACAAGTAGAAAATGCTAAATGGTGATGAAAAACAAACCTATTTTCATTGTAAGTTTCGAAGATGGCCTAAACATGAAATAAGTCTCTTTTGAATGCCTAGAATGAAAATTTGTGCTTAACTATCCATTTCTTCAAAATTCAATTTTGATTATTATTCATTTTACATTCTTATTCTTTTTATTTTTAAATTATTTTATAAATATTTGAGGAGTATAACCTTAAGTTATCTACTATAAACTATAACCTAATATTTTTTACTATTGTTGTGTTTTTTATGAAGTCGTCATTTTTTTATTATAAGAGCAATACTTTGTTCAAACAGCGCATTTATTTTGATAGTGAAGTCATGGTTATTAGGTCACTATAAGGAAAACGGCATTTTCCGACGGTTGAAAACCGTCGGCGGCCATCGGAAGCCGTTGGAAAATAAGGTGTCGAGGCGCAATGTTTCCGACGGCTTCCGACACAGGGCACCGAACATTTTTTCGACGGCCTTCGACGGCTTCCGACGGATTCCGACACTTGTCAGAAGCCGTCGAAAACCGTCGGAAAAAAATGGCCTATAGGCTGTCGGAAGTCGTCGGAAAACTATTACCTGAAAGCCGTAGGAAGCCGTCGGAAACTTGCTGTATTTTTTTTATTCCTACTGCAATATAGCCTTCCATCCACATTTCTCATCCAAACACTATTACACCAATACTGCAGAATCCAGTATACAATATTCCAACCAAATATCAAAACCCAAACTACACAAAATTCATTAAACACAAAATTACATCAAATTACATCAAAATAAAATACATAATATACATAACCATTCCAACATTCACAACAACCCCAACAACAAGTGTTCTACCATGTCATACATACTCAACATAACACAAAATCATCAACATCCACATCATCATATAACCACATAACCAAGTGTATCAAACATAATCATACAAAAATCAACAACTACCTCCACCGTCTACCAGATCATACAAAACTAAAAAAAACATACCTGAAAAAGAAAGCAATCAATCACTCTCCTCCAGATCTAGAGCTAGCAAAGGAAGGGGAGCGGCCACCAAACTGCTGCATGTACTCGGCGATACGCTGGTCTAGCAACTGTGTGGTCTGTATGGCTTGTCGGATGTTCTGCTCCTCCAGTTGGGCCACTCTAGCCCGCAAATCTTCGATCTCTGCTAGATCGATCTGAGCTCTAGTCTACCGACCCCGTCTCTGACTGCTGGCATGCAATAAATATTTAATTTAGCTGTGTAATCTCTGTAAGTGTATGTGCAGGTATGTGAATGATTAGCTGTGTGATAATGTTATTTAATTAATTATGACTTAAATATCAAATTAGCAGTAAAATAAATTATTTACCACTTGATTGCCTAATCTGTATCGTCTGCCATGCTATGATGGATCCATAACAGACTCAAAAATAGCATCCTCCTCATCAGTTGTCAGCTGATCTCGACCTGTATCAGCAAGGAGTTTCTGGCGCTGCTTCATAAACTTTTCCTGCATTAAAAAATTAATAACATCGTATCTTATTTCATTATAGTTTAACAAGCAGAACAATTACTAATACTGCATAAAATGAAATATGCTTACATGGCTCCTGCGGGATTTATCGTCGTGTCATGTATATGAAACTGTTCCTTCCGGATTTACATGCTCGATAGCATGCGTACGAGTGAACACGTCCATATAGCCCACGGGACCAAGCGCCTCAGCTTCCTGAAAATGATTTTTACATATAATTATTATACATTTAAAATTATATGGCATAAACTATTTACAATTATCATTTAGTAAATTTACCAACTCATGCCGATACTGCTGAAATGACTTCGACCCTTCGCGGTGAGTGATGGGATTTTTATTTCTGTTTGTAGAGTTTCTATTCGACTCTGCCTGTACATTCAAAATTTGATATATTATTTTTCGATCACGTTTAATTAATAATTCAAAAAAATTTAGTATACTTGCCTTCTCCTCGTCAGTTTCCCAGTATGCCAACCATGCTTGCCATACGCTCTCCCCCATCCACCGTGGTTTCTTACCAGATTTCTTAATTTCAGATATCGAGTCCCTATATTTCTTGCGCATCTTCTTCATCCAGTATCCTCGTGCCAGCAACATATCGTCTGTCTGGATGTCTATCTCATCCTGTGTTTCACGATAAAAAGCAAAAAAAAGATTACACTGTAAATGATAAATAGTAGAAAAACGACAAAAACGAATTAAAAATGGAAAACAGAAAAATATACATACTAGGACATCCTGCCATATACACTCTATGATGTGGGGAGGGATGTTATCCCACTTCGGCCAGCAACCACTCATCCTACTGCGATAAGAAGCTCTAGAGACATCTAGCACAACCTTCGAGGGAAGTAGGTCGAACCCCCTGTTTTTAAATACGATATAGATAAGTACGTACGTATATCATAAAAAAATAAGATGCTAAATAAAATTTAATTCTTAACCCTCTGCTCTAGGGACTAACGAAACTACTGGACGCTATGAATCTTGCGATGGGCCACTGCCATCGCCCCCTGATGATCGGGAAGAGCACCTACCTCTATATGACATTATAATAAACCTGTGACATATATACACATCATTATATAAGAGAATAATAACATGATAATGAAATATATTTCATATGTAAATGACATCAATGGTATAAATTGCTTAATTAACGACTGAAATGGAAATAGAAATGGAAGTGTGTTATACCTGATTCATAATGGGTCTACTGTTCCGACGATAAGCAGATTTCATTGCATTTTTAATAAAAATTGCTAAATAAATGATAAATGGAAATGACATAAAACATGTAAACAATGGTAAACAGATTTGGTTTCATAGTCACATCAATTTCATAATACATCAAGAATTCAACATACTTACATCAATTGCAAAAAAATTAGATTCAGATTTATATCAGTCATCATCGTCTTCTGATTCAGATTCGGCCTCGTTTTCTACAATATTTTCCTCTGCACTGTCAAACGCTTCTACCAAAACATTTGATTCATCGATCAAAGGACCAAAATCTGTATGATCGTCTGCACTGTCAACAACACAATTTCTCGGCTCATAAACGTAATTTGAAAACCAACCGGAAAATTCTTTACTGAGATCTCCATTCGGATGTTCGCGTTCATAAATTATATAAACAAATTATTACATTAGGTTATACACGCGCATGCATTATAGAAAAGAATAAAACACAAATTATTATTTCAGATTACCTAACAAACGGTGCAACCTCGGCACAATATAGAAGAATATAAGTGTGCTACATGAAGATCTCTATCGTCTAGCCATATTTCTACACATTTTCCAGAAGGCCGACCATGTTGTCTAAAAATAGATAACATTGCTTGAGAGGACTCTTGCTCATCGCCTTCTTCATTACGAGGAACACTTTCAAATGAAATATTCACATGATCACTGAAATAGTGAGAGAAAAAGAACGAAGCTTCTTATTCGATGTAAGATTTACATATCGAACCTTCAACTCGTGCTTTTTGCCTCACTTTTTTCTTCAGATGATTCAAATATCTATGCAAAATTAATTTATATTAACTTCATCTTTCAAATGCAATTAAATTACATGATAACATATTACATACCTCTCAAATGGATACATCCATCCATATTGGACAGGACCTCGAAGTCGTGCTTCAGATGGGAGAGGAACAGGTAAATGTTCCATTACATTAAAAAAACCTGGCGGAAATATTTTCTCTAATTTGCAAAGCAATATAGGAATATCCACTTCAAGTTTACGTAAGCGTTGCACTTTTAAAGTAGTCGAACAAAGCTCTTTGTAAAACATACTAAGCTCTGTTACTACCTTCCAAACTTTTAACAGCAGTAGTTCTTTGAACATAACAGGGAATAAATTTTCCATCATTATGTGACAGTTGTGACTTTTCATTCCGCTCAATCTACCATTTTTAAAGTCAACACATCTACGAAGATTTGATGATATCCAATCAGGAAATCTTAACCCTTCGACCCATTTTAACACAGCTTTAACTTGATTATTATCTAATTCATAACATGCTTTGGGTTTTTTACTGTCATTTGGTTTCATATGAAGTTCAGGACATTTGCATAATTCTTCTATATCACGTCTTGATTTCAAATCATCCTTCGTCTTCCCTTTCACATTCAAAATTGTGTTAAAAACATTATCAAATACATTTTTCTCATTGTGCATCACATCTATATTATGACGAAGCAGAAGATGTTTCCAATACGGCAACTCCCAAAAAATAGTTTGTTTGCACCAGTTATAAACAACTTATTTGCCTTCAATTTCTGTTTGCTCTCCAGTTTCATATATCTTTGGATAGTCCCTAACAAGTTCATATATGTCTTCGCTTGACCATATCATCGGTGGTTGTCTGGTTTCTACTCTATTAGCTAAAAAGTTTTTCTTGTCTCCTCTGAAGGGATGATTTACATAGAGAAAATATCGATGACAGTCAAACTATGAAATTTTCTTACCATGAGGTAAAGAAAACGCTCGTGTTTCATCCATGCAATATGGACATGCTAGACGACCAGCAGTACTCCATCCTGAAAGCATTGCATAGGCAGGAAAATCACTTATAGTCCATGACAAAGAAGCAAACATACGAAAATTTTTCTTCTTGGACACATCGTATGTTTCTACTCCTTCGTTCCATAATATTTTTAAATCCTCAATCAACGGTTGTATATATACATCGATTCCTTGTGTCGGATCATCGGGGCCAGGAACGACAACAGTAAGAAACATATATTGCGTTTTCATACACATCCATAGAGGTAAATTATACGGTGTGACGATAATGGGTCAGGATGAATATTTAGAACCAAATTGAGAAAATGGAGAAAAACCGTCCGTACATAATCCTAATCTAACATTTCGACTCTCCGCTGCAAAATTTGGATACGTTTTATCGAAATGCTTCCATGCTTCTCCATCGGCCGGATGTGTCAACGTACCCTCTTCCTTCGTTCTCACACTATGCCATCTCATATTAGATGCAGTTACAGAAGATGCATATAATCTTTGAAGCCTTGGAGTTATGGGTAAGTAATGCATACGCTTGTACGGAACTTCCTTCCCCTTCTTTTTTCTTGGTTTGTATCTCTCCTGATTACAAATTTTACAATTTCTAAGGTTTGCGTCTTCTTTCCAAAACAACATGCAGCCTTTTAAACATGTATCTATTTTCTGATAAGGTAAACCAAAAGCCGACATAAGTTTTTTAACTTCATAGTGATTTTCACACATTAGATTATCGGGCGGCATATGACTTTTTGCAGCTTGAACAACAGCCGTAAACCCAGCTTCAGTGATGTTGTATTTTGACTTCATCGCAATGTATTCTGCGATTACTGACAGTTGAGTGCCGCTTTTACAACCATCCCAAATAGGTTTCTTAGCAGCATCTAGTAAATCATAAAAAAAATTTGCTTCAATATTTGGTTCTTCAACATTTCCATCGTCGTCGTCAACTTCAACCATAGGAAACATTGATCGTGCTGCATCTTCGACCATATTTTCTATACGGGTCGTCGTAACTATTTCGTTAACGACACTTTCAGACTCTACAGAAGTATTTGCTATAACTTCTCCATGCCGATCCCAAACATAATACTCGGGTACGAAATCGTTTTGGCACAAGTGAACTTTCACAATATCTGGTAACAAATACTTCAAATGTCTACACCTACTACATGGACAACGAATTTCTGGATCGTTTCCGTTATTACTTAAAGCGAATTCAACAAATACGTTTATACCATTATAAAAATCTTCTTTTATGGAGCCCCTCAGTCCTTTTCTTGGTACATCCATCTTCTTCGATCAACAAAATAATCAATCATTTTTCCTATTTGAGAAAATGAGAAGTTCAAATTTTAATATTTATTTTCAAGAATACAAATTCGAAAAAGATTATTTTCATGGTCGTATAATATTTGAATTTAAAGAACCGCCCCTACAAAAAATGATGGATTTAAAGACTGAAAACTAAAGACTGAAGTTCATTGGTCTCTAATTAAAAACTGATTAAAGACCGTAAAATTCAGTCTCTAAAACTTTAATTTAGAGACAGATTTTCAGTTTCTAATCAGTCTGTAAAGTTTGATACTGAATAAAGACTAAATTTCAGTCTTTAATTCAGTTTTTAACTCGGTCTCTAATCAGTTTCAAAAGAAAAGGTTTTATATGTTTATGTAGAGCATATACACACACATAAATTTATATGTGTGCATACAGTTTGTAACATAATATTACATTATATACAAATATTGCTTTCCATTTTTAGGCCCGATATCATTAAAAATGGTAGTATTATCAATTAGGAAATTAGGCTTTAGGCTTCTAAGCACATGGTAATAAATTTATAGGATAGTCCTTCAATATAATGAATTTAATGATAAAAGATAAATGATTATATATATTTTTTAAATAAAAATGATAAATGATAAATAATAAAAGAAACATCATTGTTCTAAAGGAAAACGATAAATGTTAGATGCGGTGAAGTCGAATCCTTGTGGCTGCAATTAATCAAAGTTTAAAAAATGGATATCAGGAACCTTAAAATGCTCGTGATTTCATATGCCAAAACTAACATACCAGCGCAAAAAATGAAACATTTGTAAAGGAAAAATTAGATAGAGAACTAATGTTTCCAAATATATATTTTCGGTTTCTGATGGAACTCCGGTTTCATTTTTATGTCTTATAATATGCATGATCGATGATATTTTGTTGATGCATTGCCAATTCAAAACATTTTTAACTTGGGTGCAAGCAGTAACCTAGGAACTAATTTAACAAACTTCTATATTTGAATATTGATTAAATGATGCAGATAGGATTCGATTTCGATGCCTCTAAATAAACAATTTGGAGACACCTCATTATTTCGTACGAGGCATTTAATAATATTTCTAGTTTTGAGTCAATTTGACATGTTTAACAAAAAGTAATTGCATATCATAAACAGAAGAATTGAAGTTGAGGCGAAAGCGCTAGGGAAAAAAATATCATACACACCATGCCGACCCCAAGTAGAACCCAAAGCAAACCATATGCCGACCCCAAGTAGAACCCAAAGCAAACCATATGCCGACCCAAAGTAGAACCCGAAGCAACTCTATGCCGACCCGGAGTAACAATGCCGACCCAGAGCAACACCATGTCGACCCGAAGTAGAACCCGCAGCGAACCCTATGCCGACCCGAAGTTGAACCTGAAGCGAACCCTATGCCGACCTGAAGTAGAACCCGAAGTAACTCTATGCCGACCCGGAGTTAGCAAATAACCTACTACATCCCTATAATTGAATTCCGACTAAGCAGAAGCCGCTATTTTTTATTCTAATTACAATAACTTCTTCGTCCTAACTCGAAATCAGGTAAGACCTGGACTGATGAACTCTTATCTAAATTACCGATAATATGGAAAAATCAGGTACTTCGTCTTTTGAATGCACATTGTAGTTCTCTATAACGAATAATAGTTATACTTAGAAAATAACAGACTAAATTCTCATATTTGAATTAGAATTATTTTATATCTTCTTTTATTAATCAAATCAAATCAAATTTAAATATATTGGCAGATGAATTTGCTAGCAACACCCAATTATAAGTGAAAGCACCAATATCCAATCACATATGACAGATAGAATAAATATAGAGAATATAATATGAAGAATAACCAAAATTAAAATGAAAGCAAGTAAAAGAAAGATAAGATTTATAGTGGTTCGGCCACCTCCGGCCTACATCCACTCTAGACCAATCCTTTTTATTATACTGAAATTTGATTACAGTTACAATCCAGAAAAGCATAATAAAAATGGTGGAGTAGCCTTTAGGTAGAAGATGAAGAGAAGCCGAATGAAGATCCTTTTTTGAAGACAAGCCTACTGTATTTATAAGTGAAATCTCAGCTACAGGGCCTTTTCACCTACATGGGCCCACCATAATGATCGTTGAGCCTAACTCGTCCATCCTATGCTGACCCGGAGCAACACCATGCCAACCCGAAGTAGAACCCAAAGCGAACCCTATGCCGACCCAAAGTAGAACCCAAAGAGAACCCTATGCCGACCTGTAGTAGAACCCGAAGCAACTCTTTGCCGACCCGGAGCAACAATGCCGACCCGGAGCAACACCATGCCGACCCGAAGTAGAACCCAAAGTGAACCCTATGCCGACCCGAAGTAGAACCTGAAGCAACTCTTTGCCGACCCAGAGCAACACCATGCCGACCCGAAGTAGAACCCGAAGCAACTATATGTCGACTCGGAGTAGCAATGCCGACCCGGAGCAACACCATGCTGACCCAAAGTAGAACCCAAAGCGAACCATATGCCGACCCGAAGTAGAACCCGAAGCAACTCTATGCCGACCTGAAGTAACAATGCCGACCAGAGCAACAACATACCGAACCGAAGTAGAACCCAAAGCGAAGCCTATGCCGACTCAAAGTAGAACCCAAAGTAACTTTATGTCGACCCGGAGTAACAATGCCGACCTAGAGCAATACCATGACAACCTAAAGTAGAACCCAAAGCGAACCCTATGCCGACCCAAAGTAGAACTCGAAGCAACTCTATGCCGATCCGAGGTAACAATGCCAACCCGGAGCAACATCATGCCGACCCGAAGTAGAACCCAAAGCGAACCCTATGTTGAACCCAAAGTAAAACCCGAAGCAACCTTATGCCGATCCGTAGTAACAATGCCGACCCGAAGTGAAGCCAATTCTGCGTTGTTTATCCATCGACTATGCTTAACCCTGGCTTCATATCTGTAACTGATTATCCATCCATCCATTTAAACCAAATCCATAATATTCCAGCTTCGATAACCGTGAAATCTATTGGGTTGAATCCGTCTGTATACTGCCTTGCCAAAAGATGGGTTAACAAAATAATTAAATGGGTTAAATGAGTAACCAACTTATAAAATAGGTTGGGTCAAACTGACATTTGTATTAAATGTATCAAAAGGAATGGGTTATACATGAGTTGGGTCAAAATCAACATAGCCCATTTTGATCTTACCCAACTTGTTTATGGGTCTACCAGTTTATACCAAGCCAGAGATAAGAAGATCTCAAAATATTTAATACTAACTAAAATAATTATATATGAACCACACACATATATTTGACTGTATTTGGACATAATTAGAGAATTAATTACAATTCATTCTTTATTTTGGATTCTGATTAATTACAAAACCAGATACATATTAATTCTTCTAGAGAATTAATTACATTATATTATATTTACAAATTTCAAATTACATCATTAAGTAATTGTTGGAAGTTTTTGCATAAATTTGTTTAAATTGATTGCCATTACGAAGGGGGGTCTAGGAGGAGTGCCAACCCCCCTAGGTGGGGTGCGGGGGTAACACCCCTGCTGACGACGGTACGTTTCGTTTATTGTTTGAATTTGAATTCAAACAGCAAACAGGTATGACTATTGGAAGATGCCTGTTCATTTTGAACAGTCAACGCCAACAGACGTCTTTCCCTATCTATACTTGGCAGCCTTCGTTTTTGAAAATCACTTTTTCTGTTTTCTGAATCATAACTCTATTAGCATCATCTGATAAAAGCCGAGTGTTCTTCTGATTTGTGCAAGTAATCACAACTTTCGCAAAACACACTCTACTGTATTTTGACAGAACGTTTTCTGAAAGCCTCCATGATCTGAGAAAGGCGAAAACATTCTTGAAAGAAAGCGATTCAATCGTGCCATAGAGTGATATATCTATACAATACTACAACACTAATTATATGTAATTTGTGTCCTCGGCTATAATATTTCTTAATTTTCATGTACATGAGGAAAATCATAAGTTTTAGATGACGTATCAATTTTGAAATCGGATATAATATTAAGTAAAAAATGATGTATCTAATTTTAGTAAAATTTTTGGTATAAGTATAGCAATTTATAGTGGATGAGTAGAATTTGCCAATATTATAACAACATTCCCATCAAAAGTAGATTACTTTTTATATGATTATTGTTTCTAAAAATTAAAAAGTTGAACTGATTAGAAATTCGGATTTCATTTGAATAATAATTATTTAAATGGTATTTAAAACTAGGAAGAGTTATAACTGTAAACAATGTAACTTAATAAAAATATACATTAAAAATTAAGTTATGTTAACGTTTAATTGACCACTTCCCCTCCCACTTTCCACTTGCAGCGCATCTCATCACAGTACGTATCTCACGCAAGTATCTCACGCATATATCTCACGCATAGAACTTTTCGTCTCCCGCTAAATTTTTTTAAACTACATCTGCTTGCTTGCTCATCTGATTCACACTCACATCAAATTCAGATTTATGCTTCTCCTGTCTGCAGATTAAGAGTTTACAGGTAATTATTTCTCATAATTTCTACCTTTATTTGTTGTTTGAAGAGTTTTTTAATTCAATGATTAATTTTCTTATGTAGAAGGAAGCTAAAATTGATTAGCTACATGATGTTTCCTTTTTGAAATTTTGGTGAAGAAAGTGTCCAAGGCCATTGTTTAGGTAATTATTTTGCCTCTGATTATTACCTTAGATTTTGCTTATTTCAATCCAATGCATTTCTATCTCAAGATATGTTCATGAACTGAGTTTTCTCTCTTCACTTAATGAATTTGATTGTTGCCAATAGGCAATGTTCGTTTGTAATCATTGAGATTACCATAGAATTTTCTCTTTGGCAGTGAGATGAATCAAACACCAATGGAACTAGGTTGATTGTATGTATATTGTTACACCTTTGAATGTTCTATAACAGTTTACCATTTTACATCTACAACCACTCATGCTTCATCAACATCACATATGGTAAAAAAAATCACTACTAAAAAATATTATTTTTTTCCCTCTTTTAAGTTTGTTATCTACTCCATTGCTTCAAACGAAAGGTATATCTAGTACAAGTCCTTCACCTCGTAATTGACAAATGGCCAATTGACAACTTGATATACAAGTTAGCTTCTACAACCAAAGCTTACACACAAAAATGCTTATTCATTTATACTAGTTTCTAAACAGACTTATTTACATCAAAATTATTTTGTAATTAAATAGGCCATTTAGTCACGTAGAATTTAATATACTAAATAATACGAAAAAAAAGTTTGATGTCATCCAAATATGATTCTCAGCATTGGTTCTTAAAAAGAAAAAAAGAAAAAAAGGAAAGAAAAGTAACAGCCATAAAAAAGAGAGAGAAAAAACACTTGCACAAAACTTGAAGGTAGTCAATGTAAACTATTTCTCTTAATTTTTTGTAATGGTTGTGAAACATAAACACGACAAAAATTGATGTTAACTATATACGAAAATTAACTTGTAGATAATATTATACAAAATATGAAAATGCGTACTACTGGTTATCAGAAAAAACATAATATTTTCTACTTCCCACAATTGTCCGAAACAGAATTGTGATTTACATATATAAAATAAGAGAAATTTCATGTTTCAAATTATTTTAATATAAGACGTGTTGAACTTCACTATTGGTTGGATAATATATTTGCATTTCCATTGTCCAACGTCTGCACTAAACTACCTATATGATTATTTCTAAAATATTAAACATATGTATTTACATCATATCATTAATAAAATAACCAGAGAGTCGCTTAAACGTTAAAATGTTGTTTTAGTATCGATATATTTAGTTACCTTTGTTATTTATAGTTTTGTGTGTTACTTTGTTTTATAATCCAATCGATATAACCTTTTCTTTTTGCCTCGACTTGCATTTTTGATGTTCAAAATTTCATGTACTGTAAAGTTATTTAATAAATGGATGATCGATCATGGATGTATCATAGGACTAATGAAAGTGGTTTTGTAACTCGAGAATTCATTGATGGTGTTGGAAGATTTGTTAATTTTGCATTTTCCCAAGTAGTATCAGAAAGGGTTGTTGATGTTGCTAGATGTCCCTGTGTGAAATGAGATAATATAAAATATCTGAATAAAGATGTTGTCACAGAACATTTGCTAACAAAAGGATTTACACCACTTTATTCACGTTGGGTATACCATGGGGAGATGGATTTTGAAGAAACTTTGATGCCTCCAACATCAAATAGTAACGTGAATGATGTAGATCCTTTTAGAGAAATGATTATAGATGCAACTGGTGAAAATTATATCCATGCAAATGATAATTTTGATAATGAAAATGATGAAGCGCCTAATTCTGAAGCTAAAAGATTTTTAGATATGTTAAAAGCTGTTGATAAGCCTTTATACGAGGGATGCAAAACTGAAACAGTGTTATCGGCATGTGAGAATATGATGGTTTTGAAGTCCCAAACAAGATTGACACATGTAGGTTTTAACCATGCAAGTTCTATGATCAAAATTTTTTTGCCAGAAGATAATAAGCTAGTTAACAATTTTTATGAGGCAAAAAAATTGTTAAAACCTTTAGGACTTGGTTATGAAAAGATTGATGCTTGTCATAATTTTTGCATGTTCTATTATAAAGGGAATGAAGAAAAGATGGTTTGTGATATTTGTAAAGAACCCAGATATAAGTCTGATAATTCCAATTGTCGTAGAAAAAAACGTCTGAAGTACAACTACGTTATTTTCCAATCATACCACGACTTAAAAGGCTATTCATGTCTTCAATGCATGCTAAAGACATGACATGGCATTATTTCAATCGTTCTACAAGTGGTAGAATAGCGCACCCAGTTGACGGTGATGCGTGGAAGCATTTCGATAATTGTTATCCTGACTTTGCTAATTCTCCACGAAATGTTAGCTTGGACTTTGTACAAACAGTTTTAGTCCATTTGGAACTAGATCCACTACTTATTCATGTTGGCCTGTGATTTTGGCAGTTTATAATTTACCACCATGGAAGTGTATGAAAAAGCCTTTCATGTTCTTAAACATGGTTATCCCAGGTCCCAAAAGTCCAGGAAAAAATTTGGATGTTTTCTTACAGCCTTTGATTCACGAGTTATTGGATTTATGGAGGGGTGTAATAGCCTATGACATGCATAAAAAAGAAAATTTTATTTTAAGGGCATCACTGATGTGGACAATCAGTGACTTTCCAGCATACGGAATGTTGTCTAATTGGAGTACACATGGTAGATTGTCATGTCCTTACTGTATGGAGCAAACAAAGTCCTTTACTCTTGAACATGGTGGAAAGCCTTCGTGGTTTGATTGTCATCGATGTTTTCTACCTTTAGATCATCCATTTAGGAAACAAAAAGACAAGTTCAAGAGGAATAAAATTGAATTAGATGGTGCTCCAATTCAACATTCCGGTAATGAGTTGAAAAATATTGTGTCACAGTTGCCTTATATTGCACCTGGGTTTAAATCTGGAAACAAAAAAATACCAGGCTTTGGTGAAGCACATAACTGGATTCGTAGAAGTATTTTCTGGGATCTTCCATACTGGGAGAACAATTTGATTTGTCATACTATAGATGTAATGCATGTAGAGAAAAACTTTTTTGATAACATATTTGAGACATTAATGGACACCGATAAAACGAAGGACAATTTAAAAGCTAGATTTGATCTTGAAAAGTATTGTAGCAAAACACGATGGATGAGCTTGGTTCGCCATCCTAATGGTCGTTACTACAAACCAAAAGCTCCTTATTGTCTTACAAAAAACAACCAGAAAGAAGTTTGCAAGTGGGTTAAATGTATACAATTTCCCGATGGGTACGCTTCTAACATCAAAAGATGTGTTAACGGGTCAGAAACCAGAATAAGTGGGTTCAAGAGCCATGACTGTCACGTGTTTATGCAAAGACTTCTTCCTACAGCTTTTAAATCATTTGTACCAAAAAGTATCTGGGACACTTTGGTAGAGCTAAGCAATTTTTTTCGTGAACTTTGTGCAAAGAATATAAATACTCACAAAATGATTCTTCTACAAAAAAATATCATTGAGATAATTTGTAAACTTGAGAAAATATTCTGTAACGACTCGGGTTTTGCCCGCTCGAAAATCGACATCCATACTTTACATCGTACTCGAATGCCATAGATTCGACCGTTCAAATCCGATTCGCCGGAGCTTATAACACCATTAAGTATAACAACACAGCGGAAGAAAGAAAAAGAATATAGATATACAACATTTGATACAATATCCATATACAATGATGATACAATGAATATCTATATACATCAGAGATATGATACAAGAAATAGCAGCGGAAAAGAAAAGATAACATTAGCAGCGGAACAATATCAATAGAAGTGATAACTCCAAAATGATCTTCAGACAAGAATGAATCCACAACTCCAAGATAAGCAACTCCGATGAATGAACTAGCTCCAGATAATCTACTAAACCTGAATATCTGAAAAACCCAACTCTAGACTGCCCGTGTGGAAAATGATGGGCACCCAGAGTTTAGGAAAGGAACAATAAACTCCGGATCAGTCATGGGACTGGTGTGAGCAACAAAAACAGTTTATCTTTAAACAAACAACAAAGGGCTTTTAAACATTGAAAACCGCAATGCTTTTTGAAAATGATTTCAGATATTCAAGTTTAGTAGATTATCTGGAGCTAGTTCATTCATCGGAGTTGCTTATCTTGGAGTTGTGGATTCATTCTTGTCTGAAGATCATTTTGGAGTTATCACTTCTATTGATATTGTTCCGCTGCTAATGTTATCTTTTCTTTTCCGCTATAAAGATAAACTGTTTTTGTTGCTCACACCAGTCCTATGACTGATCCGGAGTTTATTGTTCCTTTCCTAAACTCTGGGTGCCCACCATTTTCCACACGGGCAGTCTAGAGTTGGGTTTTTCAGATATTCAGGTTTAGTAGATTATCTGGAGCTAGTTCATTCATCGGAGTTGCTTATCTTGGAGTTGTGGATTCATTCTTGTCTGAAGATCATTTTGGAGTTATCACTTCTATTGATATTGTTCCGCTGCTAATGTTATCTTTTCTTTTCCGCTGCTATTTCTTGTATCATATCTCTGATGTATATAGATATTCATTGTATCATCATTGTATCTGGATATTGTATCAAATGTTGTATATCTATATTCTTTTTCTTTCTTCCGCTGTGTTGTTATATTTAATGGTGTTATAAGCTCCGGCGAATCGGATTTGAACGGTCGAATCTATGGCATTCGAGTACGATGTAAAGTATGGATGTCGATTTTCGAGCGGGCAAAACCCGAGTCGTTACAAGTGGTATCAGAGCCAGGTTCTGATACCACTTGTAACGACTCGGGTTTTGCCCGCTCGAAAATCGACATCCATACTTTACATCGTACTCGAATGCCATAGATTCGACCGTTCAAATCCGATTCGCCGGAGCTTATAACACCATTAAGTATAACAACACAGCGGAAGAAAGAAAAAGAATATAGTTATACAACATTTGATACAATATCCAGATACAATAATGATACAATGAATATCTATATACATCAGAGATATGATACAAGAAATAGCTGCGGAAAAGAAAAGATAACATTAGTTAAAAGCCCTTTGTTGTTTGTTTAAAGATAAACTGTTTTTGTTGCTCACACCAGTCCCATGACTGATCCGGAGTTTATTGTTCCTTTCCTAAACTCTGGGTGCCCACCATTTTCCACACGGGCAGTCTAGAGTTGGGTTTTTCAGATATTCAGGTTTAGTAGATTATCTGGAGCTAGTTCATTCATCGGAGTTGCTTATCTTGGAGTTGTGGATTCATTCTTGTCTGAAGATCATTTTGGAGTTATCACTTCTATTGATATTGTTCCGCTGCTAATGTTATCTTTTCTTTTCCGCTGCTATTTCTTGTATCATATCTCTGATGTATATAGATATTCATTGTATCATCATTGTATCTGGATATTGTATCAAATGTTGTATATCTATATTCTTTTTCTTTCTTCCGCTGTGTTGTTATACTTAATGGTGTTATAAGCTCCGGCGAATCGGATTTGAACGGTCGAATCTATGGCATTCGAGTACGAAGTAAAGTATGGATGTCGATTTTCGAGCGGGCAAAACCCGAGTCGTTACATATTCCCTCCTGGATTTTTCGATTCTATGGAACATTTAGTAGTTCACCTGCCATATGAGGCTAAGGTTGGTGGTCCAGTTGAATATCATTGGATGTATCCATTTGAACGGTACGTTATTATTATAATGTTTAAAGCTTCCTGGATATTTTTTATCAATTAATGTTCAAACAGTAACTTTAATTTGGTGCAGATATCTATTTTATTTAAAACGAAAAGTAGGTAATAAAGCACACATTGAGCGATCCATCGAGGAAGCTTATGTCATTGATGAGATTTCAAACTTCTCATCATGTTATTTTGGTCCAAACGTTGAAACAATTTGGAACCAACCTCCAAGAAATGATGGTGGTGGAGAAGTTATGCCCGATGGAAGGTTATCCATATTTTGTCATCCAGGCAAAGTCTTATCTAATGCGTTCATTGCAAGGAAACTCTCAACTTGAACATCATGCCATACATAAATATGTGCTTTTCAACTGTACCGAAGTGGAAGACTATGTGAAGTATGTGTACTAAAATTTATAAATATGTAGTTGAAGCATATGTCATTTAATTTAACTCTTTTTTTGTTACAGTCAATGTAGAAATGAACTAAAAAGTAATCATCCCACGGAAAACGAAAACTTTATCGTTAAGAAGCTTGAGTCAATATTTGCTGATTGGTTAAAAGACCGTGTAAGTTTTTTAAATTATAATGTACTTGTTAATAAAAATAAGCTGAATACTATTATTAATTAGCTCATACTATTTTGTAGATTCCATTTCAAGCAAATGGTGTTGGACATCAATTATATTTGCTTGCACAAAAACCAGACTATGCAGTACATTGCTACAATGGTTATTATGTTAATGGTTTTAAATTTCATACAGTTAGCTATGGCAAAAACAAGGCAACAATGAATAGTGGTGTGTGTGAAAGGGAGTTACTACGATGATTTGGAAAACGATTATTATGGATTGTTAAAGGAAGTTATCAAGGTTAGATATGTCGGCGAAAAAATGAGATATTTATATTTAATTATGAATGGTTCGACACATTAAGTAGAAACGGAATGAAAGTGCACCCCACAAATGGACTGATAGAAGTGAACAAAAATGCTAGACTACAAACTAATGACGTCTTTGTGTTTGCCCAACCATGCCAACAAATGTATTTATTGTGTAAACCTGGAAGTGGTTCAAATGAATGGGTAACAGCTATTAAAAATGGAGCTAGGAGTAGGTATGCAGTTGATGTGGTAAGCCCTAACGAAATGGAGGACGGTACATATGTAGATCAAGTAGATGAAATATATCAACCCTCTACTGTTACTATGGACAATAGTCTCGATCAAGCGGTTATGGTGGAGTATTTTAATGAGGTCAATGGCGAAGAGTTGGAATGTACAATGCAAACAAATGATATTTATGTTAGTGGGTTGGATGATGATGAAAATGCAGATGATGTAGAGGTAGACTATGATGAGGATGTTGATCATGACGACGACGAGGGGAACAAAGATATTGATAGCGATAAAATTATTGATGATGAAGATACTGATGATGAGTTTGCATTTTAATTAAGTAGCAAATATTAATGTATTAAATAAAGTCCTTGTAACCTACATAAGATTAATGCTCTCGTTTTCACTGTAAATGTATGGAAGTTGTTGGTATTATTGGCTTGTTGCATTTTTAACTTTTGATTCTATGATGCTAAGTCTTAATGAATTATTTACACTCTACACAACTCACTTTACTTTTATCTCTCAAGTATCTACTAAAATAACATGACTGTGATGCTGCACAGCTCATCACTAAAGTGCAATCAACACACCTAAAGCCATTGACAGCTGAGAACTGTAAGGAAATTTGACCATTTTGTAAGGAAATTAATGCGAAACGTTTCCTTCTTCATTATGTGGTACATTGATGGACCATTTCCTTCCTCAAATGTTTCCTTCCTCATTATGTGGTCAATAGAATCTAAAGGGTTTTCCTATTAATATGCTAATAAATAAAACGGTTATAATATAGAGCGTTAGTTTCTCTCATCTTGATCTTGATGGACGATCAAGATTAAGTCTACAAATCTGGAAATTTGGTCCTCTCTCTGCCTATAAATATTAAACTTTGCCCATCACAAAGGAAATAAGAAAACACATAAAGAAAATATAGGAAAAGAGAGAGAAACTATTCTCCTTTATCCATTGATACAGCCTTCGACAACAATCATTGCTGATTCGTATACAAGATGTCTGGAGGTATGTTTTATTAATTCATTACATATGTGATAATCATGTAATTCTAGATCTTAGGGTTTATATTATTCGCAAGATATAGATTACATGTGGTATCCGAGCCTATTTTAGAATTCATGATTATCCATCAATATATAAAACGAAACTGCCATAGATCTATGATATAATGTTTGTAATTTTACTATAATAATGATAATGGTTATTAATATTAATATGATTCAAGTTTAATATTCATATTATTTAAGTTCCTACAGTAATCATGATTATCAATATTGTTCTATTTACTGTATTCTTAGATCTGGATCTGGAAAGTTCATATTTCCGCAAAAGTTAATTTTCTACTTTAATATTTGACCTACTGTATAATATGGAACAACTTATTGTATGCGAATACTTTTCAGAAAGTATACATATTAAAAACAATTGTTTTCTAGTTTGACATTAAATTCATGACTTGGAACTTGCAAGATAATTGTCTATATATGATTTGCAAAATAATTATTTATATGTTAAATTCATATATGGAATTTAATTGGAGTTACTAGACATTTATTATCCTTGCTGTGAATACTTGAAAGAATGACAAAAGTTTATGCAAAAAAAAGCATTAATGTTTATCTCTTTTCTCTCTTGTTTTAGTTTTCGCTTTCGCACTTAATTTCCTTGTTTCCTCTGGTCTGATGCATGTAGTCCCGTCCACAGGCGGCTGCTGCTTGCAAAATAATGCATGAAACATTAATGTTTATTATTCTTTCATGAGTATGGTTCTACTGCCTACCCATAGGAGGCGCTAAACCTAACCTCTTATTATGACATGTTGTGTTTTATTCTAATAAAGAAGCCTACATTTCTTTTATATCTGCAGTTGCAATGCCCTCAAAACTTAATTCGTACGCTACGTCTATCGTTAAACTCAATGGAACCAACTACTCAGAATGGAAAGAGCAAGTTGAGTTTTCTTTAGGCGTACTTGAACTGGACATGGCTCTCCTTAAGGAAAAGCCAGCCCCACTTACTGACACAAGTACGCCTGAGGAAAACAAACTCCATGATGATTGGGAATGATCTAATAGGCTCATCATGATGTTTATGCGAATGGTGATTGATACCAACATCAAAATCTCTCTACCGAAAACTGAAATCACAAAAGAATATTTGCAATCCATTGAAAATCGATTCAAGACTGCAGACAAATCCCTTGTTGGGAAACTTATGGCAGACTTGTAACCATAAAGTTTGATGGTTCTCGCTCAATGAGCGCTCATGTCATTGAAATGGTTAACCTTGCTGCCAAACTTAAGAACTTGGGATTGGTTATGGACGATGCTTTTCTCGTCCAATTCATTCTCACTAGCTTACCTCCTCAGTATGAACCATTAAAAATTCATCACAACACTATTACGGAAAAGTGGAGTCTAAATGAATTGACTAGCAAACTGGTTCAAGAGGAGTCTAGTCAAGGCTCGCAAGGCATTAAAGTTGCTTATTTCACTCAAGGGGTTGGAAAACAAGCTGGCAAAACGAATAACTCACGGCATAAAAGAGCACCACCCAAATCTGATGACGCCACTCAACCATCCAAGAAGAAAAAGAAGGATGACGTCTGCAAATTCTGCAAGAAACCTGGACACTTCCAGGCAGATTGCATTAAGCGTAAAGCATGGTTCGAAAAGAAAGGTAACCCAATGGGTTTCGTAAGTCATTCGAATCAAATCTTACTAATGTACCTTCTTCTACTTGGTGGATTGATACTGCTGCTAACGTTCATGTTTCGAATTCTATGCAGGGATTCATTACGATCCAAACCACAAACCCAAGTGAGAATTTCATTTTCATGGGGAATAAAGATAAAGCTCCAGTTGAAGCTATTGGAACTTTTCGTCTTATTTTAGATAGTGGTTATCAGTTAGATTTATGTCAAACTCTTTATGTTCCGTCTATTTCCCGTAATTTGATTTCTGTAAGTGTACTTGATAAATTTGGATATTCTTTTGAAGTTGGAAATGGAAATTTTAGTTTATTTAAAAATTCTAGTCTTATTGGTTCTGGAATATTAATTGATGGACTTTATAAACTTCATCTTAAACAAAATGCTGAAATCCAACTTACCCTGCATGGAAAAGAAACTAAAAGAAAGTCATCCAAGAATGACTCTTACTTCTTGTGGCATAAAAAACTGGGTCATATATCCAGTGAAAGAATCAAGAGGTTAGTGAAAGATGGTGTCCTACCGGACCTAGACTTCACTAAGATTACAGCATGTGTTGATTGTATTAAAGGAAAAACAACAAAAAACACAAAGAAAGGAGCCACAAGAAGTACACAACTTCTTGAAATAACACATACAGATATTTGTGGACCTTTTGATGTTCCAACTTTTGGAGGAGAGAAATACTTCATCACTTTTATCAATGATTTTTCACGTTATTGCTATCTTTATCTGTTGCATGAAAAATCTCAGTCAGTGGATGTTGTACACGTGTTCATTACTGAAGTCGAAAGGCAATTAGAAAGAAAAGTGAAAATCATTAGGTCAGACAGGGGTGGTGAATTCTATGGAAGGTATGATGAAACGGGACAACACCCTGGACCTTTTGCTAGACTTCTTCAAAAACTTGGAATTGTTGCACAATACACAATGCCTGGATCTCCATGGCAGAATGGTGTAGCTGAAAGGTGAAATCGTACATACATGGAAATGGTTAGATCCATGATGAGTCATGCAAATTTACCTATATCATTATGGATGGATGCATTACGAACAGCTGTCTACATCTTAAATAGAGTTCCAAGTAAGACCGTTCCAAAGACTCCTTTTGAACTTTGGAAAGGATGGAAACCTAGTTTAAGACATCTCCAAATTTGGGGTTGCCCAGCTGAAGGTAGACTGTACAATCCAAATGAAAAGAAATTGGATTTTAAGACAGTCAGTGGTTACTTTATAGGTTACCCAGAAAAATCTAAAGGATATAGATTTTATTGTCCTAACCATAGTACAAGAATTGTTGAAACCGGCAATGCCAATTCTATGAGAATGGTGAAATCAGTGGGAGTACAAAACAACAAGAAGTGGTCATTCATGAAATAAGGGTACCCATTATCTTACCCTCTATTTCGAAAGATATTGGGAATCATCCCATTGTTGAACCTGTTCACAATGAGGAAAACCTAATAAATGATCAACAAATCCATAATGAAATTATCACCAATCATAATGTTGATGAAGTACCACAGGAACTAGCATTAAGAAGATCTCAAAGACAAAGAAGATCAGTTATTCCTAATGATTATATGCTTCATCTAATAGAATCTGAAGGAACTACGGACCCAAATTCTTATTCACAAGCCATTAAGGATGTTAATTCTATTAAATGGATTGATGCCATGAAAGATGAACTGAAATCTATGGATAATAATAAAGTTTGGGAAATCGTTCAATTGCCGCAAGGACATAAAGCAGTCAGTTGTAAGTGGGTCTTCAAGACCAAACGTGACTGCAATGGTAAAATTGAACGATATAAAGCTAGACTTGTTTTCAAAGGTTTTAATCAGAAAGAAGGCATTGACTATAATGAAAATTTTGCTCCTGTTTACAGGAAAGATTCTCTTAGAATTATCATGGCATTAGTAGCTCATTATGATCTCGAGTTACATCAAATGGATGTGAAAACAGCCTTTCTAAACGGAGACTTGGAAGAAGAAGTCTACATGCGTCAACCTGAAGGCTTCATAATTGAAGGACAGGAAGACATGGTCTGCAAACTTAAGAAATCAATATATGGACTGAAACAAGCTTCTAGACAATGGTATCTAAAGTTTCATGAAATCATTACCGCTTTCGATTTCACAGAAAACATAGTTGACCCTTGTATATACCTCAAGTTCAGTGGGAGCAAGTTTATAATTTTGATTCTGTATGTTGATGACATATTATTAGCTAGCAGCGACCTTGGTTTATTACGTGAAACTAAGGATTATCTCTCAACGAACATTGAAATGAAAGATATGGGTGAGGCTTCCTATGTGATAGGAATAGAAATATTCCATGATAGATCATAAGGAATTCTAGGATTGTCTCCAAAAGCATATATTGATAAAATTCGTGAGAGATTTAGCATGACGAATTGTTCCTCTAGTCCTGTCCCATTGTAGAAAGGAGACAAACTTGTTATTGAGCAGTGCCCAAAGACTCTTATGGAACGAGAAGAAATGACCAAATATCCTTATGCATCTCTTGTAAGGAGCTTGATGTATTCACAGGTCTGTACAAGACCTGATATTAGTCATGCAGTTGGTATGCTGGGTAGATTTCAATGTAACCCAGGAATCTCTCATTGGAAAGCTACAAAGAAGGTACTGAGATACCTAAAGGGAACAAGGAATTACATGCTCACCTATAGAAAATCAAGTTACCTACAGGTAACTGGTTATTCTGATTCAGACCTTGCTGGATGTCCTGACACTAGGATCTACACTCTTGGCTATGTGTACCTTTTATGTGGAGGTGCAATATCATGGCGAAGCCAAAAATCTGAGATGCTTTTCAGATCCACCATGATGGGTGAATACGTAGCATGTTATGAGGCTTCAATTCAGGGAACATGGCTGCGTAATTTTGTCTCACAATTTGGCACTTTAAGTTTTATCTCTAAGCCACTAACTGTCTACTGTGACAATGAAGCTGCAACCTTTTTCTCCAAGCATGATAGGATAACCAAAGGTTCCAAACACATGGACCTTAAATACTTACTACTGAAGCAAGATGTTAAACTAAAGAAAATTATTGTTGAATCGTTAAGTATAGACTTACAAGTGGCAGACATATTCACGAAAGGACTACCTCTAAAGACCTTTCAGAGACATACTGATAGCATGGGTCTTGCAGATAGTTCCTAATTATCTTCTTATTATGCCATTGATTTTGTACTTATCTAGACATAACAATTATTGAGCCCTTAATAATTTAGACATCTTTTATTTCTGTTTTATAATGTGTACACATTTACATTTAGATAAATGATAACAGAAACAGTCTTTTGCTTCAAGACATTATGTGACCATTAAGTTATGCTCATTTACGGTCTAGTTATGAAAGTTGTCAATGTCATAGTACATGGAAGTAAGCATGTTGTAAAATAACATGTACACGTCATGACTTCCATTGACCACTAGATTAGCCAAGACACTTATGATAACCGACTAAAGAAAAGTTTAGCATATCATGCACGCCTTATGACCTTAATACGAAAACATTAATGGATTTTACTATTGACCAAGTGGGAGACTGTAAGGAAATTTGACCATTTTGTAAGGAAATTAATGCGAAACGTTTCCTTCTTCATTATGTGGTACATTAATGGACCGTTTCCTTCCTCAAACGTTTCCTTCCTCATCATGTGGTTAATAGAATCTAAAGGGTTTTCCTATTAATATGCTAATAAATAAAACGGTTATAATCTAGAGCGTTAATTTCTCTCATCTTGATGGACGATCAAGATTAAGTCTACAAATCTGGAAATTTGGTCCTCTCTCTGCCTATAAATATTAACCTTTGCCCATCACAAAGGAAATAAGAAAACATATAAAGAAAATATAGGAAAAGAGAGAGAAACTATTCTCCTTTATCCATTGATACAGCCTTCGACAACAATCATTGCTGATTCGTATACAAGATGTCTGGAGGTATGTTTTATTAATTCATTACATATGTGATAATCATGTAATTCTAGATCTTAGGGTTTATATTATTCGCAAGATATAGATTACAAGAACTACATGTAGTCATTCTTTTTTACCTTTATAAATTGTTTGTTAATTGCTAATATATATGATATATATTCTATGAAGTTTTTGAATTTTAGGTTTGCATATGAATTGCTATTTATATAGTATATTTTGCTAAATGTTCAAAGTTGTAGATTGTATTCTACTCAATTATTATGGAGACTGACAACATGTTGTGATCTGGAGCCTTGAAAGTAATATAACATAAAATACATTGATAAAGGAGATATTTAGCATAACAAACATGGTCGAATAGTCGCCTACCATTTTATTGAAATTTAAATACAGAACTGAGACGAATTGGTAGAAGGTAACAATATAACAAATTACTGCTCGTCTAATATTAGAAAGCCCTTGAATCTTCTAATTGATACATCATATCTTAATTAAATAGAAAATATTTTTCTTCCATGTTTATTATTATATTTAATTTCTCTTAATTATGTAATAATATTTTGAACTAAATATCTTAGAGAAAAAAAGAGAGATTATTATAAAGCCCTTGTACATCCATGCACTTGGCCACTCGGGTTGACGGACTGTATATTTGACAATTATAGTGTAAATTAAGTGGTATAATACACATGAAATTAACTTTTTGAAAACAATATTTTGTAAGGTATACAAAAAGGAAATCAGTATTTTAAATGAAAATGAAACATGCTTCAAAGTTCATTTTACACTAACTTTGAAGTAAATCTATCACCACTGTGTTTTCCTTAATTAGTAAAATAATAAATGTCTATGAAAGTTCATAAATCTCTACGTCGATCATAATGTACATCTCTTCATGATACTTCCTACACATATAAAACCTTACAACGTCCTTCTGCTTAAGCTCTTTTACCCTCACAAACCTACTCCACCCCATCGTCATCACATAACTCCGACTGCTCTTGTAAAAATTATACCTAAAATCTACCCATTCACAGTTTTGCCTGTCAAGAAACCGAATGAAAATGCCTTTACCATTCTTATCTGCTAATTCTAGAAAAAACTCTTCTGCATCTTTCTTTGGTATGATAAGTCCTTTACGCTGTCCTATGTCGCTGTGCGTGAGTACTTTACTAAAAAGTTCTTGGATGGAAATGTTTTCTTGCTCCTTTAGGGGATTGATTTTGTTCAAGAATGCCAAGAGTTTTGAACCATATGTGCCTTCTTTGATCATGTTTAGTACTGTTTCGGGTGTGTGTTCACGTAGAAAATCTTTTTCTGTCTTTGTTATTATGGATTTTGATGGGAACTTGTAAACTTTCTCCATTGGAATGTGATTCGATAACCCGTATTTCCTTGTATATATATAGGATAGGTGCTAGTTATAAGATGTTAAATAACTGGAATTGTAATAAGATGCTAAAATAATTGGAATTAACGAATGATTTTGATGTATCTGATGATGGTTGAAATTTGTAATTTGGCTTAGTTGCATCCTGACTATGATGGATTGATTAAGTACTTAAACGATGAAATACTCATTGTTCCAAACAATACAAATATAAGTGTGTCAGGATCCCTCTTTTTGTTTAGGTATAAAAATGTAGTAATACATTTATTACATGTTTTCCTTAATCAGTAAAATAATAAATGTCTATGAAAGTTCATAATTTGCATATTATTTTTTCAGAAAAAATATAATATCCAGTCCACTTGATTAATTCAATTCAGACAAATATATATGTATTCTGATACGGTCTCAAACCATAATTCCACTTCTAATGAATTTATCATGCAGCTATAGACAATTTCTTAAAGAGTAAAACAATTGAATATAATATTATCTTGTGATAAATGAGAAGCAAAGTCATGAGATCAGACAAATGTAGCCATAAAAATTGACTGAAAGAAATTGGTGAATCAAGACATATAACAGTCATCAACACCTGGAAGAAGAAAAGAAATAATCTTTTTAATTTATACTAAGGGCACATATTATCCAAAACTATCACAGATAAACTAACTCTTAATGTCTACATAACACAACCGAAAACAATTCTTATGAAAACTGCTTGAGCGTCGTGATGTCTTCATCGGTTTAAAGAACACGTGTAATCAAAGTAATATTGACAGGATTTTTTTTCCAAAAGTTTACTCATAATTAACTTATATATTAACCGTAACAGTAAGAAGCTGCTGATTTCAGCTCAATATGCTTTTGACAATAATAAAACTTGTACAGAGTTTGTTGATTTCTTTCGGCAAAACTAAATTTGCAGCCACTTTAAATAAGAACTTGAGCAATTCATAATTGATTTCTTAGCAGTTGTCGCATCTAGTTTTAGTGGCTTATTTATAATACTACAGTCATTTCTAGCTATGACACTTATCGCCTCTTGATCCTAAAGTTTTAGATTAACACTAGGTCTGGCCAGCTTACTCATGTAATCCTTCAATACTTCAGTAAAATACCAGTTGAACTAAAATATAAGAAGTGTGTTAAATGACTACAAAAGTGCATGGCCAATCCAACTGCTACAGTTCTCATTCCTGCTATATATATAAATATATATATATATATAGTCTGTTTGTGCCTATGCACAACATATGCACATAGATAAATAATTAAGAGTTTTTGGCTCAAAGTTGGAATATGGGTGAAGCATGGACATTTAAGTTTTTACCAATTTAGGTTAAATAAATAATTTTATAAGTTAGTAGTTGTTAATTTTATAATAATCATCAAAAAATTAGTGGTATTTGCTGTAGTTAGTCCTGTACAATGTGTTAAGTTTCAGCACTTCCGCAGAGGTTTAAAATGTTAATTTTTTAGCAAACTTTGTTTCTTTTTCTACATGTGTGTGCTTGATTAAATATACTACCAACTTTTTGTAAACAAAAAATAACAAGAAGGCCTGATAATTAATTTTCAACATGTAAGGGTTTTATATAATATAATGGTTCAGCTTCAAAGTAATTTGTCATTTGCTTTTGTGTTCTTGTTCGTTCATTGTAGGTTGTTTTCAGGTACAATGCCAGGTGGATCCATACAACGATGCCTACTTCAAAGAGGAACAAATTTGGACCGATCCAGAAATGTTGACACATTTACTTCTCAACATAGTGATATTCCACCAAATGGAGAAGAGTTACAAAGAGATAACGAAGTGAACGAGCAAGATGAACAAGTTGAAGAAGATGATTCTGTAACCATTCCTACTCAAGGTTACAATCTGGCAATTGACCTTATAACAAAAAAACCTCCATTGGAATGGAAAGGAAATTGGTAAGTATTTCATTTTACTAAGGTTGAATACATTTTTCTATAAATATATACGTTTGAAGATAAAATTGGTTTTTTATTAGTTTTCTCAATCAAAAGGCCTCACGTATAATTGGGAAAATATGGTCTAGACGTTTTACGGGACCGTGGTCCGAATTCAAACAGGTTCCTCCAGAAATTAAAAATATACTCTTTGACGAATTCAAGGTATCTACTCCTTAAATAGCTATTGTTATTTATCAGGAAAGTTGACAGTCGGTTATGTTATTGTCAATTTTTAATGAATCATTGTATCGTTAGTTATTTTTACTAAACAAGAAATCAATGGCTGCATAAACTCATCCAGTCTAAAAATATTTTTTGTTCAACTCCAGTTCTTTCTTTTAAATGCAGCAAACTGATGCTATGAAGCTTATATATATATATATATCAAGTCCATTTATCACAAACTGATGCTAAAATTTAAGCCTGTTGCATAAAATTTTTGAAATAATTTTATATAGCACATTAGCACATGCAATAGTCCTATAATAAACTAAAGTTTACAGCTTATCTTTATTTAGGATAATAGTGAGTAAAGTGTGATTGACCCTCTTAGCCAATTGTCTAGTTTGGAAATTTTCCGTCACAGCCGCAAAATGGTCATCGTTTATTTCCTCCCAATTTAACTTGTAGAATTTAAAAGTATATCCACTAGGTCCTGGACTTTTTTCATTATTAATAAAGTCAAAAGCTTCCTTGATTTCTGACATTTGAACTGGGGATGACAGATAAGTGTTTTCATGCTGATTAATAACAATTTTGGGCTTAATTTGAGGGAAAATAAGGAAATTCCCTCAATTTAATAAACTACTGTGATAGTCTATAGATTTTTGAACTATTACATCTTTGTTATAAGCATATCCACCTTCTGCATTTAGAAGAGATTGAATAGATTCCTAGTTCTCCTCATAGACATTTAATGAACAAAAATCTTGAATATGTGCCACCTTCTAATAACCAATAGGTTTTCCTTTTTTGCATAAGTGATTCATATTGCAGTTTTGTTTGGTTTCTCAGTTCAACAATAATTTGTATCATTTTGTCAATATAGAGATAAGTTTTCTGGATTATCATCAGTTTGTAGAAAAGTTTTCTACTTTGAAGTAAACACATATCGTCGATGCGTAAGCTTGCTTAGTACAAACATTTTTATACGTCAACAGTTTCTGGTTTGTCATGCAATATGTAAAGTTTTCTATTTTGATACCTGATATTTGGTTTGCTTCACAGGTTAGTGCTTAACATGAACCATATTAACTTATTAAGTTGATGAGTCCTTTTATGCAGCAACATTTCACATATGATGAATTTCATGAGTCAATACGTAGATTATGGGAGGCTAAAGCAAAAGATATCTTAAAGAAAAAACTAAATCGTGCACGAGAAGAAGCAAAAAAGGCTAAGAAGACCACAAGTATACTAGAATGCAAGGATCATCCGCCTATTTGGATTCAGTCAAATATATGGAATGAGATGATTGATACTCGTTGGGGAAAAGAGGAATATGAAGAGAAAAGGAAAATAATGCGAAATAACCGTCTTACACTAAAAGAGGGGACTTGCACTCGTCATTGTGCACGCTCCGTTTCAATTGCCTCACATAATGAACAAATTGTAAGTCAATTTTGTTTTAACAATATTTATTCATTAACGATTAATTATTCTAGTTAAATTGTACACTTCTATAGGCCACCTTATTATTATGCAATCAATAATTTAAGTAAATGTAATACGATCTAATATATTCATTTCATCATTACTACTAATATCATCCATGATAACATTTATCACATATTCATGTAAATGAATGCATAAAACTGTAATTGGAAAGGAACCGACGTTTCATGAGACATTTCAATATTGGCATGTTTCTGGAGATCCATCGAACACTTTGAAAAATACCAAAAAGATATCAAAAAGTAGTGCATATGTGGATAATAAATCTACAAAGACCATGGTAATCATTTTGTAGTTGAAATAATGTTGTTTCGGTAAACTAATACATTATAATTTTCTAACGGAGAACTATCTAAAAAAAAGGCCGAGTCAGAAGTAGCAATGGATAACTTTAATCCAAATTATTGGGTGGATTCATCGGGTGGACTTACAAAAGTCAAGATATATGGAGCACCTCATCTGGATGTTAGTAGTTTACATGGTGGTTCTCAATCTTCTTCCGCCGAATCTCATCAAAGATCTACTCCGACTCAACGTCCGTCTACCCAGCAAATGCATGCCCAGTTTTCATTGGAAGAAATTAGTCAATGGTGAGCACTATAAATCACTAAACAATAAATGTGTATATAATTGTTGATGCATGTATTATGTCAAAATAGGGTGCTCGAAAAGTTAAGGCAATCAACTACGCCGATGCAGTCCACTATACACACACAGGCCACTAATCTTTCGCATGTCACCGTGTCTTCGCAACCTACTGTACCAGCACCACATTCTGTTCCTACTCAGTCCAGCATGTTTACATGAAGCACCATACCTACACAATCACAACAAATGGGTATTACTGGATTTAATGGTACATTTCCTCATATGACAGGTGATAAAATTTTCACTTCCACCCTTTCTATATTTGATTTCAAAACAAACAAATAAACTCTTATATAGTTCATTTCTTTATTGCAAACATGGGAGAAAATTTTGACAGGGAAAGTTATAATTAGAAGATAAATTAATATAATTAGAAGATAAGTTAATAATGGATGGATGGTTTTGGGAAATAATGACTTACTAAGGAGAAACCTTTTTATAGTTTACCTTCCTTTAGTATATATTGCTTTAACTAAAATTTTCTTCCCCGAAGCAATTGTGGGCATCCCTTTAATATATCCCCTTTTATACAGATTATGCATCATTATAGCCTAATTCGCCAACTATTTAGATCATATACATATATGTATGTACGTGTATGTATATTATTAAAAGAATAAAATAATCTATCCTTATTTAACCCCCAAAATGAAATAAGTTTAGGACTAACCTATTAATAGTAATAGTAATAGCTCTAACTGCTCATTTTGTTCTTGTCTTTTGATTATTTTCCAACACTCCATAGTTGAAATTTAAAAATTTACTAACCTTTTTATGGTATAAAAGATATCCAACCTCATTTTGCTTTTGTCATTTGATTATTTTTCAACACTCATTGATTGAATATTAAAAGTTCACTTTTATCCATCAAACTTGTAGTATCTCATGTTAATTTTTTTTATCCACCATCTTAAATTTTAACGTACTAATGATATTAATTCATTTACTGCTAAATTAAATCATACATACTAGTCTAAATTTATATTCGGTACTATTACAATGAAAAACATCTATTAATGATCATTAAGTTTTACATCATAAATTATTTTAGTTTCAAAAAAGAAATTTACTTCAAAGTCAAATAAATTGTAACAAATATAAACTTTAAAAATTTCCAACTAACTGCAAAATCTTGCTAAGAATACACTCTCAGTTAGAGTTTTCTATCCAAATCAAATTGAACATTCTGTTGGAATACCAATGTTTATTAAAAAAATTCAAAGTGATGTAGAATTCATGAAAGAGAAGGTGGCCACCACCTAATTAATAATTTATACTTTACAAAAAGAAATGCATTCACATAATCAATTCTAATTATAATTTTCTAAGTTTGGATTTTATCTTGCCATTATTTGATCGTCTCTTTAGTTTTTTTAGCACAAACAAATATGGTCATTCATTTTCAATTTACTGATTTGGAATCTTAACTGTGTACTATCACTTATATTTCACATCTTCAACATCAAACATTGCAGCCTAATCTCAATTTTCAACGAACTATAATAAGTTGAGTTAATTTCTCTTATTTTGTTTTTGTCAATTGATTTGTTTAGCGCTACTTGTTAACTGAAAGTTAGGCACTCGCTATTTCTTTAAATTTGCAATGTCTTATCAATCATAGTAAAAAGATTAATTAATTTCCATTTACTATAACGATGACATTAATTTCATTTATTGATGAATTAACCTTTTAAGCTTTGAATCTCAAACTTGAAGTTTAATGTTATATTTGGGCACCTGTAATTACATGATAATTAAGTCATGAATTGGAAATTATTCTCAACTTTAATTAATGACATACTATGTGCTAAATTTGCAGCTTTGAATTTCTGTCATATTTACATACAACCGAACGAATGTTACAACACATGAATGAGAAATTATTCTACATTTTAAATGATAATATAATATATGCAATGCTTCCTTAAATAATGACTTATGTTCTATTGTGATTTGACATATGGTTAAAATCTACTCTAGAACCTAGCATTTTTGAATATTTGAAATATGCTAGCACCTAGCAGCAAACATATATTGAATAATGATATATTTGACTATCTAACTATTAAGTCATGAATTAGAATTTATTCTCAATTTCAATTAATGGTATAACACATACACCTACCATATTTGAATAAGTTGTATAGTTGAGGTATATTTTTTAAGAATGTTAGGCGCAAGTATTGTTTGCGCCAAAAATGGTCACAAACCCCAAGTGTTGTGAAAGCACCAGTGTATGAATATAAATCAGCAATATTCAAACACAAATATCAGATCTAAACAAGCAACAAACAACAATCCGGAGATAATGAACAGTGACACACAATTTATAGTGGTTCGGCTATCTCTGGCCTACGTCCACTTTAAGGTTTTTATGATTTTATTGCTTGATACTTGAAGGTTACAATTTCTTGTCGCATAGTATAGCAGATTTTATGATTATAATCTGAATCTAAGGCTGCAATGGTGATCTGGAGTAAATCTGGCAGAGTCTGGGCGCTCTTTAGCTCTCCAAATTGTCCGACCCCTTTTCTGAATGACCAGGGGCTCTATTTATAGATGTAGGAGGCTGATATTTCGCCTAAACTGAAGGGAGACCAGTTCTGGCACGTGAGGGAGCCCACATGCCCGCTTTTTGGAAGTCCGAGCCCACTTTGGGATCGATTCGAAGCTACGTTCGAATCGATCAAGAAATTGTCCAATCGAGCTGAAATTTTGTGTGAACATTCTTCAACATGTGCTCAAGCTACTGTGAAAATTTCATGGCATTTGGACTTATAGATCTTAAGTTATGATCGATTCAATATTGCATTTCTGGTGGACACGAGTGCTTCGAATCGATCCCTTCGACTCGATAGGGTCGAATCGATCGTCTAAGCATGTGCTTGGTGACGTGGCTCGCGCGTTTCCCAAGTCGATCCCACTTTTTCTCCGGGTTAATTGGGTTGAATCCGGGGTTTAAGCCGCGTTTACTTGGCGAATCCGAAGTAATGGATTCGAAGACAGGCCTCTTCGAATCGATCGAATTCGTACTCCTTCGTATCGATCATGGAGTGCTGTGGTTGATCGATACGAAGTCTCCTTTTCTTATTCGATCCGAGGACAACTATGGCATGGAGTGGAGGCTCCCTCAATTGCATGGATTTGAAGGACCTTTCCTCTGATGGATTTGAACTGAAGTATACGAGGACGGATTCGAAGCACGGTGTCATCAATGGACTCGAAGGTCTTTAAGTCGATGGATATGAAGCAGATGGATACGAAGCAGAGGGGTTCCACGGATTCGAAGCGAGGGAAGGCTGATGGATCCGAACAGAGTACCCATCGATGGATACGAGGTAAATGGAGTCGAACGCAATGGAACCGAACCTGAGGGAGGCAAACCTGATGAGTTTAGTCGATTCGACCCTTATGGATGCGAACCCGAGGCTATTTCCTCCACTTTCGTCGATGATATCTTGAGCGTACGACCTCGGATTGACTTGATATTTGAAACGT
This sequence comes from Allium fistulosum, assembly GCA_030737815.1. NCBI lineage: Eukaryota > Viridiplantae > Streptophyta > Magnoliopsida > Asparagales > Amaryllidaceae > Allium > Allium fistulosum. The sequence goes on from CM060907.1 coordinate 354,538,229, forward strand.
TGTTTTTCCTGGCCTTGCTTGTCATGCCTTATCAATTGTAGCCCGATTCGGACTCGGAAAAAATTCATCGATATCCATGGTGAACCTGCGATGCACAATCGATGTTCATGACTAATAATCATTGATTTTTAGTTAATCTTTGGGTATCTCGGCTTTGCCAAAAGTTGGGATAACAAGTATTCAAATAAATAAGTAACACGATTCTTAAAGTTTATGATGCTAGGTTGCGAAAATTAAAGTATACTCGAATATATACAAGCAACATGATTCTTGAAGAATGTATATCTAACCTACACCTAGCATCTATCTCATTTCACATGTTGTGTTTCCCTGTTCATAAAATGATCTTAGCAGTTTGATATTTTTACCTGAAAATAAAATGGGCATATCTTTTGATCCATAAATCGGAATTAGGTGATTCTTTTTTTGAATTCAAGATAAAGTTATCATCTTCAACTTTCATGTTTTGATTTTTACAAGATTTTGAGTTTTAGACTATCGAAATGGCAATTGAATGCCTCGGCCCTGTGAATATCAATTTCCTGAGTTTGATATTTTTACCTAAAAATAAAATTGCCATATCTTTTGATGCATACATCGGAATTAGGTGATTTTTTTTTTAAAATCAAGATAAGATTCCGATCTTCAACTTTCATGTTTTGAGTTTTACAAGATTTTGAGTTTTAAATTATCGAAATGGCGGTTGAATGCTACAACCCTGTGAATACAAATGTCCTGAGTTTGATATTTTTTTTACAGTTTTTCTTAATCTCATTCATGTAACAGGTTATATGTCTTTACCATTTGGAGCACAACCGCCGCAACATTCACCTGTTCCTTCAAATACATTTAGAGCACAACCATCACATCATTCACCAATGCCTTCAAATACACTTGGAGCACAACCATCGCATCATTCACCTATGCCTTCAAATACATTTGGGACCACTATATCATTTGGAGCACAACCATCACAACATTCACCTATGCCTTCAAATGCATTTGGGACCACAGAACAAAATATGACATTTTTTGATCTAATGCAACAACAATATCCATTTATGCAAGAATTTTCGCAACCTTCTACTTCTTGTCAAACGCCGCACAATTTGGAAGAAAATCAACATGGTAAAGGTATAGAGTGATTGGCATTGTAGCTTTACTTGTTTGCTTTGTTTTTTTCCCTGTTGAAGTAATATATGTACATATATAGTAGACACGCATGTCCTGTTATTTTTCTTGTATGTAAATGTTAGCCGAGATGTTCAGTTGAATGTATTATCATTGGTGTTACGTAGTTAATATTGTGTTTTTCACATGATATTGGATAAATTTCTTTTGTTTTATTTGATTACCATTAATATTGCATTGTTTATTCTTCTACATATTGTATGTTGATTGTTTATGAAATATATGTATCTGTAATAATAAACGGTGCAATAACATGGGTAATCATACAAATGTATATGTATATGTTTCTAGTAAATGCATGTATGTATATTAAATTTATATGCAATTTAGTATAAATATATTTTTTAATTATTAATGATTTAAAGACTGAATATAGACCGTTTAAAAACTACAATTGGGTAGTTAAGGTCACAATTTAAGACCGACTAAAGATTGTAATTCAGTCTTTAACATTCAGTTCCAAATATATTTGTAACCAAAATATCGGTCTCAAAATTTTCAAATTTAAGACCATTCAAAGACTGCAATTCGGTCTTTAAAGTTCAGTTTCAAATATTTTTAAGACTGAAATATCGGTCCCTACGTTTTTAGACCGAATTTTCGGTCTTAATTTTTGTTTAAGACAAGAGATTTAAAGACTGAAATTTCGGTCTTTGTTCAGTCTCTGGATATAACCTAGAGATTGAATAATTACATTAAAGACCAAAAATTTCGGTCTTTAATTCACTATTTTTTTGTAGTACTTCACAAATTTAAAAATATTTTCAAATAGGACACATTTTATTTTTTAACGTATCGATACAAAAAATTGTACAAATTTTTTTTTTTTCATGGCCAGGCATCCTACTTCCCATTACAAACACAGTAAGCATTTACATTTCGTATATTACTTCGTCTCAAATGATTCAACAAAATTTCGGCAGTATTTCCCTTTTGTTCCCTGCATTGTACACAATGCGTGTACGCAGGAAACAAAAAAGAAAAGTTAGACCGAAATTTTATGAACCGTTTGAGACGAAGTAGTATACAAAATATAAATGCTTATTGTGTTCATAAATTGTCCAATACAGGGACAAATCCAACAAACATTGTACCAGACGAATATAAATGGTCGTTTTTCGAAAAAAACGACTATTTATACAACGATCATGTACAACACTCGTTAGACAGGGCCAAAAGCTCTCTAAGGGACATTTGTCAATTAGATGTGCGCATTTTACGAAAAAATACAGTTTTACTAACTGTTCACATTTACAAAAATATATTTTAATTTAACACATTTATTCGACGTATTACATCAACTTAAAGCTCGTTCGACGCATTTTTTGTTGTTGCATAAGTCAATACGTGCACAATATAATATTACTAGCTCGTGCATTCATTTTATCTTATTCCAACTAACACAATACAATGATAGCAGCGCTGCACACATATACAATCGTAGAATCAAGACATACACAACGATTTACATATACACGAACAACCACAAATTATACATGGTTTTCATAATTTCACGGTAAAAGATGAAATAGAAATACCATGGAATGTTAGAAACTATTATAACACTATTGGAAACAATTTCAATCACCAATTAGCCCTAATTTAACAACTTATGCAAATCTGGATTTAGGGTAAAAATTAGATTTTTGGCGAAAATAAGAGATTATACCTGAGCTAGAGAGCAATAGACGTTGATTACGCAGCCGGGGAGGATCCGAAAGCTCGAAATTGATGATTGGAAGCTTGAGGAAGAGATTTGGGGATTTTGGGTTAAAAATTTTCATATGAAAATGAAAAAGAAGGAGCCGAGCACTGTAATTCGCGATTTTCCGACGGCTTCCGACAGCCGCCGACGGCCCATCGGAAATTGGCCGTCGGAAGCCGTCGCCCCACCCTGTCGCTATTTAACCCTTTTCTAGTAGTGGGTACACAAATATTTAGTTACTGTTATTGCATAAATTTCATTTCGTATAAATTTTATTTTGTATAAATTTTGTTACTACTATAATCTATAATAATATATTGTTTTCTTATAAATTTATTGACGATTTAACTTAAATTGTGTGTATCACTCATATTGAAATAATATACATTGACAATCTTTTCGATACAAATAGATTTTCTCACTTTATGTAGTTACCGTTTTTATAGTTACCTCGTGCAGAATTTTCTTGTTACAAATTATGTTACGAGCGCTTATTTTCATCCAAACTCCGTCCGGACTCTGTTTCTACTCTAAAGACATTCTTAACGTCTAGAGTTCCGCTCCGTCTCGAACAGATGGTAATAACACTCCTAACTTATTGGTTTGCTTCTTATTCAGCACTTGGTTAGGTTTGGGTTTCATGTAATTGTTACATATTATTTTTGGCTTCTGCAACTGTTCATTGGTCTGTATGATTCAGTTATCATATTATCCCATGATGTACGTACTATCATAGTAAAATATTCCTAATGGCCTGGTAGCTCCCATGCTGCAACCAATAATTAATAACTCAAAACAGTTGATGAAAGAACGATATCCTTCTTAATCATTATTTTTCCATTTATATTTAGCTTTTTTGCTTGTTTTTGGAAAAAACTGGCTTCTATCTGCTGATTTGAAACCCTAGTTTTTTTCCTTCTGTTTGGTGATTTCGTCTGTGGATTAGTATTAGTTTACTTCAAGCCCACTCCCTAAAATTGTAAACTATGTTTTGCTTATTGACATGTTGGATTAAAATCTTCATTATCCTTTTATATATGCAAGTTTTAAGATAATTACACTTCTATGAACTTATTATTGTCCTTTTATATTCATCCGTGAGACATTTAAATTTTCTTCAATTTTACCCTGGAAAATGTTGACATATATACCCACTGGGCATATGTTAATAATTCTTATTTACTTTAGTTGCCCTTGTTAAATTTGAACAAATAATTACAGTAGAAGGGTAATTTATTGCCGTTTCTTGTTCAGTACTTCATTGCCGTCAGAATAAAGGCTGGTCCGGGTTCCGGCTTCTGCAACCGTTTATTGATCTGCATATGATTCAATTATCAAGTATTGAATTTTGAATATACTTGATGAAATTATAATTAATATGAAGTAGGAAGATTATGAGAAGTAGGAAAGTATGATAAAATGTATGAGAATTTTATTATGACAACTTGAATACAATGATGTACAGCAATACACGTATTTATAATAAAATACAGTTTGTTTGGGCTGGTTACATAATGAAGCCCAGAAGCCCAAATGGTCGGAAGTATTATATTGAACGATAGTGAGACAACACATACTTCTAACTCTCCCCTTCAGTTCCATCTAGGGTTTCCTTCTCTCGACCCCATTTCTGTGCTGCCATCTTCAATTCTTAGATCCCTCTTTAATCGGCTGAAATTTTTTGACGAGAGGGGTTTTGTTAGGATATCTGCTCTCTGAAACTGAGCTGGTACGTGATTGACCTTTAGTTTCCCTTCTAGCACTTTTTCACGAACGAAGTGTAGATCTATCTCGATATGCTTCGTTCGTGTGTGCTGAACTGGGTTCGACGAAAGAGATACAGAGCTTAGGTTGTCGCACCAGATAATGGGAGTATTTGTGAGCTCGAATCTGATTTCATAGAGAAGGGATGTGATCCAGACAATCTCGGCAGTAGTGCTGGCAATAGCTCTGTATTCTGCTTCAGTACTGGAGCGAGAGGTAGTAGCATGCTTCTTTGAGCTCCAAGAGATAGGGTTGCAACCGAGATAGATGCAGAATCCTGTAGTCAATCTTCTGTCGTCTGGATCTGAGGCCCAGTCTGCATCACTGTAAGCTTGTATGTTCAACTCCTTTTCATTGTTGAGATGTAGACCATGATTCATAGTTCCTCTCAGGTATCGTAATATTCGCTTTACAGCTTTCCAGTGATGACTAAGTGGTTTGTGCATGAATTGACATACTTTGTTTACACTATAGCTTAGATCAGGTCTGGTAATAGAGATGTATTGTAGTGCTCCTACAATACTTCTGTATTGTTTTTCGTTTGTTATGTTTTCTCCTGAATTTTTAGATAGTCTGAGACCACTTGTCATAGGAGTTGGAAGTTGTTTCGCCTGATCCATGTTTGTTCTTTTTAGTAGGTCCTGAATATATCCCTTCTGACATAGAAACATATCTGAGTTTGTTTTTCTGATGACTTCAACACCAAGAAAATAATGTAAGTCACCTAAGTCTTTTATAGAGAACATTTTATCAAGATGGTTGATTATCTGGTTTATTGTCTGAGTATCATTGCCAGTGACAATGATGTCATCTACATATACCAGAATGTAGGTGATTTTTTCTTGATTGAATTGCACATATAGGGAGTTGTCTGACCTTGTTGGATTGAATCCCAGATTTATTAGAGTAGACTTAAGTTTTTCATTCCAAATACGTGGGGCTTGTTTTAATCCATAAATGGCCTTGTGAAGCTTGCATACTAGATTGGCATTATCGCCCTCTTTGTAGCCCTCTGGTTGATCCATGTAAACATTCTCTTGCAGGTCTCCATTAAGAAATGCATTATTTACATCTAATTGTCTGATTTTCCATCCTCTGTGAAGAGCTATGGTTAAGATAATTCTTATAGTGGTTGGTTTGACCACTGGGGAGAATGTTTCATTAAAGTCGAACCCATACTGTTGGTTGTATCCCTTAGCTACCAACCTTGCTTTAAATTTTGCAATACTGCCATCTGGATTTCTCTTGACTTTGTAGGTCCACTTGCATCCCACTATATTGATGTCTTTTGGTGGTGGTACAAGGCTCCATGTCTTATTTTTGATAAGAGCCTCATATTCATTGTCCATTGCTTGCTTCCAGTTGTTATTTGTAATGGCTTCATTTTAGTTTCTTGGCTCAGATGTATCAAGTTGCACATTGTATGTCTTTGGTTTGAATATTCCACTTTTAGATCTTGTGATCATGTGATGTTTTGGTATCTCAGGTGGTGGCTCTTGAATATGAGTGCTCTCATCAGTTTGTTGAGGCATTGATAGAGGTGATGCTCCTTGATCTGGATTGACATTACTTGCATTGTGGAAGGAGCTGGAAGGTTCTGGTGAATCCTGACCTGATCCAGTGTCACTTCTGGATATAGTGTGTTGAGGTTCCTGATCTTCCTGCACACTTCCACCAGAGTTGTTCCATTCAGCAACAGTGGGTATAGAAGGTATTGAATAGTTGTCTTTACTGTAGACCTTCTTGGTTGTTTTTATATTTGAATGTGCAAAAGGAAAAGTAGTTTCATTAAATACCACATGTCTGGACACATAGATCGTACCATCGTTGCTTAAGTATCTGTATCCTTTTTGATTACTTCCATACCCTATAAAGGTGCATGGGGTAGACCTAAGACTTAACTTGTGTTTGTTATATGGTCTGAGACAGGGAAAACATAAGCAGCCAAAGATCTTTAGACTTGTGTAATCTGGTTTTACCCCAAACAGTACTTCTATGGGAATTAGATGCTTAAGAACTTTAGTAGGGAGTCTGTTAATTAGATATACACCAGTGTTAAAGGCTTCTGGCCAGAATTTCATAGGTAATGAGGCCTGAGCCAATAAGGTTAGACCAGTTTCAACTATATGTCTATGTTTCCTTTCTACAATTCCATTTTGCTCAGATGTGTGTGGGCAAGTTGTTCTATGAATAATGCCTTTTTTCTGAAAGTATTCTTTCAGTGGCTTATATTCACTCCCACCATCTGTTTGTATGATTTTGACATCATTACCCAATTGTTTCTCTATTTGGGTTATGAACTGTATTACAGTTTGTTGTGTCTCTGATTTTGACTTCAAGAAATATATCCAGGTATATCTAGAAAACAAGTCAACAAATGATATGTAGTACCTGTAGCCATAGTCTGAATTTATAGGGGCTGGACCCCATAAGTCAGTAGAGATGACCTGTAGTGGCTTGTTTATAACAGTTGTAGACTCTGTAAATGGTAATTTGTGGCTCTTGCCTAGTTAGCAATGTGTACATATAAAAGGCATAGAAACATCAACAGAGATATTATTACTCAGAAGTACTTGTTTCACAGTGTTAACATTTGGATGACCTAGTTTATAGTGCCAATGAGTAAAAACATCTTGATTACTTGTAACATGAGATTCTATATTATTACAATGCATATTTCTAGAACTGCTCTTTCTTGTATCACCAAAGTTGAATTTGTATAATCCCTTGTCCAGTTTACCCTGCAATAATATGTTCTGACTTAGTAAGTCCTTAACTAGACAGAATTTGGGGTGAAACTCAAAATACACATTATTATCATTGGCAAATTGAGATACACTCAATAGATTTTTCTTGATTTTTGGTACTCTTAATAGATTGTTAAGGTAAAGAGTTCTTTTACCTGGAACTCTGCTGGTTCCAACATGTGTGATTTTTAGAGCTTCACCATTTCCCATAAGAATAGAGTGCATACCTGTGTATTCTTTGTTGCCAAGGTTGAGATTCTGCAAGTTGTTTGTAAGGTGATTTTTTGCACCTGAGTCAGGATACCAGTCTTCTTCAGTTATTTCTTCAGGCCTGGTAAGTCTTTCTGAATTTGAGTTCTGAGTTCTTGAGTTTTCTGCATGATTGCCTTGTCTTTGATCAATATGAGCAACATTTGCACATGAGTTTTGGTTTCTCTGATTTTGCTGATTAGGGTATTGGTCAGTGTTGAGTCTGAAGTAGCATTGCCTGGCAGTATGTCCTGGTCTTTCACAGATCTGACATCTTGCTCTGTTGTTGTTCCATCTTCCATTTCTTCCTCTACCTCTCTGAGCAGTGTTGTTCCTCTGAATGAAGTTGTCTTGTCTAGTGTTCTGACTATCTTGTTTCCTCCCTGGATTTTTATTTCTTGAATTTGAGGCATAATTGAGGGATAATTCTGTGTTCATTTCTTTTCTCTGTTCAATTCTTCCTTCATGAGCTAGAAGAGTTGAATTGACATACTGCATGTCAGGTAGTTCATGTTGAGATGAAATGATTGCTACCACAGATTCATATTCACTATCCAATCCATTCAAGATAGTTAGAATTTGCTCTGTTTCTGATGCTTTGTGTCTAGCTGTGGCAAGAATGTCGTAGTATGATTTAGCTTTAGTCAGATATTCTCTCATTGACATATTTTCTTTCTTGAGATTCTGTAATTGTCTTTTGTAATACATGATTCTTGCAGCAGATTGAGTATTGAAGTTTTGTTGTATTGCAGACCATATTTCGAATGATGTCTTGCATCCAACAATTTGTGACATTAGATTTGAACTGATGGATGAAAGGAGCCATGCTGCCAGTAGACTGTCTTGTCTCTGGTGATTGATGAATTCTTTGTTGGTGACCCTTTCTCCTGTGCTGTCAGTTATCATCATTGCTGGTACAGTTGACGTACCATAGAGAAAATCTTCCAAACCATATCCTCTTATACTAGTTTCAACCTGATACTTCCATAGTATGAAGTTGTTTTCATCAAGTGTTGTTGTTACTAAACTGTTCTTTGGTTTTATGATCTTGCAGGAACTAGATCCAGTATTTGATGAATCTTGGTTTCTTGATCTTGACCCTTCCTGATTCTTTATTCCACTGGTTGCAGATGATCCAGTATCGTCATTTCCTGCCATGGTGGATTACAGGGAAGCCCAGTTGAGATTATCAGAAGTTCTTGATCTGATGGTGCAGCCAATGTTCTTGATTCAAGAATTTTGGCGAGGCACTTTCACAGTGGGATCTTGATGAGGGAATGCAGGAGCTTTATCCCTTAGATGATGAGATAGCAATATTCTGAGAGCAACCAGGATGGTGGATGATGACAGTGCTCTGACACCTCCTTGGATGACTCAGTGATGATGCTAAGAATCTCTAATGGGGATCACTGTCGTGAGACAGATTTTGTGAGCTCTGATACCATATTGAATTTTGAATATACTTGATGAAATTGTAATTAATATGAAGTAGGAAGATTATGAGAAGTAGGAAAGTATGATAAAATGTATGAGAATTTTATTATGACAACTTGAATACAATGATGTACAACAATACACGTATTTATAATAAAATATAGTTTGTTTGGGCTGGTTACATAATGAAGCCCAGAAGCCCAAATGGTCAGAAGTATTATATTGAACGATAGTGAGACAACACATACTTCTAACTTCAAGTTAAATATATACATGTATACGGCTTTCAATGTAATTTTTTTGGTTTTTTTTAAATGCATTGAAGCTACTGTATTTTGATTATGTTTCTTTGATGATAATTACAACGTAATGATGATTTTGCATGAAAGGCCTAGTGTCAATGGTTTGGTTTTTGTGTTTTTTTTCATCTTCTTTTTCGTGGTCGTGGTTGCTTGTTTTTGCTGCTGCTATTTCTGCTGTAAGATCATTTGATGAGGCAGTGTTGGTTGTATTTTCATACACCAGCAACTGTTGCAGCCATTTGGCAAAAGAGATGTTCTATAGTTTATCTTTCTCTTTCAATTAGGACGCAACCAACAATGGCTTTTTCAGTTGCTAAACAAACCACGGAACAATCAGGTGTGACTTGTTCACTTTCCCGTGGTTAGTTGGGGTTGTTCTCGTCGCCGTTTATATGGCAAAGACTTCGCCATTATAAAGCGTAGTCAATCATATTACACGGTTTAAATTTATCAATATTATGTTATAAATTAATAACGGTGAACTCTACGCCGTTATAAACCCAATCACTACTAGAAAAGGCTTTTATTCTGACAGCAATCACTACAACAAAATAACCATATTACAACCTTTCATTTACAACCGGCAAAAATTTATAGTTGTAATAGGTATTTTTTGACAACTATTATATTTCAACAGTTGTAATAGGTATTGTGTAACAACTGTTCTATTTCAGCAGTTGTAATAAAGGCACTTTTAACAACTATATTTCTACGACAGTTGTAATATTTATTTGTGACAACTGTTTTCAATAGTCGTGACAAATATTATATTTCATCAGGTTACCGGGGATCTTTACTCCCACTTCTTCTATTTCTTTGGCCGCCCACACCCAAAAATAAAACCTAAATCGCTCACCCTCCTTACATTTCGTTTTCCCTCCAGTTCAAATTAATCACAGATTCTACGATCCAAAAAACCTTAAATCGTCGTCGTCGATCACAGACCGCCAGTATCGCTCCTAGATCGCTCGTGCTCGCTACTTGTACTCGATCCAGAAACCCTAAAAAAAAATTAGATCCTAGACTCGCTGCTCGTCATCATCATCGCCGCTCATAGTCGTCGTTGCCGCTCGCTGTTCGTGCTTGCTTTGCCGGCTGTGGACTTTTCTGGGCTGCCGCTGTTTTGGTATGTTGTGTCAATTTACTGGCTTTATAGAAAAGAGAATGAGAATCTACTTTACAGTAAAAGCTACATGATCTTGTGCTCTGCTTATTTTTTTTTGTTTATTCTTTTTTTTAGAAGGTAATGGATACTAAATTGAGTCTTTTTATTGTATTGATTTTAGCCTTAGGCAATGGCTCTTATTATCTAGTATTCCATTAGTGCTATCCATTCTGAGTTGCATGATTCGACTACATGAGAATGTTGGTTATTGGCAACATTGCCACCTCTTTATGCATCGACCAGTTTATAGGTACTGTGATTGCAACAAAGTAATTAATCTATTGGAGCATGCATCAGTTCAGGCCCTTCTGTTAAGGCACATATAGGACTAATATATATTGAACAAAATTTTCAAAATGTAACTTATGTCATATATGTACTATAAAAATAGAACTTATATAATTTTTAATTATTTTAGTGTTAATTAAATCTCATTTCTACAGAATTCAAACACTTTATATATATATATAATTTAAAATAAAAATAGAATTTATATTAGTTTAAACTTCACCAAAACTTGCACTTATTATTTTACGGTTTTATGTATACTTAAATATATGAAACTTTGAATAATTTTCTTTAGGTATTCAATGCAGAACTTCTAGATTTGTATGTTCTGTACATGCTAGGCAACGTAGAGTTAAAACAATATAACACCTCACAGCACATTAATAAAGTAATGTGAAAAAAAGTCAAAAGTAGTCGAAATGAACATCATTTTTTTAGTGTAGTACTGTGAGATAATATTGAAATTTACATGCATTGCTAAATGGTAAGATACGGTTATTTATTTTAATAAGACAGTTTACTACAATTCTAACCATTGCCTTGAACCTAAAAGATTTATGAGAAATAACCTCAATATTATTTTTAATTAGGTAGAAAATGGAAAATGTGAATACTTGTTTAGTTATATGTGTTATATGATTGAGTTTCTTTCCTGCATTTTTTTTCTGTTTTGAGTTCAGTGGTTATTCCGTGATTTATACCTTTGCATGGGTTTGTTATTTTGCTAGCTAATCATAAAAATGTCAAACACCAAACCCTTCTTTCATAGAGGGGTGTGTGTGAATCTAAATTTGATTTCATATATGCATGTGCGCATGTAAGCATTTATCATGACTCTTATCGTAAAATTTACTAGATTAAATAAAAGGAGATGAATTAGGTTCATTTTCCTTTTCATGCGAGTAAATATAGTTGTCCACAATTTTGACTTAAACCAGATACTACATAGTGTTTATACATAAGCATATATGAAAAAACCAGCATTATATATATTTTCCTACGAAACGATTTCATAAACATAAAATATTCATCACACATATGAAAATGTTGAATTATAAACACAGGGACAGGCACAATTTATACACACATGCATATTATCATATGAAAATGTGAATTATACACACAAGCACAGGCATAGTAATACACACAGGCACAGTTTTCATAATGTGATGGTATGAAAATGTAAATTATACACACAAGCTCATAAAATATCCAAATCAAAGATTCACAAGCTGCACACATTATGGCATGCTTTTTTCCAACGAATAATCTTTCTAAAAGTGAATTTTACACATTAGCACAGTATTCAACTCAACCATCTTACATTCGTACACAAGTGGCTTACAACTTCAATTTCAAACATTTCAATTGGATCATGATTTGGGCTTCAGCTGTTCTTATACATCGTAAGGTTAATTGGAAATTTCACATTATTCCTGTTTTAAATTTGTCATGGGGATTGTAAGTTAGACTTACAGACTTTATGGCCCGGCTGGATAAATTTTAAGAAGTATCCTTTTGTGTTTTCAAAATAAAAATAAAAAGTGTTAATGCTATTTATTTATTTGTGTAAGAAAATATATTTTAATTAACTCTAGGATATTCTGTCAAATTGATTTTCCTACTTAACTTATCTTCCAGACCAATATTAGTTTTGTAGTTAATGTAATTTAAAAAAAGCCCTCCTTCACACAAATTTTAAATCGTATAATTCATCCTCTAAATATAGGTTTTTTAGAGAACACGATTTTAAATTTTCTAATAAAGGAAAATTAACTGTCATTTAAAACTTTTTTGTGGATTATATAGGTAAATAATTATCCAATGATTTGAACATGGACTTTTCTTTACTGCTAAGTAATTCACCTTTCATACTAAGATCCATACATGAGATACATTAAGGTTATTAATTCAAGATCCATACATGAGATACATTAAGGCATTCATTATTCATTAATAAACCGATAGCATACTGATATAAGTATAAAGATATATGTATAAGTAATAGTATTTATACAGGTCATATTATCACATTATTCTAAAACTGTTATATAATCTCATATAAACCATAGACGTAATATATATTAGGCATGAAAAGTTTTGCAACTAATACTTTTCTTTCTCCCATTTTTCTTTGATTTCTTCATTTAGTTTGTCGGTTTGGTAATGATAACATCAGTTGTACATATCTTTCGCAAAGCAATAATTGATGCCATAATGATTTGCTTCATATAACCAGTACACCTCCAGTTGGATCCATTCTTGATCCAGCTTTATAATTGTTCTTTGTAATTCTTAGCAAATTTAACAATTTGACTATGATAACAGTCCACCCACTTTCTCCTTATTTAACTGCTCCATTAAATATATATTTTGATATTCAGGAATAGTTGGCATTTAATTATTTTATAGAGCCAAAATGTATGCATGCAATTATATTCCTTCTTTCTGGTTTTGGATTTTATTTTATGGAAGAATGTATGAGATTTTAGTTTATGTGTCCATTTAATTCCACTTGAAATTGATATATTTAGAAAGCTAAAAAAATTATTTTCGTTTAGCTTGGGTCCCATAGATAAAACATAATTAAATTATTTCTTAGCTCAAAAAATTGAAGTAATTCGACCAAATAACAAATTCATTTTACCACAAACATATGATATAATTCACATCATGATCACCACCTAAATTTTCAAACCCGAGTTTATGTTTTTTATTGTTTGTGTACCCATGCTAGCGACTTAAAGTATCTTTTCTCCATTTTTTAACTTAATGCTCATTACAGTTTCATCCACACATGCACCCATAGGCATGCTACGATACTAAGTGACTGTAAATCTTTTTACAATTTTTTTATAAATATGAACTATGAATGGGATAATGACTATCGAAAGACTCGATACTTAGGATGGTGGAGCTAGCAATTAATTTAGTCAACTGGCTCTCTATTTCACAAATATATAGATCTGCATCCTTTACCAATTGCTAAATTGAAAGTTCAAATTTTTTATGACAGTTTTCAATTCAAATTTCTTATGACAGTTTGTTTGAGTGTAATTTATATGCTAGCTTAGCCTTTGTGTAATGGTTATTGCTTAATTCCTGTAATTTATGCTGAATACTGATACCGTTTGCCAATAATAATTATTGCACATTTATTGGTTATAAAATGTTCGGTCCGTGAATATGAGTACCTAGCCAACCTTTGTTTCATCTAAAATTCTGTAGGTTAAATGGTTAAGAATTGTAGTCCTTTACCTTAACCCAATACATTTGGTTACATAGCTAAGTAGCTGACTGTTGGTTAGATATTTTTAAATTTATGGTTTTTTATGTTTGTTAAGCCAACTGCAGTTCTTGTATACTTTCCAAATATTTGATTCTTGAAGCCCATAGATAGAGAAAACTTTCTAAAACCCTTCACTAAAGCTTTGGCTTAGACATCTTTTTGTACATGCTAGCCTTTATGTAACACTGCTATTATTTTGTTTTCGTATGTTATGTATTATGTACCTTTTGTTTTTCTTTGACTTGCAAAATTAAATACAAAGAGGGCATATAGGTCCTATGGAATGCAAAGTTTAGTAGCAGATAACTGTTTACTCATACCGAAGTGATTACTATCTCTTCCCAAACCTTCATATGTTTGTACCATTTCTAAATATATCCCTAGTATTAATAAATCTTCAAGTTATGCTTTTTATAAATTAAATGTCATTGAACAGTTACTAGTATAGAGGGATTTGGAAAAGATTTGGTCCACCCATGCAACCTGCATATATATATATATATATATATATATATATATATATATATATATATATATATATATATATATATATATATATATGCGAGTATATATATGTGTGTGTGTGGGCTAACTGCATCATCATTCTTTTTCATCGGAGATCAAAACCGAAAAAAAGGTACTTTTAATCCCCATATACAAGAATATACGATTGATATAAAATTTTATTTCCTCACAAAATTCAGTCAATTGTTTTGTAAACCGATGAATAAATTTTTCTTCGTATCAAAAAGATACAACTTATCAAATCACATATTGATTTACTCTAGTTTTTAATAGAAATGTATCAAAGCAATTTTACATCATACCACACATGGTTGTTTTCATATTTTTTTTGATATTATACATAGTCGTTACATGTCAAAAAAGCCCTATACTAATTAGTATAATGTTAATTTTTTACATATTATGATTTTTTTTTCAGGTTGATCTCTTGGAGAAAGAAGCTTGAACTTGTTGCATCTATGGGTAAGAATGAGCAACATCAAGAAGAGGTAAATGCTAATGCTATTTTTACCTCAATTCCAACTATACTCTTACTTCGTGACTGTGAATTAACAAAATCTGGGAACTCTATACTTTGCGACTGTGAATTAACAAAATTTAGGAACTCTATAAAAATATAGTGTGTAGATTTTATTTTATTTTCCTTCTAAAAAGTGGAAGTAAATTACATAAACATAACATTAAAACAACCAACAAGGCATCATACTGAGGTAAATTAACAAAGCAATAATTAAATAAAATAAAAATACACCTGTTTATGTCAAGAGTATTGAATGATCGATTAGTTGATATATAACTTAGCACTAGTTACGTTATAATAAAATGTAAAATAGTAAAAAAAAACAATTACAGATGCCAATGAATAAACAAAAGCAAACTCAAACTTAATCGATAAACGTAAGCATATATCTCAAGTGACCATGGAGGATTGACATACAGAGATATCCGTTAACGTATCATATCTTATAGCTACCTTCACTTTTTTTACTTGCAAATCCATTTTCATTTTGTACTCTTGAAATAGGCATTCATTATATTGGTAACAATAGTTCAAACTGATTATGCAGACTTAAATTTACGCAATGAAAGTTGTAATTCATTTTATGTTTGTGGAAGCCATTTTGCTCTTTAGTAAACAAATTAGCATTAAATAATTATACGTTACTGAGTTTTGGAATAGTAGTAGCTGTTAAAACAATTGTTAATAGAAGATCATATAATGAAATAGAAAATGGTTCAAAATATAGAAATTGGAAAGATCATAACTTCGAATATGAGTGGAGCTTAATACCCGATTATCCTTTGCTTGCCATTTTGGTAGTATATAGTTTTACTGTTAACTTTTACATAGTAGAAAAATCCGTTTCTTATGAAAGCATAGCAAAAAAAATGCTTTACTAGTTCACATATAAATATACACCAAATTCACACTCACACAAACTGACACGCACAAGATAATAAACGCAACCGAGAATTGGACTACGGCCACACAGTTTTAAATCTTTAAATAGTTAAGTTAATAAGTACACTATCAATAAAAATTTGCAGCAAAAGATTAGTTACCCAGGCATGTGCGCAGCGGATTGTATAAAAATTAAAATGTGTAAACCCTTATAATACACACGCACATTGCAAAGTATAACGCACCCATAAAGCAATACCAAGATAAGACCCCAATACAACATCAAACATAGTCAGTCTGCATTCTATTGAGTTGTTCGGTCTGTATATAAACAACATTTTTTTAAGTAACATAGTTAAGCAAAAAGACCAAAATCAAAGCATGCACTGACGTATCACGTACTAACAGACAGACTCACGTTTTCACTCAAATGCACTCACACTGCTGCTACTACAGACACATGCAAGAAAAAGAAAGCATGCACACTGAAGGCAGCAAGTAACAAATACATCACACCCTAATCATAACACACGCAACCCACTTTGTTAACTTTTACATAGTAGTATATGACTTCTGCAAATATAACAATGAATGAAGACAAAATAAATGGTATGTGCATTATTAAATTTCTGGGTGAGTTTTGCTGTGAGTTAGAATGAGTGTTGTGAGTTACGGTCACCAATTAAACTCCAGTAGCTATCACAAACACTTGACTCTTGTGTTAACAGATCTTTTGGTTAAACTCCAGTAGTTTTCCTTACATGTAAGTTTACTTTAACAATATGTTGCCTTCAATTTTACCCTAATGCTTTATTTTTGCAGCCTCATCGCAGAAGAAACAATCGCATCTACCGACCCTACTGTTTTAGTGCATTATGTACCACTAGGAGCAGATGCTTGGAAAGTTTGGGTCGATGCTGTGACGACCCGGCTTTTTCTCCACAGAAAGTCGGATCATTATGAAGAAAGAAAGGGGTAGAAAATAGAAAAGAAGAGAAGAAAGAAAGAAACAACAACAACGATCTCACAGCGGAACGAATAAATTATATTAATAACATAAACTATTACATAGTATACAACACTTATCAGAGTTATACAACATATACATCACTTACTAGACAGTTATAAACATCTGTCTAGACATTACAACTCAAATACAAGACAAGACACTATCACAGATATCAACACAGCGGAATACTATATCTATCTACTACGCTGAAGCCTCCTGCTCCATTGCTCCTCTACAATTCGTCAAAGCTAAACCTGTATCCCTTGGCTACTCGTAAAAATTTGAGTACCCAAGAGTTTATAAAACAGAAATAAACAACTTGGGTCAGACATGGGTCTGGTGTGAGTAACAGGTTAAACTTGCTTAACTTCAAAACCTTTAGAAAGAAAAAGTATCACGTAAGACTCCCCACAAATAAACATGGGTAAGTTTTTACCTTACGCTAACCAAAACATTTGATAGGAAATCCAGTTATATTATAATAGGGTCTAGGGTTTTCAAGTAAAATATAGAAATAGCTGAAATGCTTACATCTCACATTCCAACATAGTTGGGCACAACTAATACGTACGGCACTTATTGGAGTTTTGGATTCCATACAATGGCAGGGCTACTGGGGTACCGCCCGTCACAGTACGTGGCCTAGATCACCGTACCGAGGAGTACGCCCGCTCCCCTGCAACACAAAGCCGGAACCATCCCTTACTGGATAATTCCGAACAAGATAATCCCGTAGTTGGCGCGACCAACTACACACTAAGCCGAATAAAAGAAAAGGGACCTCTAGACAGGGATCTATCTTGCTCTCAGTGGGTGCTACCCACGAAACCTTGCTGCACCTCCCCTGTTTTAGCCATTCCCGGTTGATGAGGCTTGAGGTTACGATTACCTTTAATCAGAACATATCACTTAGAATGCTCATCGTCCGCCTGACGATGTGCTGAAAGCATTCAATCCATACAAGTTCGTTCCGGGTTCGAACGAAACCGAAGGCATTATCTCGTTACACTCGTTTTGGAATCACCCTCAGAGTTAACGACAATAACCCTTGCACTCTGAATCTTCATCTTCACTTGAGATTCACGACCTATCGTTAATTTGGATCGATGTGGTATTCGGGTCTCCAGACCTGGAATACCGGTATACGGAAACCCGATCCCGGTCTCATCGAAATCCAAAACGTATCTTTTAAGGCCAAGTTGTTTTAAAGTTAAAACAATTCAATTCCATTTATCTATATACACATAGATAGATAATTCACAATATCAAATAGATAATCTACATTATCATCATAAACAGATAATTCATATCATCATTACTATGCAACCAAAGCATCCAAATCATACGGTATCAATTATCTCATATCTGAGATCTCAAACCATTCAAGGAAAATCAATATCATTCAATATCCTTAAGCAATGATTTATTAATCACCATATATAGTTAATTTAAAATGAATTAAATTAAATACTTTATCTCTAATTAGTTTAAAGTAAATTAAATTAATTACTTCCATCATTATCAACCTTGCTTAAGTCACTATTAATTAATTATCAATTAATTAATCAACCCTTATCCAATTATTCATTTTAATTAATCATCCTTGATTAATTAACATTTAATTACATTCAAGTAATTAACACTTAAATTAATTTCACAAATTAATTATTCTTAACCACTTATAGTAATTAACCTTTAATTACTACATTTATTAATTAATTATACTTTATAAATCATTAAGTGATTAAATTAAATTAATTAAACTTAATTAATTACTTAACTAATCAAATTAAACTTAATTAATTACATTAAGTAACTAATTTATTTGTTACTTCCATTAAGTAATTATATTATCAATTTCACAAATTATTAATCTTAATTAACTAATCTATTTAATTATCACAATTAATCACATAAATTAATTACTTATTTAACCCAAGTTAATGATCTACATTAACTATTCTTTAATTATTTTTCTTAATAATTAAACTTTAATTAACCATTATTGATTATAATTTAATTAATTCCAATTACCAATAAATTAATCTTTCATTACTTAATTAATTAAGTACCTAACAATAACTTAATTAATCCTTAATTACTTAAATAATTTATTCCTAATTATTAATTAAAAATCTTAACTTATCAATTAATGATTCTTGATTTCAAATTAATTACCTTTTAATTAATTTAATTAAATCTTAATTAATCAATTTAACCCTTAATTACTAATTTATAAATCCAAATCATAAATTAATTACATTGATTAATTATCTTTTAACTACCTTAATAATTTATTTAATTAGAAATCATTAAGTTCTAAATAACTTTAAGATAAACCTTAATCTCATTAATGATCAAATTATCATTAGCAAAACATTTTAACAACAATTTGTTTTAATTATACTTTCCATTTCATTTTAAATTTAAGAATTTAAAATGAAAATAATTTAAACTTTAACAATGTTTAAAACAATTCAAAAACCTTTTAAATTACATGATAAAGAAAATACTAATCTTATAAAAGAAATTTAAAATAGTTTTAAACCAAATTCATTTTTAAATTTAGATTTAAACTTAAATTTAAAAATCCTGTTCAAAATTTTATTCTCAGATTTTTAAAAACCATTTTATAAAATACTTTTAACATTTTTAAAGTTGTTAAAACCTTTCATTTTATAAAACTTAATTTAATTTTCAAAAACTAGATTACAAATTCAGTTTTGAATTCATATTCTAAATTCTGTTTTAAAACTTACTTTCAAATTTAAAATCAAATTTAAATTTGAAATAGACAGATTTTCAGAGAAACCTGTAACAACATTTCTACCCGAGCTCCCACTAAATTGCTTCGAGACAAAACTCTATTTACCCGAGCAAAAACTAAATTGACTCGAGAAATTCCCGAGTTCCCAAATTTTCCAAAACCCAACTTCATCAGCGAATTTGTGCACCGTGCATATGCACCTTCATCACAGCCAACTCCGACCATCTGCGATGCTTCCTTCAAGTCGACGACCAGCCTCACACATGATTCCGACCATCAGAACATTAACTCCAACTCGAAATCGAATTCGAGACTCCATTCCCAAACCTAGAAACCATAGTGCACACCCAAACCCAAACCTGTCAACGACGAGTTCTCCTTCCTCCGACCATCGTTTGAGATGAAATCTTGGCCACAATCTCGTCATGGCCTCAACAACACTTCCCCAAATCTGCTTCACACTCGAACAACTCTAGAGGCAATGATGATCGATTTCCTAATTTGTTTAAAACTAGGGTTACAGAACATTTTTAATCACTGTTGTCTCTATATCAATCTGATCACCTTATAACCAATTTTCCTTGATTCCCTTATCACCCATCTTCCATCATACAAAAACATGACCCCCAAATCCACTTGAATCAACCGAGACATTCCAAAACCCAATTTTGGGTCAAAACAGTAATGCACAGTCCAACCAATCTTAGAATTTATGATTTTACTCTTAAAAATCATGAATTGATCTAAGGTTTTAATTTGTAAACCTGAATTGCTACAACAAGTTTGAATTTTAACAATGACTTGAGTTCCCCCTTTATACTTGATTTCCAGAGCAAATTCAGTTTCTATTTAAGTTAAGATATTTTTAGAATTAAGTTTATATCTAAACAAACAATATTTGTTTAAATCCTAAGTCTTAAAAATTAATAGATAAAGAAAAATGAATTCAAATAGGAAACTGGGTTGAAGATTTTAGATCAGGGATGTTATACAGGCAATTCAAATTCAACAAATATCACACATCACAAATGCACAGGAGTCTTCAACAAATATACAAATACAACTTATTTAAAACATGATTCAACAACCAGATTTACCTTAATTTTTTTTAAAAGAACTGTTACTCACCTAGACAATAATGAACAGAACACTTATAACAGCATGCACACAAATAAAAATCCACATCAGACATTCATTTATGTAATAAACCTTTATATCCAACCATACTAGCATGCAACCTAATTATATTTTAAAATTTAAAGTTACTCACTTGATTTAAAACAGAGATAGAGCCTTTGATGATTTCTCTGAAAACAGCCTTGAACCCTTAGGGATTTAGTTGCTGGAAATATCTTTTGAAAACTTTTAAAACTTGAACTTGAATTGTTGAAGAATGCATGCTACTGGAATCCTTAAGTTGTTGAGATGGTTTAATGATATGATTTCCAGGTTGCTTGATTATCTCAGGTTGGAAGAAGAAAGTGCTCAGGCTTAAAGAAATGCAGGCTTTTGTTGAAAATTACTTTGCAAAATCTCAGAGAAAAAAGAATGTTTTGCAAGCTTCAGATTTGAAAGTGGTTACAGATCTTTGAAGAAGATGTTTACAAACAGACTTTGTTTTTTGGAATTTTCAGGCTGAAAGTTTCTTGTCTTTGAGTTGAAGAAAAATAGAAAAAGAGAATGGAATGAGAAGTCTATGTTTATATAAGTTAATTTGTGGTTTAATAAAAATGAAAGAAAACCAAAAATTTAAAAACTTGACATTTGTCATTAGAGTTGTTAATCAATTAACACATGTTACTACTTAGCCTTAGGAAATAACACATGTCCTTTAGTTAATTAGTTTGTATTTATTTTAAATGTAAACAAAAGACTTTTCTTTATTTATAAAACACTTATTACTTATTTATATATATATAGATAACTTTTAAAGAAATAAACCAATTATATATATATAAATAAAAGCTTATACATTTATTTATAAAATTCAAAACTATTTAAAATCTTACCTCTTTTGAATTCTAAATTCGAATTCAAATTAAATTTCAAATCCAAGCTTATCTATTTACAATATGTACATATATATATACATTATAAATAGAAATCATTTTATTAGTTTTTAAAGGATAAAATTCACAAATTAAATATTCATTTAATTAGATTTTTAAATCAATTCAAATATTTTTATCAAAAATTATCAAATCAATTTAATTATTTAAACAGATTATTAAATTGATATTGCCCCAAATTTCCGGGATATTACATTCCTTCCCCCTTAAAATAATTTCGTCCCCGAAATTTAAAACAAAGGTAATTTAATAATCTCTTTAAATCACAAGCATATATTATCATCCATATGCTAACAACCATAGCAACCAATTCATCCAAACAAACAATTCTAACTATCCAGTCAAAATTCTGAATAGAATTTCCTCGAGTTTCCCCAAGTATATATATACCGGGATACTCGCTCTACAGAATCCAAACAATCAATACCACTAAGCTATAGAGCTTCTACTTATCTAGATTTACAAAACTAAACAGAATATCAGACTACAGATGAGTCTGACTCAACAACCAAATCCTCCAGAACTGCTGATTCCTAAACCAGAGATAGATCAAACACGTATTCCCTAAGAGATACGTAAAATACATTGAATTCTAGTTATCCAAACTGACAATTCAATCCAGTAGATCAAACTCTTATCCAAATCAGAACATAGAAAAGATCCAAAACAACTCGGAGCTGACTTCCGAGACTTACCCAATCTTATAGCTCCCTTTAATCAGAGAAAAACTTCACAACAACGAAGTCTCCAACTTCGAATTTCAAATTCCTCCGTCTCTTATCCACAAAATCCTTCAGACGATCTTGGGCTACCTACAAATCCTTCCTGATCAACTCAACCTTCGCCGATGCTTCTAGAAACAAACAGGACCAAAAATAACTCAACCAATGATCCTCTCAAGATCTACCCAATCCAAAACACAACTCTACTACCATCAGTAGACTGAACTAACTTCTCCTATCTGAAAAAGACAAACAGGAGCACTCGCCAAACTGCTTCCGCTACACCATTCTGATCTGGAGTAGAATGAAAATGCTGATGAAGAACACAAGCACAAACTGGACAACATATCCCAGAAAATCTCAGATACCCAAAAGAATACTCAAACTATCGCAAGTCACTTTTGCGATCAACCCAGCCAAAATGCAAAGAAACTGTTCTCTCTTTACCAATCAGAACAGCTTACGCTTATCTATCTAATCCATTGAAGAAATGGATCCACTCTGTTGCTTCTGAACTCCACCTCCAGAAAACTGTTAAGACGGAAGAACTTCCTGCCAACGCAAAGAACACTCCGAGCTGCACTGCTGCCACAGATGCCAAAGACTTCTTAACCAAAGTTCTTCGAGAAACTCGAACCTCAAACAGAATCACCATGCTGAACTCAGCCACAATACCGAAACAGACACACTTCATTAACTTGTTCCAAAAGAAAACATCTTTGGGAACATCCATATTCACTGCGTCTCATCACACAGCTACAATTTCATGAGATACCATCACTTGCTTCTGCCTAACCGACAGATCCAACTCTACTCATCCAACTTCAAAGATAAACTCCGAACCTTAACAGGTTTTCTTCAGAGATTGTGAAATCCTTACAATTGCAAAGTTCACTCGAGACGGTATTAGGTTTACAGTCTCGACAAATACACTTCCAACCTCAACACTCAGACTCCTAATCCTAGATGATAAATTATTATCATCTCAACCAATCATTACAAATACCATATACATTTAAAATGATACTTTTTATATATAGAAAATATATCTGGGTAAAATTATTTCATCTACCTTTTTAAAACAATATTGTGTCCGTTGGCCTGGTCCAAGTGTTTAGAGATCCCTATCAATAACGTTAGCTACTCGTATTGACCAGAATCCATATACCACCCAACCGATCAATTAACACAATATAAAATCATTTTATATAACTAACAAATATGCGCTCTCGTATATATATATACTCAGACTCAAACAGGTTGCTACAGATCCTATCTCTAATGAACAATCCTTCCGAACCTAGGTATTCACTCAACCTAGTGTTCTGATATTCACTTAACCAAAAGCTTAGGCATTCGCTCAACCTATGCTCTGATACCAAGTGTGACGACCCGGCTTTTTCTCCACAGAAAGTCGGATCATTATGAAGAAAGAAAGGGGTAGAAAATAGAAAAGAAGAGAAGAAAGAAAGAAACAACAACAACGATCTCACAGCGGAACGAATAAATTATATTAATAACATAAACTATTACATAGTATACAACACTTATCAGAGTTATACAACATATACATCACTTACTAGACAGTTATAAACATCTGTCTAGACATTACAACTCAAATACAAGACAAGACACTATCACAGATATCAACACAGCGGAATACTATATCTATCTACTACGCTGAAGCCTCCTGCTCCATTGCTCCTCTACAATTCGTCAAAGCTAAACCTGAATCCCTTGGCTACTCGTAAAAATTTGAGTACCCAAGAGTTTATAAAACAGAAATAAACAACTTGGGTCAGACATGGGTCTGGTGTGAGTAACAGGTTAAACTTGCTTAACTTCAAAACCTTTAGAAAGAAAAAGTATCACGTAAGACTCCCCACAAATAAACATGGGTAAGTTTTTACCTTACGCTAACCAAAACATTTGATAGGAAATCCAGTTATATTATAATAGGGTCTAGGGTTTTCAAGTAAAATATAGAAATAGCTGAAATGCTTACATCTCACATTCCAACATAGTTGGGCACAACTAATACGTACGGCACTTATTGGAGTTTTGGATTCCATACAATGGCAGGGCTACTGGGGTACCGCCCGTCACAGTACGTGGCCTAGATCACCGTACCGAGGAGTACGCCCGCTCCCCTGCAACACAAAGCCGGAACCATCCCTTACTGGATAATTCCGAACAAGATAATCCCGTAGTTGGCGCGACCAACTACACACTAAGCCGAATAAAAGAAAAGGGACCTCTAGACAGGGATCTATCTTGCTCTCAGTGGGTGCTACCCACGAAACCTTGCTGCACCTCCCCTGTTTTAGCCATTCCCGGTTGATGAGGCTTGAGGTTACGATTACCTTTAATCAGAACATATCACTTAGAATGCTCATCGTCCGCCTGACGATGTGCTGAAAGCATTCAATCCATACAAGTTCGTTCCGGGTTCGAACGAAACCGAAGGCATTATCTCGTTACACTCGTTTTGGAATCACCCTCAGAGTTAACGACAATAACCCTTGCACTCTGAATCTTCATCTTCACTTGAGATTCACGACCTATCGTTAATTTGGATCGATGTGGTATTCGGGTCTCCAGACCTGGAATACCGGTATACGGAAACCCGATCCCGGTCTCATCGAAATCCAAAACGTATCTTTTAAGGCCAAGTTGTTTTAAAGTTAAAACAATTCAATTCCATTTATCTATATACACATAGATAGATAATTCACAATATCAAATAGATAATCTACATTATCATCATAAACAGATAATTCATATCATCATTACTATGCAACCAAAGCATCCAAATCATACGGTATCAATTATCTCATATCTGAGATCTCAAACCATTCAAGGAAAATCAATATCATTCAATATCCTTAAGCAATGATTTATTAATCACCATATATAGTTAATTTAAAATGAATTAAATTAAATACTTTATCTCTAATTAGTTTAAAGTAAATTAAATTAATTACTTCCATCATTATCAACCTTGCTTAAGTCACTATTAATTAATTATCAATTAATTAATCAACCCTTATCCAATTATTCATTTTAATTAATCATCCTTGATTAATTAACATTTAATTACATTCAAGTAATTAACACTTAAATTAATTTCACAAATTAATTATTCTTAACCACTTATAGTAATTAACCTTTAATTACTACATTTATTAATTAATTATAATTAATTACATTACTCCTTAATTAATTACATTAATTAATCACTCCATTTATTAATTTTATCTTAATTAATTAGTTCTTAATTACATCATTAATTATATTAATTAATGATCCTTAATCACATTATATCATTAATTACTTTATTTAAATTAATTACATTAAGTAATTAATCTTAATTAAACCACAATTATTAATCACTATTGATTAATCACATTCAGTAATTAACTACCCTTAATTACTCCATTAATTACATAAGTAATTATCTATTAATTACTTTCCTAAGTAATTATACTTCATTAAATTGCATTAAGTAATTATACTTTATAAATCATTAAGTGATTAAATTAAATTAATTAAACTTAATTAATTACTTAACTAATCAAATTAAACTTAATTAATTACATTAAGTAACTAATTTATTTGTTACTTCCATTAAGTAATTATATTATCAATTTCACAAATTATTAATCTTAATTAACTAATCTATTTAATTATCACAATTAATCACATAAATTAATTACTTATTTAACCCAAGTTAATGATCTACATTAACTATTCTTTAATTATTTTTCTTAATAATTAAACTTTAATTAACCATTATTGATTATAATTTAATTAATTCCAATTACCAATAAATTAATCTTTCATTACTTAATTAATTAAGTACCTAACAATAACTTAATTAATCCTTAATTACTTAAATAATTTATTCCTAATTATTAATTAAAAATCTTAACTTATCAATTAATTATTCTTGATTTCAAATTAATTACCTTTTAATTAATTTAATTAAATCTTAATTAATCAATTTAACCCTTAATTACTAATTTATAAATCCAAATCATAAATTAATTACATTGATTAATTATCTTTTAACTACCTTAATAATTTATTTAATTAGAAATCATTAAGTTCTAAATAACTTTAAGATAAACCTTAATCTCATTAATGATCAAATTATCATTAGCAAAACATTTTAACAACAATTTGTTTTAATTATACTTTCCATTTCATTTTAAATTTAAGAATTTAAAATGAAAATAATTTAAACTTTAACAATGTTTAAAACAATTCAAAAACCTTTTAAATTACATGATAAAGAAAATACTAATCTTATAAAAGAAATTTAAAATAGTTTTAAACCAAATTCATTTTTAAATTCAGATTTAAACTTAAATTTAAAAATCCTGTTCAAAATTTTATTCTCAGATTTTTAAAAACCATTTTATAAAATACTTTTAACATTTTTAAAGTTGTTAAAACCTTTCATTTTATAAAACTTAATTTAATTTTCAAAAACTAGATTACAAATTCAGTTTTGAATTCATATTCTAAATTCTGTTTTAAAACTTACTTTCAAATTTAAAATCAAATTTAAATTTGAAATAGACAGATTTTCAGAGAAACCTGTAACAACATTTCTACCCGAGCTCCCACTAAATTGCTTCGAGACAAAACTCTATTTACCCGAGCAAAAACTAAATTGACTCGAGAAATTCCCGAGTTCCCAAATTTTCCAAAACCCAACTTCATCAGCGAATTTGTGCACCGTGCATATGCACCTTCATCACAGCCAACTCCGACCATCTGCGATGCTTCCTTCAAGTCGACGACCAGCCTCACACATGATTCCGACCATCAGAACATTAACTCCAACTCGAAATCGAATTCGAGACTCCATTCCCAAACCTGGAAACCATAGTGCACACCCAAACCCAAACCTATCAACGACGAGTTCTCCTTCCTCCGACCATCGTTTGAGATGAAATCTTGGCCACAATCTCGTCATGGCCTCAACAACACTTCCCCAAATCTGCTTCACACTCGAACAACTCTAGAGGCAATGATGATCGATTTCCTAATTTGTTTAAAACTAGGGTTACAGAACATTTTTAATCACTGTTGTCTCTATATCAATCTGATCACCTTATAACCAATTTTCCTTGATTCCCTTATCACCCATCTTCCATCATACAAAAACATGACCCCCAAATCCACTTGAATCAACCGAGACATTCCAAAACCCAATTTTGGGTCAAAACAGTAATGCACAGTCCAACCAATCTTAGAATTTATGATTTTACTCTTAAAAATCATGAATTGATCTAAGGTTTTAATTTGTAAACCTGAATTGCTACAACAAGTTTGAATTTTAACAATGACTTGAGTTCCCCCTTTATACTTGATTTCCAGAGCAAATTCAGTTTCTATTTAAGTTAAGATATTTTTAGAATTAAGTTTATATCTAAACAAACAATATTTGTTTAAATCCTAAGTCTTAAAAATTAATAGATAAAGAAAAATGAATTCAAATAGGAAACTGGGTTGAAGATTTTAGATCAGGGATGTTATACAGGCAATTCAAATTCAACAAATATCACACATCACAAATGCACAGGAGTCTTCAACAAATATACAAATACAACTTATTTAAAACATGATTCAACAACCAGATTTACCTTAATTTTTTTTAAAAGAACTGTTACTCACCTAGACAATAATGAACAGAACACTTATAACAGCATGCACACAAATAAAAATCCACATCAGACATTCATTTATGTAATAAACCTTTATATCCAACCATACTAGCATGCAACCTAATTATATTTTAAAATTTAAAGTTACTCACTTGATTTAAAACAGAGATAGAGCCTTTGATGATTTCTCTGAAAACAGCCTTGAACCCTTAGGGATTTAGTTGCTGGAAATATCTTTTGAAAACTTTTAAAACTTGAACTTGAATTGTTGAAGAATGCATGCTACTGGAATCCTTAAGTTGTTGAGATGGTTTAATGATATGATTTCCAGGTTGCTTGATTATCTCAGGTTGGAAGAAGAAAGTGCTCAGGCTTAAAGAAATGCAGGCTTTTGTTGAAAATTACTTTGCAAAATCTCAGAGAAAAAAGAATGTTTTGCAAGCTTCAGATTTGAAAGTGGTTACAGATCTTTGAAGAAGATGTTTACAAACAGACTTTGTTTTTGGGAATTTTCAGGCTGAAAGTTTCTTGTCTTTGAGTTGAAGAAAAATAGAAAAAGAGAATGGAATGAGAAGTCTATGTTTATATAAGTTAATTTGTGGTTTAATAAAAATGAAAGAAAACCAAAAATTTAAAAACTTGACATTTGTCATTAGAGTTGTTAATCAATTAACACATGTTACTACTTAGCCTTAGGAAATAACACATGTCCTTTAGTTAATTAGTTTGTATTTATTTTAAATGTAAACAAAAGACTTTTCTTTATTTATAAAACACTTATTACTTATTTATATATATATAGATAACTTTTAAAGAAATAAACCAATTATATATATATAAATAAAAGCTTATACATTTATTTATAAAATTCAAAACTATTTAAAATCTTACCTCTTTTGAATTCTAAATTCGAATTCAAATTAAATTTCAAATCCAAGCTTATCTATTTACAATATATACATATATATATACATTATAAATAGAAATCATTTTATTAGTTTTTAAAGGATAAAATTCACAAATTAAATATTCATTTAATTAGATTTTTAAATCAATTCAAATATTTTTATCAAAAATTATCAAATCAATTTAATTATTTAAACAGATTATTAAATTGATATTGCCCCAAATTTCCGGGATATTACATTCCTTCCCCCTTAAAATAATTTCGTCCCCGAAATTTAAAACAAAGGTAATTTAATAATCTCTTTAAATCACAAGCATATATTATCATCCATATGCTAACAACCATAGCAACCAATTCATCCAAACAAACAATTCTAACTATCCAGTCAAAATTCTGAATAGAATTTCCTCGAGTTTCCCCAAGTATATATATACCGGGATACTCGCTCTACAGAATCCAAACAATCAATACCACTAAGCTATAGAGCTTCTACTTATCTAGATTTACAAAACTAAACAGAATATCAGACTACAGATGAGTCTGACTCAACAACCAAATCCTCCAGAACTGCTGATTCCTAAACCAGAGATAGATCAAACACGTATTCCCTAAGAGATACGTAAAATACATTGAATTCTAGTTATCCAAACTGACAATTCAATCCAGTAGATCAAACTCTTATCCAAATCAGAACATAGAAAAGATCCAAAACAACTCGGAGCTGACTTCCGAGACTTACCCAATCTTATAGCTCCCTTTAATCAGAGAAAAACTTCACAACAACGAAGTCTCCAACTTCGAATTTCAAATTCCTCCGTCTCTTATCCACAAAATCCTTCAGACGATCTTGGGCTACCTACAAATCCTTCCTGATCAACTCAACCTTCGCCGATGCTTCTAGAAACAAACAGGACCAAAAATAACTCAACCAATGATCCTCTCAAGATCTACCCAATCCAAAACACAACTCTACTACCATCAGTAGACTGAACTAACTTCTCCTATCTGAAAAAGACAAACAGGAGCACTCGCCAAACTGCTTCCGCTACACCATTCTGATCTGGAGTAGAATGAAAATGCTGATGAAGAACACAAGCACAAACTGGACAACATATCCCAGAAAATCTCAGATACCCAAAAGAATACTCAAACTATCGCAAGTCACTTTTGCGATCAACCCAGCCAAAATGCAAAGAAACTGTTCTCTCTTTACCAATCAGAACAGCTTACGCTTATCTATCTAATCCATTGAAGAAATGGATCCACTCTGTTGCTTCTGAACTCCACCTCCAGAAAACTGTTAAGCCGGAAGAACTTCCTGCCAACGCAAAGAACACTCCGAGCTGCACTGCTGCCACAGATTCCAAAGACTTCTTAACCAAAGTTCTTCGAGAAACTCGAACCTCAAACAGAATCACCATGCTGAACTCAGCCACAATACCGAAACAGACACACTTCATTAACTTGTTCCAAAAGAAAACATCTTTGGGAACATCCATATTCACTGCGTCTCATCACACAGCTACAATTTCATGAGATACCATCACTTGCTTCTGCCTAACCGACAGATCCAACTCTACTCATCCAACTTCAAAGATAAACTCCGAACCTTAACAGGTTTTCTTCAGAGATTGTGAAATCCTTACAATTGCAAAGTTCACTCGAGACGGTATTAGGTTTACAGTCTCGACAAATACACTTCCAACCTCAACACTCAGACTCCTAATCCTAGATGATAAATTATTATCATCTCAACCAATCATTACAAATACCATATACATTTAAAATGATACTTTTTATATATAGAAAATATATCTGGGTAAAATTATTTCATCTACCTTTTTAAAACAATATTGTGTCCGTTGGCCTGGTCCAAGTGTTTAGAGATCCCTATCAATAACGTTAGCTACTCGTATTGACCAGAATCCATATACCACCCAACCGATCAATTAACACAATATAAAATCATTTTATATAACTAACAAATATGCGCTCTCGTATATATATATACTCAGACTCAAACAGGTTGCTACAGATCCTATCTCTAATGAACAATCCTTCCGAACCTAGGTATTCACTCAACCTAGTGTTCTGATATTCACTTAACCAAAAGCTTAAGCATTCGCTCAACCTATGCTCTGATACCAAGTGTGACAACCCGGCTTTTTCTCCACAGAAAGTCGGATCATTATGAAGAAAGAAAGGGGTAGAAAATAGAAAAGAAGAGAAGAAAGAAAGAAACAACAACAACGATCTCACAGCGGAACGAATAAATTATATTAATAACATAAACTATTACATAGTATACAACACTTATCAGAGTTATACAACATATACATCACTTACTAGACAGTTATAAACATCTGTCTAGACATTACAACTCAAATACAAGACAAGACACTATCACAGATATCAACACAGCGGAATACTATATCTATCTACTACGCTGAAGCCTCCTGCTCCATTGCTCCTCTACAATTCGTCAAAGCTAAACCTGAATCCCTTGGCTACTCGTAAAAATTTGAGTACCCAAGAGTTTATAAAACAGAAATAAACAACTTGGGTCAGACATGGGTCTGGTGTGAGTAACAGGTTAAACTTGCTTAACTTCAAAACCTTTAGAAAGAAAAAGTATCACGTAAGACTCCCCACAAATAAACATGGGTAAGTTTTTACCTTACGCTAACCAAAACATTTGATAGGAAATCCAGTTATATTATAATAGGGTCTAGGGTTTTCAAGTAAAATATAGAAATAGCTGAAATGCTTACATCTCACATTCCAACATAGTTGGGCACAACTAATACGTACGGCACTTATTGGAGTTTTGGATTCCATACAATGGCAGGGCTACTGGGGTACCGCCCGTCATAGTACGTGGCCTAGATCACCGTACCGAGGAGTACGCCCGCTCCCCTGCAACACAAAGCCGGAACCATCCCTTACTGGATAATTCCGAACAAGATAATCCCGTAGTTGGCGCGACCAACTACACACTAAGCCGAATAAAAGAAAAGGGACCTCTAGACAGGGATCTATCTTGCTCTCAGTGGGTGCTACCCACGAAACCTTGCTGCACCTCCCCTGTTTTAGCCATTCCCGGTTGATGAGGCTTGAGGTTACGATTACCTTTAATCAGAACATATCACTTAGAATGCTCATCGTCCGCCTGACGATGTGCTGAAAGCATTCAATCCATACAAGTTCGTTCCGGGTTCGAACGAAACCGAAGGCATTATCTCGTTACACTCGTTTTGGAATCACCCTCAGAGTTAACGACAATAACCCTTGCACTCTGAATCTTCATCTTCACTTGAGATTCACGACCTATCGTTAATTTGGATCGATGTGGTATTCGGGTCTCCAGACCTGGAATACCGGTATACGGAAACCCGATCCCGGTCTCATCGAAATCCAAAACGTATCTTTTAAGGCCAAGTTGTTTTAAAGTTAAAACAATTCAATTCCATTTATCTATATACACATAGATAGATAATTCACAATATCAAATAGATAATCTACATTATCATCATAAACAGATAATTCATATCATCATTACTATGCAACCAAAGCATCCAAATCATACGGTATCAATTATCTCATATCTGAGATCTCAAACCATTCAAGGAAAATCAATATCATTCAATATCCTTAAGCAATGATTTATTAATCACCATATATAGTTAATTTAAAATGAATTAAATTAAATACTTTATCTCTAATTAGTTTAAAGTAAATTAAATTAATTACTTCCATCATTATCAACCTTGCTTAAGTCACTATTAATTAATTATCAATTAATTAATCAACCCTTATCCAATTATTCATTTTAATTAATCATCCTTGATTAATTAACATTTAATTACATTCAAGTAATTAACACTTAAATTAATTTCACAAATTAATTATTCTTAACCACTTATAGTAATTAACCTTTAATTACTACATTTATTAATTAATTATAATTAATTACATTACTCCTTAATTAATTACATTAATTAATCACTCCATTTATTAATTTTATCTTAATTAATTAGTTCTTAATTACATCATTAATTATATTAATTAATGATCCTTAATCACATTATATCATTAATTACTTTATTTAAATTAATTACATTAAGTAATTAATCTTAATTAAACCACAATTATTAATCACTATTGATTAATCACATTCAGTAATTAACTACCCTTAATTACTCCATTAATTACATAAGTAATTATCTATTAATTACTTTCCTAAGTAATTATACTTCATTAAATTGCATTAAGTAATTATACTTTATAAATCATTAAGTGATTAAATTAAATTAATTAAACTTAATTAATTACTTAACTAATCAAATTAAACTTAATTAATTACATTAAGTAACTAATTTATTTGTTACTTCCATTAAGTAATTATATTATCAATTTCACAAATTATTAATCTTAATTAACTAATCTATTTAATTATCACAATTAATCACATAAATTAATTACTTATTTAACCCAAGTTAATGATCTACATTAACTATTCTTTAATTATTTTTCTTAATAATTAAACTTTAATTAACCATTATTGATTATAATTTAATTAATTCCAATTACCAATAAATTAATCTTTCATTACTTAATTAATTAAGTACCTAACAATAACTTAATTAATCCTTAATTACTTAAATAATTTATTCCTAATTATTAATTAAAAATCTTAACTTATCAATTAATGATTCTTGATTTCAAATTAATTACCTTTTAATTAATTTAATTAAATCTTAATTAATCAATTTAACCCTTAATTACTAATTTATAAATCCAAATCATAAATTAATTACATTGATTAATTATCTTTTAACTACCTTAATAATTTATTTAATTAGAAATCATTAAGTTCTAAATAACTTTAAGATAAACCTTAATCTCATTAATGATCAAATTATCATTAGCAAAACATTTTAACAACAATTTGTTTTAATTATACTTTCCATTTCATTTTAAATTTAAGAATTTAAAATGAAAATAATTTAAACTTTAACAATGTTTAAAACAATTCAAAAACCTTTTAAATTACATGATAAAGAAAATACTAATCTTATAAAAGAAATTTAAAATAGTTTTAAACCAAATTCATTTTTAAATTCAGATTTAAACTTAAATTTAAAAATCCTGTTCAAAATTTTATTCTCAGATTTTTAAAAACCATTTTATAAAATACTTTTAACATTTTTAAAGTTGTTAAAACCTTTCATTTTATAAAACTTAATTTAATTTTCAAAAACTAGATTACAAATTCAGTTTTGAATTCATATTCTAAATTCTGTTTTAAAACTTACTTTCAAATTTAAAATCAAATTTAAATTTGAAATAGACAGATTTTCAGAGAAACCTGTAACAACATTTCTACCCGAGCTCCCACTAAATTGCTTCGAGACAAAACTCTATTTACCCGAGCAAAAACTAAATTGACTCGAGAAATTCCCGAGTTCCCAAATTTTCCAAAACCCAACTTCATCAGCGAATTTGTGCACCGTGCATATGCACCTTCATCACAGCCAACTCCGACCATCTGCGATGCTTTCTTCAAGTCGACGACCAGCCTCACACATGATTCCGACCATCAGAACATTAACTCCAACTCGAAATCGAATTCGAGACTCCATTCCCAAACCTGGAAACCATAGTGCACACCCAAACCCAAACCTGTCAACGACGAGTTCTCCTTCCTCCGACCATCGTTTGAGATGAAACCTTGGCCACAATCTCGTCATGGCCTCAACAACACTTCCCCAAATCTGCTTCACACTCGAACAACTCTAGAGGCAATGATGATCGATTTCCTAATTTGTTTAAAACTAGGGTTACAGAACATTTTTAATCACTGTTGTCTCTATATCAATCTGATCACCTTATAACCAATTTTCCTTGATTCCCTTATCACCCATCTTCCATCATACAAAAACATGACCCCCAAATCCACTTGAATCAACCGAGACATTCCAAAACCCAATTTTGGGTCAAAACAGTAATGCACAGTCCAACCAATCTTAGAATTTATGATTTTACTCTTAAAAATCATGAATTGATCTAAGGTTTTAATTTGTAAACCTGAATTGCTACAACAAGTTTGAATTTTAACAATGACTTGAGTTCCCCCTTTATACTTGATTTCCAGAGCAAATTCAGTTTCTATTTAAGTTAAGATATTTTTAGAATTAAGTTTATATCTAAACAAACAATATTTGTTTAAATCCTAAGTCTTAAAAATTAATAGATAAAGAAA
Source organism: Allium fistulosum (assembly GCA_030737815.1). NCBI lineage: Eukaryota > Viridiplantae > Streptophyta > Magnoliopsida > Asparagales > Amaryllidaceae > Allium > Allium fistulosum. The sequence continues at coordinate 354,573,701 of CM060907.1, forward strand.
AATGAATTCAAATAGGAAACTGGGTTGAAGATTTTAGATCAGGGATGTTATACAGGCAATTCAAATTCAACAAATATCACACATCACAAATGCACAGGAGTCTTCAACAAATATACAAATACAACTTATTTAAAACATGATTCAACAACCAGATTTACCTTAATTTTTTTTAAAAGAACTGTTACTCACCTAGACAATAATGAACAGAACACTTATAACAGCATGCACACAAATAAAAATCCACATCAGACATTCATTTATGTAATAAACCTTTATATCCAACCATACTAGCATGCAACCTAATTATATTTTAAAATTTAAAGTTACTCACTTGATTTAAAACAGAGATAGAGCCTTTGATGATTTCTCTGAAAACAGCCTTGAACCCTTAGGGATTTAGTTGTTGGAAATATCTTTTGAAAACTTTTAAAACTTGAACTTGAATTGTTGAAGAATGCATGCTACTGGAATCCTTAAGTTGTTGAGATGGTTTAATGATATGATTTCCAGGTTGCTTGATTATCTCAAGTTGGAAGAAGAAAGTGCTCAGGCTTAAAGAAATGCAGGCTTTTGTTGAAAATTACTTTGCAAAATCTCAGAGAAAAAAGAATGTTTTGCAAGCTTCAGATTTGAAAGTGGTTACAGATCTTTGAAGAAGATGTTTACAAACAGACTTTGTTTTTGGGAATTTTCAGGCTGAAAGTTTCTTGTCTTTGAGTTGAAGAAAAATAGAAAAAGAGAATGGAATGAGAAGTCTATGTTTATATAAGTTAATTTGTGGTTTAATAAAAATGAAAGAAAACCAAAAATTTAAAAACTTGACATTTGTCATTAGAGTTGTTAATCAATTAACACATGTTACTACTTAGCCTTAGGAAATAACACATGTCCTTTAGTTAATTAGTTTGTATTTATTTTAAATGTAAACAAAAGACTTTTCTTTATTTATAAAACACTTATTACTTATTTATATATATATAGATAACTTTTAAAGAAATAAACCAATTATATATATATAAATAAAAGCTTATACATTTATTTATAAAATTCAAAACTATTTAAAATCTTACCTCTTTTGAATTCTAAATTCGAATTCAAATTAAATTTCAAATCCAAGCTTATCTATTTACAATATATACATATATATATACATTATAAATAGAAATCATTTTATTAGTTTTTAAAGGATAAAATTCACAAATTAAATATTCATTTAATTAGATTTTTAAATCAATTCAAATATTTTTATCAAAAATTATCAAATCAATTTAATTATTTAAACAGATTATTAAATTGATATTGCCCCAAATTTCCGGGATATTACATTCCTTCCCCCTTAAAATAATTTCGTCCCCGAAATTTAAAACAAAGGTAATTTAATAATCTCTTTAAATCACAAGCATATATTATCATCCATATGCTAACAACCATAGCAACCAATTCATCCAAACAAACAATTCTAACTATCCAGTCAAAATTCTGAATAGAATTTCCTCGAGATTCCCCAAGTATATATATACCGGGATACTCGCTCTACAGAATCCAAACAATCAATACCACTAAGCTATAGAGCTTCTACTTATCTAGATTTACAAAACTAAACAGAATATCAGACTACAGATGAGTCTGACTCAACAACCAAATCCTCCAGAACTGCTGATTCCTAAACCAGAGATAGATCAAACACGTATTCCCTAAGAGATACGTAAAATACATTGAATTCTAGTTATCCAAACTGACAATTCAATCCAGTAGATCAAACTCTTATCCAAATCAGAACATAGAAAAGATCCAAAACAACTCGGAGCTGACTTCCGAGACTTACCCAATCTTATAGCTCCCTTTAATCAGAGAAAAACTTCACAACAACGAAGTCTCCAACTTCGAATTTCAAATTCCTCCGTCTCTTATCCACAAAATCCTTCAGACGATCTTGGGCTACCTACAAATCCTTCCTGATCAACTCAACCTTCGCCGATGCTTCTAGAAACAAACAGGACCAAAAATAACTCAACCAATGATCCTCTCAAGATCTACCCAATCCAAAACACAACTCTACTACCATCAGTAGACTGAACTAACTTCTCCTATCTGAAAAAGACAAACAGGAGCACTCGCCAAACTGCTTCCGCTACACCATTCTGATCTGGAGTAGAATGAAAATGCTGATGAAGAACACAAGCACAAACTGGACAACATATCCCAGAAAATCTCAGATACCCAAAAGAATACTCAAACTATCGCAAGTCACTTTTGCGATCAACCCAGCCAAAATGCAAAGAAACTGTTCTCTCTTTACCAATCAGAACAGCTTACGCTTATCTATCTAATCCATTGAAGAAATGGATCCACTCTGTTGCTTCTGAACTCCACCTCCAGAAAACTATTAAGCCGGAAGAACTTCCTGCCAACGCAAAGAACACTCCGAGCTGCACTGCTGCCACAGATGCCAAAGACTTCTTAACCAAAGTTCTTCGAGAAACTCGAACCTCAAACAGAATCACCATGCTGAACTCAGCCACAATACCGAAACAGACACACTTCATTAACTTGTTCCAAAAGAAAACATCTTTGGGAACATCCATATTCACTGCGTCTCATCACACAGCTACAATTTCATGAGATACCATCACTTGCTTCTGCCTAACCGACAGATCCAACTCTACTCATCCAACTTCAAAGATAAACTCCGAACCTTAACAGGTTTTCTTCAGAGATTGTGAAATCCTTACAATTGCAAAGTTCACTCGAGACGGTATTAGGTTTACAGTCTCGACAAATACACTTCCAACCTCAACACTCAGACTCCTAATCCTAGATGATAAATTATTATCATCTCAACCAATCATTACAAATACCATATACATTTAAAATGATACTTTTTATATATAGAAAATATATCTGGGTAAAATTATTTCATCTACCTTTTTAAAACAATATTGTGTCCGTTGGCCTGGTCCAAGTGTTTAGAGATCCCTATCAATAACGTTAGCTACTCGTATTGACCAGAATTCATATACCACCCAACCGATCAATTAACACAATATAAAATCATTTTATATAACTAACAAATATGCGCTCTCGTATATATATATACTCAGACTCAAACAGGTTGCTACAGATCCTATCTCTAATGAACAATCCTTCCGAACCTAGGTATTCACTCAACCTAGTGTTCTGATATTCACTTAACCAAAAGCTTAGGCATTCGCTCAACCTATGCTCTGATACCAAGTGTGACGACCCGGCTTTTTCTCCACAGAAAGTCGGATCATTATGAAGAAAGAAAGGGGTAGAAAATAGAAAAGAAGAGAAGAAAGAAAGAAACAACAACAACGATCTCACAGCGGAACGAATAAATTATATTAATAACATAAACTATTACATAGTATACAACACTTATCAGAGTTATACAACATATACATCACTTACTAGACAGTTATAAACATCTGTCTAGACATTACAACTCAAATACAAGACAAGACACTATCACAGATATCAACACAGCGGAATACTATATCTATCTACTACGCTGAAGCCTCCTGCTCCATTGCTCCTCTACAATTCGTCAAAGCTAAACCTGAATCCCTTGGCTACTCGTAAAAATTTGAGTACCCAAGAGTTTATAAAACAGAAATAAACAACTTGGGTCAGACATGGGTCTGGTGTGAGTAACAGGTTAAACTTGCTTAACTTCAAAACCTTTAGAAAGAAAAAGTATCACGTAAGACTCCCCACAAATAAACATGGGTAAGTTTTTACCTTACGCTAACCAAAACATTTGATAGGAAATCCAGTTATATTATAATAGGGTCTAGGGTTTTCAAGTAAAATATAGAAATAGCTGAAATGCTTACATCTCACATTCCAACATAGTTGGGCACAACTAATACGTACGGCATTTATTGGAGTTTTGGATTCCATACAATGGCAGGGCTACTGGGGTACCGCCCGTCACAGTACGTGGCCTAGATCACCGTACCGAGGAGTACGCCCGCTCCCCTGCAACACAAAGCCAGAACCATCCCTTACTGGATAATTCCGAACAAGATAATCCCGTAGTTGGCGCGACCAACTACACACTGAGCCGAATAAAAGAAAAGGGACCTCTAGACAGGGATCTATCTTGCTCTCAGTGGGTGCTACCCACGAAACCTTGCTGCACCTCCCCTGTTTTAGCCATTCCCGGTTGATGAGGCTTGAGGTTACGATTACCTTTAATCAGAACATATCACTTAGAATGCTCATCGTCCGCCTGACGATGTGCTGAAAGCATTCAATCCATACAAGTTTGTTCCGGGTTCGAACGAAACCGAAGGCATTATCTCGTTACACTCGTTTTGGAATCACCCTCAGAGTTAACGACAATAACCCTTGCACTCTGAATCTTCATCTTCACTTGAGATTCACGACCTATCGTTAATTTGGATCGATGTGGTATTCGGGTCTCCAGACCTGGAATACCGGTATACGGAAACCCGATCCCGGTCTCATCGAAATCCAAAACGTATCTTTTAAGGCCAAGTTGTTTTAAAGTTAAAACAATTCAATTCCATTTATCTATATACACATAGATAGATAATTCACAATATCAAATAGATAATCTACATTATCATCATAAACAGATAATTCATATCATCATTACTATGCAACCAAAGCATCCAAATCATACGGTATCAATTATCTCATATCTGAGATCTCAAACCATTCAAGGAAAATCAATATCATTCAATATCCTTAAGCAATGATTTATTAATCACCATATATAGTTAATTTAAAATGAATTAAATTAAATACTTTATCTCTAATTAGTTTAAAGTAAATTAAATTAATTACTTCCATCATTATCAACCTTGCTTAAGTCACTATTAATTAATTATCAATTAATTAATCAACCCTTATCCAATTATTCATTTTAATTAATCATCCTTGATTAATTAACATTTAATTACATTCAAGTAATTAACACTTAAATTAATTTCACAAATTAATTATTCTTAACCACTTATAGTAATTAACCTTTAATTACTACATTTATTAATTAATTATAATTAATTACATTACTCCTTAATTAATTACATTAATTAATCACTCCATTTATTAATTTTATCTTAATTAATTAGTTCTTAATTACATCATTAATTATATTAATTAATGATCCTTAATCACATTATATCATTAATTACTTTATTTAAATTAATTACATTAAGTAATTAATCTTAATTAAACCACAATTATTAATCACTATTGATTAATCACATTCAGTAATTAACTACCCTTAATTACTCCATTAATTACATAAGTAATTATCTATTAATTACTTTCCTAAGTAATTATACTTCATTAAATTGCATTAAGTAATTATACTTTATAAATCATTAAGTGATTAAATTAAATTAATTAAACTTAATTAATTACTTAACTAATCAAATTAAACTTAATTAATTACATTAAGTAACTAATTTATTTGTTACTTCCATTAAGTAATTATATTATCAATTTCACAAATTATTAATCTTAATTAACTAATCTATTTAATTATCACAATTAATCACATAAATTAATTACTTATTTAACCCAAGTTAATGATCTACATTAACTATTCTTTAATTATTTTTCTTAATAATTAAACTTTAATTAACCATTATTGATTATAATTTAATTAATTCCAATTACCAATAAATTAATCTTTCATTACTTAATTAATTAAGTACCTAACAATAACTTAATTAATCCTTAATTACTTAAATAATTTATTCCTAATTATTAATTAAAAATCTTAACTTATCAATTAATGATTCTTGATTTCAAATTAATTACCTTTTAATTAATTTAATTAAATCTTAATTAATCAATTTAACCCTTAATTACTAATTTATAAATCCAAATCATAAATTAATTACATTGATTAATTATCTTTTAACTACCTTAATAATTTATTTAATTAGAAATCATTAAGTTCTAAATAACTTTAAGATAAACCTTAATCTCATTAATGATCAAATTATCATTAGCAAAACATTTTAACAACAATTTGTTTTAATTATACTTTCCATTTCATTTTAAATTTAAGAATTTAAAATGAAAATAATTTAAACTTTAACAATGTTTAAAACAATTCAAAAACCTTTTAAATTACATGATAAAGAAAATACTAATCTTATAAAAGAAATTTAAAATAGTTTTAAACCAAATTCATTTTTAAATTCAGATTTAAACTTAAATTTAAAAATCCTGTTCAAAATTTTATTCTCAGATTTTTAAAAACCATTTTATAAAATACTTTTAACATTTTTAAAGTTGTTAAAACCTTTCATTTTATAAAACTTAATTTAATTTTCAAAAACTAGATTACAAATTCAGTTTTGAATTCATATTCTAAATTCTGTTTTAAAACTTACTTTCAAATTTAAAATCAAATTTAAATTTGAAATAGACAGATTTTCAGAGAAACCTGTAACAACATTTCTACCCGAGCTCCCACTAAATTGCTTCGAGACAAAACTCTATTTACCCGAGCAAAAACTAAATTGACTCGAGAAATTCCCAAGTTCCCAAATTTTCCAAAACCCAACTTCATCAGCGAATTTGTGCACCGTGCATATGCACCTTCATCACAGCCAACTCCGACCATCTGTGATGCTTCCTTCAAGTCGACGACCAGCCTCACACATGATTCCGACCATCAGAACATTAACTCCAACTCGAAATCGAATTCGAGACTCCATTCCCAAACCTGGAAACCATAGTGCACACCCAAACCCAAACCTGTCAACGACGAGTTCTCCTTCCTCCGACCATCGTTTGAGATGAAATCTTGGCCACAATCTCGTCATGGCCTCAACAACACTTCCCCAAATCTGCTTCACACTCGAACAACTCTAGAGGCAATGATGATCGATTTCCTAATTTGTTTAAAACTAGGGTTACAGAACATTTTTAATCACTGTTGTCTCTATATCAATCTGATCACCTTATAACCAATTTTCCTTGATTCCCTTATCACCCATCTTCCATCATACAAAAACATGACCCCCAAATCCACTTGAATCAACCGAGACATTCCAAAACCCAATTTTGGGTCAAAACAGTAATGCACAGTCCAACCAATCTTAGAATTTATGATTTTACTCTTAAAAATCATGAATTGATCTAAGGTTTTAATTTGTAAACCTGAATTGCTACAACAAGTTTGAATTTTAACAATGACTTGAGTTCCCCCTTTATACTTGATTTCCAGAGCAAATTCAGTTTCTATTTAAGTTAAGATATTTTTAGAATTAAGTTTATATCTAAACAAACAATATTTGTTTAAATCCTAAGTCTTAAAAATTAATAGATAAAGAAAAATGAATTCAAATAGGAAACTGGGCTGAAGATTTTAGATCAGGGATGTTATACAGGCAATTCAAATTCAACAAATATCACACATCACAAATGCACAGGAGTCTTCAACAAATATACAAATACAACTTATTTAAAACATGATTCAACAACCAGATTTACCTTAATTTTTTTTAAAAGAACTGTTACTCACCTAGACAATAATGAACAGAACACTTATAACAGCATGCACACAAATAAAAATCCACATCAGACATTCATTTATGTAATAAACCTTTATATCCAACCATACTAGCATGCAACCTAATTATATTTTAAAATTTAAAGTTACTCACTTGATTTAAAACAGAGATAGAGCCTTTGATGATTTCTCTGAAAACAGCCTTGAACCCTTAGGGATTTAGTTGCTGGAAATATCTTTTGAAAACTTTTAAAACTTGAACTTGAATTGTTGAAGAATGCATGCTACTGGAATCCTTAAGTTGTTGAGATGGTTTAATGATATGATTTCCAGGTTGCTTGATTATCTCAGGTTGGAAGAAGAAATTGCTCAAGCTTAAAGAAATGCAGGCTTTTGTTGAAAATTACGTTGCAAAATCTCAGAGAAAAAAGAATGTTTTGCAAGCTTCAGATTTGAAAGTGGTTACAGATCTTTGAAGAAGATGTTTACAAACAGACTTTGTTTTTGGGAATTTTCAGGCTGAAAGTTTCTTGTCTTTGAGTTGAAGAAAAATAGAAAAAGAGAATGGAATGAGAAGTCTATGTTTATATAAGTTAATTTGTGGTTTAATAAAAATGAAAGAAAACCAAAAATTTAAAAACTTGACATTTGTCATTAGAGTTGTTAATCAATTAACACATGTTACTACTTAGCCTTAGGAAATAACACATGTCCTTTAGTTAATTAGTTTGTATTTATTTTAAATGTAAACAAAAGACTTTTCTTTATTTATAAAACACTTATTACTTATTTATATATATATAGATAACTTTTAAAGAAATAAACCAATTATATATATATAAATAAAAGCTTATACATTTATTTATAAAATTCAAAACTATTTAAAATCTTACCTCTTTTGAATTCTAAATTCGAATTCAAATTAAATTTCAAATCCAAGCTTATCTATTTACAATATATACATATATATATACATTATAAATAGAAATCATTTTATTAGTTTTTAAAGGATAAAATTCACAAATTAAATATTCATTTAATTAGATTTTTAAATCAATTCAAATATTTTTATCAAAAATTATCAAATCAATTTAATTATTTAAACAGATTATTAAATTGATATTGCCCCAAATTTCCGGGATATTACAGATGCGATGGTGGATCTTGAAGCTTTTCTATTTAGGCCTACTTTAGATATCTACACGATTGGACAAGCGGTTGGGACGCCTATTGCTTGGCATAAAGAATTTATCTCCTTTGATTAGTACGTACATGTACTTTTACTGATTTATGTTATGGATTTAGTTATGTTTTGGAACGGAGTTATGAATTCATAAAGGGTGTAAACTTGAATCTTTTTTTAATGTGAATGGTTCGTGTTGTTTCAAGTATTTGAATGATTGTGGTTATTATTAATGAAATATTGGTTTTAATTATAATATCACAAAATTTATTGTTGATAGCAATTGTGAAAAGATGAATTATAGTAGTTTGTAGCAGTTGTAAAAATATTTGATGCGACTGTCATCACTAGTTGTAGTACATCCTACTACAACTATTATAAACTGTTGTAAAATGTTAACGCAACATGTGAAAACAGTTGTTAAAATATTTATTGCAAGTGTCGTAAACAGTTGTGAATAAGTCTTTTACAACTGCGAAAAGCGGTCGTCAAAGATTATATTACAACACATGTTGACAGTTGCAAAAGAGTCCTATAACAACTGGTTTTGGCTGTTGCGATAAACTTTAATACAACTGCAAATAGCTGTTGTAAAAGTTATTCTACAACTGCTAAAAGCAGTTGTAAATAAATCTTTTACAACTGCTATTTGCAGTTGTAAAAAGCTCTTTTACAACTGCTTATGCAACTGTACGTACCCCTTGTAAAATAATCCCGCTCTATTACAACTGCGGATATAAAGACTGGCGGATGCCAGTTGTAATAGATCTATTACAACTGTTTTTACTGCGGATATAAAGACTGACGGCTTCCGACGGCTCTTTTCCGACGGCGTTCGACGGACCGTCGGAAATTCGCGAATTACAGGGCTCAGCTGTTATAAATTTATAACGGCGAACTCTTCGCCGTTATAAACCCAATCACTACTAGAAAAGGCTTTTATTCCGACAGCAAGAAGCAACGGCTTCCGATGGCTCTTTTCCGACGGCGTTCGACGGACCGTCGGCGGCCGTCGGAAGCCGTCGGAAGCCGTCGGAAATTCGCGAATTACAGGGCTCAACCGAGCCTTCTTCTTCCTCGTTCTCAACACGAAAATTTTTAGCAAAAAACCCCCAATTCCCTTCTCCAAGCTTCCAATCTCTAATTTCGAGCTTTTGGATCCTCCACGACTGCCTAATCAAACTCTATTGCTCTCAATCTCAGGTATAATATTTTATTTTCGCCAAAAATCTATTTTTTCCCTAAATCTGGATTTGCATAAGTTGATAAATTAGGATTAATTAGTAATTGCAATTGTTTCCAATAGCGTAATAACGGTTTATAGCATCCCATGGTATACCTATTTCATATGTTATCGTGAAGTTCTAAAGAGTATGTATAATTTATGATTGTGTGTATATAAACCATTGTATATGTGTTGTTTATACCATTTTATTGTGTTAATTGGAATAATACATGAGTTGTATAACATCTTGACTAGCTTGTACAAGCGTATGCATTACTTACCCATCACTCCAAGGTTTCAAAGAATATATGCATCTTTTGTAACTGCATCTAATATGAGATGGCATAGTGTGAGAACGGAGGAAGAGGGTACGTTGACACATCAGGCCGATGGAGAAGCATGGAAGCATTTCGAGAAAACATATCCAAATTTTGCAGCGGAGAGTCGAAATGTTAGATTAGGATTATGTACGGATGGTTTTTCGCCATTTTCTCAATTTGGTTCTAAATATTCATCCTGGCTCATTATCGTCACACCGTATAATTTACCTCCATGGATGTGTATAAAAACGCAATATATGTTTCTTACTGTTGTCGTTCCTGACCCCGACGATCCGACACAAGGAATCGATGTATATTTACAACCGTTGATTGAGGAGTTAAAAATACTGTGGAACGAAGGAGTGGAAACATACGATGTGTCCAAGAAGAAAAATTTTCGTATGTTTGCTTCTTTGTTGTGGACTATAAGTGATTTTCCTGCCTATGCAATGCTTTTAGGATGGATACTGTCGGTCGTCTAGCATGTCCATATTGCATGGATGAAACACGAGCGTTTTCTTTACCCCATGGTAAGAAAATTTCATGGTTTGACTGTCATTGATATTTTCTCCATGTAAATCATCCCTTCAGAGGAGACAAGAAAAACTTTTTAGCTAATAGAGTATAAACCAGATAACCACCGATGATATGGTCAAGCGAAGACATAGATGAACTTGTTAGGGACTATCCAAAGATATATGAAACTGGAGTGCAAACAGAAATTGAAGGCAAATCGATTTGCGGGCTAGAGTGGCGCAGCTGGAGGAGCAGAATCGTCGGTAGGCCATAGAGACCACACAAATGCTAGACCAGCGTATCGCCGAGTACATGCAGCAGTATGGTGGCCGCTTCCCATCCTCTGCTGGCTCTGGTTCTGGAGGAGATTGATTGATTGCTTTGGTCGGTATGTATTTTTCTGTTTTGTATGATTTGGTAGATGATGGAGGTAGTTGTTGATTTATGTACTATGTTATGAACACTTAGCTGTTTTATTGTATAATCATGTGGATGTTGGGTGATGATTATGTGTTTTGACTTAATTTTATGTATTTTTTTGTTTGGTGAATTGTGTATAGTTTGGTTTTTGATATTTGGTTGGAATATTATATATTGGATTCTGAAGAATAGTGTTTGTATGGGAAACATGGATGGAATGCTATATTGCAGCAGAAATATAAAAAAAATGCAGCAGATTTCCGACGGCTTCCGACAGCTTTCAGGTTATATTTTTCCAACGGCTTCCGACTGCTTTCAAATCAATTTTTCCAACTATTTCCGACGGCTTCCGACAAGTGTCGGAATTCGTCGGAAGCCGTCGGAAATACGAACGGCGAGATGTGTCGGAAGCCGTCGGAAACACTGCACGCCTACGCCTTATTTTCCTACAGCATTTTCCGACGGCCTCCGACGGTCGCCGACGGTTTTCTGCCGTCGGAAAATGCCTTTTTTCTTGTAGTGAATGAATTTTTTTTCACTTGTTCATGGTTAGTTTGTACCTTACCTGGTTGCGGAACTCGTTCGGTCGGTTCAAAAGTATGAGAAAGAATGAACTGGACAAACCACATTGTCGGTTATGGTCTTAGCATTTTTCTATTTGAGCATTTAGTTAGATACAATAACCACGCCACACCGACTACTATATGATATATGCAAATATGAACCAGTTATAGTTAGTTTATTCGTAATTGCATTGATCACCCAAGTGGTTATTTAGTGAGTGAATACATAAGTTTTCATTTTATTTATTGAGATCATGAAAGCATAGAGTTGTATTGGACATATGTAGCTGGTGATATTTTTTTGGCCATGGCAGTTCTAATCCTGCACGCTTTAAACATTTTAAGGCTTGGTGTACAGGATTCTCAGTCCCATGAAAGTCGAGAGACATGAAGGTATAATAAGAACTCATTGTCTGTCACTGCTTCTTTTTTTTTGTCTTTATTATTTGGTCATGAAAATGTGACTAGGTATTAGAGTTATGGGATGGCTGTAACATTATATCACTCACATATATTGGTATGCGGGTTCAAACTATTGTAAACCTGACCCGCTCACTCTTTCATTTGACCGTTACAACTTATCCTATATAAGGATTGTAATAAACAGGGTTACAGGAACCACCCCATGCTGACTTGGAACTCTATGATAACAGTACTTTGAAATACTTCTCCTATGCGTACTCTCTCACCCTTTCTTTTACCCTACCGATAACTATTCCCCCATCTTCCTATACATGCTAAATTTTGTTTACCTAATTTTTTTGCTTTCACCTCTCCCAAATTATAATTCACTCGAAATTTCTCAACGCCTCTCTATATTGATACTCAGTCGTAAAATTCTTCCTGTTCGAACGCAAATCAGCAGCGTTGCTCCAAATTAATTCTTCCACCAAAACATTTGTTGTTGCATAACCCACTTACAGCTTCATCTTCACCATTGGCAACCCTAATTTCATATGGGTTCCCCAGTTATGTTGATATCAATTTACGATCAAACTGATAATTGGGTCATGTCGACTCTACAGTTATTGATGAACAAACATCAACAACATGTACGTCTCCCTCCGGTGAACTGTGAGGTATAACTTACTAATCTTTCTTCTTTCTCCGACGACTTGATTCTCAATCATTGTTTTCATCGTTTAATGGTATCATGCTACAACTAGTATTTTTAATTTTGAATTTTTTCCATTTTCTTGAATTAGTTCCTAAATATTCACCTACTTTCTGATGCGGCCTAGGATGGTGAAGAGTTAGGTCGCGTACGACCTAACGAATCCTTTAAGTCGTTACTGAGGAATGATACCCAGAATGGTGAAGAGTTAGGTCGTGTACGACCTAACGAGGTCTTTAAGTCGCCCCAGCGACTTAGTGAAGCTCAGCAACGACCTAGTGAAGACTCGCGAGTTAACGATCTAAAGGGAAAGGCGCTCAAATGACCTAACTTCCATATGCCGCTTTCTGTCTCAAGCGAGCTACGACCTATCAAGGAAACAAGTCGAGTTTAGGTCGCGACCGACCTAACTCTCATATGCCGCTTTATTTAGGTCGCTCAGATCTTAGGCCGTTCAGATCTTAGGTCGCTGCCGCTTTCTGCTCTAAGCCGTTGATTTCCTAAGTCGTGTGAAGGAGGTTCTTATGTCGTTCAAGTGTTAGGTCGTTACCGACCTAAGTTAAGTCGCTGAAGCCATGCCGCCTGGATTTCTTGAGTCGCCGCTTTACATTTTTAGGTCGCTCATTTGTTAAGTCGTAAGTCGTGATGTTTAGGTCGTAGCCAACCTATGTGTTGTAATGTGTTGTATTGTTTTTCTTTGTATGAGTCGCTGTTGCTTTAGGTCGTAGGTCATCTCTGGGTTAAGTCGTTCACGACCTAAGTGTTGTACAGTTTTGAGTCGTGTTGAGTTGTAACTTCTATAAATAGCGGAGTGTTGGCCATTTGTAAGGTTGATTTTTGAATAAAATTCTTATTTGAGAGCTTTGTGTCTCTTCATAAATTGGTAGTTGAGTTTAATCTCCTATCTCCACTTTCGGTTAATCGAGTGCACTCGATTCAACGACTGCTAAAGCCGATTCACGGTATCTAGTGCACTAGATCAACGTACGAAGAATTGTAGATCTTTAGACACGGTATAGTGCGCTATCAACGTGTTTGAGATAGCTAGAATTCGGTATCTTCGGATCAACGGATTTGGGCCATTCGGTATCTTCTATTCCATCGATTGCTACTTTCATCGTATTATTCGATTTGATTATTTCCGTTGCTGCATCATTTTGGTATCAGAGCTAGACTTAGCCAATCATAGCTAAGCCGAGTCTTGGAGCCAATCTTATTTGAAGAGTTTGAGGAGTTAATTGAAGTCATACATCATTTGGGGAAGTTGGTTGTTCATCGTGTTCATCACAAATTGCAAACAAGTTTGGAGTTTTCGATCCATATCATTTTGGATCAAAGGGTTGCGAGGTGTTTGAATTTGGCCGTGGGAGTTGCGCGCCAAAATTTGTGATTGTGAAGTTAGAGCCGAGAGCATCATATTTGTTAACATCGAGAATTGAAGTTTGTTTCATTTAACAATGCCGCCAAGGAGAGCTAATCGACATCAAAATATTGAAGATTTGTACAAGAGGGAAGATGCCGAGCAAATGGAACAACGCATAAGTAACAAATTCAATGAGAAGTTAGATGAAGGTATTGGAAGGTTAGAGAAATTGATGAATGATTTGAATCAAGGTCAAAGAAGGAGGTCGCCAATCTCGAACCATGGAGGAAATCGAGTTTCGCCATCGGCCACGGAAGCGAGAAGGGTATCGCCACAATCTGATCGAGGAAGAACAGAATCATCAGTTTCGATGAGAAAAGATCACCATGAGTATCGAGATGAAGAAAGAACTCAACGAGAGTTTGAATATGAACCATATCACGATGAAGAACGACATAGTAGAGGAGACATGCATGATCGAAGAGATGTTAATGGTCGAGATCGATATCGAAATTCACGTGATTATGATGAAGAGAGTGATAGAAGCAATATTCATTATCAAGATCGAGACCAAGGACGAAATGCATATAGGGATGTTGAGGATGATCGTCGATGGGAATTAGGGATGAAGACTGAAATTCCAAAATTCAAAGGTGCTATGCAAGCTGAGGAGTTTTTGGATTGGTTGTCTAATGTGGAGGAGATTTTTGACTTCAAGGAGGTTCCAGAACATCATAGAGTGAAGTTGGTTGCTACAAGGTTGAGGGGAAGAGCTTTGGCGTGGTGGCAGCAAACCAAACTTATACGTGAACGGATGGGGAAGTCAAAGATTGAATCATGGGAAAAGATGAAGAAGTTGATGAAAGTTACATTCTTACCTTACAATTATCAGTCTCTTATGTATCAACGTTTGCAGAACTTGAGGCAAGGAACTAAGACTGTTAATGATTATGCAGATGAATTTTATCAGCTTATTGCCCGGAATGATATTATGGAAACGGAGGAACAATTGACAGCTAGATTTGTTGGAGGGTTGAGAATGCAGATTCAAGATATGGTGAATATGTTTGATCCCATATCTGTTGCTGAAGCACACCAAAAGGCGTTGGCTTGGGAGAAGCAAGGATGAAGAGGTGGTGGAGTGTTTACAAATTCCAACAATCAAGTGAAATAGGCTAGTAGCAATATGAATATTTCAAAGGATGTTGCAAAACCAGTTGTTATTGAAGTTGCTAAGACCAGAGTCGACAGTGGTATCAAATGTTTCAATTGTCAAGAACTTGGTCACAAAAGTAATGAATGTCCAAAGCCGAAGAAACGAGCAATGATAGCTGAGGTTGAGGATGAGGATGAGGCTGAATGTTCTAATTCATTACCGGTTGAGGAGGAAGAGTTGTTGTCGGGAGATGATGGATATACATTGATGATGAGGAGGAATTGCTTGACACCGAAGCAGGAGGAAGAGACTAGCTGGTTGAGGAGTAACATCTTTCAATCAACATGTACTATCTTGGGAAGGGTTTGCAAGTTTGTCATTGATGCGGGAAGCTGTGATAATATTATCTCTACAGAAGCTGTGAAGAAGTTGTCATTGAAGACAGAGAAACATCCGAAACCTTACAAGTTAGCTTGGTTGAGGAAAGGTGGGGAGGTGAAAGTGTGTCGAAGAGCTTGTGTTAATTTTTCAATTGGGAAGAAATACAAGGATGAGATTTGGTGTGATGTTGTGGATATGGACGTGTGTCATCTGTTGTTGGGGAGACCGTGGCAGTATGATAGAGCGATACAACATGATGGGCGTACGAACAGTTATAGTTTCATGTTTGAAGGCACCAAAATTACTTTAGTTCCAAAGAAACGACAACCAGAAGAAAGCAAGTTGGAGGAGATTGAAGAACTTAAAACTTTGCTATCTTTGAAGGAGTTTGTGAAGGAAGTCGAAAAGGAACCTGAAGTATTCTTGTTGATTGGATGTGAGAGTCATGAAGTGGTTGAGATTCCTGAAGAAGTCAAACCAGTGCTGGAGGAATTTGAAGATGTATTTCCAGAGGAGTTGCCAACGGAGTTACCACCGTTGAGGGACATTCAACATCAAATTGATCTTGTTCCAGGAGTTGTGTTACCTCATAGACCACACTACAGAATGAGTCCAAAGGAACACGAGGAGTTGAGAAGACAGGTGGAAGAATTGCTTGAACAGGGGCGTGTGCAGGAAAGTTTAAGTCCATGTGCTGTGCCAGCATTGCTAGTATCGAAGAAGGATGGGACGTGGAGGATGTGCACTGATAGTCGAGCATTGAATAAAATAACTGTCAAATACAGATTTCCAATGCCAAGGCTTGATGATTTGTTGGATCAGTTGAGCGGAGCTACTATATTTTCGAAGATTGATTTGAAAAGTGGTTATCATCAAATTCGAATCAGACCAAGGGATGAATGGAAAACAACGTTCAAGACACGTGAGGGGTTGTACGAATGGCTGGTGATGCCGTTTGGTCTTTCGAATGCACCTAGTACATTCATGCGGGTGATGAATTAGATTTTTAGACCATTCATTGGGAAGTTTGTGGTGGTGTATTTTGATGATATTCTGATATACAGTGGAAGCGCAGAGGAACACTTGCAACATCTGAGAGAAGTGTTGATGGTACTACGACAGGAACAGTTTTATGCCGCAACGAAGAAATGCGTGTTCATGACGCATACTATTTTATTTTTGGGATATGTTATATCGGGAGGAGGTATACAGGTGGATCAGAATAAAGTTGAAGCAGTCAGAAATTGGCCACAACCCAAGACGATAACAGAAGTTAGAAGTTTTCATGGTTTGGCATCATTCTACCGAAGGTTCATTCCACACTTCAGTAGCGTGATGGCACCAGTTACTGATTGTATAAAGGGGAAGCAATTTTTATGGTCAGAGGAAGCAGGGGTTGCTTTTGAACGAATCGAAGAGCTTTTGACGACAACACCAATTCTAGTATTACCAGATTTTCAGTTGTTATTTGAGTTACATACTGATGCATCTAAAGTCGGGATTGGAGGAGTGTTGAGCCAGAAAGGACGTCCTATTGCATATTTCATTGAGAAGTTATCAGGAGCAAAAATGAGATATAACACATATGATGTCGAATTTTATGCTATCGTGCAAGCTGTGAAACACTGGAGACATTATTTGTTTCATAAAGAATTTGTTTTATATACTGATCATGAAGCGTTGAAGCATATGCAGGGACATGACAAGATTGCAGCAAGGCATGCTTCGTGGATTGCATACTTACAACAATTTACATTTGTGGTGAAGCATAAATCGGGAATTACAAATCGAGTGGCAGATGCATTGAGCAGAAGGAATCATGTGTTGACTACAATGAAGGTAGAGGTGACAGGGTTTGATGTGTTGCCAGAATTATTTGTTGAAGATCCTTACTTTGCAAAGTTTGTCGATAAAGTCAAGGAGGGGAAGACGGATGAGTTTGCATTGGTGGATGGTTTTCGGTTTAAAGGAAATCGATTATGTGTACAGATTGCAGTTTACGGATAAAAATTGTCAAGGAGCTACATGAAGAAGGCTATGTGGGTAGAGACCGTACATTGCAGCTGATTTCTCAATCTTACTTTTGGCCGTCGATGAGAAAAGAAGTGGCGAGATATGTGGAGAGATGTCATGTTTGTCAAGTTTCGAAAGGAACTGCTACAAATGCAGGATTATACATGCCTTTACCTGTTCCGACAAAGCCATGGGTGGATGTGAGCATGGATTTTGTGTTGAGTTTGCCTAGAACTCAAAGGGGAAATGATTCTATATTTGTTGTAGTTGACCGGTTTCGAAAATGGCACATTTCATAGCATGTAAGAAGACAGCGGATGCCGTCCGTGTTGCACAGTTGTTCTTTAGAGAGATATATCGACTGCATGGTTTACCAGAGTCTATAGTTTCCGACAGGGATACCAGATTTCTGAGTCATTTTTGGCTAAGTTTGTGGAAGATGGTGGGAACAAAGCTGAACTTTAGTAGTGCTTATCATCCGCAGTCGGATGGACAGACTGAAGTTGTAAACAGATCATTGGAAAATTTGTTACGATGTCTTGTAAAGGACAATCTAAAGAGTTGGGATATGAAGTTATGCCAAGCAGAGTTTGCACATAATCATGCTGTGAACCGTAGCACGGGTTTCAGTCCATTTCAGGTTGTATATTCAAACTTACCAAAGGGACCGTTGGATTTAACGGTAGTACCACACCCGAAGGGGACAGTTAAGAAAGCTACTGATTTTGTTGAAGGGCTGACAGAATGTCATAAAATCGTTCAGGAACGATTGGAGAAAGCAATGCAAATTATAAACGATCTGCGAATTTAAAGCGAAGAAGCGTTGAATTTAAGGAAGGAGATTTAGTATATGCTGTACTAACGAAAGATCGTTTTCCAATGGGAACATATAATAAACTTAAAGCTCGAAAGATTGGTCCTGTAACGATCGTGAAACGGATCAATGAAAACGCTTATAAGTTGAAGCTGCCGGAGGATGTATACACTTCTTATGTGTTTAATGTTAAACATCTTATACCGTATCATGAGAATGAGTTTGTTGTGGAAGAAGAGGGCGCAAATTTGAGGACGAATTTTTCTCGGCCAGGGGAGGATGATGCAGCCCAGGATGGTGAAGAGTTAGGTCGCGTACGACCTAACGAATCCTTTAAGTCGTTACTGAGGAATGATACCCATAATGGTGAAGAGTTAGGTCGTGTACGACCTAACGAGGTCTTTAAGTCGCCCCAGCGACTTAGTGAAGCTCGGCAACGACCTAGTGAAGACTCGCGAGTTAACGATCTAAAGGGAAAGGCGCTCAAACGACGTAACTTCCATATCCCGCTTTATGTCTCAAGCGAGCTACGACCTATCAAGGAAACAAGTCGAGTTTAGGTCGCGACCGACCTAACTCTCATATGCCGCTTTATTTAGGTCGCTCAGATCTTAGGCCGTTCAGATCTTAGGTCGCTGCCGCTTTCTGCTCTAAGCCGTTGATTTCTTAAGTCGTGTGAAGGAGGTTCTTATGTCGTTCAATTGTTAGGTCGTTACCGACCTAAGTTAAGTCGCTGAAGCCATGCCGCCTGGATTTCTTGAGTCGCCGCTTTACATTTTTAGGTCGCTCATTTGTTAAGTCGTAAGTCGTGATGTTTAGGTCGTAGCCGACCTATGTGTTGTAATGTGTTGTATTGTTTTTCTTTGTATGAGTCGCTGTTGCTTTAGGTCGTAGGTCGTCTCTGGGCTAAGTCGTTCACGACCTAAGTGTTGTACAGTTTTGAGTCGTGTTGAGTTGTAACTTCTATAAATAGCGGAGTGTTGGCCATTTGTAAGGTTGATTTTTGAATAAAATTCTTGTTTGAGAGCTTTGTGTCTCTTCTTAAATTGGTAGTTGAGTGTAATCTCCTATCTCCACTTTCGGTTAATCGAGTGCGCTCGATTCAACGACTGCTGAAGCCGATTCACGGTATCTAGTGCGCTAGATCAACGTACGAAGAATCGTAGATCTTTAGACACGGTATAGTGTGCTATCAACGTGTTTGGGATAGCTAGAATTCGGTATCTTCGGATCAACGAATTTGGGCCATTCGGTATCTTCTATTCCATCGATTGCTACTTTCATCGTATTATTCGATTTGATTATTTCCGCTGCTGCATCACTTTGCCTTATATAGTGCGTATACCAATCCGTTGTACTAATTTATTTTTCTTTCTGACATTATTACATCCATGAAAATTTTTAGAGTACAATATATTTCAGTTTGCTTCAACTTAGACAGAATGTCCTCAACTACTGACGATCCAAATTTGTTGGTCTCAAATACTGTACTTGCAAGTTCGTATTCTAATCAGTTTTGATGTTATTTTTATTCCAAAAATATAGTGTGTTTTACACTAAATTCGTTTAAAACCACCTGCATTACGGTCGGTTGTACAAGAAGTTGAGATTTTCTTCTTTAGTGGCTGATAGGATTCAAACTTATAATGAAAAACATGTTCAACTATTTTTGTATTCTGTGCTGATGCACTTACCAAATTTTTTTTGTCACTATTTTTTTATAAGTTGCTTTACGAATCTCGATGCATTATGTTTTACTTTTGTATGATATAAAACAAATCACATCAATGCAGTGCATGCTTCTGACATTCTGGCATATAGTATGTTCTGTTTAATAAACAAGTACTTATATACAATTTTCATGAATGCTGACATTCAAGGTGATCCCAAATTGTTTCACTAAACTATTACATTTATCAGATCATGTCCATATCATTTTATCTTCTGCCATCATCGTATGAAAGACACTAAGAAGTATAATATATTTCATTTTGCCATAATTAACTTGGATTGCCCGCTATCTGTGCGCAAGTTCACAATTTTCTTTAGCTTTTTCAATTTTTACCCTTTCAAAAGACAATTGTTCTCCTTTTTCTATATTTTTACAATATTATAATTTTGTGAATTTCACCTTTATGCTACATTACTTTCCACATTTTTACTTAATTGACTGATTTATAAGTTAGGTTTTTCGACTCCGACTACCACTATATTTTGATTTGATGTCCTCAAGTAGAGGGTGATAAAAACAACTAATTACTCATTTGCATTTCTTTTCTTTGTGTATTTCTACACATCTTTTTACCAACTAAAACATAAAGTTACTTTTAAGCTGTCATTTTGAAGTTGATTTTTTTCCATGAACTTACATTTTATCCTCCTTGGTACCATAGATTAAGATTTTCAGTAAAAGCTATTATGTAAGTTCTGAAAATGTATCTTATAAGTGGAGTATGACACAGTCCGATAAGAGGATGATTCTAAGGTATTGTTGTTAGTAATTTTTTTTGTCAAATGTCACATGATTACTTATCAGTTTTGTTAGTGAAACTAATTTTTTTATTCCGGAGCTTACGAATATTAATAACCGTGAGGTCTCAGCATCAACTCTTTTGTCAAGTGCTTGCAATTTCTATTTTACTAACCTCATTTTTTTAAAACGACCAGTATTTCTTACTTCCTTCAATGCTATAGGCTGTACATAAAATATTAAGTCTAACATTTTATAATATATATGCTTCACAATGGAATGACGGTAAAAAGTGCTATTCTATTCCATCATATTATGTTTCTGCACCCTATATGATTATGGTATTGATAATTAAGTCCCTAACAAATCACTATTTCAATGGGTAATCACCTATATATTTGTTGAGGGATTTATGTTTCAAATTAATCTAATTTTTTTCCCACTTATTTGCAGCCTATTGCCTATGAAATAATATATTGACAACTTTTTACCCATAAAGTGGACATTAGAGTACTACATTGAGTAGAAGAAAATCAAAGTTGATTTTAAATTAGGGGTTTTTTGTATAAAGGACAAAATTTTATATTTTTTTTGCCTCAAAGATATAACTTCAATATTTTAGTCATAAGGACAAACATTCTCCCAAAATTAATGCTAAGAACAGATATTCTTCCAAAATTAGTCATAAGGACAAACTGCCAAAATTATCAACCACCACTCGTCGCACCACTACCCACTGCTATCACCTACACCACCAGCCTCGCCGCCGCCCCGAACATCACTCACTGTCATCGCATGCTACCGATAACTCTTAACTTAAAAACTGATACCTAAAGACTGCTACTAGTAACTAAAAGTGGAAATTAGTCACAAGGGCCTCATTAGCAAGTGGAATTAGTTTCTAGGACACACAATTGAAATAATTACTTTCAAGGAGAAAACGTAAAATAATTAGTTTCTAAGGTCTAAAACATATGAAATTATGTTCTTGAAATTAATTGGACTGTTGACTTTGTCCTTGAAAGTAATTATTCTACTGACTTTGGCCTTGAAAGTAATTTCTTTGAATGTGTGTCCTAGAAACTAATTGGACTACAAAGTTTGTCCTTCTGGTGAAATGCCCCCAACTAAAAACCGATACCTAAAAACTGCTACCTAAAAACTGATACCTAAAAACTGCTACCGACAACTAAAACTGATACTAATAGCTGATACTCAAATAAACAACCCATAATCTAGTAGGTTTTCAAATTTATCAAATTCGATCGCCATTGTCTAAGTTTACAATTTATTCTTGAACAAGCATTTCAATCATAACAATCATCCTTGTAGAAAATCAGTTCATCATCATGTTTAAAGCACAAACTCAAAAATAACAAATATTTCCGAAAATGATACCTACAAATTGGAAAACTGATACCTAACAGCTGATACTACTTCTTCTCCCCTAATTCTTCCATGGCTTGCTCCTCTTCTTTCTCGACTTGCTCTGCTTCTTCCTCGAATTGTTGTTTCTTCTAAAACACCACTTCACCAAGGCATCCCTGCGACCAGAGTCATCAATTTTCCATCATCAGATGACTTCAAATCGAGCTACTTCAAAACCCTAGCCGTTGCCATCCACTTTAGAACCAACTACCCTCGCAGCTAAGGCTAACGCAGCAATCGCCCTCCCCGACAACGCCACCTAAGCTTGACGCGCTCCAGACTCATTTATGTATCTGTCTTGTTTGCTAATTTCTTGTCCTGCCTTCGAATTGGAATTCAAAAGTTGTCCTTCACGCTAAAATATTGAAGGCCGATACTTGAGGCTAGAATATTAAGAAATTTTGTCCTTGACCCTATTTTCCTGTTTAAATTATAACTCAAATCTCATAATCTTTTGTTTATGAAATTCAGTTGCGTTTTACAGTACTAAAACATAGACATATGTATGGTGCAAATTACTACTATTACACAATATAATAATTGAAAAGGTTCTTATTTTATTTACATGCAGATTGAGTAGGTCAAACAGGAAAGTGATTTAGGCCTTGGCTTCTCTAAATCGGTTTTCTCCTTGATTCCATCTGTAAAAAAATATGGCAAACTACAATTACAGCTATCTTAAAAGAAATTTATCATTCTATGCCTTAGTAAAATAGTCGATTTAAGGAAAATATCAGCATTTCCTTCACACTCAAGACGTATGGAAAATGTTTTGTTAACAAAGTTTCAGACCTTACTCTATATTCTAACACATACAATATATAATTTTAATATCCTTAGTTCCTTATTTTTTTAATGATATTATAATATTACAACATAATATTATGGTTTATAAGATGTAGTAACAGTAGTATGTCTATCATTCGACATGCTCATCGTCAACTACAAACCCTTTGAACTTATCACTTTCTGTGCAACTGCTATACAACCGTTATATGACCGTACTTTATAAGATCCCTTTTCTATCACATGAATTTATCATGTATCAAATTCATCTTGACGCTAAACAAGTTAGAGGCAAGTTCATAGTTTGCTTCTCTAATGATAGTAGGTAACCACAATTTTTCCTACAATTTACTTACAAATGCAGTTTTCAAATTGTCCCGACCTAATACGGTTAAAGCCCTAAATTCAGCGATGTTTCTACCCATTAAGTGTAATAGGTTGTCTAACTGTTCATTATTTTGTCAAAACAAAGATTCCAATTTCGAACTGTCCATATTTGTAAATGGAAAATCCCATTTGCCAAACTGAAAGCTATTGTAGCTGTGCTTTACATTTTGCTAAATTAAGGAGTGACCGTAGACCCTGTTTTACATTATTTTCCACTTTTCCAATACGAAGTTTGTATAATCAAAACTATAGGAGATGCTATCAGGAGTGTTAACACTGCATATTCCTTTTCAATTGGCAATGAAACAATAAGGACCCACTGGATATTGTTTTTAAGAACTTACGCTTTTGGAGTGCCTATTTATGCCGGGATCTGATACTTAGTAAGCCATCTGTAACCAGTTCAATTTCCCACTTATATATATATATATATATATATATATATATATATATATATCTTTATTAATAGTTGGTTTGGAAGCGCAATCTTTTGGTCCGATCGTGAAGTTTCAAAATTGCCCTTTATATACAATTCTTTAAAAAAATTCTCCATTAATTGATCCTAAAAAATAGCATCTGCATATTTGTTCCTAAACCTAGTGCATGTATTAATAGTTGGCTTGGAAGCGCAATCTTTTGGTCCGACCGCGAAGTTCCAAAATTGCGTTTTATATACAATTCTTTAAAAAATTTCTCCACTAATTGATCCTAAAAAATAGCATCTGCATATTTGTTCCTATACTTAGTGCATGCATTGATTGGTCCTAAAAAATGACACATACATACCTGATCCTAAACTCATGCATATAGCACCGCACTTATATTATATGTAATATTATCGCCAACTGCATACTATGGTGAGTAACGTTAAGAAGCTCAACCTTTTATTATACGTTAGATTCAAAACAGGTTGAAACAGAGAGTAAATAAACTATTATTATAATTTTTTTTCCGTGTTTAAGTGAAAGCATGATATTTGTCTGGTATCAACATCAACTTACAAAAACGTCTCTCTATAGATATTGACAAATGTTAATATCACTTAAAAATATATCTAGCAAATATAAGTTTTTGCAAGTTCATAACGCTCTTTTACATATATTATCAAACTTAATATCGCTTAAAAATATGATCTAACAAATAAACTTTCTATACAGTTTTGCTTTTTATTAATTGATAACGGAAAAAAATCAAACTAACAAAAAAATTAAATGATACTACTTAGAAATAAAAATTCAAACTAATAAAAAAATTTAAACGATCCACTTAGAAATTCAAATTCAAATTGACTACACATGATTTCGACTTAAAATCATAGCTAAATATTTTTGAAAATCATTTTTTTAATATGCTAAGGAAATATAATTTGTAAAAAAATCAAATTTTCCACGAATGGTGTACTAACACTCGTTGCTATAATGAGTTTCAACATTTGAATGTTTTATGCTTTAGGTTTCCAAATAGTGCTTACAGCACAATTGTGGATTCTTTATATTGAACTTTATTTTCTAATCTGGGGTGAAGCTTCAAATATATGCTTCATGCCTGAATGCCTTTGTTGCATTTTCTATGATGTAAGTAACTTTAATTTGGACATGTTACATTTGGAGATTGTAAATTTTATTTTGATTTATTTGGATGGTGCAGTCCGTAAATGTTTTTTTATTTCAATATTCACACTTACAAAAAACTCAGCGCAAACATTCTGTTCGTCCTCGATATTTCGCAGAAATTGAAAACGAAAACCTAACCATCATTTCCCAAATCCACCAATTTCTCGATTTAGCAATTGGAAATCGCTTGTAAATAACCATCCCTGCAATTTTTTAATTGAATCGAATTTCGCCCTCTATCTTACTGCCCAAATGTATACAAAGCTAGAAATTTGGTGAGTAGAAGCAATAATAATCATACACAGCATATTGGTGGTATGAATTCTGCATTTTATTTTCATCACTTTCCTTTTTTACGCAGTTTTTAGATCGCCTTTAACATAATTTACGTAGTAAATTATAATTATACTTTAGTTGCAATTCCTAACAGATTATTAAATTTGTCCAACATACGTTCCAACCCGCCTTACCTTCACCAACGGATTATTGTAGTGGATTGTTTTCTTGAAGTTGTTCAAAGTCGATTTAGTAAATAATGATGTTTTCGAAAACAAATTTGTCATGTTACTTCATATGATTGTGGATTGCTCGGTAAATAGTTTTTGTGAATGCAATGTTTGTGAATTAAATTATGTCTGATACGTGTTTATAGTTCATTCCACATATTTGTTCATGCTTTTCAGTCTTTGTCCTCCCTTTTTATCTCTGTTATATAATTTATAGATGTTAACTAACTGAGGAAGCATATGTATCTTTGTTTTCAAATTTGATATTGCTATACATTTGTGTACAGAGTTAAGATTTGAATTTTATTTTTGGGAATATGTATGTTGTTGCCAAAAATACTTTGATGGTTGAAAATGTTTTGTATTTTTGGTTTTACATATTTTTGTGATGGTTGAAATGTGAATTTTAGTATGATGTTGTTATGTACCGGTGGCTGTCGCTTTGATTACTTTATTGATGTTGTTATGTACCGGTTGCATTTTAATTTCTTTTTGCATTTAAGGCTGGAATGTTTTCAAAATATTTTTCTGTTAAGACCTATTTTTTTATGCCGCTCCTTTATCGCAAGTTTTGGTAAGGAGTTAGGAAGGATATGAGATGATTTTCACTAAAGAAAAATTGTTTTTTGATTTTTCTTCTAAGCCCACATCAGACGGTTAATCCTTTTACTTCATTTCCATGATTATGCGTTTTACATCATCATTTTGCAAAGTTATTTGCATAGATTTTTTATAATTTTTAATTTTGTTTCCAATAACCAGCAGTTCCCTCTTTTACTTCATTTACGTAAATATCCATTGAGCGATTTCATGTTTTGGTTGTATGAAAGGTTAATGTACTTCTATTCATACCATTTTTGTACCAAGTCTTATATGCATATGATATTTAAAGTAAACACATTCCTTTATGCAATGTTTCTGATGTTTTCATTAAACAGATGTATATACCATGCTAATACATGGAGTACGTATGTGTCCTTGTATTGAACTGGTTATGTTACTTTAGTTATAAAAAAAATAAAAAAAATATTTGTGCCTATCTATTAAAAATATGTTTATTATATTTTTGTACTTGTACATTATGATGTATTTGTTGCATTTAATTGAGTTTTCTTACTATACAAAAAATCAAAATTTATAAAAAAAATTAACATTGGGCTAATTGCCTTTTTTTAAAGCCACCTCCGCCTTTTTATATAAATTAGAATGCGTATGCTCACTGCAGACTGTTGTATGACAGGAGGAAATTATAATATTTTGTTAGTATGTTTTGGATTGATAGTCTTTGTGCCGACCCCAACTTGTTTTAGAATAATGATTTAATTGTTGTTGTTAGCATGCCTTGGATTGGTAGTCTTTGTGCGGACTGTGTTTTTTTATTTTTTCCATTGGCTAAACTGTCAATAGTGAAGCAATCAATGATTACAACTAGGAATAATGGTTATGGATATCAATGTCAAGATCAAATACATGAATTTTTAAAGTTCGTGTACCATGACAAACATTCATTGAAACAATATGCTTTTAAATTGGAAATAAAAAATGACGAGAAGTCCTAGAGTGTGGTTTTATCCAATTATACTTCTCTTATTTTAAATTTAAGCGAACTAATAAATGCAGGAAACGATGTATTCATCGCAATCATTTGTAAAATGTCTAATATATTAAATTAGGAAAATTTTCATTTGACTATTACTTCTAATACACGCACTTCAGATCTCACAGATACGTTTGACAAACTTCAATATACCCCCTTCCAAAACAAACATGAAAAAAATCATACATCTTTTAAAAGTCTTTAAAGTTACGCACAAATTACACACATTGTGCATTTCTGTGTGTCAGTATTTGTTTCTTTGTTCTTCCAGACATAGTGCAAGTGAAATAATGCAATATATCCATTGGAGATATATATAAGGCAACATATTTATGTAGTAAAAATAAAGTAAAGCAATATAACTATTTCAAATATATCTCATGCAACAGAGCAATATAACACTTATTTCAGATTTACTGGCTCAATAACAACCAGAGTTAACTTGACAGACGGCAACCAAGGTGGACAACGATGCACCGTTGTACTGTAGGAGTTATGGACTCAACAATTGCAAACCTATCGAATGACCGCCGAAGTACCAGCTGTAGGGTATGCTGAATACTAAACAATCAATAATTTAGATTATATAAATATCTGGTACCATTCATTTACATTTAACAGTATGAACATAGGATTTGAAGTTCATAACTTTGAGAATTGCTCTCATGTATTACTGTTAAGCAAACAATTGGATTATTTTGCTGCGTTCATAGACTGATACAAAAATCTTCGATTCAAATAATTATTTTGAGGAAAAAGGTATTTGATTCTTCTACTATTTAATTAGAGACTACATGCGACATCTCCATGGAGATTGTTGAGTTACAGATTCTATGAAGTTTTGATTTCTGACAAAGAAATAAAGGCGATCGACAAAACGAAGACATCATGGCTATAAAGAGGCACAAAAGAGCTACATATGGTACTCTAGATTATAGGTTGATTATTTGATGTTGTAATAGTGTTAAACTTGTTAAAATCTATCCTCAAATAATCATGCACTTCAATATAATCAATATATATACGTTTGAATGGCATTGCACATTCATTGTGCAATTTTACAGGGACCTGTCGACCGGTAATAAACCAGGCGGTCGACCGTTTCTGTGTAAAATGCACAATGAACGTACACACATGCACATAACGTCTATATATTTGAAATCCTGTCTACCAGCCATTTTTGACATGTCGACCGTTTTTTAAACAGAGAGCAACCTTTTCCAAAAGACACTTCATTCTCCAATGGTTGCATCTCTTACCTTTCATCAATGATCATATCTATTAATGGCTACTCTTCACAAAGAGTTACAACCATTTATTCTCTATATAAACACGTCTAAATCATTGATTCAAGATATAAGAATTCTTGCTCTAATTTCTGATCTTACTTTCTAAATACTCTTGCATTCTAAAAGCTCTCAAACATTTCAATTGCTTATTGAATCATTGAAATTATTTCATATCTTTTGATTCAATAAGTAATATACTTCCTTCAATCTTCACAAACATCATTCACATATTTTGAGGATAAGATTATAGGAAGGGTGTACTACAAGTGACAAATCCGTGTTATCAAGAGCACAAGTTGTCAATGGCAATTGTATTTGTTTTTGTTGAAGTCCTCGGTGTTGTAAGAGGCACGAAATCCCGTTCGGCTGTTCGGGTGTTGTAAATCAGTTCCTCCGGTTGAAGCGAGGTAGTTGGTAGTGAAAATCCAGATAGAAGTCTGGGACTGGACGTAGGACGGGAGGTCCGAACCAGTATAAAAATCCCTGGTGTGATTTTTACAGTTTACTGCATTTACTATTCTATATCTGTGAATTGCTATATAGTTATTTTATTGAATATTTACTTGTATAGCAATTGTAAATAACATTCCGCATATATTGTTAGTCCATATTACATGATCCATAATTAGTGTGCACAAGCGTACACATTTTCATTTGGTATCGGAGCCCGGTCATCATATAACCGTAACACCGTTATTTGATATATTCTTGTAATATGGCAAATAACGCAAGCACTAGCACTAACACTTACACGGAAGGTCAATCAACACAAAGACCTCTATTCTTTAATGGTCTCAACTATAGCTATTGGGCAACACGTATGTCATTTTTTATGCAATCAAATAGCTATGATGCTTGGAATGCTACCCAAAAAGAAATAGTGAATCCAACAACTGAATATTCAGAATGGACAGCGGCTGAGAAAACGGCAACAGCCGTAAATGCAAAGGCAATAAATATGTTGTTTTGTGCATTAGACCAAAATGAATATAACCGTGTTAGTATCTGCACTACTACATATCAAATTTGGCAAACACTGAAAACCACTCATGAAGGTACTAACAAGGTTAAACAAGCCAAAATAGCTATGCTGAAAAGTCAGTTTCAAAATTTCAAAATGAAACCGAATGAGACAATCAATGATATGTATTCAAGGTTTCAAACTATTCATCATGCACTTATCGGATTAGGGCAAAAATATTCAGATTTTGATGTTGTTTCAACAGTCCTACATTCTCTGACTAGTGAATGGGAAGGAAAAGTATTAGCAATTGAAGAAGCTAATGACCTTTCCGTCATGAAGCCAGATGAATTGATAGGAAATCTAATGTCCTATGAAGCAAATTTGCAGGCTAGAAAAGAACAGAAAGAAGAAAAGAAAAATGTAGCATTTCATGCTGAGAAAGATGAAAATGAATCAGATTCTGAAGATGAAGATCTGGCATTCATTGCAAAAGGATTCAAAAAATTCCTAAAATATCGAAAAGCCAGTCGTTACAACAAAAGGAAACCTGGATCAAATAAACCATCTTCATCCGCTATAGAATGTTTCAACTGCCATAAAAAGGGGCACATGAAGAAGGATTGTCCAGAACAAAAGAAGAATTCAAAAAATGACAAATTCAAATATAAGAAGGACAAGTCAAAGAAAGGAGCCTTCTCAGTAACATGGGATGATTCAGACTCATCTTCATCAGAAAGTGAAAGTGATTCGGAGAATGAACAAGCTAATGTTTGTTTTATGGCAACAGAAGATGAGGTACAAATTCCTACATTTGATGAATTACTTAATATTAATGTTGAATTGATAGTCAAATATAAAGACATAAAACGTTAATTAAAAGTAGTCAAAGCAGATTTAAGTAGAGCAGAGTTTGAACGAGATATGTTAAAAGATGAGAAGAAAATATTAGAAGAAGAACTTGAAAAAATTCAAGAATCATCATCTAATGTTGACTCTCAACTATCTCTTTTGAGTCAAGAAATAGAAGCTCAAAAAGAGAAAAATAATGCTCTCACTACTGAAAATCTTGAGCTTAAGGCAAAAGTCAAAATTCTAGACCTAGAAAAAGCTAGTTTACAAACAAAGTTTGATGACATTACTCAAAATGTTTCTAACTTTAACAAAGGTCGAGAAAATTTGACAAAAATCATTGAAAATTCACAATCTGCATCAAATAAACAAGGTTTGGGATATAAGAAACAAGAAATCAAGAAACATCTTGATAATAAAAGAAAGAAGAAAGTTGAAGTTAAGAAAAATCTTAGTTTATTATATTCCAAACCAAAGTCAGTTGTGAAATTTCAAAAGAAAAATACAAAGACTATCAAAATATGGGTTCCTAAAACAAATAACAATTTGATTAGGAACAAATACATTCAGCAATTCATGAATACTGTGCATTATAATTCTAATTATGTATATAAAGGGGATACCGGACCCGTATGGGTTTGGATTCCTAAGATCTAACTCTTAGGACCCCATAAAAAGTGGGTACCATGGTCTTAATTATATTTTTTGCAGGTCCCACTTAAGAAAAGAGGAAAGTGGATATTGAACAGTGGTTGCTCGAAGCATATGACTGGAGACAAGAGCTTATTGACAAATATTACATACTCAGATGGTGGCTCCGTCACTTTTGGAGATAATTCAAAAGGCTATATCATCGGCAAAGGCGATGTGAGCAATTGCGGTACATCTAACTTACCTCTTATTACAAATGTCATGCTAGTTAAGAAGTTGAAACACAATTTGTTGAGTATTAGTCAGTTATGTGATAAGGGATTTAGTATTTCCTTTTCTGATAATAAGTGTAGCATATTGGATAGAGATAAGAACCTTGTTTTTGAGGGTTATCGTGATAAGAACATATGTATTCTGAATATGAATATTTCTCGTAGTTCAGATATGTGTCTTATAGCCAAAGACAATGATCCCTGGTTATGGCACAAACGCTTTTGTCACATAAATCTCAAAACAATTGACAAATTGGCTAAATATGATCTAGTTAGAGGACTACCCAAAATTAGTTATAAAATCGATAGTCTTTGTGATGCCTGTCAGTTAGGAAAATTGACCAAATCATCATTCAAGTCTAAGAAAGTCATATCAACATTACAACCACTTGAACTACTACATATGGATTTATTCGGACCAACACAGGTTCAGTCAATAAACCATAATCGATATGTATTTGTAATAGTTGATGACTATTCTCGTTATACATGGACTATTTTCCTGAAAAACAAGAATGACACTTTTGAACATTTCAAATCTTTCGTCAAAAGAATTCAAAAATCGAAAGGGCTAAAAGTTAAAAACATAAGGAGTGATCATGGTGGTGAATTCGAAAATAACGAATTTGAACATTTTTGTACAAAGAAAGGTATTAACCACAATTTTTCGTTTCCTAGAACTCCACAACAAAACGGAGTTGTAGAACGGAAAAATCGAACATTACAAGAATGTGCAAGAACGTTATTAAATGGATCCACTTTACCAAAACATTTCTGGGCAGAAGCCGTCACTACTGCGTGTTATGTTTTGAATCGTGTGTCCATTCGACCACTCACCAAGAACACGTCTTATGAATTATTTAACGAAAGGAAGCCAAATATATCTTACTTCAAAGTATTTGGTTCAAAATGCTTCATTTTAAATACGAAAGACCGTCTCGGAAAGTTTGATCCGAAAGCTGATGAAGGTATATTTGTTGGTTATTCGGAAAGAAGCAAGGCGTATCATATTTTCAATAAACGAACCAAAACTATTGAAGAATCTCTTCATATTTCTTTCGATGAATTCTTTCAGCCTTCTCAATCAAAACCAGATGATGACGAAACTATATTTACTGACACTCCTATCATCACAAATTATGACTCTGACTCTGAAAATATTGTTGAAAATATTTCCCAACAACAACCAGTTTGTGAGATACGTTCCCCTCCAAGATTATTGAGACACCATCCGGTTCAAAATGTAATTGGCAAGGTCGACTCACAAGTAAGAACTAGGAGTCAATTACATCAAATGGGTCATGTTGCGTTTCTATCAAATATCGAACCTAAGAATTCTAAAGAAGCAGCTACCGACGAATATTGGATCATTTCCATGCAAGAAGAACTAAATCAGTTCGAGCGCAATGACGTCTGGGAACTTGTTCCAAGACCAACTGATCAGTCAGTGATTGGTACTAAATGGGTCTATAAAAATAAGGTTGATGAACAAGGAAATATAACCAGAAATAAAGCGAGATTAGTAGCACAAGGGTATAATAAGGAAGAAGGTATCGATTATGAAGAAACTTTTGCACCAGTTGCTCGACTAAAAGCTATTAGAATCCTATTATCTTTTGCTTGTCACCATAATTTCAAACTTTATCAGATGGATGTCAAGAGTGCATTTCTCAGTGGATTTATCAAAGAGAAAGTATATGTCGAACAACCTCCTTTGTTCGTACATGAAAAATATCCTGACCATGTATTCAAACTTAAGAAAGCTCTGTATGGCTTGAAACAAGCACCTCGTGCTTGGTATGAACGACTATGTAGCTATCTCATTAACTCAGGATTTCAAATAGGAAAAGTCGATCAAACTTTATTTATCAAACATTCTCGAAAAGATATTCTAGTTATCTAGATATATGTAGACGACATCATCTTTGGTTCAACAAACGATAAACTCTGCAAAGAATTTGCAAATATTATGACCAAAGAATTCGAAATGTCTCATAAGGGAGAACTATCATATTTTCTTGGACTTCAAATCAAACAACTTTCGAACGGTATTTTTATCAATCAAGAAAAATACTGCGGAAATCTTATCAAGCGCTTCGGATTAGAAAATACATCTGGTAAACCAACTCCTATGAGTACAACTACACATCTTGAAAAAGATGAAAATGGTAAGAGTGTTGACCAGAAATTATATCGAAGTATGATTGGTTCTCTTCTTTATCTTACAGCTAGTCATCCAGATATAATAATGAGTGTTTGTCTATGTGCTCGTTTTCAAGCAAATCCAAAGGAATCGCATTTACGAGCAGTGAAACATATAATTCGTTATCTTAATAATACAAAAGATTTCGGTCTTTTTTATCCAACAGAATGTCCATTCGAATTAGTATCATATAGTGATGCTGATTTTGGAGGTTCTCGAACGGATAGAAAGAGTACAAGTGGTACTTGCCATTTTATTGGAAAATCACTTGTCTCTTGGTTTAGTAAGAAACAGAATTGTGTTTCACTATCAACATGTGAAGCTGAATATATATCAGCGGCTCTCGCTTGTACTCAAGTACTATATATGCAACAAACACTTCAAGATTTTGATATTCATTTATCAAATTCTATTATATACTGTGATAACACAAGTGCTATAAATCTTTCTAAGAATCCAGTGAATCATTCTAGAACCAAACACATTGATATCCGTCATCATTTCCTTAGAGATAATATTGAAAAAGGAAATATATGTCTTGAATATGTCCAAACTGATAATCAATTAGCGGACATTTTTACTAAGCCTCTGCTCGAATCTAGTTTTATTAGATTACGAAGAGAGCTTGGTTTAATTTCTAGAAAAAAACTTGACTAGTAATTACTGATGATATACTATTAAGTTCTTTCTTTCTTTTTGGTTATATTTTAACTATAGCTATTTTTAAGCTATTTTTTTAGATTGAATATGAGCCTCTGCTTGTTTTTACGGTCAAATTCCTTTATTCACTCTCATCCACATGCTTATATATAAGGAATTTCTATATAAGCTTGTCAAAAATTCTCTCTTTATTCATCTCTCCTTATCTCAGCATAAGGCTCTATACATAATTTTCTATGGCACATATTTGTGATGAGTGTGCTCAAAAAATCACACATTTCTGTTACAAGTTCTGAGCCAGAGGAGTATTATTCTCCCGAAACACCAAAACAGAAGCCGATGTGTCATCACCAATGCGTTCGTACTCCTGGCAGTACACCTACCTCGAAATGAGTAAAGAATGCGCTGTTTTGTTCTCCCCATACAAAAGCACAGATCGACGAGATTCACCAGTATCAGAAACATCAAATAGATCTTCAAAGACAGCTCCATTATGGGCAAAGCCAGCTTTATCATGAGCAACAACGGACATCGGCACATCTCTCTGTTTTAGAAAGAATGGCATCATTCTTTTGTGGTTCAAACAAGCATGACGTGCATGAACCAATGCCGTCTATGCCATCAACATCTAGGAGTCCTAATACTTAGGACCGGAATTATAACAGGAATGAAGGTGCTCAGAAAAATTGGAGTCCATGGAAACAACGTATTGAAGATAATAAAGAAAATTCTAATGACGGACCTTCCACTCCTCATTAGATTTTTATATATATGTTGTATCGTTGTTTTTTTATTCAATCACTCATGTAATAACGTTTATATATTATAATAAGAGTGAAATATGAATTATATAGCTCGATATATACATGAAAATTGAAAAACGGACCGGATTTTCATCAGGCAACAAATCCGGTCGACCGCCTATAATAGTAACGGTCGACCGTTTAGCCTCTGGATAAAAACGGTCGACCGACCATATTATAGCGGTCGACCGGTATACGTAAATTCTGTTTTTTTATATACATTGAGTCAACTTTGGTCCTCCTATTTCCTCATTTGTTTCAACCGGTCAATTATCCACAAATCCTAGAAAACCTAATTTCCCAATTTCAAATTCCAATCCTCCAAATTTTCTGCAAATGGCTCCTCCACAAAAGAAGGGTCATCCTCCGAAACTTCATCACTCAATATCTCCGCAAAGAAATGGCTCGAAGATCCGGTAGCTATCACAAGGTGGAATCAAATGACTAACTACAAATTCCATCCGGGTTCTTACATCAAGTTTGATGACTTCACATCTTATGGAATCCGTAGGTTAGCGAATAACTCCAATATTTCTCCATTGATCGATTTTTCAGATAACAATGTGGAAATTAATCACTTGATGATAAAATTGTTCTATGCCAACATGAACCTGGACAAGTATAAACCTGATGATCCGGACGGAGTCATTTGGTCTGTCGTTTGTGGCAAACAAATTTTTATCACTCATGATAGGATGGCTTCTATACTGGGTATACCAAATCGAGGCAATGAGTTTTCATCAAATTTCTGTGAAGTCTACACTCGCAATAGCACCAGCTATCAATTCATGGAGGACAACAGTGATGGCACAAAATCAATTGGACTACGACCCACCGCCAGACTACTACACCGCGTCTTGATGCTTTCTTTGTTTCCTAGACTAGGAAACTACGACGCAGTCTACAAAGAGAACTTCAAGGCCCTCTATGCTATTTATGGTGGTGTCCAAATCAATTGGGTTCATATGCTATTTGATGAGATTCTCAAGGTGAACAACTCTGCGCGACCTCACTTTTTCTACAATGAATATATCATGCGTATATTGCTAGCTTGTGGCGTAAGGCATCCTAACTCTGCCACCTCGAAACCAAAAGTTATTGATTCCGTAACCATCAAGCGCATGAAGCTCCCACCTCCTTACCTTCAAATTATGCCGTTTGAACAATGGCAACAAAGAGGTCCAAGAGAACAAAAAACTACATCCTCTCGACCTTGTTCCGAAGACGTCAAACTGTTGAAATCAAAATCCTCCACAAAAGAATCACTTGAAGCTATTGCGCGTAATCAATTCTTGCTTGAATCAAGACTCAAGCGCATGGACACAAAGATTGATAAACGCTTCAATAAAGTCAAGTCATTCTTTGGTATATTATGGGATGCTATGTCATGTAGCGCATCCACCTCTGCTCAAGGTCAGGACCCAGTCAAGCGTCCTGCTCCTCCTGTTTTCGACTGGTCATCATTTGAGGAGTCTGCTGGTTCTGGTGGACATGGTCGTGGTGAATCATCTAGGGAGGACGATGATGAGGAAGATGACGATGACGATGAGGGAGACGATGAGGAGGAAGGAGATGATCAAGAGGAGACAACATCTGACTCATCCTAGATTATGTTTTCTATCTCTATATTTTGGTTTAGTACTTTAAACATCATTCGACACTTATACTAAATAGTGTCGTTACTTTTATTCGTATGATTTTATGGTGTGTATGATACTTTGGTTTGCTTGGATATGATTATGTTTTGCTATGCATGGATAT
The DNA here is from genome assembly GCA_030737815.1 of Allium fistulosum. Classification (NCBI taxonomy): domain Eukaryota; kingdom Viridiplantae; phylum Streptophyta; class Magnoliopsida; order Asparagales; family Amaryllidaceae; genus Allium; species Allium fistulosum. The sequence goes on from CM060907.1 coordinate 354,610,533, forward strand.
TCTGGTTGATACATTCCTATGATTATCTATTACTCCTTTTTGTCGATGACAAAGGGGGAGAAAGTGCTAACAATTATTTGCAGGAATATATATATATATATATAAAGAATACAGACAAAATCTCAGGAGGAGATCACATATTCAGGGGGAGATTCAAAACTTCAGATATATGTTGTCATCAATCAAAAAGGGGGAGAATGTTGAGTCACAAATTCTATGAAATTTTGATTTCTGATAAAGAAATAAAGGCGATCGACAAAACGAAGACATCATGGCTATAAAGAGGCACAAAAGAGCTACATATGATACTCTAGATTATAGGTTGATTATTTGATGTTGTAATAGTGTTAAACTTGTTAAAATCTATCCTCAAATAATCATGCACTTCAATATAATCAATATATATATACACGTTTGAATGGCATTGCACATTCATTGTGCAATTTTACAGGGACCGGTCAACCGGTAATAAACCAGGCGGTCGACCGTTTCTGTGTAAAATGCACAATGAACGTACACACATGCACATAACGTCTATATATTTGAAATCCTGTCTACCGGCCATTTTTGACCTGTCGACCGTTTTTTAAACAGAGAGCAACCTTTCCCAAATGACACTTCTTTCTCCAATGGTTGCATCTCTTACCTTTCATCAATGATCATATCTATTAATGGCTACTCTTCACAAAGAGTTACAACCATTTATTCTCTATATAAACACGTCTAAATCATTGATTCCAGATATAAGAATTCTTGCTCTAATTTCTGATCTTACTTTCTAAATACTCTTGCATTCTAAAAGCTCTCAAACATTTCAATTGCTTATTGAATCATTGAATTATTTCATATCTTTTGATTCAATAAGTAATATACTTCCTTCAATCTTCACAAACATCATTCACATATTTTGAGGATAAGATTATAGGAAGGGTGTACTACAAGTGACAAATCCGTGTTATCAAGAGCACAAGTTGTCAACGGCAATTGTATTTGTTTTTGTTGAAGTCCTCGGTGTTGTAAGAGGCACGAAATCCCGTTCGGCTGTTCGGGTGTTGTAAACCTGTTCCTCCGGGTGAAGCGAGGTAGTTGGTAGTGAAAATCCAAATAGAAGTCTGGGACTGGATGTAGGATGGGAGGTCCGAACCAGTATAAAAATCCCTGGTGTGATTTTTACAGTTTACTGCATTTACTATTCTATATCTGTGAATTGCTATATAGTTAGTTTATTGAATATTTACTTGTATAGCAATTGTAAATAACATTCCGCATATATTGTTAGTCCATATTACACGATCCATAATTAGTGTGCACAAGCGTACACATTTTCAGAGATACCTATCCTATGTTGTTTGCAACTAATCCGTCCATTTGGAATACATAAATTATATTTCACAAAGTGTCATATGATGATTGACAGTCCGCTTAATATGTTTTGAACTATACGTTTTTAAACAACTTTGTATTGAGTCTTCCGCCTTCAACTACTACTTCTATGCAGTTATCGTCTAAATGTGGAGATAATGGACTCGAGTATGTCAACAATAGTCACTGCTTTGATAAGGAAGTTGAAGATCATATAGATCAGGATACTTCTTCAACTGAACAAAGTATAACCCGATCTGATATGCAAACCAATGATACTACAAAACTACTTTAAACTATGGATTGCAAAGGGAAAAAATTTATGAGCAAGGTTCTGACTTAAGCTCTGTAACTAAGAAGAGATCCTTAAAATCTTTTTTTTTTCACGATGTTAACCCTTAATTTTTGACGACTCAAGAGGGCTACGACTTAAGAGCTGCGCGACTCAAGATAGTTGCACGACTTAACAGTTTACCACTCAGTAGGTGTACGACTTAAGAGCTTTACGACTCAACGAGTTAAGCTATCTACGACTCATGGCTCAGACGACTCAACGAGTTAAGCTATCTACAACTTAAAGAGTTAAAAGGTCTCCGACTTAACAACTCAGCGAGTTAGGGTCTATACGACTCAAGAAGGTGCTACGACTTAAAGGATTTACGACTTAAGAAACTCAGGACTTAGCTTAAGTCGTCTACGACCTAAAAGCTATCAGGATTAGAATCCAGAGTCCAGGCCTATGCTACCTTATCTGGTAAGTCGGCCACGACTTAGCACTTGTCTTCGACTGAGCCACAAGATGAACCTAGTAAGGCGCCCACGAGTTATCTTAAGCCAGCCATGAGTTACGACTCATCTTAAGTCAACTACGAGTTACGACTTATCATAAGTTGGTCACGACTCATGACTTGGCAAAAAACGAGAGTTGAGAATTCGACTCCTATAAATAGACCACCACTTCCAACATGGGGAGGACTTTTGGCCATTCATTTCTTCAAGCACCGTTACTCTGTCGATGTCTCCACTCATTCAGCAATCAAAGATCTTCAAACATTCAAGACGCTACAACAAGCTTCAAGAGAAATTCCTTACATCCAACACGGATTCATCGAGTTTCATCATCGAAGATTGAGCTAGTAGTCAAGATTGTTTCTTGTGATCAAATTGTATTGTTTTCATAAGAGATTTGTACCGATTTGTAACCAAATTCAGTAATAAAGAGATTCAAAGTGGATGTAGGCTTAATCTCAAGCCGAACCACTATAAAGTGCTGTCTTTTACTGCTTTTCTGCTAGTTTGCTGCTTAAATTCTGTTCCCGTCACACGGGTGGTGCTTTCACGATTCTATTACACACACCGGGTGTTAGCGTTCACTTTTTAACGTTAACATTTTGGTGCTTTCACTGAGAACCTAACTCAGGCTACTACTCACCATTGCTTCACAGAAGTTTGCTGAAAGAATTTCCTACAAAACCAGAAGTTTATCAGACATAATGGCTCCTGGAAGGAAACGAAAGTCTATCAGAACTGACGATGACCGTGACAATACTGCCACTTCTCTCTCTCCAAATCAGGCAGCTCCAAGCGTCGGTGTGACGCGACAAGAGTTAGATGCTGCTGTATCCGGACTGTACCAGCAGATTGAAACTCAGAATAATCTGATGATGGAAAAGCTGAATGCTCTATTTGGTACGAATCAAAGACCAGTAAGTAATGAGGGAAACTTTGCTAATGCTGCTCCCAATTCCGAGGGGAGAAATATTCCTCACGGGGGATCAGGTGCTGCCGAAGGGGCACCCCTCCAGGCCGAAGGATCCAGGCCGTCACTAGTTCTTCGTGAGCATTTACCTGGACAAACCCCCGAAAAGATGGCCGAGGTCTATTCTGCGAAATCTCTAAACAATGAGGAATATCTTTCTGGTATGATCAAGCAAATAATGAAAGAGAGCATGCAAAGAGATGAAGATGAGAGCGAATGGGGATTCGCACCGAGTAGAACTCCGTTTACCGAGAAGATTCTAAAGGCTGAATTTCCTAGAAAATTTGTTCCCCCCACCATTCCTGCTTATCGGGGAACAAGTGATCCAAATCAGTTCTTGTATAAATACGACTGGCACATGACCGGCGCAAGAGCAACTGACGAAATAAAGTGCCGATATTTCCTAGTTTATTTGGAAGGAATGGCACTTCTCTGGTTTACCAAGCTTCCTGTCCGATCTGTAGATCAGTTTTCCGATCTGACCCGAAAATTCAAAGAGCAATTCAGGCTATACGCTTCAAAGGCAAAAGACATAATGTCATTGTCCAGTCTTGAGCAGAATCCGAGAGAGCCTATTAAGTCATTCTTGAACCGCTTCAATTTAGCTCTGGAAGAAGTCGATAACGCAGAGCCACGAATGATCTTGACCTATTTGATGCGTGCTATCGACAAATCGAGCGAATTTGGAAAATGGCTGAAGATGAAGGAGCCAAATTCGCTTGAGAAATTCTACAAAAAGGCTGACGAATTTATACGCCTAGAGAATCTTTCCGCATCAGCTAAAATTGTGACAACAGTGGTGGAAAATAATGCTACAGTTCAAAGCAAGAAAGAACCTGCAAATCAGAAAAGGGAAAGTAATGGTGGGAAGAGGCAAAAAGATCTCAAAAAGCCCCGCTTCCTTAAACCTTCAGACTTTACTCCTCTGACCGATACCCCGGAGAATATTTTCATCGCCACTAAGGATGCTGTTGAATTTCCAAAACCACCAGCCGTGAAAGTTGGGAAGAATACTGTTCAAAGCGGAAGATTTTGCAAGTTTCACAACCAACCAGGGCATGATACCAATGAGTGCCGCCATTTGAAAAGCCTGATTGAAGAATTGTTAAGAGAGAATAAGTTGCAACAGTACGTCAAGAGGAATAGAAAAGACCCGTCTTCATCTAACCAGGGGCAACTACCCCCAGCTCATTCATCTGGTTCAGGAGAAAGGCCTGCTGAAAAAGAAAGACCTGTTATCAATGTGATCACAGGAGGACCTCATCCAACTGGCAGGAGTTGGGGTGAAATGGAAAGGTATGCTAGAGCTTTGAAGTATGCTCCGACTAAAGAAAGTGTCTTGATCTTGGAAGATGCTGCACCTCTAAAGCAGCAGAAGACTTTTCACGATGATATTATGTTCAGAACCAGGGATTCTATTGATGTGGAAGCTCCTACTGAGGACCCTTTAGTTGTTTCTGTCGGTATTGGGCCGGCTATTGTCAGAAGAATTCTGGTTGATAGTGGCGCTTCATGCAACATACTCTTTAAAAAGACATTTGACCAAATGAAAATTCCAATGACAGATGTACAAGCCTCTTCACACAAAATTGCCGGATTTACAGGAGAGCTGAAACAGCCAATTGGAACGGTGGACTTGTTTGTTGAAATGGGCGAAGGGCAGAAGAAGTTGGTTCGGAAGCAAACTTTTGTAATTGTTGATGGATTCTCCGCCTATAACGCTTTCTTGGGTCGGCCTACTCTTGCTGCTTTCCGGGCCGTCCTCGCTCCTTGGTGCTTAACAATGAAATTTCCTACTGATAATGGGATTGCTGTTATTAAAGGAGATCAGAACGCAGGACGAGAATGTTATCTTGTAGAACTCCGAGAGGCCAGGAAAAGAGAAATGGGGAAAGATGCGGCAGCTCCGCTCCGCATCAAGGAACCAACCCTGTAGCAACTACGGAGTGGCCCCTGTACTGGCGAACACAGCAATGCAAGAAAAGAAATGGATCCCAGGAAAGCCAGTACAGGGGAGAATAGAGTGGTACCCGTGGAGGTAACGGTACCAATATCTGTTGATTCGAAAGACCCGAACAAAGTACTCAATGTGGGTTCACAACTAAGCATAACAGTTCAAAACACGCTGATATCATTCTTAAAAGCCAATCTAGATGTGTTCGCTTGGTGTCACGCTGATATGTGTGGGATCTCCCCGGAAATTGCTATACATACTCTGAACATAGATCCAAAATTCACGCCAGTGAAACAGAAAAGAAGAACTCAAGGCCCAGAAAGATCGACAGCACTAAAGGAAGAAGTCGATCGGCTCATGGAGAACGGCTTTATCAGAAACTCCACTTATCCAAATTGGGTTTCAAATCCAGTATTGGTTAAGAAGGCAAATGGAAAGTGGAGAGTATGCATAGATTTCTCAGATCTAAACAAAGCATGCCCCAAAGATTGCTTCCCGCTGCCCAGAATTGATCAATTGGTGGATGGAACAGCTGGGCATGAGTTGTTATCGTTTATGGATGCTTACTCCGGATACAATCAGATTATGATGCATGAGCCGGATCAGGAAGACACAACCTTTATTACAGATGTGGGTCTCTACTGCTACAAAGTTATGCCTTTCGGATTGAAAAATGCTGGGGCAACCTACCAAAGGCTCATCAATGCAATGTTCAAGCCTCAGATTGGTAGAACCATGGAAGTTTATGTCGACGATATGTTGGTAAAATCAAAGAAAGCTGTAGATCACATGGGACACTTGGAGGAAATGTTCGCAATTCTTCGAAAGTACGGAATGAAGCTCAATCCATTAAAATGTTCATTCGGAGTAGAATCCGGGAAATTTTTGGGTTTCATTGTGAGCGCCAGGGGCATTGAAGCCAATCCTACTCAAATCACAGCTCTAAGGGAGGTCAAAGCCCCTAAAACAAAGAAAGAAATGCAAAGTCTCAATGGAAAAGTCGCTGCTCTGAGTCGCTTCATTTCCAAAGCCACAGACAAATGCATTCCCTTCTTTGACGCTCTAAAGAAATGAAAGAAATTTTTTGAATGGACTCCCGAATGCCAGAATGCTTTCGATGAACTAATTCATCATATGGAAACACCTTCGGTTCTCTCCAAGCCTACTGACGGTGAAGACCTTTTCATCTATTTAGCAATTTCATCTCACGCCCTCAGTGCAGCACTTGTACGGGAGGATATGAAAGTACAGCGTCCAGTCTATTACATCAGTAAATGGTTCACTGGGGCAGAGATGAATTATTCAAAGATAGAAAAGCTCGCCTATTGTTTGCTCATTGCTTCCAGGAAATTGAGACCATACTTTCAAGCCCATCCTATCAAGGTTCTTACTGATCAACCTCTAAAGAAAGTCCTGTTTCGTCCTGAAACTTCGGGTCGTCTTTTGAAATGGAACATTGAACTCAGCCAGTATGACATCACATACCATCCCCGGAGAGCAATCAACGGACAAGCCTTAGCAGATTTCATCGCAGAATCTACTGACAAAGGCGATAGTGAAAATGGAACAACTGACGACATTCCAATCCAGTGGAAGTTGTATGTTGACGGATCGAGGAATGATTACTGTTCTAGGGCAGGGGTTGTGCTTGAAACCCCCGAAGGACGATCATTGTGTTATGCATTGAGACTGGAATTTCCTTCAACAAACAATGAAGCGGAGTATGAGGCTCTTATTGCTGGCTTAAAAATTGCCAAGGAACTAAACATCAGAGTGTTACAAATCTTCAGCGATTCTCAACTTATTGTTTGCCAGGTAAAGAAAGAGTTTCAGGCTAAAGGTGGAAATCTGCCCGCATATTTGTCAAAGGCATGTGAACTTCTCGAAGATTTCAATCACTACACGATAAGTCATATTCCTCGGGTAGAAAACATGAAAGCAGATTCTCTAGCAAAGTACTCAAGTTCTGGAGAAGCTCAATTACTGGGATTAGTTCCTGTAGAAGTTCTGTCAGCTCCAAGCATTGATGAAATGGATGTTGATTGGATTATGGCTACGTCTCAAGAGCATGAATCATGGATGACTCCAATCAAAGAATACCTACTCAGTGGTTCCTTGCCAGAGAGTTCTAAGGAACGTCGAAAACTATTAAGGAAAGCGTCAAGGTATATAATTCAAGATGGCCGATTATACAGACGAGGATTTTCAATGCCTCTGCTCCGATGTGTAACTAAGGAGGAAGCCAAGACAATTCTAGCCGAGATACACGGAGGAGAATGCGGAGATCATTCAGCTGGTCAAACTTTAGCCAAGAAAGTTCTCCGATATGGGTATTTCTGGCCTGACATTAACCGGGATGCTGCTATTTACTCTAGAAAGTGCAACAAATGTCAAAGATTTGCAAAAATCCCAAGAGCACCTTCCACCGAACTCACACAGATGGTCAGCCCATGGCCATTCGCCATTTGGGGGATAGATCTAATCGGACCATTACCAGTTGCCAAATCAGGAATCAAATATGCTATCGTAGCTGTTGATTATTTCACCAAGTGGGCTGAAGCTGAACCTTTGGCCACCATTACCTCTAAAAAGATGATAAATTTTGTAACGAAAAATATCATTTGCAGATATGGTGTGCCACAGAAAATAATTACAGACAACGGTACTCAGTTTGAAAGTGAAGAGTTCCAGAATTTTTGCAAACGATTCAAAATTCGGAAAAACTTCTCAGCAGTGGCTCATCCACAGGCAAATGGGCAAGTGGAAGCAGTTAATAAGATCATCAAGTCAACTATCAAAAAGCAACTCGAAAGAGCAAAAGGTGGTTGGGTTGATAAGCTTCCATTAGCACTATGGGCATACAGGACTACTCACAAAACTGCAACTGGGCACACTCCATTTTCACTGGCATACGGATCAGAAGCAATGATTCCAGTGGAAGTAGAAGTTCCTTCACATAGAAGAGTTCATTTCAACGAAGCTGAAAATGAAAAGCTACAACTTGAAGCACTTGATCTTCTTGATGAGAAAAGAGAAGAAGCTAGGCTCAGAGTTTCAGCTTATCAGCAAAGGATAGCCAGGCACTTCAACTCTAAAGTTCGCCAACGCAGCTTTGAGGTCGGGGACTTAGTTTTGAAAAGGATCATGACGGCAACTGGTGTGTTTGGACCAAACTGGGAAGGACCATATGCCATTGGCAGTAAACTTCTTGATGGCACTTTCAAACTCATAACTGTTGAAGGAGATCCAATTCCAAGAGCCTGGAACAGCAACCACTTACGTCCTTATTTTACTTGAAAGAAAAAGCTTTGTTCAAAATTGTAAAATAATGATGAATGTATCAGTTGTATTGTAAAACATTGTAAATCAGTGTGAATGAATGAAAGCTATAAAGTGGATGTAGGCCCGATTCTTGGCCGAACCACTATAAATCTTGTGTTCTTTACTATTTCATAATGCATGTTTTATTTTGATATGTAAATACTTTAAATGTATTGCTAAAATGTCGATTCAAAATTGCAGGACATCAAAACAAGGCTTGCTCGTCACAAAACCAAGCGACCTCTATAAATCACCTGTTATGCAAATACCAAGCGACAAGAAATTCCAAATACAAATCCTATACAAGGAGAACTTCACATAAAAAGTTGGCGACTCCACTATGACAAACCTTTGATAGTTGGTTGAGATTGTCGATATAAACAGACATCCAACTAGATAACTTGCGTTTGTCCCGTGAAGTCGTTCAACAGTGAAGTCCACTTCTTCGAACATAGCAATGTAAGGAAAGAAGATGCGCTTGGAAACGATAATAAAAGATCGCTAATGAGCAGATGATGAGAGAACATTGCCAAGCAAACAAAGGAGCAGCCAAAAGGAGGTATGCTTCTCAATAAAAGGGCCTGTAAGAACCACCGAAGGGACACCTTCCCAAGCAGAAGGAACAGGGCCCTTGCTAACTGATCGTGATGCATCCGATCAGGCAGCTTGCGTCCGTCCCGTGGATCTACTTGCCCCTGAGACGCAACCTTCCTGGCACACCAACCACCCAACGCTCCTTCTCAAAGTTCAACAAAGCCCTCTGACGAGGCACGCCAAAAAATGAAAGTACTTCTCTCAATCAAAAAAGATTGATGGAACCACCGGAGGGGCACCTTCTTAAACTAAAGGAACAGGGCCCTTGTTAATTGATTGCGATCGTTTGTGCAAACGAGCATCCAATCAAGCAACTTGCGTCCGCCCCGTGGATCTACTCAACCATGAGAAAGTAACTTCCAGGCAATCAAAAAGCCCTTTTCGGAGGTACAAGCCCTCTTCGGAGGCACATGACCTCTTTGGAGGCAAAAGCCCTTTCCCAAGGCACCACAAGCCCTCTACGGAGGCACATGACCTCTTCGGAGGCAAAAGCCCTTTCCCAAGGCACCGCAAGCCCTCTTCGGAGGCACAAGCCCTCTTTGGAGGCACAAGCCCTTTTCGGAGGCACAAGACCTCTTCGGAGGCACAACTCTTTAAGAGGAGCCCTCTCCGGAGGCATGTCCCAAAATAGAATACTCGAACGAAAAGCATTCTTCGGAAGCACAGTTCAACTCTCAAAGGAAGGATTAACTTGTTCATCTCAAAAAGTTCCTCCTAAAAAAGTTGAAATACTACAAAATTCTTTCAGAAAAGTTCATTTCACTTCATAGGAAAATTCATTTTTTAATAAGTAAAAGTGATTATCCCCGAAAGTTGAAGCGTTCTTCAGAAAGAGAAAATAAAAATTCCTCTAAAGACTAGATATACTCAATTAAAAGCAGAATGATTCTTCCCTTAAAAGCGGAGTAATTATTCTCTGAAATAAGAGTATTAGTCTTGAAAAAGCTAGGAATATTGTAATGCACTTACGGTATGGGGGCAATACTATACAATTTAATTATATTAATAAAAGCAACATGCCACAAGTTCATTGCAATATCACGAAAAATAGATGTGGAATAAATGTATTCCCAAACACAGACAAAAAGTTTGTACAAGTAAAAGGAATCGTTTATTCTACACCAAAAAAGAGAAACAGATGCGTTCTCACATACACAAGAAGTTGTACAAGTAAAATTACTGTTTTATTTAGTACTATGAAAAATCTTTACATATGCAGATATCTCAAAAAAGCAAAAGCAGGGACCGGTACCCGCACAATCTCCGGTCTATACATGTAAAAAGCAAAATAAGAAGTAGAAAGTACAGCTTGTCACTCTTTCTTTCCGCCACCCTTGGAGCCTTTGCTTGGCCTAATAGTTAATTTCGGAATCCGATGTGGACGGGACGGAGAAGAAGGAGTGGTTGGGTCTTCTTCTGTTTTGTCTTCCCCAGTCGAAGCACTTCTCTTCTTCTTCCTTACGGCACGCTTCCCCTTCCTCTTCGAAGAAGATTCGCTCCCCGGAGTAGCAAGCAATGTTGAAAGCTTCGGGTCATCATCTAGAGACCGCTCCGGGGTCTTCTCGATATCTTCAAGATCCTCCGCCTTCTGCTCCTGCGAAACAGCCAGATCGTCCAGGCCTTGAAGAGCTTCGATTTTTTCTGCTGCGATCCCGGTTGGGAAGCAGAAGGAGGAGTAATCTGCAAAGATGGAGGTACAACAACTGAAGGAGTAGAAACTTGTGCAGTGTTTGGTGCCTCCGCTGTAGAAGAAAAGAAGTTAAAATCAATATCTCCCGAAAATAGAGAAGGTATCGGTTCACCAAAGTTTAAGTAACAAGTAAGAAGGTCATCAAACTCGGTTAAATCAAATAACTGGTTCATTGGGCCCGGGACGACGCCAAAATTACCTGGAGGAGTTGGCTTCGCAAGGTCAATCTCAAATTTCTCGGCTTCAGTATCGTCCGGTGCCTCATCCTCAGTGGGAATGGTCGCAGTTTCTTGGGCAATTTTAGCTGGGAGTGAAGAATGGGAGCCGGAATCCATAATGTTTACATCGGCCGAAGTGGAAGTGTGAACAGCGGCAGTTAAAGGAGCTTTCTCCTTTGAAAGCTCTTCTCCCGTTGATTCAGCTCGTACTTTAGCAAGTTGCTCCTTCCCCTTAACAAGAGCGGCACGAGCCTCATCATCAAGATAGCGCTCCTCAAGTTCCGACTCATCATAGCCGACTCCGCCAAGCATGTCAATTGCGACTTCCCACACTTCAGCCAATGTAATTTCATAATCAGGACCTAGAAAAGCGAGACTCCCACGACCCAGAACACTGTGTAAATAAAAGTCGAATAAGGTAGAGCTGATGTTTGCTTTCGTCACCTCATGTGATTGCTCAGCCGCTTCCTTCTCGGCAACGGCAGCAACCCGACCAGCAATAGCCGCATCACGCTCTGTCTCAGCTTTAGCGAGTCGAGACTTTAGTAACTCAATCTCTACGTTCTGGGAGGTGACCTTTTCCCATAGTTCGGTGTTTTCTGTGCGATATTTCTCAGTAATGTGATGTTCGGCGGCAAGCTTCATTTCGACATCTCTTTGTGCAGCATGTGCATCCCGCACTTGCTTCTGAAAGACTTCTTCTTTTTGAGTATATGATGCAGAAGAAGAAGCGAGATTTTCCTTAAGCTGCTTAACTTCAGATCCAAGCTTTGTGTTTTCGTCTGCAATGCTCATCATCTCCGCATCATGCTGCTTGCACCATTTGTCCCATTCTGATTTATCATTCTCCATGGTCATCATCGCCTCAAGATTCATGTGGTTGACCCTTTGAAGTTCGTCGACAAGTTTCTGCCATTGCGACATCCTCTCAATATTAAGCCTGACCGCGTCAAGACTTTTAAGCATGTCTTGCTTATCAACCAGAACCAAATCCAAGTCAAAGCGCACTCCTTTTAGGCACCAATTCGGAAATCGGCTCTGAAGCGTTGGAGGGCCGTCTTTAACTTGATATTGTGGCCTGTTAATGATTGTTTGAATATCAGATTTCTTTAGAGGAGGAGAGCCGGCCGGAATATCAGAAGAAATGGGAGCGTTAGTCTTCTCAGAAATAACAGACGCGTCACTTGGCTTAGACCGTTTGCTCGATTCGTCAGTAATATGAGTTTTTCCCTTATCATCATAAGACTTTCGCTTATAAGAATGGTCACTTCTATGAGAAGAATCATATCGTTCAGCATCTTTTCTTCTCTACCACTGATCATAATCCCGCTTCTCTTGAGCTTTCCTTCGAGCCCTTTCCTCATCAGTCTCGCTCGGGGCATCGAGATATTTCCTAAAGTTATAAGATCCACGGCCTCCATGGCGCTGAAATGAGTCATAATATGAGCCGGTACGCCCCATCGGAGAATCTGAAAACCGAAAAAGAAGTAAAGTTTAGAAATTTCCAGAAAAAAAGGATAAATGCTTATAAGTGCTGAAAAATCCTAAGTGTGTGCGGCGTGCGAACTACGTGCGTCAAACTTCAAACCACGCTTTAGTGCGGGAACGGAGACGACAGGTGTAGAAGGCGTCGAAGTTTGTTTCAAAGAGGAAGTCGCTTCAACGACAGGAGATTTCGTTATTGGAATGTTATCCTTGAAAAGCTCTTGAGAAGTTATCATTATGTCACTCAAGCCATCAAATGTGTCGTCACCATGGTACTCAGCAGACTTCTCCTTTTCAACGTCCACATCGGCGGATTTTTCATAAATTTGAGGATTTTCTTCCTCTTCAACAATTGGAGCAAGTGCCGGTTTGCTGGACGATCCCGCAGCATTAATAAGCGTGGGGCATTTTACTAGTGGATTTTCAGTGGCAGATTCCTTTAGCATGGGTTCTTCAACAGAAGGTGGGACATCAGGTACCTCCGTAGGAGAATTTGGAACTTCGCGAGGCTGAGTAGAGCGAGAGGGATGGAGAAGTCCAAATTGGTGAAGAAACTCATCTTTCAACAAAAATTTCACATCCCGCTCTTCAACTGGAACAGCCATGAGCCTCTCCAGAGTTTGCTTGTGACTAGGATCCCTAGACGGAGAGGGGAGCACTGAAATGAGAAAGCAAAGTTAACACTTGATGATTTGGACTGCAAAATACTCAGAGAATAAGAAGAAGAAAAGATAGGCATTCTTACTTCCTTCTCTCCACACAGCATAAAACCCAGGGTGACAGCGAACGTAAAAATACTGAGTCAAAAACCCATGAGCAGTATCAGGAAGGCCGACAACCAATTTACGATTCCTGGCACTTCTTACAACGACGATCGAAGGATGATCTTTGGTTCTGATAAAAGAGCATAAATAATAGATTTCGTCAACACTGGGGAGACGGTCAAGTGTTCTACCGAATAATACGCATAGCCCCATTAGAACAGCATAGCTGTTGAGGTGTAATTGAAATGGAGCGATTGCCAGTTGGCGAAGAAGATGTTGAAGAAAGTTGTTGAAAGGAGGAATGGCCCCGCTCAAGCACATTTGTCGGTTGACCGCTACAAAGCCAGGAGGTGCTACATCAGCAGTGTTATTCTTTTCAGGAAGGATAGCGTCAGCTTCAGCAATGCCAAATTGAGTGCACAATTGCCGAAAAGTTTTGTACAATAGAGTGGTAGAGGCTCTCTCTGGGGGATTGACTAAAGGAGCTGGAATGAGAATGGACTCTCCGGTCTGAACTGTTACATCTCCTTGTTGAGAAGTCATTCTACACAAGCAACTGGATATTCAAATGTGAAGGTGCACGTTTCCTAAATAGTGTGAAGTGTTGTGCAAAACTAGTAAAGATAACAAGTAAATACAATTGGAATTAAGATAGTCGGTAATTGATCGATTATCGAATTTCAGGACTTGTTAATTTAGAGTTCAGGTAAAGTATTAAGTGTAAACCGGTCATTTTCAATTGGCTGTTTTAATGCTGCTTTAATACTTTGCTTGAATCTGTTGATTTAAAGCACTTCATTCACACGATCTATTTATGTTGATTATCTGTTATTAGCTAATCTGTCATTTGATGTGGGCAGTCAGTGACAGTATATTCGTCCAAATTTTCTGTAAATGTGGTATTAAACAGGTTGATTAATTCGCAAGTTAGAACGATCTGAGGAAAAATGCAGCAGTTCAAAGTTCAGCAGTTCAAAGTTCATGCAAAACCAAAGTCATGGGTCACCAACGACTTATATGTTAACTCGTCCACGGCTTAAGGACTTTAAGGCAAGGCAGGACAGGTCATTTCGATTTTAGGTCGTTGTTGCCTTCAATCGACAATACTACAAGTCATTAAGTCGTGCAAAGGAAGAAAGAGGCTTCAGGTTAAAGCGAAACAATTTCCCCAAGTCCTAAGTCGTCCACGACTTAAAGCTTATGTCGTGACAGGCTTAAGTCATACAAGATTTATGTCGTGGCAGGCTTAAGTCGTACAAAGTTTTATATCAGATGAGACTTATGTCGTAAATCACAAGACGTTACTAAGCCGTGACCAAGCTAATATCCCACTCCATTGGACCTATTGACTTTTCTCCTAACCCACTATCCTCCAAACCCGATAGCCTCTCAATCAACCATGATCCTTATCCTCGTTCCACCACACCATTGAATCACCCAAGAGCCAATTCGCCAAAGCCTCGCCCACCTAATCAATTAAACCTGAAAATCCCTCATCTCCATCGCCTCATTCGCCTAAAGATGGAATCGAGCGAACATCAGGCACACGAATTGCCAGTGCAGCGAAATTCGCAGCAGAGTAATACACAAGAGGGCGGGTTAAGGGCAAAGAGGGGGATTCGCAAGTTAATGATGATCGAGAATCAAGGAGGAGGCAGGAGCACTTACGCAGTAGAGGATCAAGTATCGGTGATCGGTTGATTGATAAGAGAGGAAGGAATCGCCTTGAGAAAGCTCTGAGAGATGTTAATGGCAGAAACGACTCAGGATATAGGTAATGAGTGAAAGGAACGACTCAAGCTTTTTATACCTTGGGGAAGTGGAACACGAAGAGGCACATACGAGTTAAGATAAGTCGAAGCACACGACCTACGACTAAGGTGTGTACTTCGAGGGGCAAATGTTAACCCTTAATTTTTGACGACTCAAGAGGGCTATGACTTAAGAGCTGCGCGACTTAAGATAGTTGCACGACTTAACAGTTTACGATTCAGTAGGTGTACAACTTAAGAGCTTCATGACTCAACGAGTTAAGCTATCTACGACTCATGGCTCAGATGACTCAACGAGTTAAGCTATCTACGACTTAAAGAGTTAAAAGGTCTCCGACTTAACAACTCAGCGAGTTAGGGTCTATACAACTCAAGAAGGTGCTACGACTTAAAGGATTTACGACTTAAGAAACTCAGGACTTAGCTTAAGTCGTCTACGACCTAAAAGCTATCAGGATTAGAATCCAGAGTCCAGGCCTATGCTACCTTTATCTGGTAAGTCGGCCACGACTTAGCACTTGTCTTCGACTGAGCCACAAGATGAACCTAGTAAGGCGCCCACGAGTTATCTTAAGCCAGCCACGAGTTACGACTCATCTTAAGTCAACTACGAGTTACGACTTATCATAAGTCGGCCACGACTCATGACTTGGCAAAAAACGAGAGTTGAGAATTCGACTCCTATAAATAGACCACCACTTCCAACATGGGGAGGACTTTTGGCCATTCATTTCTTCAAGCACCGTTACTCTGTCGAAGTCTCCACTCATTCAGCAATCAAAGATCTTCAAACATTCAAGACGCTACAACAAGCTTCGAGAGAAACTCCTTACATCCAACACGGATTCATCGAGTTTCATCGTCGAAGATTGAGCTAGTAGTCAAGATTGTTTCTTGTGATCAAATTGTATTATTTTCATAAGAGATTTGTACCGATTTGTAACCAAATTCAGTAATAAAGAGATTCAAAGTGGATCTAGGCTTAATCTCAAGCCGAACCACTATAAAGTGCTGTCTTTTACTGCTTTTCTGCTAGTTTGCTGCTTAAATTCTGTTCCCGTCACACGGGTGGTGCTTTCACGATTCTATTACACACACCGGGTGTTAGCGTTCACTTTTTAACGTTAACACACGAATCAAATTTTTTCTAGATAACAACAAGGGTGTTATCAACGATAACTTGGTACTCGAGGACCCATAACCAGTGGACGAAAATGAGGATGAAGAGGAATTATCATTGAGGTAAGACCCGCTAATCTTAATCCGATTTTTGCATAGTTGTTTGACTTTAAACTAAACACACTACTTCTCATTTTTATAATAACCTCTCTGCAAACTTCCACCAACAATAGGCATCTTCACAACATAGTGGTACATACTTATGATAAATTGACTCTTAATATTGTTTTAACAAGGATGTGGAAGAAGTTGTAACAAGCTATAAACTAAAAAACATCGAGCCTTACGACAAATGTCTGAAGAAGGATGTTTGAACCACTCCAACTACCACTACTGCCTTTAACTACGACCATCCATGCATCTTCACTACAAAGATTAACCAAGCTTTATGATGTTTACTTATTTCAGTTTGTTCTGTGTATGCTAAATATGTTTTATTTCTTTAGTGTTTAACTTGTGACATGTACTCATTTAAGTTTGGTTTATGTATGCTGAAAATGTTTTATTTCTTTACTATTTAAGTATTCATGGCTGCATGTTCTACTATGTACAAACGTCCATATCCAGTTATCAATATAATGTCATTTATTTAATTTTGACCAAGAAATCGAAAGTTCATTACTTATTCATTTACTACTACATAGCATGCGTAGCCATTATGTGCAAAAACTTTTCAACAAAATACTTGCTGATGAATATGTAATTCAAAATAACAATGATATCGATAATAAAAATAATAACAATAATAATATTATCTTCCAACTTCTATGAGCATCTTCACAATCCATATATGATTTATTGTAATTCAAAATTCATGGCAAAGGTTGGTACGCATTGTTAAGAGGATGTGAAAGTATTTGATACTCATGAGTTATGTTTTTTATCCAATGCAAAAACGTAGAAACACAAAAAAATTCCTAGGTGTAAATTTTTCTTAATTAGAATAAAAAATATTTTAGTCAAAACTCATTAGTGGAAAGAGAGAAAAATATGATGTATCATGTGGACTTGAATGTCTAGAACTAGACGGTGGAAAAGACAATTTCAACTGCATTAACAAAAAATATTAGCATTGGAGACAACATGAATTGCTGATGTATCCGAATTTTTATCTAATCATTTATACCATTATAAGAATGTCCAATGCCAATATGAATTGCTGATGTGCTCCATTTAGCTTTCTGAATCTTTAAATTTTAATACAGAGTATATGGCATCAAATACTCCCAGGAACTAAGAAAGTCTCTCTACATTCAAAAATGTCAGTAATAATACAGAGTATATTGGAAACCACTTGCTTGCAGAATCATTATTTTTAGTAGTAGGAAATCTCCCCTTAATTTTATCTTATCAGACTTTGCCTTCTAAAGATATATCACCAAATATTTATTCTCAGTTGGTTCTCTTTTTTCTTGTACTCCTTTAAACTCTACTACCGCCTAACTTTTTAAATCTACGCATTGATGAAAACTTTAAATAAACATTTAAATGACAATAGTGAACGAAAGGTATACCTTCATGCCAATAAAGAGACTGGAAACTTTTGAAGTGTGAACATCTAGTTCTTTTGTAATCATGGATTGTTTAAAGTTATTTCAGATTCTGCTATAATACAAGTTTAGACTCTTTTCAAATCTAGAAGTTTTTAAACAATGCATAAAAAGTTTTGCATATTTTTTGTAGAATATGAATATTGGAGAAGATGATACCCAAACAAGAGACATGGTAGGATTGGAGGTTGATCTTGATTCGGTGGGTAGTTCCGTAGGAAGTAAACGAAAAAGAAATACATATTCCGATGTTTGGAAATATTTTGAAAAACATGAAACATTGAAGGTGAAAAACACACATGTTTTTGTAAAAAGTGTAAAAGGAAATATATATGTGGTAATAAGTATGGGACTAATAATTTGAGAAGACATGTAAAGAAATGCTATGATCAAAACGTGGAAGACATCCATAGAGGAAATTTTAGTCAAACAAAGTAAAGAGATTTAATGACTAAAGCAATTATTCGGCATAACTTACCGTTTAATTGTGTTCAATATGAAAGTATCCGCGAATTGGTTTCTTATTTAAATTATGAAGTGATACATTTATCAAGAAACACTTCGTGTTCTGATGTTATAAAACTTTATGAGAATGAGAAAGTTAAACTTAAAGATTTTCTGAATTCATGTAGTGGGAGAATGAGTATTACTTCAGATTTATGGACTTCAATCAATATGGATGGATACATGAGTTTGACAGCACATTTTATTGATAATGAATGGAATTTGCAAAAAAGATTGCTTAGTTTTTGTTTATTGCCACCTCCTCATTCGGGTTCGGCCATATTTGGGAAGATATCAAGTTTGTTACTTAGTTGGGGAATAGTTGATAAAATATTTTCATGTACATTGGATAATGCATCTTCAAATGGTAAGTTCATTGAATTATTAGGATCGCATCTCAATTATAGATGATCATTAGTTGCGGATGGCCAATATTTACATGTTAGACGTGCGGTGCATATTTTGAATTTAATAGTTCAAGACGGTTTAAAATCCATTACTACTTGTTTGAGCAACATACGAGAAAGCATAAAATATATCAGAGGCTCTCAATCTAGGAAAAAAAGTTTTGTTGAATGCATATGCAGTCTTTCTTTGGATAAAACTAGGAAGTGATTACGTCAGGATGTTCCCACGAGATGGAACTCCACCTTTATTATGCTTAAAAGTGCAGTACACTATGAACAAGCTCTTTATCGCTTGAAACATGTGGATTCTAGTTATACTTATTGTCCATCATTTGAAGAATGGGAGAAAGCAAAGAAAATTACACGTTTTTTGGAAGTTTTCTATAATGCCACATGCTTGTTTTCGGGAACAAATTATCCAACCGCCAATTTGTTTTTTCCAGAAATTGTCATGGTTCATTTAACTTCAAAAAAGACTTTGGATGGTGATGATTTTATGTCTTCCATGGCACGCGATATGTTTAAAATTTTTGATAAATATTGGATAGAGTTTAGTGTGTTTCTTTCGATTGCTTGTATTTTTGATCCACGTTACAAAGTAAATTTTGTTCGATTTTCTTATGAAAGGCTATATGGAAATACAATAGAATTTGAAAAGGTAAAAAAAATGGAAGAGTTGTTCTTTGAATATTCAAGGAAAGTGCAAGAAGAGTCGCCAATTGAAACAAATGCTACAAAAGACATGGAAACTTCACATTCATTTACGGGTTCTTATTCACAAGAACGTGAAGATATGTTGGAACAATTTGATTCTTATCAAGATTCAGAATTTGTTGGCAATTCTACTAGATCGAAACTTTATTCATATTTAAGTGATGGGTTGATTGATCGAAAAATAAAGTTTGACATACTCTCATATTGTAAATCACAACAATTTCAGTATCCTATTTTATCCCTTATGGCAAAAGATATATTGGTTGTACCGATAACTACCGTGACCTCGGAAAGTGCTTTTAGCATTGGTGGTAGAGTACTCGACGACTATCGTAGTTCACTAAAAGAGGACGTTATTGAAGCATTGTTATGTACAAAAGATTGGTTGTATGGTGGTACGATTATCCAAACATTCGATGATCTTACCGAAGATATTACAAAGTTCCATTCTCAAGAAGAGGATGCGTTAATCCATGGTGTGAGGTACTTTCTTATTTAAAATGTTTTAACTCCATTCCTTGTTTTGGTCTAAATTTTTGGCCCGTGAATTATGT